>CM035621.1:40237376-41487376 GCA_020496765.1 Gossypium stocksii
TTTGAGAAATAAAATGCCCAGTATGGAGCACACGGGTAGAGCCACGGGCGTGTGTCTCAGCCGTATGGACGGTACGGCCTTGGACACGGACGTGTGCTAAGAGCATATGAAGTCTCTACTTATTTTGTGAGAATTTAATTCGTCACACGGCCTAGCACACGGGCGTGTGGCTTGGCCATGTGGTTTCATTTGGCTAATGACGTCATAAATAGAGAGTTACATGGGATATGGACACGGGCGTGTGTGACCACACGGCCTACCCACACGGGCGTGTGCCATATGTAATAGCTCAAATTAGGGCCTAGTCAGAATAGTGGTTTTGAGACAACAAATCCAAAGTAGAAAAATATATTTCATGATTATTTTTAAGTTTATGACATGATTGCATGATAGTGATAAAATGCCATGAAGGAATTTTATTGAAAAAGTGGCTAATTTGTCCTTTAGGACTAAATTGCAAAAGTCACAAAATATGAGTTTCTAGAAGGTTTAAGTATGAAATGGCATTATAAAAATTATTAGAGGTCCTTATTTAACAATTAAACTATTTATTAGCATGATGGACTAAAATGCCCAAGGAAGGAAAATTTTGCAAAGAAAGGGCTTAAGGGTATTTTGGTCATTTGGTTTATTAAAGAAATAAAAAGGGAAAATAAGCCAAAAATATGCTCATCTTCTCCATATACTAGCCAAAAATCCCTAAGTCTCCATAGCTAGGGTTTTTGACATTTTCAAGCTTCAAGTAAGTGGCTACAAGCCCCGTTTTTAGTTCTCTTCGTATTTTTGAAATCCTCGTACCTAATCTAGCTATTTCTACCACTAATTTGAGCTAGGGTTTATATTCAAAAATATACCCATGCATGACATGCAAGTATTTTTACGCTTAGTGGTAGAATATGAAAGTTTGATGTGTAGTAAACATCTTCCTCTAAGTGATTTTTCATGAAAATCCCTAATATGGACTAAATTGTAAAAGATGAAAATGTGTAGTAAAAATGTGAATTGATGAGAAATAGGGGCTGTTATGAACATAAGTAAAGTTCGGCTAGGCTTAGGTAACCAAGAAAATAAGTGTATTTCATTATACGAGCCTAGGGACCATTTTACGAATATGCAAAAGTTTAGGGGAAAAATTATAAAATTTTTTAAAGTATTAATTATGGGCTAATTAGCCACTGTGTGTATTAAATGAGCTTAATTTGTCATTTTAGATCAAGAAACACAAAGCTCGGAACGAAATCGGGGAAAAAGTAAGGTGGTGGACTAAATCGCATGTTTACCCACATTTTGGACCTAAGGTAAGTTGTATGTAATAATTTAGCGTTTTGCATGATGAAAATTATTATGATGATATTTCATAAATTCTATGTGTTTATATGAAATTTATTGTTATGAAATTTCCAAAGAAATGACGGTGAAATAAATGAGAAAGATCAATTAAGAGTTAAAAAATATGAAGGGTACCGTGGTCATGTCATGATATATGTAGGTCCCGTGTAAGACCATGTCTGGGACATGGCTTCGGCACCGAATTAAGATCCCATGTAAGACCATGTCTGGGACATGGCATTGGCATCGACATGAGGTCCTGTATAAGACCATGTCTGGGACATGGCATCGGCACCGAGATAAGATATAGATCCCTTGTAAGGCCATGTCAAGGACATGGCATGAGCATCTAAGAGAGATCCCGTATAAGACCATGTCTAGGACATGGCATGGCATTAGTTTACGATCTCGTGTAAGACCATGTCTGGGGTATAGCATCGACATCGGTATGAGATCCCGTGTAAGACCATATCTAGGACATGGCTTCGGCATCGACTAGAGATCCCATGTAAGACCATATCTGGGATATGGCTTTGGCATCTTTCCATGAAAATGACATTACAAGTATCCTTTGATATCCTAAGCATCTTATTAGAGATTGTATCCAAGATGATTAGTTAATGAGAGCGACTAAAGTTTCATGATGAGTGTTACAGGTACACTTGAATAAGTCATGAGAAAATATGAAAATGTAAGGCATGAGAATGAGCAAGACATGTGAATGAGTAAGTCATGAGAAAGAGCCAGTCACAAGAGTAAGTAAATCATGAGAATGAATATGTTATGAGATTTAGTAAGTTACGAGAAAGAGGAAGAAGTTATATGAATTTCATGATCCCCTATTTGAATGATTTTCCGTGACATTTATTGCTATTTTATTTCATGCAACTTACTAAGCATTTTATGCTTTCTCCTTCATTTTCCCTTTCTGTGTAGATTTGTTGAATTAGCTTAGGGATTGATTGAAATCGGAGCTCGAAGTCACATTATCAAGCCAATCATTTTGGTATAGTGAAGTTAGTTATTTTGTTGCATGGCATGTATAGGAACTTTAGTCATTTTGATATGTTTCATTTTGAAGTAGCCAAATGTGGTAGTTATTATTGTCACTCAAGTCACATTGTAATGGCCTTGAAATGGGCTAATATTGTCGTAGTTATGTTTTATGCAATGTTGATGAAATTCATAGTTTGCAAGTTTACAAGTTTAAGTAGATTAATGATGGATGAGAGTGATATGCATGGTGCCAGGTGAGTGCCTTAATTACGAATGTTTAGAATGTACATTGTGCCACGAGTTTTGAAATTTGAGTTAGTATGAGTTGGTTTGTGTTTCAAGGCGAAAAATAGGCTTGTAAAATAGCCTATATTGTCCACACAGTTAGGCACACTGGCGTGTGCCTAGGCCGTGTGTGACACACGGTCTGTACCAAGGGCCTGTAGCTGGACCGTGTGTCCCCTGCATCTTAAGTAGTTAAGTCATTATTGCACACGGGTTGAGCACACGGGCTTGTGCCTTGGCCATGTGAATGCTTGTTGTTTATAGTAATCAGATTAGAGTACTCTGCGGTTTATTGACACAGGCGTGCCTAGGCCATGTGAGTGACACGAGCCATAGACACGGGCGCGTGCCCAAACCGTGTTAAAACTTGTAGGATTTAAATGAGAAATAAATTGAGTACGGGCTAGGGATATGGGCGTGTGTGTCCACACGTCTAGCCCACATGGCTGTGTCCTACCTCACATGGGCGTGTGGCCCTGTTTAAGCAAAAATTTTCCAAGATGCCCGAAAGTTTCCGAATTGGTTCCAAATCACTCTCGATGTATGTTTTGGGCCTCATAGGCCCATGATTAGAATATTAAGGGCATGTTTGTAAAAGTTTTAAATTGGAGCTAGAATCAAGGCCTGATTTAGTAAGTTTGAGTAAGGTTAAGTATGGTAACGCCTCGTACCTCGTCCCGGTGTCGGACTCGAGTAAGGGGTGTTACACCATATCCATAGGGCGTGTGACCCCTGTTTAGGGTAAAATTTTTATAAGTTTGCAAAATTTTCGGAAGTTCTCAGTTTTGTCCTGACCTACTTCCAAAGTATGTTTTGGGCCTCGTAGGCTCATTTTAGGGACGATGTGAAAGAATGTGAAAAGTTTTAAGTTTGAATGGAAACTTATGGCTTGAAATTATACGTGTGTTTATGTTTAAGTCCGATAGTGCCTCGGACCATGTTTTGGTGTGAATACGGGTAAAGGGTGCTATAGTACCATTTAAAATAACATCGAATATGTGGGAAAGCTTACACAAAGTGTGCTAAACATATAACTATGACCTTTCCTTTTCCTTTACGTCGTTGCTCACACAAGCTGTGAAATGGGCCTACTCACATGAGTTATGGGTCAAAACGTAAGCTACACAGTGCTACTCACACGAGTTGTGGAGTACCCGCAACAAATGCAGGACCTCATCCATCGATAGGACATTCAAGACCAGCACCCAAAATAAGTAAACCCTAATAACATGTCATTTGTATCTTACGAATTCTTAAGGTTCAAATGGGACATCGTTGGATATATATCATATAGTTACATGGAAAATAATTCATTAACATATAGATCATTATAACATTAAAACAATATTTAATCATACGAACTTACCTCGACAAAGAAAGCGTAAAAACGTAGTTGATCAATTCGAGGCTTTCGCTTTTCCCCGATATAAATTCATACGAGGTCTATCTTGATCTAAATAGATAAATTCAATCCATTTAATACTTCTATTATTCAATTCCGTCCACATTTCATATTTTTGAAAAATTACCATTTTGCCTCTAACATTTTAAATTTTTACAATTTAGTCCTTAAGCTCATAAATTGAAATCTAAACATTTTCATCCTCCTTTCATGCTAGCTGAATTCACTAGGGACTTATATCAACCCATACAAATCAACATTTCTCAAATTTACCATGAAAGTTTACTATTACAAATAAGTCCCTAAATGACAATTTCATCAAAAATCCATTTACAAAACTTGTTTATTTATCAACAAGGACTCATAATCTTTCATAAAACATCAAGAATCATGCAAGAACATACATGGAAAAATCTTAAATCTTTAACAGTATTAAAAATTGACCCTCGAGCTAGCTAGACTAAGCTACAACGACTTCAAAAACATAGAAATCATTAAAAAAGAGTTCAAAAATTGTTTACATCCAACTATTGGACATAGCCGAACCTTCAAGCATTCTTCAATGGTGTTTTCTTAGCCTATTTTTAGTGGAGAGATGGACGAAAGAGATGATAACTTTTCTTTCTTTATTTTACTTTAACTTATTTATTAATTTACCAAATTAACATTGTTAATAAATGGTCTAATTACCATCTAAGTCCACTAACATTATAAATGGTCTAATTACCATCTAAGTCCACTCTCATTTGAGTTTCGTAGCTAATTGATACCTTTAACTAAAAGAGTCTTACTTTTACTCCTTTTATGATTTAGTTCTTTTTATGAAATTAAGCATGCAAACGTCAAAATTTCTTAACAAAATTTTTATACGACCCTACTAAAATTCCATAGACATTAAAATAAAATAAAATAATAATTTACTTGTTAGATTTCTGGTCCTGAAACCACTATTTCGATTTCACTAAAAATGGGTTGTTACATAAGTCCCCAAAAAATAAAATAAAAATTAATAGTTTAAAAGTTTTTAATCAGAATCAAGATCTGGCCGATTTTTCTCAATCATTGGGTCCTTCTCTTGACTTGCTTTTAGTGTGGTGGCCTTCGCACCTGCAGAACTAGTATGGCTAGTGTGGCTGGGGGTGCGAATCATAACTTCTTCAACATAAGATTTCTTTGTTCGGAACATCTTGTTGAAGCTGTCGTCGGGGGTCGACTCTTCGTCTTTTTCCTTATCATTATCTTCTTCTTTTTTTTCCCATGCCTCGTCGACTTGCTCGAATGGTTGCATGGGCAGGTAATGGTTTTGTGGTTGCTTGGGCATTGGAATACTGAATCATTGTGCATAGTCAATGGCCAAATGTTTCATTGATTGCATCTACTCAATGACCCACTCCATATCGGTCTTCTCATTCGACCCTTGGCTTGCTTGGCCCTTGTCCTTGCTTTTCCACTTTAGAGATGGCGGAACATCCATCTTTTTCTTTCGTTGTTTGTTCCAAACTTGGATATGCTTTTAGTTGAGCTTTGTAACACCCCTTCCCCGTGTTCAACTCCGAGACAGGGTTCAAGGCGTTACTAGACTTAAACACACGTAAACATACCACACTGAGTCATAAAATTTGCGGCAAATTAAAAACTTTTCAAACATATTCATAACATCCCTATTATGGGCCTATGAGGCCCAAAACATGCTTTGGAAATGTTTCGGGACTCAACAAAGAACTTTAGAAAGTTTCATAAAAACTTAGGAAATTTTCATGTTTGGAGAGTCACACGCCCGTGTGGGTAGGCCGTGTGGTCAAACATGCCCATGTGGCTTGGGAGACTTACGTGTGTTTAACCCGTGTAACTCTTTATTTATGATGTCATCAACAATTGAGGGTCACATGACCAAGTCACACTCCTGTGTGTTAGGCTGTGTGGTAAATTCAATTTTCTCATTTAAGGTGTAGACTTCACACGGCCTGGGCAGACGCCTATGTCCTGAGGCCGTGTCCTTCACATAGCTGAGACACACAGCCATGTACATGCCCGTGTGTATACTACTGGGCATTTTGTTTTGTCTAATTTTGGTGTAGGGGATGCACGGCCTATCAACACGCCCATGCCTGTGTGTCACACACGGCCTAGAAACACGCCGTGTGCCTACTCGTGTGGACAAAATATAGGCTATTTTCCAAGCCATTTGCCACCCTGAAATACAATAGCACATATGTCCTTTCAATAGCACTTATCATAACACAATTGAAGAACCAAACTTTCACAATCAAGGCATCCACTCATCATTCACATACCACAATCCCCATGCATGGACATTACACAATTATCAACTCATTCATGCTTTCAACCACATTCATAAAAGACATCTTTAATTATTTATACCAATAACCCACCTTTGCTAATTTCAAATGGCCATATACAAAATGGACTTTGAACTAACTTAGGCCAACATTTTTGGCCAAATCAAATATGACAAAATAAAATGAACAAGTCCCTATACATGCCATACTTACAAAAAGATCACAAGTATCAAATACCCAAAATAACAATTCTAATAGTGTGATGCGAGCCTCCAACAAGTCTCGATCCAGAGCTAGCTTGGTGACACTATAAGACAAAGAAAAAGAAAAAAGGAATAAGCTATATGGCTTAGTAAGTTTATATGCAAATAAACAACATTGTAACTATACAAATTCACGTAAGAAGAGTTGATACATTTATCCTTGAGCACATATATGTTAAGCTTACTTAAGCACAACTTACCACAATATCACCACTTATAACGTTCATACTTACGAATTTCTCGTTCACACTTGTACCACATCATCATACAAACACATATACATTTTCATAACTTTTGTTATTCCCGTTGAACACATTGGAATAGAAAAAGATACTCAAAAAACTTGCACATTAGTGCCACATATATGTAGCCAAAGCTACCACTTATCACATTTCACATATATGCTCGTTTTTGAGGTAGTCACGGGTCTACTCACACAAGCTGACTATCGGGACGTAACTACTCAGTGCTGTTCACACAAGGTGAAAGGTATACGCAGCACATCTAGGATTAGCTAGCCACTGGTAGTCATAGAAGAGCAGCACCCGGACGTCACATAATCACATAATCACACTTATGGTCCTAGTGACATGTCACTCGAATCCTATTTTATTCCTAAGGTTCAAGCGGGATTTCTCATTTAACACTTATTGAAGGTTTGCCAAATACATTCAATGAGTCATTTATATAATTCATACAAGATAACAACATACAACATAAATTTAATGATGTAATATTTACATACAAACTTACTTTGGTAAAAAAATGGAAAATTTTACGATTTAGTCCATGAAATTTTCTTTCCCCCAATCAAGGTCAATCCCATGTCTTTCTTTCTCTATAATAACACATTTAGCTCATTTATTACCCACATTATTCAATTTAACCCAAAAATCATATTAAGGCAAATTTACATTTTTACCCCTAACTTTTCACTTATTTACACTGCAGTCCCTAGGCTTTTAAAATGAAATGTATTCATTTTTCTCAAAACCCAATCCTAGCCAAACCTATCTCATGCTTATAACAGCCCAAAATTTTTTTCAAATTAGATTTTTACCACCTATTTTACAACTTTTACAAATAGGTCCTTTTGGACAATTTCACCAAAAATCACTTAGTAAAGGTCATTTATTACACAACTAACTTCCATTTTCTACCGTTAGACATCAAAATAAATGCATGTCATACATGGGTAAATTTTTAAACATAAACTCTAGTTCAAATTTAATGTAGAAATAGGTAAATCAGGTGATAACGACTTCAAAAATGTAAAGAGCATTAAAAACGGGGCTAGGATGCACTTACTATTAAGCTTGGAGGTTGAAGAAACCCAAGCTATGTCTCCCTTGTGATTTTCGATCAAGGTAGGTGAAGATGGACACAATTTTTGACTTATTTTCCCTTTGATAATGTAATCCCCAAAAAATTTAGGGTCTTTAATTTTGCGTTGTCTGACACAAATTGCATGTTTGGTGTGTTGGCTAGATGATTTGGGTGTGTTTGGGAGTGTTAGAGAAGCCTGGGTTTAGGTTTGGGCTTTTGCAGAATTTTCAAGTTTGGGCTTTTGCAGAATTTTTAGTTTTTCTCTTAAACGAACCTGGACACTAGTAGGTAGGCTTTATAATTAATTGTGGTGGAATTTTGTCACAAGGAACCTGCTAGTAAAGATGGTAGGTGGCGTGTGGGTATGCAAGTGGTCTGGGGTTCGAGTGTTGGCATAATCACATAAAGGGTATTTATTTTACTACATGGGACGGTTGGTCATAAGTTTATGAGAGGCCTTATTACAAACCAAACCAAAATAAAGTACTTATAAGTAAATAAAAAAATAGAAAAACATAAGCAGTTGTGTGGCCATCTCCGAGTCCCTCGCAGCACCGATCCACCTAAAGCTAGGAATTACCTACACAATAAAAAAATGCGGTGAGTTTTCAAAAACTCGTGCATGTATGCAAAACACATAATCACCATATAACATACTCAATCAATCAAACATCATATAAGGGCACAGCTGTCATTCCACCCCACAGGGCATTACCGTCATTTTGGCCTATAAGGGTACTACGATCATTCTACCTATTTGGTGTCTCGGTACAGATAACGACCCTGTTGAAGGTCTACAGTCACCTCGAGTAACTTAAGTAACCTATATAAATATAACCGTGTAAATGGGCCTAAGGCCCATTAGTTGGCCCAAGTGGGCCCACATGCTCGTGTGGCCTAATTAGCCTAGATTTAGCCATGACTATGTGAGTGACACAGCCCAACCCAATACTTGCCCCATGACATTCATTTTATCTGTGTGGGGCCCACAAGCCCGTTGGGCCCACACGGTCCATTTTGGCCCAATGTGGCCCATAACGGCCCAAACCCATGAGAACGCTCATGGTAGCCCCTTCAGTCTAACGCCCATGCTCGTGGGCTCGATTCACCACACGTGCAATTGCACGCTCGTGTGGCATCAAATACCAGAGTTTCGGCTTTTCGGCTTCTGCCGATCAACAGCCAAGAGGTGTTAGTATACACACTTCCAACTTTTCAGCCAACTATCATATATAGTATACAGTTACACACACCTTTTCTTGTGAAGAATGTGAATAATCCTTGAGCACAAAACCTACATCGATTCCCAACACACAATTAATCACATGTTGATAGGGACACAACCAACCTTAATAGTCGCTTAAAACATACTACTTTCTCAATACTTAGCCCATAACAATCACCACCCTTACCTTGTTTGAGTGAGCGACTCCAATACTCTAAGATCTCTAACAAGGATCGATGACACGCCTTGTCGACAAACTGCATTACGATAGATCCCTGTTAGGTAGTACCGATCATAGATGTGGCCTACATGCCAAATATTACTTTGCAAACACATAGGGCCTAATTAGTCCATACCCAAAAAGGAAGATAACAAATTACCTTAATCAGACGATGAGAGAAAAACCTTGACAGCCTAAACAACTCTAGAACTCCTTCACTCCTCGGAATTGACTAGCCCCAATGAGCGTTTGTCGGAAACTAGTTGCCAAAATAAAAGTGACTTAATGAGATGAGAGAGGGATAGGATCAGCAAAGAGTGAAAGTAAAGCAAAGAAGAGAGCTTGCCAAACCAAATAACAAAGGGAAAAAATGAGCAATGCTATATTTGGCCAGATTTAGGAAGGAAGGGAAAGAAGAGGAGATAGTGAAGAGAACTGGAAAAGCAGAGTTTCAGCAAAAAGTGTGAAGAGATTGCAGAAGGAAAAAGAAGTGTTTGATTAGGCTAAAAAAGAAATAAAGAAAACAATATTCGGCTTTTGAACAAAAAGGTTAAGTGCCTATTTGGCCAAGAAAGGAAAATGAAAACGAAGTCGCTCAAAAATAAAGAAAAGATAGATGCGAGGGACCCCAATCCTGAAAGCAAAAGAATGCCGAAACGAGATGTCAAAACCACCAAAAACCGAAAAACAATGTCCAAAGGACACCACCAAAACTGTTAATGCTCATAAATTCCCCCTCCTAGCCCAATTCTCTACCTCAAAAGTCCAAGTTCGGTACAAGTAATACCTCCCTCACCAATCTTCTATTTTTCCTCAACAACTCAACAACCCATCCTATTTAAATGCCCTTTTTTCCTTCTTGATTAACTCTATGACCAGTTCAAACTCCCATCAGCAGTCTTTCACTTGAACTCTATCACCTTACTAGTACAAGCAACAAAATAAACACACCATTGCGCACGCCCAACCTTGAATCTTAGACCTCCCCAATACACAACATGCCACCTTACCACTAAACCACCAGCTCTCTTTGTGTCACATTTTAACCATCATAATTTATAAGGCCTACACTCCAGCACCCAGGGTTTTATGCACTAAAAATAAAATTTTTGCTAAAGCCCAAGTTTGAACCCAGGACTTCTCCAACACTTCTCAGGACCCTTAACCACTGAAGCAGACATACATTTGTGTCATCCCCTTGTAGAATTAAATACTTATATACAGCTTCCCTACAGATCTATACTCAAGGCCCAATATTTCTAGGCCCAATTTCGGGGCGTTACAGGGTGGGCGCCATGGGTTCGTGGGCCCCACATAGATAAAATCCATGATAAGTGACAAATAATGTATTAGGCTGTGAAGTTTGCATAGCCGTGGCTGAATTTGGGTTAAATGTGCCACACGAGCGTATGGGCCCACTTGGGCCCATTTAAATCGTTTTGCCCATATAGGTTACCTGAGTCGCACGAGGTGACGGTAGACCGTCTGAGAAGTCATTATCTGTACCGAGACCCCAAAATTAGTAAAATAAGTAAAATACCCTTGAGGGGTAAAATTACTGCTTTACCCTTAACTGATGGAATGACCGTTATATCCCTAGTGGTAAGTTGATTAATGTGTGTATGATATTTACATGACTAATATTGAGTGTGACATACTGCATACACATAACATTTATGACACGCCATACTGCATGGGGTTGGGATATTGTTATGGAGGAAGTACTGTACTAGTTGCTCTGCTACATTCACTGTTACAGTGGCTCTGCCACGTATTCACTGTTTCTGATGGCCTAGCCACATATACTGTTACTGGCAGCTATGTTGCGATATTGGTGTGCTCGCTTAGTGGGTCAATTTTATCCCCACATGGTGTGTTGGTTGGTACGGGTGGTGTGTTGGCTGGATTGACATGGATTGCATAATTACACTGTTTTGATACTGTAATGGGCTTAGGCCCACTCTGTTACTGGATAAGGCTAAAGCCCAGATTGCACTGTTACGAAATAGGGCTCAGGCCTAGACAGTTTCTGCATGCACTGTTTACTGTATGACTGATAAGGGATATACACACAGAGTTTCCATAAACTTACCCTTGCTTTTAACTGTACAGGTAATCCTCAGTCTAAGGTGATTTGGAGTCACGAGGGACTCGGAGGTGGCAAATGATCGCTGATGATCTGTTTTAGACTTATTTATTTAAATTTCATGTTGGGCTATTAGTTATGTAATAAGGCTATTTGGTGTTAATTTTTAATAGGGTTTGATTTTTTATTTTAAACTACTAGAGTAGAAAAAAATGAGTTTTCAAAATAATAACTGTTTTTAGAAACTCTCAAAAACACACGTTTTATATTCCAAACTTTGGTAGCTTCCACAATTTAAAATAACCTAAAATAACAATGTCAAACATTAAGACAAATGTTTTGACAAGATGATTTGCTACATACAAATAAAAAGATTTAAACATAGAAATGAACTTTTATCGACAAATCTAATTTTTAAACGACACTCTGATATGACACACTAGATTCAGCCGTAACATTTGGGCCGGGTTTGGAGTATTACATTTAGTTGTATTAGTGCCATGTTGCAAAACTCAGTTGTGGAATGGGTTTTGAAAAATATTTTCTGAAAGTTGAGTTTAATCGTTGAAAACATTTTGAAAGATTTATAAGTGTGGCACACTGAGTCTCTGGTGCCAAATTGGTAAGTTCTCTAATACTGTTAACTGTTATAGACTGAAATGTATTACTAAGGGACTGTTATAGATAATTGGACAATATTAAAACTCTTTAGTTAGAGTAAACTGAGACTGTAGGAAACTGAAAACTGTTGTGAGATTCTAATCTACGAAAACAAAACTTTAACTATTTTTTTCACAAATTATCCGTTAATAATTATTGGAATTGTAAACTGATGCATAAAACTTTTAATTCGATTAATCGAAAACCAAAATGAGCGCTAGAGGTATAAGCGAAAGGGGTACACGAGGTCGCGGTAGAGGCCGAAAAAGTGCTAGAGCTGGGTCTTCGGCATCGGGTCACATGCCTGCTAGGGAGGCACCAGCTTCACCAGTGACTGAGACAGGGTCTCATGATCAAGCAGTTGGGGATGAGGCTCTATCCCAAGCGATGCTCTACGTTCTAAAGAGGGTTGTTAGGGCTAGTACAGGAATAGTGGGCCGAGGGTCAATTTTAGAGCGACTTTGATCTAATGGAACGAAAATTTTTAGAGGTTTTTCTAGAGTAGCCCCAAATGTTGCGAAATATTGGTTAGAGGCCACCGAACGAATAATGGACCAACTCGATTGTACTGTGGAACAAAAGTTAAAAGGGGCAGTGTCCTTACTACGTGACGAGGCCTACAGTGGTGGCTCATCGTGAGAGAGGGTACGTAGGCTGTCCGTTTGATGTGGGATTTCTTTTAGGTGACGTTTCAAGGGAAGCATGTGGGCGCGAGTTATGTGGATGCCTGAAGGAAGGAATTACTGAGCCTGACTCAGGGGAATAAGACTGTGGCATAGTACGAGGTAGAGTTGTTGCGGCTAAGTTGTTATACTCGTGGGAAAGTAGTGAGTACTGATAGCTCTGCAGAGGGAGCAAGACTTTGCTGCCCTTGTAGAAAAAGCCAAAATTGCTAAGGATGTGAAGCTCTTTGAGCGCTAAAACTACGAGAAAGATAAGGGTACATATAAGAGGGATTCAGGGCCTTCGAGTTCTTCAAGAAGGCCTGTTAAGAAGGCCAAATTTGATGGGCCAGTCTGACCTATTCCTATTACTGTAGTTAGACCACAGCCTTGCACAGATTGTGGAAGATTTCCCTAGGGTGAGTGCTGGAAAAAACTGGGGCTTGCTTTAGATGTGGGTCCATGGATCATCAGGTTAAGAATTGTCCTCAGATGCCTGTTCAGATTCAAACTACTGTTCAGGGTCATGTTCAGTTAGTGAAAGGTGGTCAACAGCCATCGAGAGGCCGTGGGCAGGCCAGATGTGGAAATGGTATGGGACGAGGTCGTGGAGCACCAGGCAGAGGTGCTGGTAACATTGAGGCGAAGCAGCCAGCGTTAGTCTATGCTGCATGTCGTCTAGAGGATGGCGACGCCCCTGATGTTATAATTGGTACATTTTTAATTCATAATGTACCTTATACTGTTTTAATTGATGTTGGGTCTACGCATTTATATGTTGCATGCACTTTGTCTGGGTTTTTGGGTATTCAATTTGGAAGTATTTCTAATTCGATGATAGTGATAAGTCTATTGGGACAGTCAGTGAGGGTAGATAAGTTGTTCAGAGACGTGCCCCTAGAGGTTCAAGGAGTAATCTTTCCAGTAGATTTGATGGAACTACCGTTTGGTGAATTCGAGCTTATATTGGGTATGGATTGGCTAGTGAAACACTGAGCTAGTTTGGATTGCGTTGCTAAATGTATGGTGTTAAAGACTACTAGAAATGAGGAGATGGCTGTGATAAGGGAGCGAAGAGAGTATATGTCTAATGTGATGTCAGCATTAAGGGCTGAGAAACTGGTTTGCAAGGGTTGTGAGGCATTTTTAGCTTATGTTAGTATTTTTGATTCTGAAGGTCCTTCTGTAAAAGATGTCAGAATTGTTAAGAAGTTTTGGATGTATTTCCTGATGAACTCCCTGGGTTGCCTCCAAACCATGAGGTCGAATTCGGTATTGAGCTCCTGCTGGGAATAGCTCCAGTGTCCATCGCCCCTTATAGGATGGCACCGAAGGAGCTAGTGGAATTAAAAGCCCAAATTTAAGAACTGCTAGATCGAGGATTTATTTGACCTAGTGTCTCTCCATGGGGAGCCTCAGTCCTATTTGTGAAGAATAAGGATGGGTCTATGCGCATATGCATCGACTATCAACAATTAAATGAATTGACTATCAAGAATAAATACCCCCTACCAAGGATTGACAATCTTTTTGATCAGTTTCGAGGAGCTTTAGTTTTCTCTAAGATCAATATCCGTTATGGGTACCATCAACTAAGGGTTAAGGAGGCTGATGTGTATAAAACTGCATTTAGGACTCGTTATGGTCATTACGAGTTCCTAGTGATGCCGTTTGGGCTGGCGAATGCACCGGCTGTTTTCATGGATCTGATGAATTGGGTGTTCCAACCCTACCTGGATCGGTTCGTGGTGGTTTTTATAGATGATATTCTTGTGTATTTAAGAACCGAGGAAGATCATGATGCACATCTTCGAACTGTTTTGCAAATTTTGAGGGAGAAACAGCTATACGCGAAATTCAGCAAGCGTGAGTTCTGGTTGCGAGAAGTGACATTTTTGGGTCACGTGGTATCTACCGAGGGGATTAGGGTTGATCCTCAAGAAATTGAAGCCGTACTGGAGTGGAAACCACCCTGGACTATATCTGAGATTTGGAGGTTTCTAGGTCTGGCTGGGTATTACAGACGTTTCGTTGAGGGGTTTTCACTGATTGCTGCACCTCTGAACAAGTTACTATTTAAAGGGGTACCATTTAATTGGACTGATAAGTAGCAAGAGAGTTTTGAGAAACTGAAGAAGGTTCTGACTTACGCCCCTATCTTAATACAGCCTGAGTTTGGGAAGGGATTCACTATTTATAGTGATGCGTCGCACTTTGGATTGGGTTGTGTGCTGATGCAGGAGGGTAAGGTGGTTGCATATGCGTCTCGTCAGCTTAAGCCTCATGAGGCAAATTACCCTACTCAGGATTTGGAGTTACCCGCTGTGGTATTCGCACTAAAGATTTGGATGCATTACTTATGCGGTGAGAAATGTATTATTTACACAGACCCCAAAAGCCTTAAATATCTCCTTACCTAGAAGGAACTGAATCTTAGGCAACGAATGTGGGTAGAGCTATTTAAGGATTATGATTGCTCGATTGAGTACCACCCTCGTAAGGCTAACGTGGTAGGTGATGCACTGAGCCGTTGGGCTGTGTCAGATTTGAGAGCAATATTTGCTAGTCTTAGCTTGTTTGATCATGGTAACTTGTTGGTTGAGCTTCAAGTGAGACCGTTGTGGACTAAACAAATTAAGGGTAAACAGTTATTGGATGAGTCATTGATTCCCCGTTTCTGACAAGTTGAAAATGGAGAGACTTCTGATTTTGGGCTAAGTAGCGAAGGGGTATTGTGTTTTTGTGGGAGAGTTTGTGTTCTGCAGGACTCTGGCTTAAGACTATCTATACTGTAAGAGGCGCATAGTAGTCCTTATGCTATGCATCTTGGTAGAAACAAGATGTATAGAGACCTACGTGAACTGTATTGGTGGTCAGGACTTAAGCGTGAGGTTACTGATTGCAACCAGTTAAGATTCCACTCTGGAAGTGGGAAAGGGTAACCCTGGATTTTGTGAGTCGGTTGCCCTTGACGGCTACTAAGAAAGATTCAGTATGGATTGTCGTAGACAGATTGATGAAATCTACCCATTTTATACCGGTCTGCACTGATTATTCACTGCAAAAGCTGGCTAAGTTGTATGTGGCTGAGATTGTGAGACTGCATGGTGTACCGATTTCTATCATATCTGACAGAGATCCTAGATTCACATCTCGATTCTGAAAGAATATATACGAGGCTTTGGGTACAAGGTTGGACTTCAGTATTACGTTCCATCGTCACATAGATGGTTAGTTAGAGAGGGTGATTCAGATACTGGAGGACATGTTAAGAAGCTGTGCAATTGATTTCTGCTGTAATTGGGAAGACTACTTGCCGTTAGCAGAGTCCGCGTATAACAACAGGTATCAGTCCAGTATTCAGATGGCACCGTACGAGGTATTATATGGTCGTAGGTGTCATACTCCTACCGGTTGGACTGAGTTGGGTGAGTGGCAAGTTCTGGGGCCAGATTTAGTTTCTGAGACCGAAGAAAAAGTGAAGTTGATTTGAGATCCGTTAAAAGAAGCATCTGATAGGTAGAAGTCATATACAGACTTGAAGCGTAGGGAAATTGAATACTCTGTGGGGGATTATGTCTTTCTGAAGGTCTCACCGTGGAGGAAAATTTTGAGATTTGGACGAAAGGGTAAGCTGAGCCCTAGATTTATTGAGCCTGATCGAGTTCTAAAATGGGTGGGACTAGTTGCCTACCAGCTTGACTTACCTCTAGAGTTCGACAGGATCTACGACATGTTTCATGTTGCAATGTTGAGGTGGTACCGCTTTGATCCCTCACACATAGTGTCGGTTGAGGAGATCGATGTTAGGCCTAATCTGACTTTCGTGGAAAAATTGTTGTAGATAATAGATCGTGACGTTAAGGTGCTGAGAAAGAAATCTGTCCCACTGGTCAAAGTGCTTTGGCATAACCACAGTTCAGAAGAAGCCACATGGGAACCAGAGGAGGCAATGCTACAACAATACCCTCACTTATTCTGACCAGGTAAATTTTGAGGCTGAAATTTCTTTAAGGGAGTAGAGTTGTAACGCCGCAAAAATTTAGGGTCTTTAATTTTGCATTGTTTGACACAAATTGAATGTTTGGTACGTTGGCTAGATGATTTGGGTGTGTTTGGGAGTGTTAGAGAAGCCTGGGTTCAAGTCTGGGCTTTTACAGAATATTTAGTTTTTCTCTTAAATGAACCTGGACACTGGTAGCTAGGCTTTATAATTAATTGTGGTGGAATTTTGTCATAAGGAGCCTACTAGTAAAGATGGTAGGTGGCATGTGGGTATGCAAGTTGTTTGGGGTTCGAGTGCTGGCATAATCACATAAGGGGTATTTATTTTGTTGCATGGGATGGTTGGTATTTGAGTTGGATGGGGACTCTAGGTTTGAATGGGTCTTGATGAATTTGAATGGGATATGGGAGTAGGTTAAAGAGAAAATCATGGAGGGATAAAGGGAGTGGATCAAGGAGTGGTGGGGTGGTTGTTGTTGGTCAAATTTGGGACTCTCCTTGTGCTGAATTTGGTGACTGTGGTGGGGAAATTCGGCATTTTGCTTCCTAGAGCTGAATTGGTATAGTGTTTTCTTTGTTTTCTTTTATTTTTGTACCAGTTTTCCCTAGTGTTTATGCATTTTGGGAGCTATTTTCCTCAAAGTGTTTTGGTAAAGTCTCTAGTTTCTCTTTTTCATATTTCGCTTCTTTTTCCTTTTGGTGCGTTCAGAGTGATTTTGGCGGAACTGTGCTTCTTCATCCATCCCTCTCAAATCTTTTTCTTTTGCTAGTCGGCTGTTGAATCCACCTTCTCCTCTTTTTCTCTGATCATTTGGTTTTCTTTCTTAGCCAAACCTTTTTTCTTTTCCCTCTTCCAACCTTAACCGAATACATTTTTCTTCTTTCCCATTGTCCTGTTTGTTTTCCTCTCAATAGCCGAACCTCCATTGCTTTTCTTCTCAACATTTTTATTCTCTTTTCCTTTTTGACTGAGAGTCGACTCTCTTCTTCTTTCTCTGCTGTGCTAATCGATTTTGGTAGTGGGTGGCAATTCCTTCTTCGATTCTTAACACGTCATCTTTGATTTTCGTTGGAGCATTGACTGCCTTACTTCTCTGCACATCTCTACTTTCTTCTTCGAATACTTCCTTAGCCGAACACTGTGGGATAAGTAGTTTTGTCTTGTCAGTGTTGGCCGCTTTCCTAATCCTCTCTAACTCTAATTCTTTGAACTTTGGATTATATGCATAGTAGATCAAGAAGAAAGGTGTAATCGTTTTCAGCCAGCGATCTAAGATTAGTAATCGCATAACATTTGGGCAAGGTAAGTGGTGTTATTGATTTGATGCTTTAGTGTTAGTGATCATGAAAAGACGAAAGGCTGATTGTTATGGGATGGATATAGGTTGATCGCACGTGGTGTAATCTACTCATTTCGCTAAAAGGTGTGTAACTAACACCGAAGTCTGTTACTGTCGAAACCGAAAAAGGTGTGTAATTGTACACCGAAACCCATTACTGTTGGAAAACCAACAAAGGTGTGTAAACACACCCTTTTAACTGTGAACTAGCGAAGCTAAAAAGTAGAAAGTTCGGCATCTGAGGCCTCACAGCGCGTATTCGCTCGTGTGGTAAACTGAGCCCACAAATCATGGGCGATAGCCTGTAGAGGCCACCACGAGCATTCTCGTGGTCTTGGGCCTTTATGGGCCTTGTTGGGCGATAATAGGCCATTTTGGCCCAATGGGTTTGAGGGCCCTACACGGATAAAATCCACAGTAAGTGACAAATAATGGATTGGGCTGTGAAGTTCGCATAGTCGTGGCTGAATTTGGGCTAAATGGGCCACATGAGCGTGTGGGCCCACTTGGGGCCATTTAAACTATTTTGCCTATATAGGTTACCTGAGTCGCATGAGGTGATGGTAGACCGTCTGAGAGGTCGTTATCTGTACCGAGACCCCAAAATTAGTAAAATAACCAAAATACCCCTGACGGTTAAAATTACCGCTTTACCCCTAACTAACAGAATGACCGTTATTCCCCTAGTGGTAGGTTGATTGATGTGTGTGATATTTATATGACTGATATTGAGTGTGACATACTGCATACACGTAACATTTATGACACGTCATACTGCAAGGGGTTGGGATATTGTTATGCAGGAAGTACTGTACTGGTTGCTCTGCCACATTCACTATTACTAGTAGCTCTGCCACGTATTTACTATTTTTGGTGGCCTGGCCATATATACTATTACCGGCAGCTATGCTACGATATTGGTGTGCTGGCTGGGTGGGTCGATTGTATCCCCACATGGTGTGTTGGTTGGTACAGATGGTGTGTTGGCTGGATTAGGATGGATTGCATATTTACACTGTTTTGATACTGTAATGGGCTTAGGCCCACTCTGTTACTATATAGGGCTAAAGCCCAGACTGTACTGTTACTAAATAGGGCTTAGGCCCGGACTGTTTCTGCATCCACTGTTTACTGTATGACTAATAGGGGATTACACACTGGGTTTTCGTAAACTCACGATTTCTTTTGACTGTACAGGTAATCCCCAGTCTTAGGTGATTTGGAGCTGCAAGGGACTCGGAGGTGGCCACATGATTGCTGATGATCTGTTTTAGACTTATTTATTTAAATTTCATGTTGGGCTATTGGTTATGTAATAAGACTATTTGGTTTTAATTTTTAATCGGGTTTGATCTCTTATTTTAAACTGCTAGAGTTGAAAAAAAAATGAGTTTTTAGAATAATAATTATTTTCAGAAACACTCAAAAACACACATTTTATATTCCAAACTTTGGTAGCTTCCACGATTCAAAATGACCTAAAATAACAATGTCAAACATTAAGACAAACGCTTTGACAAGATGCTTTGCTAAATACAAACAAAAATATTTAAACATAGAAATGAACTTTTATTGACAAATCCAGTTTTTGAACAACACTCTGATGTGACATACCAGATTCGACTGTGACGTCTGGGCCGAGTTTGGGGTGTTACAGATATTTTGTCCCTTCCATGTCTATTTTTGTCCAAACTAAACTATATTGGCGTAATTACCACATAAGGACTTCTAATTTAAGAACTCATCACAATCAATTCCCTTTAGCATTTAAAACACACCTTTTTGCAACTTTTTTTTCAATTTGATCCTAAACATCAAATTGGACACTTTATCACTAAAATTTCTTAACCATATTCTCACACATGCATTCAATCGTATAATCAACCTCAAAACTTTATCACAATAAAATTTTTTACTTCAGATTCTTTGGAGTCGTTGGTAAACCCGTTACGAAGTCCATGGTGACACGGTCCTATTTCCACTCGAGAACCTTAATAGGCTGTAGTAATTCGGAGGGTACTTGGTGCTTTGCCTTTACTTGTTGACAAATCAGGCATTTCGCTACATACTCGGAGATATCTCTTTTCACATTCGGCCACCAATACCATTTCTTCAAATTGTAGTACATCTTAGTACTACCAGGGTGAATAGACATACGACCACTATGTGCCTCAGATAAATTTCTCTAAATAAGCTTATCATCTCTTGGCACACAAAGTCGATCTCGGAATCTCATACATCCATTTGAATCAATCTGAAAATCGGTATAGGTACTGGACTCATAACAAGCATTTTTATCTTGAAATTCTATCTTTTAACTGTGCTTCACAAATCTCTTGAATGAACATAGATCTAGCCCTCATCTCCGCTAAAATCGAACCATCACTGGTTAGGGACAACTGTGTGTTCATAGCCCTCAAAGAAAAAAGGGACTTTCGACTTAAAGCGTCTACAACAACGTCTGTTTTCCCTGGATAATAGTCAATGACCAACTCATAATCCTTTAGTAGCAACAACGTCTGCTCACCGTACAAATGGTGCCTCCATATCTTTAGTGCAAACACTATAGCAGCCAACTCTAAATCATGAGTCGGATAATTCTTTTCATGGGGTTTCAGTTGTCTTGAGGCATAGGCAATCACTTTGCCTTCTTACATAAGCATGCAACCCAATCCGTTTAGTGAAGCATCACTGTAGACTACAAACTCCTTTCCTGGTTTGGGCTGCGCTAAAATAGGAGCTTCATTCAATAACGTCTATAACCTCTTGAAACTTTGTTGGCACTTTTCATTCCACTAGAACATAACATCTTTTTGTAGCAATCTCGTCATAGGAGTGGCGATCATAGAAAATCCTTTAACAAATCTCCTGTAATAACTGGCCAGACCCAAGAAGCTTCTAACTTTGGATACGTTCCTCGGTGGTTTCCAATCAACAATCGCAGAAACTTTACTTGGATCTACTCTTATGCGATCGCCCGAAACGATGTAGCCCAAAAATCCAACTTCCTTGAGCCAAAATTCACTTTTACTAAACTTTGCATAAAGCTGTTTATCTCGCAAAGTCTGCAATACTATCCTTAAATGCTTGGCATGCTCATCTTTATTACGAGAATAAACCAGGATATCGTCAATAAAAACTACCACAAACTTGTCTAGGTACGGTTGAAAAATGCGGTTCATTAGGTCCATAAATACTCTGGGGCATTGGTTAAACCAAACGGCATGACAAGAAACTCGTAGTGGCCATACCTTGTGCGAAAAGCAGTCTTAGGCACATCGACCTTCTTAACTCTTAACTGGTAGTATCCAGACCCGAAATCTATGTTGGATAACACTGTGGCTCCTCTCAACTGATCAAATAAATCATCGATCCTTGGCAAAGGATACTTGTTTTTCACGATTACCTTATTAAACTGTCGGTAATCGATACACAATCTCATCGAACCATTTTTCTTTTTCACAAATAATACGGGAGCACCCCACGGAGAATGTCTAGGTCTCGCAAAGCCTTTGTCTTTCAACTCTTGTAACTGAGTCTTTAGTTCTTTTAACTCAGTCAGAGCCATTCTATAAGGAGTAATAGAAATAGATGTAGCGCCGGGAACCAAATCTATACCAAACTCTACCTCTTTAACTGGAGGTAATCCGAGCAACTCTTTCGGAAATACATCTTGATATTCACACACCACTGGCATTGATTCCATTCTCAATTCTGACTCTTTCGTATTCATCACAAAAGCGAGATAATCTTCATACCCTTTTCTTAAACATTTTTCAGCAGCTAAGGAAGAAATCACTGAAGGTGAGTTCACAGATCCATTTGATTCAACTCGAAGGGTATTACCATTTCCACATTTTAGTTCAATGTATTTTCTACTACAGTTCACTACCACATCATGAGTGGTTAACCAATCCATGCCAAGAATTACATCAAATTCATCGAATGGCAAAAGCATGAGATTAGCTAGGAAGTAATGACCCCTAATCATCAAAGGGAAATCTCTACATACTTTGTCTACTGATACGCACTTGCCTAGGGGATTAGATACTTTTCTCACAAATTCTTTAGATTCTACGGGTATACTCATGCTAGGAACTAATTTTATGCAAATATACGAGTGGGTAGATCTAGGGTCTATCAAAGCAATAACAGAAGTTTCATGAAGAGAAAATGTACCCGTTATAACATCGGGCGACGACGCCTCTTCACGAGTGCGAATGGCATAAGTCCTCACGGGGGCTATAGCCTCAGATCTTACAGTCTGTCCTTTGGTATGCCCTTACTACTTGCTCCCATTCCTGGGTTTCTCTAAGGTCTACCTCTGGAAGAAGCATTACCCGACCTTGCACTCTGATCCTTGTCTTTATCCACCATCTCGGGGCACTCTCTAATGAAGTGATCTAAAGAGCCACACATGAAACAAACCCTCTCGTGAGCTCGACATTTGCTGAGGTGACGTCTACCGCACTAAGGGCACTTGGTCTATTCGGTCGAGTGTTGCCCACACTTGCAAACGAGGCGGTCTGAGCTTGAGAAGCTGAAAATTGTTTGCTCTTGCCTTTACTGGAAAACCCCGCTGAAGTAGCTAATCGTGTAGAAAATTCCTTTGATTTCTTGGAAGAGGATTGAAACGACTTACTAAACGGTTTCTTCCTCGAGTCACGAGACTCCATCTCAGCTTTCCTCTTTTCTTTGGCCAACTCCTTGGCCTTACAAGCTCTATCCACTAGCACCACAAACTCTTTTATCTCAAGAATTCCAACAAACATCTTG
Organism: Gossypium stocksii; assembly: GCA_020496765.1. NCBI lineage: Eukaryota > Viridiplantae > Streptophyta > Magnoliopsida > Malvales > Malvaceae > Gossypium > Gossypium stocksii. Next base: position 40,260,252 of record CM035621.1, read on the forward strand.
ATGTCCTCGTTTAATCTATCCTCAAACCTTTTGCGCATGATGGCCTTAGTAGACACACATTTTCGAGCGTACTTGATGAATCTTACAAACTCCTGCTCATACTCAGTTATGGTCATCCGACCTAGCTTCAACTCTAGAAATTCTTTACGCTTGTGGTCAATAAACTGGGGACTGATATACTTCTTGTGGAACTCCTCTTGGAAGAACTCCCAATTAACTTTTTCCCTTGGTACAACCGACACAAGGGTGTTCCACCACTGATAGGTGGAATCTTGTAGAAGAGATGCCATACACTTCATGCACTTTTCAGGGGTGTACGATAACTCATCAAATACCCTGATAGTATTTTTCAGCCAAAACTCAGCTCTTTCCAGGTCATCATCCTTAGTAGCTCGAAACTCTTCTGCCCATTGTTTCCTAATTCTATCAACTGGAGGCTTTTCTCGCTTCACTACCTCTACTATCTGAGGAGCTATTAGGGTAGATTGAGGGAATTGATGGGGTGGAGCTTGGTGTTGGGTGGCCAAGTTCGTTCGAACGAACTCAGTGAACCACTTATTCATTCCTTTTCTCCTTGACTCACAGTAGCTGGCCTATGCTCGGTTCCACTGGCACAGTCCCTTTTGCAGGAGCTGGCGCATTACTTTCTACATATCTGTTGTAGGTCGTTCGGGATCCATATACTATAATAAAACATATTTAGAACGTCAGGAGTCGTCACACTATCATTTCTCATAAATACATAAGTATGGCATGTATAGCTAGACTCATATATGTGCTAGGTTAGTCTTATAATCGACTAAACACTAGCTCTGATACCACTAAATGTAACATCCCTTACCCGAGTCTGATGCTGGGACGGGGTATGAGGCATTAACGTACTTAATCATGCTTAAACATGAAAACTCGGGCTATAAAATTTCATTCCAATTTAAAATTTTTCATTCATTCTCTTCATAACCTTATCATAGGCCTACGAGGCCCAAAACATGCATCAGTTGCATTTTGGAGTCAAACCGAGAACTTTTGGGCACTTAGAAAATTTTTACCTAAAATAGGACCACACGCACGTGTGGAGTGGAACACGCTCGTGTTCCAAGTACGTGTTGAATTTATTTTATTTTCAACCTACAGGGGTTTTAACACGGCTTGGGCACACACCCGTGTCTATGGCCTGTGTCCCTCACACGGCCTAGACATGCCCGTGTCAACAACCCGTGGAACCTTTTGACTTAAACACTATAATCATCAAGGGTGCACACGGCCAAGGCACATGCCCGTGTGCTTCACCCATGTTCTATACTGACTTAATTAAATTGGATGCAAGGGGCACATGGCCTATTAACACGCATTTGAAGCTAACCATGTGTCACACACAGCCTAGGCACACGCCCGTGTGCTTAACCGTGTGGACAATAATAGATTATTTTCCAAGCCTTATGCCATCCTGAAACATAACCAAACACAAGCTAATTCCATAACACATAACAAGGCATAACATGTTCCCTAAATACTCCTAATTAGGGCATCCCAATGCCAACAAATATATCATTATCATACGCTCTACTATACTTAAGCATGCAAGGATGCACATTCATGAATTACATCTTCATAAAGTAAAATATGAGTTAGACAATATATTAGGCCATTACAACATCACTAGACTAATGCCAAAATGACATTTAACAAAATGATCATTCATCCTATACATGCCATAGATAAAAAGAACTAACTATACTACACCAAAATGATTGTCTTGATAGTGTAACTTCGAGCTCCGACTTTAACGATCCCCAAGCTGGTACGACAAATCTACATAGAAGAGAGAAAAGAAAGAGTAAGCACATAAAATGCTTAGTAAGTTGCATGAATAAAATAGCATTAAAATCATGAGACAGTACTTAAACAAATATCATGAATTTCATGTAGTTTATAACCTGCAACACTCAACATGAAGTTTTAGCTTTTCTCTTGAAACTTATCAACTTGAATATTTTTCTCATTCAAGTTTCTTTTTGAAATACCGAAGGATACCCATAAGTCAATCTCATGGAATGATGCCAATGCCATGTCCCAGACATGGTCTTACATGGACCAATCAAACACGGACTTAACTTGGCTTTCCAACCAAATCTCAAAATCTTTTTTCACGGAGACACCTTCAAAAACACTTTATCACCAGTCTGAAATTCAATCTCTTTTCTTTTCAAATCTGAGTACGACTTTTGTCTGTCTGAAGTAGTTTTCAAACAATCACAAATCACGTTTACCTTCTCCTTGGTTTCTCTAACCAAATCGACCTCGTGTATCTGTCTTTCTCTGAGTTCGGTCCAATACAAAGGAGTTTGACACCCACGACCATATAATGCCTTATATGTTGCCTTTTTTATCCTCGACTAAAAATTGTTGTTGTAGGCAAACTCTACCAATGGTAAATACTTTTCCCAACTACCCATGAATTCCAATACACAACATCGGAGCATATCCTCAAGGATCTAAATTACACTTTCAGATTGACTGTTGGTTTACGAATGAAATGCAGTACTAAAGTTCAACTTTGTTCCCAAGGCTTCTTACAACTTTTTCCAAAACCTCAAAGTAAATCTCGGGTCTTTGTCTGAAATGATCGAGAAAGGTACTCCGTGCAATCTCACAATTTTAGTAATGTACAACTTCGCTAACTTATCAAGTGAATAGTCAGTACGTATCGGAATAAAGTGGGCCAATTTCGTCAATCGATCTACAACAACCAAAACAACATCTTTCTTCTTCAGAGTCAAAGGTAACCCCGTTACAAAATCTATCATAATCCTATCCCATTTCCACTCGGGTACCATCACTGGCTGAAGTAAAACCGAGGGCACTTGATGCTCAGTTTTCACTTGCTGACATATCAAACACTTTGATACAAATTCAGAAATGTCCTTTTTCATACCCAACCATCGATACAAACTCTTTAAATTATTGTACATTTTGGCACTACCTGGATGAACTAATAAGCAACCACTATATGCCTCATGTAAAATTTTCTGAATCAACTTAGCATCATTTGGATCACAAACTCTGTCTCAAAACATCAAACAGTCATCGATCCCGATTTAAAAATCTAACTAACTTGTCGATTCACATTGAGCTCTTTTGGCTTGCAATTCACTATCACTTTTCTAAGCTTCATATATTTGCTAAAGAAATATTGATCTAACTCTCATTCCAGCCAAGACTGAACCATCACTATACAAGGTCAAACCCGTATTCATAGCTCTCAAACCAAACAAAGATTTCCCACTTTAAGCGTCGGCGACCACGTTCGCCTTTCTTGGGTGATAGTCAATCACCAACTCATAGTCTGTTAATAGTTCGAGCCACCTTCATTGCCATAAATTCAAATCCTTTTGGGACATCAAGTACTTCAAGCTCTTATGGTTGGTAAAGATACGTCACTTCTCATTGTATAAATAGTGACGCCAAATCTTTAAAGCACGCACAATGGCAGCCAATTCCAAGTCATGCGTCGGATAGTTATTCTCGTGCGATTTTAGTTGTCTCGAGGCATAAGCTACCACTTTGCCCTCTTTCATCAATATACATCCAATACCATTTAAAGACGCATCGCTATAAATCACATATTCTTTCCCGGACTCATGCTGTAGTAGCACAGGTGCCTCAGTCAACACTACTCTCAATTTCTCAAAACTTTGTCGGCGCTTTTCGGGTCCATTCGAACTTAACATCCTTTTGCAGCAACTTGGTCGTAGGAGAAGCGATCATCGAAAATCCTTTAACAAAGCATCAATAATACCCGGCTAAGCCCAAAAACTTTTAACCTCAGATACATTTTTTGGTGATTTCCAATAAAAAATAGATGTAATCTTACTTGGGTCAACTCTAATGCCTTCACCCGAAACAGTATGTCTTAAAAATCTGACTTCTCGGAGCCCAAACTCACTTTTACTAAACTTTGCATACAACTGCTTGTCTCTCAAAGTTTGCAAAACTGTCCTTAAGTGCTCGACCTGTTCGAACTCGTCTCAAGAATAAATCAGAATGTCATTTGTAAACACAACTACAAATTTATCCAAGTACGATCAAAAAATTCGGTTCATTAAGTCCATAAAAATAGCCAGGCCATTGGTTAAGCCAAATGGCATCATAAGGAGCTCATAATGTCCATACCTAGTACTAAATGTGGTATTTGGCACATCTGACTCTTTAACCCTCAATTGATAGTAGCTAGATCTCAAATCTACTTTCGAAAACACTGTCGCTCCCTTCAACTAGTCGAACAAATCATCAATACTCGACAAAGGATACTTATTCTTTATGGTCACCTTGTTGAGTTGTCAGTAGTCGATGCAAAGTCTCATGGATCCATTTTTGTTCTTAACGAATAACACCGGAGCACCTCAGGGAGAAAAACTCAGTGTCTCAAATCCTTTATCTATCAACTCTTGCGATTGGGTTTTTAGCTCTTTCAATTCTATCAGTGCCATTCTATACAGAGCAATCGATATTGGGGAAGTCCCGGGTAACAAATAAATAGTGAACTCCACTTCTCTAACTGGTGGGAACCCTGGCAATTCTTCCAGGAACACATCCGGAAACTCAGAAACTATTGGTACCGATTGAATCTTCAATTCAGACACTTTGGTGTTCAACACATGCACAAGAAACGATTCATAACCCTTTCTTATATACCTCTGAGCAGACATAGATGAAATCGCAATGGGTAGTTCACTGGATTTATCTGTTTCAACCCAAAAAACCTCACTATTTTCACATTTTAATTCAATAATTTTCTGCCTAGAATTTACCTTGGCATCATGTAATATCAACCAATCTATACCCAAAATAGCATCAAATTCATCACATGGTAACAATATTAAGTTAGCTAGAAAATAATGACCTCGAATCTTCAAAGGACAATTCTTGCAAACTTTATCCGCTAACACACACTTGGCTAAAGGGTTTGAGACTCAACAGGAAAATTCATACTAGTTACCAAATTCATACAAATATAAGAATGCGTCAATCCAGGATCGATTAGTGCAACTATATTAGTAACATAGAGGGAAAATGTACCCATAATCACATCAGGGGATGATGCATCCTTCCGAGCACGAAGTGCATAAGTTCTCGTAGGTGCTCAAACTTTCAATCTCACAGCTGAATCATTGGACACTCCTTTGCTACTGGCCCCATCTTTCGTATTCTTCATTGGCCTCTCTCTTGTAGCGGTGTTACTCGATCTAACATTCTAGGAATTATCTTTCTCGATCATCTCAGGATAATCCTTAATAAAATGGTCTTGGGAGCCACATTTAAAACAAGCCCGGGTGATCATCCAACATTCACTAGGGTGACGCCCACAGTGTTGGCATTCAAACTTTTCAGATCTTACATTCCTAACACTACCTATGGATGCAGTTCAGGCTTTAGAACCTGAATATTAGTTCCCACGATCTCTACTAAGATCCCAACTGAAACATTTGAATGAACATGCATATCCCTCGATTTCTTTGATGAGGACTAAAATGACTTACTCATTTGTCTTTTCCTTGAATCCCTACCATCGAGCTCAGCTTTTCTCTTTTCCTTCCTTAAGTCTTCGGCTTTCCAAGCTCGTTTTACTAGCACAAAAAATTCTTTCAGTTCCAAAATTCCAACAAACATTCTAATATTTTCATTTAGCCCATCCTCAAACCTCTTACACATAATAGCTTCTGTAGACACATTGTGACAGTTTGATTTTGACCCTATTCGGAACGGTGGTTTTGGGACCATGAATCCGAGTTAGAAAAATATTTTAATAGTATTTTCTGTGTTTATTATGTGTGAATTGATATCCATAAAATTTTCGTGTGATAATTTTGATGTTTGAGTGCTCGATTATTAAAAAGGATTTATTTGCATCAAATGAGAAATAAGCATGGTAGTTTGTAAAATGCCTATTAGCTAAGTCTTTTTAATGTGGAGGTTTATATTGTAAATATACCATAGAAATTAAGGATGGACGGCATTGACCTTTATTTATAATGGTTTCATATTATTTTAATAAGGTTATAATAGTCATTTATGAATTAATATATGGTTTAATAAAATAAAACATAAACGTCATGCATAAATTCATCTTTAGAAAATCGAATATACAAATAAAAGAGAAAAGAAAAATGGTTTGAAGGTTCGACCTTTTTTAAGCTTGATTCAAGATCAATAAAAGAGAAAATCAGATTTGGCCCGGGGAAAGACCAAAATAGTCGAATAGTCGATTAATACCATTCATCGATATCCGAGGTAAGTCTATAAGCAATGAAACATCATTAATTTTAAATGTAAATTAGTGTAATATGCTGTTTTAAAATTTACGGATTTATATTTGAGATAGCCGAATATGATTATGCATGGAAATAGTGTATTTGAGTCGAATTTGACTGAGTTATAATATTTGAAAGTCCGTATGAACTTTATGGAACATTTAGAATTTTCTATATATGAATTATGTATAAGATGACTTTGTAATAGTGATATTCGGGCTTTGAGCCTAGAAAGCCTTGTGCTGGTGAGATAAATCGGGCTTTGTGCCTAACAAGCTTTATGCCGGTGTATTAAATCAGGCATTGAGCCTAGCAGGCCTTGTGCCAGTGTCTGATTCAAGCTTGTGCCTAGTAGGCTTTATGCCATTTAATTATTATAAACTTATGCCTAAAAGACTTTTTGCCGATGTGGTAATTGAATATGTCAGACGAGCTAAAATGTTTAGGTACGTGATGGTTAGTTAAATGTTTGAAAATAAGGTAAGTTTTAATAGTTGACATGAAGCTATGTATTATATATGTTAAAATGTGAATTACATGTGTATAAAATGTAAGGTTACATTCGGCCAAGTGATATATGCATATGAAATTAAAATGTGATTTATGTGTATACTTGTATAAACGTGAATATACATATTGGTTTTGAGATGAGAACGTGATTTTGGATTTAAAAGATGAATCTATTATTGAATTTATATGTATTCGGCTTTGCTAGTTCAATAGTACTATGCATATGTAGTTATGTAATTGCTTTAGACTTACTAAGCTAAGTTAGCTTACTTTGTGTATATACATTTACCTCTGTTTTATAGATTTCGGAGTTTTGCTATGAGCTCGGGGATCATCAGCGAAGTCAATCATACTATCGTTTGTTTATTGGTACTTTTAGAAGCTAAACTTGAAACTTATAGCATGTATAGACTATCCTATCCTTTGGACATGTTTGATTTTGATGTGTATATAATTAAAAGCCATGCGAAAATGGCTTGTTTATGAAGTTAATTTTGGTTTCATGCTATGATTAACTTATGGTTATATATATTTTGGTTTTGATGATTTGGTCAATGTATATAATTATGTTGTGTACTTGGTATGTTTGGGAAAAGCTCGGTTATGTGCATTCAATATAAGGTAAGTAATTGATGTTATTTGAGTTAGGTTATGTCATGAAATAGTTAAGTAATAAGTATAATTTATGTATGTGGAGTATTTGATATGTGCAAGATGAAATGACTAATGTGATTCGGTATAATAATTATTTAAATGATAAATTATAGTCGTATGTATTATGGATATCTTGATTAGGTTGAATGAATTTAGAAGTGCATCTATGTATGTTCGAATGAGGAATTTAAGTGAGAACGATGTATGTCTTTTGAAATGTTTGATATGTAAAGTTTAAATTGTTATATATTTAGGTAATGGTGCATTTGGTGATGGTACTTAGTTAATTAAGTTAGTTAAATGGTCGAATATATATATATATATATATATATATATAAATATATAGGCATATGTTTAAAACAAGTTAGTTAAGTTGTATATATATATAGAATTTGTGTTTGATTTATGGCATTCAGAATTAGCCATTTTGGATCAACTCAAATATTTGTATATTAATTATGCTATGACTTAGAGATCTGAATATGGAATTTGGTCATTTGGATTCGGGTTGTAATAGTAAAGTTGTTTGGCTCTAATTATATTGAATTGGATTAAAGGGTTCATTTGTTTTACACTTATGCGCATATGTTATGTTAAGTAAATAATAGATTGGTTATTATTAAATAAGTAGGTAAAATGGCACACATTTTATGCAAGAAAGAATTGACCATATTAAAATTTAATGTGAGTTAGAAGTTAAACATATAATTATTTAGGTGAAATTATAAGTTTGTTTGACTATGTTTTATCTTACTAAAACTGTATATATATTATTACATTTTATGTTGTCTAAGATAAATTTGTAAATTTTGGTATGGATATGTATATAATATGATTAATGATGCATGTTCGATTTGTAAATTCATTAATCACTTTGTATATTTATATAAATACAAAAATGACCTATGTGATTATGTGAATGCATGAGAGATGTGATTTGACCTAGTAATACCTCGTAATCCATTCCGATGATGGATACAGGTTAGGGTGTTACACACACATTTCTGGAACGACAGAAATGTGCAAGTGTACAGAATCGCAACAGGTAATAAAGTGACAAGTAAATGTCGAGTTATCGTACCCATAGGGACTGTGAAAAGGATTATTTATGAATGCTATTTAAAACACTTTGGTGAGAAAAAATAATTAGTTTGAAAAGGGTGATTAAAAACTAAGATTTTAAACTAAGTATAAATAAATAAAATATAAAATAAAAGTTCTAATGCATGATTTCAAAATGTGATTTAATCAAGATAACATAATTTGTTGAATTAATTACATTTCTTTAACTTCGAATTATTAAACTCATGCTTATGTTGTTACGAATAAATTCACAGCAACTCGGTAATTTGCTAACTTGTGAACATACTCACCTACAAAAATCCATTCATCTCTTGACATATCCCTATGTCAATTCAATTGATTAAACAGATTTCAATAAGCAAACATGTTATTGCATATACATACTTATTAAATTAAAATAATCTCTTGCATATTCCTGTGTCAATTCAAACAATTAATTACATCTAATAAGCATATAAAAGACTACATGAGTTAACAAGGTATCCTTACCTTGAAACAGTTTAATCACAATAATCTTGCCAGTTATGCAAGGCAAATGTATCGCTAAATACAATGCTAATTTAACCCTCAGCTACCTTAGATGATTAAACATGCACTGATTAGGTACTGTGTCCATTAATTACAATTTCAATCCGTTTAAATAATTAATTTATTAGTTACCTCACAATTATAACGCAAGAATAACTTAGGCATGATTTTACTTAATCAAGCATTTTATCGAGGCCTATAATAGCATAAACACAATTTTAATACTTTAAGAGGATGAAATGCAATCAAGCTAACATGAATTAAATTCATGCTAAGCTGATTAAATTAGCCATTCCAACAACATAAATATTCATAGTTATATTCATCATAAAAACAACAAAAATTAAAGAGATAGGGAACAAGAATCAAATCCAGTGTTTTTCCATGACTTGACTAGGTTGCTCCGTTCTTCCTTCCTTGTTGTCCTTGCTGATCAAGATTGCTATGAACACTTAATTGCTACTCCAAAATGGCTGAAGAAGACCCCTTTCCGAAGAGGAGAAATAAAAAAAAAGAGGAAGAAACTTTGAAAGGGAAAATGAGAAAAGAAATTGAGAAAGAGAGGAGAGTTGTGATAGAAGAGATGTGAATGAGGGATGTGTTGAAGGATCATCCAAGGGGGGGTTTTATCGCTAAATGTGGTAGCTAAAATTTGCTAAAAATATCAGCCAAAGAGCCACCTCTTGGCCGGCCACCCATGTGGCAAAGTTGATGGCTTCAACTTTGCTAAATATGGCTTGGAGCAAATCTACAAAGCCACCAGTTGTGGAGGGCTTTAATTGCAATTTGAACAAGTCATCAAGGGCCTCTTGCAAGTTTAAACAATCAGCTATTAAGCTAATTTGGTCAGCATATGGACGGTTTTGGGCTGCCCAATTCTTGGCTGGTTCGGTTTAATCGGTTCAGTTCAACTGGACCACTTTTTCATAATTAATTAATAATTATTTATTTAACTCAAATTAAATTGGGTATAAATTAAAATTAATTATATTATGAATTAATGCACATATTTGGACCCTCTTAGGCTGGGAATTAATTCGCCTTGATACTTCAAATTGCTTCTTGATTTTGTGTTTCTATTTTGCATTTTTACTCAAAATCACTTTATAAAATTTGCAAAACTATCAACCAATATTCATTTTGCATCATAAAAAATCAAAGAACACATATATTCATCAATGGCAACTCTCAAAACATTTAATAGTTTTGCAAAATAGTCCCTAGGCTAGCTAGACCTAGTTGCAACGATCACAAAAACATAGAAATCATTAAAACCCGAGTCAAAATCACTTACCAATCAGGCTATCAAAGTGCCAAACCCTAAAATGCTCCCAAGCTTTCTTTTCTTTCTTATTTTTGGTGAACAAATGAAGAAGATGGACACAAAATTGATTTTGTTTGAATAATTACGTAAATAACCTTTGTTATAATTCATTAAATTCATTTAATACATGCCCATCTTTGTCCACTTACACTAACCGTGGTCTAATTAGAACTTAAGGATCTTCACTTTAATAATCCATAGCTAATAAGTCCTTTTAAGTTATAGAACATCACTTTTGCATTTTATGTGATTTAGTCCTTTTTATCGAATTAAGCATTCAAAAGATAAAATTACTTCATGAAACTTTCACACATACATGCTATCATATTGTAAACACTGAAAATAATATTAAAATAATTTTCTAACCTCAAATTGGTGGTTTCAAAACCACTGTTCCGATTTAACTAAAAACGGGCTATTACAATACATGCCAATAGAGGCTTCTGAGGCGAACCCTTCCTTTTCAGGCTTACTTCTTTGATTACTACGTGCGAACCCAGTGTTCGCCAACCATAAGGCGTCACAGGAATAGTTAAATAGCTCTTATCTTTAGACTAGCTTTAATACTATTCACTTCTAGACTCATCTTATCCGTCTTATCCTTTTGAATAGTATCTAGATGCCAAGATTCCACTGGGCAGGATGTTATAATTCGCGTACAAATAAACTGCATCCACATCTTTGCAGCAAAAAACATTATAGCTTGAATAAAAGTTAATGAGATATTTGTATTGGGTTGACATTTCAAAACACCTCGTCTTTTAGTTAAATAATCTACAGTGCTATCTATATCGATTTTGCAAAAGTAATAAATATCTAGTTCCTTTAGTGCATCGTTATGATAATATGGTGCATTGTAGAATTAACAGATATCCTTAGGCATAACCCAAACTTCTTTCCCCCAAATCGTTAGATGCCTATAATTGACATTATACACTTTATTATTTCCCTGATATTTTAAGGATATGTAAAATTCGTACACCACCAAGTCAATTGCTGAATCTTTTGGTTGTGAGGTGAAAAGCCATCCATTGATTTGCATGAATAATATCCCATACGTTATCACAAAGATTGAATGAGGGATCGTGTAACACCCCAAACCTGGCCCAGACGTTACGACTGTATTTAGAAATGTCACATTGAAGTGTTTCGGAATCGTGAACTTTACAGGCTTCAATTTGATGTAAAACCTTTTAGTTTGAAAGAAAGTAGTAATCCGTTTATCTTTGTTAATCTAGTTCTAAAAGTAGTTTACTTTTGAAAACTTATTAATTTCGGAAGCCTTTCTTAAATCCTTGGTTGTTGTGAAACCGTGGTTTTTGAAAAACAATATCTTTTGTAAAATCGCACCCTAAAGCTAATAGGTTTAGAATAAATTAAATAACCCAACAAAAACTTAAATAACAGCCTTATTACAAACCCAAAATAAAAACAATAATCAAAGTAAAAAAAATACACAACCGTATAAAAGCGAAGTGTAGCCGTATTCAAATCCCACGCCGCACTGAACTATTTATGCCTCGGGACTACCTGTAAAGAAAAATAGAAGAGAGAGTTTACAAAAACTCAATGTGTATTCTCGTGCAAAACAGCATCACAGAATCAATCTGGGCCTGGGGCCATTTTAGTACAGATCAGAGTCAATGGCCTAAATCCTATTACAGAATAGTATAACATCCAATCAAAACCCTATCCAACCAGCCTTTACACTCCATCTCCATCCAACCCATCACTCCATGTGGGGATATAATCGACCCACCCAACCCTACAGTCCACCGTGTTGTACCGATGCGGCACTATCAGAATATACTAGGCTATAAGCCATGAGAATTATGCAGCGAGGCTGCCAAAGCAAAACACTTCCTCCACAAATATATACCCGACCCTATGTAATGCAACATACTCAATGTTATGTTACATCATAATACATAATATACCCACATTAATATATATATATCAGAGCATGCATAACCATTTAAACATAATATAGGGTCAAAACGGACATTTTACCCACGAGGGGTATTTTGGCCATTTTACCCCTTAAGGGTATTTCAGTCATTAATCAGTATGGGCCTAAGCGTGTGAAGGCCCATCAGTAAGCCCACGATTGTCTAGCGACACAAGCAATCAATCAGTCCAGAAACTCAAATATGGCTAAGGCCCATCTAGCGGGCCCATAGCCCATTGAACCCATCTGGCCCATTTCGGCCCATCTCATGAAACCGTTCGTGATGGCCATTTTCTGATATAGGGCCACAATCTATTGCCTTAGCCCATCACATGAGCATTCACACACCTATATGGCCAGACGTTTAATTCATCGGCTTTTTGGCATTTGACATTTCGGCATTTCACCTTCGAAATCTAATAGTGTGATTAACACACCTGTAACGAGGTAGATGCTAATTGCTTCTCGAAATTTGGACAAAAATAATTTCTACGTTAGTCAAATTCCATGGTTAATCCAACCTATGGTGTGAACAACACCTTAACCCCTAATCGTCACTTACCAAAAGATGAATTGCAAGGCCCTCTTTTGCTTTAACAATCACGTTCTCCCACAGTCTTAACCTTAATAAGAAATAAGAAATCGATTGATGAATACCAAAAGTACTACGAACCAAATCACAAAACTTGAACCTTTACCAAAGAAGGAAGTGAGCACTTGCATGAGATAGGGAATTCGGTCCAATACCCTAATCGAACCCCTAGCCAAAATCGGTCAATACAAAGTGTTACAAGACCAATACTCAAACAAAGCGATTGAAAGCATGAGGGTACTAACAACCCCCAAATAGCGAAATTAAGACTTGTGATCGAAAACTTACGAATACCTACTCGACCACGAATAGGAGAAAGCAAAACACCAAATAGGCGGCTTTATGAATCAAGAACCTTAGATTCGGCCCTCCACCCCAAATAATGATCCACAATCGGCCACTTAAGAAGTGAAGGGTTAAGAACCTATATTGAACATATCGAAAAAGAGAAATGAAATGAAAACAAAGGTGGAACAACAATCGGTTTAGGGGAATCCAATTGAAAGAGAAGAGAAAGAGAGAAAAGGTAGATGATGATAGTGTAGTCGGCTAAGAGGGATTATACAAACTATTCGGCTTTTGAGACTAGATGAGAAGAGAAAAGAAGCAAGATTAAGAGATTAAGGGAACAAACGAGTCGACTAGAGAAAGAGAGTTCAGGATTGATGCTCGATTGATCACAACCAAATTCAGCTCTCAAGGTACAAAGGGCATTCAGCTATAATGCAAAAAGGCAAAAGAGTGCGAGAGAGGTCATTTTTTCTTTTAGAATTTTGGCACACCCACAAAAGATGAAAAACATTCGGTACTAACAAGAAAAGAGGAGAGAGAAGAACGCAAAGATACTCGAAATGAACACAAGGATTCAGCTTTCCTACTTCTCAACACACAAAATCGATTCCCCCTTGCCAGACAACTCAATTTCGGCACCACCACTCGTACTCTCATCACTTCCGTGATTTTCTCCTTGATTTTAGCCACCAACTAAGTTTGAATCACATTCAAACTTTTTCCAACCAATTTCCTTCCCTTGAAACACTCCAGGATTGATTCAAACATCTATCTTGTGGAGTTTTGGAAAAAAAATAACCACTTCCACGGCATAGGAGCAAAAACAACCTCCTTTCTACCCCACCTACTCCTCGAACTTATGCCCCCACACCTACATGAGGCGCTACTTAACCTTTGAGGCATTAGGCTCATTTCTGCCATGATTTCCACACTATAATTTAAAAGGCATCCAACTCAACGCTAATATCCCTTTAAACGCCCAAGAATAAAAACTTTCCCCCCAAGGCTAAGGGTCGAGCCCAGGCCTTCCCAGACCCCAAACTCGCTAGCCACTATAACAATACACAATTATGCTATTTCATGCACACTCGTACAAAGGAAAGAGAATCAAAACATCAGGGCGTTACAACTCTTCCTCGCTTAAAGAAGTTTTGGCCTCAAAATTTTACCTGGTCAGAAGAGGTGAGGGTATTACCATCGTATCGCCTCCTCCAGCTCCTACGTGGCTTCCTTAGAACTTTGGTTTTGCCAAAGCACTTTAACCAGTGGAACCAAATTCTTTCTCAGAACTTTCACATTGTGGTTTAAAATTTGTATTAGCTCCTCCTCAAAGGTTAAATCAGGCCTAACTTCAATTTCCCCGACTGGTACTATATGAGTGGGATCGGAATGATATCGTCTCAGCATAGAAACGTGTAGCACATCATGGATTCTATCCAACTCTGGAGGCAATTCCAGTTGGTAGGCAACCAGTCTAATGCGTTTCAGTACCCGATAAGGCCCAATGAACCTGGGGCTTAGCTTACCCTTACGTCCAAAGCTTAATATCTTCTTCCATGGAGAAATTTTGAGAAAGCTAAGTCCCTCATAGAATATTCAATCTCACGACGCTTCAGATCTGCGTAAGATTTTTGTCTATCAGAAGCTTCCTTCAATCGGTCTTGAATTATTTTCACCTTATCTTCAGTATCAAATACCAATTGAGGCCCTAGAACTCGCCTTCACCCAGTTCAGCCCAACACGTCGGAGTATGGCACCTACGATCATACAACAACTCATACGGTGCCATCTGAATGTTTGATTGATAACTGCTGTTGTATGCAAACTCTGCCAACAGCAAGTAATCTTCCCAGCTACCTCGAAAATCAATAATACAACCCCTCAGCATGTCTTCTAAGATCTGAATTACTCGTTCTAATTGTCCATCAGTTTGAGGGTGAAATGCAATACTAAAATCTAGCCTCGTACCTAGTGCTTCATGTAACTTCGTCCAGAATCTAGATGTAAAATGTGGATCTCTGTCAGATATGATGGACACCGGTACTCTATGCAGTCTCACAATTTCTGCCACGTACAACTTAGCTAATTTCTGTAGTGAGTAGTCCGTTCTAACCGGTATAAAATGAGCGAATTTAGTCAGATGATCCACTATAACCCATACCGAGTCTTTCTTCGTAGGCGTTAAGGGCAGCCCACTAACAAAGTCCATTGTGACTCTTTCCCATTTCCTCTTCACCGGTTGCAATAACCCCGAAGGTAGTTGATGCTCAGCTTTAACCTACTGACACGTTAGGCATTTCCCTACAAACTGAGTAACTTCACACTTAAGTCCAGGCCACCAATACAATTCACGTAAGTCTCGGTACATCTTGTTCCCCCAGGGTGCATAGCGTATGGACTACTATGTGCTTCCTGTAGCAAAGATTGTCTCAATTTAGAATCTTTTGGAATACAAACTCTTCCATGGAAACGTTGCACGCCATCCTTATTTAGCCCAAAATATGAAATTACACCATTTACAATTGCTCAAAAATGTGGAATCAACGCCCCATCCACCAATTGCTTATCTTTAACCCTCCTAATCCATACCGGCTTAACCTGCACCTCTGCCAATATCCCACCAACACCGCACAAACTTAAGTATGTAAATATTGCCCTTAGGTCAGACATAGCCCTACAGCTCAGCGCGTCATCTACTTCATTAGCTTTGCCAGGATGATATTCGATTGAACAATCATAATCCTTCAGTAACTCTATCCACCTTCGCTGTCTCAGATTAAGCTCCTTCTGAGTGAGAAGGTATTTGAGGCTCTTGTGATTCGTGTAAATGATACACTTCTCACCATACAAGTAATACCTCTAAATCTTAAGTGCAAATACCACCGCAGCCAACTCCAGATCATGCGTGGGGTAGCTTGCCTCATGGGTTTTAAGTTGGTGAGATACATAGGCAACCACCTTTCCTTCTTGCATCAATACACATCCTAAGCCAATATGTGATGCATCAGTATAGACAGTGAAATCCTTTCTCGATTTTGGCTAAATCAAAATAGGGGCTTCCATCAGAATCTTCTTCAATTTCTTAAAACATTCTTGTTGCTCCCTAGTCCATACAAACGACACTCCCTTCCACAATAATTTAGTTAGAGGTGCAGCAATTAAAGAAAACCCCGCCACGAAGTGTCTGTAATACCCTACCAGACCCAGAAAACTCTGTATTTTAAATACACTTTTAAGTAGCTTCTAGTCCAGAACAGCCTCGATTTTCCAGGGATCAACCCTAATCCCTTCAGCAGATGCAACGTGACCCAAAAATATCACTTCTCATAGCCAAAATTCACACTTACTGAATTTGGCATATAATTATTTTTCCCTCAGTACATGCAGAACCACTCGCAGTTGCGTATCAGGTTCCTCTTC
Organism: Gossypium stocksii; assembly: GCA_020496765.1. Taxonomy (NCBI): domain Eukaryota; kingdom Viridiplantae; phylum Streptophyta; class Magnoliopsida; order Malvales; family Malvaceae; genus Gossypium; species Gossypium stocksii. Next base: position 40,276,913 of record CM035621.1, read on the forward strand.
AGTTCAAGAATATACCAGGATGTCATCTATGAAAACCATCACGAATCGATCCAGATAGGGTTGAAGGACACGGTTCATTAAGTCCGTAAAAGTAGCTGGCACATTTGTTAGCCTAAATGGCATAACCAGGAACTCGTAATGCCCATATCGCGTTCTAAATGCTATTTTATACACATCCGCCTCTTTCACTCTCAGTTGGTGATAACTAGAATGAAGATCTATTTTAGAAAAGACTGCGTCTCCTTGAAGTTGATCAAATAGGTCATCAATTCTCGGTAAGCGGTACTTGTTTTTGATGGTTAGCTTGTTGAACTACCGGTAGTCTATACACATGCGCATAATTCCATCCTTCTTCTTCACGAATAAGACCGATGCTCCCCATGGAGACACACTAGGTCGTATAAATCCTCTATCCAACAATTCCTGAATTTGTGCTTTAAGTTAGACCAGCTCCTTCGGTGCCATTCTATATGAGGCAATGGACACCAGAGCTATACTCGACAGCAACTCAATCCTTAACTCAACTTCACAGTTCGATGGTAAATCCAATAGTTCATCAGGGAATACGTCGGGGAAATCCTCAACCGCTCATAAATCCTTAAAGCGAGACCTTTGGATTCCAAATTACTGACATATGCCAAATATGCTTCGTACCCTTTTTGCACCAGTTTCTCAGCTCTCAAAGCAGAAATCACATTGGCCAAATAATCACGACGTTCTTCAATGACCACTATCTCGTTACCCTCAGATGCTTTTAACACTACCCGCTTAGCAGCACAATCTAGAGTCACTTGGTGCCTCATTAACCAGTCCATTCCTAAGATTAAATCGAACTCCCTGAAGGGAAGTTCCATTAAGTCTGCTAGAAAAGTTTCTCCCTGAACCTCTAAAGGCACTTCATTAAATAGTTTGTTTACTCTAACGGACTGTCGTAAAGGACTCAATACAGTAATCCCCCTAGCAGTAGTTTCACACGTCACACCCAAAGTCTTGGATACAGTACATGCAATATAAGAGTGTGTAGACCCCACATCAATCAATGCAGAAAAAGGCAAACCATAATTTAAGAATGTACCGGTTATCACATTTGGGGCGTTCTCCTCTTCTCGGTGACGTGTAGCATATACTAATACTGGTTGCCTCGACTCTATAGTACCAACACCTCTGTCAGGTGCTCCACGACCATGTCCCATGCCATTCATACCTTTGGCCTGACCTCGACCTCTAGGCGTCTGTTGACCGCCCCTCGGTGGCTGCACATTACCCATACCAGTTGCTTGCATCTGCTCTGGTCTACGTGGATAGTCCCTGATACGGTGTCCCATCAACCCACATATCAAGCAAGCTCCCGTTCTTTTCCAACAATTCCCAGAATAATTTCTCCCACAATCAGCACATGCTTGAATCCCAGTAGCAGCAGCACGGGGTCCAATTTGGATTGGACCATCGTACCTAACCTTCTTCACCGGCCTCTGAACGGTGTTGGGGCACACCACACCCCTCTTGTTTTCTCCTTTATCCCTGTCGCGGTTCTGACACTCCTTTCGTTTTACTTCCTCAGCAATTTTGGCTTTGTCCACCAGCACCGCAAAGTTTCACTCCCTCTGTGGAGCTATCAATGCTCGTAGGTTATCCCAGAGACCGTTCTCAAATCGAACGCATCGCTCATGTTCAGTGGCTATTATTCTACGAGCATAACGGCTAAGTCGCAGAAACTCCGCCTCATACTCAGATACTGACTTATCTCATTGTACCAAATTTAGAAATTTTTTTTTGTGAGCGTCAACATAATTGGTGCCCACATACTTCTCTTGAAACCCAGACTTGAAAAATTCCCACGTCAGTTGATCAGACTGTGTTCCCTCTTTCGCAGTGAGCCACCATTGGTAAGCTTCGTCTCGCAGCAGAGATACTGCACCTTTCAGCTTCTGTTGAAGGGTACAATCGAGATCATCCATTATACATTCTTTGGCCTCTAGCCAATATTCGGCCATATTAGGGGCTACCCTAGTAGTGCCCCTGAAAATCTTTGCCCCATTTGACCGGAATCGCTTAGTGACTGACCCACGGCCCGCAGCACTATTATTGGCCTAGCGACCCTTTCCTGTATCTGTAGCATAGCTTAAGATAGGGAATCGTCCCCAGCTGTACGATCAAATGAACCAGTCTAAGCTACGGGTGAGGCCGGTGCTTCCCTAGCCTTCTCATTTGGTATGTGTCCTGATGTCGAGGATCCTGTCGTAGCACTAGCACGGCCTCATGCAGCTCTTCCTCCTCAGGCGCTCATGTCGATTTGCGTATTATCTAATTTAAAAGTTTCATGAGTTAGCTTATAGTTTCAATATTATTAATAATGTCTTATGGGAACAAAGGTTTAGGAGTTTGTTTTCGTAGATCGAAGTCATGCTATAGTTTTTCAGTTTCCTATTGTTTCAGTCTACACTTCCTAAAGTATAATAACATAGTCTTAGTATTTCAGTATTTAAAAATATAACAGTGTTTAAAACACTTATAGATTCGGTGCCGGAGACTCACTGACCTACACTTCTAGTAGTAAAATTCAAATTCTTCCCAAAATTCTTTCAAGACCAGTTGTAGCAAATTAAATTTTAACATATTACCACCTCTTGGAAACATTTTATGGAAATTCAAAAATTTTCAAAATCCCATTCCACAGCCGAGTTTTGCAACCTGACTCTGATACCACTAAATGTAACACCCCAAACCCGGCCTAGATGTTGCGACTGCATTTGGAAGTGTCACATTGAAGTGTTTTGGAATCGTGAACTTAACATGTTTCAATTCGATGTAAAACCTTTTAGTTTGAAAGAAAGCAATAATCTGTTTATCTTTGTTATTCCAATTGTAAAAGTAGTTTACTTTTGAAAACTTATTAATTTTGGAAGCCTTGCTTAAATCCTTGTTTTTTGTAAAACCGTGGTTTTTGAAAAATAATATCTTTTGTAAAATCACGCCCTAAAGCTAACAAGTTTAGAATAAATTAAATAACCCAACAAAAACTTAAATAACAGCCTTACTACAAACCCCCCAAAAAAAAAAACAATAATCAAAGTAAATAAAATCCAAAATAGTATAAAAGCGTAATGTGACCGTCTCCAAATCCTATACCGTATCGAACCATCTATGCCTCGGGACCACTTGTACAGAAAAATAGACGGGTGAGTTTATGAAAACTCAGTGTGTATTCCCGTGCATAATAGTATCATAGAATCAATCTGGGCCTGGGTCCATTTCAGTACAGATCAGGGCCAATGGCCCAAAGCCCATTTCAGAACAGTGTAACATGCAATAAAAACCCTACCGAACCAGCCTCTACGCTGCATCTCCATCCAACCCATCACTCTATGTGGGGATATAATCGACCCACCCAACCCTACACTCTACAGTGTAGTACCGATGCGGCACTATCAGAATATACTAGGCTATAAGCCACGAGAATTATGCAGCGAGGCTGCTAGAGCAGAACACTTCCTCCACAAATATATACCCAACCCCATGCAATGCAACATACTCAATGTCATGTTACGTCATAATATAGAATATACCCACATAAATATATATATATCAGAGCATGCATAACCATTCAAACATCATATAGGGTCAAAACGGACATTTTACACACGAGGGGTATTTTGGTTATTTTGCCTTATAGGGGTATTTCAGTCATTTAACAGTGTGGGCCTAAGCATGTGAAGGCCCATCAGTAAGCCCACGGTCGTCTAGTGACACAAGCAATCAATCAGTCCAGAAACTCAAATATGGGCTAAGGCCCATCTAGTGGGCCCACGACTGTAGAGCGCATCTGGCCTATTTCGGCCCATCTCACGAAACTGTTCGTGATGGCCGTTTTCTGATATAGGGCCACAATCCAAGGCCTCAACCGATCATATGAGCATTTGCACGCCCATGTGGCCAGACGTTAAATTCGTTTACTTTTCGGTATTTGACATTTCGGCATTTTGCCTTCGAAATCTAATAGCGTGATTAACACACCTATAACGACGTAGATGTTAACTGCCTCCTGAAATCTGATAATTTCTACGTTAGTCAAATTCCATGGTTAATCCAACCTATGTGTGAACAACACCTTAACCCCCCAATCGTCACTTACCCAAAAGATGAATTGCAAGGCCCTCTCTTGCTTTAACAATCACGCTCCCCTACAGTCTTAACCTTCATAACAAATGAGAAACCGATTGATGAATACCCAAAGAACTACTAACAAAATCACAAAACTTGAACCCTTACCAACGAAGGAGGTGAGCACTTGCAAGAGATAGGGAATTTTGCCCAATACCTTAATCGAACCCCTAGCCAAAATCAGTCAATACAAAGTGTTGCAAGACTAATACTCAAACGAAGCGATTGAAAGCATAAGGGTACTAGCAGCCCCCAAATAGCTAAATTAAGACTTGTGATCGAAAACTTACCAATACCTACTCGGCCACGAATAGGAGAAAGCAAGACATCAAATAGTATCAAAGTTTTGGCTTTATGAATCAAGAACCTTAGATTCGGCCCTGCACCACAAATAATGATCCACAATCGGCAACTTAAGAAGTGAAGGGTTAACAACCTATATTGAACAGATCGAAAAAAAGAAATGAAATGAAAATAAATGTGGAACAACAATCGGTTTAGGGGAATCCAATTGAAAGAGAAAAGGAAGAGAGAAAAGGTAGATAATGATAGTGTAACCGGTTAACAGGGGTTATAAAAACTATTCAGCTTTTGAGACTAAATGAGAAGAGAAGAGAAGTAAGATCGAGAGATGAAGCGAACAAATGAGTCAGCTAGAGAAAGAGAGATAAGGATCGATGTTCGATAGATCACAACCAAATTCAGCTCTCAAGGTACAAAGGGCATTCGGCTATAATGCAAAAAGGAAAAAGAGTGCGTGAGAGGTCACTTTTTCTTTTAGAATTTCGGCACACCCACAAAAGAAGAAAAACATTCGGTACTACCAAGAAAAGAGGAGAGAAAAGAACACAAAGATACCTGAAATGAACATAAGGATTCAGCTTTCCCACTTCTCAAGACACAAAACCGATTCCCCCTTGCCACACAACTCAATTTCGACACCACCACTCCTACTCTCATCACTTCCTTGATTTTCTCCTTGATTTTAGCCACAAACTAAGTTTGAATCACATTCAAACTTCTTCCAATTGATTTCTTTCCCTTGAAACACTCCAGGACTGATTCAAACATCTACCTTGTAGAGTTCCGGTCAAAAACAACATCCTTCCTGCCCCACCTGTGCCTCGAACTCACACCCCACACCTATATGAGGCGCTACTTAACCTTTGAGCCAGCAAGTTCTTTTCTATCATGATTTCCACACTATAATTTAAAAGGCTTCTAGCTCAATGCTTATATCTCTTTAAACACCCAAAAATAAAAACTTTTCCCCCAAGGCTAAGGCTCAAACCCAGGCCTTCCCAGACACCCAAACACGCTAGCCACTACCACAAGACACAATTATGCTATTTCATGCACACTCATACAAAGAAAAAAGAATCAAAACATCAAGGCGTTACAGGTCGAACCCTTGTTCTTGAATAAAGGTTTTGCCTTAAAGGACCAAAAAATATTTCTCAACTTCTTAGGAATAGAATTGTGTGGAATCGAATTCTCATGACTCTTACGACTGTGTGATGCGACAAGGCTTGCTCTGAGCTATTTTAAATGCGATATATAAAAAAATATAATCAAATAGAAACTAATGCAATGAAACAAAGTAAGAACATGAGGAATATTTCACAATATTAATGTTGTTGGAAAAGGAGGAGAACATTAGAAAATCAGCAGAAATGGCATGGCAGAAGAAGCACTCGTAAAGAAAAAGTGAAAATCTGAAGTGGAGAAGAGTGGATAAGATTTGGCTACCGTTAGGAATATTAGGGGAGAGTTTAAGGTAAAGAATTAGTGTTTAAAACTTGTTTAATTTATATAGGAACTGATTGGGTTGCACAGAAGAATGGGTTAAAAATTGTAGACCAAACATTGGTGTCACGACACTATACGTCGAATGCTCTCAGTTTTGGGTTTAAAGCTCCGTGTCATGACATGGACACATGGTGTCACAACACGGGTAAAAGGTTTCAAATTATTTTTGGTTTGAAATGTTGTGTTGCAACAATGAGGTGCAGTATTGCGACATGGGATAGAATTTGAAAATATTTTATGTTCAAAGTATGGTGTCGGGACACGGGAATTTGGTATCGCGACTGATTACGTTCGAACGTACTAACGCCCATAGTGTGAATACTATAACCTAAAGATATAGATTTAAGGCGGTGTCTATTAATATACGGTTAGGTTGTTATATAGTTTTACTATGAAGTGGGTAAGAACTCCGAGGATCATACCCAAGGGAGGCGAGTACTATTAAAGTTAGCCTAAATGCAAATAGAATTAATTAGTGGTTTAACTAAATGATATTACGATAAAGGATAACAGAAAGATTTAAGGGATTTTATAAATAAGGAAATAAGAATTACATAAATAGAAGGGATTTCAAAAAAATACTTTCTAAACTTCAAATGAAGACATGGTTGATTAGCTTGCTTTGGTAGTCATAATCAACTACTGTCTCGGGTTTTCTTGTTCAATCAACTAGTCAATACCCTAGTAAGATCTTCTAATTTGTCCACTGAAATACTGAGTTGGCAAGAACTACTTATTTTTCGACCTTATAGTTTAGATTGGTTTAGGGTTAAGGTGTTCATGGATAGGCCATACCAAATTTGGGTTAATTCCTACCTTGATGACTTTTTAGGGTTGTCAGGCTTAGGTTTTGGATTTTTCCTTTCCTGAATAGCTGTTCCATTAAGAAATCCCTACAAAATAGTTAATTATTCATATCTCTTCTTGTAATCCCCCATAAAAGAATTAGTTCCTCATGGAATCTAGAAACATAATAAACTTGATGCATGAGAAATAAATCAAGAACAAAGTTTAGAGAATCCTGATTGTATTCGATTGATGAAGCACAAAAATCTCAATTGTTTTGATTGCGTTTACAAATCAAGTTCTCCAAAGAACACGAATGAAAAAACTAGAAAGAAATCTAAACCCTAAGAGAAAGAAAATAAACTAAAAATTAAATTACAAAGAAAAACTTAGTATATTGAAAAACTAGCAGTTAACAAGTGTTTAAGAGCATATTTATAGAGTCAGGGTTGTCGTTGTCCTCATCCCTAGGTCAGCTAACGCTCTCGTATTTAAATTTTGATTGTGCAGACCAAAATGCCCCTAGCTCGTAAGTGTTTCTTGTACAGGATCGCTGTCGTGACACCCTAGTGCATGTGTTGCGATATCGAAGGTATTGTCAGGTTTAGGGTAGCTTTAGGGTGTGTCATGACATCCAATGGCCGTGTTGTGACACTAAAGGTGGTTTTAAGATTCTTGCATTTTGCTACCTATGTTATGACATTGAACTTCCCGTGTTGTAACACAGCGACTTGTATTGAGTTTGTACACCCTCTGATAGTCTCCCGCACACACACTAAGTACATTAGCTCACCTTTAAGCCTTATTCGACCCCTAAGGTCAATTAAAGACTCTAAATACACTTTTTATTGGATTTAAAATAAACTAAAAAACTTAACAAAAACATAATGAAAATGCTTATATTGAAGGTTTTCAAGTGCAAAAACTAGTTTAATTTGCTGCACCGAATTATGGCAGATCAGCGACACTACCCTAATTTTGAAAATATTAGGAGTTTCAAAGTTTAGTGTCTCAACACTAAGGTTTGGTGTTGCGACACTACGCTTATTTTTTTCTATTTTTTAGGTTTTTTTTGGTGTGTCGATCCCTTCATTTGATTCTTAATTTCAATTAGGTCCCTAATAGGCACTCTCTAGCTGCTTAATCCCTCTATCCTACTTTAATTAAAACTTTTAACCTAACTATAATCCAAAATAAAAATCCCAAAGTTAAAATGTATAACATTTACAATAATTTCTTTCACAGTTTGATAAACAAAATTTGTTGCTACAAGACTCATCTGGTAGCCCTAGCGTTCCATGCATCGTCATTTTTCTCCATTGGTGATCATCTTAGTCCTTCCAACAGTTAACTTTCCTTCTAGGGTCTTTCCAGTTGTTACGTTCTTGTGATCTTTTGGTATGTACATACATCAAACTAGAATCGTACCTTTGACCAAGGTTGTTAGGGGTGCTAAAAGAAATCACTTAACAATCCTCCCCTACTTTATTCTTGTATTCCATATTTTGGGAATCATGGACACATTTAAATATTTCTTTTTTGCCATTGATCTTCATTATTAACTTGTTTTTTCAAGATTAATGATCGATCTAGACATATCCAAAAATGGCCAACCCAAAAGAATGGGAATGTCTTGGTCCTCCTTGAAGTCGAGGAGAACGAAATCAACGGGGATTATAAAACCTCTAGCCTTAATCAATACACCTTCAAGACCACCTTCAGGGGGTGCTGGAGATCGATCGACTAGTTGTTGTATAATTATCGTATTTTTCAGCTCACTCAATCACAGTTTTAAATATGTGGAGAAGGGCATTAAATTTATGCTAACCACTAAGTCATAAAACGGCCTTACTAAAATGTTTATTCCCTATCTCCATGGAAATTGTAAAACTATCCAGATCTTTTAGCTTTGAGGGTATTTTTTGGGATATTATGGCATTATATGAAGCGTTGATTTTATTTGCTCACATTTCTTTAGCTTTTGATGCCTTGACATAATTTCTTTTAAGTATTTCTTTTAAGTATTTCACATAATTTACATTAGGGATTTTAAAAGATTTAAAAAACTTATAAATTCTTCCTCATCTCTTTGTTGGTTGTCTCCAACCTCAATGGGAATGGTATGTTCTTTTGCACAAGTTTTGAGCGTTGAGTATTTCCAGCTTAGCTACCAGTTCGGATCCTTCCTCCATTTGGACTTAAACTTTTGGCTCATTAAGGTTTTGGTCCTCTATCTCAACCTCACCATTCTATTTGTTAATGGGCTTTTCTGAGTTTCCTAGTGTTTTCCACAAACTGAGTGCGATTGAATGTAACAGCTCAGTTTAGACCCTAGTCGAAATAGTGGTTTCAGGACCACATATCTGAGTCCAAAAAATATTTTAGTATTATTTTCTGTGTCTGTGTTATTTGAATTAACTTCTACGAAATTTCTGTGATTTAATTTGACTATTGGAGTGTTTAATTTGAAAAAGGATTAAAGTGCATAAAAGGTAAAATTAGTATGCTATATGTTTAATGTGTTCAACTGAAGTGGCTTTTAAATAAGATGGCCTTAATTGGTAATTGAACCATTTTATTTGGTAGTGGACAATTATGGCCTTAATATGATATGTTTTATACGTTTTAATCAAGGATATTTTGGTAAATGGTTTATTATGATGAATTAAAATAAAACAAAACATGAATTAATAGTCATTTGTGTTCATCTTTGCTGAAAAGCAATAGAAAAACAAAAGAAAAAGGTTAGCTAGGGTTCGACCATAAGTTTGCTTGATTAAGGTATGTGTTTTGGTGCATTTTTGATAATTTCTACATTTCTGTGATCGTTGCTTCGTGTTCTACAATGCCCATGTTACAATTTCTATTTTTGTTAAGGATTTCATGAGATGCCATTGTTGATTTTAAGAGCTTTGAAGTGTTAATGGATGAATTATGGAAGCTTGTTGTGAAATTAATATGTTTTGCCATGAATTTTTGATGATTATAAGATATTGGGCTAAATTGTGAAATATGAAATTTTAGAGGACTAATTTATGAAATAAATGAAGTGTGAGAGCTTATATTAGCATAGTAAGAATTCGGCTAAGTATATGTGTAGTGGGATTTTGTGAGTTTGATGATTTTATGAATTAGGGACTAAATTGTCCAAATGTGCAAATGTGAGGGCTAAATTGTAAAATGCCCTTATTAGGTGTTTTTGGATTGAATTGGAATTGTTGAATAAAATAGCTTAATTTGAACTTATATAGATCAAGAACCAAAGAGAATGGAATTAGATCAGGGAAAGTCAAAAATAGTTGAATAGTCGTTCGTAATCGTCCGAATCCGTACGAGGTCAGTCGATATAAAAATAAATGTGTTAAATTGAATTGTATTTGCTATTATGTTGATTGAATTGTATTATATGGCTATGAGAGCTGAATATGTGAAATCAGAAATAAATTCCGAGCATGTGATCAAGTCCGAAAAGCCCCATCCGAACCTTAGGAATAGTTAGGATACATATGTCATGACATGGGACGTTGGCATCGATATATGATTAACATGTAAGTGTAAGAGTATGCCCAAAGATCAATCACGAGATAGTTGTGATAACATACTTGATTTATCATGTTTATTAATATAAGGCTTTGCCATTATTATTTTAGTTTAATTTCTGTGTGCATAAATAAACAGTTTTATAATAATGTCCTAAGAATAATATGATTATTCTTAAAAGATCCTTAGTCAAGTATTATTGTTGGCTAGGACAATAATAATGCATTAAGACTAACATGTAGTTGATTGATGATAAAGAGTTGTCATTGATATGGAGTATCAGAATCAATGCATGAATATGTGTGTTAGAGAACAACATATTGGACTTACCCGCTATGAGTATGTTTCTTGGATTATTATGTAATTGTCACAATATTACTCATAGTGATTAATATGTATATGATCCTCATACTTGAGATCATCATCATTCCAACATCGTGAGTTGTATATTTTGATATAGTCAAACGAACACCGTAATTGGTTGTTCTATTAAGACTAATGTTGGATATACCACAATCTATGTTGATGGATATGGTTGATCAATATAGGATAAGTCCCTCCTACATAATAGGAGTAATATCTTAGGCCACTTGATTGAGTGAGACTAGAAATGCATGGCCATGCTCAAATAAGTTGATATGAGATGTCATACTTATTTGTATATCATAGTCTACTCAAGGTATCAAGAAACATGGGATGGACTATGCAAGTGTGACTATTTCATGACTTGTGTCCATTTCAAAGATATAGGACTTAAGGATTAATGCATGAAAAGTTAATCACAAAAGGTTATGTCGAATCATGACTTCTTGTAACTTAGGTAGCAATGATGCATTGCTAGATGCCACTCATTGTTTGTAACATTAGAATAGTTCTAATATTACTGCTAACATTACAAGAACCTATAGGGTCACACCCTACGATTGAAATGAACAGAGTAAAACATAGTTGTTATTGTGTCTGGTTGTCACATGAATTAAATTAATTATAGAATTAATTTAATTGGGCAATCAAACTATTGAACATCCTATATGTGCAAGGATGTTGTACACATAATCAGAACATCATTTTTCTAATATATGAATTTGGTTCATATATATATAAATTTAAATAAATGTAGTTTACAGGAATCTTTATTATAATTAACGTAATTATAATTTTCGGTTAAACGTTATTATATTTATTTTAATGATGACTATTATGATTCGGATTATATATGGCAATAAATATTCGTTATGAATATATACCAATTAATACAGAGTTATATATAGCAAGGGTAAAAAACCCTAAAGAGCTAATATATAGGCAATCCCGAAACTATGTTAAAGGGTCTAGTAGTCGTCAAAACAATATAATCTCTGAAAATAGTTTTCTGGGATATTACCGTTCATTGTCAATTGGGTGGACTACGTAGAGGCCAACATCGGTAAAGGTTGCGGCTTGGTTCGATAGTGCTTCAGGATTCTCGTTGCTTTGGCGTCGCTATCTACTCAGATTGAAGTTTCAGTAATTTCGAAACCTTTATCACCCCGATTCGTTCCTTACACATGGATCCATGGTATGGATCGCAGGAAAAATTTTATTATTCTAATTTTCCACTGCGCCTTGGAGGCACTGGCGTTCCTTCAGTAAGACCATGTTTGGGACATTGGCATCGTATTGATTCGAGTAAGACCCTGGCTGGGACAGAGGCATTGGTATCCAATTACATGTAAGACCACGTCTGGGACGTCGGCATTGTATGAGTTTTCTGAACAATCCATGTATCCTAATTAATTCCGATTGGTTCAACGGGCATTCTAAGAAAGCAAAGGAAAACTCGAATGCGCATCTAAACTCTGGTATGTATGAATGTATATGAAAATTTTGAGAAGAAAATGTATGTATGTATGTGATCACTTGATATGTGAGCTACATAGATAAGATATGTGAAATGGAGTAAGTGAATTTGATTAGTTGAGATTAATGAGAAATATAACTTGTTTTTATGTCATTCCATAAATCATATGTTTTAAAATGGTTTAAATTTGTTCTATGTTATGAATTTATTTGTATATATGGCTTACTAAGCTACTTGTAGCTTGCTTTGTGTTTGTTTACTTTGTTTTATAGATATCGAAGCTACCGTAAGCTCGGGTACCGTCAAGGATCATCACCACACTATCAATCTTTATTTGGTATATTTTGTAAGTGAATATGTTGAAATATGTCATGTATAGGCTAGATGTCTTTAGGTTATGTTTTGAAATATATTTTTAGTTATGCCATGTGATGTGGCTAACAAATGGTTATGAATATGCTTGTTTTGGTAAGTTTATCTGATCTAAGTATGGCATTAAGTAATGGTCATTTTGGTATGGAAAATGTTTTGGTTTTGGTAAGTTTTATAAGTGATTGAATATGATGCCATTAGGTTAAGGTAAGTGTATATTGATATGTATTGAATTTGAGACTTTAGTATGATTTATTTTGAATGATGAGTATGAATTGGATGATGAAATGTTTTGAAATGGTTGGTCATTGTTATATCTTGAATGTCATACAAGTTGTATTGTAGGTACTTGGCAATTGGATGGGAAAATGTGGCTTAAACTGAGCCCATTTTGTGCCACATGGCCAAAGCACACGAGCGTGTATCTCAACCATGTGATCTCTGTACCTTAGCCGAATTGGTCAGGATGTTACACAGGCTAGACAAACAGGCGTGCCTTATGGTCGTGTGTGCAAGTCAGTAGCCTCCTTAATTTTCACACGACTGAGCACACGGGCATGTCTCGTGGCTATGTGAACAAGTCAGTATGTATGCCTTGTTTTGCCATGGCCTAGACACATGGGCATGTCTAGTAGTCATGTGAGGCACACTACCTGGTCACACGGGTGTGTGACCTCTACAGTATAGAAAAAGGTTAAAGTTTTTGAAAAATTTTCTAAGTGTGGGGTTTAGTCCCGACCTTTTTCTATTGCATGTTTAAGGTCTCAAAGATCTTCGTAAAGGACTATATGATTATGTTTGATTATGTTTTGAGATGAATGATTGTATAATGTCTGTAAAAGTTTTGATTTGTCAGGTAATGCCTTTAACCCTAATCTGGTGATGGATACGGGTTAGGGGTGTTACATTGAATTTACATGTTTTTTTTTTTGTTCCTTCGGGGATTGTTTTTGGTGTTCCATGGGACACCCATTCCCATTTGCCTCCGTATCTCATTCAAAGTGCTCACAGTATTTTACATCTCTTCCTTTAATTTGGCTGTATCAGTGCGGGTGTGTACGTATTTGACCTTTACGTGTTAAGTGTTAGACCACATAAGTTGAACGTCGTTCTCAATTTCATCCAAGTGTTGACCACAACCATTAGGGTTACCCCTGGATCTTGCTTGAGATCTTTGCAAATGCGATGGTTGATATGAATGGTTGTGTCAATTTGGAGTTAGGTTTTCGCTACCTTGGTTGCCTCCCCAGTTCAGATTTGGATGGCCCGTACAACCGGGGTTGTACGTGTTTGAATTGGGATTTCCACCCTTATTACCCAAATAATTTAGTTCATCTGATTGAGTCTCTGAGCACAACGTGTAGCTTTGAGCAAATTCATTCATCGATGGCTGAACAATAGTCTCTAAACGATGTAATTTTTCCAGAATTTGTTTATACTTATCGTCTTCCTTGACCACCTTAGTCATTGATGACATATGGCTATATAAAAAGCACTCGTTGGTCTACATGTATGAGTTCATCACCATGTCATTGATGAATTGGTAGGCTTGCTCGTAGGTATTATTCATGAAAGCCCTTACCGATGCGCATCTAAGTCGACTTTTAAGCTCCTTGATAAACGACAATTTATACATATTTTTACCTCATGCTTAGCTTAATTTCTAGATGAATTATCATTGAATTTGTGGAAATTGATGCTCTTAACCCTTCTATTTCATGTTTTATACTTATGAGAGCATAGGGAAGAGAAAAGAATGAAAAACGGGCCAAAAACGGAGAAAATGGGCCAAAATGAGAAAACGACATGGCCCAGGGATTCACCACACGGCCGTGTCACATAGCCATGCCACATAAAGTCCAACACGGCCCAACCTTGACAAGCATGGGCGGACCACACGATCGTGCCACCATCAACAATCTCACACACGGCCTCTTGTCGTTCCACATGGGCGTGGCACACGGGCGTGTCCCTGTCTTGAGGAAGTGCAATTTAACTCGGAAAAGGATGCTTAGAGGCTAAGAAAGGCATTCCAAAGCTCTATATAAATACCCTAGGAGGCAACTCCAAAGGTGTACCTTTTCTCCCTCAGGAGAGTGCCGTATTTCTGCCAACACAGAAAGTGAAAGCAAGGAATTACTTCAAGGGTAGCCGATTGATTCATCCCAGAAGCCGAATTCTACATCAAGATAGAGGATCTCCCTTCAATCCTTCAGGGGTTTTTGGGTTCTTTATGTTTTTTCATTTTTATTTTTCTAAGATGTTTTCTTTATTGTTATGAACTAAACCCCCCAAATACATGAGGGGGATGAAACCTAAGACAGATCTTGTTATGATTTTATCTTGAGTTATATGATAAATACTTGAATTATTCTTAATTATGTGTTCTTAAGTCTTGTTTTAATAATCCTAGGTATTAATTCAAGTTTTGATGTGCTTATTCAGAGGAGCAAAAGTCCCTGTTTAAGAGTAGATCTAGCATAATTAAGCGGAGTTGCATGCAACCCTAGACATAGGGCGACATAAATCTGCCCGATTAGGGTCAAACCTAATAAGGGGATCCATAGATCGAGTGAATGCAGGACTAGGGGTTTTAACTAGAAAGAGATTTCAGTTAATCAACCTAGGATTAGTTGTTCTTATCCTCGACGGAGGTATTAACATAAGTTAGGGATTTCTACGGATCAAGTCAAGTGAATAGATCGTCTAGCTTAAGAATTGATAACAAGTGAAGTCTAGGTGGATTCTCCCATGAGTATTGTCCAAACCAATCAGTTTTTCCTAAAGAGTTTTTCCCCAATTTACTTTCCGTGCATTCATAGTTAGTTTTAGAATTAGTTTCATAAAAATCCCTTTTATTTTTAGGTGAAATAATAGAAAGGAAGTAAGTACTAGTACTTTTGGTTCCCTTGGGTACGATATCTCGGTCTTGCCTCTAAACTATACTACTGTTCGATAGGTGCACTTGCCTTAAAGTCGTGATAATAGTTAGTTTTTGGTACGATCATTATTATAAATTTTATTACTTCATATCACGCATATCAAGTTTTTGGTGCCGTTGCCAGGAAACTAAAATATTAAGAAAACTCGATTTCTATTACTTTAGCCATTACTATTTTTATTTATTTTCAGCTTTTATTTTTATTTTTATTTATTTTAATTCTCTTTGTTTTTTTCCTTTCTAGGTTTCTCTAGTTTATGACTAGAAGAAACCTAGCAGGACCATTTCTTTTTGACGAAGATTTAGAGGCTATAGTTCGTAGAAATCATAGGGAGATCAAAAGAAGCCTACATTATCCAAAACAAGGACAAGAACAAGAGCCAGAACCTACAAAAGAGATGGAAGCAAATCAGGACAATCTACCACCTCCTGCGATTGCCGCGGAACCAATGAACCAAGATGATGCTCCTCGTACTATGTATGATTATGCTAAACCTAATTTGGCTGGTACTCAATCTAGTATTATTAGACCTGCTATTGCTGCAAATAATTTTGAATTAAAGCCTAACACTATTCAGATGATTCAGCTTTGTACAGTTTGATGGTTTACAGGATGAAGATCCCAATTCACATTTAGCAAATTTTTTGGAATTTTGTGATACTTTTGAAATCAATGGCATTTCTGATGATGCCATTCGCCTCTGATGATTTCCTTTTTCCCTAAGGAATAAAGCTAAACAATGGTTAAACTCTTTACCACGAGGCTCAATCACTACATGGGAACAGATGACCGAAAAGTTCTTACTTATATATTTTCCTCCAGCTAAAACAGCTAAATTGCGAAATGATATCTCTTCTTTTGTGCAGATGGATTTAGAGACCCTTTATGATGCCTGGGAGAGATACAAAGATCTATTGAGAATGTGCGCTCACCACGGGTTACCTTTGTGGTTACAAGTTCAAACCTTTCACAATGGTTTGAATCCATCAACGAGGCAAATGATCGATGTAGCCATAGGAGGAACAATCAACAACAAAACACCCGAAGCAGCTTATGAGTTTATAGAAGAGATGTCACTAAATAACTATCAGTGGTAAGTCATGAGGACAAAGTCGACAAAAGCTGCAGGAGTTTATAATATTGATGCTGTCATCATGCTTAGTAATCAGGTAGAACTTTTAAATAAAAAGTTTTATAATTTTGTTGGTTCTACGTAGGCACAACCAGTGACGCAGTGTGACACAACTGAAGGAAATATGTTCTCAATCCAGACTACTCCTCTTATGGACATGGCATGAAAACCGAGCAAGCCAACTATATGGGTAACAATTCTAGACCTCAAAATAATTCTTATAGTAATACTTACAATGCAAGTTGGCGGAATCACCTCAATTTTTCATGGGGAGGACAAGGAAATCAAAGACAACCGCCTCCTTCGGGATTTCAGCAGCCACCACCACAACAGGAGAACAAGCCAAACCTTGAAGAGATGTTCACCAAATTTATGGCCGTCTCAGAAACCCGTTTCCAAAATATCGAAACGGCACTAAAGAACCATCAAGCATCCATTCAAGGGCTTGAAAATTTGATTGGTCAACTTGCCAAATTAATATCAGCAAGACCACAAGGTGGACTACCAAGTAACACTGAGCCAAATCCAAGAGAATATGTCAAAGCAATTACTCTAAGAGATGGGAAAGTACTGACTGAATCAGAAAAGAAGCCTGTTCAAGAATCCACAAAAGACAAGGTAAAGGAAGAAGAACCCAAGAAAACACTCCACCAACACTTAAGGAATATAAACCACCCATACCATATCCGGCAAAGTTGAAGAAAGACCACACAGATGCTCAATTTGGTAAATTTCTTGAACTTTTTAAACAGTTACATATTAACTTACCTTTTATTGAAGCAATATCGCAGATGTCGAAGTATGCAAAGTTTCTTAAAGAACTTCTCACAAATAAAAGGAAGTTGGAAGAATTAGCCACAGTGAAACTCAACGAGGAATGCTCAGCTATTCTCCAAAATAAACTGCTGGCCAAACTAAAAGGTCCAGAGAGTTTTACTATTCCTTGCTTAATTGGTAGTTTAATTATTGAAAAAGCCTTAGTTGATCTAGGTGCTAGTATTAACCTAATGCCGTACAAAATGTTCAAGCAACTAGGTCTAAGAGAACCAAAACCCACTAGGATGAGTATACAATTAGCTGATAGATCTGTTAAATACCTTAGGGGAATCATTAAAGATGTGCTGGTAAAGGTAGATAAATTTATATTCCCGGTTGATTTTGTTGTGCTTGATATGGATGAGGATATTGAGGTGTCTTTAATTTTGGGATGCCCATTTTTAGCTACTGCTAGAGCTGTTTTCAATGTAGGGGATGGTAAATTAGTGCTTAGAGTTGGTGAAGAAGAAGGCATTTTTAAAATCTATGATGCTATGAGATTTTCTAGAGAACAAGATGATTCCTGTTATTTTATTGATGCTATTGATTATTCTATTCAAGATAAATTTTAGGAAATTTCTCTCGCAGACACGTTGGAACTGTGTCTTGTTCAAGGTGGGGGGAAGATGAAGCCACCACTGAAGTTAGAGAAGTAATGAAGGAGTTAAACTCTAATGAACTTGTCACAAGGCACATAAGTTATGAAAGTATTAAGATAAATAACGAACTGAGACAAAAACCTTCGATTGTTGAACCTCCTAAATTGGAATTAAAATAGTTGCCTGACCACTTAGAATATGCATTTTTAGGAGATGATTCGACATTACCAGTAATTATCGCATCAGACTTAAGTACTGAAAAGAAAAAAGAATTACTTCAAGTATTAAAAGAACACAAGAAGGCTATAGCTTGGAAGATTTCTAACATTAAAGGAATTAGTCCTTCTTTTTGCACCTACAACATTCTAATGGAAGATGAATACAAGCCATCGGTGCAAGCTCAACGTCGATTGAATCCCAACATGAAGGAAGTCGTAAAAGCTGAGGTAATTAAACTTCTAGACGCAGGCATTATTTATCCTATTTCTAACAGTTCTTGGGTAAGTCTTGTGCAGGTTGTTCCTAAAAAGGGAGGCATGACTGTAGTGTCTAATGACAAAAAAAGAGTCAATACCTACAAGAACAGTCACTGGATGGAGAGTTTGCATTGATTATAGAAAGCTGAATGATGCAACTCGAAAAGATCATTTTCCCTTACCCTTTATAGATCAAATGTTGGAAAGATTATCAGGACATATGTATTACATACGGTACATTTGCTTATCGTAGAATGCCATTTGGATTATGTAATGCTCCTGCTACTTTTCAGCGCTGCATGCTAACTATCTTTGACGAATTCGTGGAAGACATCATGGAGATATTTATGGATGATTTTTTGGCTTTCAGTAATTCCTTCCAACTTTGTCTTAATAATTTAAGACGTGTTCTGATAAGATGTGAAGAAACAAATCTAGTGCTTAATTGGGAAAAATGCCACTTTATGGTTCAAGAAGGTATTATACTAGGGCATAAAATTTCTAGTAAAGGGATAGAGGTAGACAAAGCAAAAATTGAAACTATTGAAAAATTACCTCCCCCTAATTCGGTTAAGGCTATAAGAAGCTTTTTAGGACATGCTGGTTTTTATCGCAGATTTATTAAAGACTTTTCTAAAATAGCTAAGCCTTTGACGAAATTACTAGAAAAAGATGTGCTTTTCAACTTTGACCAAGAATGTTTAGAATCTTTTAACACTCTCAAGGAAAAGTTAGTTAATGCCCTGATTATGATTTCACCTAATTAGCATCTTCCTTTTGAACTAATGTACGATGCGAGATATGTTGCAGTAGGTGCAGCTTTGGGACAGCAAAGAGACAAGCATTTTCAACCGATCTATTATGCTAGCAAAACTCTGACAGCCGCACAAGCAAATTATACGACCACAGAAAAAGAATTGCTAGCTATTATTTTTGCATTTGATAAATTTAGATCTTATTTAATATTGTCAAAAGTCATCGTTTATACTGATCATTCTGCTCTTTGTTATCTTCTAACTAAAACTGATGCAAAACTGCGATTGATAAGATGGATTCTATTGTTATAGGAATTCGACTTAGAAATAAAAAACAAGAAAGGAGCTGAAAATTTGGCAGCAGATCACCTTTCAAGATTAGAAAATCCACATCCCAAGTACCTCGATAAGATAAACGATCTGTTTCCTGAAGAACAACTCATTGCCATAGCAGACAAAGAAGTTCCTTGGTTTGTCGATTTTGCAAATTATTTAGCAGCTAACATTATCCCAAAAAGGTTGACCCATCAGCAAAAGAAGCGATTCTTCGCTGATGTGAAAAACTACTTTTGGGAAGATCCTTTTCTTTTTCATATTTGTGCAGATTAGGTTATTTGAAGATGCATTACTGAAACAGAAGCATACCAAATTTTAGATCACTGCCATTCGGGACCTACAGGAGGACACCACAGTGGAGCTAGAACTGCTCACAAGGCACTCGAATCAGGTTTTTCCTGGCCTACCCTTTTTCAGAGATGCTAACAGGTATGTGACCTCTTGTGATAAATGCCAGAGAATAGGTAATATCTCTCAACATAATGAAATGCCTCAAAACTATATACTTGCATGTGAGATATTCGATGTATGGGGTATTGATTTCATGGGTCCATTCCCTACTTCATTTGGAAATAAGTACATCCTAGTAGTGATAGATTACATGTCAAAATGGGTGGAAGCCCAAGCCTTACCTACAAATGATGCTAGGATGGTAGTACGCTTTCTAAAAAAAACTTTTCTCTCGATTTGGAACACCTAGGATAATTATTAGTGATAGGGGTACTCATTTTTGTAATGCTCAATTTGAAAAAGTTTTAAAGAGATATGGAGTACACCACAAAATAGCTACCCCTTAGCATCCACAAACCAGTGGCCAAGTCGAAGTAACAAATAGAGAACTAAATTGCATCCTAGAGAAAACAGTAGAAACAAATAGGAAAGATTGGTCAATAAAAGTAGATGATGCTTTATGGGCCTGTAGAACTGCATTCAAAACACCAATAGGGACATCTCCTTATAAACTTGTTTATGGAAAAAGTTGCCATTTGCAATTTGAACTCGAACATAAAGCATTTTGGGCTATTAACTTTTTAAATCTTGATTTTAAGCTTGCAGGTGAGAAACGACTAATGCAACTAAACGAGCTAGATGAATGGCGCTGCAATGCTTACGAAAACTCACGATTATACAAGGAAGCCACAAAGCAATGCCATGACAATAGGTTGAAACAATCTAAGCAGTTCAAAACCGGTGATCAACTCAAGGCTTAAACTATTTCCTGGAAAACTTAAATCAATGTGGTCAGGTCCATTCACTGTTCAAACTGTCTTTCCATACGGCGCAGTTGAGATAACTCACCTAAACCACGGCACGTTCAAGGTAAACCACCATCAGCTTAAACATTACAGAGGTGAGAATTTCAAGGATAATAGGGAGGAGCTTTAGCTCCACGAACTCCCTTCATGATACATCTAGGTAGAGTCGAGCTTAGACTCTAAATAAGTGCATCTCGGGGAGGCAACTCGAGCACTAACTCAGTAAATCTTTTTCAGTTTTCTAATACATCAACTAACCCCTTCGAATGCAGGATTTCCAGGCCACACGGTCACGCCCACGGGCGTGGCCAAGGCCATGTGAACACTAAGAGTAGAGACACGGCCGTGCAATTTGGCCGTATACAAGCAGGGTAAAAATTTTCCTAAGACACGGGCTTTGACAAAATTCCACGACCGTGTGATTCAGCCGTGGCCGAGCTTATTGAATCACACACGGCCTACAACAAAATGCCACGGCCGTGTGATGTGGCCGTGGCCAACACTGCCAATTACAACACGGGTGCGCGACACGCCCGTGCCCCAAGACCGTGGTCGACACTGATATTTTAGACATGGGTGTGTGACCTACTACACAGCCATGGGAGAAGCAAACATCAAAGGACACGGCCGTGCGACACGGCCGTGGGCCTCAACACGCCCTAGGTACACGGGCGTGTACCTCAAACCGGACATGCCAAAATCCTCGATTTTTGAACCACACTGGCAAAACCTGATCCACACGGGCATGCGACATGCCCGTGTGACCCAAAAACCTATATATATAGGCCACTATTCACCTTCTTCCCTAAATTAAACCCTAAATCCTCCCACCCAAAACCTATCCTAGCCCTCCCCAGAGCTGCCGCCGGATTCTCAAGGCATTCCCATGACCATGCAACGCCTCCACGACCGTGCTCCACCCTCATTAGTCATCTATTTGGTTCTATTTTCTTAATTTTCCCTTTAATTTTTAATGCTTTTATCTATTTTTATGTTAGTAAAATGTTTTATTTAGATTTTGCATCACTTTTTACGTATAAAATCCATTTTATTTGGCATGAATAATCTAGAATGTTATAGAGAATTTCATGATAACATGCCACTTAGACTCCCATTTGCTTGCCACTTTTTCTTATCCAGACTGATACGCATTTAGTATAAATTCATACCTATGCCTCCATGATTGATACCACGCTTAGGATAAATAGATTATACTATTTAGGTTAGTAAGACCCACATTTCATTTCAAAATGTTTTGTTTTGTTTGAAGCTTAAGAACTTCTTACTATTTTCTTTTGAAATTTTAGTTTAAATTTCTATTAGAACTAATGCCTCTCGTTTTAATTTTTAGGAACCATGTCATCATCACACGGTAAAAGAGCTGTCGTCCCTATGTCAAAGAAGCGCGAGGGGCCCGATAGTTTATCCTCACGACCCGTTGCTGAAAATCGCCATCCGTTCCTCCATTTTCCACAAGCCTACCAAGAGGAATTATTCCAATTATTACGGCACGACCCCTTAGAACGGGAAGGTGCGTTGATTGGTCCGCACTCGAGAAAATCCACTTAACAGACGAGGTCTGGGCCTTACTGACCACAGATCCCTGGGATCAGTTTTTTCAGATTGTGGAGCCCACCTGCCTTAAACTCACCCTCGAGTTCTACTCCACTTTCCACCTTTAGGCGGTGATGACCTGACATGATGATCCGGGGATGATTCAATTGCGTCTAGGAGGCCTCGTCCGACAGCTCAGTGTACCAAAGTTTGGTACAGCACTCAGTCTCTATACCGAGGAATTCATAGAGGAAGAGAACCTCTCCGAGCTCGACCGCAGCATCTACGTCTCTCCAATTCAGTGCTGGCATGACTTACCTCTAATATTAACCCATAACCCGTTTTTGTTGAATTCCATTCAATTACTTTGATCTCTATTTTTATCGAGATGTGAGTTGAATTATTATCTAGCTTTATTCTCTTTTGCATATTGTAAAATTTGTAAATGAATTGTATTTGATTTGTTCTAAAAAAAAACGTATGTATATACAGTTAATTTAGCTGTAATTTATAGTTTAACATTTTTGTATATTTCTATTTTAAGGCTACCAAGGCTAGAATGATGTCGTCATAAAGCTTAGCCCCAGAAATATGTTCCAGTGATAGAGATTTTTCTAGCTAGATGATTTCTCAATTCAATCTCGATTCTAACTGTTCCAGTGATAGAGATTTTTCTAGCTAGATGATTTCTCAATTCAATCTCGATTCTAACTCTCTTTTTGAGCTTGTGACAACAGCCCTGACTAAAGCCGTATTACAACCATTGAAAGTCCTTTTGATCGATGTGTCATATCAATATATAGTGGTGGAGATTTGATTTTCTAGCAAGCCTTTAGTAATAACTTTTCAGTTTCACTAGAAAGTGCTTAATTCTTGAACCCTAAACACTTTGAGTGGATAGAGTGAATCTTTAGTGAGGATGTCAACTCTTGTTAATTTTGGAGTGAAAGGTAATTACTTAAGAAAAGGGAGGAAACCTATGTTTCTGTGATAAAATTCTCAACTTAGAGTGTTTGAATCTGTAATGTTCTTCTGATTGAATTTTCATTGTATGATTACCTGTGAATTAGTTTGAAACATTATTGATAAAGATTGTGAGTTAAGAAGAGTTGAGATTTTGCTTGAGGACAAGCAAAGGCTTTTGTGTGGGGGTATTTGATAAACGATTATTTATACATATTTTTACCTCATGCTTAGCTTAATTTCTGGATGAATTATCATTGAATTTGTGGAAATTGGTGCTCTTAACCCTTATATTTCATGTTTTATACTCAAGAGAGCATAGGGAAGAGAAAAGAACGAAAAATGGGCGAAAAACGGAGAAAATGGGCCAAAGTGAGAAAATGACACGGCCCAGGGATTCACCACACGGTCGTGTCACACGGACCACACGGCCGGACCACACGGCCATGTAGTCTCGCACACGGCCTCTTATCATTCCACACGGGCATGTCCCTATTGTGAGGAAGTACAATTTAACTCGGAAAAGGATGCTTAGAGGCTAAGAAAGGCATTCCAAAGCTCTATATAAAGACCCTAGGAGGCAGCTCCAAAGGTGTACCTTTTCTCCCGCAAGAGAGTGTCGTATTTCTGCCAACACAGAGAGTGAAAGCAAGGAATTACTTCAAGGGAAGCTGATTGATTCATCCTTGAAGCTGAATTCTACATCAAGATAGAGGATCTCCCTTCAATCCTTCAGGGTTTTTGGGTTCTTTATGTTTTGTTATTTTTATTTTTTCTGAGATGTTTTCTTTATTAATTATGAACTAAATCGCCCAAATACTTGAGGGGGATGAAACTTAAGACAGATCTTGTTATTATTTTATCTTGAGTTATATGATAAATACTTGAATTGTTCTTAATTATGTGTTCTTAAGTCTTGTTTTAATAATCCTAGATATTAATTCAAGTATTGATGTGCTTATTTAGAGGAGCAAAAGTCCCTGTTTAAGAGTAGATCTAGCATAATTAAGCGGAGTTGCATGCAACCCTGGACATAGGGCGACATAAATCTACCAGATTAGGGTCAAACTTGATAAGGGGATCTATAGATCGAGTTAATGCAAGACTAGGGGTTTTAACTAGAAAGAGATTTCAGTTAATCAACCTAGGATTAGTTGTTCTTATCTTCGACGGAGGTATTAACATAAGTTAGGGATTTCTACGGATCAAGTCAAGTGAATAGATCGTCTAGCTCAAGAATTGTTAACAAGTGAAGTCTAAGTGGATTCTCCCTTGAGTATTCCCTAAATCAATCAGTTTTTCCTAACGAGTGTTTCCCCAATTTACTTTCTGTGCATTCATAGTTAGTTTTAGAATTAGTTTCATAAAAATCCCTTTTATTTTTAGGTTAAATAATAGAAAGGAAGTAAGTACTAGTACTTTTGGTTCCCTTGGGTACGATATCTCGGTCTTGCCTCTAAACTATACTACTGTTCGATAGGTGCACTTACCTTAAAGTCGTGATAATAGTTAGTTTTTGGTACGATCATTATTATAAATTTTATTAGTTTATATCACACATATCACTCCCATCCAATTCATTATAAAAAAATTACAATTGAAGCCAATCTTGCATACCATGGCGTAAGCATTTCTTAAGCAGTGACTTGAAGCGTTACCACGCTTCGTATAAAGTTTCGTATTCAAATTGCTTAAAATTAGCAATGCCGCACCTTAATTGGATGGTTCAACTAATGGAGAAATTTTGTGTAAAAATTTCCTTCTAAGTTATCCTATGTTGTACTGGAACTCGACTTCTGGGAATTGAGGCATTCATATGCATTGGCACAAAGCGAGAAGAAAATTAACTAGATGGTTGTAACACCTCAAACCCAGCCCAGACATTATGGCCGAATCTGGCGTGTCATATCAAAGTGTCGTTAAAATCGGACTCGTTGATAAAAGATTAGTTCTAAGTTTAAAACTCTTTTTTCGTTCTTAATTGCATAAGTAAATTCAGCACGTTTTGATGTCATAAGTTCAAAATCATTTTATCGAAAAGCTTGCTCAAGAGTTGAACTTTGTTGTATTTAGTTATTAATAAATTGCGCAAGCTTCGAATGGTTGTAGTTAAAATGTGGGAATTTCTTGAAAACATTTATTATTTTTGAAAGCTCGGTTTATCTACTCTAGCAGTTTAAAATCAACAATCAAAAGCAAATTAAAATCCCAATGGCCTTATTATAAAATATAACCCTAATATCAATTAAAAAATGATTAAATCAAAAATAAATATCCAATGCGCGCATGGCCACCTCCGAGTCTCTCGCGGCTCTAAATCGCCTAAGACTGGGGATTACCTACACAATTAAAAGAAAGGGTGAGTTTTTGAAAACTCAGTGTGTAATCACCTATCAGGCCACAGAAATCAGAACATGCAAAACAGTCTGGGCCTCGACCCTATGTCTTAACAAAGCGCTTTAGGCTTTTAACCTTATCCAGAAATAGTACGAGCCCAAGCCCAAAATAGAAATAGAGCAGTGCAGACCTGTATCCCAGCCCAATCCATCCAACTCACCACCTGTACCATCTAGCACAGCATGTGGGGATTAAATCGACCCACCTAACCAACACACCAATAATGTAGCATGGCTACTAATAGTAGAATAAGTGGCGGAGCCACCAGAATCAGAATACGTGGCAAAGCCACTAATGACAGAATACGTGGCAAATCCATAGTATAGAACTACCTCCATATCAGATCCCAAGCCCATGCGGAATGTTATGTGATAAATATATCATGCATACAGAAGATCATACTCATCAGTCAACCTATCCCTAGTGGTATAATGGTCATTTCGATAGTTGGGGGTAAAATGGTAATTTTACCCCACAAGGGTTTGGTCATTTAGATTAATTTTGGTGTCTCGGTACTTTCTACGGCCGTTTAGTGGGTCTCTTGTTGGTTCGAGGAACTCAAATAACCTACATAGCCAGAAGAGTGTATATGGGCCCAAAACCCTCTATGGGCCCAAGTGGGCCCACACGCTCGTGTGGCCCATTTAGTCCAAATTAGTCATGGCAACGAAAGACTCATAGTCCAAATAGTTAATCAACCCTTACCGAGGATTTTACTTGTGTGGGGCCCACAAGCCCATTGGGCCCACACAGCCCATTGAGCCCACGGTGGCCCAAGCCCACTAAAATGCTCGTGGAGGCCTCTACAGATATCACCCGTGATCGGTGGGCTCGGTTAACCCCGTGAGTGTTCGCATACTCAGGGAATGCAAATGCCGGCATTTCGACATTTCGGCTTTTGCCGAATCACAGTAATCTTGGGTGTGAATACACGCTATTTGATTTATAGCGGTAGCAAGATGGTAGACAATTATACACCTCTCTCGGAAATGTGAGTGACCCTAATCACCAACCTACACAAATAAAGCCTTCGATTAACTTACTGACGACTTGAGTTAACCATAACTATCAATAACTCTAGAATACACCATCATACCTTGATTGAGTGGGGGCTTAAACCTTTATGATTGCTAACCCACAGTTGAATACATGCTAAGACGAGAATCAAAATCACAATTAGATCTTGTTAGATTGAATCACTACTTAACCTTTCAGAACACAGATAATATTCGGCTTAAAAGAGTGTAAGGAACATAACTTAACCCTTTACCACTTGATAGAAAATGAAAGCCGAAATAGAAGAACTACAGAAGAATATTCGGCTTAATAAAATATGAGTGTATCAAAGAAACTGGAAAAGGGATGAGCAACAAGATGAAAAGGGGGTTTGGCTAGGAGAGACCAGAAGAACCTTAACAATGAATCGATCAAGAAGGAATCAGAGTGCAACAAGATGGGGGGTTCAATTCGGCTAAGAATGGGAAGAATATTAAGGGTAGAAGAAACGTAGTTGGAAAGGGAGAGAAAGGCTAATGTAATCGACTATGATTGTGAGAGATGAATGACAAGAGAAATAACCAAAGTTCGACCACTAGCAGAAATTGGAGAAAAGGAAAAAGAGTACAAAAATGCCAAATCGGCAGAGAAACAAGTGAGAAGAAGAAAATAAATTTACTCAAGGTAATTCGGCACTAAAACACACTTTAATACAATTTCGAAGAAGCACAAAATGGTCGTTTGTGAAATCGTACTAGAGAGAAAAGAGGCACGAAATGATAAAAAGAACAAAACTCGAAATACTTAGAGGGGAAACTTCTCACAAATTACAGATTATGCAAACTTCGAAGGCCCCTAGCTGAATTCCCCTACTCAATCTCCCCCAATTCGGCTACCGCTCCTCTTACAATTCGAAATCCTTGAAAATCTCCACATATTACTCGACAAATCACTCCTTCAACCACCTAACAACCATATCATAACTATGATTCTCTCCACCTTTTACCAATTCTACAACCTCCCTGCAGAGTCTGGATCCAACTCTACCTCTCATGCCACAAAGACATAAAACAATTATGCCTTTGCTTTCCATGGGATTCGAACCCACTTCTTACTACAAGTCCAACATGCCACTTGCCACCACAACACAAGCTCATTTGTGTTATGAAACAACAACAATTAAACTTAAGTCCCACTTGCTAGCATCCAGCTCCACTTAAGAGCAAAAATTCAAAAATTTACAAATGCAGGGACTTAAACCCAAGCTTCTTAAAACCCCCAAACATGCGCAAATTACCTTGCCATCACATCACACCCAATTTTTCAAATTATGCAAAATTAGAGACCCTAAAATTTTAGAGGCCTTACAACTCTACCCCCTTAAAGAAATTTTGGCCTCGAAATTTACCTAGTCAGAATAACTGAGGGTATTACTGTCACATCGGCTCCTCAGGGTCCCACGTGGCTTCCTCTGACCCATGATTACACCGAAGCACCTTGACTAGCGGAACAGGTTTCCTCCTCAGCACTTTAATGTCACGATCCAAAATCTACACCGGTTCTTCCTCGAAAGTGAAGTCAGGCTTAACCTCGATCTTCTCAACTGGCATTATGTGTGAGGGATCGGAGCAGTATCGCCTCAGCATGGAGACATGGAAGACATCATGAATTCTGTCTAATTCCGGAGGCAACTCTAGCTGATAAGCGACCAGTCCCACACGCTTTACAACTCGGTAAAGCACAATAAAGCGAGGGCTCAACTTGCCCTTTCGTCCAAATCTCAGAATCTTTTTCCAAGGTGAGACCTTCAGAAATACCAAATCCCCAACGAAGTACTCAATTTCTTTACGCATCAAGTCTGCATACGACTTTTGCCTATTGGATGCCTCCTTTAATTGGTTTTGGATCAGTTTAAACTTTTATTCCGTATTAGATACTAACTCTGACCCTACAACTCGTCGTTCACCCAGCTCAGTCCAACATGTAGGCGTACGACACCTACGACCATACCACGCCTCATACGGTGCCATCTGAATACTAGCCTGATAATTGTTTTTATACGCAAACTTTGCTAGCGGCAAATAGTCTTCCCAGCTACCTCAAAAATTGATTACACAACTTCTCAACATGTCTTCGTACATCTGAATTACCCTTTCTGACTGTCCATCCGTCTGAGGGTGGAAGGCAGTATTGAAATCCAATCTTGTGCCCAATGCCTCGTGCAACTTCTTCCAAAATCATGATGTGAATCTAGGATCTCTGTTAAAAATAATTGAAACTGGCACCCCATGAAGTTTCACAATCTTAGCCACATACAACTTAGCCACATACCTCGTGCATGTCTAGTGACCATGTGACCAAGTTAGTGTTGCACACGGGCTAAGGTGAAATGTGGTGCACAGGCGTGTGAGATACACAGCCTAGCCACACGGGCGTGTACCCTGTTTATATGGAAAAAAAAATTTCTTAAGTTCCATAAATGTTTTAAAAGTTTTCAAACTAATCCTGATCTTTGAATGGTGTTTTTCTGAGGTCTTGTAGACCTATATAAGGGACTCTTTGGTAATGAATGATTACGTTTTGATGTTGATGATTGCCAAATGTCTGAAAATGTTCTGAATTGTCCGATAACGCTTCTAACCCTAGTCTGGCGACTGATACTAGTTAAGGGTGTTACAAGTATTAAGTCTTAAACTTATTTAATGTGTTTTGGATGAAACATATCTATTAAGTTGTAGTGCTTGGCATATTCTATCCGCCAAAGAAGAGTTATACTCAGTAGGCGTATAGATACCAGTCAATCAGTGTGTCTGGGATGATAGAGTAAGTGCGAATAGCTTTTGTGAAGTATATGTTCTATTGATTTTAATGGAACTGTTCTCTAGGAAAGTAGTTGCGGATTGTATCCGACAGAGGATAGAGTTTGCCAAGGATAGGTACCCGTCATTGTTGTATGCAAGAGGGTATAAGTCTAGTTGCCTCTGTGTAAAGTCTATTGACTTATTTCTATTTACATATGTATATATGATCGTGATCTCGAGTGATTATGATAAAGTAATAAAATCTGATCGTACCTGGAAACTAACTAATATCACGATAAAAGGCAAGTGCACCTATCGAATAGTAGTATAGTCAGTGGCAAGACCGAAATATCAAATCCAAGGAACTATGAGTACTAGTAATGACTTCCTTCCTATTATCTAGCCCAAAAATAAAAAGAGGTTTTGGTTGTAAACTAATCTAAACTAACTAAAGAAATAACAAAGAGTAAATTGGGAAATTGCTTTTAGGAAAACTGATTGATTAAGGCAATACATAAGGAAGAATCCACCTAGACTTCACTTGTTATCTAACTCTGAACCAGATGATTTCTTCATTTGATTTGATCCATAGAGATCCCTAAATTATGTTAATAACTCCGTCGAGGATAAGAACAACTAATCCTAGGTTGATTAACTGAAATCTCTTTCTAGTTAAAACCCCTAGTCTTGCATTAACTCAATCTATGGCTCCCCATATTAGATTTGACTCTAATCCGGTAGATTTTCGTCGTCCTATGTCTAGGATTGCGATCAACTCCGCTTAATTGTGTTGGATCTACTCCCATGTAGGGACTTTTGCTCCTCTACATAGGCACATTCGACTTAAATCAATATCCCGGACATATCAATTTAAGAATTAAAAACACAATTAAGAACAAATCAAATATTTATCACACAGCTTAGATAATAATAACAAGATCTGTCTTAGGTTTCATCCTCCTTAGATATTTGGGGTTTTAGTTCATAATTATAAAAGAAAACATCCCAGAAGAAATAAAATAACAAAACATAAGAAAACCCAAAACTCCTGAAAGGATTGAAGGGAGATCATCTATCTTGATGTAGATCCTGGCTTCTAAGATGGATCAATTGGCTTCCCTTCGAGTAATTCCCTATCTTTAACTCCCCGTCTTGGTGGGGAAATAATGTCTCCTTGGCGGGAGAAAAGCACACCCTTGTAGTTGCCTCCTAGGGTCTTTATATAGGGTTTTGGAATGCCTTTCTTAGCCCCTAAGTACCCTTTTCAGAATGAAATTGAACTTCCTCACGACAGGGACAAGCCTGTGTGCCACGCCTGTGTGGATTGACTACCAGGCCATGCTCGAGCCTGTTAAAGTGGCACGGCCATGTGGCGAACCTCTAGGCCATGTTGATTACTGAATTGGGCCTAATTTACCCATTTTGGCCCGTTCCTTGCTCTTTTCTCTTCCTTATGCTCACCTAAATATAAAACATGAAATAAAAGGATTAGGAGCACCAATTTCCACAAATTCAATGATAATTCATCTAGATTTTAGGCTAAGTATGAGGTAAAAATATGTATAATTTATGGTTTATAAATATATATACGTTTAGTTAATCATGTTCATTAAATTTGATTAGAAAGGGTTGAACATTTTTATTTCTAGAGCTCACTAAATTCTTTCAAACTTACTCTAATCACCGTATAGGGGTTATAGAAGGGACTTAGCCAGAAAAAGTGACCTCTATTGTAAGCCTCGCCTATGTTTGTTTTGGAACATGCATATGTATATTTTGGGGTGGCGTGAAATACCGGTCTTGTATTGTGAACGATGTATATGTTCCTAATTATGAATATATTTTACAATCTATTTGGAGCACCTCGAATAGCATGTTGGCGAATAGTATTGAAGTACCCTACTTTGTCAATTATGGTTCAATAGTTTCAACTATTTTATTATTGCAAATTACCAAATGTTTTCCTACATTTTGCTAAAATTATAAAAATAATAAATAAGTTTAAGCCTGCTTTCTGTTGTAACGCCTTAGTCCACTAACTAGTTGGGGTGTTATCAGTTTTGGTATCAGAGCCTAGTTTGAGCTAATTCTTAGAGAACTGAAAGGTTAAATCACGCCCTGATATGCATTTTACATGTATGTAGCTAGTCCCTTGTAGTTTTGCTAAATTGGGTTTGTGTATGTAGTTTAGAATGTCTTCGAATTCCTATGATGTTGTTGGTGAAGGAATAAATATCAATATTCCTCAGACTTGTGGTTCGAAATCTTTAGCTGATCTAGGAGCAATTGGAAATTCTACGAGAGATACTTTTGTTAAGATGATGGAAATATGGTTTAACCAATTTACAGGAGCTGCTCATGTGCCTCTACCCCAACCTTAGTTTCAGTCAGAAGCTGCTCCACCAAAAGCACCTATTCTAGCTGTAAGAACTGCGAATAGTGTAATATCACAGTTTAGACCCTAATCGGAACGAGTCGTTTCAAGACCACTTAACCGAGTCAAAATATTATTTTTATTATTTTAATAATGTTTACAGTGTGGTAGTATTACTATGTGAAAGTTTCGTAAAGAAATTTTACCGATTAAATAGTAATTCGGTAAAAATGATTAAATCGCGTAAAGCAAAAACTATGTGTGGCATTAGTAAAATGACTTATTTGATCATGGCTTTATAAATGGATGTCCTTGAATGGTAATTATACCATTTCAAATTTGATTGGACGGAAGTGGACATATTTTCTTAATGATTTTGGTTGTTTAGATTAAGGTTAAATTTGACATTTTATAATTATATGTATATTAATTAAAAGACAAACAAATAATGGCATTATTTTCATTCATCTTCCACCGATTGTCCAAAGAAAAATAAAGGTTTTTAAGCATTTTTCATTTGGCAATTCTCAAGCTAATTTGGGTAAGCAATTTGATTCGGTTTTTGATGATTTTTGTGTTTTTGAGATCGTTGCTTTGTATACTATCATGCCCGTACCTCAATTTCTGAAATTGTTGATATTTTGAAATGTGCTATGGTTGAATACATAGGTATTTTGATGTTTTATGGTAAATTATTGATGGTAGTTTATGGATATACAAATTTTATAAAGTAATTTTTGACAAAATAAAGTATTTTGGATTAAATTAAAAAAAGGTAGAATTTTTGTGGTTTAAAATGTGAATAAATGAAAGAATTGGGGTTGTTATGAATGCTTGAATATTCGACCATGTATATGTTTATTGGGATTTGATGTATTTTGTATAATTTGAATTAGGGACTAAAATGTTAAAGTCTGAAAGGACAAGGGCTATTTTGTAAAATAGACCAAAATACTTGTATGTGTATTTAATTGATTATGTTAGTGAATAATTGAGTTAAATTTGGTTAAATTAGATCAAGACAAACGAATTCAAGATTTTGATTGAGGAAAATCGGAAAGTAGACGAATAGTCGACGGATACACATGGTAAGTTCGTATGGTTAAAAATCAAATTATTAGCTACTGAAATTGTTTTAATTGATGGTAACTGTATACATAATGAATAATTTACTAAAATTATATGTTATAAGAAATGATGGATAATCGGCCAAATTGTGATTATGTAATGGTAGATATGTTAAATGGTTTTGTACTTGATTATATTAATATTACATGATGATGGAATGCCATAATATATATTCGGTCTTGTGTTTGGAAGTAATGAAGTACTTTGGGGTTGAGTAAATGTATATTGGAGTTAATTGAGTTTTAGTATATGATAAATTAAATGCCTTGTATGTGGTAAGTTACTAAGCAAATATTTGTCTTGATTAAATTAAATACTATATATACATATATGTGCCAAATTGAAATGTATAAAAAGTTGAGATTGCTAAATGCAAATAGAGTTGATAAATTTGAATTGATGAATATTGAGTAATTAAATTTTGGCACTGAGTGTGCGAGTATAAAAGGTTACGGATGTAAAAATTGCACTAAGTGTGCGAGCCTGATTATTGAGCACTAAGTGTGCAAGCTTAAGTATCGAGCACTAAGTGTGCGAATTCAATATATAATGTTGAATAACTATTGGCACTAAGTGTGCGGCTTTTCAAGTATTCGGAAATAGTTGAATGTATTTTTGCCTTGAATTTCTTAAGAAGTATTTACGATTTATAAATTTGAATTTGAGTAGGTGAGTACCAAACCTATAGGGTTAATATTATTGATCGTAAAGCTATGTGATTGATAATGGTAAAGAAGGTTGCATGATAGATGTACGAATTGGATGAGTAAAATGATATGATTATACATATCTATATATGATACCAGAAAGTAAGTTTATAAGTAATTAGATGTATTGGATTTTAATTAAATGCAAGTATTCATGTTGAAATGAAATTTATGAAGTTATATGTGATATTATCGAATAGGTGATACCTTGTTAATCATGTTTAAGAAAATTACTTTGATTGAGTTTCGACATTTGAAAGCCCGTATAAATTATGATGAATACTTATAATTTTGGATATGTGAGTTATCTGCTAGAATAAATTTCGTATTAGTGATTTATCAGACTATAAGTCTAGCAGGCCTTGAGCCGGTGTGATTTATCAGACTATAAGTGTAGCAGGCCTTGAGCTGGTGTGATTTATCAGGCTAAAAGCCTAGCAGGCTTTGAGCCGATGAGTTTTATTTGGCTTATGCTTAGCAGGTTTATACCGGTGTATTATTGTAGGCTCGATGCTTACAAAGTTGTGTGCCAATGTGGTACAGAATGTGTAAGACAAGTTGGATGGTCAGGTATGACCTAATTTATTAGTTATTCAAAATTAGGTAAGTAAGTAACACGATTATTTGTTACAAATTAGGAATTATTGAAATGAAAGATGATATATGATATAGTATACATAAATGATAGATGAAATGATATGAGTATTGAAAAGTTACATGAGATCAATGATTTATATATAGATGAATTGATACATGGTTTAAATGAAATATAGTTATGAAAAGTGACATGATTTATATAGAAGGTATATTTGAATATGAATTACTGATGTTACTGATGAGTTAATATTTATACGGGTATAATTCTACTATTGGTTATATGAATGTGTTACAGGTTATACGTAATGAAATAAATTGACACCAATGCTATGTGAATTCTATAATATTGATGTTGTATAGGTGATATGTGATATAAATGGTTTAGTTACATATATGGCACTTAGTATGCAAGTTACGGGGTTTTCGATGTTGGTCTCAAGGGTTCAATTGTAAAGATAATGCTACGAGAATAGAAATGATGATACAAACTAGTACATGTATACATGGTATACTTGACAAGCAAGTGACATTGATAAATTTATATGACACGTGAGTAGATGTGATAAATTACACATGAATTACATGACTGTTAAGGAAATAAATATTGAAATAGATGAGGCTGGTTTAAAAGCAATCTTATTGCTTAAAATGACAAGCTTAATGCTAAATCTTTTATGTAGTGCTGATAATTATACGAGCTTACTAATCTTATTAGCTTACTCTGTCTATTCTTTGTATTTTACAGTGATTCGAATGCTCGCTCGTGTTGGAAGTCATCGAAGATTTTATCACACTATCCAGGAGACAATTCGTATTTCTGAACTCTTTTAAAATGGGTAATATAGTATGTATAGGCTAGTTATGGTCACTTGTTTATATGAATGTGAGATGAATTTTGGGTATTATGATCAAGCTATGTGATATGGCTTGATGTGAGAGAACTTGGTTTGATACGAAAGCATTATATGATGTGTGCATTTAGTGGTAAAATTTATAATTGGCATTTTGGTTTGAATGATATACGATATTGGATGAGTTGATAAGAATGTTGAAATGTGATTAATTTATAAGTGGTACTTAGATGCTTATATATATGACTACATGGAATGGTCACTTTAGTATAAGCTTATATAATTGTTTTAAGTATGATCTGTTGGATTAACGTTGAATGATGTCGATGATTGATAAGTTTAAAGTCTTACTATTCCGGTTTGAGTTACAAGTCCGGTAATACCCCTTACCTATTCTGGCCACGGTTACAGGATAGGGGTGTTATATTTTATTGGTATCAAAGCTACGGTTTAGTCGGTTCTAGGACTATCGTAGTGTATACGAGTCTAGCTATACATGCCATAATTAACCTGTGATAGTGTGATATCTTCTGATTCTGACAAGAATGGTTTTAATTAGACAGAGGTGCTTTCCAACCGAGCTAATTCTTACTGATTATGATATGTGAATACCGAGTAAATATTATGTGTGATGAGTTAAAACTCATAAACATATGAACGATAGTTTATAACACTATGTTATTGATAAATGTTATGTTATATGAGAATATAGGTGAGAGTCAAATTATGAGGCTTTACAACCTTCACCCCTTTACTAGTATAAAGTTATAATGAAATTCATCTGATTTGGATTGAATAAGTTCCCAAGTATGAAATTAAAGAGCTCAAGGATTAAATTATTTATAACATAGTCAGATATGAGAATGGATTAACAAATAAAGACTGTCCTAGAAAAGATGATAGATTTCTTAAGAGATCATTCGGGTTATGCAATGCTACTGTTGAAGAAGAAATTTTACTTTAGTTGACTAAATTATACAAGTATGTTAATTAAATAATGTATTACTGGAATCTTTTCTGAATTGATTTTTAATAATGGATAAGATAATCTGGGGATAGTTATGACAGGATTAGACAGTGAAGTAATAATTGAATTGTACTGGTAGTTGAGTGCAGCGATTATAGTTGAAGTTGCGATGATATCTTTCGAGTATTCTATGTGTTTATTTAC
The DNA here is from genome assembly GCA_020496765.1 of Gossypium stocksii. Lineage (NCBI taxonomy): Eukaryota > Viridiplantae > Streptophyta > Magnoliopsida > Malvales > Malvaceae > Gossypium > Gossypium stocksii. Next base: position 40,313,272 of record CM035621.1, read on the forward strand.
CTTTAGAGGTATGTAAAGCTGTATATATTCAGATGAAATTTTTATCATATGAAAATGTTATCTAAATATACTAATATATGAAAGCTTTGTTGGGCTATTCGGGTTATGATCGGCATTATTCTATTTTCTCTAGTATTCTATTACCTTGTGTTGATAGAAGTCGACTGTAAAACCTATATGATGTTGATATTCTATTTCTCTTGGTTATTCTTCTGTTGAATATACATGAAAATCATATTGCTTTTGTTACAATTGATTTCGGAGCATATGAGTGCTGTAAAATCTATATGATGTTGGTATTCTATTTCTCTTGGCTATTCTTCTGTTGAATATACATGAAAATCATATTGCTTCTGTTACAATTGATTTCGGAGCATATGAGTGATGCTTTAATTCTAGAATTTCTTTAACATATTACTGGGATATTTACCATTTGATATGGGTATTCTATCCAAAAAGTTCAGTATAGTATTATATTTGGGATTACAGTATCTCAGCTTTCCTATGACTCTATATGGTTACATGTGAAAGATATTTATAGAATGGATATAGTTATATTCATTTTGGTTATACAAATTGTAACGCCCTAATTTTTAGGTTTCTCTTAGATTGTTCCTTATCTGATAAAATGTTTAAATTCTAGTATGTGGGTGTGTAATGCATGTTTGGAGTGTGTTAATGGGCCTATGGAAGGCCCAGGTGTTGGTTAGAAACTCGGCAAAATTTTGTATTTTTGACTTAGGAGATAGGGGGCCGTTGGAAGTAAGTGTCTTAAGAAATTGTGCGTGAAATATAGCACAAAACAAGTCTTGGTAAAGTGGCAAAGGAGACGCCACTTAGGAGCTATAAAAGTGGCGCCTAACTGAGCTTGGAGGTCCAAGGTTCAAGCTCCAGAGTTTGCAAGGTGGCGTTTTATTTTTGTGCAGGAAGCAGGTAAGAATTTGAAGCAGAGTTAAACTCTGCTTAGGGAGAAATTTGAATCGGTCAAATGAGCAAATCAAGGAGCAAATTAAGGACTTTTGAATTTGAATGAAAGTGGCCGGCCAAGGGACTCTCTATGGTGCAAATCGGAAAACAAGGCTAGGCATAGAACTTTCGGCAATTAGGTGTGAGTGGTGCCAAATTCCCTTAGTTTCTTTTATGATTTTGTGCCGATTTCCCTAAGTAAGTAAGCTTCTTTCTTTTGTCGATTTTACATAGCCTATTAGGTACCTTTTTGCCACTTTGTTCTCCTTATCAAACCTAATAGCCGAATCTCTTACCCCTCTAAAACCCCACTGCCGAATTCTCTCTAGTAACCAAAAGCACTTTTCTGCTTTCCTCTTCACTCATTCTCTTTTTCTACTCATCTTGCATTCTAAGCCGAATTATTCTCTTCTTCTACGAGCCTCTGTCGACCATCTTTTTACCCAAATCCCTCATTAAGCCGAATGTTCATTTGATCAAAACCCCACTATGGCCGAATACTTTATGTGATCGAAACCATACTCCTTTTGTTTACCTATTGACTGAAATCTATCACTTCTTCTTCTCCTTGTTTCTCTAGCAAGCCGAACCTCTTAATACCCATTAGTTGAGCCATCAAATCACGCTCCCAACTCAGTGTTGTGTCGACAAGGGTACCTAGAAGAGGATCTAGAAGCCGAGTCTATTTGGAGACATTTCTTGTAGTTGTTAGAGTTAGATCTAGTATAGATCTAAATTAGTGGAAGCGTAGAGACGTCTTCTTCGAGGAGAGGTGTTGGTAAGTGCTCGAGACCTTGTGTACATTCGTTTATGATTATTTAAGGCAAGAAGCCGAACCCCTATAAGGGAGGCTATCGTTGGGACTCAAAGGGGTCTTGTGGCTTTACCTTCTATTTGTATGCGCTAGTGTAGGGAATAAAGGACGTGCTTCAAGGGATTTTGGGGACTAACGCGATTGGACATCGGAATTTAGTCTATAATCGACAAAAGGGGTAAGATTTCAATGTTTGGGCCATGTTAGCCGATTATAGTAATGAGATTTTGGTTTAATGGTTGAAGATTATTAAACTAACATTAAGGTGATTAATGATAGGTTTTCGTTCGTAAATTTCGTCAACGGTTTCGACAGTTAATAGGTGTGTATCTAATCCCAATTTTAGACTGGAATGGAAAAGGCCGTAATGACCGAAAAGTGACCGACAACTAGTTGGAAGTGACTAAAAACGCATTCTTACGATATTTAGGGGTAGTCGTTTACTCCGTTGGGGTTAACCATGAATTCGATAGTGACAGAATTGTGGAAGGTGCAATTCTGAACATTTTGGTAAGTTGGGCTTCGATGGGCCAACATGGGCCCAATGGGCTTCCGAGCCCAAATTGGTAAAATGACTGTTAAAGGCTTTTTGGTAACATGGTTAATAATAATATGGTTAAATTGGTAATCTGAACCTAAAAATTGGACTTAACGGGCTTAAGACATTAGTGGACACAGTAGGGCCCATTAGGGGTTTTAGGCTAAAAGGGGGAAAAATTGGAAATTAAGCTTGAAATGGACTTCTGTGGATAACTAGGGACTGATAATCAATTGAACATGCATAAAATCTCTGAAAATATGATAAAGGATTAAAATACCCTTGAATGTGGAAAATTACCAAAATACCCCTAGGTGTAAAAAGACTATTATACCTCTAGGGTCAATTCTGTATGAAATGTATAATTTTATGTATCTGCATGAGTTACCATTTAATATGAATATATCTGATGCATGAGATGCTATATGTTGCATGCTAGTATGTATATATCTGTTGCATGGGGTATGGGTTTTTATGATGGAGGAAGCGTTCTGGCAGCCTCGCTGCAATCTGGTGGCCTCGCCACATATATATCTGTTCTGGCAGCCTCGCTGCAATCTGGTGGCATCGCCACGTATATACATCTGTTCTGGTGGCCTCGCCACAATATCTGTATATGGTGACCTCGTCACAATACCTGGCAGCCTCGCTGCAAATTTTATCTGGCAGCCTCGCTGTAAATTTCTGTGGTGTGTAGCGGTTGGGTGGGTCGAGTAGTCTCCCCACATGGTGTAAGGCTGGTACGGGGGTGTTATGGATGGATCTTGGTTGGGTTTTCTGTCTGCATATTATATCTGTTCTGTATCTGTTATGGGCCTATGGGCTTAACCTGATTTCTATAAGGGGCCAAGGCCCAATTAATCTGACTCTGAGGCTTGATCTGTTTTGGCCTATGGTTGAGATTATGTTACACACTGAGTTGTCAAACTCACCCCCCCTTTTATTTCATCTCTGCAGGTAACCCTCAACCATAGTGGGCTTGGAGCTATGAGAGATTTGGAGTGGCCACAGCATCTGCAAATTCGGTTTTCGTTTCATTTCAAATATTTCATTATGCTATTTTGGGTTTTAATTGTAATAAAGCCGCTAGTTAAATTTCTTTATTGGTTTTGTTTTCTTTTATGGTTTAATTCATATTTTATCGAAACTGCTAGTTATAGGCTGCGCGAGGTTTTTCAAACTCGTAAAAAGGTTTTTAAAACTCAACAAATATCAAATATGGATAACTTAAAAGTTTATCAAAATGATTTTTCATAATCTTGCTGTTTTACTAAAATATCACCTAAGTCACAACATTAAAAAGTAACAAACTTAGTTATAGATTCATGTGACACATCAAATCTGGTCATAATGTCCAGGCCGGGTTTGGGGTGTTACATTTAGTGGTATCAGAGCCAAGTTGCGACAACTTGGCTGTGGATCGGGTCTGGAAATGGAACTTTTCAAACAATCAAAATAAAGATTTTCAAAAGATCATGTTTCCAACAATTGTTTTCAAAATTAATTGGAACTTGTTTTGATGAACTTCTTTCGTGCATAACTGATTTATTTTCAAACAATAAATTAAGTTTTCCATTGTATTCTTTCGAAAGAGTGGCACACCGAATCTCCATCCCAAGCCTGTAAGTTTTTTGAACTTTTCTGATTAATTCTGCAATTCTGATTATATGCCTGACTAAGACTCTGCTATGATACTTTAGTTAGGATATTACTGAAACTATAGAAACTTTGATGAGTAGACTGAGATTGTAGCTAGGCGACCGCGAAAGAAACCAAACTCTGAAATTCTACTTATTCATAAGACATCTGTAATAAACACTGGAATATTAATCTGACTCATAAAATTCTAAAATAGAAAATACGAAATGAGTACGCGAGCAGCTCGTGGTAGGGGCCGTGGACGTGGCCGAGGTAGTGCACGAGCTGAAACTTCATCTTCAGGTCATGCGCCAGCAGCTGATGTACCGATACCACCGGCAACGGAGGTGGAGTCTCATGATCGAGGAGTTGGGGACGACGCCCTATCACAAGCGATGCTACGAGTTTTGGAAAGGGTTGCTGGGGCAAGTACCGGTAATGGATTTCGAGGTTCTATTTCTGAGCGACTCCGGGCTAATGGGGTAGAATTCTTTAGGGGCGTGTCTGGTGTAGCCCCAAATGTGGCCTAGTATTGGTTGGAGGCCACAAAGCAGATTATAGACGATCTGGATTGCTCTATGGAGCAGAAGCTGAAGGGAGCCGTATCGTTGCTTAGAGATGAAGCTTATCAGTGGTGGCTCACGGTGAGAGATGGAACTTCAGCTGGTGAGGTAACATGGGAGCTGTTTAAGACAGCCTTTAAAGGAAAATATGTTGGGGCTAGCTATGTGGACGCCCGCAGGAAAGAATTCTTGAATTTGGTTCAGGGAGGTAGTGTAACACCCCAAACCCAGCCCAGACGTTATGGCTAGATCCGTCATGTCACTTTGGAATATTTTTAAAAAACCATGTTTTGATTTCAAAACCTCTCTTAAAGTATTTTAAAAATAATTTTAAAGGATTGCCTTTGTCACTAAAGTGAATGGAAGCTGTGCACCAGGTAGGTATCCGAAACAGAAGAGGTGAGCCATGTAGGCTGCTTAAGTACCAAGCTCTTGGTTGGATCCAATCCTCGACATACCCACAACCATTGCCACACTTTAGGTTGATGAAAATAACTTGAGTTGGCATTCGTTCAAATGATAATTTAGATAAATCGTTTTATTTCATCTTTGAAAAATTCGGAAACCAAGAGTTATTTTTAAAACGTATCCTAGGTCTAGCCCATTTTAAGATATTGATAATAACGTGGATTATAAAGTTTAAAACCAACCAATCCCAGAAAGAAAATAGTTAAAATGGCCTTATTACAACCCAAAATCAAAAAATAATAATATTTCAATAGAACTCATTTAAAAGAAAATCCAAATAAACACCATGGCCACCCTGAATTCCCACCGGTTCCAAGTCTCCACATCAAGGCTCACCTGCAAGGTTTAGAAAAGAGGGGTGAGTTGGAAACTCAGTGTATAACAAGCCCTTTCAGAGCCCAAATCCTTACATGCACAAACTTAATTTTAACATATACTGGGCCAAAGCCTTTTCATAAATCATATCACTGGGCCGAAGCCTTTTCTGTAAACGGTATGGCCCTTAGGCCCATTTCAACAGCCTTTTCATAAATCATATCACTGGGCCGAAGCCTTTTCTGTAAATGGTATGGCCCTTAGGCCCATTTCAACATCACATATGTCAAATCATTCATGTATGCAGATAAACCCGTTTGGGGAGACTACTCAACCCACCATCCGCTACTCTCCACCCGTACCAGCCAACACACCATGTGGGGAATAACTCAACCCACGCAACCAACACACCACTGGCAGCATAGCTGCTTTAACATATAACTGGAGGCCTAGCCTCTTTTAATAACTGGGGCAAAAGCCCTTTACGGTAAATTGGGGCCAAAGCCCTTTAACACTTCCTCCATCACATAACCCAACCCATGCATATAACGAGTATATCATGTATGTCGTGTGCAAAGCATAGCATATCATGTGCATGTCATGGCATTTCATGTTTAATAATAATATAACGTGCATCACAATCATAATTAAACCCTAAGGGTAAAATGGTAATTTACACTCAAGGGCAAAATGGTCATTTTCATGTTTAAGGGTAATTTCATAATTTTATCGATTATTATTGTTTCCTATGTTGATTCGTCAATTCCAAGTGTTTAAACAGCAATTTTTAGCCTATAATAGTGTAACCAAGTTATTGGGCCCAAATCCCCTAATGGGCCCTACGTAGCCGATTTAGTCATTTAGGCCCTTTTAGCCTAAGTTACGTAACGGTTCTAATAGTTTTAACAGGCAATCTATCCAGTTCCCATTTTTACCAAATTTACCCAAATGGGCCCGAAAGTCCATTGGGCCCTATTATAGCCCAACGAGACCCACTTTCCAAATTTGCTCGAAATCGTGTTCTAACCTGTTCCATCAACTTCGTTTACTGCGTCCATCGTAATCGTACTCATCCACATACCATTTCGTGTTTTCAAGTTACAACAACAACAGAATTTGATATTTCAGCTTTTACGTAATATGGATCTAGGCTATTACGGGGTATGTTACACACCTGATTGACTACGGTTGCTCTCCTCACTCTACCACATACTTGCCCTACATCATTTAGTAGCCATATTAAAACCCTAAACCAAAAGATAATCAGAAGTTCTTATCAATACCATTCGGCCATTACCCTTAATGCCGTAGATTGCTTACCTCTGTAAGATTCGACGATTCGAACTTAGTCTATTCAATACCGATTCCCCAAACCTTGCTGCTCCTCCAAAGTAGTCCCCTTTGCTACAAGAGATCATAAAACTGAATGAAAAGAGACCATTAAGGCTCTAAGCCCAAAACGACAACCTCTTCAGGAAACTAAAGGTTTCCGGCTTTCATATTTCATAAGATATGAATGGAAACTACGAATACTTACCGAATGATCTATTGTTGCGAACGTTCCCAGGAATCTCCTTGCTTAAAACCGCCCCCTAACACGAACTACGAATGAACCCAAAAGTCTAATGATATTCGGCTATCAACTATATATTAAAGGTGATTTTCGGCTTTTAATCAAAGTAGAAAGAAGGTAGAACTTTGGGAGAAGAAGATGAAAGATTTGGCTTTTCTATAGATTTGAGAGGTGAAAAGAGGAGTAGAGGTGAGAAGAATGAACGAAAAGAAAGAGTGGGATGTTGGTTTAGATGGAATCGGCACACTCAACCTCAGGGATTTCGGCTTTTGTGGTCATTCGACAAAGGTGATGAAAAGGGAAGAAACTAGTGGTTCGGTTTTGGCAAATGAGGAGAAGAAGATGGATAGAAGAAGTGATGATTTCAGCTGAAGAAGAAAAGAAGGAGAAAAAAGATCCTAGGGTGCTTTAACCAAAAAGAAAACGGCACACTAAAAATCCCTAATGCCGAAATACTAACACCCACACCCTCAGCCGATTTTTGCCTCCTAAACCCCTACGTTCGGCCAACTTTTAGCCCTCATCAAATCCCAAAAATCTCTCCCCTTATCACTCCTAGGATCTAGCTTATGGCCAATTCAAACCTCAATCCAATAGAGTTCCATTCAACTTCAAACTCTTGCATACACAAGACATAAAAATAAACGCCACTGGTACCTGCTCCATGATTCGAACCTTGGCCTTCTTTCCTCACTTACACGCCACATTTTTAGGAGACTAATGGCGTCACCTAGCCACTCTACCAAAGCTCCTTTTGTGATACATTTTCCCAGATGTTTTGATCAAGCCTCCTCACTAGAGCCCCTAATTCTTTAAGTCCAAAATTCAAAAATTCTACCGGGTTTTTGCCGACTCATGGGCCTTCCATAGGCCCATTTACACCCTCTAAACATGAATTCCACATCCACATACCAACATTAAAATTTTTACCAAGCATCACCCAAAATCACTAAGTCCCAAAAATCAGGATGTTACAACTCTACCCTCCTTAAAGAAATTTCGGCCTCGAAATTTACCTTATCAAAATAGTTGAGGATATCGCTGACGCATCACTTCTTCAGGCTCCCAAGTAGCCTCCTCTCTGCCGTGGTTTCTGGAAAGTACCTTTACTAATGGGACAGATTTTCTTCTCAACACTTTCATGTCGCGATCAAGTATCTGCACAGGTTCTTCTTCGAAGGTTAAATCCGTTTGCACCTCAATGTCTGCAACTGGCACGGTATGAGTAGGGTCAGAACGATATCGCCTCAGCATTGACACATGAAAGACATCGTGAATGCGATCCAACTTCGGAGGCAACTCTAGCTGATAAGCAGCCGGTCCTATTCGTTTTACAATTCGATAAGGCCCGATGAATCGCGGACTCAACTTGCCCTTCTTACCAAATCTCAAAACCTTCTTCCAAGGCGAAACCTTAAGAAAGACCATGTCTCCTACAGCGTACTCAATATCCTTACATTTTAGATCCGCATAAGACTTCTGTCGATCTGTTGCCTCTTTCAAACGGTCTCTGATTACCCTAACTTTGTCTTCAGTATCAGCCACTAACTCTGGTCCAAGTACTCGTCTCTCTCCCAACTCAGTCCAACAAGTAGGCGAACGACATTTCCTCCCATACAATGCCTCATATGGGGCCATCTGAATACTTGTTTGATAACTGTTATTATAAGCAAATTCTGCCAACAGCAAGTAATCCTCCCAACTGCCCCTAAAGTCGATCACACAACCCCTCAACATGTCCTCTAAAATCTGAATGACTCTCTCTGACTGCCCATCTGACTAAGGGTGAAAAGCTGTGCTAAAATCCAGTCGCGTTCCTAACGCCTCATGCAATTTCCTCCAAAACTGAGATGTGAATCTTGGATCTCGATCAGAAATTATCGATACTGGCACTCCATGCAACTGCACTATCTCTGCTATGTATAACTTGGCTAACTTCTGAAGTGAATAATCTGTTCGAACAGGTATGAAATGGGCAGATTTCGTCAGCCTATCCACAATAACCCAAACTGAATCTTTCTTGGAAGGTGTCAAAGGCAACCCACTTATGAAATCCATGGTTACTCTTTCCCACTTCCAAAGTGGTATTTTCACTGGCTGCAGCAATCTTGAAGGCAGTTGATGCTTGACTTTTACTTGTTGACACGTTAAACATTTCCCAACAAACTCGGTCACTTCTCGCTTGAGTCTAGGCCACCAATATTGCTCTCGCAGATCTCGATATAACTTATTCCCTCCTAGATGCATAGCACAAGGTCCACTATGAGCCTCTTTCAAAATCATCAATCTTAGATCAGGGTCCTTCGGCATACAAATTCTTCCTCGGAAACAAAGAATCCCATCGCCGTTCAATCCAAAGTCTGAATTCTCCTCTTTCTCGGCTTGCTGAAACCGAGAATCTAATGACTCATCCAATAGCTGCAGCCTCTTAATCTGCTCTACCCAAGTCAGTTTCACTTGCAACACTGCCAACAGGCTCCCATCATCGTACAAGCTTAAACGAGCAAACATTGCTTTCAAATCTGCTATAGTCCTACGACTCAACGCATCAGCCACCACATTTGCCTTGCCTGGATGGTACTCAATCGAACAATCATAATCTTTCAACAACTCTATCCACCTTCGCTGTCTAAGATTTAGCTCCTTTTGAGTTAATAGATACTTAAGACTTTTATGATGTGTATAGATGATGCACTTCTCCCCGTACAAGTAATGTCTCCAAACTTTAAGCGCGAAGATCACCGCCGCCAGTTCTAAATTATGAGTAGGATAGTTCACCTCGTGAGGCTTAAGCTGCCTTGAAGCATACGCAACCACCTTACCCTCTTGCATCAACACACAACCTAAACCTACATGTGACGCATCACTATACACAGTGAAATCTTTACCAGACTCTGGCTGGATCAACACTGGTGCCTCGGTCAAAACTTTCTTTAACTTCTCAAAAGCCCCTTGCTGCCTCTCGGTCCAAACAAATGGTACTCCTTTCCTTATGAGTTTTGACAACGGTGCTGCCAGTACAGAAAACCCTTCCACGACCCTTCTATAATAACCTGCCAACCCCAAAAAACTTCGAATTTCTGATACTGACCTCGGCAGCTTCCAATCCAGAATCGCCTCAATTTTCCGAGGGTCCACCTTAATCCCCTCAGCAGAAACAACATGTCCTAAGAAAGTTACTTCACGCAACCAGAATTCGCACTTACTGAACTTAGCATAAAGTTGTTTTTCCCTCAACACTTGTAGAACGGTACGAAGATGCTCACCATGCTTTCCTTCTGTTTCCAAGTACACCAAAATATCGTCGATGAACACAACTACGAACTGATCCAAGTATGGCTGAAATACTCGATTCATCAAGTCCATGAATGTTGCTGGTGCGTTCGTCAGTCCAAAAGGCATAACCAGAAACTCGTAATGACCATATCGAGTTCAGAATGCTGTGTTATGAATATCCACCTCTTTGACTCTCAACTGATGATATCCTGACCAAAGGTCGATTTTCAAAAATACTGACGCTCCTCTTAACTGGTCGAATAGGTCATCGATTCTTGGCAAAGGATACTTGTTCTTGATCGTCAATTTGTTCAGCTGCCGATAATCGATGCACATTTGCATGGTTCCATCCTTTTTCTTTACGAACAACACTGGTGCGCCTCACGGAGAAACACTTGGTCTTATAAATCCTCTGTCCAATAGTTCTTGTATCTGAGCTTTCAGTTTCACCAACTCCTTTGGTGCCATCTTATAAGGTGCAATGGACACTGGAGTCGTTCCAGGTAGCAGGTCAATTCCAAACTCAACTTCGCGATTTGGAGGTAATCTAGGAAGCTCCTCAGGAAAGACATCTTGAAACTCCTTGATAGTCCTAACGGTCTCCACGGTCACTTTCTCAGGCTCAACTTGGCTTACAAGGGCCAAATACGCCTCGCCACCTTTCCGAATCAACTTCTCAGCTTTTAAGGCCGAAACCACATTAGACAAATAATTCCTTTGCTCCCCTATAACCAATACCTCCTCATCTTCGTCGGTTCTCAGCACCATCCTCTTAGCAGCACAATCCAATATCGCCCTATGCTTAGTTAACCAGTCCATCCCCAAGATAAGATCAAATTCTCCAAATGGCAGCTCCATTAAATCTCCTACGAATACCCTATCTTGAGTCTCCAGAGGCACCTCCCTAAAGAGTTTATCTATCTTAACCGAGTGTCCCAAAGGACTTATCACTGTTACCCCACTCACAGTCTCCTCAGGATGCACACCCAACGCCCCAGATACATTACAAGCAACATACGAATGAGTGGAACCAACATCTATCAAAGCAGTATAAGGCGTGCTATGAATGGAAAATGTACCGGTTATAACATCAGGAGCATCACCCTCCTCTCTACGTCGTGCAGCGTAAACCAACATCGGCCGACGAGCTTCAGCATGACCAGTACCCCTGCCAGGTGCCTCACGTCCTCGTCCATTACCATTACCACCCCTGCCTTGCCCACGGCCTCTCTATGGTGGTGGTCCTCCTCGCACTGGTTGAACAGCCCTTGGCTCAGCAACTTGATCCTGAGCTGCTCTCCTAGGACACTCTCTGAACTGGTGTTCCTTGGACCCACATCGGAAGCATCCCCCAGTTTTTCTCCAACACTCTCTCAAATGTACTCTCCCACAGTCTCTTGTAAGTCTGCGGTCTAGCGGTGTTCACTGGAACTGCTCGAACCGGCTCCTCCACTTTGGCTCGCTTAACATTTCGGTATACAGCACCTGAGGGTCCAGAATCCCTTTTAAATCTATGTTGATCCCTCTGACGATTCTGTTGTTCAACCCGCTTTACCTCCTCAGTTATCTTGGCCTTTTCTACCAGCGCAGCAAAATCATGCTCCCTCTGTGGAGCTATCAGCACCCTAAGTTCATCTCAAAGGCCATCCTCGAACCGAACGCTACGCTCGTATTCAGTCGCAACTATCCCACTAGCATATCAGCTCAACCTCAAAAATTCCGCCTCATACTCAGCAACAGTCATATTACCCTGGGTTAAATTCAGGAATTCCTTACGACGAGCATCCACATAACTAGCTCCAACATACCTGCCTTTAAAAGCAGTCTTAAATAGATCCCAAGTTACCCGCTCAGCCGGGGTACTCTCCCTTATTGTGATCCACCATTGATAAGCCTCGTCTCGCAGCAACGATACAGCCCCTTTCAGTTTTTGCTCCACAGAGCAATCCAAGTCATCCATAATACGCTCTGTTGCCTCTAGCCAATATTCAGCTACGTTTGGGGCTACCCCAGATACGCCCCTAAAAACCTCTGCTCCGTTGGCCCGGATCGTTCAGAGATAGATCCTCTATTCACTGTCCCAGTACTAGCTCCAGCCACCCTCTCTAAGACCCTCAACATTGCTTGGGATAAGGCATCGTCCCCTACAGCCCGCTCATGTGATCCAGTCTCAGTTGCTTGTGGCACAGATACCTCTTCAGCTGGCCTATGCCCTGAAGATGAAGATTCAGCTCGCGCTCTTCCGCTACCACGTCCGCGGCCCCGTCCACGAGTTCCTCTAGTACTCATATTGATTTATCTGATTACGAATTTTATGACATTAGCTTAATATTTCAGTTGTTTATTGCGAGAGGTCTTATGAAAATATAGTAGTTCAGAGATTGTTTCCGTAGTGTCGTACCCTAGCTACAGTCTCGATCTTAATATGTTTAGCTCTACTCTATCTAAAGTAACATAGTAAGGTCTTGTTTCTATCTATAGCATCAATATCAACGATAATATCATATCATCTCAAACGTTTTTTTAATAACAAACGATAAAGAAAGTACACTTACAGACTTGGTGCCGGGAATTCAGTGTGCCACTTCTTTCTTCAAAACATTTAGTTGCAAAATAAGTATTTTGGAAATTCTTAAATTCGATTTAAAATGCTATTATCTTGGAATCTTTGTAAAGCCTGCTAAAAACCCACAGCTGAGTTGTTACAACCTGGCTCTGATACCACTAAATGTAACACCTCAAACCCGGCCCAGACGTTATGGCCAGATCAGTCGTGTCACATTGGAATATTTTCGAAAAACCATGTTTTGATCTCAAAACCCCTCTTAAAGTATTTTAAAATAATTTTAAAGGATTACCTTTGTCACTAAAGTGAATGAAAGCTGTGCACCAGGTAGGTATCCGAAACAGAGAAGGTGAGCCATGTAGGCTGCTTAAGTACCAAGCTCTTGGTTGGATCCAATCCTCCACATGCCCATAACCATTGCCACACTTTAGGTTGATGAAAATAACTTGAGTTGGCGTTCGTTCAAATGATAATTTAGATAAATCATTTTATTTCATCTTTGAAAAATTCGAAAACCAAGAGTTATTTTTAAAACGTATCCTAGGTCTAGCCCATTTTAAGATATTGATAATAACGTGGATTATAAAGTTTAAAACCAACCAATCCCAGAAAGAAAATAGTTAAAATGGCCTTATTACAACCCAAAATCAAAAAATAATAATATTTCAATAGAACTCATTTAAAAGAAAATCCAAATAAACACCATGGCCACCCTGAATTCCCACCGGCTCCAAGTCTCCACATCAAGGCTCACCTGCAAGGTTTAGTAAGGGGGGGTGAGTTGGAAACTCAGTGTATAACAAGCCCTTTCAGAGCCCAAATCCTTACATGCACAAACTCAATTTTAACATATACTGGGCCAAAGCCTTTTCATAAATTATATCACTGGGCCGAAGCCTTTTCTGTAAATGGTATGGCCCTTAGGCCCATTTCAACAGCCTTTTCATAAATCATATCACTGGGCCGAAGCCTTTTCTGTAAACGATATGGCCCTTAGGCCCATTTCAACATCACATATGTCAAATCATTCATGTATGCAGATAAACCCGTTTGGGGAGACTACTCAACCCACCAACTGCTACTCTCCACCCGTACCAGCCAACACACCATGTGGGGAATAACTCAACCCACCCAACCTACATACCACTGGCAGCATAGCTGCTTTAACATATAACTGGAGGCCTAGCCTCTTTTAATAACTGGGGCAAAAGCCCTTTACGGTAAACTGGGGCCAAAGCCCTTTAACACTTCCTCCATTACATAACCCAACCCATGCATATAACGAGTATATCATGTATGTCGTGTGCAAAGCATAGCATATCATGTGCATGTCATGGCATTTCATGTTTAATAATAATATAACGTGCATCACAATCATAATTAAACCCTAGGGGTAAAATGGTAATTTACACTCAGGGGCAAAATGGTCATTTTTCATGTTTAAGGGTAATTTCGTAATTTTATCGATTATTAGGGTTTCCCATGTTGATTCATCAATTCCAAGTGTTTAAACAGCAATTTTTAGCCTATTATAATGTAACCAAGTTATTGGGCCCAAATCCCCTAATAGGCCCTACGTAGCCGATTTAGTCATTTAGGCCCTTTTAGCCTAAGTTACGTAAAGATTCTAATAGTTTTAACAGGCAATCTATCCAGTTCCCATTTTTACCAAATTTACCCAAATGGGCCCGAACGTCCATTGGGCCCTATTATAGCCCAACGAGACCCACTTACCAAATTTGCTTGAAATCGTGTTCTTACCTGTTCCATCAACTTCGTTTACTGCGTCCATCATAATCGTACTCATCCACATACCATTTCGTGTTTTCAAGTTACAACAACAACAGAATTTGATATTTCGGCTTTTACGTAATATGGATCTAGGCTATTACGGGGTATGTTACACACCTGATTGACTACGGTTGCTCTCCTCACTCTACCACGTACTTGCCCTACATCATTTAGTAGCCATATCAAAACCCTAAACCAAAAGATAATCACAAGTTCTTATCAATACCATTCGGCCATTACCCTTAATGCCGTAGATTGCTTACCTCTGTAAGATTCGACGATTCGAACTTAGTCTATTCAATACCGATTCTCCAAACCTTGCTGCTCCTCCAAGGTAGTCCCCTTTGCTACAAGAGATCATAAAACTGAATGAAAAGAGACCATTAAGGCTCTAAGCCCAAAATGACAACCTCTTCAGGAAAATAGAGGTTTCCGGCTTTCATATTTCATAAGATATGAATGGAAACTACGAATACTTACCGAATGATCTATTGTTACGAACGTTCCCAGGAATCTCCTTGCTTAGAACCGCCTCCTAACATGAAATACGAATGAACCCAAAAGTCTAATGATATTCGGCTATCAACTATATATTAAAGGTGATTTTCAGCTTTTAATCAAAGTAGAAAGAAGGTAGAACTTTGTGAGAAGAGGATGAAAGATTCGGCTTTTCTATAGATTTGAGAGGTGAAAAGAGGAGTAGAGGTGAGAAGAATGAATGAAAAGAAAGAGTGGGATGTTGGTTTAGATGGAATCGGCACACTCAACCTCAAGGATTTTGGCTTTTGTGGTCATTCGACAAAGGTGATGAAAAGGGAAGAAACTAGTGGTTTGGTTTTGGCAAATGAGGAGAAGAAGATGGATAGAAGAAGTGATGATTTCGGCTGAAGAAGAAAAGAAGGAGAAAAAAGATCCTAGGGTGCTTTAACCAAAAAGAAAACGGCACACTAAAAATCCCTAATGCTGAAATACTAACACCCACACCCTCAGCCGATTTTTGCCTCCTAAACCCCTACATTCGGCCAACTCTTAGCCCTCATCAAATCCCAAAAATCTCTCCCCTTATCACTCCTAGGATCTAGCTTATGACCAATTCAAACCTCAATGTAATAGAGTTCCATTCAACTTCAAACTCTTGCATACACAAGACATAAAAATAAATGCCACTGGTACCTGCTCCATGATTCGAACCTTGGCCTTCTTTCCTCACTTACACGCCACATTTTTAGGAGACTAGTGGTGTCACCTAGCCACTCTACCAAAGCTCCTTTTGTGATACATTTTTCCCAGATATTTTGATCAAGCCTCCTCACCAGAGACCCTAATTCTTTAAGTCTAAAATTCAAAAATTCTACCGGGTTTTTGCCAACTCATGGGCCTTCCATAGGCCCATTTACACACTCTAAACATGAATTCCACATCCACATACCAACATTAAAATTTTTACCAAACATCACCCAAAATCACTAAGTCCCAAAAATCAGGATGTTACAGGTAGGACAGTATCTGAGTACGAGGCTGAGTTTTTGAGGCTAAGCCGGTATGCTTCTGGGATAGTTGCTACTGAATATGAGCGTAGCGTGCGCTTCGAGGATGGTCTGAGTGATGAATTGAGGGTGCTGATTGCTCCGCAGAGGGAGCGTAACTTTGCTGCTTTGGTTGAGAAAGCTAAGATAGCGGAAGAGGTAAAGCGGATAGAAAGACTGAACCGCGAGAAGGATCGAAACCGCTTTCGGAGGGATTCTAGACCATCAGGTGGGGTTAATAGGAATGTTAAGAGAGCAAGAGTGGCAGAACCAGTGCGAGCAGTGCCAATGAATGCTGTCAGACCGCAGGGTTGTAGGAACTGTGGTAAGATACATATGGGCGAGTGTCGGAAACGTTCTGGAGCCTATTTTTGATATGGGTCGATGGAGCATAGGATTAAGGATTGCCCCCAGGAACCAGACCAGGACCAAGTCAGGGATCAGAGGGTTGCTCAACCAGTGAGGGGTGGACCATCAGCTCCGAGAGGGCGTGGACAAGGTAGAGGTGCAAATGGTAATGGTCGAGGACGAGGAGCACCTGGCAGGGGTACTGGTTTTGTTGAGGCTCGTCAGCCAGCATTGGTGTATGCAGCTCGTCGTCGAGAGGAGGGTGATGCTCCTGACGTCATAACCGGTACGTTTTTGATTTCTATTATGCCATACACTGCGTTGATAGATGTTGGATCTACCCATTCTTATGTTGCATGTGCTATATCTGGGTCACTGGGTGTGCGTTCTGAGGAGATAGTGAGTGGGGTATCTGTACTAAGTCCCTTGGGTCACTCGGTTAGGGTAGACAAACTGTATAGAGACGTGCCTATAGAGACTCAGGGAAAAATCTTTTTTGGAGACTTGATGGAGCTACCTTTCGGAGTATTTGATCTTATCTTAGGAATGGATTGGCTTGTAAAGCATAGGGCTACCTTGGATTGTGCTGCAAAACGAATGAGGTTAAAGACTGCAGAGGATGAGGAAGTTATGGTGATTGGTGAACGTAGGGACTATCTGTCCAATGTGGTGTCAGCATTAAGAGCTGAGAAGTGGATTCGTAAAGGATGTGAGGCTTTTATGGCATTCATAAGTCAAGCAGGAATTGAGGAGCTAACTGTGGACAGAGTTAGAACAGTTAAGGATTTTTAAGATGTTTTTCCAGAAGAGCTCCCAGGTTTACCTCCGACTCGAGAGGTTGAGTTTGGAATCGACTTGTTGCCTGGTACGGCACCGGTGTCCATTGCACCTTATAGGATGGCACCAAAGGAGTTGGTGGAGTTGAAAGCACAGATTCAAGAACTGTTGGATAGAGGCTTTATTAGGCCAAGTGTATCTCCGTAGGGAGCACCAGTGCTGTTCGTAAAGAAGAAAGATGGGTCAATGCGAATGTGCATCGATTATCGGCAGTTGAACAAATTGACGATTAAGAATAAGTACCCTTTGCCAAGAATCGATGATTTGTTTGACCAACTTAGAGGAGCTTCAGTATTTTCTAAAATCTACCTTCGATCTGAATATCATCAGTTAAGGGTGAAAGAGGTGGATATTCATAAGACAGCATTCAGAACTCGATATGGGCACTATGAGTTCTTGGTTATGCCATTTGGGCTGACCAATGCACCGGCAGCATTTATGGATCTGATGAATTGAGTGTTTCAGCCATACTTGGATCGTTTTGTAGTCGTCTTTATCAACGATATTTTGGTTTATTCAGAATCTGAGGAGAAGCATGATGAGCATCTCCGTATTGTGCTGCAAGTGTTAAGGGAAAGGAACTTTATGCAAAATTCAGTAAGTGTAAGTTCTGGTTGAGGGAGGTAACTTTCTTGGGGCATGTTGTTTCTGCTGAGGGGATTAAGGTGGACCCTCGAAAGATTGAAGCAATTCTGGAATGGAAACCACCGAGGTCGGTGGCAGAAATTCAAAGTTTTCTGGGTCTAGCTGGATACTATAGAAGGTTTGTAGAAGGATTTTTTGTGATGGCAGCACCGTTGACCAAACTCATAAGGAAAGGAGTACCATTTATTTGGACTAAGCAGTAGTAGGAAGCTTTTGAGAAGCTAAAGAAGGTTCTGACCGAGGCACCTGTACTGATTCAGCCGGAGTCTGGGAAAGATTTTACTGTATTCAGTGACGCATCACATGTTGGGTTGGGCTGTGTGTTGATGCAAGAGGGTAAAGTGGTTGCTTATGCATCGCGACAGCTTAAACCTTATGAAGTAAACTATCCTACCCATGATCTGAATTGGCAGCAGTAATCTTTACCCTTAAGATTTGGAGACATTATTTGTATGGAGAAAGGTGCATTATATATACCGATCATAAGAGTCTTAAGTATTTGCTGACGCAGAAGGAGCTGAATCTTAGGCAACGGCGATGGATTGAGCTGCTTAAGGATTATGATTGTGCAATTGAGTATCATCCAGGCAAACTAATGTGGTGGCTGATGCCCTAAGTCATAGAACTGTATCTGACCTGAGAGCGATGTTTGCACGTTTGAGTCTGTATGATGACGGTAGTCTGTTAGCAGAACTGCAAGTAAGACCGACCTGGGTGGATGAGATTAAGGAAAAGCAGTCGAAAGATGAGTCTCTGGTTTCTCGATTTCAGCAGGTTAAGGATGGGAGTACTTCTGAGTTTGGATTTAACAGTGAGGGAGTTTTATGTTTCCATGGTAGAATCTGTATTCCTAAGGATTCCAATTTGAGGCAAGCAATTCTGAATGAAGCTCATGGAGGACTGTGTGCTATGCATCCTGGAGGTAATAAGATGTATCATGACTTAAAGGAGTTGTATTGGTGGCCTGGCCTGAAGCGTGAGGTAACGGAATTTGTAGGAAAATGTCTGACCTGTCAGCAAGTGAAAGCTGAACATCAGTTACCTTCTGGACTTCTGCAACCGGTGAAGGTACCACTTTGGAAGTGGGAGAGGGTGACCATGGATTTTGTAAGTGGGTTGCCCTTGACGCCGTCAAAGAAAGACTCGATTTGGGTGATTGTGGATAGGTTGACTAAATCTGCTCATTTCATCCCTGTACGTACTGATTATTCGCTTCAGAAGTTAGCCAAATTATATGTCGCGGATATTGTGTGACTGCATGGGGTGCCAGTGTCTATTATTTCTGATCGAGATCCTAGATTCATATCTCAGTTTTGGCAAAGGTTATATGAGGCATTGGGAACGCGGCTGAATTTTAGCACGGCTTTTCATCCTTAGACTGATGGTCAGTTAGAAAGGGTTATTCAGATTCTGAAAGATATGTTGAGGGGATGTGTTATTGACTCTCGAGGCAGTTGGGAGGATTATCTACCGTTAGTAGAGTTTGCATATAATAACAGTTATCAGGCTAGCATCCGTATGGCACCTTATGAGGCACTGTATAGGCGTAAGTGTCGTTCACCTAGTTGTTGGACTGAGCTGGGCGAGCGGCAAGTTCTTGGACCTGAGTTGGTAGCAGAGACTGAAAAGAAGGTCAAAATAATAAGGGATCGGTTAAAAGAGGCATCTGATCGACAGAAGTCTTACGCGGATTTAAAGCGTAAGGAGATTAAGTACTCAGTAGGTGACATGGTCTTCTTGAAAGTTTCGCCTTGGAAGAATATACTAAGATTTGGTAAGAAAGGCAAGCTAAGTTCGTGGTTCATTAGGCCTTATCGGGTTCTTAAGCGAGTAGGACCGGTAGCGTATCAGTTGGAGTTACCTCCAGAGCTAAGTAGAATCCATGATGTGTTTCATGTATCCATGTTAAGACGATATCGTTCTGACCCTACCCATATTCTACCAGTTACAGAGGTGGAAGTACAGCCTGATTTGACTTTCGAGGAGGAGCCTGTACAGATTCTAGATCGAGACGTAAAGGTTCTAAGAAGAAAATCAGTCCCATTGGTAAAGGTACTTTGGCGTAATCACGGCAGAGAGGAAGCTACTTGGGAACCAAAGGAGGCAATGCGTCAGTAATATCCCCATTTGTTTGGATAAGGTAAATTTCGAGGACGAAATTTCTTTAAGGAGGGCAGAGTTGTAATGCCTTAATTTCCAGGTTTCTCTTAGATTGTTCCTTATCTGATAAAATGTTTAAATTCTAGTATGTGGGTGTGTAATGCATGTTTGGAGTGTGTTAATGGGCCTATGGAAGGCCCAGGTGTTGGTTAGAAACTTGGCAAAATTTTGTATTTTTGACTTAGGAGATAGGGGGCCGTTGGAAGTAAGTGTCTTAAGAAATTGTGCGTGAAATATAGCACAAAACAAGTCTTGGTAAAGTGGCAAAGGAGACGCCACTTAGGAGCTATAAAAGTGGCGCCTAACTGAGCTTGGAGGTCCAAGGTTCAAGCTCCAGAGTTTGCAAGGTGGCTTTTTATTTTTGTGCAGGAAGCAGGTAAGAATTTGAAGCAGAGTTAAACTCTGCTTAGGGAGAAATTTGAATCGGTCAAATAAGCAAATCAAGGAGCAAATTAAGACTTTTGAATTTGAATGAAAGTGGCCGGCCAAGGGACTCTCTATGGTGCAAATCGGAAAACAAGGCTAGGCATAGAACTTTCGGCAATTAGGTGTGAATGGTGCCGAATTCCCTTAGTTTCTTTAATGATTTTGTGCCGATTTCCCTAAGTAAGTAAACTTCTTTCTTTTGTCGATTTTACATAGCCTATTAGGTACCTTTTTGCCACTTTGTTCTCCCTATCAAACCTAATAGCCGAATCTCTTACCCCTCTAAAACCCCACTGCCGAATTCTCTCTAGTAACCAAAAGCACTCTTCTGCTTTCCTCTTCACTCATTCCCTTCTTCTGCTCATCTTGCATTCTAAGCCGAATTATTCTCTTCTTCTACAAGCCTCTGTCGACCATCTTTTTACCTAAATCCCCCATTAAGCCGAATGTTCATTTGATCAAAACCCCACCATGGTCGAATACTTTATGTGACCGAAACCATACTCCTTTTGTTTACCTATTGACTGAAATCTATCACTTCTTCTTCTCCTTTTTTCTCTAGCAAGCCGAACCTCTTAATACCCATTAGTTGAGCTATCGAATCACGCTCCCAACTCAGTGTTGTGTCGACAAGGGTACCTAGAAGAGGATCTAGAAGCCGAGTCTATTTGGAGACATTCCTTGTAGTTGTTAGAGTTAGATCTAGTATAGATCTAAATTAGTAGAAGCGTAGAGACGTCTTCTTCGAGGAGAGGTGTTGGTAAGTGCTCGAGACCTTGTGTACATTCGTTTATGATTATTTAAGGCAAGAAGCTGAACCCCTATAAGGGAGGCTATCGTTGGGACTCAAAGGGGTTTTGTGGCTTTACCTTCTATTTGTATGCGCTAGTGTAGGGAATAAAAGACGTGTTTCAAGGGATTTTGGGGACTAACGTGATTGGACATCGGGATTTAGTCTATAATCGACAAAAGGGGTAAGATTTCAATGTTTGGGCCATGTTAGCCGATTATAGTAATGAGATTTTGGTTTAATGGTTGAAGATTATTAAACTAACATTAAGGTGATTAACGATAGGTTTTCGTTCGTGGATTTCGTCAATAGTTTCGACAGTTAATAGGTGTGTATTTAATCCCAATTTTAGACTAGAATGGAAAAGGCCGTAATGACCGAAAAGTGACCGACAACTAGTTGGAAGTGACCGAAAACGCATTCTTACGATATCTAGGGGTAGTCGTTTACTCCGTTGGGGTTAACCATGAATTCGGTAGTGACAGAATTGTGGAAGGTGCAATTCCGAACGTTTTGGTAAGTTGGGCTTCGATGGGCCAACATGGGCCCAATGGGCTTCCGAGCCCAAATCGGTAAAATGACTGTTAAAGGCTTTCTGGTAACGTGGTTAATAATAATATGGTTAAATTGGTAATCTGAACCTAAAAATTAGACTTAACAGGCTTAAGACATTAGTGGACACAGTAGGGCCCATTAGGGGTTTTAGGCTAAAAGGGGGAAAAATTGGAAATTAAGCTTAAAATGGACTTCTGTGTATAACTAGGGACTGATAATCAATTGAACATGCATAAAATCTCTGAAAATATGATAAAGGATTAAAATACCCCTGAATGTGGAAAATTACCAAAATACCCCTAGGTGTAAAAAGACTATTATACCCCTAGGGTCAATTCTGTATGAAATGTATAATTTTATGTATCTGCATGAGTTACCATTTAATATGAATATATCTGATGCATGAGATGCTATATGTTGCATGCTAGTATGTATATATCTGTTGCATGGGGTATGGGTTTTTATGATGGAAGAAGCGTTCTGGCAGCCTCGCTGCAATCTGGTGGCCTCACCACATATATATCTGTTCTGGTAGCCTCGCTGCAATCTGGTGGCATCGCCACGTACATACATCTATTCTGGTGGCCTCGCCACAATATTTGTATCTGGTGACCTCGTCACAATATCTGGCAGCCTCGCTGCAAATTTTATCTGGCAGCCTCGTTGTAAATTTCTGTGGTGTGTAGCGGTTGGGTGGGTCGAGTAGTCTCCCCACATGGTGTAAGGCTGGTACGGGGGTGTTATGGATGGATCTGGGTTGGGTTTTCTGTCTGCATATTATATCTGTTCTGTATCTGTTATGGGCCTATGGGCTTAACCTGATTTCTGTAAGGGGCCAAGGCCCAATTAATCTGACTCTGAGGCTTGATCTGTTTTGGCCTATGGTTGAGATTATGTTACACACTGAGTTGTCAAACTCACCCCCCTTTTATTTCATCTCTGCAGGTAACCCTCAACCATAGTGGGCTTGGAGCTGTGAGAGATTCGGAGTGGCCACAGCATCTGCAAATTCAGTTTTCGTTTCATTTCAAATATTTCATTATGCTATTTTGGGTTTTAATTGTAATAACGCCGCTAGTTAAATTTCTTTATTGTTTTTGTTTTCTTTTATGGTTTAATTCATATTTTATCGAAACTGCTAGTTATAAGCTGCGCGGGGTTTTTCAAACTCCTAAAAAGGTTTTTAAAACTCAACAAATATCAAATATGGATAACTTAAAAGTTTATCAAAATGATTTTTCATAATCTTGATGTTTTACTAAAATATCACCTAAGTCACAACATTAAAAAGGTAACAATATTAGTTATAGGTTCATGTGACACATCAGATCTGGTCATAACGTCCAGGCCGGGTTTGGGGTGTTACACAAATTCCAGATCTATAGATATTGTGATTCTGCTTTGGTTGTTATTGGAACAATATTGATTTCCTTTTTTGTTCTGAACTGCATTATTGACAGGAGAAATTGATTCATTTAATTAATCTGGTTGAGTTATTCGTTTGAAGGGTACTTAAATTTTGTGTACTTGAGTTATCCGTAGGTTCGAAAAATAATTCTTGTACGCTTACAAGTAAATTGACGGGTAGTCTGAATGAAGAGTTCATATTCTAAAAGATATGAAACAGAGTTTAAGTACCGAGAAATTTAGAGATTTTACAGCGATTCAGATATGAAGCTCACAGTAGTAGTTAGCCTGATTTTTCAGGGAACATAAGATGTTTAATAATCTGAAACAGTTATATTGATAGACAGGTATGAAAGAAGATATTTTTGACTCTACGCTTTGAAGTTTAAAGTATCAACAAGATAAGCTGATTGATAAGTGTCTTCGGGACTGTTATAGTTTGAGATGATATCAGAGTAAAAAAATGGGTTAGCAATACGATTTGTTCTGTATTGGGATTGTTCTTACCATCGAAATAGAAATATGTTATCTGAGTTACTGTCGAATGTTTAAAAAGTCTGCACATTCATTTCTATACATACAGATTTCTCTTTTAATAGACTTGTTGGGTTGTATATTTCAGAGATTTTCAAATTATACAACGTGTTAGTCTCTATTATCTTGACAACCCGAGATTTATATTGCAATTCGGTAGAAGGCTACAATAAATTTTGAATATAAGATTGAATTCTAATATGGCATTTCATTCTCAAACTGATGGTCAGATGATTCAAATTCTTGGAAAATTATGTTTTGTTTTTGTGTTTTAAAATTTGAAGGTAACTGAGAAAAGCACTTACTGTTGGTGGAGTTTCTGTATTGGTTATCAGATTATATACAGATGGCATTATATAAAGTATTGTATAGTTGCAATTACCGAACACTATTATACTGGATAGAATTGAGTGAGAAAAGATACATGGGGTTGAATTGATCAGAGAAACCAAGGAAAAAGTGAAAGTGATTCACAACAGTTTAAAAGCAGCTTCTGATAAATAAAAATCATACGCGGATTTGAAACGTAAAGAAATAGAATTTTAGGTCAGAGACCGTGTATTCTTGAAAGATCACCCTGGAAGAAATTCTCCGTTTTGGTCGTAAAGGAAAGTTAAGTCCACGATTCATCAGGCCATATGAAATTGTTGAAAGAATAGGGCCAGTAGCATATCGACTCTCATTACCGTCTGAACTTGAAAAGATACATAATGTTTTTCATGTTTTGATGCTACGTCGTTACCGATCTGATCCATCACATGTGATATCTCCTATTGATGTGGAAAAATAATCAGATTTATCATAAAATGAAGAACCGATCAGAATTATAGCTCAAGATATTAAAGAGTTTCGAGGAGATACGTAAGCATGGTGCTAAGGAACTTCTAGGGGATGAGGGTGATGACCCTGCCGCAGTAGAACATTGACTATCTCATGTTAGAAGGGT
Source organism: Gossypium stocksii (assembly GCA_020496765.1). Taxonomy (NCBI): domain Eukaryota; kingdom Viridiplantae; phylum Streptophyta; class Magnoliopsida; order Malvales; family Malvaceae; genus Gossypium; species Gossypium stocksii. Next base: position 40,337,954 of record CM035621.1, read on the forward strand.
GATTGCAAAGTTAAAATGTACGTTGATGGATAGTCTATTATGCGTTAGTTTTTATTGGAGGGAGGGGTGTATCAATGGTGGGAAACATTGGTAAGCACGACCCCGAAATGAAAGGGGACAGTGTTTGAGATTAGAAAAGAACCTTATTTTTTTAAAGCTGAAGAAATTAATATTGTTTTACCATTTTTTTATTTTTTTTATCTAGATGAAAAAGTAATTTCCTCACCCATTATCAATGGAATCATTTTCATTTGTTTGAAAAAGTAATTTCCCCACCCATTATCAATGGAATCATCTTCATTTGTTTGTGGAAAAAAAACTTTAAGAGAATATTGACTTTACAAGGAAAGTGAACAATATTTTAGAAACTAAACATAAGAATAATGTTCCAAGATTTTTTTTTTTTGGAAAATTAGTACTTGTCGTATACCATATTCCCTTTTAGTTAGAGATGACAAAATAGGTTCAAGCCTGAAAATCCACTTGTGTTGATCTGAGCCTGTAATGATTCGAGTTCGAGAAAGCCCAAGCTCGAGAAAATTTGAGCCTAAAAAAGCCTAAGCCTGAGAAAATTCAAGCCCGATAAAACTCGAGCTTGAGACCGTAACAAACTTGAACTCGAGACCAATCTCACTCGAACTCAAGATAAATCCGACTTAAACCCTGAAAAAGTCTAACTTTATAACTAAATAGCCATAATAAATAATTAATAATTAATATAAATTTATGATATTACTTAAAATATAAACAAATAAATTCTTTTTTTTTTGAAAATGTATTAATAAGTGTTACATATTTATATTAGCATTTTATTAATAGAAAAAAGCAATTAATAATAATTTTTTTATTTTAAATTTTGAACTGAAATAATTTTTTAAAAAAAACATTAATTTAATATAAAATATTTTTAATACTATAATTATATATTTATAATGAATATATAAAATTAACAATTATTAAAATCTATAAATTTTAACTTTAATGATAATATAATAATTTATTCTATAACTACTATTGAAAACGAAACTAATTACTTAACCCAACCTTAAACCGATATATTAATTTTGTATGTTACTAATACATAAAATAATAAAATAATATATAAATATTATTTGAAATATTAATACATATATAACTATTATAATATAGATTATAATAAAAGATAGTATTAAATGATATTATAATGTGTAGTCATTGATGCATATATAGAACCTATTACTATATTATATGATATGATATATCATTATATAATATAATAGGATGACTAACTTTAAATATATGAAAAGTATAGAGACTTAGAGCATATTTCAACTAGTATAATTATAAACAATAATATATAAGAATAAGTAACATATAATGTAGTAGTATTATATATAACTATTATTATAATACAGATTATAATAAAAAAATAATATTACATGATATTATAATATTTAATCATTTATGCATATATAAACTATTAATATATGATATGATATAGAATTTTATAATATAGAAGGGGGAATATATAATAATTAATATATATATAATGTAGTACTATTATATATTATTATTTTAATATAGATTATAATAAAAGATATAGTATTAGATGATATTATAATTTTTACTCATTTATGCATATTATATATATATATATATATATAAACTTAATATATTATATAATATATGATGTGATATAGAATTATATAATATAGTTGAAGAGCTAGCTTTCAAATGTACGATAGTATAGGGACCTAGAGCATATTTCAACCAATATAAGAAACAATTATTTATGATAATAATTAATATGTTATGTATTACTCTACTATTATAGCATATGATAAAATATTAATGGAATAATGTATTTTATAAATATAAATATAATAACTATTATTATATTATAGATTATAATAAAATATATAATATCAATAGTTACGCGTAATTGAGTATATTAAAATACATGTTTAAAATATTATTTTTTAAATTAGATTTTGAATTGGTCTTTAACTTTTACAAATTGTATTTGGTTATTGAATTTAATTTCTTTTTATTTTGTACTTGAAATTTGGGCTATAATTAGTTTATTTTGAGTTTAGGTAATAATGAGTATATTATTTAAGTTTGGGCTTAGTATAATATATTTGGGTTTTAGAATAAATATTTTAGAATATGAATATTTGCTTTATAAATTTAATAAAAAAGATGAAAAATTATTCAATTGTGAATAAAAAGTGATATAATATCATACAGTTATAAATTTTACCTACAATAAGCACTCTAATTATTTTATATAAAAATAATTTTATTATATATATAATATATAATTTTTGTAATATAAATTTGAATTATGTTGTCATCATAAAAAAGTTAAATGAGTTATTGCATTTAATTTAAAATATTTAAAAATTAAAAAATTTAAAATTATTTGAATCAGTTAAAGCCTGCCCAACTCGATTTGAGCCCGAATCTGAAAAAATTTAAGTCCAAAAGGGTCCGAACCCGTAACAGATCTCAGCTCGAGAAAGCACTAACGCAAACTTATCCAAACCTGAAAAAATCCAAATTCAAAGTAAGCCCAATTCGTGTAACACCTCTTACCCATGTTCGATGCTAGAATAGGGTACGAGGCATTACCGGAACAAAACACATGTAGTCGAACTAAACCGAGAAATAAAAATTACAACCAAATTTAAAACTTTTCAATTTTCGTTACACACTCATTCAACCCAATCATGCATCTCATAAATTGCATCGTCATAAACATATAACTTGACTAATATTAGCTAACATCGATGGCCTTATACAAAATAAGCTATCAAATATTAAAGACCAACATTTTAGGCCAAATCAATTATGACATATAACAAAATAACCAAGTCCTCTATACATGTCATAATTCTAAATACTGATTTCAAAATACCAAAAGTTGATGATAGTATGGATGGATCTCCGACAATCTCCGTATCCCGAGCTAGCTTGGTGACACTATAAAACAAGGGAAAAGAGAGGGGAGTGAGCATATAGTTTAGTAAGTAGGTATGTAAATAATAAACAAATTATTAACATGCTTTTATAAAACTTCAAAATATATTTTCAAAATAATACAATCATAACCACACATAGATCCATCATTTACTCAAGTTCAAACAAGTTGTCTATTCGAGTCATAGTCACTAAATTATTTATATCTGGAGCTATGGAACTCCAAATCAAGATCTACTAATTTTTCCTGAAACTAAACTCAGATATATTCATACCATAAAATTTTTAGAATTTTTGGTTTAGCCAATAAGTACAGTTTATTCTTTAAAGTCTCCTATATTCCGCTATCCAATAGTTCCGACCCCCTCTTCACTGAAAATTAATTATTTCCTCGTACAGGATTCGAATGATATTCCCGTTTGTTTTTCTTGAAAATAGCTCATCAAGGATTTTAAACATATAGACTACAACCTATAATTATTTTTTCACAATTTTTAATGATTTTCCAAATTTAGAATAGGGGATTCTGAATCAATCTGTCTCTATTCCACGAAATTTCAAATATCTCATAATATAAAATTCTTTTTCTTACACCATTTCTTTTATGTGAAAATAGACTCAATAAGCTTTAATTTCATATCTTATTTAACCTCTAATTTGATTTTCACCATTTTTGGTGATTTTTTTCAAAGTCATACAATTGTTGTTGTCCAAAACTGTTTTATTGCTAATTTTACTCTTTCATAAGTTTTCTTTGTATTAACTTTCATAGTAACACTTACCCGTATCAACCTTACAAAAGTTTGATCACATATCGAGTATATTGCCCATAAGTTTACACACACATACCTGCACTTATTCATCGCTTAGTCATATTCGTTTACTCTTAGTCATTTCCTGTTGAACACATCAGAGTATTAATGGATACATTAGGATGTTTCACATAGTGCCACACTTGTAGCCAAAGCTACTTCATTTCACAAGTTTCACATAGGCTCGTTCTCGAGCTAATCACATTAGCACACTGCCATGGACTTATTTCACTTAGATGCCATTGTCTTATTTCACTTAGCACAATGCCATGGACTATTTCATTTCGGTGCCATGGACTTGTTTCACTTAGCACAATACCATGGACTTATTTCACTTACGTGCCATGGATTTATTTCACTTAGCACAATGCCATGGACTTTTTTCACTTAGATTCTTAGTGGCATGTCACTTGTATCCATTTATATTACTAAGGTTCAACCCGAAAATTCGTCACTTATTGCCACTTTGTCGAATACATCAAATAGTCATTCAATATTCAGCCATACATCATAAAATATATCAAAATATTAAAACGTAAATAATCAATGCATTATTTACATACAAATTTACCTCAGTGCAAAATATAGTAATTTTGTAATTTAGTCCACAATCTTTTTCTTTCCCCGATCAAGGTCGATGCCACATCTTTCTTGATCTATAATAACACATTTGATTTATTCAATGCTCACATTATTCAAATCAGCTTAAAAACATCCTATGGCAAAAATTACAATTTTGCCCCTAAAGTTTTACAAAATTACAATTTTGCCCCTAGGCTTGAAAAATAATTTTTATTCAATTTCCTTACATTTTTAGGCCTAGACGAACCATTTTCATAACTATAGCAATCCAAAATTTGCACTAAATCACACACTTACACCCATTTTACAACTTTGTACAAACTAGTCTTTTTATGCAATTTCATAAAAAAATAACTTAGTAAAAGTTGTTTATCACACTCCAAACATTCATATTCTTCCGTAAAACATCAAAATACATGCATGTCATCCATGGGTAAATTTTTAAACACAAACTCTAGCTCAAAATAATGGTGAAAATAGCTAAATCGAGCTACGAGGATCTCACAAATGTAAAGAATATTAAAAGCGGGGCTAGGATGTACATACTATTGAGCTTGAAAGATGAAAACCCCTATCTATGGTGTTCACCAAAAGGTTCGGCCAAGGTTGAAGAAAGATGAACACAATTTTGGCTTATTTTTCCCATTTTATTCTTTTATTAACCAAATGACCAAAATGCCCTTCATTAAAAACCTTTGGTATTTTATTCCTCATTGGGTACTTTTGTCCAAATTAAAGTATAATGGTCTAATTACTATCTAATGACCTCCACTTTAAAAACCCATTACTCACAAGTACCTTTATGAACTAGAACACACATTTTCACCTCTTTCAATTTAGTCCTAAATACCAAATTAGGCACCCCAACAATAAAATTTCGTAACGAAAATTTCACACAGTCATTCAATCTCACAGTAAATATTAAAACTTAATCGCAATAAATATTTCTACTTCAGATTTATGGTTTTGAAACCACTATTCTGATTAGGCCCTAAATCGGGCTGTTACAACTCTCCCCCTTTAGGGATTTTTGTCCTCGAAAATATTACCGGTAAAGAGGTTTGGGTACTATTTTCTCATGGCTTCCTCCTGTTCCCACGTAGCCTTTTCCACTCCATGTCTTTGTTACAACACTTTCACTAAGGCTATACTTTTATTTCTCAACTGTTTAACTTTTCGAGTCAAAATCTTAATCGGTTCTTCATCATAAGTCATATCCGGTCGAATCCCAAACTCTATCGGAGAATTCACATGTGATGGATTAGAATGATAGCGTCGTAACATCGACACATGAAACACATTATGAATTCTTTTTAACTCTGCCAGTAAAGCTAACCGAAACGCCACTGGTCCAATCCTTTCTATAACCTCATATGGCCCAATGAAACGTGGACTCAACTTGCCTTTTCGGACAAATCTCAAAATATTCTTCCACGGGGATACTTTCAGAAACATTTTATCACCTACCTGAAATTCAATTTCTTTTCTTTTTAAATCCGCCTATGACTTTTGTCAATCTGTAGCAGTTTTAAGACAATCACAGATTACTTTCACTTTTTCCTCAGTTTCTCTAACTAAATCAACCTCGTGAATCTGTTTCTCACTAAGCTCAGTCCAATACAACAGAGTTCGACACTTGCGACCATACAATGCTTCATACGGTGCCATCTGTATACTTGACTTATAATTGTTGTTGTAGGAAAATTCTACCAAAGGTATGTATTTCTCCCATCTACCTTCAAATTCTAAAACACAACATCAGAGCATATCTTCATGGACTTGAATTACTCTTTCGGATTGACCGTTGGTTTGCGGATGAAACGCAGTGCTAAAATTCAATTTTGTACCCAAAGCTTCTTGCAAAAATTTCCAAAACCTCGAAGTGAACCTCGGATCTCTATCCAAAATAATAGACATAGGCACCCCGTGCAATCTCATAATTTCAGCAATATAGAACTCAGGCAACCTATCAAGTGAGTAGTCAGTACGTACCAGTATAAAATGAGATGATTTCGTCAATCTATCCACCACAACCCAAATGGTATCTTTCTTTTTCAGATTCAGAGGCAAACTATAACACCCCTTACCCGGGTTTATCACCTTACTCGAACACGAGGCATTACCGAACAATATCACCATTGTCCATACATAATCAAACCATAAATTTTTGTTCCAATTTAAAAATTATTCATAAAATATCAAACAACCCTTAAAATGGGCTTACGAGGCCCAAAACATGGTTTGGGAATGGTCCGAGACCAAACTGAGAACTTAGAAAAATTTTGGAAATTTTGACCTAATACAGGGTACACGCCTGTATGAGACAGGGACATGCCCGTGGGGGCAGACCGTGTGGTCACACACGCCCGTGTCCCCTACCCGTGTTGAATTATTGGAAATTATTTTTCATTTCGAGCCTATAGGAGTTTTCACACGGCCAAGCACACGCCCGTGTCCTTTACACGACCTCGACACGCCAGTGTGGCCTCCCCATGTGAAAAACTAGGATATTCTGTTTACGACGTCAACATGCCATTTTGGTCACATGGCCACAGAACACGTCCGTATGACCAAGCCGTGTGATGTCCTTGAACTTCAAAAATTCCACGCAAAATTCACACGCCCTACATACATGGCCATAGGGGTTGGCCGTGTGGCCCTACGTTAGGTTATTTTCCAAGCCATACTTTGCCCCAAAATGCATGCTATCACTACTACTTTTAACACCACATAACAAACACATCTTTAGACATCAAAATGACTCCATTTACCCATCCACCACCCAATTCAATTTAAACACACAGAAACACACTAAGTATTTCATGCACTTCCTCATAATGATAGATAACAAAATATCATCATCAATGACTAAATCTGTGACAGTCCGATTTTGACCCTATTCAGAATGATGGTTTGGGAACCATGAATCCAAGTAAAAAAATATTTTAACATTATTTTATGTGTTTATTATGTGTGAATTGATATCCACAAAATTTTCATACGTTAATTTTTATGTTTTAGTGCTTGATTAGTAAAAAGGATTTAATTGCATCAAATAAAAAATAAGCATGCTACTTTGTAAAGTGCTTAATTGATTATGTATTTTTAATATGGAGGTTGCTTGTGGTAATTAAGCCAAAAGAATTGATGATGGACAGCATTGACCTTTTATTTAATGGTTGCACATTTTATTTATAAGGTTAATCTTGTAAATATGAAATTAACATATGTTATAATAACTAAAACATGACAAAATTGTTGCATGTTCATGTTTTTATCACTGAAACTAAAGAACCAAAAGAAAAGAAGAGAGTTTGAGCATCCGGCATAGTACAATCTTGACTGAAGTAAGCATCTAGCTCGGTTTTTGAAATTTTTTACGTTTTTGAGATCGTTGCTTCGAATACTACCCGACCCATGCTTGAATTTTTTATTTTTGATGAATATTTTGAGTTATGCCATTGATGAATAATTGTGTTTTGTGAAGTTTGATGATGAATTATGAACGATATGTTTTGGATTAATATGTTTAATATTGGAATTTTTTGATGAATTTGAGTAATTAAGGCTAAATTGTAAAACTAATAAATTGAGGGACTAAAATGTAAAATAAATGAAATGTGAGGACTTGTATGAACATGGGTGATATTCGGTCAAGCATGAGTGTAGTCAAATTTTATGTATTTTATGTTTTATGCAATTAGGACTAATTTGTAAAAAAAAAAGTGAAATATCAGGGGTAAAATGGTAATTTTCCCATTTATATGTTTTTGGATTAAATTGAATGAAATTGTGTTTGAATGAGTTTAATTTGAAACTGTATGATCAAGAACAAAAGAAATCAATCTTGGATCGGGGAAAAACAAAAATACTCGAATAGTCGATTTGTATCGTTCGTCGATATCCGAGGTAAGTCTATAAGCAAATAAGCGTAGTTAAATTTGAATGTATATGAACTTTATATACTGAATTTAATTGTATAAATTTTATAGTAATAGTCGAATGTTTAAATGCTTGTGAGATTTGGGTACAACTTCGATTCAATTGAGATACAACGTCCGAAAAGCTTTGTATGAATCTTAAGGAATAATTAGGATTTTCGATATATGAATTATGTGTAAGATCGACTTTGTATCAGTGATATTCGCGCTCTGTGCCTGGTAGGCTTTAGGCCGGTGAATTATATCAGGCTTTGAGCCTAGCAGGCTTCGGGCCGGTGAATTATATCAGGCTTTATGCCTAGCAGGCTTCGTTCCGGTGTAATATGTCAGGCTTTGAGCCTAGCAGGCTTTATGCCGGTGTATTATAATAGGCTTTATACCTAGTGAGCTTTATGCGAATATGGTATTGAATGTGATTATTGAGTTAAAAAGATTAGGTATGTGATGTTTAGTTATTTATTTGATAATCAAGTAAGTTGTTTGATATATAAAAAAAATGATACATAATGCTATTATAAGTATAGGTGTGTATAAGAAAGGTATGTTCGACCTTATGTTACGTATATGTAAATGATTTGGAAGCTTGATCTATGAGTAGATAAAGATGGAAGCTTGTGTATAAATACTGGTTGAGACAAAAATGATTTGAGATTTGTGAATATATTAGTAATGCTTATATATGTGTATTTTTGGCCTTAATAAATTACTTACTGAAGTAAATGTTGTATATATATGTTTGCTTAAGGCTTACTAAGCTAAGTTAGCTTACTTTGTTTATATCTATTTATCTTTGTTTTATAGATTTTGGAGGTCGTTACGTGCTCGAGGATCGTCAGTGAAGTCAATCACACTGTCGACTACTTTTGGTATTTTAAAAAGTTTTAAAGCTCGAATATATGGCATGTACAGGGTAATATGTGTATGGTTGATTTTGGAATATGTATATATTAAAAAAAGCCATACGAAAATGGCTTGTTCATTTGCTAAATATGGGTTTCATGGTTTAATCTAATGATGTGATTGAGGTTTTGATTGTGGTTGGTAAATTCGGTTATGTTATAAGCTTGGATGTGAATTTAGTTTGTTAAGAATGGTTATAAGTGAATGATGTAGTGATTTTATATATGAGACGTAAATTGAATATTGCTATGTTTGAATGATCTTTGAGACTTGGATATTTATGAATATTTGATCATAGTAGGGGAATAAGTGATGCATAAATGACCTATATATATTAGAAGGTGGTATTTTTGGATTAATGAAAGATATTGATATATATATATATATATTCGATGCTAGGGATTAAGTTTGATTCATTATGTTATTTACTTGTTTTGGTAAAGAAAATACTTTATTGGTATTCGGTCAAGTCTTATTTGTATTAATGAATTTAGCTAAAATGTCTATTATATTTGTAATATGGTTTTGGAAATCTTGAGTGTATGAATTAAGCTTTTGGGCATTATAATTGATTTATAATTGTTATTTGGGATTTGCTAATTGATTATTTATGCTTATGAGGTTTATCATATAGAAGCTCATAAAATGAGTTATGAATTAGTATTTAATGTTTGTAATGTTTTATGTGTGACATTTGGTATATTCATGAAATGGTTGAGGAAGGTGTTATAAGGGTTTAATAGGTTGTATTCGACTAAGCCTATAAAGGTGAGCAAATGAATAGTATTTTGGTTTCAGGGATGTATAATTGTTTGAATGTAAAGTTAGTTTATGCGCATGGAAATATGCACTTTGGAATGGTATTATTTCATGTTCTATTGAATTTGGTTTAAATGGTTGGTAATTCTTCTAATGGGACACATAATTACAACTTTTGAGATCTTTTATAGTAAGGTATTTTATATTATTATTAATTTATTTATGTTGTTTATATAATTATATATTTATGTCTTGGTTCTGAAAGTATATGTCAATATTGGTATGCATTTGAATTATGTGCCCTTTTATAAATCATAAGGTATTAATTGATTGACTTAATTGTAATGTCCTTGATATGCACATATGTTATTTGGCAAAATGATATATTGACACTATTTGTTTATGATTATATAATTGAGTATATGTTTATCATATGTTATGATATAATTCGTAAAGATTTTGAATTACTCATTTTCATTAATATGTGATTGGTATTCGAGTCTTAAGCTTATGAAAGTCTGTGATTGTCTGGAAGTTGTATTTCATCTGGTAATACCTCGTAACCTCTTTCCGGTGATGGATACAAGTTAGGGTTGTTACAAAATCACTTAGCCTTGGCTTCAAAATGACTTATCCCATGACATTACCACAACATAACCAGACCAACATACACCTACAATATCACTAAGTCCCTATACATGCCATAGACTAAAAGTTTGTTTAACTATACCAAAAGATAATGTCGATAGTGTGGGTGATCCTCCGACTCGATCTAATCCCAAGCTAGCTTGACTGAATCGATAAAACAAGGGAAAAGAGAAAGGACTAAGCTTTAAAAGCTTAGTAAGTCTATATGTAAATAATTAAAATTAAGATAACATTTAGCAACACCAAGGATATCTATCATATACCAACTTACCACCCAAAACTTACAAACTTTCCCATACAATTCATACACATTTTTTTCACCTATTTAAATCCACATGCACCCTCACAACTACATGCATGTTTCCACAATTTCACTTGCCCAAAGAATACATCTGCACACACAAATCGAACTACCACACCAAATCTCTTTAGAGAGCATTCCCATTGAACTTTTCGGATTAACATTTGATACTCGGTGCATTTTACACTCATGATTCCACCAACACATAAGCCTAGCTCTCGGGTACACATGGTGAATATCACTTTATCTCCCATGTGACCTTGCCGTTTACTCTCGTAGCCCTCGTGTGCACATGGTGAAGGTCACTTTATCACCCATGTGACTTAGCTACATAGGACATTGCTCTCATGTACACATGGTGCAGTTCACCTTATCACCCATGTGACATAGCAGTTAAGTTCCATAATCCTCATTTGCACATGGTGAAGGTCACTTTATCACACATGTGACTTAACCATTGAGCTCCATATCCCTCGAGTCTACATGGTGAAGATCACTTTATCACATATGTAACCAAACCATATTTTATCCGTATCACCTGTTATTCCGAAGGTTCACTCGGTAACTCTCATTTCCAACACATCCAACATCATAGAGGATTTTCAACATCAACATTTTGATATATCCATTAAAATTATTAATGTACAAATAAAACGGACACCTTACTTACATATAAACTTACCTCGACAACAAAAAGCGGTAATTTGCAACTAAATCCAAGACCTTGCCCTTGCCCCAGTCAAGGCTGATTCCTCGATCTTCCCAATCTATAATGACACATTTAAGTAGTTTAATGCACACATTACTCAATTGGACACAAAATCATCCTATGGAAACTTTTACCATTTTACCCCTAACTTTGTAAATTTTTACAACTAAGTCCCTAGGCTCGTAAATTGAAATGTATCAATTCATTTGGTTATCCAACCAAGCCGAATATCCATGGCACCCAAAATAGCCCATATTTCTCACAAATTCATACTTTTACCCTTCAATTTATTAACTTTGCAATTTGGTCCTTTTAGGGACTTTCATGAAAAATCACCTAGTAACCATAGTTTACCACACCTTAAACCTTCATATTCCACCATTAGACATCAAAATACTTGCATGTCATACAAGGGTAAAATTTTAAACATCAACCCTAGCTTAAAATAATGGTAGAAATAGCTAGAGCAAGTTATGAGGATTCTAAAAATACGAAGAGAATTAAAAACGGGGCTCGATTGCACTTACTATGAGCTTGAGAAGTTGTCAAAACCCTAGCTATGGTTTCCCACCATGTTCAGCCAAGGAGAAGAGATTATGGACACATTTTGGCCTTATTTTTCCCTCTTTATTCTTTTATTAACCAAATGACCAAAATGCGCTTTATTAAAAACCTTTAATATTCCACCCTTCCTTGGGCATTTTTGTCCAGACTAAGTTAAAATGGTTTAATTACCATAGGAGGACCTCTAATTTCAAACCTAATTCAATCAAGTACTTTATGAAATAAAACTCATATTTTTCACCTATTGCAATTTAGTCCAACATACCAAATTGGACATGTAACCAATAAAATTCACACACTAGAATTTCACATATTTATCAAAACACCCAATAAACATCAAAACTAAATTGAAATAATATTTTAAACCTCGGATTCATGGTTTTGAAACCACTTTTCCTTTTAGCCTTGAATTCGGACTGTTACAACTCTCCCCCTTTAGAGATTTTCGTCCCTGAAAATCTTACCGGTAAATAGGTTTGGGTACTGTTTCCCCATAGCTTCCTCCGGTTCCCACGTAGCCTCTTCCATACCATGTTTTTGCCACAACACTTTCACCAAAGCTATATCCTTGTTTCTTAACTATTTAACCCCTCGAGCCAAAACCTTAATTGGCTCTTCTTCGTAGGTCATATCTGGCTGAATCTCAATATTCGTAGGTGAAATCACATGAGAGGGATCTGAACGATACCATCGTAGCATTGACACATGAAACACATTATGTATTTTCTCCAATTTTGATGGTAAAGCTAGACGGTATGCCACTAGCCCTATTCTTTCCGTAACCTTGTACAATCCAATGAAACGTGGACTTAACTTGCTTTTCCAGCCAAATCTTAATATTTTCTTCCATAGCGACACTTTCAAAACTACTTTATCACCAACCTGAAACTCAGTTTCTTTCCTTTTTAAATCAGCATCAGACTTCTGCCAGTCAGAAGCAGCCTTTAAACAATCCCGAATTATCTTCACCTTTTCCTCAGTCTCTCTAACCAAATCAACACCATGACTCTGTTTCTCACTCAACTCAGTCCAATACAAAGGAGTTCAACATTTTCGGCCATACAATGCCTCATAAGGTGCCATCTTTATACTCGACTAATAACTATTGTTGTAGGCAAATTCCACCAAAGGCAAATATTTTTCCCAACTACCCTCAAACTCTAAAACATAACACCGAAGCATATCTTCAAGAAATTGGATTACCCTTTCGGATTGGCCATCAGTTTGCGGGTGAAATGCGATACTAAAATTTAACTTCGTACCTAATGCCTCTTGGAACTTTTTCCAAAATCTCGAGGTGAACCTCGTATCTCTATCTGAGATTATAAACATAGGTACCCCATGTAACCTCAGAATTTCAGCAACATATAATTCGGCTAATTTATTAAGTGAGTAATCAACACGTACTGGTATGAAATGAGCTAACTTCGTCAATCTGTCCACAATAACCCACACGGTATGTTTTGTTTCGGTGTCAAGGTCAATCCTGTCACAAAATCCATGGTAATTTTGTCCCACTTCCACTCAGGAACCATTACTGGTTGAAGCAAACCCGAACGTACCTGATACTCCGCCTTCACCTATTGGCAGATGAAACACTTTGTCACAAATTTCAAAATGTCCTTTTTCATGCCTGGCCACCAATACAATTTCTTCAAGTCATTATACATTTTTATGCTACCAGGATGTACAGATAAACAACCACTATGTGCCTCAAGAAAAATTTCCCGAATCAACTCCTCATCTTTAGGAACAAAAACCCTATCATGAAACATCAAGCAACCATTCGAACCAACTTAAAAATCAAAGTTACCATCCATCTCACACTGAACCCTCTTGGCTTGCAATCCGTCATCATTCTTTTGAGTTTCACAAATTTGCTGTAAAAACAATGGCTTAGCCCTCAACTCAGCTAATATGGAACCATCATCCAACAATGTCATACTCGTGCCCATAGCTCTCAAAGCAAACAAAGGCTTTATGCTCAAAGCATCCGCAACCATATTTGCCTTTCCGGGATGATACTCAATTACTAGCTCATAGTCCTTTAACAATTCTAGCCACTCCGTTGTTTCAAATTCAATTCCATTTGGCTCATGAAGTATTTCAAACTTTTATGGTCGGTAAAAATCTAACATTTCTCACCATACAAATAATGGCGCCAAATCTTCAAAGCAAAGACGATAGCGGCCAATTCTAAATCATGTGTTGGGTAGTTCCTTTCATGTGGTTTTAACTGCCTCGAAGCATAGGCCACCACCTTGCCCTCTTGCATAAGTACATATCCAAGGCCATTTAGTGATGCATCACTATAAATCACAAACTCCTTTCCCAAATCAGCTTGCAGTCAATTTAGCTTTCAACTGATCGAAGTTTTATTGACATCTTTCAGTCCACTCAAATTTTACATCCTTTTGAAGTAGTTTGGTCATAGAAGAAGCAATCATAGAAAAACCCTCGACAAATCATCGGTAATAGCCAGCTAAACCTAGAAAGCTTCTAACCTCGATTACATTCTTCGATAGTTTCCAATCAACAATTATCGAAACCTTGTTTTTATCAACCTGAATACCATCACCCGAGACTATGTGTCCCAAAAACCCAACTTCATGTAGCCAAAACTCACTCTAGCTAAATTTAGAAAATAACTTTTCTTTTCTCAAAGTCTGCAATACTGTCCTCAAATGCTCAACATGTTTCGACTCATCCCGAGAATAGATTAATATATCATCCATGAATACTAATACAAACTTGTCCAAATATTGTCAAAAAATCCGGTTCATTAAATCCATAAACTTAGCCGACGCATTAGTTAAACCAAAAGGCATAAAGAGAAATTCATAATGGTCGTACCTCGTTTTAAAAGCAGTCTTCGGCACATCAGATTCCTTAACCAATAGCTGGTAATAACCAGATCTCAAGTCAATCTTAGAGAACACCATTACTCCCTTTAATTGGTCGAATAAATCATCAAATATCGACAATGGATATTTGCTTTTCATAGTCACCTTATTGAGCTGCCTATAATCAATACAAAGCCTCATCGACCCATCCTTCTTCTTTACGAACAATATAAGTGCACCCCAAGGAGAGAAACTCGGCCTCACAAATTCCTCTTCTATTAACTCTTGCAACTGAGCCTTTAACTCTCTCAATTCTGTCAGAGCCATCCTATATGGAGCAATGGAAATGGGTGCAGTCCTAGGAAACAAATCAATAGAGAACTCAATTTCTTTGACAGGAGGTAACCCTAGTAACTATTCCGAAAACACGTCTAGAAATTCACAAACTACAGGCACCGATTCGTGTCTCAATTCTGACACCTCAGTATTTAACACATATGCAAGATAAGCCTCACACTCTTTTCTCATGCATTTCTGGGCAGACATACAGGAAATCACAACTGGCATTTTAATCAACTCATCTGTTCCAAGCCACAGAATTTTACCACTTTAAAATTTTAGCTTAAGAGTTTTTTGTCTACAATTTACCTTAACATCATGTAATGTCAACCAATCCATGCCCAAAATAATATCAAACTCGTCAAATGGCAATAACATCAAATTAGCCAGAAAACAGTAACCCTGAATCATCAAAGGACAATTCTTGTGAACCTTATCTATCAATATGAATTTGCCTAATGGTTTTGACACCTTAATAACAATTTCAGTCAACTCAACAGGCAATGTCATGCTATGCACCAATTTTTCACAAATATAAGAATGAGTGGAGCTTGGGTCTATCAATGCAATAACATCAATATTATAAAGTGAGAATGTACCAGTAATCACGTTTGGAGATGATGCCTCCTCACGAGCTTGCATAGCATAGCTCTACCAGGTGTTCTCATCTCGGATCTCACCGTTGTATCTTTCATTACACCTTTACCACTGGTTCCACCTCCGGCGTTCCTTGGCAGTCTACCCTTACTAACAGTGTGACTTGATCTAACACCTTAGAATTTCTCATCTCCTACTCCCTCAGGGCAATCTCTAATAAAATGATCTACGGAACCACACCTAAAACAAGCCGGGTTAGGTCCCCAGCACTCACCGGTGTGTCATCTACCACAACTCTGACACTCAGGTCTATCAGTCTTTATGTTACCTGCACTAGCCATCGATGTAGCCTAGGTTTTAGAACCCAAATATGCTTTACCCCGATCTTGGTGTGACTATCCAGCTGAAACTGTTGGTCTAGGATTCATTTCTTTTGACCTCTTTGATGAAGATAGGAAGGACTTACTCATCGGTCTCTTCTGAGCATCTCGAGCCTCTATAATTACTTTTCTCTTCTCTTTCTTTAGCTCCTCAGCTTTGCATGCTCTATCAACTAACACCACAAATTCTTTTAGTTCTAGAATTCCCACTAGCACTTTAATATCCTCATTGAGCCCGTCCTCAAACCTTCTACACAACATCACCTCAGTAGAAACACATTCTGGTGCATATTTGCTAAGTCTAACAAATTCACGTTCATACTCAGCCACAGTCATCTTACCTTGTTTCAACCCGAGGAACTCTTTTCATTTTTAATCCACAAATCTCTGACTTATATACTTTTTGAGAAATTCCTCCAAAAAGAAATCCCACGTCACTTTCTCCCTCGGAACCACAGATATTAATATCTTCCACCAACGATAGGTCGAATCTTTCAACAAGGACACGGCACATTTTAGACACTCCTAGGTGTACAAGATAATTCCTCAAATACTCTGCTCTCTCTGGATCATCATCCACACCAGCTCTAAACTCTTCGGCTCCTTGTTTTCAAATTTTATCCACGGTTTTGCCAACCTTACTATATCAACACTCTGTGGGGCTACGAGAACCGATTGTGATATAGGTGGGGGAAGAGGGGGTTGAGCATTAGGGTTTACTCTAACAAAATTAGTGTACCAGTCATTCATTATTCGGAGAAAGGCATCCCAAACTTCATCTCCTTAACTCATAGTTTCATTTCTACTTTCTACCGGCGTGGTCCCTTGCGCAGGAGCCGGCGCATTACTAGCAGCATCATCAGCTGTAGCTTGTCTGTGGACCATTATTATATAAAACCAAAACACAGTTTAGAAAAGTCAAGAGTCAACACACTATCATAATATATCTATGGCATGTATAGCTAGAGTCATCCATAATGCCACGGTAGTCTGAAAACTGACTAAACCATAGCTCTAATACCACTAAATGTAACCCTCTTACCCATGTTTATCACTTTACCCGAGCACGAGGCATATAAAATAATATCACCATCATCCATACATAATCGAACCATAAATTTTCATTCCAATTTAACACTTGTTCATAAAATATCATACAACCCTTAAAATGGGCTTACGAGGCCTAAAATATGGTTTGGGAATGGTCCGAGACCAAACTGAGAACTTAGAAAAAATTTTGGAAAATTTGACCCAATACAGGGCACACGCCCGTGTGAGACAGGGGCATGCCTGTATGGGTAGGCTGTGTGGTCACACACACCCGTGTCCCCTATTCGTGTTGAATTATTGGAAAATTGTTTTTCATTTCGAACCTACAGGGGCTTTCACAAGACCGAGCACACGCCCGTGTCTTTGGCCCGTGTCCTTCACACGGCCTCGACACGCCCGTGTAGCCTCCCCGCGTGAAAAACTGGGACATTCTGTTTATGACGTCAGCATGTCATTTTGGTCACACGGCCGCGGAACACGCCCATGTGACCAGGCCGTGTGACGTGCTTAAACTCCAAAAATTCCATGTAAAATTCACACGCCCTACACACATGTCCGTGGGGGCTGGCCGTGTGACCCTAAGGTAGGCTATTTTCCAAGCCATACTTTACCCCAAAAGCATGCTATCACTACTACTTTTAACACCACATAACAAACACATCTCTAGACATCAAAATGACTCCATTAACCCATCCACCGCCCAATTCAATTTAAACACACACAAACACACTAAGTATTTCATGAACTTCCTCATAAGGATAGATAACAAAATATCATCATCAATGACTAAATCAATTAGCCTTGG
Source organism: Gossypium stocksii (assembly GCA_020496765.1). Taxonomy (NCBI): domain Eukaryota; kingdom Viridiplantae; phylum Streptophyta; class Magnoliopsida; order Malvales; family Malvaceae; genus Gossypium; species Gossypium stocksii. The sequence continues at coordinate 40,356,145 of CM035621.1, forward strand.
CTTCAAAATGACTTATACCATGACATTACCATAACATAACCAGACCAACATACACCTACAACATCAGTAAGTCCCTATACATGCCATAGTCTAAGAGTTTGTTTAACTATACCAAAAGATAATGTTGATAGTATGGGTGATCCTCCGACTCGATCCGATTCTGAGCTGGCTTGGCTGAATCTATAAAACAAAGGAAAAGAGAAGGCAGTAAACTTTAAAAGCTTAGTAAGTTTATATGTAATTAATTACCATTAAGATAAAATTTAGCAACACCAAGGATATCTCTCATACACCAACTTTGTAACGCTCTAAAATTCTAAGTTTTCCTAAATTTGTGCACGTGACCTTTATTGCATGTTAGTGATGTTATCTTAGTGATTTGGGGTGTTTAGGGGGTCTCTAGGAAGCCTTGGTTGCTAGCTTTGGTGTTGGGAAAAAGTTATGTTTTGGCACTTAAGGAAACTCTAGTGTTAGGGGGTCATATTTTTAAATTTAATGGGGTAAAACTTGACTCAAGGAACACATGGGTGGTAGTGGTAGTGGGGTGTTGTTTCTAGTGGTTGGACTTGAGTTCAAATTACAAGTGGAGTGAAAGGAGGTTTATTATTACTCTAATGCCGTGGAGGTAGGTGTGTTGGACCGAAACTCCTCAAGTAAGGAGGTGGAATCAGTCATGGAGGGTTGGTGGAGAGATAATCAGCTGGAAGAGTTTAAAGGGGACTCAAATTTAGTTATTGGCATGAATCTATGAGAAAGGAGGTTTATTATTCCCTCCCATTTTGTTTTAAACAATCCCTATCCTTCTCTTTGGTTCTTCTCTTCTTTATTCAAAAGTCAAAACTCTATTGTTCCTATTCCCTTGTTTTGCGTTACCCTCTGTAGTCGAATGTACCATTGTTTTCTCCTCACCATTTCTTTTTCTTTTAGTTCTTGGCCTTAGCCAATTTCAAGCCTAAGTCGAATCCTTCTTTAGCCAATTCTTATCTCTCTGTTTTTCTCTTTTCTTTTTACTCATAAACTGAATACACCATTGGCAATCATCCTCTCCTTCATTTTTCTTTGTGGACTGATTGATCTCCTCTTCTTTTTTTACTATTTACTTTTCTTTTTTCATCCAATCTCAAAAGTCGAAGAGTTTGCATCTCCTTTGGCCGAATCTTAATAACACTCTCTCTTGGGTTCTAAGCCGTCACCATTTCTTGTTATGCTTGTGCTATTTCATTTAATTCTTCTTTTTCCTTCTTATGGGATCCTCTTTTTCTTTTAGAAGTGTGACCGTTTGTTACCTGCTTCTTCTCTTCCTCTACTTGTCAATCCTTTTTGGCTAACTATTTGTTGTCTTCTGTGGCGGAGCCGAATCTTTGTACGTTTGTGTAAAGGGTGTGACGGTTTCTCGGGGAACCTAATCTTGGTATTCTTTGGCAGACCAAATATTTCTAAGAGTAGGTTGGAAGGCGATTTGATCAGAGGCTTTAGAAGGGAACCGATTGCATTTTAAGGTGCGGTATTATGGGATTGCTCACTCGTTCTCGAATCAGGTGTGTTAACCATACTGTTAAATCCCAAAGGCAAAATGCCAATTACCAAAAAGTCGACGAAACAAACGTTGGTCACGTGGGTGTGCGAGTGCCCATGGGTTCAACTGGGGGCACAAAATATGGCCCTGCATTAGAAAACGACCACCACGAACGCTTCCGTGAGATGGGCCGAAATTGGCCGGAGGGGCCTAATGGGCCATGGGCCACTAGATGGGCCTGGGCCCATGATTGAGTTTCTGGGCTGTTGGGTTGTATGCGTCGCTAGACGACCATAGGCCTATTGATGGGCTTTTACATATCTTGGCCCACACTGATAAATGAACAAAATGCCCCTAAAGGGTAAAATGACCAAAATACCCTCCGAGGGTAAATTGACTGATTTGACTATATATGTTATCTGGATGTTTTTGTATGCCATGACTTAGTAGGTATGCCTACATTCTGTATTTTATAGGCATGATATTGAGTATGTTACATTGCATGGGGATTGGGCATCTGTATAATGGAAGAAGTATTTTGATCTGGCAGCTTTGCTGGATTATTCTGTAGGCTTATTGTCTAGTATTCTGGCAGCACCGCTCCATTTTTCTCAATAGTGCCGCATCAGTACTACACTATGAAGTGTAGGGTTGATTATATACCCACGTGACACTATAGAGTGTAGGGTTGATTATATCTCCACGTGGTGTAATGGGCTGGACAGAGATGGAGTGTAGAGGGTGGATTGGGTAGGATCTGTTTGCATGCTATTCTGTTTTGAAACGGGATTGGGCCCAGATTACTCTGTAACACTATTTTACACGGGAATTCACACTGAGTATTCGTATACTCACCAATTTATTTTACTGTATAGGTAATCCCGAGGCATAGTCAGTTCGGAGCTGCGAAGGACTTGGAGATAGCCACACTTCACTGTTTATTCACTTTTGAATTTAAATTACTTTAGTGATTATTTTATTTTGGGTTGTAATAAGGCCGTTATTTAAACTTTGGTCTAAGTTGTTGGGTTTTCCTAATTCGTTGAAAATTAGTTAGCTCTAGGGCACGGTTTTAACAAAAGATACATGTTTTTAAAAACCACGATTCACAACGAACAAAGTCATAAGCAAAGCTTCCGCAAATAACAAAGTTTTCAAAAGTAACTTACTTATATAATCGGATTTATTAAGACAAACGAAATCACAATTTCTATTAAACTAAAAGGGTTTTACCTCGAAGTAGGACAAGATAAGTGATACTGCTTGCGATATTAAGTAATAAAATTTATAAAAACTGATCGCACCAAAAACTAACTAATATCACGATTTTAAGGCAAGCGCACCTATCGAACAGTAGTATAGTTTAGCGGCAAGACCGAGTTACCGTACCCAAGGGAACCAAAAGTACTAATACTTACTTCCTTTCTATTATCTAGCCTAAAAATAAAAGAGGATTGGTTGAAACTAATTTTAAAACTAACTAAAAGTGCAAAAAAAGTAAATTAGGGAAAACTTTCGGGAAAAGCTGATTGATAAGAGCAATACTTAAGGGAGAATCCACCTAGACTTCACTTGTTATTAACTTCTTGAACTAGATGATTTCTTTACTTGACTTGATCCGTAGATACCCCTAACTTATGTTAATACCTCTTTCGAGGATAAGAACAACTAATCCTAGGTGGTTAATTAAAGTTTTCTTATTAATTAACACCCTTAGGTTGCATTAATTCGATCTATGGATCCCCATATTAGGTTTGACCCTAATCTGGCAGATTTATGTCACCCTATGTCTAGGGTTGCATGCAACTCCGCTTAATTATGGTAGATCTACTCTTAAAACAGGGACTTTTCCTCCTCTGCCTAAGCACATCAAGTTCTTGAAGTAATACCTAGGATTATTAAATTAAGAATGAAGAACACATAATTAGGAACAATTCAAGTATTTATCAAATAATTCAAGAATAAATAATAACAAGATATGTCTTAGGTTTCATCCCCCTCAAGTATTTGAGAGGTTTAGTTCATAATTAATAAAGAAAACATCTTAGAAGAAATAAGATAACAAAACATAAAGAACCCAAAAACCCCTGAAGGAATTTAGGGAGATCCTCTGTTTTGATGTAGAATTCTGGCTTCTAGGATGAATCAATCGGCTTCCCTTGGAGTAATTCCTTGCTTTCACTCCTTGTGTTGGCAGAAATATGGCGCTCCTCTTTGGGAGAAAAGAGTACTCCCTTAGCGGGAAATAAGCACACCCTTGAAGTTACCACCTAGGGTCTTTATATAGAGTTTAGAATGGTTTTCTTAGCCCCTAAGTATCCTTTTTCGAGTAGAATTAAACTTCCTCATGACAGGGAGACGCTCGTGTGCCATGGTTTCGACAAGAGGCCGTGTGGGCCTGTTGAGGGTGGCACGGCCGTGTAGCTTGGCCGTACTTGTCGGGGCTGGGCCATGTTAGACCTTGTGTGGCACGGCCGTGTGCCACGGCCGTGTGGTGAATCCCTAGGCCATGTCGTTTTCTTATTTTGGCCCATTTTCTCCGTTTTTGGCCCGTTTCTCTTTCTTTTCTCTTTCCTATGCTCTCCTGAGTATAAGACATGAAATAGAAGGATTAAGAGCACCAATTCTCACAAATCTAATAATAATTCATCCAAAATATAGGCTAAACATGAGGTAAAAATATGTATAATTTATCGTTTATCAATAAGTTAACAATTTCAAAACACTTCAATGTAACACTTCCAAATACGATTATGATGTCCGGGCCGGGTTTGGGGTGTTACATTTAGTGGCATAAGTGCTAGGTTGCAACAACTCGGCAGTGGTACGGGTTTTAAAATTCTTCTTTAAATTTTTTTTTATAATTTAAAGGGTTTTAAGATTGACTTTCTCTGAAAATTTTCATTAAGGAAGGTCTTTAAAATCTTTCTAAACCTTGATCTGTTGAAAAGGAATGAATTGACTGTTGTTTCTAAATTCTACTATTGGAAGTGTGGTCACCAAGTCTCCAGCACCGAATCTGTGAGTACTTTTAAACTGCTATTTGATTAAATACTAAAATGCTGAGATACTATAGATAAGATGTTGTGATACTCTAGATAGGGTAGACAGAGACTGTAGGAGACTTCAAATTGTAGTGTGACCTTGATCCACGAAAATAAACTTTAAAACTTTTGTTCCATAAAACACTGCTAATAATTGTTAAACTGTAAACTGACGCATAAAACTCCTAATCAGATAAGCACTTGAGGTGGAAGAGGTCACAGTAGAGGCCGTGCAATTGCTCGGGTTGGGCCCTCGGCATCGAGCCACGTACCAAATGAGGAGGCTATAGAGGTACCGGCTTCACCCGTGATTGAGACTAGAACACACGATCGGGCGATTGCAGACGACGTACTATCCCAAACTATGCTCCGGATATTGGAAAGGGTCGTTGGACCCAATAATGGTACTATGGGCTGGGGGTTAGTCACTGAGCGACTTCGGGCAAACAGTACGGGGTTTTTAGGGGCACTACTGGGGTAGCTCCTAATGTGGCTGAATATTGGCTGGAGGCCACAAAATAGGTTATGGATGACCTTGACTACACTCCATGGCAGAACCTGAAGGGGCGGTGTTGCTGCTATAAGACAAGGCTTATCAATGGTGGCTCACTGTGAAAGAGAGAGCGTAGCCTGATCAGTTGACCTGGGAATTCTTCAAGTCTAGGTTCCAAGGGAAGTACGTGGGCACCGACTATGTTGACACTCGTCGAAAAGAATTTTTGAATTTGGTACAAGGAGATAAGTCGGTATCTGAGTACGAGGCAGAATTTCTACGGCTCAGTAGGTATGCCCGTGGAATAGTAGCTACAGAAAATGAGCGATGTGTCCGGTTTGAGGATGGTCTCAAGGATAGCCTCCGAGTGCTGATAGCTCCACAGAGGGAGCGAAACTTTGCAGTATTTGTGGATAAAGCCAAAATAGCGAACGAAGTTAAACGAACGGAGCGGCAGACTGAGATAAGGAGAAAGGGAAAGTAAGAGGGGTGTGGAACACCCCAACACTGCTCAGAGATCGATGAAAAGGGTTAGATATGATGGGCTAGTCAGAACTGGGCCCCCTACTACTGCTACTGGACCGCAAGCCTGTGCTTACTGTGGGAGAAACTACTATGGGGACTGTTGGAAGAGGACGGGAGCCTGCCTTAGATGTGGTTTAATGGGACATCGTATCAGAGTTTGTCTGCATAGGTCAGAGCAGATGCAAGCAGCGGGTATGGGTAATGTACAGCCACAGAGGGATGGTCAACAGTCGCCTAGAGGTCGAGGTTAGCCCAGAGGCGGGAACAGCATGGATCGTGGTCGTGGGGCACCTGGCAGAGGTGCTGGCACCACAGAGGTGACGCAACTAGCACTGGCGTATGTTGCACATCACCGGGAGGACTGGGATGCACCAGATGTGATAACTGGTACGTTTTGCCTTATATTGGTTTGATTGATGTGGGGTCCACGTATTCATACATAGCATGCACTGTATCTTAGACTTTGGGTGTGATCTGTGAAACTACTGCTAGGGAGATTACTGTGTTGAGTCCCTTAGGACAGTTAGTTAGGGTGAACAAGCTATTTAAAGAAGTGCCTTTAGAGGTTTAAGGGGAAACTTTTCTAGCAGATTTGATGGAACTTCCCTTTGGGGAGTTCGACTTAATTTTAGGAATGGATTGGCTGGTAAAACATCAGGCAACTTTAGATTGTGCTGCTAAGCGGATGGTATTGAAAACTTTTGAAAGTACTGAGGTAGTGGTTATTGGGGAATAGCGTGACTATTTGTCTAACGTGATTTCTGCTTTGCAAGCTGAAAAACTGGTGCGAAAAGGGTGTGAAGATTATTTAACGTATGTTAGTGATACGGAATCCAAGGGTTTGTCTGTTAATGATTTAAGGGCGGTTAAAGATTTTCCTGATGTATTCCCTGATGAGCTACCGAGATTATCACTGAACTGCAAAGTGGAATTTGGAATAGAGTTGTTGCCGGGTACGGCTCTAGTGTCTATTGCCCCATATAGAATGGCACCAAAGGAGCTGGTTGAGCTTAAAGCACAAATTCAAGAACTGTTGGATAGGGGATTCATACAACCTAGTGTGTCACCATGGGGAGCACTAGTCTTATTTGTGAAGAAGAAGAATGGAACTTGCGCATGTGTATAGATTACCAGCAGTTGAACAAACTAACCATCAAGAACAAGTACCCCTTACTGAGGATCGATGATCTATTTGACCAACTTCAAGGAGCCACAGTCTTTTTCAAAATAGATCTCCGATCGGGTTATCATCAACTGAGGGTGAAAGAGGCGGATGTGTACAAGACAGCGTTTAAAACGCGATATGGGCATTACGAGTTTCTAGTTATGCTGTTTGGGCTAACAAATATGCTAGCTACTTTTATAGACTTAATGAACCGTGTCTTTCAACCTTATCTGGACCGGTTCGTGCTGGTTTTCATAGATGACATTCTGGTGTACTCAAAAATTGAGGGAGAGCATGATGAGCATCTTCGGGTTTCTACAGATATTGAGGGAAAAGCAGTTATATGCCAAATTTAGTAAGTGTGAGTTTTGGTTGTGATAAACTATAATATATACATATTTTTATCCCACATTTGGCACATCTATGGATGAATTATCATTAAATTTGTGTTGATGCCCTTAATCCTTTAATTTCATGTTTTATACTTAGGTGAGCATAAGGAAGAGAAACGAGCAACGAACGGGCCAAAAACGAAGAAAATGGGCCAAAGTGAGAAATCAACATGACCTAGAGTTCATCAGACAGATAAACCACACGCCCGTGCCAAATTAGCAGACTTGAACACGGCCTAGGCCAGATTCACACGGCGTACCATACTGATGTGTCCCTATCGTGACGAGTTCCAATTTCACGTGGAAAAAGCTTCCTAGGGGCTAAGAAGGGTATTCCAAAGTATATATAAACACCCTAGGAGAGGACTAAAGGAACACAGAGAGTAGAAGGCAAGGAATTACTCAAGGGAAGCCAATTGATCCATCTCGGAAGCAAGGATCTACATCAAGACTAACGATTTCCCTTCAATTCTTTCAGGGGTTTTGGATTTTCTTTATGTTTTGTTATTTTCCTTATTTTGAGATATTGTTCTTCATAAATATGAACTAAATCCCTCAAATACCTGAGGGGAATGAAACCTAAGACGGATCTTGTTATTGTTATCTGAACTATATGATAAATATTCAAATTGTTCTTAATTGTGTTTTTAATTCTTTAGTTAATATTTCAAGATATTGATTCAAGTCGAATGTGCTTATTTAGTGGAGCAAAAGTCATTGTTTAAGAGTAGATCCAATGCAATTAAGCAAAGTTGCTCGTAATCCTAGACATAGGACGATGAAAATCTGCCAGATGAGAGTCAAATCAAATAGGGGGATCCATAGATCAAGTTAATGCAACACTAGGGGTTTTAATTAGAAAGAGATTTCAATTAATCAACCTAGGGTTAGTTGTTCTTAGTCTCAAGAGAGATATTAACATAATTTAGGGATCTCTACGGATCAAGTCGAATGAATAAATCGTCTAGTTCAGGGTTAAATAACAAGTGAAGTCTAGGTCGATTCTTCCTTGGGTATTGCCTTAATCGATTAAGTTTTCCCAAAGTATTTCCCCAATTTATTCTTTGTCACATATTTAGTTTAGTTAGATTTCATATTAAAAACAACTCCCTTTTATTTTTAGGCTACATAATAAGAAGTTATTACTAGTACTTTTAGTTCCTTTGGGTTCGACATTTCGGTCTTGCCACTAAGCTATACTACTGTCTGATAGGTGCGCTTGCCTGATTCGTGATAATAGTTAGTGTCTAGGTACGATCATAAAAATTTAAAACTTATCACGACAACATCAAGTTTTTGGCGTCGTTGCCGGGGAACTAAAATATTAGGAACACTCGATTTCTATTACTTTAGCTATCTTTACTTTTATTGCAATTTATTTTCTGTTATTTATTTTAGGTTTTATTTACTAAATTTTTATTTTTTTCCTGATAGGTGTCTAGTGTATGACTACGAGGAACCCGTCAAGACCACTATTGTTTGATAATGATTTAGAAGCTATAGTTCGCAAAAACTGAAGAGAAATAAGGCAAAGCTTAGAGTACACAGAACAAGGACAAGAGGACAAAACTAAATCTACTGAAGAGATGAAAGCAAATCAAAATAATCAGCTACCTCCTGTGGTAGCCACAGATCTTATGAATCAAAATCCTGCCCCTCGTACTTTGTATGATTGTGCTAAGCCTAATTTACCTGGTACTGAATCTAGTATTGTTAGGCCTGCTATTGCTGCAAATATTTTTGAACTAAAACCTAACACTATTCAGATGATTCAACAATTTGTTCAGTTTGATGGTTTGCAGGATGAGGATCCTAACACACATTTAGCTAACTTTTTGGAATTCTACGACACATTGAAAATTAATGGCATTTCTGATGATGCCATTCACCTTCGGTTATTTCCCTTTTCTTGAAGAAATAAGGCAAAACAATGGTTGAATTCTCTACCACGAGGGTCAATCACTACTTGGGAACAAATGACCGAAAAGTTTTTACTTAAATATTTTCCACCGGCTAAAACGGAAAAGTTGAGGAATGATATCTCTTCTTTTATACAGATGGATTTAGAGACACTCTACGATGCTTGGGAGAGATACAAGAATTTATTGAGAAGGTGCCCTTACCATGGGTTGCCTTTGTGGCTACAGGTTCAAACTTTCCACAACGGTTTGAACCCCTCAACAAGATAGATGATTGATGTAGCTGCAGGTGGAACGATAAATAACAAAACACCTGAGGAGGCTTACGAGTTTATAAAGGAGATGTCACTAAATAATTATCAGTGGCAAGTCATGAGAACAAAGCCATAAAAAGATGCCGGTGTTTTAATGTTGACGCGATCACAATGCTGTCAAATCAGGTAGAACTCTTAAATAAAAAGATTGACGGTTTAGTTGGTTCTACGCAGGTACATCCAGTGATGAGGTGCGATTCAAATGAAGGAGGAATGTACAACGCAGATTATTCATCCCATGATCCTAACACAGAAAATGAACAAGCCAACTATATGGGTAATAATTCTAGATTTCAAAATAACCCTTATAGTAACACTTATAATGCAGGTTGGAGGAACCACCCCAATTTCTCATTGGGTGGTCAAGGAAATCAAAGACTACCACCCCTTCCAGGCTTCCAACAACCACCTTACCAGCAAGAGAAAAAGCTGAACCTTGAAGAGATGCTCACGAATTTTATCTTAGTATTAGAAACCCATTTTCATAATACCGAGACGGCTCTGAAAAATTAGCAAGCATCAATTTAAAGCCCCAAAACCCAAATAGGTCAGCTTCCTCAGCTGATGTCTGAATGACCACAAGGTGGTTTCCAAGTCACACAGAAACTAACTCAAGGGAGCAACTCCATACCATCACTGTGCACGACGAAGAAGGGTTAGCTAAACGTACATCTGAAGAGAGGCAAGAAAATATGGTAAGTAATGGTAAGATTGAGGTAAGTCATGGTACACAAAAACCAATAAGCAAGGAGTATAAACCTCATGTCCCATACCCGAATACGACAAGGAAAGATCGCACAGACGAACAATTCAGTAAATTCCTTATACTCTTAAAGAAATTACATATTAAATTACCGTTTATTGAAGCTCTTTTGTAGATGCCAAACGTAGTCAAATTTTTAAAGGAACTTCTAGCAAACAAACGAAAATTGGACGAGTCGTCGCATGTGGAGTTGAATGCAGTTTGCTCAGCCATTTTACGAAACAAGCTACCCAACAAACTAAAAGATCCAGGGAGTTTTACGATTCCTTATTTAATTGGTAGCTTAGATGTTAAAAATGCCTTGGCTAATTTAGGGGCTAGCATAAACATAATGCCTTATAAAATGTTTAAACAACTAGGTTTTAGGAAACCCAAACAAACTAGGATGAGCATTCAATTGGCTGATAAAACCATTAGATTTCCTAAGGGTATAATTGAATATGTACTTGTTAAAATTGATAAATTCATACTCCTAGTGGATTTTGTTGTTCAAGCCATGGATGAGGATAGCAATATGCCTTTAATTTTAGGACGTCCCTTTTTAGCAACTGATAGTACTATCATTGATGTGGGCGTATGTGAACTCACACTTCGTGTAGGCAATGACACGATTACTTTTCAAGCTCGCAATTCTACTAAGACTTTTAATGATAAATATGATATTACAAGTTCTTTCAATAAGAGTAATCTTACTATCCAACCTTCTTTGCTGGATATTCTTCACGAAAGTACAATTGAGCCATGTTTGAGTTCATGCAACAACAAGGGAGCAGACCATGAAAAATGAATGTTACAGATCGAGGAACTAGATGAATGGCAAAATTATAGCAAGAAAGAACCTAGGATACACCACACAGACTAAAGCATAGCCATGCCAAGCATAAGGCTGATCAATTCAAAGTAGGAGATAAGGTGTTATTAGAAAAGGAGGACCCTCGAATTTTAAATTCAAAATTTCATACAGATGATGCACCTCCCTTCACGGTAATGAAAACCTTTCCCTAAGGTATAGTCGAGGTAACACTTCCCAAATTCGTCACTTTCAAGGTAAATAGTACGTGACTAAAACTTCATTTTGATAAGATTGATAGTAGGAGAGAGGAGTTTCAACTCCTCAAACCACTGTGACCATACGAAAGGGAAGTAAGTCGAGCTTAAACTCTAAATAAGCACTTCTCGGGAGGCAACCCGAGCACTAACGTTTTTAATCTCTTTAATTTCAGTTTTGAACATCGAAATCATTAACCGAGTCCTTCAATGTAGGTTTTTCAGAACCACACGGCTAGGCACACGGGCATGCCTAAGGCCGTGGACACACCAGGGGTGGAGACACGGCCGTGTGAAAAGAGAGTAATTCTTTTCCAAAGACACGATTTTCAACAAATCGCCACAGCCGTGCAACGTGGGCGTGGATGAACCTGCTAAATCAACACGGGTGTACGACACACCCGTGTGCTCAAACTATGGTTAAAATTGAGAAATTAGCATGGGCGTTTGATATGCCAGTGCCTGAGGCCCATGGTCGAACCTGCTAATTAAACACGAGCGTGTGACCTAATACACGGGCGTGGGAAAAGCGAACAAAACAGGACATGACCGTGCGACATGGTCGTGTGAACCAACACGCCTAAAGAACATTGGCGTGGGCCAAGCATCAAGCGTGCTAAAATGCTAAAATCACGAACCGCACGGGCTGCACAAAAGGCACACGGGCGTGCGACAGGGCCGTGTGCCCCAATCCCTATTTAAACCCCCAAAACCCTAGTCACTATTCATTCCTCCTATCTCCCCAAAAACCCTAGCTGTCAGCCTTTTACAGCACCACTGCCCCTACTCCGGCCACCAACCCCGTTGACTCACCAGCAAACTAACCTCTCTCCCATCTTCTCCCTTTCTATACCCTCCTTTTGTCTTTCTCTTCCTCTCCACGCCCATAGCCATCACTACCACGCTCTTGCGCCGCCACTGCCACCGACGCCCAACCACCAACCAAACACCAACCCACGCAGTCCACGCCCGTGTGCCACTAACCACGCCCGTGCACCGACCACACACACCTCTATCGTCGGTTTCATTGCTTATCTTCCTTATCTCCTTGACTCTTAATCTTGTATTATTTTGGTTTCATTGCTGAACTATTTGCTTTATGGATTGTTTTTGTCTTAGTTGCTTTAGTTAGGAATCTATATTCAGTCTTTGATAATTCGTTCCTCGTTTTTAAAATTCCATGAGTAGACGGCAAAATACTTTGTTCTTTTGGTACATTGCTATTCGGATTTACATTTAGCACGCATTTGGTACGTCTACAAGTCAAAATTCTCCTAGTTGTTGTCTTTCAGGTTTATGACTCTTATCGTAAAAAGCATTAGGGATTTATATTTGCTGCACTTCATTCTTGCATACATAGTCGTGTTATATTCAAGTGATTCGTTCTATTAGACCACATGATGCATTCCTTTCTTATTGAGATTAGTTAGGCATTAGTACCCCACTCATTTGTTTTTCATGATTTGTTTTGTTAATTAGCATGCATTTAGGACTTTTAAAGTCTTCAACCTTATTGCAGATTTTTATGATCTTTGTCACTTAGTAATAGTAATCGTTCGACTTCTCCTGTAGGTATACTATGTCAAACCCTCTTGGAAAATCCTAAACAGTCGTCCCCACTTCAAAAAAGCAAAAGGGACCCGGAGCTACCTCCTCTAGTACAACCATAAAAATAAGACATCCATTCCTTCAATTTCCATAGGGTTCCTAAGAGGAACTATTCCAGATCCTTAGGGCGCGACCCTTTGGAGTGAGGCAGTGTATCGACTGGGCCGCCTTAGAGCAGGTCCAATTAGCGGATGCGATTCGGGCCCTATTGATGACTGAGCCGTAGGATCGATTCTTTGAGATCGTCGAGCCCACATATCTCGAGCTCACCTTAGAGATCTGTTCTAATTTCCACCTACAGATGATCATGTCCAAGTACGACAATCCAGGAATGATCCAGTTCTGTCTCGGTGGTTTGGTACGCCAACTAAGAGTACCAGAGTTCGGTCTAGCTCTGGGCCTCTATACTGAAGAATTCATAGAAGAAGAAGACTTATCTGAGCTCCATTGTCACATCCATTATTCTCCGTCCAAATGTTGGATAGCCCTGGTCCTTGCTTCAGCCACCTATGATCCTAGTCGCTCCAAGGCGACCGCTCTCTCTCCATCATTAAGGTACCTCCATGCCATCCTCGCACACACTCTGATGGGTCAACGAGAGAGCACCGGCGTCGTCAACACTCACGACGCCTATTTCCTATGAAGTATGGTGCATGGGCATGTGTTCGACCTTGCTTATTTCATAGCACTCGCCATTCAACATCAGACAGAGTGACATAGTAAGGGAGTAATTTCTATGGGCCTCTATGTGACTCGACTAGCTCCCCAATTCGGTCTCCTCAACATAGTGGCACAATCATCCTCCCTCACTTCTATAGGTCAGATGTCTCCGTAGGGCATCTCAAGCATGCTACATATGAGGATGATCGAACAACGACATGAGACTGACCCTTCTCAGTACCGCCTAGTCCAGTTCGTCGAGCAGGAAGACCTAGAGGACATTACTAATGATGTCCCTCCACCTCACGAGAAGCCACCATCTCAGCCATCGCCTATTCATCATCCAATTCATGCGGCAGCTTCACTTTCTGACATCTCTGAGTGCTTGACACGATTTGAGTAGCAGTGTTTTTAGCACTTTGATCACATTGACGCTACTCTCTATCAGATTTGTCAGCATCTTCACATTTCATCTCTGCCCCACCTCGCAAACCATCTGGCTATGAAGACTTTTAAGTCATTTTTATTTTTATTTGTTATTTGTTATTTTTACTTTTTTTTTAATTTTTGGATTAATTTTTATGTTTATTTCTATTTAAATACAATTTTTTATCTCATCCTTAGGTTTTATAATCTTTATTAAAGAATTTAAATTTTTGGCAATTTCTTAACGAGTAATCTTGCTACTCTATATTTACTAAAAAGTCATTGATACTATCGCAGTCTAAAGAACTCAAGAGCTCAAATCCAACTCTAATGGGAAAGCTACTCCACGACTGCCATGTCCTGCTCGACCAAACACATCTCCGAATCAAGTTTCCACACTTTCAACTCAAGGATTTCATCCAATTTTCAGGGAGTTTCACCTCTCTCCTTATCTTATGATTTTATGCTTGTATTTTCAGTAAATTCATCCTTGTACATTGAGGGCAATGTACATCTTAAGTGTAGGGGGATACATTACATTATTATCAAAAAATCCTTTTTTGCATTATTCTCAAATCCCTGAATCTTGGCTTTCACTATTAGAATGAATTTGAGTTGATTTATGATTTTTATTGATATGCCTTGGATTAAAACATAAGGAGTTATGCTTTGATTGTTTAAACTTTAAGTCATTAGAGAATCAAGCCTAATAAGTTGATTTTTGAGAATTAAAATATTTCTAGGTTGTCTCCCCAAGTCTAGGTATTATCTTGAAGTTTGAAATTTACAGGATTGACATCAAAAGCCATAATTCTTGTGAGATTTTGAACCTTTAGAGCATATATCCTTTCATGCTAACTTTTATTATTGCTATGAGTGTGTCAATATTGATTTGTTATTCTAGAACTTGCTTCGATGATGCATGTCAAGACCACACCATTGATTTGATATGTCGAGATGATAAAGGCACTTAGGTTTAACCCACTTACTCCATAAAAGCCTACCTTCATAATTAATCATTAGTAAACCCCGTTGAGCTTAACAAACCATTTATTGATGTCCATCAATATTAAACCATAAACCTGTTTTTGATTCTTTGAGAATTTCCTTCACTTTAATTTGATCCCCATTTTTGTCAAGATTTGAGTTGAATAATTATCTAGATATGTTCTCCCTCATAATTAGTAAAGTTTAATTAATTCGATTTGTTCTAAAAAATATTTATATACAAAGTCAATTCAGTTGTTAATTTATCTTTAGCATTTTGCTACTAAGTAATGCTTGAACATAAACGGTATTATTCATGAAGGAAAGTTCAATTCTAGGATTATTTACTCAGGAATGTTTTTACTCAGTATTAGTATTTTTCTAGTTAGGTAATTTTTTAATTCAATCTCGATTTTAACCTTCTCTTTCAGCTTGTGACCACACCCCCTAACAAAAACCACATTACAACCCTCCAAAGACCTTTTCATTAATGTATCATTTCAATATACAGTGGTGGAGATTTGATTTTCATGCAAGCCTATGTAATAACTTTTCATATTGACTCTTGAGTGCTTAAATTGTTGTCCTTAAACACCCTAAGTGATTTGAGTGAATCTTTAGTGAGGATGTTAACTCTGTGATTTTTGAATCAAAGGTAATCACTTAGATAAGGGGAGATACCTATGTTTTCATGCTAAAATACTCAACTTAGATTGTTTGAAACTTTCATGTTCTTCTAGTTGAACTCTCAAGGTATGATTACTTGGGGATTATTTCGAAACATTACTGATAAGAATTATAAGTTAAGAAAAATAAATTTTAATTGTGAGTTGAGATTTTGCTTGAGGACAAGCAAATGCTTAAGTGTGGGGGTATTTGATAAACTATAATATATACATATTTTTATCCCACATTTGGCACATTTACGGATGAATTATCATTGAATTTGTGGAATTTGATGCCCTTAATCCTTTAATTTCATGTTTTATACTTAGGTGAGCATGAGGAAGAGAAAAGAGTAAGGAACAGGCCAAAAACGGAGAAAATGGGCCAAAGTGAGAAAGCAACACGGCCTGGAGTTCATCACACGGGTAAACCACACGCCCGTGCCAAATTAGCAGACTTGAACACGGTTTGGGCCGGATTTACACGGGCGTGTCCCTGTCGTGATGAGTTCTAATTTCACGCGGAAAAAGCTACTTAGGGGCTAAGAAGGGTATTTCAAAGTATATATAAACACCCTAGGAGAGGACTAAAGGAACACAGAGAGTAGAAGGCAAGGAATTACTCAAGGGAAGCCAATTGATCCATCTCGGAAGTAAGGATCTACATCAAGACTAAAGATTTCCCTTCAATTCTTTCAGGGGTTTTGGGTTTTCTTTATGTTTTGTTATTTTCCTTATTTTGAGATGTTCTTCTTCATAAATATGAACTAAATCCCTCAAATACCTGAGGGGAATGAAACCTAAAACGGATCTTGTTATTGTTACCTGAACTATATGATAAATATTCGAATTGTTCTTAATTGTGTTTTTAATTCTTGAGTTAATATTTCAGGATATTGATTCAAGTCGAATGTGCTTATTCAGTGGAGCAAAATTCATTGTTTAAGAGTAGATCCAACGCAATTAAGCGGAGTTGCTCACAATCCTGAACATAGGACGATGAAAATCTGCCGGATTAGAGTCAAATCTAATAGGGGGATCCATAGATCGAGTTAATGTAACACTAGGGGTTTTAATTAGAAAGAGATTTCAATTAATCAACCTAGGATTAGTTGTTCTTAGTCTCGAGAGAGATATCACCATAATTTAGGGATTCCTACGGATCAAGTCGAATGAATAAATCGTCTAGTTTAGGCTTAAATAACAAGTGAAGTCTAGGTGGATTCTTCCTTAGGTATTGCCTTAATCAATTAAGTTTTCCCAAAGTATTTGCCTAATTTATTCTTTGTTGTGTCTTTAGTTTAGTTAGATTCAAGATTAAAAACAACTCCCCTTTATTTTTAGGTTAGATAATAGGAAGGAAGTTATTACTAGTACTTTTAGGTCCTTTAGGTTCGACATTCTGGTCTTTCTACTAAGCTATACTAATGTCCAATAGGAGTGCTTGCCTCATTTGTGATAATAGTTAGTGTCTAGGTACGATCATAAAAATTGAAAACTTATCAGGACAACATCATGCTGTAAGAAGTGACATTCTTGGGTCACGTGGCTTCTACCAATGGGATTAGAGTTGATCCACGAAAAATCGAGGCTGTTTTGGATTGAAAGCAACCTAAGAATGTATTAGAGATACGAAGTTTTCTGGGTCTAGTAGGGTATTATAAACGCTTTGTGTTTTCCTTAATTGCTGCACCTCTAACCAAATTGTTGCGTAATGGGGTATCATTCGTGTGGACAGAGAAGCAATAAGAGAGCTTTGAGAAGCTGAAGAAGATTCTGATTGAAGCTCTAATTTTGATACAGCCAGAGTCTGGGAAGGACTTTACCGTCTATAGTGATGCATCACACGTTGGGTTGGGTTGTGTGTTGATGCAGGTAGGGAAGGTGGTGGCATATTCATCTTGCCAACTTAAAACCCATGAGGCGAACTACCCCACACATGATCTGGAGTTGGCTGCGGTGGTTTTCGCGCTTAAAATTTGGAGACACTTATATGGCAAGAGGTGTACCATTTACACGGATCACAAGAGCCTCAAATACCTTCTCACCTAGAAGGAACTTAATTTGACACAGCAAAAGTGGATAGAGTTACTGAAGGATTACGATTGTTCAATCGAATATCACCCTGGCAAAGCTAATGTAGTTGCGGATGCACTGAGCCGTAGGGCAATGACTGACTTAAGGGCAATGTTGGCACGCCTAAGTTTGTTCAATGATGGTGGGATATTGGAAGAACTGCAAGTTAGGCCTGTTGGACTGAGAGGATTAAAGATAAGCAATTGGTAGATGAGTCGTTGATTCCTCATTTCTAACAGGTTGAAAGTGAGGAAATTTTGATTTTGGGTTGAATAAGGAAGGGATGTTATGTTTTCGATGCGGGATTTGTATCCCAAAGGACTCTGAATTGAGGCAGTCTTTGTTGCAAGAGGCGCATAATAGTCCGTAAGTTATGCATCCTGGAGGGAACAAGATGTACCAAGACTTACGTGAACTGTATTGGTGGCCTGGGATTAAGCGTGAAGTTACCGAGTTTGTAGGGAAATGCCTGACATGCAAGCAAGTTAAAGCTAAGCATCAACTACCTTCAGGGTTATTGCAACCGGTAAAGATTCCTCTATGGAAATGGGAAAGAGTGACCATGGACTTTGTTAGTGGGCTGCCTTTAACGCCTACTAAGAAAGACTCGGTATGGGTTATAGTGGACTATTTGGCTAAATCTGCTCATTTTATACCGGTTAGAGCAGACTACTCATTGCAGAAATTGGCTAAGTTGTATGTGGCGGAAATTGTGAGGTTACATGGGGTGCCGGTATCTATTATATCTGACAGAGGTTACATGGAGGAAATTACATGAAGCACTTACAAGGCTAGATTTTAGCACTGCATTTCACACTCAGACGGATGAGCAATCAGAAAGGGTAATTCAGATCTTGGAAGACATGCTTTGGGGTTGTATAATTGATTTCTAAGGTAGCTGAGAAGACTACTTGCCTTTGGTAGAGTTCGCATACAACAACAGTTATCAAACCAGCATTCAGATGGCACTGTACAAAGCGTTGTATGGTCGTAGGTGCCGTACTCCTACATGTTGGACTGAACTGGGTGAAAGGCGAGTTTTAGGGCCTGAGTTGGTATCAGATACTGAAGATAAGGTGAAGTTGATTCGGGATCGGTTGAATGAAGCTTCTAATAGGCAAAATTCTTATGCAGACCTTAAGCATCGTGAGATTGAATATTCTGTGGGGGACTTAGTCTTTCTCAAAGTTTATCCACGAAAGAAGATATTAAGGTTTGGATGGAAGGGTAAGCTAAGGTTGAGGTTTCTTGGTCCTTACCGGGTACTGAAGCGCATTAGACCAGTTGTCTATCACCTGGAGTTGCCACCAGAGTTAGACAGAATCCATAATGTGCTCCACGTATCCATATGGAGATGTTATCGTTCTGATCGCACTCATGTGGTGCCAGTTGAGGAAATTGAAGTTAGACCTGACCTAACCTTTGAAGAGGAGCCAATCAAAATTTTAAACCGCGATGTGAAAGTTTTGAGAAAGAAGATAGTTCCACTAGTTAAAGTAGTTTGGCAGAATCAAAATTCTGAAGAAGCCACGTGGGAACCTAAAGAGGCATTATAACAACAATACCCTCGTCTATTCTAATCAAGTAAATTTCGAGGCCGAAATTTCTTTTAGGGAGGTAGAGTTGTAACGCTCTAAAAATTCTACGTTTTTTTAAATTTGTGCACGTGACCTTTATCGTATGTTAGTGCTATTATATTAGTCATTTAGGGTGTTTGGGAGGGTTTTTGGGAGGCCCTGGCTGCTAGCTTTGGTGTTGGTAAAAAGTTATGTTTTGGCACTTAAGGAAACTCTGGTGCTAGGGGGTCATATTCTTAAACCTAGTGGGGTAGAATTTGACTCAAGGAACGCCTGGGTGGTAGTGGTAGTGGCATGTTATTTCTAGTGGTTGGACTTGAGTTCGAATCACAGGTGGAGCGAAAGGAGGTTTACTATTGCTCCAATTTCGTGGAGGTAGGTGTGTTAGACCGAAACTCCTCAAGTGAGAAGGTGGAATCGATCATGGAGGGTTGGTGGAGAGATAATCGATTGGAAGAGTTTAAAGGAGATTCAAATTTAGTTGTTGGTATGAATCTAGGAGAAAATCATGGAATGGGTGAGGGGGGAAGTAGTTGGCTAAATATGGGGGTCACTTGTGAACTAATTCAGTCAATGGTAAGGGGAGTGCCAAATTGGTATTTGGGGGAAACAATTGTTGTGTTTCGGTTCTTTTACATTTTTGGGTAGTAGTCGATTTCACCTCTAAAGTTTTGTGCCGATTCTGGTTTTCTTTTCCCTGGGTTCTTTTCGACCCTTTTGTTTGCCAATCAAGGACATTCCCTCCCCTTTTGTTTAAAACAATCCCTATCCTTCTCTTCGGTTCTTCTCATCTTTATTCAAAAGACGAAACTCTATTTTCCTATTCCCTTATTTTGCATTACCCTCTATAGCCGAATGTACCATTGTTTTCTCCCTACCATTTCTTTTTCTTTTAGTTCTTGGCCTTAGCCGATTTCAAGCCTAAGCCGAATCCTTCTTTAGCCGATTCTCATCTCTCCGTTTTTCTCTTTTCTTTTTACTCATAAACCGAATACACCATTGGCAATCATCGTCTCCTTCATTTTTCTCTGTGGACTGATTGATCTCCTCTTCTTTTCTTGCTCTTTGCTTTTCTCTTTTCATCCAATCTCAAAAGCGAAGAGTTTGCATCTCCATTGGCCTAATCTTAATAACACTCTCTCTTAGGTTCTAAGCCATCACCATTTCTTGTTATGCTTGTGCCGTTCATCTAATTCTCCTTTTTCCTTCATGTGCGATTCTCTTATTCTTTTGGAAGTGTGACCGTTTGTTACCTGCTTCTTCTCTTCCTCTGCTTGTCTATCCTTTCTGGCTAACCATTTGTTCTCTTCTGTGGACGAGCCAAATCTCTGTACATCTGTGTAAGGGGTGTGACAGTTTCATGGGGAACCTAATCTTGGTATTCTTCGGCAGACTGAATATTTCTAGGAGTAGGTTGGAAGGCGATTTAATCAGGGGCTTTAGAAGGGGACCGATTCTGTTTCAAGGTGCGATGTTGCTGGATTGCTCACTCGTTCTCGAATCAGGTGTGTTAACCACACTATTAAATCCCGAAGGCGAAATGCTGAATGCCGAAAAGCCGACGAAACAAACGTTGGCCACATGGGTGTGCGAGTGCCCATGTGTTTGGCTGGGGCCACGGATTGTGGCCCTGCATGAGAAAACGGCCACCACGAACGTTCCCGTGAGATGGGTCGAAATGGGCCGGAGATGCCCAATGGGCCATGGGCCACTGGATGGGACTGGGCCTATGATTGAGTTTCTGAACTATTAGGTTGTATGCGTCGCTAGACGACCATGGGCCTATTGATGGGCTTTCACATATCTTAGCCCACACTGATAAATTACCAAAATGCCCCTAAGGGGGTAAAATGACCAAAATACCCTCCGAGGGTAAATTGACTGATTTGACTATATATGTTATCTGGATGTTTTTGTATGCCATGACTTAGTAGGTATGCTTACGTTCTGTATTTTATAGGCATGATATTGAGTATGTTGCATTGCATGGGGGATTGGGCATCTGTATAATGGAGGAAGTGTTCTGATCAGCAGCTTTGCTGCATTATTCTGTAGGCTTATTGCTTAGTATTCTGGCAGCACCGCTGCATTTTTATTGATAGTGCTGCATCGGTACTACACTGTGGAGTGTAGGGTTGGGTGGGTTGATTATATCCCTACGTGGTGTGATGGGCTGGACGGAGATGGAATGTAGAGGCTGGATTGGGTAGGATCTGTAAATTTTTACCACTTTACCCTTAACTTTGTAAATTTTTACAACTAAGTCCCTAGGCTCGTAAATTGAAATGTATCAATTCCTTTGGTTACCCAAGCCTAGCCGAATATCCATGGCACCCAAAACAGCCCATATTTCTCACAAATTCATACTTTTACCCTTTAATTTATTAACTTTGCAATTTGGTCCTTTTTAGGGGCTTTCATGAAAAATCACCTAGTAACCATCGTTTACCATACCTTAACATTCATATTCCACCATTAGACATCAAAATTCTTGCATGACATACACGGGTAAAATTTTAAACATCAACCCTAGCTTAAAATAATGGTAGATATAGCTAGAGCAAGTTATGAGGATTCTAAAATTACAAAGAGAATTAAAAACGGGGCTCGATTCACTTACTATGAGCTTGAGAAGTTGTCAAAACCCTAGCTATGGTTTCCCACCATGTTCGGCCAGGGAGAAGAGATTATGGACACATTTTGGCCTTATTTTTCCTTTTTTATTCTTTTATTAACCAAATGACCAAAATGCCCTTCATTAAAAACCTTTAACATTCCACCCTTCCTTGGGCATTTTTGTCCAAACTAAGTTAAAATGGTTTAACTACCATATAAGTACCTCTAATTTCAAAACCTAATTCAATCAAGTACTTTATGAAATAAAACCCATATTTTTCACCTATTGTAATCTAGTCCAACATATCAAATATGACATGCAAACAATAAAATTCACACACCAGAATTTCACATATTTATCCAAACACCCAATAAACATCAAAACTAAATTGAAATAATATTTAAAACCTCAGATTCATGGTTTCAAAACCACTTTTCTGTTTAGCCCCTAATTCGGGCTGTTACACAAACCGGTCACAAAATTCATTGTGATTTTCTCCCATTTCCATTCGAGAGCCATCACTGGTTGAAATAAACCCGAAGGCACCTGATGCTCGGCTTTCACTTGCTGGCAAATCAAACATTTTGATACAAACTCAGAAATGTCTCTTTTCATGCCCGACCACCAATACAATTTCTTCAAATCACTATACATTTTTGTACTACCTGGATGAACTGACAAACAACCACTGTGTGCCTTGTGTAAAATTTTTTCAATCAAGTCATCATCTTTCGGTACACGTACCCTATCCCGGAACATGAAGCAATCATCTGGTCTAATTTGAAAGTCTAAATCACAACCCGATTCACACTGAGCTCTCTTGGCTTGCATCTCACTATCGTTCTTTTGAGCTTCACAAATCTGCCAAAATCGAACCATCATTAGACAAAGCCAAATCGTACTCATAGCTCTCAGAGCAACCAAGGATTTTCTACTCAAGGCATCTGCGACTACATTCGCTTTTCCTAGATGATAATCGATCACCAACTGATGGTCTTTTAGCAACTTGAGCCATCTTCATTGTCACAAATTCAAATCCTTTTGATTCATCAGATATTTCAAACTCTTGTGATCAGTAAAGATTCAGCATTTCTCACTATACAAATAATGATGCCAAATCTTCAAAGCAAAAACAATGGCGGCCAATTCCAAATCGTGCGCTAGGTAATTCTTCTCATGTGGTTTCAACTGTCTCGATGCATAAGCCACCACTTTGCCTTCTTGCATTAACACACAACCAAGATCATTCAATGATGCATCACTATAAATCACGAATTCTTTGCCTAACTCAGGTTGTACCAAAACCGGTGCTTCAGTCAATCGTGCTTTCAACTTCTCGAAACTTTGCTGACATTTTTCTATCCACTCAAACTTTTCATTCTTTTGTAACAACTTAGTCATAGGAGTAGCAATCATTGAAATTCCCTCGACAAATCATTGATAATAACCGACTAAGCCCAAAAAATTCTAACCTCAGATACATTCTTTGGCAGTTTCCAATCAACAATTGTTGAAATTTTGCTCGGATCAACCTGAATACCATCACCCGAAACTATGTGTCCTAAAAATCTAACTTTACAAAACCAAAACTCACTTTTACTTAACTTAGCAAATAGTTTCTTTTCTCTCAAAATCTACAACACAATTCTTAAATGTTCGGCATGCTCGGACTCATCTCGGGAGTAAATCAGGATGTCATCGATAAACACAACTGCAAACTTATCCAAATACAGTCAGAAAATTTGGTTCATCAAATCCATAAAAATAGTCGGAGCATTAGTTAAACTGAAAGGCATCACAAGAAATTCATAATGTTCATACCTCGTTCTGAAAGCGGTTTTTGGCACATCTGACTCTTTAACTCTCAACTTATAGTAACCGGATCTCAAATCGATCTTTGGAAACACTATCGCCCCTTTCAACTGGTCAAACAAATAATCAATTCTCAATAACGGATTCTTGTTCTTTATAGTCACCTTGTTGAGCTGTCGATAGTTAATACAAAGTCTCATAGATCCATCCTTGTTCTTTACAAACAATACAGGAGCACCCCAGGGAGAGAAACTCGGTCTCACAAACCCCTTATCTGTTAACTCTTGCAACTAAGCCTTTAATTCCTTCAATTCAATCAGAGCCATTCTATACGGAGCAATCGAGATCGGTGCAGCCCCAGGCAACAAATCAATGGCAAACTCCATCTCTCTGATAGGAGGTAACCCAGGCAATTCTTCTAGAAATACATCCGGGAATTCATAGACAACCGACATTGATTCGAGTTTCGACTCAGACATCTCGGTATTCAATACATATGCAAAATAAGCTTCACACCCTTTTCTCATGTATCTCTAAGTAGACATGTGCGAAATAACCATAGGCAATTTATTTGATTCATCTGTTCCAACCCAAAGAATCTCACCATTTTCACATTTCAACTCAAGGTTTTTCTGTCTACAATTTACCTTGGCATCATGTAATGTCAACCAATCCATACCTAGAATAACATCAAACTCATCAAATGGTAACAATATCATATTAGTCGGAAAACAATGACCTTGAATCATCAAAGGACAATTCTTGCAAACCTTATCTACTAACACATATTTGCCTAAGGGGTTTGACACTTTAATCACAAATTTAGTAAGCTCTACAGGCAAACTCTTACTAGATACTAAATTCACACAAACATAGGAATAGTAGATTCGGGGTCAATCAATGCAATAACAGTAGTATCATAGAGAGAAAATTTACCAATAATCACATCGGGAGATGACGCATTCTCTCGAGCACATATGGCATAAGCTCTAGCAAGTGCTCTCGCTTCTGACCTCACAAATGAATCTTTCACTACAGTTTTACTGCTAGCTCCACTTCTAGCATTTCTTGGTGGTCTACTTCTGCTGGTAGTATTACCTTATCTAACACTCTGAATTCTTTCTTCTTCAGCCTTCTTTGGGCAATCTTTAATATACTTATCTCGAGAACCACACTTGTAACAAGCTCGGTTAATTTCTCAACACTCACCGAGATGCCGTCTGCCACAATGTTGACATTCAGGTCTATTGGATCTAACATTACCCACGCTCGCCATTGAAGTAGCTTGAGTTTTGGGACCCGAATATGATCTCCCACAGTCGCGGTGCAAATATCCAGCTAAAACAGTCAATCGAGGATTCATCTCTTTAGACTTCTTTGACTGAGATTGGAATGACTTACTCATTGGCCATTTTCTTGCATCTCGGGCCTCAATCACAGCTTTTCTTTTTTCTTTGTTCAGTTATTCAGCCTTACAAGCTCGACCAACCAACACAATAAATTCCTTCAATTCTAAGATTCCAACTAACAGTCTAATGTCCTCATTCAGTCTATCTTTGAATCTCTTACACATAATGGCCTTGGTAGACACACATTCTTGGGCATACTTGCTGAGTCTAACAAATTCACGTTCATATTCTGTCACAGACATTTTACCTTGCTTCAGCTCGAGAAACTCTTTCCGTTTCTAATCAATAAACCGCTGGCTTATGTAATTTTTTTCTGAATTCCTCTTGAAAGACATCCCATGTAACCCTTTCTTTCGGAACCACAGATACCAGTGTCTTCCACCAATGATATGTTGAATCCCTTAACAAAGATATGGCACATTTTAAGCATTCTTTGGGAGTACAAGAAAGTTCATCAAATACCCGAATAGAATTCTCAAGCCAAAACTCTGCTTTCTTAGGATTATCATCTATATTAGCTCTGAACTCTTTAGCCCATTGCTTTCGGATCTTATCAACCGAAGGCTTATTCAATCTTACCAAATCAACACCTTGAGGAGCTACGAGGACCGGTTGAGGAATAGGAAGGGTGGAGGAGGTTGAGCATTCGGATTTGCTCGAACAAATTTTGTATACCAATTACTCAACAATATGGAGAAAGGCTTCTTGAGCCCCATCTCCCTGACTACGTGTTTCAGATCTACTTTCAACTGGTGCAGTCCCTTGTGCGGGAGCCGGCGCATTACTCTCTATGTTATCAGCTACAGCTCGGTCGAGATCCATTTACTATATAAAAGCATAATTTAAATTGTCAAGAGTCACCACACTATTACAATATATTTATGGCATGTATAGATAGAATTTCACACATGTTATGCTAGTCCGAGAACCGACTAAATCATAGCTCTAATACCACTAAAATGTAACACCCTTCACTCGTGTTCAACGCCGAAACAGGGTACAAGGCATTACTGGAAGAAAACACATACAGTCGAACTAAACCGAGACATAAAAATTACATTCGAATTTAAAACTTTTCAATTTTCAGTACACACTCATTCAACCCAATCATGCATCTCATAAATTGCATCGTCATAAACATATAACTTGACTAATATTAGCCAACACCGATGGCCTTATACAAAATGAGTTATGAAATATTAAAGGCCAACATTTTAGGCCAAATCAATTATGACATATAACAAAATAACCAAGTCCTCTATACATTCCATAATTCTAAATATTGATTTCAAAATACCAAAAGATTGATGATAGTGTGGATGGATCTCTAATGATCTCCGTATCTTGAGCTAGCTTGGTGACACTATAAAACAAGGGCAAAGAGAGGGGAGTGAGCATATAGCTTAGTAAGTAGGTATGTAAATAATAAACAAATTATTAACATACTTTATAAAACCTCAAAATATATTTTCAAAATAATACAATCATAACTACACATAGATCCACCATTTACTCAAGTTCAAATAAGCTATCTATTCGAGTCATAGTCACTAAATTATTTCTATCTGGAGATACGAAACTCCAAATTAAGGTACACTAATTTTATATGAAACTAGACTCACAAATCTTCATACCATAAAATTTTCAGAATTTTTGGTTTAGCCAATAAGTACAGTTTATTCTTTAAAATCTCCCCTATTCCGCTATCCAACAGTTTCGACCCCTCTTCACTGAAAATTAATTATCTCATTGTATAGAATCCGGATGATGTTGTTATTTGCTTTTCTTGAAAATAAACTCATTAAGTATTTTAAATATATAAATTACAAACCATAATTATTTTTGTACAATTTTTAATGATTTTCTAAAGTTAAAACAGGGGATTCTGAATCAATCTGACTCTATTCAATGAAATTTCAAATATCTCATAATATGAAATTATTTTTCTTACACCGTTTCTTTTATGTGAAAATAGACTCAATAAGATTTAACTTCATATCTTATTCAACTTTTAATTCGATTTCCACCCTTTTTTGTGATTTTTTTCAAAGTCATACAATTGCACTATCCAAAACTGTTTTATTGCTAATTTTACTCTTTCATAAATTTTCTTTGTATTAACTTTCATAGTAACACTTACCCATATCAACCTTACCAAAGTTCGATCACATATCGAGCATATTGCTCATAAGTTTACACACACATACGTGCACTTATTCATCACTTAGTCATATTCGTTTACACTTAGTCATTTCCCGCTGAACACATCGGAGTATTAATGGATACATCAGGATGTTTCACATAGTGCCACACTTGTAGGCAAGCTACTTCATTTCACAAGTTTCACATAGGCTCGTTCTCGAGCTAATCACATTAGCACACTGCCATGAAATTATTTCACTTAGAGGCCATGGACTTATTTCACTTAGCACAATGCCATGGACTTATTTCACTTAGGTGCCATGGACTTGTTTCACTTAACACAATACCATGGACTTATTTCACTTAGGTGCCATGGATTTATTTCACTTAGCACAATGTCATAGACTTATTTCACTTAGATCCTTAGTGTCATGTTACTTGTAGCCATTTATATTCTTAAGGTTCAACCTAGAAATTTCTCACTTATTGTCACTTTGTCGAATACATCAAATAGTCATTCAATATTCAGCCATACATCATAAAGTATATCAAAATATTAAAGCATAAATAAAATGATGCATTATTTACATACAAACTTACCTCGGTGCAAAATATAGTAATTTTGTAATTTAGTCCATAGTTTTTTCCTTTCTCGGATCAAGGTCGATTCCACGTCTTTCTTGATCTATAATAACAATTTTGACTTATTCAATGCTCACATTATTCAAATCAGCCCAAAAACATCCTATGGCAAAAATTATAATTTTGCCCCTAAAGTTACAAAATTTACGATTTTGACCCTAGGCTCGAAAAATAATTTTTATTCAATTTCCTTGCCTTTTAGGCCTAGACGAACCATTTTCATAACTATAGCAATCCACGATTTGCACTAAATCATACACTTACACACATTTTACAACTTTTTACAAACTAGTCCTTTTATGCAATTTCATCAAAAATCACTTCGTAAAAGTTGTTTATCACATTCCAAACATTTATATTCTTCCATAAAACATCAAAATACATGCATGTCATCCATGGGTAAATTTTTTAAAAACAAACCCTAACTCAAAATAATGGTAGAAATAGCTAAATCGAGCTACGAGGATTTCAAAAATGTAAAGAACATTAAAAATGGGGCTAGGATGTACTTACTATTGAGCTTGAAAGATGAAAAGCCCTAGCTATAGTGTTCTCCCAAAGGCTCGGCTAAGGTTGAAGAAAGATGAACATAATTTTGGCTTATTTTTCCCATTTTATTCTTTTATTAACCAAATGACCAAAATACCCTTCATAAAAAACCTTTGGTATTTTATTCCTCCTTGGGTACTTTTGTCCAAATAAAGTATAATGGTCTAATTACTATCTAAAGACCCTCACTTTAAAAACCTATTACTCACAAGTACCTTTATGAACTAGAACACACATTTTTCACCTATTTCAATCTAGTCCTAAATACCAAATTGGGCACCCAAACAATAAAATTTCGTAACGAAAATTTCACACAGTCATTCAATGTCACAGTAAAGATTAAAACTTAATCGCAATAAATTTTTCTACTTCAGATTTGTGGTTTCGAAACCACTATTCCGTTTAGGCCCTAAATCGGGTTGTTACAATTCGAGCTCACCTAAGCTCGCTTGTTTGGCAGTTATACTTTTAGTCTCATGGCCCCCTTTTAAAAAGATGACATCTTTAAGATGAACAAAATCTACTATTTGTAATCACACATCATTACTATCTTAAATGAATCCCTAATTTTATTGTTTATATCAAACAACAAAATTGGTATTATCATTTAAAACTTTGATTGAGTTGATATCAAAAGTAAACTGAACATCAATTTAATTGAGAAATGTTAAAAAAAAACCATTATTTTTACAAAGTTATATTCTTATGAGGGTGTTTTTGATTGAGGTGTTGTTTGACAAACTGAAAAATTAAGTCTTGAAAAAATAAGTGTTGAAAATTAAGCATTGAAAATTTAAGTATTAAATTTAAGATATAAAATTTGTTTGGTATATTACTTAAAATTAATTATGAAATATAATTAGATTGTTTGATAATATAAATATTAAATTATAAAAAAAAGATATTCTACATTTTATCTTTTATTTTTAAACATTTTACCATATTCTAAACCAATTTTTTTTTTTAAAGATAAAGTTTTAATAGGATGACATAATATAAAAATAAATAAAATAAAATTGAGTCAATTGAAAATATTCTCTATTAAGTGGTAAGTAGCTCTTACCTGCTTATTATTACCCACACTTCCTTTTTCAAAAAAATTATATTGGAGTATTTTTATTTTTGGATTATAAAAAATGTGTAAAATATTAAACCATTGAAAATATTAAACTTAAGTTGCTCTCACATGTCAACTGAATACTAATTCAATTAGGTTTGACGAAAAAATATTATTTTTACAAAGCTAGTTATGGTATCATAACTGTGTTTTTTCCTTTATAAGATATTTTTATATAAAGTAATATCAAAACTGCACATGAACTATGTTTTAATGTATAATGCTATACATAAACTTTAAAATTTTGTAATTTTATACATGAAATTTTACTTTGATTCAAAATTTTCAAACCACTAGCAACATTATCAACATAGCACAATTTTTCGTTTATATATTACACACACAATTATATCAATCCAATATGAAAAAAATATAAATATGTTTTTTTAATGTGTACAATTGAATCAAAATCAATATTTAATGTGCACATTTGAATTACAACCAAAATTTCATGTACATAATTGTACTAAATCAAAGCTTATATATCGAATTGCATATTAAAATAAAATTCATATGTAATTTTGATATTTATCCCTAAAATAAATAAAATCCTGCAAATGGAAAATCTTTATTTGATATTTTATATAAACTTTTAACAAATCAAATTTTCCCATAATTTTTTCTACTCAAATCATGGGGTAGTATTGTTTGATTCAACTCATTGGATTTCACAATTTCATATACGGAAAATAAACACTTATATACCTCAACTGATACGAAATTCATGAAATATATAATGTGTCTCTACTGACTACTACGGTTACACACCTCACTCGATATTTGAAAGATCAAACATATTTTCCAACTTACCCTTTAGGCATCTTTTCATTAATAGAAAACTTGAATCCAAAATTCAGCTGAGCTGACTTCCGGTTTTCGATCCAACTTCTTTACTTTTCATACTCAAGTGTGAGCGAAATACCTAGAGATGAAAACTCCATGTCCCACACCCTACGGTTATTTTACATTCTCTCCGTTAATTGAGAAAAGCAAACGGACCTTAGCAACACTTTGATGGCCAACTGGTTTTTCAGATCAGAACGGTTTCCAACTTAAACATCTAACGGGTTTCAAGATACATTTGCACCAATACCGCTGACAAGCATGCAAAACAAATGAGGAACGAAACTGGTTTTGGACTTGAAGCACATAAATCTCGTCAATGGTGCGACTATATACAAAATCAACAATCCATTTACATGATTGCAGCCCTTGGCATGAGTCCTAGACTTGATGTTGATCAAACTAGAGAGTGAGTGTTGGATACAAGTACACGTTTGATACGAGTTCACTCAATTTTTTCATAGTTGTTCCATATATTAGAAGATTATACCCTGACTCATATCCAGGTACATGTTGGGAAATGAACAGTTGGAAATCATAGCTTAAAGTCTACGCTACAGCAGTCATTTAAGCTAAGGACATGGCATGAGTCCTACACTTAATATGAATAGAAATTATCAGAATTCAGCCAATCACCCAACTAGTACTTTTTTTTTCTTATTGAACAACAGCATTATATTCGCCAAAGAACTGAATTTTTTTTCAAACAGCCATCAAAAAATAACACAGAGCTAAAATGACTGAAACATTCATGTACATATATTGCTTACTTACAGAGTAACAAACAAGAAACTCTCTTTGCTCTGAGTATACTCAAATTCAACTTTAATCCATGGCTGCCTGTTTCGAATTATTGTTCGACTCAATCGATTTATTATTGGCCAGGGAACCGTCGTCTGATTGAACTTTCACGAATTGTCTGCTACGTTGCACTCGGATTGGTCTTCCCATGAACATCTACAGAATCACAACTTATCAGTATCTTAATTACAAACAAACAAAAAGGCAGATTAATATCATCGAAACGGCCAACACGCCCACACCCAATTCGAAAAATCAGACAAATAATCTAGAAATTTACAAAAAGGAATTACCTTCCCTTGGAAAGCAGACATTGCTGCATCGGCTTCTTTCTTGGATTTGAAAGAGACAAAGCCATAACCAGATGACTTTCTTGGACTATCATGAAATATAACTTCAGCAGAAACAACATTAGCACCCTCAGAACTGAAGAACTCTTTAAGATGTTTAGCCCTTACTTCATATGAAAGATTTGCTACAAACAAGTTGAATGTTGGCACTAGCTTGGGTTTCTCTGGTGTAGCAGCTTTCTTCTTTTTAGGTTTAGCATAATTGAGCCTTAAAGTACGACCCTCTAATTCCTACATCAGTTAACAAAAAGGAAAAGAAACCCAATTTATCGGTAAGCCAGGGGAAATTACCTCATACACACACTTTGAGAGCACTTGTTAAACTAGTATTTAAGGAAATATATCTATTAAATAAATATGCTTACATATGACTCAAGATTATTAAGAGCCGCAAGAGCCTCCTCAGGCGAAGCCATTGAAACAAATGCCAATCCCCTATTTCTGGTCTTGTTATGCATAGAAAGCTAAGCCAAACACAATTAAGAAAAAAAAATCAATATTTCAACCACAAATCATAACCTAAATTTAAGAATAGAAAAATGTTGAGAAAAACCTCAACATCTACGACTGTGCCGTATTTCTCGAACAAAGAACGAATGTCTTCAACGGTACAACTCCAAGGTACGTTCTGGGCAATCAATCTAGTATTCGAAAACTCTTCTTCTTCTTCTTCTTCTTCTTCTTCTTCTTCTTGTTTTGCTTCTAAAGCAGTGTCTTGGGTAGTGGCAGAAAAATGGAGGATGAAACTGGTAAACGGTGTAGCTTTGAAGCGAAGAGTAGTAGTGAGAGGAGAGAATGGAGGAAGAAAACAAGTGGAAGAGTTGTTTGGGATGGAGCTAAAGTTATTGGAGATGGATTGAGGTTTATGTTGAAGAGGAAAGAGAGAAAATTGGTGGGGAAGACGAAGCAGAGCCATGGAAGAAAAAGCCGATGTTTGAAACAGTGATTGGTTTCTTTTGAGGTTTTTGAGAGGGAGAAGTGGAATGGATAAGGGATTAAGGAGACTATCGTTTCGGGAGGCAAAAACTATCTCAGGGTAGCTATAAAGAATCAAAAGGTGTAAAATACGCAGCAGTTCTTTGTTGGATTGTAAAATCTCTCCAAATAAACGTTTTCTTTTACGATTAGGGGAAAAAATGCTATTGAGCAAACTATAGAATTTGTTTTAGGTATCTCATTTTTTTTTTAAATTGATTACCTAAATTATAATTTGGTAATTAATATTTGTCATGTTAAAAAAATTCGAATTAATCAAATTATAACATGTGATACTTTTATTTATAGTCCTTTCTAATATTTTCACTTTTTTTCTTTTCTATCTCATTTTCTTTTATATTTTCTTTCCTTTTTTTTCTCCTCCTACTAATAGAAGAAGTAGTTTGCTTCTTTTCTTTTTTTTTCCTTTTTCCCCTCTTCTTCTTCTCCCACTAATAGAAGAATCAATCTGCCTGGTGGAGGGGATGGAACTCAAGAAACTAGAAAGAAATGAGCAATGGAAGAGCCTTAAGACCACAAAGAGTGAAACATACCTACAAACTAACTATTCACGTACAAAATGTATTCATTCCTTACATAGACATATTTAGTGACCTATGTTTTGTTTGTTAATTGATACATTAGAAATCATTTCAATTTAAAAAGGGCTAAGGTTGTGACAAAACAATTTTGTTGGTTTGCATTGAGAATTTAGATTGATTTTTGCAGATGATGATCAGTGATTCGCAGACGAGTTGTGGCATATATTAAAGTCGCTTTAAAATGAAAGATAAAACATGGTGAGAACTCAAGAAACCAAAAATAAATGAGTAATGAA
Source organism: Gossypium stocksii (assembly GCA_020496765.1). NCBI lineage: Eukaryota > Viridiplantae > Streptophyta > Magnoliopsida > Malvales > Malvaceae > Gossypium > Gossypium stocksii. The sequence goes on from CM035621.1 coordinate 40,389,417, forward strand.
AGAAATTTAAGGCCACAATTTATGGTTAGAGAAAAGAGGGGGGAAGGGGAAGGGGAAGGGGAAGGGGAAGGGGAAGTGCAACGGGAAAGGAGGAAAACTATGAAGATAGAAGGAGAGAGGGAGAGGGAGGGAGAAGATGGAATGGGAGCGGGAGGGAGCATGAGAGTGGGAAGGAGAGGGTGATATTTTTATTTTATTTAGAATTTTCAATTTTGTAGTTAAATTAAGATTGAATAAGTTTTTTATCAACATATGTCACTTCTTATTGGTCGCTAGGGTTTTTTTTTTAATGGATGTAAGAATAAGGGCCAACAATTGCTAAGGAGTTATAGTTTAAGTATTTGGTTTAATTAAAAAAAGTTTAGTTACTTAACTCGAACACAGGGCATAGTTTAAGGGCCTTATGTTCAATTAAACCAAAAAAATAAAGCAATTTTAAGTTCTGAATTATTTGGAAATGGTCAATTTCACCCCCTATAAGGAAACTTATGTAATTTAGCTTGTTCTCTCATACTGGAACTAGAACCTCGCTTGAGTATTTCCTGCTCTTTTTTAGTTGGTTTTTTTAGATTATTTCTTATTTTTGTAGGTTTAGGTGTGGATTCTCTATTTTATGGTTCCAATGTTTCTCTTACTTACGACATTCCCTCTCTATTACTAGTGTGGTCTTGTAGGTTTATTTTGCTTTATTTGAAACTCTTTTATAAAACTTTTTTGACAATCAAGGGTTTTCTGTGCTTCTCTGAATTGAAAGCTATGGATAGGCTTAATTTTAATCTCATTGAGGGCTTTTAGCTCACCTTGGTTCACAATTGCCTTTATTCAACTTTTTCATGGGGTTCCTCAACATGTTAGCATTGTCCTTTTTTTAGGGTAGGGTATTGATCTAGGTTATCAAGTGCTTTTCTTTAGCGGATTACTGTGAGGCTTCTAAAGCTAACCTTTGATTTGATTTCTTCGTTAGTGATTCTTTCTTAGTTAATATATCCAAGTCTTAAATGCCTTAAGTATGCTTTATTCGAATGAGAATTTACCAGTTCAATTTCAAGCTATGAGGACATATTTCATTTGATAAAATATATATTATTTTCCAGCCACCCATAATAGATAATAATTTTTTTATGAATTGCAATACCTTTAATAAATGTCATAACGTAGCCATCATGAAACAAATAAGTGATCTGCCACAATTCGTTGTGGCAAATTAGATTATTTTCGACATTTAATGAGCTTGATTTCAATTCGTTTTATGTTATTTTGTTTCATTTTCTATTTTAGTAGCTTAAACGTAATTATTAGTAAAATAAACGTTTTTATGTACTTTATAGTGTTTCGATGACCTATTAAGTCAACTCGGGCCTTGAGAATGACTAATAGGCTATTTGAGAGTGCAGGGTGCCATTTTAAGCCCTAAAATACGAAAGACAACAACCATGTCGCAACATTAGCATGAAGTGTCGTGATACTGAAGATCGAATCGAAAAATAAAATCCTCGAACAAAATGGACTTTGATGTTGTGACACCAAAATTGGGAGTCATGACATTAGCTCGGTGTTGAAACACCGATTTCTACGTGACCAAAAATTCTTGAACACGAAGGTTACGATTTTTAGGGAAATTAAGGGTCTTTTTTCAACCTAAAACCCTAATTGACATTATAATTGAAATGACACTTTAGTCATTTGGATTTTACCTAGTTTTTGCCTATATAAACAACCTTATAACCTCATTAGAAGGGGAGTCGACCTAGAGAATCGCCCTAAGGAGCTGTCCTACATATTTCATACTTTTAATTTTAGTTTTCAGTTTTCTTTCGTTCTTTATTAGTTTTTATTTTAGTTTTCTTATGTTCGCTTGATTGAAACTTTTCTATTTTGATGTGAAGACGTTTGCCAATGGAAATTGTTCCAGAACCACGCTTTACTTTAATTATTAATGAACATTCTCTTTATTCCCTTATCTTTATTTTGTTAACTTGATCAACTAATGTTGTATGAATATTGGGATAAATTCTTGTGCTTATTTTATATCTTGCATGATTCAATTATGGAACTAATTAATTGATTGAGCATAGATTATTCAAGAGACTTAGTATATTAGGGAGTGATGCGCCTAATAGAATATCTAGACAGGTGAGATCGATAGGGTATCCTGTCAAGTATAACTTGTGCCAAGTGGTGAGATTGAAAGGGTATTTGTATGCTAATGAAGAGGCTGAAAGGGTGACGTAAGTGGTAATCCTTAGTAAAGATGAGACCTAACGGGTATTCTTAGCTAAGGGTGATAAAGACTCAATTAAGGTTAATTAATGGCTTAATTAGATAATTAAGGATTTAATTGATCATAGGTCGGGAGCTCGCACCATCGACACTAGGGATAGTAAATTCCATTAGGTTATTTAAGGTTAATAAATTTAATTAGTTTAATTAATATTTTAATTCTACATCAACACTACTAATCCGTGATTCGATTAGATTAGTAATTATTTTTGGTAATTAATTTAATAATAAAATTCTCCAATCTGCTATCCCTTGGGTACAGTCCTCGGAAGACTTTCCAAGTGTTTCGTTCTAAACAAACTATATTACAATTTGACACATGTACTTGCGTACACCACTGCTTTATTTGATACCTTTTTGCTACAGTATTTTCGGTCCTAACGTTCACATGTCTGGTGGTCAAATTGTTGGCGTTGTTGCCAGGGATTGCGACGATGAAAATTGTTATTAATCTAATTAATCTGTAAAATAATACTAGTCAAAAGATATATGAGTTAGATAGTGTATCAATTTTGAATTATTTTTATCTTCATTATTTTTATTTATTTAATTTTTTTAGATACCTTGTCAACTATTTAATTTAATCATGGATTTAAGTGATGGTGAATTTGATAATGATAGTAGTTGGGATGAGGAATGTGAGATATTTGCATGGTACGATGATGAAGAGTACTGCAATGAAGGATCAAATTGGGCAATCAGAACTTCAACAAACCATTAGAGTTTAGATAAAAATAACAATGTGACTGAATTTTCAATCGAACCTCATGGTGAGATGTATGGGATATCTTCGTGGTATAAGGAAAGATACGTTAACGAAAGACTAAGTTGGGCAAATGAAACTTTGACGAGTTATGAAGGAGAATACGGTATGCCCGGACATTCAGCCCAACAAGAATTAGGCTTAATCATGGATGATAATGTATGTCGGGATTTGTATGGGCAACACAGGATCAAAAAAAGATCACGATGGTTTAACGGAGCCTTGATGAACTAGCAGGGTCATGATCAAAGATATGGAGATTACGAATATTCATTCAAATTTCCTCTAGAGACGGATGAATATAAGTCTTTCCGCCTCAGTCTAGAATCTAAAGTGAAATCAGAGGAAGTCCAAGAACAATTAAACCAATTAAAGACACCTGAATATCCAATCAAGCTCTCTAGTGATTCATATGAGATAGCCTCGTACAAACAAACCACGTCAACCTACACTGAAGATGTGGTAGAAATAAAAGAACCACTGGTGTAAAGATTGGAAATGAAAAAATCGCTAAAACAACAGATGGAGGTGTAGAGTTCTTTTGAAGAGATCAAACATGATGTTCCCAACTTTGATAATAAGAAGCACCGTATTGTCGTCAACCGGTCTAAATTAGATGATAATAGTTAGCAAGATTTTGGAATCGGAGACCACGAGGAGACATTGAATATAGCTGAAGGCATCTCCTATCCAATTAACATAAAGATAAACATAGTCATAGATGTAGATGTAGATGTTGAAGTAGATCTAATCACTAACATGGAGCTTAACCATAACCTAAATGAAAGTATAGACAAGCCAATATGCTTTCTGGTCAAAACTGAGGAGGAGGTGCCAACTGAAGAAATCGACAAGGTCATCTATATAACATACCATTTTTCAGTGGTACCAGAAATGGTGGTTTTGAAACTCTGATTTCTAATAATCGAGTCAATAAATATTATTTTATAATATTTATGTGTCTATTATAAAGTTAAATTATGTTTTGGTCCAATAATTTTAGCGATTGAATAGTTAATTAAAGAAAAATGACTAAATTGTAAAAGATGTAAAACTTCATCACTAATAATTATATTAGCCAAAGTTTATAAGTAAAATTTGTTAAAGGATTTGAATGGTAATTATACCATTATATTGGTTAATGGACAGTTAAGGGTTGTGATTAGTTAAATTTAATGTTTATTAAAATTGTAATTAATTAAATAACACATAAAAAAAAAAGAAATTTAACATATAATCTTCCTTAGCTCATCTTCCCACCGAATTAAGAAATGAAAGAAACACCATTTTTGAACTTAAGGTTTGGCCAACATTAGATTCAAACATGTAAGTGATTTCCCTATCTGTTTCTCATAAATTTTATGTTTTGTTATCATTGTAGTTTAATCTAGCTAGCCCGGAGATTAATTCATAAAACTGTTAAAGATTTTAGGACTTTCCATTGATGAACTTTTGGTGTTCATGAGATTAAATGAAAGATTTATAAGCTTGGTTGTTGATTAGGACTATTTTGTAAAAGAAACTTTTTTTTAGTTTTGAGTTTAGTGAAAAATATGAAATATGTAATGTTTAGGATGAAAATTCTACAAAATTTTTGTATGTGGGGGCTGATAAGGGATGAGGTTACAATCTGTTTTGTATCTTGGGGTGTGACTATGAAAGATTAAATAGCTTCGATTTTAGGGACTAAATTAATCAAAGTGTAAAAGTTCAGGGAAAATTTGTAAAATAAATTTTATTAGTCATATGCATAAAATAAGCATGATAATTTTTTTGAAATTGATAAATTGAATTTAACTATTATATAGATCAAGAATTGAACCGATAGGTGGAAAGTCAGGGAAAAGGGAAAATCGTAGAATAGTCCCTACAAATTTGGTCGTTAGCCGAATATTTAGGTAAGTTGGTAATGTATTAAAATGTGTTTGTACATATTATTTGTTGTAGGATCTTGATAATATAAATTGTAAATGTTGTGCAATGAAGGTAATTTGTTATAAATGAAAGCTAAGGTGAGTATGGACTATGTAATATCCCTAAACCGGGTCTATTAGTTTCGGGTATATTTTTTGGGTTTCGAGTGTGAAACTAGGAATGTATGGTGTTCCTAGTAATTTTTAATTTAATTTATGAGGTTAATTTCATCTAAAATCGATTAAACAATAATTTGAAAAAATAAAAATATTTTTGAAAAATTAATTTTAAAGTAATTAAATAATTATTAGTGAAAATAATTAATTTGGGTTGAAAAAGAATTTTTAAATAATTTTTATTAGGGGTTAATTTGAGTTAAATTTAAATATTAATTAAATTTTTAATTATAAAAAGGGAAATTATAGAGTATTTATTTGGAAAATAAACCTTAAAATTCGGAATTTTGGAGAGAAAGGATCAATTGATAAGGTAAGGGAAAAATGGCAGTGACCATTAGGCAAATTCCCCAATTTTTAAATTCTGGTGATTTTTTCAGTTTTAAGCACAATGCATTTAGCCTACTTTTCACACCATTTACACGAGATTAGAGAGCTATAAATTTTATTTTTTTTTTTGCATGGTTTTAAAGATCTATCATTAAAGAATAAATCCAACTAATTTTTTTCTCAAAATACTCTCTCAATTCACCCGAAATTATTCTCAAACATAGCAAAAAATATTCTGAAATTTCTTAAGTTTCTTAAATCAAGATTTTCAATTAACGAATTTAAAGCGAATCAAAGGTAATCTTCAATCCTAAACTTGTTTTTTATGAAGATTAGAAATATTTTTACATGATTTGAGAGTCAATTAAATGATTTTTTTATCAATGTCATCTTCTTTAAAAGCTTAAGGTACTTTAATGGTGGATCTTGAATTTTGAGAGGAAATACACAAATCCACGGATATTCCAACTCAGAAGATCTAGTAAAAGGTTTTTGGTCTTAATTATTAAGAGTAAACATGATTTGTGAGGTAATTGAAGAAATCCGAATTTCATCATCTTCATGAATTGATTTTTTTAAATTTTTGTGAAATTGATTTAAATGTGAAATTGATGCTTAGTTTATGTGTATTTGGTTTAGTATTGATGCTTGGAAGTGATTAGGAGGGTTGGAGAGATCGATTTTGTGAGGAATCGAGTTTTCGACTAGATGTTACAAATTTGGTAAGGTATCTTTGTGAAATGATTTTGATTAGCATAATTAATTAAAGTTCATGTTTAATATAGCTTTGGAAAGGTGGTAATGTCTATTTTACCTCTGATGATGCTCCGAATCTTGAAGAGGTTAAAGATAACCAGAATTGAAGCTTGGAATTGCCTAGTTGATCACTTGTTGTGATAGAATAAAAATGTGTGTTGAGTGTTTCTAAGGGCGATTTGGTAAATTGACCCTCAATTATGTTTAATTAGTACCTTAATTAATGATTAAAATTAATTAATTATGGATGAATGGTTGATTTTGCAAGATTGATATTAAATGTGCAAAAATTGAATTTGTATTGAAAAAAAAAAATGGTAAGTAAGTTTTTTGGTGGTGTGTGCTATTTAATTAGATTAATTTTAAGAATCATTTTAAGCATGTGCATTGAAATTTTTGATCGTGATATGTTGGTATTACAATTGGTAATTGAATATGGGAAATTGATGAATGAATTGCTTGATTTAAATAGATGTTAAATGGCTCTGTTACAAGTTATACATAATCATTTTGTCACTTTAAATTGAACACAATAATGATTGATTTATATGCTATGTTTGACTGAATATATTGGCAACATGCATGGTGGATCCATTGGATATAGTTGGCATGCCATAGGATTTGTGGGTACTCATATTTATTTGTAACATTGTGAGCATATGGCTCTAGGTGGACTGATTTGTTTGGAGTAGATAAGGGAGTGTTGAGCATGAGTCTCCACTCAATGGGTTATTTGAGGCGCTATAAAGGAGCATGTGCTTTGGCCCACTCAACTTGGTAGACTGTATTTGATATTTGTGGGAGTTCAGAGATCCATTTATCCGACGTATGATCACTCGATTAAACCACGAGAAATGAATGCCAATATATTTAAGTGTGATTGTTGCTATATCAATTGATGATTGAATGCCATGAATAAATGATTTTGGTATTGAAAATACTTGTGGAAATTTAATTGGCATGTTTCTTCACTTTGGCTGATAATTGGTGATTGATTGGTTGTGAATTAAGCATGAATTGGATCTTACTCTACTTGTCATTTTTATTAATATTCATTGAGCTTTTTAAAGCTCATGCCCTCACATTCATGCAGATAATCGTTGAATTGAGGAGCTGAAGGGCCAAGCAAGAGAGTTCCAAGAGATCTAGGCTTGGTAGAGACTTTATTACATATTTTAGAGATTGTAGTCGGGCATTGTGGAACTCACAAGAATTTGTTGATTTTGATTGTAATTGGACTTTGGACATTTATTTTGGATGGTTTTATAATAACTTTGAGGCATGTTTGAGTTTAATTATTGAATGATTTATGGTGTATTGTTGCTTGATAACACAGTGATTGATAACACGGTGTGTGAAGCATAAAATTTATACTAACGATTGTTTAAATGAAGCTTCCATGGAGTGGTTTAGTAACGACTAAGGTACGCTGCTTGTAACAGCCCATTTTTCAATAAATCAGAACAGTGGTTTTGGAACCACAAATCCAATGTTGGAAAATTATTTTAATATTATTTTTTGTGTTTATAGCGTAATAGCATGTCTGTGTGAAAATTTCGTGATTTAATTTTATCGATTGGATGGTTAATTTGATAAAAGAACTAAATCGCGTAAAACGCAAAAGTTGCATTCTACTTGTGTGTTTATTTGCTATGAAATTAAAAGGTGGAAGTCCTTATTATGAAATTAGACCATTGATAGAGGAAATTGACATATATAGCCATCCATTATGTGTTTATAAATGATATTAAATAAGGTTAATAAAGTAATTTAGTAATTAAGTTATAATTTAATAAAACAAAAGATGAAACATGTTCCTCTTCGTCATTTGACTGAAAATAAGAAAAGGAAATAACGGCTTAAAGCTTTGAAAGTTTTGGCACTTGTATGGCTAAATTGGTAAGTGATTTTAACTCGATTTTTGATGATTTCTATGTTTTTTATGATCATTGCATCGAGTACTAGCTAGCCCAGGGACTACTTTACAAAACTGCTTAATGTTTTGAAAGTTTCCATTTATGAATGCTTGAGCTCTTGAATGTTTGATGATGAAAAATGAGTATTTGTTGATAGATTATCATATTTTGTAAAGTGATTTTTAATGAAAATGCAATTTAGGGATTAAATTGTGAAATGTGTAAATTGAGGGGTTGAAATGTGAAATAAACGAAAGTTATGGGCTGCAAGGGACCTATGGAGAATTCGGCTAAACATGGGTATATTGAAATTTGCTGTAATTTTGTGTTTTTGTAAAATAAGGATTAAATTGTTAAAAGTGTAAAAGTTTAGGGGCTAATGTGCAAATATGCCAAAATTGGTGTTTTAGACTAAATTGAATGAATGGTTGATTGAATAAGTTAATTTTGAATATATTTAGATCAATAAAAGCGGAATCCGAAATTTGATCAGGGAAAAAGCAAGATTATCGAGTAGTCGACTTATTTCGTGGTTTCCGTACTCGAGGTAAGTTCGTATATAATAAGTAACATTTTAATGATGTTTAAATGCTTTGATATTATTTAAAATGTGAATACAAGATTATAAATGTGTTTGACGACAACTTGGTTATATAATAGCACTAAGTGTGCGAGATTGAGATAGCTTCGGTTAAATATTTTGGCACTAAGTGTGCGAGACCGAGATAGCTTCGGTTAAATATAGTGGCACTAAGTGTGCGATCTTGATATAGCTTCGATTATTTTTTTGGCACTAAGTGTGCGAGTTATCCGAATATCCAAAGATTTCTAAATGGTTTAATGAATAGGCCAAAGAAGTGAATAAGTAATAGATAAGTACGGGAAGGTATAGGTACGTACGAAACCTTTATGATTATCGAATGAATGAGACTCGATAGACTCATATGGAATTAAAAAGTGAATATGAGTAAGAATTGAGTAAAGTTATGTGTTATGCTTAATTGGTTGAATGATATTTAAGTGTTGAGCTCATTTAATTATCGTACGAACTTATTAAGCTGTAAAGCTTAGTTTGTGTTTTTCTTTGTGTTTTTTATAGTGATATCGAGCTAGCTCGAATCTAGGAAATTGTCGGGAACATCGTTGCACTATCGGCCATCTATTTGGTACTTTTGAAGTTATGTATATGTGGTATATGGCATGTATAGGCTATTTGTTATTTTGGTATGTTTTTGAGTTCTGGAATTATAGCCATGTGATTTGGCTTGTAAATGATGTTAATGTTGGTGTATATTTGGCCATTTAAGTTGGCTCAATTTATGAGCTTGCTATGTGTGTGGTTGATGGTGAAGAAATGCATGATTGAAATAAATTAAAGTGATGAATATTGATCTCGTGATGTGATGAAGTAATAAATTGATCGCACCTAAAAGACTAACTATGTAATGCCCTAATTTTTTGGGTTTTCAGATTTTTCTTGAATTTATCTTTGCATGTCTTGATAGGCTGTTGGAGTAAATTAAATGTGTTTAGTGGGCCTTTGGAAGGCCTAAGTTTAAGTTAAAGCCTAGTTGAATTTTTAAATTTTAGACTTAAAGGAGAAGGGGCATTGGCTAAGTGGGCTTTTAAACAAAAATTGGGAAATTAAGACACAAGTAAACCTGTGTTGAAGTGGCAAGATGGCGCCACTTAGAACACAGGGGGTGGCGTGTGGAGGCTATGTAAGAGCTAAGGTTCGAGTCCTATGGCAAACAAGATGCTATTTTGTTTTTTTTTTAACATTTGCGCATGGTAAGTGATGGAACTCAAGTTGAACTCTGAAGGGAAGTGTTTGAACTACTCATGAGATTGAATCAATGAGGGATAAGGGGAGAAAATTTAGGAATTTTGAATGGGAAGTTTGAGTTGGCCAATTGGAGGTTTGAAGGTGCATATTCGGCTAGGGCTTTTAGGAGTTTGTATTTTCGGCAATTAGAGTTGTCTGTGCCGACATCTTTAGGGGCTAGTCTTCAGGTTTTGGCAAGTTTGGTCACTCTCTTTTTGCCGAATAGGTATAGAACTTTTAGGGCTCTTTGCTCTTTCTTTTGTCTTCCTCTCCTTTTGATTCAAAAAGCTAAAAACGTAATTTACAAACCTCTTGTGCCAATTTGCTCAAAGAACCCAAACTATTTCTTCTCTTTTCTTCTCAAGCCAAAGCTATTCTTTCCTTCTCCTCTTTCTTCTTCACTTCATAGCCTGTCTCGGCTCACTTGGAACCTCACCTAGCTGACTTCTCAAAAGTCGAAATCTCGAAAAGTTTAGTTTTTGTGCTGATTTCTCCTTGGCCGAATCTCTCCATTCTTTTTATTCTCTTCTAGGTGAATCACCTATACTTCTCTTTTCTATTTCTTTATTGATTTCTCTTGCACTCCCTAATAACCGAATCTTGTCATCTTTTCGCAAACATTCACCCTGTAGCCGAAAACGTTAAACCTCTTCTGTATCTTCTGGTTTTGGGGTAGATTCACTAGAGATCGAGATTTGGTTTAGGAGAAGGCGACTGCTGTGATATCTATCGAATAGAATAACTTCTTGGATAAGAATTTCAAATCTCCTCTTACTTTTGGTTAAGAGAAAAGTTGAAACCCCTTAACCCTTTTGGGGCTAATCGGTCTAAACTCTCGCTATGGGTTTGGATGGTAGGTTTTTGTTACTAATGGAGTTCTATGGTTTTTGTAAGGTGGATCTCGTGGAGGCTAGAGGGGTTAATGATATCAAGGCAATCTAGATCTAGATCTAGTGATCTCGATTTCGACAAAGGTAAGGGATGGTGTTTTATTGATAGTTGCTGAATGTGTAAGTCAGTATGGGGTTAATTTCTTATTGAGTTATGGTTTAACGTGAAATTAATTATTTTAGGATATTTACTCGCGGAAGTGTCGGACGTTAATCGTAAGTAGGTGTGTAATCGACGCCCTCTGGTAGACTAGATCGGCAAAAGCCGAAAAGCCGAAATGTCGAAATGCCAGCATTTCAAGGGCTTACGAGCGTGCAAGTGCTCGTGGGTCGGTTTCAAACTGTGAAAATGGCAATAATGGACGGTAAGACTACTGTGTGCGTTTTCGTGCATGTTGGTGGTATTGAGCCTCGATGGGCTGAATTCGGGCCCAATGGGCTTACGAGCCCATATGTGTGAAATCAAGCGGTAAGTATATTCTAGTAATCTGGTTGTTAGATCTGGTAAAACGTGTGCAAAATTTGGACTTAGCGGACCACAGTAGCTTGTGGGCTCCGTCGGGCCCATTAGGGGTTTTAGAGCCCGATGACTCTATGTTAATGAAGTGGGTTAAGTAGGTTACTCAGACAATGTTAAAACTGTTAATAGACTGTAGTAAGCATAAAACCCTTAAACCTAGTGAGATTACCAAAATACCCCTAAAGGGGGGAAATTACTGTTTTCCTCCTAGGTGCTAAATGACCATTTTACCCCTAGGGTTAAGTTGACTGATTTGCATGCTATTATATTGCTTTTCTGTATGCCATGTCATATATATTCTGATTGCATAGGTTGGGTTGTGTTTATGAAGGAAGTGCTAAAAGTGGCAATGCTACGTATACTGCTTAAGGGCTCTGCCTCGTATTACTGTTCTGGTGGCTTGGCCACAATATCTGATTTAGCTAACATAGCAACTAATAAAAAGAACCAAAGCGTAATTAACTGTCTATGTGACACACTAGATCTGGCCATAACGTCTGGGCCGAGTTTGGGGTGTGACAAACTATTATCACGATAAAAGGCAAGCGCACCTATCGAGTAGTAGTATAGCTTGTGGCAAGATTGGAATATCGAATCCAAGGAACTAAACGTACTAGTAATGACTTTCCTCCTATTATATAGCCTAAGAATAAAAAGGGGGTTTGGTTGTAAACTATCTAAACTAAACTAAAGAAGCGATAAAGAGTAAATTAGGAAAATTACTTTGGGAAAACTGAATGGTAAAGACAATACCTAAGGAAGAATCCACCTAGACTTCACTTGTAATCTAACTCTGAACTAGATGATTTCTTCATTCGACTTGATCCGTAGAGATCCCTAAATTATGTTAATATCTCCGTCGAGAATAAGAACAACTAATCCTAGGTTGATTAATTGAAATCTCTTTCTAATTAAAACCTCTAGTCTTACATTAACTCGATCTATGGATCCCCATATTAGATTTGACTCTAATCCGGCAGATTTTCATCGTCCTATATCTAGGATTGCGATCAACTTCTCTTAATTGTGTTGGATCTACTCTTAAACAGGGACTTTTGCTCCTCTACCTAAGCACATTCGACTTAAATTAATATCCCGAAAATATCAATTCAAGAATTAAAAACACAATTAAGAACAAGTCAAATATTTATCATATAGTTCAGATAACAATAACAAGATTCGTCTTAGGTTTCATCCCCCTTAGATATTTGGGGTTTTAGTTCATAATTATAAAAATAAACATCTCAGAATAAATAAAATAACAAAACATAAAAAAACCCAAAACTCCTGAAAGGATGAAAGGGAGATCCTTTGTCTTGATGTAGATCTTGGCTTCTAAGATGGATTAATCAGCTTTCCTTTGAGTAATTCCCTGCTTTTAGCTCTCTGTCTTAGCGAGAAGACTGTACCCTTGGCGGGAATAATGCACCACCTTGCAATTGCCTCCTAAGGTCTTTATATAGAGTTTGGAGAGTCTTTTTTAGCCCCTAAGTAGCTTTTTCCTCGTGAAATTGAACTTCCTCACGACAAGGACACGCCCGTGTGCCATGCCCGTGTGAGTTGACGCTAGGCTATGTTCAAGCCTGTTAAAGTGGCACAGCCATGTGAGTTGCCCATGTGAATCGAGTTTAGGCCATGCTCGAGCCTGTTTATGTGGCACGGATGTGTGACACGCTCGTGTGGTGAACTCCAGGCTGTGTTGATTCCTTGCTTTGGCTCATTTTCTCTGTTTTCGGCCGGTTTCTTATTTTTTTCACTCCCCTAAGCTCATCTGAGTATAAAACATGAAATTAAAGGTTTAAGAGCATCAAATTCCACAAATCAAGGAATAATTCATCCATAAATGTGCTAAGCATGAGGTAAAAATATGTATAATTTACGGTTTGTCAAATACCCCCACACTTAAGCCTTTGCTTGTCCTCAAGCAAAATCTCAATTCATAATTAAAAAATCATTCCTCTCAACTTATAATCCTTATCAATAAGGTTTCAAACTAATCCACAAGTAATCATCCATTGAAAATTCAACCAAAAGAAAGTTAAAGTCTCAAACAGTTCTAAGTTGAGAATTTTATCATAGAAACATAGGTCTTCTCCCCTCTTCTAGGTAATTACCTTTAACTCAAAATCAACAAGAGTTGACATCCTCACTAAAGATTCACTCTATCCACTCGAAGTGTTTAGGGTTCAAAATTTAAGCACTCATTAGTCAACCTGAAAAGTTATTACCATAAGCTTGCAGGAAAATCAAATCTCCACCACTATGTATTGAAATGATACATTGATCAAAAGGTCTCTCAAGGGTTGTAACGTGGCATTGGTTAGGGGTGTGGTTACAAGCTGAAAAAGAGGGTTAGAATCGAGATTGAATTGAAAAATCATCTAACTAGAAAAATCTCTATCATTGAAACATATTCCTAGAGTAAAGCCTTTTGGATGACGTCATTTAAGAACAAGAGCTCAAAAATTACATGGAAATATGCAAAATATTGAATTACAATTAAGAACAAGTTGAATATTTATAAACTTTACAAACTGAAAAGGAGAACAAAGCTAGATAATTATTCAACTCAAATCTCGACAAAAATAGGGATCAAAATAATTGAAGGGAATTCAACAAAAAATGGGTTATAGGTTAATATTGAAGGTAAGTCAATGAATGGTTTGTTAGGCTTAATGGGGTTCACTACGGGTTAATTTATAAAGGTAGGTTTTTATGGAGTAAGTGGGTTAAAAACCTAAGTGCCTTTATCATTTCGGAATATCAAATCAATGACGTGGTCTCAACATGTATAATCGAGCAAGTTCTAGAATAACAAATCAGTATTGGCTCACTCAAAGCAACAATAAAAGTGTGCACGAAAGGATGTATGCTCAAAAGGTTAAAAAATCTCACCAGAATTATGGCTTTTGATGTCAATCCTGCAAATTTCAAATTTCAAGATAACACTTAAAATTGGGGAAAACAACCTAGAAAAATTTAAATTCTCAAAAATTTCAACTTATCATGCTTGATTCTCTAATGTCTTAAAGTTTGAATAATCAAAGCATAAGTACCTATGTCTTAATTCTCAACATATCAATAAAAATCATAAATCAATCAGAATTCATTTTAATAGGGGATTGAGAATAATGCACAGAGTGAAAGTGCGAATTTGGGATTTGAGAACAATGCAATAAGTTAGTGGAAAAAATTTTTAGGTGTTCAAGGATAGTGTAAAGAATGAAAGTGAACTCCACAAGTCAGTGGCAAAAATTTTTAGGGGTTCAAGGATAATGTAAAGAATGAAAGTGAACTCCCCCCACACTTAAGATGTACATTGCCCTCAATGTACAAGGATAACATTAGTAGCAATAGAAGCATAAAATCATAAGATAGGGAGAGAAGTGAAACTCCCTAAATATTAGATGAATTCCTTGAGTTGGAGGTGTGGAAGTTTGTGGAAAAAAGGGTCGATCCACAATCTCTATGCCAAGAAGATATGATGATCGAGGTCGTGGTGGCTATAAGTAGGAACAGACAGTCGTGGCAGGGTTTTTCCATTAGATATGGATTTGAGCTGTAAAACTCTTTTGAAACTGCGATAACATTTATCACTTTTAGGGAATTTGGGTTAGCATAATGTACTCGTTAGGAAATAGCCAATATTAAACATTTGAAATAAAATAAACTAAGTTCTTAAAATACTAAAATTCAAATAATTAAAACGATAAGGTTTAAATAAAATAAAAGGAAAAAGTAAAATAAAAAGGAAAATAAAGGAGAAGATAAGAGGACTCGTAAGTCCTAATCTTCAGATGGTTCGTGAGGTGGGGATGGTGATGCGAGATGAAAATGCTGACAAATCTGAGATAGAGTAGCATCAATGTGATCAAGGTGCTGAAAACATTGTTGCTGGAATTGTGCGAACTGCTCAGAAGTGACATAATCTGAAGTTGCCGCCTGAACTGGGCGGCTAGTAGGCGGTGGCTCCTCATGGGATGGAAGAACATCATCAGTAATGTCCTCTGGGTCCTCCTGCTCAGTGGATTGAGCTAGCTGGTACTGAGGAGGATCGCTCCCTTATTAGCACTGAATCATCCTCATATGAAGCATACTTTGGATGCCCTACAAGGACATCTGACCAATGAGGGTGTAAGAGGATGTCTGGACCTCTATGTTGAGGAGGCCGAAGTAGTGGGCCAGGCGGGCCACGTACGGGCCCATCGATATTACACCCCTTCGATGCCGCTCGGTTTGGTGCTGAATAGCATGGGCTATGAAGTAGGGGAGGTTAAGCACGTGTGCGTGCGCCATGCTCCACAAAAATTAGGCGTCATGGGTGTTGACGACGTCAGTGCTCTCCCATCTACCCGTCATGTGTGTGCGAGTAGAGCATGTAAGTACCTCAGAGATGGGGCAAGAGCCGTCGCCTTGGAGCAACTGGGGTCGTATATGGCCAAAATAGGGACTAAGGCCTGCCAACACTTTGCTAGAGAGAAATGGATGTGGCTGTGTAGCTCGGAGAGGTTTTCTTCTTCCATGAACTGCTCAGTGTATAGCCTTAGTACTATACCGAATTCTGATACACTGAACTGTCGAACAAGGCCTCCGAGGTGGAACTAGACTGTCCCCAGATCGTCATATCGAACCATGACTGTTTGGAGATAGAATGTGGAGTAGAGCTCTAGGGTGAGCTCGAGGTAAGTGGGCCTGATGATTTGGAAGAATTGGTCCCTTGGGTCCGTTGTCAATAAGGCTCGTACTGCGTCTGCTAGTTGGACCCGTTCTAATACAGCCCAGTTGATGCACCTTCCTATTTTGAGCAGTCTCACCCTTAAAATTTGAAACTGTTCCTCTCGGGAACTTTGCGAAAATTAGAGGAAAGGGTGTTTGATTTTAGTTGTGGCTCTGGAAGAGGAACCACCGGGCCCCTTTCATTTTTTGGAAGCGAGGATAGCAGCTTTCTTTCCTCAGGAGGATGACATGATTCCTGAAATCAAAACAAAACAAAAAACAATAAAGATGGGCATGTATTATTCATAACAAGTGATGACTAACGATAATCAAGACTAAATTATTTGATCAAGTACTAATACCTATTTCAATGCAAAAGTCAATATTAGGAAACCAATTTGTTATTCGATTTATCTAAGCATGGAACTAAACAGAATGTGAGTGTTAAATAGCAAAATGCACTAAGAGCTAATTTCCTAAGATAAATAAAAATGGCAATAAGAGAATGATTCAAAATGGCATGATATTAATCAAAGTCACGGATCATCAAAAATGCATGGGTATCAAATAATTATTGAAAATAATCAAGCATGAGTGAAAACAGTAAAGATAGAACTAATAAAGATAGAACTAATTAAAAACAAAAGCATAGATTAAGAGAAAATGGGGAAAGGGGAATCGAATGGGTAACGGAGCACGGTCGTGGTGAAGCTTGCACGGGCATGGTGGCATGGTCTAGGTTAGGGTAGCACTAGGGAGGGCTGTTTTGGGCTGTGGGTGGAGAGGTTTTTAGGGTTTTAGTGGAGAAGAAGATGAATAGTTAGGGTTTTATATAGGATTTTGGGCACACGGGTGTGTCACACGCCCGTGTGAATCGTTTTTAGCCCGTGTGGTTCAAATTTGAAGGGTTTTGGTGTGCTTGAGTCATGGAACACGCCCGTGTTCCTTGGGCATGTTGGGGCACACGGCCGTGTCGCACGACCGTGTACTTCGATGTTCGCTTCTCTCACACCCGTGTAGGGGGTCACACGATGGTGTTAAATTGGCAGGTTCGGCCACAGGGTTGGATACAGGCGTGTCGCACGCCCGTGTTGATTTAACAAGATCGACCAAGGCCTTGGGGCATGGCTGTGGGTCATTATTGTAGCCTGTGTCGATTTGTCAGGTTTGGCCATGGCTGCTTCGCACGGCCGTGGTGAATTGTCGTAGCCCGTGTTGGAAAAATTATTGTCATGTGTACGCACGGCCATATCGCACAGTCGTGGCTTTGCCTATGGTGTCCACACGGCTTTGGGCACGCCCGTGGTTATGGCCGTGTGGCATGAAAAGCCTACATTCAGAAGGTTAGTTGATGAATTAAAGAGCTTAAACAAAAGTATTTTACTATGTCAGTGCTCAAGCTGCCTCCTGAGAAGCGCTTGTTTATAGTCTAAGCTCGACTTTCTTCAAGCTTGCATGATTACAATGGTTTGAGGAGTTCGAACTCCTCTCTCTTGCTACTAGTTTCACTAACAAAACAAGGTTTGAGTCGAGTATAATTTACCTTAAAAGTGCTAAAAGTCTTATGTGTTATCTCGACTGTACCATAGGGGAAAATTTTCATTATCGTGAAAGGAGGAGTATTACCTGTATGAATTTTTGAATTTGAAATTCGAGGATCTTCCTCCTTTAAGTATACCTTATCCCTTACCTTAAATTTATTCATTTTTACCTTAGGGTCATCATGGTGATGCTCTGGTGTGATGTGGCATACTTTGGGTTTCTCTTGCCGGTAGTTCAGCCACTCGTCTCATTCTTTAAGCTATAGCATTTGTTTTTCATGGGTGTTCTCCTTGGAAGGACTCGTCTGTTGCTTGAGCTCACCTATGTGAAGAGTATCCTACAAAGAAGGTTAGGTGGTGAGATCACTTTTATTATTAGGACTCGTAATAATGTCTTTATTGTCAACAGTCTTATTAGAGTTACAAGCCTGCAAAGTAATTTTGTCATCACCTATACGAAGTGTGAGCTCGCCTGTGCCTACAACAATTATGGTTCTAGCAGTTGCTAAAAATGGTCGCCCTAGAATTAGGGGTACATTGCTATCCTCATCCATGTCTAAAACGAAAAAGTCGACTGGAATATAAATTTATCAATTTTGACAAGCACATCTTTGATTATGCCCTTGGGAAATCTAATGGTTTTATCAGCCAATTGGATGCTCATCTTAGTTTGCTTAGGTTTCCCAAGACCTAGTTGTTTAAACAATTTGTATGGCATTACATTAATACTTGCTCTTAAATTAGCTAAAGTATTTTTAACATCTAAACTACGAAGTAAATAAGGAATTGTAAAACTCCCTGGATCTTTTACTTTGTTGGGTAGCTTATTCTGCAAAATTGCTGAGCATACTGTATTCAATTCCATGTGGGATGTTTTATTTAGCTTTCGTTTGTTCGTCAGGAGCTCTCTTAAAAATTTAACAGCGCTTGGCATCTGCGACAGAGCTTCAATAAATGGTAAGTTAATATGTAATTTCTTTAAGAGTTTAAGAAATTTACTGAATTGCTCGTCTGTACGGTCTTTCCTTAGCGCGTTGGGATATGGGACACGAGGCTTATATTCTTTAACAATCGATTCTTTGTGACTTACCTCATCCTTATCGCTACTTACCACAGTCTCCTTACTTGGCTCTAGTTTAGTTTTAGCTAACCTTTCTTCATCAATCGTGTTGATGGCATGGAGTTCCTCCTTAGGGTTGGTCTCGGTGTTGCTCGGTAACCCACATTGTGGTCTTTCATAAATTAACTTAGCGAGCTGGCCTATTTGAGTTTCAAGTCCTTGAATGGATGCTTGCTGGTTCTTAAGTGTCATCTCGGTATTCTGGAAATGGGTTTCTGACACGGCGATAAATTTTGTGAACATCTCCTCAAGGTTCGGCTTCTTCTCTTATTGGTATAGTGGTTGTTGAAATCCCGGAGAAGGTGGTGGTCTCTGATTTCCTTGATTGCCGTGTCCTCCTCATGAGAAATTGGGGTGATTTCTCCAACCTGCGTTGTAAGTGTTATTTTCAGGGTTATTTTGAGATCTAGGATTGTTACCTATATAGTTGGCTTGCTCGTTTTCCATGCCATATCTATAGGTGGAGTACTCAGAATTGCTTATGTTTCCTTGGATTGAGTCACATTGCATGACTAGGTGTACCTGCGTAGAACCAACTAAACCATCAATCTTTTTTATTTAAAAGTTCTACCTGATTAGAAAGCATGGTGACCGCATCAACATTAAAGACCCCTGCAGCTTTTTATGGCTTTGTTCTCATAACTTGCCACTGATAGTTATTCAGTGACATTTCCTCTATAAACTCGTAAGCTGCTTCTAGTGTTTTGTTATTTATTGTTCCACCGGTAGCTGCATCGATCATTTGTCTCGTTGAAAGGTTCAAACCATTGTGAAAAGTTTGAACTTGTAACCATAAGGGTAACCCATGGTGAGGGCACTTTCTCAATAAATCCTTGTATCTCTCCCAAGCATCATAAAGTGTTTCTAAATCCATCTGCACAAAAGAAGAGATATCATTCCTTAATTTAGCCATTTTAGCCAACAGAAAATATTTGAGTAAAAATTTTTCGGTCATTTGTTCCCATATAGTGAAAGATCCTCGTGGTAACGAATTTAACCACTGTTTAGCTTTATTCCTCAAGGAAAATGGGAATAGTCGAAGACGAATGGCATCATCAGAAATGCCATTTATTTTAAACGTGTCGCAAAATTCCAAAAAGTTGGCTAAATGAGCTTTAGGATCTTCATCCTGTAAACCATCAAACTGAACAAACTGTTGTATCATCTGTATATTGTTAGGTTTCAGTTCAAAATTATTTGCAGCAATAGTAGGCCTAACAATACTGGATTTAGTACCAGCCAAATTAGGTTTAGCATAATGATACATAGTGCAAAGAACAGGATTTTGCTCAACAGGATTTGCGGCTACCACAGGAGGTAACTGATTATCTTGATTTGCCTCCATCTCTTCAGTAGGTTCAGGTTCTTCTTCTTGTCCTTGTTTTGGATATCGCAAGCTTCTTCTTATTTCTCTGCGAGTTCTATGAACTGTGGCTTCTAAATCATTGTCAAACAACAATGGGCCTCTTGGGTTTCTTCTAGTCATAAACTAGAGACACCTGGAAGAGAAAAGTAAAAAGAAAATTTTAGTAAAAAAAAACCTAAAATAAATTGCAATAAAAGTAAAAATGGCTAAAGTAATAGGAATCGAGTGTTCCTAATATTTTAGTTCCCTAACAACGGCGCCAAAAACTTGATCTCGTGATGTGATGAAGTAATAAATTGATCGTACCTAAAAGACTAACTATTATCATGATAAAAGGAAAGCGCACCTATCGAGTAGTAGTATAGCTAGTGGCAAGACCGAAATATCGAATCCAAGGAACTAAAAGTACTAGTAATGACTTTCTTCCTATTATCTAGCCTAAGAATAAAAAGGGGGTTTGGTTGTAAACTATCTAAACTAAACTAAAAAAGCGACAAAGAGTAAATTGGGAAAATTACTTTGGGAAAACTGAATGATAAAGACAATACCTAAGGAAGAATCCACCTAGACTTCACTTTTTGTCTAACTCTGAACTAGACGATTTCTTCATTTGACTTGATCCGTAGAGATCCCTAAATTATGTTAATATCTCCGTCGAGAATAAGAACAACTAATCCTAGGTTGATTAATTGAAATCTTTTTCTAATTAAAACCCCTAGTCTTGCATTAACTCGATCTATGGATCCCCGTATTAGATTTGACTCTAATCCGGTAAATTTTCGTCGTCCTATGTCTAGGATTGCGATCAACTCCGCTTAATTGTGTTGGATCTACTCTTAAATAGGGACTTTTGCTCCTCTGCCTATGCATATTCGACTTAAATTAATATCCCGGAAATATCAATTCAAGAATTAAAAACACAATTAAGAACAAGTCAAATATTTATAATATAGTTCAGATAGCAATAACAAGATTCGTCTTAGGTTTCTAACAAGATTCGTCTTAGGTTTCATCCCCCTTAGATATTTGGGGTTTTAGTTCATAATTATAAAAATAAACATCTCAGAATAAATAAAATAACAAAACATAAGAAAACCCAAAACTCCTGAAAGGATTAAAGGGAGATCCTCTGTCTTGATGTAGATCTTGGCTTCTGAGATGGATCAATCGGCTTTCCTTTGAGTAATTCCCTGCCTTTAGCTCTCTCTCTTAGCAGGAAGACTTTACCTTGGGCGGGAATAATGCACCACCTTGCAGTTGCCTCCTAGGGTCTTTATATAGAGTTTGGAGAGTCTTTCTTAGCCCCTAAGTAGCTTTTTCCTCGTGAAATTGAACTTCCTCACGATAGGGACACGCCCATGTGGCACGCCCATGTGAGTCGATGCTAGGCCGTGTTCAAGCCTGTTAAAGTTGTACGGCCGTGTGAGTTGCCCGTGTGAATCGAGTCTAGGCCATGCTCGAGCCTGTTTATGTGGCACGGCCGTGTGATACACCCGTGTGGTGAACTCCAGGCCGTGTTGATTCCATGCTTTGGCCCATTTTCTCCATTTTCGGCCCATTTCTTGTTCTTTTCACTCCCCTAAGCTCACCTGAGTATAAAACATGAAATTAAAGGTTTAGGAGCATCAAATTCCACAAATCTGGAAATAATTCATCCATAAATGTTCTAAGCATGAGGTAAAAATATGTATAATTTACGGTTTATCAAATATGATATGTGGTTTTGGAACATGTTTGAATAGATGAAATATGAGTAAAGAATCATGTTGTTTTGGTAGGTATTTGGTTAGGCAAATGGTTATGATAGGTGTTGAAATTGAAATGGCATAAATGTGATGAATTGAGGTTGAATTGGTTGCTTAATGGTGACTTGAAATTGTGCATTTTGAACTTGTACGGTATGCCTTATATGGGTGGCAAAATGGCCTTGTAAACGGCCTAATTTTTGTTCACACGTGCATGTGTCTTAGCTGTATGTGACACATGGTCATAGTACACGGCCATGTGTCCCCTGAAGCTTAATTGAAAACCAAGTCAGTGAGTTACACGGGCTAGACACATGGACGTATGGTTGGCCATGTGACCCAAGTCAGTATGTATGCCTTGTTTCCACACAGCCTGTGACACAGGAGTGTCTATGGCCATGTGAGGCACAGGGCCTGGTCACACGGGCATGTGACCATTGTTTGCATGAAATTTTCTAAGTTTTTCTAAAGTTTGAATGTAACACCCCTTACACGTGTTCGACGCCGAAACAGGATACGAGGTGTTATCGGGCCATAAATTTTTATCCAAATTAAAACTATTCACATTCAATCATAACGTCCCTCAAATAAGCCTACGAGGCCCAAAACATACATTGGGAGCGTTTCGAGACTAAACTGAGAACTTTAGAAAATTTTACAAAAACCTAGAAAATTTTCACTACACAGGGGTCACACGCCCGTGTGGTTGTGGGACATGCCCGTGTGAGCAAGCCGTGTGGTCCTACACGCCCGTGTCCCTACCTCGTGTAACTCTCTGTTTATGACATCGTCAACATTTAAGGATCACACGACCAAGTCACACGCCCGTGTGCTAGGCCGTGTGGTCAATTTAATTTTCATAATTTTTTATAAAATAGATGCAAACTTACACACCTTGGGCACACGCCCGTGTTCCAGGTCGTGCCATCCACACGGCTGAGACACACACCCGTGTCTCTGCCCGTGTGCTCCATACTGGGCATTCTATTTTTAAAAATTAAGGTGCAGGGGACACACGACCTATTCACACGCCCATGGGGCTGACTGTGTGTCACATACGGCCTAGACACACACCCGTGTGTCTACCGGTAACATCTCGAATTAGGGGCTAATTGAGAAAGTGGTTTCAAAACCATGAATCCAAGGTTTAAAAATATTATTTCAATTTAGTTTTGATGTTTATTGGGTGTGTGGCTAAATATGTGAAATTTTGGTGTGTGAATTTTATTGGTTACCTGTCCAATTTGATAGGTTGGACTAAATTGCAATAGGTGAAAAATATGGGTTTTAATCCATAAAGGTACTTGATTGAATTAGGTTTTGAAATTAGAGGTCCTTATATGGTAATTAGGCCCTTTTTAACTTAGTTGGACAAAAATGCCCAAGGAAGGGTGGAATACTAAAGGTTTTTAATGAAGAGCATTTTGGTCATTAGTTAATAAAAGAAATAAAATGGGAAAAGAAGTCAAAATTGAGTGTCCATCTTCCTCCTTGGTGCCAAAAATTAGAAGCCTTCCATAGCTAGGGTTTTGGTCATTTTCAAGCTTGGTTCAAGGTACATTCAATCCTCGTTTTTAATTTTCTTCATATTTTGAGAATCCTCATAACTTGCTCTAGCTATTTCTACCATTATTTTAAGCTAGGGTTGATGTTTAAAATTTTACCCATGTATGACATACAAGTATTTTGATGTCTAATGGTGGAAAATGAAGGATTAGGGTGTGGTAAACTATGATTACTAGGTGATTTCTCATGAAAGTCCCTAAAAAGGACCAAATTGCAAAGTTAATAAATTGAAGGGTAAAAGTATGAATTTGTGAGAAATGTGGGTTCTTTTGGGTGCCATGGATATTTGGCTAGGCTTGGGTAACCAAAGGAATTGATATAGTTCAATTTACGAGCCTAGGGACTTAGTTGTAAAAATTTACAAAGTTAAGGGTAAAGTGGTAAAAGTTTCCATAGGATGATTTTGTGTCCAATTAAGTAATGTGTGCATTAAATGAGTTATTGTGTCATTACAGATCGAGAAGATCGAGGAATCAACCTTGACTAGGGCAAGGGCTAGGTCTCGGATTAAGTTGCAAATTACCGCTTTTTGTTGTCGAGGTAAGTTTATATGTAAGTAATGTACCCGTTTTATTTGTACATTAATAATTCTAATGGATATTATGAAATGTTGATATTGAAAATCTTCTATGACGTTGGATGTGTTGGAAATGAGAGTTCCTGATTGAACCTTTGGAATAACGGGTGATACGGATAAAATACGGTTTGGTCACATGTGTGATAAAGTGATCTTCACCATGTAGACTCCAGGGCTATGGGGCTCAATGGTTAAGCCACATGTGTGATAAAGTGACCTTCACCATGTGCAAATGAGGATTATGGGACTTAATGGCTATGTCACATGGGTGATAAAGTGAACTTCACCTTGTGTACATGAGAGCAATGTCCTATGTAGCTAAGTCACATGGGTGATAAAGTGACTTTCACCATGTGCACACAAGGGCTACGAGATTAAATGGTTAGGCCACATGGGTGATAAAGTGAATTCACCATGTGTACCCAAGAGCCGGGCTTATGTGTGGGTGGAATCATGAATGGAAATCCACCGAGTATCAAATGTTAATTCAAAAAGTTCAACGGGAATGCTCACTAAAGAGATTTGGTGTGGTAGTTCGATATATGTGTGCAGGTGTATTCTTTGGGCAAGTGAAATTGTGGAAAAATGCATGTGGTTGTGAGGGTGTACGTGGACTTAAATAGGTGAAAATAATGTGTATGAGTTGTATGGGAAAGTTGGTAAGTTGGGTGGTAGGATGGTATATGAGATATTCTTAGTACGGCTAAATGTTATCTTAATGTTAATTATTTACATATAGACTTACTGAGCTTTTAAAGCTTACTCCTTTCTCTTTTCCCTTGTTTTATAGATTCAGTCAAGCTAGCTCGAGATCGAATTGAGTCGGAGGATCACCACACTATCGGCATTATCTTTTGGTATAGTGAAACAAACTCTTAGACTATGGCATGTATAGGGACTTAGTGAGGTTGTAGATGTTAAGTTGGTTTGGTTATGTTATGGTAATTGTCATGGGATAAGTCATTTTGAAATCAAAGGCTAAGTGATTTAGCCATTGATAAATAATATTTTGTTTATCTATCATTATGAGGAGATTTCATGGAATACTTAGTGTGTTTGTGAGTTTAAATTTGAAATGGGTGATGGATAAGTAAATGACATTGTTTTGGATGCCTAAAAATGTGTTTATTATGTGTTGTTAAAGGTGGTAGAGATTATATGTGTTTTGGGCCAAAGAATGGCTTGGAAAATGGCCTAACTTAGGGTCACACGGCTAGCCCCCACGGCCATATGTGTAGGGCGTGTGAACCTTGCATGGGATTTTTGGAGTTTAGAGACGTCACACGACTTGGTCACACGGGTATTTCCCGTGGCAGTGTGACCAAAATGGCATGCTGACGTCATAAACAGAATGTCCTAGTTTTTCACACAGGGAGGTCACACGGGCGTGTCGAGGCCGTGTGGTGGATACAAGCAAAGGACACGGGCGTGTGCTCGGCCGTGTGAAAACCCCTGTAGGTTTGAAATGAAAAATAAATTCCAATAATTCAACACAGGTAAGGGACACGGGCGTGTGTGACCACACGGCCTACCCACACGGGCATGCCCCTGTCTCACATGGGCGTGTGCCCTGTATTAGGTCAAATTTTCCAAAATTTTTCTAAGTTCTCGGTTTGGTCTCAGACCACTCCCAAACCATGTTTTGGGCCTCGTAAGCCCATTTTAAGGGTTTTATGATATTTTATGAATAAGTTTTAAATTGGAACAAAAATTTGTGGTTCAATTATGTACGAATGATGGTGGTATTGTTCGGTAATGCCTCGTGCTCGGGTAAGGTGATAAACCCGGGTAAGGGGTGTTACACTACCCATGTGGACAATATATATAATCCATTTACCAAGCCAATTGCCACCCTGAAACTCATACACACAAACACCAATTCATAGGTACCAATCGTAGCATTCTTAGGCAACCATAATGTCCACAACCAAGACACCAACACATCATTCTCATGCCATTTCTTTAACACTCAAACAAACACATGCTCATCAACCTAAATCATGCAAATTAATACATCTATGCAATGCATCATCATGTGATTAAACATATAAGCAACATTATCCAATTTTCAATGGCCTTATACAAAATATTCACTTGACCAATATAAGCCAACATCATTGGCCCAATCAACTATGACACATATACAAAATAACCTAGTCCCTATACATGCCATACTTTCAAAATATCAAAATCATCTATACCCCAAAATAATGTCTTTGATAGTGTGATGCGAGCCTGCCACAATTCCCAATCCCTGAGCTAGCTTGGTGACACTATTAAGCAATAGCTTAGTAAGTTTATATGCAAATAATAAACATCTTAGCCAAGTAAGTTATCATGCAATTCTTATAACGAAAGATAGGATAATCATCAGTAAATCCACATAACAATAACTTACTCATTCACGATCTTATCGGAAATCTATCACTTATAGCATTCTTACTTATGAATTTCACGTACATTCCTGTACCACATCATCACACAAACACATATTTTCACATCTTTGTTATAGCATTCTTACTTATGAATTTCACGTACATTCCTATACTACATCATCACACAAACACATATTTTCACATCTTTGTTAGTTTTCCCATTGAACGTGTAACACCCCAGACCCGGCCCAGACGTTATGGCCAAATCTGACGATGTCACATTAAAGGGATTATTCCAAAATGACTTTGTTTAGTTAAATTTATGTTCAGTAGAAATTTGCTTGGTTAAAAACTTAAGTCTAAGATTTAGAAGCCCAAAATCCTTATAACTTGTTAAGTTATGATGAAAGCCCATGTTTTAGGAAAAATGTCCATATGTTAAAGTTATTTGGAAAACCATGTTTAACTTTAAACATTTATTTAAGTTTGATCATTCGGCAGTTGTAACAAAATAAAACCCAATTGTAAAGTCGAATCAGAGATACAAGGCCTTATTACATCCCATTGAAAAATAAAGTAATTAAAATAAAGTAATTCAAAACTATTTAAAAACAAACTTCTAAGTAGCTACAGTGTGGCCACCTCCGAGTCCTCTTCCATATCGAGCTGTCTACTGAGGGTCACCTGAAACATTAAATTAAAGGGTGTGAGTTTCGAAACTCAGTGTGTACGACCCTTGGCAACAAAATCAACATGCAATTATCACATTGGGCCTAAGCCCTATCAATATTGGTGGTCTTGGGCCTTAGCCCACAATGACCTCATATCACATCAGCATCACATGAATGCAATGCACCCATCCCAAATCCAACCCTGCACTCCATTTCCCTTCCAACCCTAATCTCCTGTAGGGATATAAATATCAACCCATCCATCCCTACACTCCAAAGGTAGCACCAACAGCGGCACTACTCAAACGTTGCAGCAAGACTGCTAATCATATAATAGGCTTAAAGCCACCAGTGGATCCACGGTCGTCAAGCGACTATGCGATCCTCACATTTCTTCCTCCGTTTCATCAAACCCACCCAAGTGCAACATACATCTCATGAATGCAACATACACATTTCCACACATTAAGCACCTAGGGGTATTTTAGTCATTTCACTACCTAGGGGTATTTTGGTAATTCTACCTTACAAGGGTACTTTAGTAATTCTACCTTATAGGGGTATTTTCGTAATTCTTACCCTACAGGGGTATTTTCGTAATTTCTCACATTTCAGGTTTTAGTTACGAAGTTTGGTGCATCAACAAGTCCTCGCGGCTAAAGTGAACGGACACTATGCACCAGGTAGGATTCCAAAGAAGAGGAGGTGGGTCACTAGGACCGCTTAAGTACCAAGCTCTCTCTAAATCCAATCCTAGACATGCATATGTCCATTGCCACACCCTAACCTAGCAACTTGTCCACAGACATGTTTGATTATTTAATTAAGTTTTATGCTATTTAAGAATTCATCAGAACTAGGCCTAGAGTCCATTAAAATCCTAGCATGCATTTCTAAAATCCCATAAGGCCCACTAAGTCCAATCATGTTCATATAGCCCATTAAGCCCAATCATGTTAATGTAGCCCAAGAGGCCCAATCATAATCAAATCATACAACCATTCATATCAATCCATTATTTAATTTCACATTTCAACTTTTGCTGATTTGGGCCCACGAGCTTGGCAGGCCCATTTAGCCCTATTTGGCCCTGTTGGCCAAATAGTGGCTCGAGACCATGAGGTCACTCTCTTGGCCCCAGTAATTGTATTGGTATCTCCACACGAATGTTCGCATGCTCGTGTGGTTGCCGGCGCCAACCTTTAGGCTTTTCAGCTTTTCAGGATTCCGGTTTTTTGGGATTTCAGCTTTTGCTGATTTGTCGTGTGTGTCGTAGATGTACACACCTGGTAAAAGAGACATTTTACTTTATCCTCAGCCTCGAACCTACAACCAATACCAACCTCAAATCAAGCCCACACTTAACCACAACATTTACCAAAAATTGAAGCATTACCGTAAGCTTACCGTATGCCATCAGTCCTAATATCCCTTCCTTAGCTACTATTCACGAATATCCTCTAGATCTGCATCAACACATATACTATCAAAATCAAGTGACTCATATTCCACACGAGTCACCCCATAAACCACACTTATATTCGGCCACTTATGAATCCGAAATTGAGAACGAGTATACTTACCACTTGCTAGAGATCCTTACCACACTTGCAATCTTTGGACCCTACCCCTTGTTAATACAGGGTTAACGACAAGAAAATGTTAGATAACCATCCCACTTTTACAAAAATGCACTAAAGGGTGGTTAACTAAGTACTTACCAAAACTAGCCTCTGATCTTGCGGCCTAGATAGCTACTGAGTGAGATCGGCTTTTAAAATCTTGATTAAGGGTAGTAAATAACATAAACAAATTTGTAATGGAGGAAAACAAAAAGAAATCGAAAAATGGGATATAGCTATTCAGCTCTGAAGAGATTAAGAATGGTATTCGACTTTGGAGAGAAGAAAAAAACACAACACAATGGAAATTTTGGCAAAAGAATGGTGAGTTATTCGGCAATAGAGTGAGAGGGAGAAGAGAATTCGGCAATGGAATGAATTTGGCAAAACAAAAGAACCCCTCAAGAGCATTTGGCACACCCTTAAAAAGACCACAAGCCGATCCTAGCTTCACCTAAAGTCACATTCGGCACCAACACCTCCCCTCTCACAATCTCCTATATCCTTTCCATTATCCTTACCTTAAATTTCTCTCTTGAACATTCCCTTCCAGAGTCCACTCCAGCGCCACTACCTTCCTTCCATGTGCAAAAATAAAGTCCCTAAATTCACCACTCTTAAGCCTCGAACCTTGGACCTCCTTACCTCATAATAACGCCACCTTATAGCTCCCCAGGTGGCGCCACCTTGCCACTGAGCCACGGCCCAATTGATGCCATTTTTCCCTATTTTTATTTAAAAGCCCAACTACTCACTGCCCTGGTTCCTTTAATAATTAATTAAAATTTTCTTCTCCTCAAAGTTCGAACCCAGAACTTCTCTAACACCCCTAGACACTCCAAATTTATTAAACCATTAAAACCAACATGTCATTTGTCATTTTCTTGCTTACTAAAAAAATTTATGAGACCCAAAGCCTAATGCCCAATTCATCTAGGCCTAAAATTCGAGGCGTCACAGAACATTTGGAATATTAACGGATACTTGGAAAGCTTGCACATAAATGCCACATATGTCGCTAAAGCTAGCTCATATCTCATTTCACATATATGCTCATTCTCGAGCTAGTCACAGGTCTACTCATACAAGCTAACAATCAAAACGTAGCTACCCAGTGTTGCTCACACAAGTTGACAGGTATCCGCAACATATGTAGGATTACCTAGCCACTGGTAGGACGTACTAGACCAGCACCCAGATCGTATACACATTTACATACACATAGGTTCCTAGTGACATGTCACTCGTATCCTATTCTATTCCTAACGTTTAACCGGGATTTCTCACTTATCGGACTTTGTCAAATACATCCAATGGGTCAATTACACAATTCATGCAACATTTAAGTATTTAAATATAAATTAACGATGCATTATTTGCATACAAACTTATCTCGATTCAAATGTAGTAGAATTTGACCTAATCGTCAAATACCTTGTTCTTCCCCCGGCCTAGGTCCAAACTTCATTTTTCTTGATCTATAACAACAAATTTAACTCATTTGGTTATCACATTATTCAATTCGGTCTAAAAATCACATTATGGAAAAATTACATTTTGCCCCTAACTTTTCACTTATTTACACTTTAGTCCCTAGGCTCGTAAAATAAAATGTATTCATTTTTCTCAAAACCTAAGCCTAGTCGAACGTTATACCTACACATACCAGCCCATATTTTTCATTTATTCACATATTTCTATACATATTTTACAACTTTTGCAAATAGGTCCTTTTTTATATCTTTATTGAGAATCACCTAACAAAAGTCGTTTATCACACAACTAATATTCATATTCTACCATTAGACACCAAAATACATGCATGTGTAACATGGGTAAAATTTTAAACATGAACCCTACTTCAAGATAATGGTAGAAATGGGTAAATCGGGTGATAACGACTTCAAAAACGTAAAGAGCATTAAAAACGGGGCTAGGATGAACTTACTATCAAGCTTGAAAGTTGAAGAAACCCTAGCTATGGAGAGCTGCAAAATTTCAGCCAAGGTAGGAGAAAGATGGACAAATTTTTTATTTTATTTTCCCTTTTTTATTCTTTTATTAACCAAATGACCAAGATGCCCTGTTAGCCTTTCTTTAAAATTTTACCCTTCCATGTCCATTTTGTCCATCATGATATATAATGGTCTAATTACTAAATAAGGACCTCTAATTTACAAATTCATTTCAATTAAGCACCCAAAGCTTCTAGAACACTTATTTTACACTTTTTTTCAATTTAGTCCTATTAGTCAAATTGGACCCTCTATCGATAAAATTTCTTAACGAAACTTTCACACATGCATTCTATCATACTATAAACCTTTAAACTTTATCACAATAAATTTTTCTACTTCAAATTCGTGGTCCCGAAACCACTGTTCCAACTTGGCCCTAAATCTGGCTGTTACAACTCTCCCCCATTTAGGGATTTTTATCCTCGAAAATCTTACCAAAAAAGAGGTTTGGGTACTATTTTCTCATGGCCTCCTCGAGTTCCCATGTAGCCTCCTCTACCCCATGTCTTTGCCATAGAACATTCATTAAGGCTATACTTTTATTTCTTAACTGTTTAACTTCCCAGGCTAAAATCTTGATCGGCTTTTCATCATACGTCATATCCGGTCAAATCTCAATTTCTGTTGGATAAATCACATGTGAAGGATTAGAACGATATCATCGTAACATCGACACATGAAATACATTATGAATCCTTTCTAACTCTGCCGGTAAGGCTAACCGATATGCCACCTACCCAAATCTTTCAATAACTTCATATGGGCCAATAAAATGTGGACTCAACTTGCCTTTACGGCAAAATCTCAAAATCTTCTTCCACGAAGATACTTTCAAAAACACTTTATCACCAATTTGAAACCCGATCTCTTTCCTTTTCAAATCTGAGTATGACTTTTGTCGATCTGAAGCGGCTTTCAAACAATCACAGATTACTTTCACTTTTTCTTCGGGTTCCTTAACCAAATCAACCCCGTGAGTCTGTCTCTCACTGAGCTCGGTCCAATACAAAGGAGCTCAACATTTTCGGCCATATAATGCCTCATATGGTGCCATTTTTATACTCGACTGAAAGCTGTTGTTGTAAGCAAACTCAACCAAATGTAGATATTTTTCCCAACTACCTTCGAACTCTGGAACACGACTTTGGAGCATATCTTCTAGAATCTGAATTACTCTTTTCAATTGACCATCTATTTGCGGATGAAATGCGGTACTAAAATTCAATTTTGTACCCGAAGCTGCTTGCAACTTTTTCCAAAATCTCGAAGTAAATCTCAGATCTCTATTCGAAATAATAGTAATAGGCACTCCGTGCAATCTCACAATCTCAGCTATGTACAATTCGGCTAGCTTATCAAGTGATAGTTGGTACGTACCGAAATAAAATAAGCCAATTTTGTTAATCGATCAACGACAACCCAAACGACATATTTCTTCTTCGGAGTCAAAGGTAAACCCGTTACGAAGTCCATCATAATCTTATCCCATTATCGGTACAAATCTAAAACTTATCAGTATTTTTAGCCTAAGTATCAATACTCGAATAATAGTATCAATACCAAAATGAGTTATTGACTTCCTGCACATTCAAAATATCATAAAGGTATCAATGCTGATACCCGATTACCGATACCTTTGCATAAGACAACAAAAATAACACTAGAACAAAGCATTTAACACAACCATACATATTCCAAAACATCATGCATTTATAACCTCAAAATTTAGCATCAAAAGTATCAGAATTTGTAATTCGATGCACCATCAATAATTTAAGCTAAGCAACCTAATGAACTAATATCAAACATCTATAATTCCTAAGGGTAATAATATCGAGCCATCATCTAAAACCTCATAGCAATAAACAACCAACAATTCTACCACATTACCTTATTCCTATAGTGTAAAATAACAACTATAAATCACTTACTCAACGCTAAGTATTCTTGGATCACTCCTTTAGAAATTTTCTGCACCGCTCACACTGCAACGCTATTAGTCTGCAAAGGTTTAAAAAGGAGTGGGTGAGCTTAAACAAGCTCAGTGAATGATCAGAATAACCACTAAATAGACATGCATTCACACGTTAACTGAAAATGATCAATGGTCAACTACTTATGCATATTATTATGAGAACATACAATCATATTCATGTAATACTGATCAACACATTTAGCTTATTAATCCATATGTTCATGCATACATTACATATCATAATATCACATTTTCTGAAAACATATTTAGCGATAGTTTGGCACTTGAGGCTATGAAACATAAAAGTGGGCTCTATCACCACACATCGAATGCATGGATCTCCAACACACCAAATGACTTGTAAAGTCAAATATATACAAAAAACATAGCATATAGCTAACACTCTCCAACACACCAACATATCCTGGTGACTGGAGCTTAGCTTACATTCCTTTATTGACTGCCTTCAGATGTACTAACGTCCAAAGTATGAATATTGCAACAAAAGATAAAGAATTAAGGCGGTGTCCTCAAGTATACCGATCAGGTTGTAATATAGTTTTTACAATGAAGTAGGTAAGTACTCTGAGGATCGTACCCAAGGCAGGTAAGTACTAAATCAGTGTTAACCTAAATGTAAATAAAATTAATTAGTAGTTTAAATAAATTATAGTACGATGAAACATAAAGAAGGATTTTTGGATTTTTATAAATGAAGAAATAAAAGAGGCATAAATAAAGTAGACTTTGGGAAACTTAATTTGTAAACTTAATCAAATCTAGTTAGGGGTGATTAGTTCATTTTGGTGATTATAACTAATTCCTATTTCATGTTTCTATTCAATCAACTAGTCACTACCCTAGCAGTATCTCTTGATCGTCCACTAAACTAGCGAGTCACAAGAAATACTTATCTCTCGACCTCACAGTCAAGACCAGTTCGGGGCTAAGGTGTTTACAGATAGGCCATAACAAATTTGGGTTAATTCCTTCCTAAATGACTTCCTAGGGTCGTCAAGCTTAGGGTTTAAGTTCTTCCTCTCCCAGACAACTGATCCACTAAGAAAAACCAATATAACAATTAATCAATCACACCTCCACTCGCTAATCCCCTATAAAAGTATTAGTTCCTGGAATCCATAAACATAGTAGACTTGACAATAAATAAATGCATGAAAAATAAATCAAGAATAAATTTTAAAGAATCCTAATTGTATTCGATTGATGAAGCGTAGAAATCCTCAAATGTTTGATTGTACCTTAAGTTGTTCAAAGTATACGAATGAAAAGAATTGAAAAGAAACCTAAACCTTAAGAGAAAGAAAGAAAAAAACTAAAAACTAGATTACAAAGAAAAACTTAGAATATCAAAAACTGTCCCCCAATGAGTGTTTTAAGAGCTTATTTATAGAGTTAGGGTTGTCGTCGTCCTCAACCCTAGGTCAGCTGACGCTCTCATGTTTAACTTTTGATTGTGTGGACCAAAATGCCCCTGACTCATAAGTGCTTCTCGTACAGGACTAATGTCCCAGCATCGAAGGTAGTAGGCTTAGATTCAGGGTGGCTTTAAAGGTGTGTCGTGACATCCTTTGCTTGTGTCGCGACACTAAAGGCAGTCTTAGAATTTTTGCATTCTACTCCCTATGCTAAGACATCAAACTCCCCGTGTTGCAACACAACGACCAGTATTAAGTTTTTTGTCCTTGGATGGTCCCCTGTACACTCACTAAGTACATTAGCTGACCTTTAGCCCTCATTCGACCCCTTAAGGTTAATAAAACACTCAAATTAAACATTTTATTGAATTCAAACTAAACTCCAAAAACATAACTAGAACATAATAAAAATGCTTGTATTCAAGCTCCCAAAGTGTGAAAACTAGTTTAATCTACTACACTGAATTACGGTAGATCACTTATCTCTCTAAACCTGTCTCGGGCTTCAATGCCCCTAAAACACACATATAGGTGAGTACTTACCAATCCTATGCCATGCCAACTATATCCAATGGTGTCATAAAGACACAAGGCCAAAGTATCCACAATTAACCATATAATTACTTATTGTTTTCTACATTTTCTTTCACTACATAATCACATGACAAGCACAACATTATCACTTTCAACAGACATGTACAACATGCCGCCAATTAACACTTTTTCAATTTCCATCACAAGCATATTTCACATGTACAATATCACATCATAATTATTAGTTATACAACTCAATCACATGTTTCACAAATTAAACAAGGGTATGAGAAAACTTACACTCTGAACTTAGAGTAGGGGTTTAGGCTGCTCCTAAGTTCCCAATTAACACTATAAATCGTGTCTACAAGCAGTGATTCCAAACAATCATCGTTCGTGCTTTCGCCTTGTCGTTAAAAGCTTCAACTATCTTTTCCTTACCTTTCTCATTACTCAAAGAAGGTCCTAATGATTTTGAAGCTTCACAACAATAAATCACACAATAAAAAAAATTATCCTTCAGTCAAGGAGTCACCAAAATCAACTAAAAACACAAGCTTAAGGTAAATTCTCACAAAACTAAAATTTTGACTATCTTAGCTGAAACAAAAAAAATCTCAACAGCTACTTGTTCCTATCACATGAAACTGATTCCAATTGACTAATTAAACATCCAAGAATAATTCTCAACATTCAAACTACTCAAAACTATACAGATTCATGGTTTTGAAATTTCAACATAATGTGGCAATTTTCACGAAAATTTAATTAAACCTTAGAATTCCTTAATGAAACTCTAAAGGAAGTTTAGAAACCTTCTAATTACTTCAAAACATGTTGAAAAACACTTTGAAACTCTATTTTTTCTTCAAAATCCTTAAATCCACCATTAATGACCCAATTTTAGGCTTTTATTCAAAACATTTGATTCAATAGGTAAAACTCTATTTAAA
Organism: Gossypium stocksii; assembly: GCA_020496765.1. Taxonomy (NCBI): domain Eukaryota; kingdom Viridiplantae; phylum Streptophyta; class Magnoliopsida; order Malvales; family Malvaceae; genus Gossypium; species Gossypium stocksii. The sequence goes on from CM035621.1 coordinate 40,425,002, forward strand.
AGACTGGATATCATTAAAAACTAATAGGAAATCAAATCATTACCTTCGATGGGGGAAAAATGTTTGGTTGGGAATCTAAAAAACCCATAAGCTTGAGAGATAGCAAAAGTTGATGGTATTTTTTTAGTGTTTTTATGAAATTCTAGAGAGATTTAATGCTTAGAAGATGATAGGAATAAAAAGCATTGATGTTTGTAAGAGAAAATAAGTAAAGGATACTTAGGAATGAAAGGGACGACAAAAACAAAAATAAAGGAAAAAGGTTTCGTGAGTTTGCTGTAGTTGGGGCAAAGAAATAGGATAATTTTAAATTTTGATAAATTTATCCTTTTGATACTTCCAACTTTAACCCCCTTTTCAAAACAATCCTCTAATCCAAATGGAAGGTCTTTAGAATATCATTTTCAAAAATTGATTTAATTTTCTAAAAGCCATAGATGAAGACATTTTTGGTTTACCTTGCTATGAAATTTTTTAGCACACTAGAGCTAAAATCCCTAAATTACCCTCAAAATTACTAGGCCCAATTTTAGGGTGTTACAACTCCCCCTCTAAAAAGAATTTCATCCTTGAAATTTACCTAAGCTAAACAAATAAGGATATTTTTGTTTCATCTCATCCTCAGCTTCCCAAGTAGCCTCTTTTTTCTTGTGGTTACACCACAAAACCTTAACCAATAGAACGCTTTTATTTCACAAAACCTTCTCTTTGTGAGTTAGAATCTCAATCGGATCTTCCTCATACGTGATATCAGTTCAAACTTCGATCTCCTCCACTGGCACAATGTGTGATGGATCTGAGCGATACTTCCTTAGCATATATACATGGAAAATGTCATGGATTCGCTCAAGTTCTAGTGGCAAATTGAGTCAATAAGCTACCAAATCAATCCTCTCAACAACTTCGTAATGTCCAAAATATCTTGGACTCAATTTACCTTTCTCACCAAACCTCAAAACCTTCTTCCAAGATGAAACTTTTAAGAACACCTTATCGCCAACTTGAAACTCGCACCTCATTGTCTTTACATTAAATCAACAAAATACTCTCAAGTTTCTCTTTCTAACTGCTCTCATTTTTGACAAGTGAATTACCGTATTTTGTGGCAAACGAGTGTTTAACAAGCCATGAGAAAAACAAGAACACTAAAGAGATTTTTCTCTAAAAATTGGTATATTTTTTAATAAAGTGAAAGCCTCCTTTTATAGCCTTTCAGCCCCAACATCCCTCGTAATTTTTAGCAAGGGAATCCTTGATTTTCTCCCTCATATGTTTCATTCCTTGATATGTGGATGAGTAGGTGGTGTTTTGCTAATTTTAGCAAAAAGAGTTGCTTATTTTTCTCCTGGTATGACTGACCATTGAATGGTAAAAAGACGGGTGGCTTTGACAGTTATTGTAGTAGAGGAATGGATTTTTTGGGCTTAAATCAAGGGGAATGAATGCTGATTTTTATTTGATGGTGATTGGGGGTCAAATATTCTATTCGTGGGAGATTAGTGGTAAGTTAGAGACTGCTAATTTTAGCAATAGATGTTGCCATTTTTATTTCGTTGAAAGTGGGTAAGTGGAACGATTTTGGGCTTCTAATTAGACAATATTAGGCCTCCATGTAATTGAATCTAGACCGAATTCATTTTGAAGCCCATGTGACTACATCTTGGGTATTCTAACTTGTACCTATTTAAGATACAAATACAAAAAAATTATGCCATCCTTTCCCATAGCCCAATTATTCCCAAAAAATAACAAAAAAATGTGTTTAACATAAATTTCACAAACTTAACACATTCCTATGGAGATTATAAAATATCATGAAATTAAGTGAAAAACCACATACAATGTTATTTATTTACACGGAATTAGGATAAAATGTACATAAAAGAGCGCTGAAATATCTATATATTTTAGAGTTTACGACATATTTCGGGATTTTCTTGATAAGTTCCAAGAATGGAAAATTGACATTGAGAGATTTAAATAAATTTAAAAAGTTGATAAAATCTACCTCGTTGCTATTTTTTTTGTTCTCTAATCTTGTCGGGAATGATACCTTCGTTGTGCTCAAATTGGTGATTACCGATTTAAACATCGATTCGTCTACCTCCTCGATCGACTCGTGGTGCTCCGCTTCTGATCGCCTCTAGATGTAGTAACATCCAGAGTATGAATACTGCAGTAAACAACAGAGATATATGAGGCGGTATTCGCAAGTATACAAGTCTAGTTGTAAAATAGTTACAACGGAGTAAATGAGTGCTCTGAGTGTAACAGCTCGAATTAAGGCCTAAATAGAATAATGGTTTCGAAAACTAAAAATTTGAAGTAGAAAAATTTATTGCAATTAAGTTTTAAAGTTTATAGGGTGATAGAATAATTGTGTGAAATTTTCGTTAAGAAATTTTATCGATTGGGTGCCTAATTTGGAGTTTAGGACTAAATTGTAAAAGGTGAGAAATGCGTGTTCTAATATATAAATGTAATTGGTTGGATTGGATTTTTAAAGTGGAGGTCCTTAAATGGCAATTAGACCATTATGTTTTGTTTGGACAAAAAGGGGCATGAATAGGACAAATTTGAAAGAAAAGCCTTTAAGGGCATTTTGGTCATTTAGTAATTAAAATAATTAAAATGGGAAAAATCAAGCAAAATTGGTGTCCATCTTCTTCATTTGGCCGAATACAGCAAGGGAGACACCATGGCTAGGGTTTTCAATCTTCCAAGCTCAATAGTAAGTGCACCCAAGCCCCATTTTTAATGTTCTTTGCATTTTTGAGATCCTGGTAACTTAGTTTAGCTATTTCCACCCTTATTTTGAGCTAGGGTTTGATTCCAAAAATTTACCCATGTTGAATAATTGTGTATTTTGATGATTAATGGTGGATTATGCATGTTTATTATGAGAGGAACGGGTTTTACTAGGTGATTTTTGATGAAACCGAGAAAAAGGGGCTAAATTGTAAAAGTTGTAAATTGGTCATAAGTATGTGGTTTAGTGAAAATTATGGATTGCTATAGTCATGAAATGATTTGGCTAAGTCCAAAATACAAGGAAATTGAATAAAAATTATTTTACGAGCCTTGAGGCAAAAGTGTAAATACGTGAAAGTTTAGGGGCAAAAATGTAAATTTGCCATAATATGATTTTTGGCTCACATTGAGTAATGTGACTAATAAATGAGCTAAGTGTGACATTATAGATCATGGAAAATGAAATTTGGGCTTAGATTGGGAAGGATGAAAGTTATGGACCAATTTGGAAAATTAATCTTTTTCATGTTAAAGGTAAGTTTATATGTAAGTAATATGTCCATTTTATTTGTACATTAATAAATTTAATGTATATTATGAAAGGTTGATATTGAATAATTTTCTATGATGTTGGAAGTGTTAGAAATGAGAGTTCCCGGTTGAACCTTCGAAAAAATAGGAGATACAGATAAAATGTAGCTAGGTCACATGTGTGATAAAGTGAGCTTCACCATGTAGACTTGAGAGCTATTGAACTTAATGGCTATGTCACATGGGTGATAAAGTGAACTACACCATGTGTACATGAGAACTATATTATATGTAGCTAGGTCACATATGTGATAAAGTGAGCTTCACCATGTAGACCCGAGAGCTACGGAACTTAATGGCTATGTCACATGGGTGATAAAGTGAACTTCACCGTGTGTACACGATAGTTACGGGATTAAATGGCTATATCATATGGGTGATAAAGTGAACTTCACCATGTGTACACGAGAACTATATTATATGTAGCTAGGTCATGTGTGATAAAGTGAGCTTCACCATGTAGAGCCAAGAGCTACGGAACTTAATGGCTATGTCACATGGGTGATAAAGTGAACTTCACCATGTGTACATGATAGTTACGAGACTTAATGGCTAGGTCACATGGGTGATAAGGTGAACTTCACCATGTGTAAATAAGAGTTGAGTTATGTGTTGGTGGAGCTATGAGCTGAAAACCACCGAGCATTGGCCTCTATTACGGAGTGTTCATTGGGAAACCTTGCTAAGAGATGCTAAGGGTGATCATGTGTTGTATAAGTACAAGGGTGTGAGCATGTATATTTGTGAGAAATGTGCATGATATGCATGAGGATATTGGTAAGGTGTAAATGTGATGCATGGATGCATGTAAATTTGGGTATATGTAAATAATGTACTTGGTATGTAATTGAACTTGTGGTAAGGTTGATATGGTGTGAATGCTATTATATATACTTGTAAATATATATATATATATATATATTGATGATGATTATCCCTTGGAATGGCTAATATTGAATATGTGGGTGATATGTTAATATATTGGCAATTATACAAGGAAAACATGGAAGAGTAAATTTTTAATAAAACAATTGAAATAACAGCAGTTATGTGATTTTGAAAAATCACCAAAAAAGGTAGAGAATGAATTAGATGCTTAATAAGATATGAAATTAAATCTAAATGAGTCTATTTTTACATAAAAGAAACGGTGTGAGCAAATGAATTGTATATTATGAGATATTTAAATTATAGTGAGACAGGGTCAGAATGGTGTCAGAAATCCCCTATTCCAACTTTAGAAAATCATTAAAAATTGTACAAAAACAATTACGGTTTATACTTTATATGCTCAGATTCCTTAATGAGTATAGTTTCAAAAAAACAAACAAGAACTTTATCTGAGTTTTGTACGATGAGATAACAAATTTTTAGTGAATAGTGGTTGTAACTGTCAGATGGCAAAGCAGGGGAGACTTTGATGAATAAACTGTATTGATTGACTAAACCAAAAATTCTGGAAATTTTATGGTAAAGAGATATGTCAGTCTAGTTTCAGGAAAAATTAGCGGATCTAAATTTGGAGTTCTATAGCTTCAGATTAAAATAATTTAGTGACTATGACTCGGGTAAACTACTTGAAATGAGCATAGGTGAATAATGAAAATTGTATGGAAATGATGATATCATTTTAAATCATGCCATGAGGTTTGTTAGAAGCAAGTTAATAACTTGCTAAATATTATTATTGTTATTTACATATGAACTTACTAAGCTTAATGCTTACTTCATTATCTTTGGTGCTTGTATGGTATTCAGGTTAGCTTGGGTTGGAAGTCGTTGGAGAATCTATCACACTATCAATCATACACTTTAGGTATTGATGATTTTCTAATATTTAAGAGTATGGCATGTATAGGAAATTAAGTCATGGGTACATATGGTCATGAGTTAGTCTAGAATATTGACCTACGATAGTTGGAGTTACTGTTGTATAATGCCATTATATACGACTAATAAATTCGTTATGTTATAAATTGCAAAGAGTTCAATTCATGGTTGAATAAATGGTATACTATGACTTGTTAAGTATAGGATGTATGCTTTAGATAGCCTTGTTATGTCATGGAAAGTGACATTAAAGTTATAATCAAGTACGGACATGTTAGGGTGGAAAATAGCTTGGAAAATAGCCTAAGGGCTAGCCACATGGGCAAAGACACGGCCGTGTGGGGGACACGGCCTAGCACACGGGCGTGTGACTTGGCCGTGTACCTTTAAGGGTATGCTGACATCATAAATAGAATGCTCAGTGTTTTTAACACGGGCTGGGGCACAGGCGTGTGTGACCACACGGCCTGCCCACACGAGCGTGTCCCAAGTCACACGGGCATGTGACATTGTTTTAAAAAAAAATTTTATAAGTATTCCAAAGATCTCAATTTAGTCTCGAATCATTCCTACAGTATGTTTTGGGCCTCGTAGGCCCATATAAGGGACTTTAAAGTTGGAGTTGAAAAGTTTTAAATCAGAGTGAGGTTTATAGCTCGATAGTGCATGGTTGGTTGTGTTGTCATCTGGCAACGCCTCGTACCCTGTCACGGCATCGGATACGGGTAAGGGGTGTTACATCGAGGATTGTACACAAAGGAGGTGAGTGTTAGATCAATTTTAACCTAAACACCGAAAGATCTAATTAATACTTTAATTTAGTTATAGTATGAGAGTAAAATAAAAGGATTTTTTAAGATCTTTATAATAATAAAATAAATAACATAAAAAATAAAATTTCAAGAGATCAAAGAATAGAATAAATAAAATCTAATAATGGGTGATTAGCTCATTTTTGCAATTCCTATAAAGTGTCACTTCAGGTTCCTCATTAATCAACTAGTCACTATCCTAACAGTATCTTCCGATTTTCCACTCAAAAAAAGAGTCAGTAAGGACTACTTATCTTTCGACCTCATAGTCCAGACTGATTTTGGGTGAAGTTGTTCACGGATAGGCCATACCAATTTTGGGTTAATTCCCACCTTGGTGACTGTTAACTGAAAAATATATAGGATTTTTCCTATGTAATTTATCACCTTTTTACTTAAATTTGTTGTTAAAACTAAGTAATTATTTAATTAATTAATGAAATATGTGAAAATATGAAATTAGGACATAGAAATTATTAAAATGTGATTTTATGCTTTATTATATAGTTTTCATGCATAAAATGACTTACATTATATTTATTTGAACATATTATATTTTTAAGACATAAAATGGGCCATGCATGATTAAATTAAATAATAAAATATAAAATTATATTTAATAATTCATTTTAAATATTTCATTAATAATTTGGGTTTTAATTAAGTATTTAAATTTTATTCTTTGGTCCTTTAATTTATTGAATTATTTTGGACAGGTAAGTTCATAAGTAAATAAATGCTATTATATTTGAATGTACATGTAATATATGTATTGAATTGAATCATAATAAATATATGTATACGTGTCGAATTGAACTAAGTAATTGATGACTTAATTTGAGTATGAGATGAATTATTTATGCAGTTATAAGTTTCAAACGAATATTGATGATTGTACATAATAATGATGTTATAATTTGTGAGCTTTCAAGATATATGACTTCGTGTAAGACCATGTTTAGGACATTGGCATCGATTAGAGATATCGTATAAAATTGTGTTTGGGACACTGGCATCGATTAGAGATATTGTGTAAGACTGTGTTTGGGACACTGGCATCGATTAGAGATTACGTGTAAGACCGTGTCTGGGACATCGGCATCGTATATGATTTCGTGTAAGACCCTGTTTGGGACAGTGGCATGGATATTTGATTACATGTAAGACCACGTCTGGGATGTTGGCATTATATGAGCTCTCCGAGCTATCCACGTATTCTATTTGATTTCGAAACGGTTCCGCAGGAATTTTGAGAACTGCATGACTATGTTAAAGTATACCTAATTCAGGTACGTTTGTGATGTGCTTAATATGTGAGCATGAAAGATAGGTATATGTGTCATCGAATATATGTGAAATGTGGTTGAATAAATGTGACATGTGAGTAAGTGATTATATAATATAAGTATGAGAAAAAGATGTTTATATAGAAATGGGCAATGATTATATATGAGTTATATGAGAAATGTGGAATGGTACTTGTGTTTTGTCTTATACGATTCAGGTATATGTGTTTTGATTAAGTAATTTTAAAATGAAAAGCGAACATGTTTCAAATGACAGTATATGAAATATATGACATCAAAAAATATGAATGTATACAAATGAAGGATGTGCTATATATGTTCGATATATGAATTGTGGTCCTATGTTTTGAACATGGAAATTATGAAATGAGAAACATGGTTTTGAGAAATAGAAAGTAGTATATGTGTAAAGGATAATATGTGTATGACTTGAAAAAGTAATGTGAATATGTACTCTATGTATATACTCGAAAAGTAGCTAAATGGATAAGTTATGTGTGAAGTTATTATGCTTATGAAATGATAAAGTAAGTAAAACACTGAATATAATCATAGGAATTTTTTAGAATGACAAATGCAAATATGGTTGAGATTTGTTAAATTTGACTTAGTTAAGTTAAATTATAAATATCTTTGAAATGATTTATTTGCTTATGGCTTACTAAGCTTTCAAAGCTTATTGTGCGTGTTTTTCATTTGTTTATAGATGTCTGGGAACTTGCTCCAGTTGGAAGTCGTAGAAGACGTCATCACACTGTCCGGTTATCGCTCTGATAAATAAAGCTTAAGTTCTGGTTATGTGGCATGTATAGGCTAGTTTTGATATGTTGGTTTTGGAATTTATGTATTGATAGCCATATGAAAATGGCTTGAGTAGATGCTAATACTTGTGGGAATATGGTTGTACTTTAACCTTATTTTAGAAGTATGTTTTATGATATATTTTATGTGATATATGGACTTATAAATTCAGTATTGAGTGATGATATGATATGGCTTGGAAATGGAAGTGATTATGGTATAAATATGATATAGGATATGTGAGGCAAAATTTGGTATATTTGGAGTGTTCATGAATGGCCAAATGAAAATATCAATTTGGTATGTCTTAGTTGAGAAATTGGTACGATTTTGACATGAAAATGGTATGTAGTATTTGAGATGTTGAACCATATGTTTTTAGTATGAATTGGGTTTCACTACAACAAAACATGGCTTTAGCGGCGTTTTTTGTGGCGTTTGGACAAAAAACGCCACAAAGATGGTACATTAGCGGCGTTTACAAGAAAACGTCGCTAAAAACAGAGAAATAGCGGCGTTTTTAGGTAAGATGCCGTTAAAAATCGAGCTATAGCAGCGTTTTTGTAGAAGCGCCGGTAATAGTAGCGTTTTTGTAGAAGCGCCGCTAAAAGTTTGAGCAATAGTGACATTTTTGTAGAAGCGCCACTAAAAGTTTGAGCAATAGCGGCGTTTTTGTAGAAGCGCCGCTAAAAGTTGAATAGCCATTTTTGTGTAGGGACTTGTTTCGATTTGATTCAATTTAATTTTCATATTTTTTTTCTTATTCTTGTTTCGAATTATATTTTATTTTGATACATTCACTTATAAGCAATGAGAAAGTTTCATTTTAGTTACTTAATTATGAAAGTTACAAATTAATAACTAAACTATTTAGAAATTTTCATTTAAGTTACAAAGCTGTTAAAATTGATTTAGGGTTTAATGTTTAGTATGTTAATTTTATGGTTTAGGGTTTTGTTATTTTGGGTTATGGGTTTAGTGTTTTAAAGTTTGTTATTTGGAGTTTAGTGTTTAAGGTTTAAGATCTTAGTGTTTAGCGGTATTAAGATAATTTAAGTGTTTGTTGTTAGGGGTTAAGGGTTAGGGGTTTAGGGGTTAATGGTTAAAGGTTTCTGGTTTATGTTTTGTTGTTTAGGATTTAGGTGATATGGGTTGGGGTTTAGGGGTTTAGGGTTTGTGATTTATAATTTGTGGTTTAGGGTTTATTATTTTATAATTTGTGATTTATAATTTTATCCTTAATTTATATATTAAATAAATTATTATATAATTGTAAAAGAGATAATATGAATTTTAATATTAAATTTATCATTATATAGTTTGGGGTTTGGGGTTATGTGTTAGAGTTTAGGGTTAGAGTTTGGATTTGGGGTTATGTACTGGGGTTTGGGGTTAAGTTTTTTAATTTATATATTAAATAATTTATTATATAATTGTAAAAATGATAATATGAATTTTAATATTAAATTTATCATTATATAGTTTGGGGTTTGGGGTTATGTGTTAGAGTTTAGGGTTGGAGTTTAGGGTTTAAGTTTTAGGGTATCGGGTTTAGGGTATTATTTTAGATTTTAATTTAGAATAAAAGTATAAATAAGATAAAGATAAATTATTATTTTAAAAGAATATATATCAAAATGGGTTTTATCCCAAAAGCATACATGAAGAGTGGGTTAGTCTGCAAGTGTGTAAATGAACTGTAATTTGATCTAGATATTGATATAATTAACATCATTTTTTTATTCATATATTGCATACATAAATATTTATATTTATTCAATATAAAAATATATTGATGTATGTATATTTCAAAATAATGTGTATGATTAAATTAAAATTAAAGTTTCGACTATACATTTAAACCACAATTAGAATTTCACATTTAGAATTACACATTAAAACGAAATTCATATATAATTTTGAGATGTATCTATATCAAAATTTAGGTGTATACATATAATTAAATGCCATATTATATAAAAATCTAAAAAACTAATGCGGACCATACTTAAAAGAATAATGTTGATGTAAAAAAGAAAGAAAAAAAATTCCTAAAAGAGTTGTTAATGGTAATTAAATTTTTAAAATTTAATAATAAAAAATTAAAAAATTAAAAAATTAAAAACTTAAAAATTTAATATTTAATATTTTAGTTAAAAAGTTCAATATTCAAAATATAATAAAAATAAAAATTCAAAAAAACGATAATCTCAGCACAAAAATTTTGAAAGAAAAAAATAAAAAAATAAATGTTAAAAATGCCTAAAAAATTAAAATTGTACAATTGTGGCGTTTTTGTAAAAAACACCACAAAAAATGAATCTATAGTTGCGTTTCGCAAATGTGCTATAGTGGCGTTTTTATTAAAAAACGCCGCAAAATTTCATAAAGAAAACGGCGCCGTTTTTTCGTCTGGTAAAAAACTACTTTCACTCCCCAGATCCCCGATTTTGTTTCCGCATACCCTCAATTTCCTAAGTCCCCAAAATTCCCCTAATTCAAACTTTCTATCGGTTTTCCAAAATCCCCAAACGAAAATCTGCTGCGTCACCGTCGTTTTTGTTTCACCTCGTTATCAGAAGGTCCCGAAACGCAAGACAAAGGTTGTCATTGATTCTCGTTTCAATCGGATGTTCACTGACAAGAGATTTGCTTCATCTTTAGTGCCTTTAGATAAGCGAGGGAAGCCCAATAAGGGAAACACCCAGGGCTCTCTTCGCCATTATTATCACCTTGAAGAAGAAGAAGGGGAAGAGGAGAAGAGAAAGAAAGCTGCTCTGAGTGAAGAGGATGGTACTGAGGAGGAGAGTGATACTAGTGAAAGTGATACTGGTGAAATGCCTCAAATGGACAGCGATGGGGAGTTGGAAGAGGAGGAAATATAAGAATCCGGTTCCACTACCGAAGAGGAAGATATTGATATAGATTACGAGGATGGAGAGCCTGAAATACTAGTACCGTTTGTCTAATATATTTGGTTATTCTATTTTAATTTCAATTAATTGATTATGGATTAAGGAAATGAGTTAGGGTATTGAATTTATTTGATCTTGATTATCTTTGTTTTAGTTTGATTTTGCTGCTAAGCTTAATAACTGCTGTTTTCTAGTTAAAAGGTACAAGAATTAAGATATGAAGAAGCAGAATTTTAACTTTGTGATAAACTAATCTGCTAAGTTAAAAGCTGCTAGTGATTGGTGTTCATTTATTTTGCTAAAATCGCATTGTTTTATATTGATTATTTTTCCAGGAAGAAAATATCCCAATGATTGAAAAGGAAACCCGCAGGCTTGCAGTTGTGAATATGGATTGGAGGCATGTTAAGGTATGTCATTGTAGTTTGTTCAAAGCTAGGTATGGTGCAATAGCTTAAACTGTTCTCTAAATGCTGATTGCCAATGAAATATAGAAAGTTGATATATTATTCCAATTAATAACTATTAAAGTTTATCTTTGAGTTATTTATTTAAATGCATGTGTATTTCCTTGTTCTTATGAAATTATAATTTCTTTGAGGGAAGGGATTTGCTTGGTATTTTGTCCTGTTTATGTAATTTAATTAGAGTGTGTCATGGTACCTGCGTTTGTATTTTAATTTATGTTAATTCGATTTAACATGTCGCTGTAGGCTGAGGTTACATAATTGCAAATGATAGATCCAAGTAAAGAAATCTTTGTGTCATGTTTACCTTCATTGAATATTTTCATTGTATTGGTTCTTTTTATTGAGTCTTAATTTGAATAGGATCTAATAAAGTACCATTGTGTTTTGATTTTTTAAAAGCTGTTGTTATTTTTATAGAATGATACCTGCTTCAATCAGTTCGAAGTGATTGACTAAATGAAATTTTTTTTTAAAAAAAGAGGAAAAGAAAAGAAAAGAAGTTCATTGAACTTCGCTTAATCATGACACTTTGATCATAAGAATTGTTTTCTTTTGCATTATGGTGTTTCCTAGTTCTTTCCGATTCAACATTGAATATAAATGGAGTGGCAAATAAATAATTTTATATCACTGTTAGCCTAGTTCTTTCCGATTCATTAGCTAACAATGACTTTCTGCTGAGCTATTTGTTGTGAAGGTTCGAAGTAAAGCAGCACTTATTGAGCGTGGTAAAATATTGAACCTTATCTCTGTTGTTACAAATGCTTCTCTGCTCATACCTTTGCAAAACTATTTGTGATGCGAGTGTTAATGCAATTTCTTGCTGTTGTTAAGCGTAGCCTTTCAACCTTTGAATTTCTTACATCTGAAATTGCTTTTTTGTGTGCTGATCAGGTAAGGGTGAAGAATGTACTGAAGAGGAGATCGAGGGTACTGCTGACTTGAAAAACAACCAGTATGCTGACTTGAAAAACAACCGGTTGACCAATTACACATTTAATTTTGACCAGATGCTTAATGATAAGGTTCCCAAATAATTTTTTCTCTTTTAAACTGCCAACTTTGAGCTAAACTGGTTTCATCATTTTGATTTGTAATGAACATTTTTATGATGGTGGTTTCTCATGTTTCATTTCCCTTCTAAAATTTTAATGGCAGGGCAACACTGCTGTTTATTTGCTATATACTCACTCCTGAATCTTTTCAATCATCCGGAGGTCTGGTAAAGATAGAGGAACTGAAGAACGTAAGTTCTCTCTCAAACTTAAGCTGTCGCTTTCTAAAGCTTTTAGTTCCATTTGCACTCATTTTTGTGCAATTATCAACATGAAAACCAGTTCCCTTTTGTGGAGTGAATTGAGGTTCTATAGTTTAGTCTCTTTGAAACAGTGGAAAATATTTTGCAATTTTTTTGCAACGAGTCTTAATCGTGAACTTTCACCCAAAGAATGGAGTTCCATCTAGTTTCAATTTATGTATGCTTGCGTAAGAGTAGTAGTACTACACTTTTCTAACTGATTCAACGTCTGTAACTTTCACCTTTGGTATCAATTTATGTACGTCTTCCTTCAATCTTCTTTTTCTACTAAAACAATTTGAGATATTATGTGTATATTTATCATAATAATATTGTTTTTTATCGTATAATTATATCGTGTTTAACATTCACGATTCCATGTTGGCTCTCCATTTTAATTCTTGAAATAATACTTACTCTTTGCTTTTTATAATATTTATTTTTAAAGACTCATAGCCTTCTTACTTAAATTATTTTTTATTTGATGTAAAGTTTATTTAGATACAAATAAGAAAATAATATCTTTCATCCCAATAAATTTGTAACATTTTTATTATTAGTGGTTACTTTTTTAATTATTTTAGATTTAAATGAAGTAGTTTTTTATTCTTTTTGTACAATTTAATAATGATATTTTTCAATCATATCATTTTTTTATAAAATAACTCATGTAAAAAAATAAATATAGTGTAAAGGAAATGGTTGACTATAATGATATTTTTCAATCATATTCTTTTTTATAAAATAACTTATGTAAAAAAATAATAACAAAAGAGTCTAATTACAAGTAAAAAAAAAAAAAAAAAACTAGTAAAGCAAGGCCTGGAAGTAAATAAAAGAGTTCCAAGTTGATGAGTTGATAGTCAATTTAGACATTGTTTCATTCAAACATAAACTTCTCAAAAAGAGAAGGAAAAATAAACATGCAACAATTATGCCTAGTTATGTAGAGGGTACTGACATACGTCATAGACATTTGCATTAGTTCAGTATGTCAAGTTTTTCCAACAATTATGCCTTTCTGTGCAGATGGGGAAACACTCCAGTTGATGAAGCCCAGATGTGTGGCAACAAGAATTTGATTAAGTTACTGGAAGATGCAAAATCTACTCAATTATCAGAACTCCCTCATTGCTCAAAAGAATTTACAGGTATTGCTGAACCTGTATAACCACATTCTAATTTACATTTCACATGACCCTGTCATTTAATGATCATAGCTTGCTTACAAGAGTGAATTCTTGTGTTTTGACAAAAAGTTGGTAAAACCGAGACTATATTTTCTTTTCAGACCACTTATTGGCTGGTATAAAGTAAACAAGTAACCACTTATTTGACTAGAAATCAAACTGAATTTAAGGACATTGAAGTTCCCACAGGGTTCTACTAAGTGCCAGGTTCAGATCCAATAAGAGTAATAAATTAATTTATCAAATGGAAATACTATCAAACTTAGAGGAAAAATAAATCAAGGATGAGATGATTCTACTTCCACCTCTATTACCATATTTTCATAACATATGATTCTACCGTTGCTTTCATCGTTCGCATCTATGTTTACCTATTAGTTCCTCCAGTGGTAAAAGATTAATTTTTTTCTGTTCAACGTTCAGAATTTGGCTCTAATATGCAATTAATTTTTTTCAGCTATGTTTACCTATTAGTTTCTTCAGTGGTAAAAGCTTGATTTTTTTCTGTTCAACGTTCAGAATTTGGCTCTAATATGTAATTAATTTTTTTCAGCAATAAAGTTGTAGAGCTTCTGTAAGCAGTTTTAAAGTAGGTAAGTCATCTCACATGCATAGCGAAATTAGTTAATAAGGGATAGTTGTTATTATTTATTATTATTATGATTATTATTATAAATTATGTTGAGAAATATAAATTAGTTAGTAAAGGGTTTCTTTGGTGTAGGAGTGATGAAGTAGATGCTGATGGTTCAAGTAAGCAGTTTTATAGCCCTTCAACTGAATACAGTCAAGATGTTTCGGATATAGATTCTTGTAGTATTAGTGCTAGACATGAGTTTAATAGTTTGTAAATCTGTGGGATGCATCCAACAATTTCCAAACAATACATGTAGTATGTAAGTGCAGAAATATCTCGTATTAGGTTATAGTTTTTCAAATGTTAAGACATTATTATTGTACATTCTATCATTATTTTGTTCTGTTTGTATTTTGTTAGATTTGAGGTGTAGTAGGATAAGTGCAGTATTTTGTTTCATTGTTATTGATCGACTTTCTCTCTGATGGGATATATTTTTGGATGCTTCCACCAAGTAAGATTTTTAAATGGTACAATGGAGTGATGTATGTACTGATAACAACATTTCTAAAGGATTTGCTTAAGCCGGTAGAGGGATAGGAATGGATTTGTGACGTTTTTATAATATTTTATTTTTTATTTTTTGTGACTTTTAGCGACGTTTTTGGGAAAAGTGCCACTAAAGGTCATGGCTTTTAACGGCGTTTGTGGGGAAAGCGCCGTTAAAGGTCATGACCTTTAGCGGCGTTTGTGGTGAAAGCGCCGCTAAAGGTCATGACCTTTAGCAGCGTTTGTGGGAAAACGGTCATGACCTTTAGCGGCGTTTGTGGGGAAAGCGCCGCTAAAGGTCATGACCTTTGCGGCTTTTTTTGCATAAACACCTCAAAATTTAGTGGCACTGTTTATAGCGGCGTTTTTTGCGGCGCTTGTAATAGTTTTAGTGGCGCTTAAAAACACCGCTAAAAGTCTATTTTGCTGTAGTGTTTATGATTTGGTATGAATTGGTAGGGAAATTGATGACGAAATTGGTTGGTGATTATATGACATGAATGGTGTATGTTTTGTGATTGAAATTGGCCATTTGATGCTTGGTTGATGCCTATAGGGAGGACCCAAATTGGGTGACATTTTGGCTTTGTAAATGGGCTATTTTGTGCCCACACGGGCAGGGACACGGGCGTGTATCTCTGCCGTGTCACTCGAGGGCCACTTCGAAGTGAGCCTAGGCAGACCACACGGTCACACACACGAGCGTGTGCTAAGCCGTGTGGCCAAGTCAGTAGCCTCCCTAATTTTCACACGGCCTGGTACACGGGCGTATCTTATGGCCGTGTGGTGCAAGTCAGAATGTATACTCTGTTTTGCCACAGCTTAGACACACAGACATGTCTAGTGGCCGTGTGAGGCACACGGCCTGACCACACGGGCGTGTGACCTCTACGGTTTTGAAAAATGTTTAAGTTTCAAAAAAATTTTTATGAGCTCAGTTTAGTCTCGACTTTCTTCTAATGCATGTTTAAGGTCTCGTATACCTTTATAAGGGACTCTTTGATGGTGTATGATTATGATATGATGTTGATGATTGTGAAATGTCTAAAAAAGTTCTAAATTGTCTAGTAATACTCCTAACTCTAGTCTAGTGACGGATATAGGTTAGGAGTGTTACAATTGGTTGGTATCAGAGCTATGGTTTAGTCAGTTCTAAGACTACCATAGTGTATGTGAGTCTAGTTATACATGCCATGTTTAACCTGTGATAGTGTGATATCTCCCGACTCTGACAAAAATAGTTTTGATGAGACAGATATGCTTTCCAACCGAACTAATTCTGATAGTACAGCTGTAAATACTCAAATGTTTAAGTGAAAATGTGTTGATTATGAGTTGAAACTCATAAAAGTATGGAACAAATTATATGACATGTTGTTATTGATATATGTGGTAATGATATGAGTATTTGAGTTGTGATATGTGGCTTATGATAATTATATGAAATACTTTGATTGTGAATTAGTGATTTGAGTTGGCATATGAAATATGTGATAAGTACAAAAGAGAGTAAAGGCAAATGTTTATTTAATGTTTCGAGAATGTGAAATTAGTAATGAACTGGCTATTTGTGATAGTATGTGTTATGTGCATTTATGTGTAAGTTAAATTTGAGGCTTTACCACCCTCACCCCCTTATTAGTAAAATGTTACAATGAAATCTGTACGGTTTGAGTTGAATAAGCTCATGAGTGTAGAGTTACAGAAGTCCGTGTTTGGAAGATTACTAATGTAGTCAGAAAAGTAAATGAATCAGCAAATGAAGACAGTATTAATAGAGATATGGAATAGTTCTAAAGATTATTTGGATTATGCAATGTCACTATTAAAGAAAAAGTTAACTCCGATCAAATGACCCATTCAGGTATGTTATTTAAAGAAAGTATTAACTGAAAGCTTTCATAAATTAATTTCTTTAAGTAAAGGGATAGTGTGAAAATTTCTGATGATAGAATCAGACAGTTGAATAATGTTTAAATTGTATTGATGGCTGAGTACAGTGGCTATAGTTGGGCAGTTACTATGATCTCTTTTGGACATTCTATGGGTACAATTATCTTCAGAAGTATATGTGGCTATTTAGTTTTAGGAAGAATTCTTATCGTATGAGGACATTAGTTAAACATATTGATAGATGAAAGCATGGTTGATCTGTTTGAGTTAATCGGTATTGATCTATTTTTCTCTGGTATTCTATTCCGTTGTGATGATAAGAAAGTTAATGATAAAATCGGTATGATGTTGATATTCTGTTTCTACTGGCAATTGTTTTATTGAATATACGTGAAGATTATATTGCTTCTGTTACTATGGATTTTAGTATTTACAAGTGACGTAGTTCTGTCTGGACATTTTCCAGGATATCATCGGAATTGATATCATTCTATATGGGTTGTAATTTTCCAATATTTTGTGTAACCTCAGATGTTGAAATTTTGGTATCCTAATTTTCTTATGATTCCATGTAATTATCTGTAAGATATATTTATTTGACAGAAATGAATATGTCTATTATGATTACAACTTCCTTCTCAACAACAGTGTCTTCTTGAACAACAAAAATACCATCCTCAAACAAGCTATCAATCTTTCATAAGCATTCTTCGATGTCCCTAGATTCTTCTTCTTTCTCATTATTAGAGACCTGCATAATGGATGGGGATGCCATCGGTCTATCTCGATCTTCTAAGTTGTCATCCAAGGAAGAGAGGTCATAATTATGAATGATTCGTGAAAATACAGGGAATTTCGGTAGTGGGGATGGGATCAATTGGCATAATATGGCTACAATAGAACTGTTCCAGGCTCTAGTATAAACATAAAACAAGTTTTGGGATCTCTCCATATCTTCTAGTGTAGCAACAAGCTTGATCTGCCTTTTGTTGATGGAATTTACCATTTTTTTGACATTATTTAGTTTGCGCCGTAACGATGTCTCTGCATTCAAGTTAGTTCTTTTGCTGTTAGTTTTTACTTTGCCCTTTCTTGTCTTGTTAGTCTCTGCCTCCTTCAGTATTGGTGTGTCCTTGCCTCGAGTCATTCTTTCTATATAGGTTTCATTGATTGGACCCTTATTTTCCAAGATTTCCTCACCAGCACAGGGCATAATTCCTCTTTGTTGACACAATAACATCACCAGCGATAGGAAAAGTAAGATCCCAGTTTGCCTTGCGGCCCAATCAGCTATTTCTTGGTGACGTATTGTGCCCACATCAATTTTTCAGCTATTGACAATAGAATTTATCAAACACATTCTGTCTAGTGTGACTGTGGTACTATGAGTGGATGGCTTTAGTCTGCAGTTGGCAAAGTGAAACCAAATTTTTCCTTGCAATGTCAGGAAGCGATGGTGCATCGTATAATTCTTTTGATGGGAATCCGTCTTAACTAATCCCTCAACATACAAGTCTCTCACCAACAGGTCTTGTTTTTCATCTGTAATGTCATCCATGAACTCGGAGTGTTCGTTGACATCGACCTTGGTGTTGTACAGTTCGTTGTTGTTTGCAGTGTCCCATGGTATTAAACCTTCTCGGACGAAAATAAACTATAACTCAAGATCGTAGGGATTGGCATAGAACTCCATACCAATGAAGGCGAGTAGCTTCCAGGGTGGTTGCAAAAAGTTTCCCACTTTAACTTCGAGATGGTTTTCGAGACTTGTTTACCCAAATCTTGTTGTTGCGAAAGAGAAATGCCCTACTCGGGATGAACATTGTACTTCAATATGTTGTTGCGAAATCGTTCCTTTGTCGCTTTATTCAAAAAGACTATTGGCTCCATTGTCTACACTGGCCTGGGAGATTTCGATTCACGGACTGTGGTAGCAAAGGATGCATGTTTCCCAATAGATTTGGTGGCTTTCTTGACCGAGCCTCTTATTTTTACCATCTTTTCTTGAGGAAAAACGGTTTAAATGTAAAAACATAGGATTTTTAGAAGAGAAAATAAATAAAAATAGTTGCTTGAATGCATTACAGTCCAAACAGTGAGGGAGAATTTATAGTGAGTGAAATAGAAAGATGGAGCAGTGTGTTATTTTGTGCAGAGATATAGGGTTGGCGGGAAGAGTTGTGTCTTCTAAAAATTGTGTTTGCTTGTAAGGATCAAACGGTTGAGTCAGTTTTGATCCGACGGTGGAATCTGACTTTCTTTGAATTCTGAAGAGTTGTAAATAGTAGCTCAGATGTATGGAATGCATTGATAGTAGGACCTCAATGCGTCGACAATGGTACCTAATTATTCTGCAAAAAAGAAGGAAAACAAACTTTAACAAAACATAAAAAAAAAACTAAAATCACAGAGCACTGATTCAAAATTAAAACTTTTTGTAACACCCCTTACCCGAGACCATCGCCGGAGTCGAGCACGAGGCGTTACCAGACTTATCTTACTAGTTCGGGGCATAAAAAATTTACTTTTAAAATTAATTATCTCACATTCATCCAATACATCCCTAAAAAGGGCTCGCAAGGCCCTAAAACATGCAATTGAAACGGTTCGAGACCTACTCGGGAACATTAAAATTTTTTTCCGATTACTTACACAAATCAAAACAATTTATTTCACTATTCATAATAAAACTGTCCACGTGCATAACAATCACTAAATTAATTATAACTCAGGTTACAAAACTCAAAATTTAAATCCATAAAATTTTCCTAAAACTGACTCATATATCTTACCATAATTTTTCTAGAATTTTTAGTTTGGTCAATTATTATAGTTTCACAGTCTAGCGGACCTGACATCTCTTCACTAAAAATCAATTATATCATTATACAGAATTTGGATAATGTTTTCGTTTGTTTTTAATGAAAATAGACTCACTAAGGAATCTAGACATATAAATTATGACTTATAATTATTTTTGTACAATTTTCAGTGAAATTCTAAAATAAGAATAGGAGATCACGAAGTCACTCTGAACCAGTCTCATAAGAGTTTAAAAATCTGAAAATACAGACTTCCTTTGCTTGCTCTGTTTCTTCCTATGAAATAGACTCAATAAGCTTTAATTATATATCTCATTCACCATTTAATTCTATTTCTACAATTTTTAGTGATTTTTCAAAATCACGTCACTGATGCTGTCCCAAAACTGTTCCATAACCAACTTTTACTCTTTCATAATTTCTTTGCATTAAACCTCATTTAGGCATACATAACATCAACACATGTTCTTATTTAGCCATTTCAATAGCTAGTCATTATCAAGTATTCGCATGCCATTCTTTAGTCATATCATAAGGACATACACACCAAGTCCCTATACATGCCATAACTTAAAACGTTTCAATGAAAATACCCAATTAGTAACTTGATAGTCAAAAGTGTGAAGCGATCTCCGACGACTTCCAACCCAAGCTTGTTTGATAAAACTCTAGAACAGAGGAAAGGAAGAGGTAAGCTTATAAAGCTTAGTAAGTTCATATGTAAAATAATAGGCATTAGTAATGAATTTAGCTTATTATTAAGCTTTCATAATTTGTATAAACAATGTTAAGTTCTTACTTTCCCATCTTACTCATTGGTAACCTTACCAAAGGTTCGGAATAATAAAAAGAATACCTTACTTAATAGCTTGTTTATGTGCCTGCAACATCTCACTTAACACATTAATACTCTCTCATAATATATAGGCATATTGCTAATCATGTCACAAAGCGTCATAAGTATAATTGAAAACTTATCACTTACTTAATACTTGAATATACTCATTAAAATACTTTTAATATCATCAACTAACAAAATCTTTATTTTACTTATCCACTTACTCTTTAACTTTCTTGTTATCATTCATTTACTTGAACTTTCTTGTAACATAGCCTGTATATTAGCTCGATGAACCGTTCGGAATACTAAGGGTACTTGGGTTTTCCTGCCTGATAATAGCCTGCCAATGCCATGCTCTAGGCATGGTCTTACATGGGATGTTCCCTGTCCTGCCAAAGCCATATATCTGATATGGACTTACATGGGATGTTACTCAACTGTCTCAACCTACCAATGCCATATGTCTGATATGGACTTACATTGGATGTTCCTCAACTGTCTCAACCTACCAATGCCATATGTCTGATATGGACTTACATGGGATGTTCCTCAACTGTCTCAACCTACTAATGCCATATGTCTAATATGGACTTACATGGGATCCTTGCCTTATATACTCACCAATGCCATGCCTTGGCATGGTCTTACATGGGATCCTTGCCTTATATACTCACCAATGCCATGCCTTGGCATAGTCTTACTTGGTATCCTTATCTTATGTTGCCATGGGTTAACCATGGTTTTTTTTTTTTTAGGTCAATTCTTCCTTAGTTGCCATGTTATAAACATGGATTTTGAAATATCAATGCCTTGGCAAATCATAGCTAAAACATACTTACTTAAAATTCTCAAGGTCAGTCACATAACTCAATAATAATAACAACAATTGCATAATAATAAAATACTACTCAACTTACATACTTACATTCTCAATCTCATCATATCCTCAATTTATCTTACTTTCCTCAAATTATGCTATTTAATACTTTCTTGATCTTATACAAAGCCACATTATCACTATGGTCTTATGTGTAAACTTATTCGAATTCACATTTTTAATGTCAAATCATTATCGAACATTTTTTTATTATTATCACTATATTCAAAAATCTATACTAAAACATTTATAACTAATATATCAATTTATAATTCAAACATGCTTAGTTAAATGCTTATTAAACACATAAACTTACCTCGATACCAATACGGCCATTTTGACCAACTTTCCTAATTTTTGGTTTTTCTCTCGTTCTAGGTCCAAATCTCATTTTCTGGGATCTAAAACATCATATTTCACTTATTTAACCAATGTACTAATCATTTTGGACCCAAAACATATTTTTACAAAATTACATTTTTTGCCCCTAAAATTTTACATATTTATACTTTTGCCCCAAAGCTCGAAAATAAATTTTTATTCAATTTCTTTGCATTTTAGGCCTAACTGAACCATTTCATAAATATGGCAGCCCACAATTCTCATTAAAACTCACACTTATGATCAATTTTATAACTTTTACTATTTAGTCCTTTTGGACGTTTTTGTCGAAAATCACTCGGTAAAAATCGTTTCTCTAACCATAAACATGCATAATCTACCATAATTCATAAAAATGCACAATTATTCAACATGGGTCAATTTTTGAAATCAAACCCTAGCTCAAATAAATGGTAGAAATAGAGAAATCATGTTACCGGGATTTCAAAAACGTAAAAATCATTGAAAACAGGGCTAGAACAGACTTACAATCGAGCTTGGAAGCTTCAAAAACCCTAGCCATGGTTTCTCCATGCTATATTCGGCCTTGAGGAAGAAGATGAGAAAATTTTTGCTTCATTTTCCCTTTCTAATTCTTTTAAATGACTAAATGACCAAAATGCCCTTAAAGACTTTTCTTTCAAATTTGTCTTATTCATTCCCATTTTTGTCCAACAATTTAACCAATGGTCTAATTACTATTTAAGGACTTTCAATTTAAAACTTCATAACAATTGGACACTTCTAACATACGGAACTCAACTTTTGCACTATTTACAATTTAGTCCTTTTGACTGAATTGAGTGCCTAAACGTCGAAATTTTTGAACGAATTTTTCACGAAATCTTTCCTTGAAATTGTAGATCATAAAAATATAATAAAAAAATAATATTTTCCTTGTTGGATTTGTGGCCTCGAAACTACCGTTCTAACTACGCCCAAAATCAGGATGTTACACTTTTTGACCAAGTTAATGGTCTTTGCCTGCTTCCGATCATTGTTGCCAAAATAGTGTATCAGCATCTATCCATTTACTTTGAACTGGTGTTCATCACGTAAATCTTGGATTATGACAACACCATAAGGAAATATGGCGACAACTTCATAAGGTCCAAACCAACGTGAACGCAATTTACCTTGGTGCAATTTGAGTCGAGAATTGAATAATAAAACTTGCTAACTCGCGATAAATTGTTGCTGTAAAATAATCTTGTCATGCCATCGTTTGGACTTTTCCTTGTAAATTGCAACATTTTCATAAGCATTTCTCCTAATCTTCTTTAGTTCAGTGATATCCAACAATCTTTTCTTTCCAACCGCTTCATTTGCCCACATTGCTCTGTGTTCCAGTTCGACTGGCAAGTGACATGCTTTCCCGAAAATCAATTGATACGGCAACATCCCTAAAAGATTTTTTTATGTTGTCCGTAATACCCATAAAGAATCATCCAATCGAAAAGACCAATCTTTCCTCAAAGGGTTTACAACATTCTCAAAAACGTTTTTAATTTGTCGATTTGATACTTTGACTTGTCCATTAGTTTGCAGATGATAAGTAGTAGTCATTCAATAATTAAATCCATACCTTTTCAATGCGGTTGCTGTAACACCCCTTACCCATGTCCGACGTCAGGATACGGTACGAGGCGTTACCTTTCTAAATACGTGCAACCATTTAATCTAAACTCATGGAAATGCGTCCCAATTTAAAACTTTTTTCAAAAATTATCTTACAAACCCTCACATGGGCCTACGAGGCCAAAAACGTGGTTTAAAAACAACTTGAGACCATTTCGGGCACTTAAGAAAACTTCTTCAAAAACTAGTAAAAGCAGCGCACACGTTCGTGTGGAAAGGACAACAGGCCCGTGTGGCCTTTAAACATGGCCGTGTTGATGGCCCGTGTGCCTCACACGGCCTAAGCACCTAGGGACATGTCTGCATGCGAATTTATTTCTAACATTGAACCTACAGGGGTTTTCACACGGCCTAGTCACATGCCCGTGTGCCCAGCCCGTGTCCCACACACGACCATAACATGCCCGTGTCGCGGCCCGTGTGCGAAAACCTTGACATTCTGCTTCTAACATCATCACTCACACGGCCGTGGCGCACGTCCGTGTGCTGCTCGTGTCCTCCACACGTTTAAGACACACGGTCGTGTCTTACACCCTTGTGGAACACTGATGGGCATTTACTTTTTCAACTTAAGGTGCAGGAGACACACGGGCATATCACATGCCCGTGGGCAGACCGTGTGTCACACACGGCCTAGACAAATGCCCGTGTGTCTACCCGTGTGGACAAAAATAGGCTATCTACCAAGCCTCTTTGCCACCCTGAAATAATTAGAAAGGCATACTCAAACGTACCCAGACTAAAATACTCAACCAAAAGCCATAATTTGGCATCACACAACTTAATATGATCAATCTAAACAACCATCATACAACTACCCTAACAGTTGCATTCATCAAACCATTTTGCATAATCATGAAATATCAACATTTCATTCATTAACCAAAAATAATTATCAGCCAATACTTTTGGCTTTATACAAAATGTAGTATTTCAAATTCAAGTCAACACATTTGGCTCCCAAAATATTATGACACAACCCATGTCTAGTTTCTATACGTGCCATTTCTCAAAATACTTAAATCAAACTATACCGAGTGATCAAGCCGATAGTGTGAGCGAGGCCTCCGACAACCGACGATCCCCGAGCTAACTAGGCGACACTAAAGGAAAATGGAAAAGATAGGGGTAAGCATAAAGCTTAGTAAGTCTATATGCAAACATTTAATACCATAACCGTGCATTGAACAATTAAAATGTAGCTCAACTATTCCGATACTTCCAAGTCATAAATTCACTTACTCGTCCCACACCTTACCCAATATCCTCAATACCATTTTTACGCACAAAGCTCATCTCATTAATATGTATATTCCTTGCACTTATTTATAACCACAACACTCCTAAATTCTGTTTAGATGATTCCTCAACATATACATCCATGCTCTAAACCATACAAGATAAATTCGAAACTACCCATTCATAGTAACGTTAACAATAAGGTGGTTTCGCACTAATCCTACCATCATTAATAATTTGCGGTAGTTTCACACATAGCCCACCTTTATCAGTAAATTATGGTGGTTTTGCACATAGCCCACCTTTGTTAATAATTTACTATGGTTTCGCACTTAGCCCACCCTTATCAACTTATTATGAAATTTTACCCGTACTCTCCCTTCTCGCATTTTTGTCCAATGACCATAACATTCAACTACATATCATATAAGGCAGTTATAAATAAAAGAGGTATCATTTACATATAAACTTACCTTCGTATACAAAATGTGATAACTTGATCGATCTCAATCTACGAGCTTGGCTTTTCCCCGGTCTAAATTTGGGTCTCGTACTTCTGGATCTATATAGAAGTAAATTCACTAATTTTAATCATCAATTTAATCTAAACAATTCAAAAATCACATTTGGCAAAATGACCATTTTGCCGCTAGACCATGGCAAAATGACCATTTTACCCCTAGGCTCGAAAATTGATTTTTATCGAATTTTCTTATTAAACAAGCCTAACTAAAGTCTTTTCACTCTTATAGCAGCCAAAATTCCTATTATTTCACACACTTATTCTTTATTTTACAACTTCTACAACTAAGTCCTCTCTAAGTGTTTTCATGCAAATTCCTTCACAAAAGTTATTTATCAAACAACTATGATTCATTTTCTTTCATAAAAACTCAGCAACCAACACTTATTTATTCATGGGGATTCCTTAGACTTTCAACCATTTTGCACAATATTCCCCTCATTGGAAAGCCCTTGCTCCAAAGGTCTCAAAAATACAAAAATTATCAAGAAAGACCTTAAGAATCACTTACTTGCAAGGATGGAAGATGGCTGAACTTTTGGAAGCTTTCAAACTCTTATTTTTCTGGTATTTTCAGTGAGTATGGAGAGGAGAATGAAGAGGGCGAAGCTAGGCTAATAGGCTAATATTAAAATGTCAAATATCTCACCTAATACACTAACAACTTTTGACTTTTCTTTTCTTTGTTGTCTCCCTTGCCCGGCCATGCTCAAATTAATGGGCTTATTTTCCCTTTAAAACCCCCACATTTTAGTTCCCTAGCTAATTGACACAGTTTACTAATAATTTGCAACTTTTACCCTTTATGTGATTTAGTCCTTTTTCGTAATTAAGCCTTCAATCGCGTAAATTAATTCACTAAATTTTTTTTGCACTCTTATAAAATACCATAACACATAAAATAATGCCAAAATAATTTTCTTTAACCTTGGGTGAGTGATTCTGAAATCATTATTCCTACTAAGCCCAATTTCGGGCTGTTACAAATCTCCCTCTTAGGGATTTTCGTCCCCAAAAATCTTACCGTTAAAAAGGTTCGGGTACTGATCTCCCATGGTCTCCTAGAGTTCCCACGTGTCTTTCTCGACTCTATGTCTATGCCATAACACCTTCACTAATGTTATACTCTTGTTTCTCAATTGCTTGATCTCTTGGGCCAAAATCTTAACCGGCTCTTCATCATAGGTCATATCCGGTTGAATCTCAACCTCGATCGGTGCAATCACGTGTGAGGGGTCTGAGCAATAGTAGCGCAACATGGATACATGGAAAATGTCATGAATCTTTTCTAGCTCAAGTGGCAAGGCTAATTTCTAAGATACGAGCCCAATTCTCTCGGTCACCTTATAAGGTCCAATAAACTGTGGACTTAACTTGCCTTTTCTACCAAATTGAAGGACTTTCTTCCACGGGGAAACTTTCAAGAACACTTTATCCCCGACTTGAAACTCAATCTCTTTTCTTTTTAAATCTGCGTAGGATTTCTATCTATCCGAAGCGGCTTTCAAGCAACCTCGAATTACCTTAACCTTTTCTTCAATCTCCTTTACCAAATCAACCCCGTGTATCTGATTCTTTTTAAGTTCAGACCAATATAAGGGTGTTCTGCACTTGTGCCCATACAAAGCCTCATAAGGTGCCATTTTCAAGCTTGATTGATAACTATTATTGTAGGCGAATTCAGCTAGTGGCAAGTGCTTTTCCCAATTGCCTTGGAACTCAAGAACATAACATCTCAACATGTCCTCAAGAATCTAGATTACCCTCTTGACTGGCCATCAGTCTGCAGATGGAAGGCCGTGCTAAAATTTAACTTTGACCCCAACACCTCTTGTAACCTTTTCCAAAACCAAGATGTGAATCTCGAATTTCTATCTGAAATAATTGACAGGGGCACTCCATGCAATCTCACTATCTCGGAAATGTACAACTCAGTTAGTTTCTCGAGCGAGAAGTCTATACGCACTGGTATAAAATGAGTCGACTTGGTTAGTCTATCCACAACGACCCCTACTGCATCTTTCTTCTTAGGTAACAAAGGCAATCCTGATATGAAATCCATAGTAACCTGGTCCCATTTCAACTTGGGGACCATTATAGGCTGAAGTAAACCCAAAGGCACTTGGTGTTCGGCTTTTACTTGCTAACAAACTAGGCACTTAGAGACAAACTTTGAAATGTCTCTCTTCATTCCCGACTATCAATACATTTCCTTCAAATCATTATACATTTTCACGTTGCCCGGGTGAATAGACAAATGACTACTATACGCCTCTCGCAAAATCATCTGAATAAGTTCAGCATCTTTAGGTACATAGATTCTGTCTCGATACATGAAACATCCGTTGGCCTCAACTCTAAAATCCGATTCATTACTAGTCTCGCATTGAGCTATCTTAGCTTGTAAATCTTTATCATTTTTCTGAGCTTCAACAATCTCTTGCAAAAACGTCAGTCTGGCTCTCATCTTGGCTAGGATCGATCCATCCTCATTTACAGCCAACTAAGTATTCATGGCCCTTAAGGCAAACAATGATTTTCTGCTCAATGTGTCAGCGACCAAATTCGCCTTACTGAGGTGATAGTCAATTATCAGCTCGTAATCCTTTATCAGCTCTAACCATCCCTGTTGTCACAAGTTCAACTCCTTTTTAGTCATTAGATACTTTAAACTTTTGTGGTCTGTAAAAACTCGACATCTCTCACCATATAAGTAGTGTCTCCAAATCTTTAGTGCCAAAACTATGGCCGCAAGCTCTAGATCGTGGGTCGGGTAGTTTTTCTTGTGTGGCTTTAGCTGCCTCGAGGCATAGGCTATTACCTTGCCTTCTGGCATGAGCACAGACCCTAATCCATTTAAGGATGCATACTATACACCACAAATTCTTTTCCCGATTCTGGTTGTACCAACAATGGGGCTTTAGTCAACAAAGCCCTAACCTTTCAAAACTGTGTTAATGTTTTTTTGTCCACTCAAACTTAACATATTTTTGAAGTAGCCTTATCATCGGAGTAGAGATCATTTAAAATCCTTTAACAAATCATCGGTAGTAGCCCGCTAGGCCCAAGAAACTCCTAATCTCTATTACGTTTCTCGGTGATTTCTATTCAACAATAGCCGAGATCTTGCTTGAGTCGACTTTGATCCCATCTCCCAGCACAATGTGTCCCAAGAATCTGACCTTTCGTAACCAAAATGCACTCTTGCTGAACTTGGCGTACAATTGTTTATCCCTCAAAGTCTGTAAGACAATCCTCAAATGCTCTGCATGCTCACCCTCGTCACGAGAATAGACGAGTATGTCATCAATAAAGACGACAATAAACTTGTCCAAGTAGGGTCGAAAAATGTGGTTTATCAAGTCCTTGAATACCATAGGAGCATTTGTCAAGCCAAAGGACATGACTAGGAACTCATAATGGTCGTACCTGGTTCAAAAGGCAGTTTTTTGGCACATCTTGTTCCTTGACTCTCAACTGGTAATACTTGACCTCGAGTCTATTTTAGAAAACATGGGTGCTCTTCTTAACTAATCAAACAAGTCATCAATCCTCGACAAAGGATACTTATTCTTCACCGTAACCTTGTTGAGCTGGCGGTAATCTATGCACAACCTTATTGAGCCATCCTTTTTTTTAACAAATAAAATCGGTGCTCCCCACGGAGAATAACTCGGTCTCGCGAAACCCTTATTCGTCAACTCTTGCAACTGGGCCTTCAATTCCTTAAGTTCCATCAGAGCCATCCTATATGGAGCGATCAAATAGGTGCCGTGCCAAGGACCAACTCGATACCAAACTCTATTTCCCTCTCTGGAGGTAATTCGAGTAACTTTTTGGAAACACATCCGGGTATTCACATGCCATTGGCACCGAATCAATTTTCTTTTCAGATACTTGGGTGTTAAACACAAAAGTGAGGTAAGCTTCACACCCTTTTCTGAAATATCTATCTATAGTCAAGGATGAAACTAATCCCGGTAAGTTATTCGGTTCGCCTGATTCTACTCGAAGGTTATTTCTATTTTCACATCTCAATTTAATAATTTTCCTCTCATAATCCACTATCAAATTATGAGTAGACAACCAATCCATACCAAGGATTACATCGAACTCATCAAACGGCAATAGCATAACATTGGTTGGAAAACAGTGACCCCTAATTGTCAAGGGACAATTTCTACATACTTGGTCAACTAACACATGTTTGCCTAGCGGATTAGTCACTTTTACCATGAATTCTATAGACTCAACTAGTACATTTATACTAGTACCAACTTTATACAAATGTAAGAATGGGTAGACCTTGGATCAACTAGAGCAATAACAGATATATCGTGGATAGAAAAGGTACCAGTAATCATATCTGGGGATGAGGCTTCCTCGCGAGCGTGAATGGCATAAGTCCTTGCCGGGGCCCGGCCCTCAGACCTTACGGTCAGATCTCTAGGCGCACCCTTGTTGCTGGCCCTAGTCCCTAGGTTATTTTGTGGTCTACCTCTTGACGGTGCACTACTCGGTCGGGCATTCTAAAAGCCCTCTTCCTTAGCTCTCTCAGGAGAGCCTTTAATAAAGTGATCTCGAGAACCACACCTATAGCAGGCTCGACTATTTCCCCAACACTCATCAAAATGCTGCCTACCACATTATGAACATTTAGATCTATCTAGTCGGGCACTGCCAACACTTACAACGGAGGTAGTCTGAGCTTTAGGCACTGTGTTTTGCTTATTCTTGGTTCTGCTCGAGTATCCCACTGAAGCAGTCGATCGGGTAGGGAACCCTCTAGATCTTTTAGGTGAGGATTGATGTGATTTCCCCATCTATTTTTTCTTGGAGTCACGGGACTCCATATTAGCCTTTCTCTTCTCTTTGGCAAACTCTTCGGACTTACACGCTCACTCCACGAGTATTACAAACTCCCAGATCTCTAGAATCCCCACTAACAATCGAATGTCCTAATTTAAGCCGTCTTCAAATCACTTACACATGGTGGCTTTGGTAGACACACACTCCCTAGCGTAGTTGCTAAGCTTTACGAACTCACACTCGTACTCAGTGACCGTCATTCGACCTTGCTTCAGTTCAAGAAATTCTTTCCTCTTTTGGTCAATGAACCTCTAGCTAATGTACTTTTTGCGGAATTCTTCTTGAAAGAACTCCCAAGTTACTCTTTCTCTCGGTACCACTGACACGAGAGTATTCCACCACTGGTAGACTGCGTCTTGCAAGAGTGACTCCACGCACTTCATGCACTCTTCAGGTGTGCATGATGACTCATCGAACATTCTGATAGTGTTCTCGAACCAAAACTCGACTCTCTCCGGGTCATCATCCTTATTTTCCTGGAATTCCTCAGCCCTATGCTTTCTAATTCGATCAACTGGGGGTTTGTCTCTCCTACCCATTTCTACTCCTTGAAGAGCTACCGGGGCATGATGATAAATTGGAGGAGGTGAGGGAGGGGGAGTGTTCGGGTTCGCACGAACATACTCCCATGAATTCATCATCTGGAGGTAAACTTCTCTAGCCCCTCCACCTTGACTCATCATCACGGGCCCGGTCTCGACTAGCGCAGTCCCTTCAGTGGGAGCCAGCGCATTACTTTCCACATCGTCCGCCATAGGCTGATCGGAATCCATTACTATATGAAAACACAATTCAAAATCATCAGGAGTCGTCACACTATCGTTTTATAACTATGGCATGTATAGACTCGAACAAAAACTAGGCTAGTCCTAGAATCGACTAAACCATAGCTATGATACCACTAAATGCAACACCCTTTACCCATGTCCGACGCTGGGTAGGGTACAAGGTGTTACTTTTCTAAATACATCCAACCATTCAATCTAAACTCATGGAAATGCGTCCCAATTTAAAATTTTTTTCAAAAATTGTCTTACAAACCCTTATATGGGCCTACGAGGCCAAAAACATGGTTTAGAAACAACCCAAGTCCATTTCAAGCACTTAAGAAAACTTCTTCAAAAACTAGTAAAAATAGGGTATACACCCGTGTGGAAAGGACAACACGCCCGTGTGGCCACTAAACATGGTAGTGCTGATGGCCCGTGTGCCTCACATGGCCCAAGCACCTAGGGACACGCCCGTGCCCCTCGTCTGTGCGAATTTATTTCTAACATTGAATCTATAGGGGTTTTCACACGGCCTAGTCACACTCCCGTGTGCCCAGCTCGTGTCTCTCACACAGTCATAACATGCTCATGTCATGGCCCGTATGCGAAAACCTTGACATTCTGTTTCTGACGTCATCACACACACAGCCGTGGCACACGCCCGTCTACTGGCCGTGTCCTCTAGACAGTTGACACACACGGCCGTGTCTCATACCCATGTGGAACACTGATAGGCATTTAATCTTTCAACTTAAGGTGAAGGGGACACACAGCCTTATCACACGCCCGTGGGTAAACCGTGTGTCACACACGGCCTAAACACATGCACGTGTGTCTACCCGTGTTGACAAAAATAGGCTATCTACCAAGATTGCCACCCTGAAATAATCATAAAGGTATACTCAAACATACCAAGGCTACAATACTCAACTAATAGCCATAATTTGGCATCCACACAACTTAATATGATCAATCTAAACAACCATCATACAACTACCCTAACAATTGTATTTATCAAACCATTTTGCATGATCACGAAACATCAACATTTCATTCATTAACCAAAGATAATTATCAGCCAATACTTTTGGCTTTATACAAAATGTAGTATTTCAAATTCAAGCCAACACATTTGTCTCCCAAAACAATATGACACAACCCATGTCTTGTTTCTATACATGCCATTTCTCAAAATACTTAAATCTAACTATACCGAGTGATCAAGCTGATAGTGTGAGCGAGGCTTCCGATGACCGATGATCCATGAGCTAACTAGGCGACACTAAAGGAAAATGGAAAAGAGAGGGGTAAGCATAAAGCTTAGTAAGTCTATATGCAAACATTTAATCCCATAACCATGCATTGAACAATTAAAATGTGGCTCAACTATTCTGATACTTCTAAATCATAAATTCACTTACTCGTCCCACACCTTACCCAATATCCTCAATACCATTTTTATGCACAAAGCTCATCTCATTAATATGTATATTCCCCGGTCTAAATTTGGGTCTCGTACTTCTTGATTTATATAAAAATAAATTCACTAATTTTAATCATCAATGTAATCTAAACAATTCAAAAATTAAAATTTGGCAAAATGACCATTTTGCCCGTAGACCTTGGCAAAATGACCATTTTACCCCTAGGCTCAGAAATTGATTTTTATCTAATTTCCTTATTAAACAAGCCTAACCAAACTCTTTTCACTCTTATAGTAGCCAAAATTCCTATTATTTCAAACACTTATTCTTTATTTTATAACTTCTACAACTAAGTCCTCTCTAAGTATTTTCATGCAAATTCCTTCACAAAAGTTATTTATCAAACAACTATGATTCATTTTCTTTCATGAAAAATCAGCAACCAACACTTATGTATTCATGGTGAATCCCTAGACTTTCAACCATTTTGCACAATAGTCCCCTCATTGGAAAGCCCTTGCTCCAAAAGTCTCAAAAATACAAAAATTATCAAGAAAGACCTTAAAAATCACTTACTTGCAAGGATGGGAGATAGCTGAACTTTTGGAAGCTTTCAAACTCTTATTTTGCTAGTATTTTCGGTGAGTTTGGAGAGGAGAATGAAGAAGATAAAGCTGGGCTAAGAGGCTAATATTAAAATGTCAAATATCTCACCTAATACACCAAAAACTTTGACTTTTCTTTTCTTTGTTGTTTCCCTTGGCCGGCCATGCTCAAATTAATGGGCTTATTTGCCCTTTAAAACCCTGAAATCTTAGTTCTCTAGCTAATTGACACAATTTACTAATAATTTACAACTTTTACCCTTTATGCAATTTAGTCCTTTTTTGCAATTAAACCTTCAATCGCGTAAATTAATTCACCAAAAATTTTGTGCACTATTATAAAAATACCATAAGACATAAAATAATGCCAAAATAATTTTCTTTAACCTCGATTAAGTGATTCTGAAATCCTTATTCTGACTAAGCCCAATTTCAGGCTGTTACAGTCGCCACTTGGTTGCAATGAAAGTGTGTACCCTGATCACTAATCAATGCCTTTGGTGTGCTAAATCAGGTGAGCATATGCTTGTGAAAAAAATTTAGCATTGTCTTTACATCATCCTTCGAGACTGCAATAGCTTCCACCCATTTCAAGACGTAGTCAACAGCTACTAATATATACAGATTTCCAAATGAACTTGAAAACAGTCTCATAAAATCCATACCCCAAACATTGAATAATTCAACCTCTATATTTGGCTGCTATAACATTTCATTGTGTCGGGATATAGAACCGGTGAGCTGGCACCTATCACATTGATTCACACAATTGTGGGCATCTTTGAATAATATCGGCCAGTAAAATCCTGATTGGAGAACTTTAGCAGCAGTTTTCATACCATTGAAATGACCTCCATAAGGAGCATTATGGCAATGCTTTAGGATTGAAAGCATCTCCTCTTCCGAAACACAACATCGAATAATGTTGTCACTCATACCTTGAATAAATACTTGTTCCAATGATACTTCATTATGTCACAAAGAAATGTTTCTTTTTTATGGCTTGTGACACCCAATGAGAGATTTCCACACACTAGATAATTAGCAAAATCTGCATATCAAGGGGTTGCATCTACAGCAAATAACTTCTCATCTGGGAATGCGTCAACAATTTGAAGTATGTTTCCATCTTCGTTGCTAACTTCTAATCAAGATAGATAATTGGCAACTTGATTTTTTGAACCCTTACGGTCTTTTATCTTGATGTCAAATTCTTGCAATAGTAATACCAAGTGTATCAATCTTGGTTTGGCATCCTTTTTCACAAAGAGATATCTCAAGGCCAAATGATCAGTGAATACAGTAACCTTTGCACCGAAAACATAGGAATGAAAGTTATTGAAAGCAAAGACTACAGCCAACAATTCTTTTTTTGTGGTGGTATATGTAACTCCCCAAATTTTGGGCCTAGAAGAATTGGGCCTTGGGCTTGGGTACGTTTAAAATTCTTGAGTGTAAGACATCGACTTCATTTTCAAGTTAGAATTGTTGGGTTAGTGATTTTGGAATGTTAGAAGGCTTTTATAAAGTTCTGGGTTCAAGCTTGGGTATAGGAAAAATCTTGGTTTTGGCCTTAAGGGAACCCTGAGCTCAAGTGGGATAACTTATAAATAAAAGGGGCTAAAATAAGACATAAAAGGAGTTGTGATCTAGTGGCAAATGGCGCCACATGGGAGACAAGAAAGTGACGCCATAGGGGAAGCAAGGGGTCCAAGGTTCAAGTCTTGGCTCGTACAATTTATTTTGGTTTCTCTTTTAAATAAATCTTGAAGAGAGTAGGTGGGCTTTAAAGTTAATTGCATTGGACTTATGACACATAGGAGCTTGTGTCCTAGTGGTGGTGGCATGGCATGGCTAGCGAGAGGACTTTGGTTTGAATCCCTTTGCACGCAAAGGTTGGTTATTTTGCTAATGAGCTAGTTTTGGAGGATTGATGGAGAATCGCACATCGGAAAGCTAACATGAGAATAGGCGAGAAACTGGCTTTAAATAGAGCAAACCATGAGGAGAGTAAGCATACCTTTCTTGCCTTATCCCTTTCGCGTTGTGGCGTGTTCGTTTGGGTTAGGCGTTGGATCATTCGTTGATCTGTATGCTATTGGGTCACGGTCGTGGTGACCGTAGTTGATCGACACACCTCTTGGGGAGTCAAGGGTGCGATTATTGTTGGCTTCTAGGCATAACAACGTTCAAAGTGCGGATTAACTTTAGATACCTATCAAGTGTGTATTTCACCCTACTCTAGCTATAGAACGGCAATTGCCAAAATGCCGAAATACCAGTCACACGGTAATGGTAGCCACACGAGTGTGCGAGCACACGTGTGGGAGCTTTGATGTGATAGTTGAGACCATCATGAGTATTCTCGTGGGTTTAGGCTACTTTGGGCCACGATGGGCTGCAATGGGCCATGTGGGCCCAATGGGCCTGTGGGCCCAATCGGTCAAATTGTATGATTGTGTAGTAAATATTGGACTGGACTATGTGAATCTCATATCTGTGGCTAGATTTTGGTAAAAAAAGCCACATGAGCGTGTGGCCCACTTGGGCCGAGAACTGGCCTTAGGCACATTCGCAATGTTATTTCTATTTAGAATACTTAAGTTGCTCGAGGCAACTGTAGACCTTCTGAGGGATTGACAAAATTACCGAAATACCCTTGATTTACAAAATTACTGAAATACTGTTGGTTTACGAAATTACTGAAATACTCCTGGTTTGTGAAATTACTAAAATACCCCTGTAGGGTAGAATTTCTGAAATACCTTTGTAGGGTAGAATTACTGAAATACCCCCGTAGTATGAAATGACTAAAATACCCCTAATGGGTAAAAAAACAGTTTTGTCCCTTGAGGGTGTACGACTCACTGGTGATACAATTTGATTGATTTGACTATATTTGACTGAGAATGTATGACTGTGATTGGACTGTTGTGACTTTGATTTGTATGATTGTTTTTAGGCAAGACATTCTACATACATGACATATTGTATGGGTTGGGATTGATATGGAGGAAGTTTTGTTCTGATAGGATCGCATAGGTCGCACGAGACGACTGTGGATCCAGTAATAATCTGATAAGGTCGCACAGGTCACACGAGACGATTGTGGACCGACTGAGGGCTTAATGCCAGTTATTCTGAGTATGGCTCTATGCCAACCAACATATGGCTCTATGCTATCGGTATCATGGCTTTGTGTAGATTATATTTGCCTAAGGCTATGTGTTATCTTATTTACTGATGACTGTGTATCGATCACATTTACCTATGGCTGTGTGCCGGTTATATTACCCTAATTGATGGCTATGTGCCAATCTTATTATAGTTACTGATGGCTTTGTGCCAATTATAATACTGCTACTGAAGGCTTAAAGCTGCATTTAAATTAGCAGCTCTGTTGCGATTCTGATTAATGCCGCAATTGGTACTGACACTATGGAGTGTAGGAATGGCGTGGGTGATTTATTCCCCGCAGGTAATGCAGGGTTGGACGGAGTGGTGTATTGGTTGGATGGGTTTGCATGCATCATCCATCATTCATACTAAGACTGATACTGTTAAAAGGCTTAGGCCCAGATTGATTTTGTTTCTATTTTTGTTTACTGACTGTTACTTTAATAGGGGATTACACACTGAGTTTTCATAAACTCACCTTGTTTATTAACCTTTCAGGTAATCCCCAGCTTTAGATGGATCAAAGCTACGAGGGACTTGGAGTGGGCCATACAATTGCATATGTCTTGTTCTGTTTTGCTCATTTACTTAAAGCACTTTGGTTTTAATTTGGGTTGTAATAAGGCCTCTATAACTTCTAGATTTTAAATTTTGGATTTCATTGATCATGATTTATATCAATTAGAAGTAAATTGTGGTTTTTCAAAACAATAACTGTTTTCAAACATTACGTTTTCCGTAACTGATTAAATTAAGCTTCCGCAACAAAGAAGGTTTTAAAGGCAATAACGTTTTTTTTAAAAGGGATTAACTTTTAATATACCATGTTTTGAAAATAAACAAACACAAGTTTTAGGTGGCAACAAGTTTTAAATAAGAAGGGTTTCAATGAAAACATGGTTTTCAAAAAATACTTCAATGTGACACGCCAGATTCGGTCATAACGTCCAGGCCGGGTTTAGGGTGTTACAGTATAATTCAGTTGAGCCTCTGTAAGAGTTTTGCTATCATAATAGATATCGTGAAATATTTTTCCCTGTCATTGTCATAGCATTGCACCCACAACAAAGTTTCTTACATCGTACATAACTTCGAAAGGTTGAGACCAATTGGGTGCAACGAGAATGGGGGCATTCACAAGCTTCTTTTCTAACTAAGTAAAGGCATCCAGACATGCATCGTCAAAGAAGAATTTTTCATTCTATTCTAACAATGAGCATAAGGGCTTTGCAGTTTTTGAAAAATCTCTAATAAACCGTCGGTAAAACCCCACATGTCCCAAAAACTGCAAATACCTTTCACGTTTGTTGGTGGAGGAAATTTCTCAATGATTTCCACCTTAGATTTGTCTACTTGAATTCCTTGACAGGAGATGCAGTGTCCTAACACAATGCCTTTAGTTGCCATGAAATGACATTTTTCCCAATTCAAGACAAGATGTGTGTCCTTACATTGCTTCAGTACTTTATCCAAATTGTCAGCACAATGATCAAAATCAATCCCATAGACTGAGAAATCATCCATAAATACCTCTAAAGAGTCTTCGATCATATCAAGAATATTGCCATCATGCACCTTTGAAATGTGGCTTGTGGGTTGGAAAGACCAAAAGGCATACTGCGAAAAGCAAAAGTACCAAAAGGGTAGGTGAAGATTATTTTTTCCTAGTCCTCTAGTGCAATAGCAATCTGATTGTACCCAGAATAGTCGTCTAAACAGCAATAATAGGCTTTTTTAGCAATCTGATCTAGTATTTGGTTGATGAAATGAAGTGGGAAGTGATCTTTCCTTGTGCCCACATTCAATTTGCGATAATCTTTACAAACTCGCCATCCCGTGGGAATACATGTAGGAATTAATTCATCCTTATCATTGCGAACCACATGATGCCACACTTTTTAGAAACGCATTGCATTGGACGTACCCAATTGCTATCAGAAATCAGGTAAATAATTCCAGCATCAAGCCATTTTATGATTTCCTTTTTGACAACTTCCTTCATCTTCTTGTTTAATCTTCTTTGTTGTTCAAACCGATTGCTTGCCTTCATCTTCCAGCGTAATCTTGTGCATGCAAAAAGAAGGACTAATACCTTGAATATTGACAGTACTCCAAGCAAAAGCTCATTTATGTTGCTTGAGAATATGGACCAATTTCTCTTCTTGAGTTGTATCCAGTGTAGCAGAAACAATAACTGGGAGAGTATTGTGATGTAACACCCCTTACCCGGGTTTATCGCCTTACTCGAGCACGAGGCATTACCGGACAATATCACCATCATTCATGCAATCGAACCACAAATTTTCACTCCAATTTAAAACTTATTCATAAAATACCATACAACCCTTAAAATGGGCCTACGAGGCCCAAAACATGGTTTGGGAATGGTCCGAGACCAAACCAAGAACTTAGAAAAATTTTGGAAAATTTACCCTAATACAGGGCACACACCCGTGTGAGACAGGGGCATGCCCGTATGGGTAGGCCATGTGGTCACACACGTCCGTGTCCTTTACCAGTGTTGAATTATTGGAAAAATTTTTTTCATTTCGAACCTACAAGGGTTTTCACACGGCCGAGCACATGCCCATGTCTTTTGCCTATGTCTATCACACGGCCTCGGTACGCCCGTGTGGCCTCCCCATGTGAAAAACTGGGACATTCTGTTTATGACGTCAGCATGCAATTTTGGTCACATGGCCACGGGACACGCCCGTGTGACCAGGCCGTTTGGCGTCCTTAATCTCCAAAAATCCCATGCAAAATTCACATGCCCTACACACATGGCCGTGGGAGCTGACCGTGTGGCCCTAAGTTAGGCTATTTTCCAAGCCATTCTTTGCCCCAAAACACATACTATCTATACTAATTTTAACACCACACAACAAACATATCCTTAGACATCTAAATGACTCCATTCACCCATCCATCACCCATTTCAAATTAAACACACACAAACACACTAAGCATCCCATGAATTTCCTTATAAGGATAGATAAACAAAGTATCATCATCAATGGCTATATCACTTAGCCTTGAATGCAAAATGACTTATCCCATGACAATTACCCCAACATAATCAAACCAACTTAACACCTACAACACCATTAAGTCCCTATACATGCCATAGTTTAAAGAGTTTATTTTACTATACCAAAAGATTACATCGATAGTGTGGGTGATCCTCCAACTCGTTCCGATCCCGAGCTGGCTTGACTGAATCTATAAGGGAAAAGAGAAAAGAGAAAAGAGTAAGCTTTAAAAGCTTAGTAAGTCTATATGTAAATAATTATCATCATAACAACATTTAGCCATACCAAGGTTTATCTCTCACACACTAACTTACCACCTAAACTTACCAACATTTTCACACATATCATGGACATTATTTTTACCCACTTAAGTCCACATACACCCTTACATCCACATGCATTTTCCCACAATTAGACTTGCCCAAAAGAATACACCTGCACACACAAGTCATACTACCACACCAAGTCTCTTTAGTAAGTATTCCCGTTGAACTCTTCGGATTAATATTCTCGGTGAACTTTCCACTTATGATTCCACCAACACATAAGCCTGGCTCTCAATTACACATGGTGAAGTTCACTTTATCACCCATGTGACCTAGCCATTTAGTCTCGTAGCCTTCATATGCACATGGTGAAGTTCACTTTATCACTTATGTGACCCAGCCCTTTAGTCTCGTAGCCTTCGTATGCACATGGTGAAGTTCACTTTATCACTCATGTGACTTAGCTACATATGATATTGCTCTCATGTACACATGGTGAAGTTCACTTTATCACTCATGTGACATAGCTATTTAGTCTCGTAACTGTCGTGTTCACATAGTGAAGTTCACTTTATCACACATGGGACTTAGCCATTAAGTTCCATAGTTTTTGGGTCTACATGGTGAAGCTCACTTTATCACACATGACCTAGCCATATTTATCTGTTTCACCCGTCATTTCCGAAAGTTTAAACGGGAACTTTCATTTCCATACTTTCAACACCATAGAAGATTATTCAATAACAACATTTCATAACATCTATTAGAATCATTAACGTACAAATAAAATGAACACATTACTTACATATAAACTTACCTCGATAATAAAAAGCGTATTTTGCAACTTAATTCGAGATCTTGCCCTTGTCCCGGTCAAGGTTGATTCCTCAATATTCTCAATTTATAATGACAAATTTAACTCGTTTAATGCACACATTACTCAATTTAGTCCAAAATCATCCTATGACAATTTTTACCATTTTACCCCTAACTTAGTCAATTTTTACAACTAAGTCCTTAGGCTCGTAAATTAAAATGTATCAATTCTCTTGGTTACCCAAGCCTAGCCGAATATCCATGGCACTCAAAATAGCCCAAATTTCTCATCAATTTATACTTTTACCACTCAATTTATTAACTTTGCAATTTGATCCTTTTTAGGGGCTTTCATGAAAAATCACCTAGTAATTATAGTTTACCACACCCTAAACCTTCATATTCCACCATTAGACATCAAAATACTTGCATTTCATACATGGGTAAAATTTTTGACATCAACCCTAGCTTAAAATAAGGG
The DNA here is from genome assembly GCA_020496765.1 of Gossypium stocksii. Classification (NCBI taxonomy): domain Eukaryota; kingdom Viridiplantae; phylum Streptophyta; class Magnoliopsida; order Malvales; family Malvaceae; genus Gossypium; species Gossypium stocksii. The sequence continues at coordinate 40,465,746 of CM035621.1, forward strand.
TAGAAATAGTTAGAGCAAGCTACGAGGATTCTAAAAATACGAAGAGAATTAAAAACGGGGCTAAAAATCACTTCCAATCAAGCTTGGAAGTTGAAGAAACCCTAGTTATGCCTTCCTCTCTATATTCGGCCAAGGAGAGAATTCATGGACAAGATTTTGCCTTATTTTTCCCTTTTTATTCTTTTATTAACCAAATGACCAAAATGCCCTTCATTAAAACTTTTGTTATGCCTACCCTTCCTTGGGCATTTTTGTCCAAGCTAAGGTAAAATGGCCTAATTACCATATAAAGACCTCTAATTTTAAAACCTAATTCAATCAAGTACCTTATGAAATGAAACCCATATTTTTCACCTATTGCAATTTAGTCCAACATACCAAATTGGACATGTAACCAATAAAATTCACACACCAAAATTTCACATATTTATGCAAACACCCAATAAACATCAAAACTAAATCGAAATAGTATTTTAAACCTCAGATCATGGTTTCAAAACCACTTTTTCGTTTAGCCCTTAATTTGGGTTGTTACATGTGATCACCTAGAAAGACATATTTAAGATGAAGAGCTAGTGGTTTCAATTCCAGAGTAGGAGCTTCTTCAATAGATGGTTTGAAAATTGGAGTTGTTCTATTGGCTAGGTCTAAGGATTCAATCTGCCATCCATGCTTGAGTTCAAGATTATGAGCTTTAACCATGCTGTCACAATCAGCTAAGAATTCAGCATCAAATGCCACTACAAGCTCTTCAAAGACTGTTGTGTTTTAGCCATTGAATTCTTTCTCAATTAGATCATCTAGCACATCAACAGTATGGCATTTTTCTTTGTCCTTGCATTGAGCAGATTCAAAAACACTGTAGGTGACTTGCTCATCATTAAGTCGCATGGTTAGTTCACCATTGTACACATCAATCCACTCAAAATGGTTGTCCCAACATTATCGAAGCCTCATTGTCTGCCTCGTAGTCAAGTATGATAAAATCAGCTGAAAAATGAATTTATTTACATGAACTAAGACGTCTTTTATTTGCCCTTCAAGTGCAGCCAAAAATCGATTGGCGAGTTGTAATGTCACTGCAGTAGATTTCATGTGACGAATTCCCAACTTTCTGAAAGTAGATAGTAGCATTAGGTTAATGCTAGCTCCCAAGTCACATAAAGCCCTACCCAAATAATGATTTCCAATTGAACATGGGATGGTAAAGCTCCAAGCATTTTTTAATTTTTGGGGTAACTTGTTCGTCAAAATAGCACTACAGCCTTCTACGAGTGCAATAGTTTCAATATCAGTGAGCTTTTTGTTCTTGGACAAGAGGTCTTTCATAAATTTCCTATAACTCAGAATTTGTACCAAAGCATCGATTAAAGGAACGTTGATCTATAGTTACTTCAGTGTGTCCAGGAATTGCTGATACTACTTGTCATGCTCATTCTTCCTGAATCTTTATGGGAAGGATAAAGGTAGGGAAATATCTGCTTGTGCCGACACCTTTGATTACGTTGACAGTTTTGAAGGTCGGATAATAGGTATATGAGTTACAATTTGTGGACCTTTTTTGTCTGATGCATTGACAATTTATTCAGATTCAACCTTCTCACCAGTGATCACTCCATTCGCATCTTGAGGTGCTATAGTAAAGTTAATCAATGGTTTGCTAGTTTGTTTACCACTCCTAAGAGTGATAACCATCCAATTTTCTTTCCCCATTGGACTAGGATTTTTTGTGTCACTAGGTAATGAACCTAGTAGTCGAGTATTCAGGTTTAAAGTAAGTTATCCTAACTGTGCCTCCAATGCTCGAATAAAAGATGAATTCCCTTGGACGATAGCTTTTGTGCAAGTAATATGCTCCCGCATTAACGCCTCAAGAGTTGTTAATGGGACAGAAGTAGAAGCTTGAGTGTATAGTTGCTGTCAATGTCCTTGAACATGTTGATTTGGTACTGAAGAGTGTTGTGGCTGTATTAGATTTTGGTGTGGATGTGTTTGGCCTTGTTGTGGATGTATCTGAGTGTGGTGATTGTAGTTCTGCTGCTGTTGATTGTAATTTTCTTGTCTAGGATTATAATTGGCCTGAGTAGATGTATTCCCATATCTAAATGTTGCAGCATTTTGTCCAGCATTCTGTGTTCCCCAAAACAGTTGGTTGCATGCAGAGTTGTTGTAAGAATTTCCATAAGAATGGTTGTGGATGTTACTAATATAACAGGAATTCTCTGCATTTTGTGGACAATCTTTATAGAGTGGTTGTCACTGCAAATCTCACAACAAAAGGTAGGAACATCAACTTACTGAGTGACTTTTATAGAGGCAATGCCACTTGTCTATTGCATATTTTTAATCATGTTTGTGATAGAAGAAACTTGAGCACTTAGTGCGATTATTGAATCCAATTCAATAACTCTTGGAGTAGTTTTTGCTTGTACAACTCTAGAGATAGGGTATTGATAATCATTTTGAGTAATTCTCTCGAGAATTTTCACAACATCATTATAAGTACAATCCAGCAGAGGTCCATTGGCTGATGCGTCGACAAGATTTCTTGTATGTGAATTTAGCCTGTTATAAAAAAAAAAACTCAATTTGCGTTTTTGGTCGAATGTTGTGCATAAGACAACGTCAGAGTAAAGTTTTATAATGTTCTCATGTGGTGTGAAGATTTTCATTATCCAGCTGATGATAAGCAGCAATATCATTTTGAAGATGAGCATCCATTTTCATCAAGTTAAATCACAAAACAAACTGTGTTGTTTGTGCATCCAAAGAAGTAATTGATTCGGCAGGTAGTCTAAAAAACCAAGTACGTGCTCTTCCCTGTAAGGAATAAGTAAATAATTGCATCTTCAAGGCATCATCAAGAATGCCTTGTTGACTAAAAGAAGCACAGATCAATAAAAAGGATTTAAGATGTTCTCTCGCATCTTCATCTGGCAATCCAACATATTGTCTATTAGAATTCAACAGTTGAAACATTACTAGCTTGAGTTAGAAATTCCCAGCTTGGACTGTTAACCTAACAACTCCTGGTTGCAAATTATCCAAGACAAGTACTACAAAATCTCATATAGTCTTATTTTGTTTGTGAGCATCTTGCGGCAATAATGGGTTATTAACATTTTGTTGTTGCAGCGGGCATATGGCTACATTGTTCCCTAGTAGTGCAATATTTCTTTCTTCTTGAAGTCTATTTCTGGATCAAAAGCGGTAAGAAAGTCTGAATTTCTTCAGGTCATAAAACACATAAAATGAAGTTAAAGAAATAACAACAAAGAAAAAGAAACAGTTAGTGAATACTAAATATTATATAAGAAAAATAAAGTGCAAAAACACAAAAAAAAAACAAAAAAAAAATCAAGCAAACACCATCCCCGGAAACGGTGCCAAAAACTTGATCGACTGTTTAACGTCACAGCAATAATGTGCAAGCACACACTGTCGATGCAAGTATAGTAGATAGATGTGAGTCTGTTGGATATCAATCCCACAAGAATGGTAGTCTTTTGCCTATTAATGTTGGTGCAATAACTGATAATGATGAGATAAATTGTGAGCATAGTTGTCAATGCAATAACTTGGGAATAATAAAATAAAATATGATAATGATAAACTGGGATAATGACTAAGTGCTCACAAGATATAAAAGTATAGGCAATTGTCGATGCAATAAAATTCAATGCATATCCTACTCAGCGTTACTCCTATATTCAATCTCAGACTTAACCATGCATATTAACCTTACCTTTCGATAATGGCAATATGGCATTATTAAGAACAAGTGGACTAAATTTCTATAATCCTCACTCAACTTTTGTTGTAATGCTTTTAACTCAAACTGTCACTGCACATTCCAGTGTCAGTGACTACAATAACAGTTCTGTGTTAAAAAACATTCAAACCCCAAGATTAAATAATAAAAGTAAGATTAAATAAGATAAAATTTCACCAAAATTCATCAGTACTTCTATACAATCAAAAATCAATGAGTAATCACTAGCATTCAGAAAGAAATAAGAAAGAATTGAGTGGAGAATACTATCTCTAGACAACTTGACTGAATCTCTCTATTCCTCTTGTGACGCACTTAGGTCTTCTCGTCAGGAGCTAGTCTACATCTGGTTTTCATGTTGGCTTACCCTGAGAGGTTTAAGCTACCATGGCTGCAAGCTCCAAGGTCAGATGATGAAGATGATAATGGAAAGCCAATACCCAGAAGAGACCCATTTTTTCTTCTCATGTCCACCTTTTATGTCCTTCCCCACAATACAAGTGTCATTTCCCTAAAATTATTCTATCCTTGTTCGTACAGGTTAGTTATACTAGACTGGACGACTCACATAATTTTGGTTCTTATCCGAATAGCTGTCAGGTACGGTGACAATTCTAAATGCAATATGGAATTAACCAATACAACGACATTGCAGACATCTGTCAGATGCTGTGGCAATTCTGGACAATCTGGAATTAACTCATGCAGTGACATTAATGCAATAAGATAACAAAATTAAGGAGAAAATAGGCTACGATTCAATGAGTTATACAATGCAATTTACTCAACATAAAATGCTAAAATGTATACAATGCAATTTACTTAAAATAAAATGCTAAAATGTATGCTAAGGATAACTAAATGGGAACAATTTAACCAATACGTAGGGGGAAAACCTATGTTCTTTCTGGTACTATCACCCACTTTAAGACATAATCTACTACAAGAAGAATTTATTGGTTTCCAAAGGAACTAGGAAATGATCCTATTAAATCTATGCCCCAGAAGTCAAAGATCTTTACTTCTAAAATCCCTTTTTATGATATCTGATCCATTCTCAAAATGTTCTCTGTTCTTTGGCATCTGTCACATCTTTCCAAAAATTCATAGGTGTCTTTATTTATAGTAGGCCAGTAGAATCCAGATTGTAATACCTTTTGTGTCATTCTCTTACTTCTGAAGTGGCCCGGATAGGGGATGTGTGGCACCCCATTAGAATGTCTTCAACCTCTTCTTTAACTATACAATGTTGGATTAACTGATCATCACATTGTCGGAAAACATATAGTTCTTCCCATGTTTATTTTCTAGCTTCATATTTAATATTCTTTTTCTGCACATATGTTGCATCCATTAGGAAGATACCTTGGGCTAAGTAATTTACAATGTCTACATACCAAGGTGTTTTCACGCTTGTCTTGAGTTGGAATAGCTTCTTATCAATGAATTTCTCGTTTATTTCCATTTCATTTTTCCTTCATCTTCTAATTCTAATATTGACAAATGATCTACCACTTGATTCTCTATTTCTGCTTCTATCCAAAATCCATTAATCAAATTCTTGAAGGAGCAACATCCATCTCATTAGTCTTGTTTTTGTTTCACTTTTCTTCATTACATACTTTAATGCCGAGTGATTTGTTGGTTTTCCATTAGATATGGTTTGAAGTTCTCACATGCAAATACAACTTCTAGCATTTTTTTCTCTATGGTAGTGTAATTGCATTAGGCTGGACTTAGTGTCTTGTGTAATGAATGGCATGGAAAACCTTATCTCTATCTTGTCCCAAGACTGCTCTAACTATTTGATCGCTCGCATCACACATAATCACAAAAGGCCGTGCCAAATCAAGGTTGACTGTAATGGGTACTGAAACTAATTTTTGTTTTAGAATATTGAAAGCTTTAATGCATTTTTTGTTGACATCGAAAGGAACATATTTCTGAAGCAACTAGCTTAATGGTTTTGAGACTTTTGCAAAATCTTTTATGAATCATCTGAAGAAGCCAATATGTCTTAAGAAATTTGTCACTCCATAAATGTTTGTTAGGTGTGTTAGCTTCTTTATTACTTCGATTTTGGCCTTGTCGACTTTCAAACCTTTCTTTGAAATTTGATGCCCGAGTACGATCCTTTCTTTCACCATAAAATGACATTTTTCCTAGTTGAGCACCAATTTAGTTTCTTCACATCTTGTTAATATCCATTTGAGGTTATGTAAACATTCCGTGAATAAGTCTCCAAAAAGAGAAAATTCATTCATGAATATATCTAACCCATATTCTAGCATGTTAGCGAAAACTACAATCATACATCACATAACTATAGCTAGAGTATTACATAATCTAAACGGCATCCTTCTGAAGGCATATGTTTAAAATGGACATGTAAACATAATTTTTTCCTTAACCATCTAGATGAATGGGAATTTAATGGTATCCTAAATATCCATCAGGTAAACAATAGTATTCCTTTCCAGCTAATCAGTCAAGTAATTGGTCTATCAATGGTAATGGGAAGTGATCTTTTTTTGTTGTATCGTTTAATTTCCTGTAATCGACACATATTATTCATCCTATAACTATCCAAATAGTGATCAACTCATTCTTCTCATTCGTTACCATTGTCATTCCACCTTTTTTTAGAACACATTGTGTTGGACTTACCTATTCTGTATTGGAGATTGGGTAGACAATGCCAGAGTCTAACAACTTTATTAACTTCTTCTTGACCATATTCTTCATTGATGGATTAAAACGCGACTGAGCATTGACCACTGGCTTCTTTCTTTCATCCAATATTATTTTATGCTAGCATAAAATTGGATTGATTCCTTTAATGTCGGTAATAGTCCACCCAATAACTTTCTTATGAGCTTTGAGTACACCAAAAAGTACTTCCTTTTGCTCTCTCGTTAAGCCTGCTACAATGATTACTGGTAAAGTATCATTATCACATAAATATTTTATTTTAAATGTGCGGGAAGAGGTTTTAATTCCAACACTAGGGTTTTGACAACTGATAAAATCATCTTGGCTGGAAGGTTTTTTGAGTAACGCGGAGGTTCTTTATGTTATCTTTTCCCATCCAATTGATAGATGTGTTCTAACTACTTCTAGAAGAGTTTATTAGAAAATCCATCTTTCAAAATCTTTTCGACATTTAAAGTAGAGTCTTCATCGTCACTCATTTTCCTACTCTTTCTTCTTTCTTATCCATGTTTCCATCATTAATTCGAGCTATTATTTTTACTTCTCTAATTTTGCTCCAAGTATAATTGTTTTTGCTCACTATTTCAAGAAGCATAAGAATTTCTTGAGCAGTTTTCGACCAAACACTTCCTCCAACAATTACATCAAATTGCTTTTTATTCTTATGATCTAATCCTGCATAAAAATGATGTAATTGAATAACTATGTTGATCCCCCTAATGCTTTTTGTACAATTATTTTGAATCTGTCTCATGCTTGACCAAGCATTTCAAAAGAGCTTTGTTTGAATTGCAAGAGTTCTTCATTTATCTTTAAACGTACAATCAGTAATAACCATTGCACAAACTTTTCCCATGTTGTAATAGTCCCTAGAGGTAAAACTTCTAACTATTCTCAGATCTAGCCTTCCAGAGCAAAAGAGATCAACAATAATTTGATTGCCTCTTTTTAAACTCTGACTTAACTCACTGTGCTGCATATTTGTTCAAACTGTAACAGTTCGATTTAGATCCTATTCGTAACAGTGGTTTCAGGCCCATGAATCCGAGTTAGAAAAATATTTAAAAATTATTTTCTGTGTTTATTATGTGAGAATTTATGTGTGTGAAAATTTTATTCGAAAATTTTATCGTTTGAGTGCCCGATTAAATAAAAGGGCTTAATCACGTAAAATGAAAAGTTGGTAGTTAAATGTGTAAGTGCTTAATTGAATGTGTCTTTCTAATATGAAGTATTTATAATGCAATTAGGCCATAATTATTGATGATGGATTGCTATGGCCTTGTTTTATAATGATTTTGCATTTTATTTTAAAGGTTAAATTTGTAAAATAATAATGTGTTATTATAATATAAAACATAAAATAACAAACATGCATTCATTTTTTTATGTTCTCATGACTGAAACATCAAAAAAAAAAAAAATAGAAATAAAGCTTTTAAAGGTTCGGCCAAAGATTAGCTTGATTAAGGTATGAAACTAACTCGGTTTTTGATAATTTTTACATTTTTGAGATCGTTGCAGTGAAACAAAGCCCATGCTTTAATTTTTTTATTTTGATGAATATTTTGAGTTTTTCCATTGATGAATAATTGAGCTTTGTGATATTAGTTGATGAACTATGAAAGATATGTTTTGGATAAATATGTTTTGTATTGGAATTTTTGATGAATTTGAGTAATTAGGGCTAAATTACAAAAATAATAAATTGAGGGACTAAAATGTGAAATAAATAAAATATATGGACTTGTATGAACATGTGTAAGATTCAGCCTAAGCATGGTGTATGGAAATTTTGTATATTTTGTGTTTTATGCAATAGTGACTAAATTGAGAAAAGTGTAAAATGTCAGGGGCAAAATGGTAATTTGACCATTTATGTGTTTTTAGATTAAATTGAATAAAATTATGTATAAATGAGTTTAATTTGAATATGTTTAGATCAAGAACCAAAGAAATTAGATTTGGATCGGGGAAAAACCTAAGTTGTCAAATAATTGTCTCATTCCGACATCATTGTCTGAGGTAAGTTTATAAGCAAATAGACATTGTTAATTTTAAATAAATACGAGTTGTATATGCTAAAATGAAATATGTAAATATATATATGGTAGCCGAATGTGATTTGTTGATATTTAGCACTGAGTGTGTGAATATAAAATAGCTACGGCTATACGAATGGCACTAAGTGTGCGAAACTAAAATGATGTTGATTGAAACCGGCACTAAGTGAGGGATATCGAGGCCAATTTGGTTTAATGAGAGGGCACTAAGTGTGCGATACCGATACCAATTTGGTTTAATGCGAAGGCACTAAGTGTGCGATCTTATTATAGCTTTGGCTAATTATTTAGCACTAAGTGTGTGAATCCATTGAGTGATAAAAGGTGATTGAAAGAGTTAATACATCGAGTTTTAAAATGGTAAATGTGATATATAAGTACGTGATAATGCTAATATGTGATAGTTTAATGCTATATGATAATAAGGTAAGTTGATTATTTGATATGTGATACAAATTATATACGATGCATATGAAAGTATATGTGTATATGAAAAGTATATTCGGACAAATGTTATGTATAAGTGATATCATATTTTTGATCTATGTGCCAACATATATAAATGGTTATATTTAGCCTTATGACTACAAATTATAAATATACATGAGATGATTCATGAGATACAAGCTTGATTATATGTATTTGATTGAGTATAGGTTTTTTCGTCCTAATGATATATGTATGAAATAGTAAAAGTGTAAAATATATGTTTGCATTAAAGGTTAATTGTGCATTCGATTATGTGATAATTAAATGCAAATGATATTTTAGTGAAATGCGAAATTACGTAATAGATATGTATAACTTAGTAATTCATTTGCTTATGACTTACTAAGCTATGATAGCTTACTGTGTGTATGTTTGCCTCTGTTTTATAGATTTTGGAGACTAGTTACGATCTCGGGGATCGTCAATAAAGTCTATCACACTATCAATTGATTTCGGTATTTTTATAAGCTGAATTTCGAACCTATGGCATGTATAGGCTAGATTATATTTGGATATGTTTGATCTTGGTATATGTGTATATATATATATATATAAGCCATGCGAAAATGGCTTGTTTATTTTGTTAAGTTCAGTTTCAAGGTTTGATCAAGTTATGGTTATGTTTGGTTGTGGTTTTGGTGATTCGGCTATGGCTTATACATAGATAAAATATGTGAAATATGTCGATTGCTTTGTTATGGTGTTGTTATATGATTTTAGTTAATTTAGTTAATGTATATAATGGTGAAAATGTTATAAATGAATATGGTTGTTCTATATATATATTCAGTTATGTGATAGAATTTAACTAAGGGAAATAAGTTGGAGGTTACAGCAATAATGGTGAAAACATGTGGTTAATTCTTTAGTTAAAAGTTTATAATACTTGGTTGTAATAACTATGTTTTAATTTGTTAAGTAATTGGATACTAGACATATTGTTTTGCAATGGTTTTGTAATGAAATATGCATATATGCATTTTGGCTTGAAAATGGCAAATGTTGTATACAATTTGGTTATTTGACTAAAGCATATTAATTATTGATGATGTGATTAAGTAAAACGAAAGTAGACACTTTATAAAGTTTATGAATTTAGTATAAATATATGATTTCGACTTATGTAACTGCATTTGACCATATGAATAGTATTTCATGTTACAAAAAAAAAAAAAAACATAATGGTTATTTGTGCAATAGGTAAATTTGGTTGTTATTTGTACTTTGATGAATAAGCATTTAGGCTTTCCCTTAAAACATGGTTAAAATGATTTGATCCATTAGTCATGCGCATGAGTATTTAAATGAGTTAGTAAGTATGCTTGTTCATGTTTTAGCTAGTTAAAACCGTATATAGTAATGCACATTATGTCATGATTGATTTGGTTAAACTTGATATATATATTTATATTAGTTCTGCCGAATGGATAATGCCACTAATGATATATGTTTGTATATATTTATTTTATATGAGTCATGTCTGAAATAATAGAATGAAGTAATATATTAGCCTTGATGTGCGCACATGCTTGTGTAATAAAAAAATTATATATTTGACATCGTTTGCTTATGAATTATGTAACTAGTTATATGTTTGAAAAATGTCATGAAATGATTCGTAGAAGGTTTAAATTTGACTTGTTTAAGAGATTGAACATGTGTATGTTTATAATTGTATGAAAGCTGTGTTTTGTCCGGTAATACCTCGTAACCCCATTCCAGGGACGGATATGGGTTAGGGGTGTTACACAAATCGTCTAAGAAAAGACATCAGTTCCATGGTTGAGTCATCGTTAAACTACATCATAGTTGATAACCATGTTAATAAGGAAGGATTAATCTCAAATGGAATTGTACTCATGACGGTCCGGCAATGCTCAGTTTTAGCTAATTTTGTTAACGATAGTTCTTCCCATTAGACTTGGCACAATAGTCTAAATCTACTGAAAATAAAATAAATAAAATAAATAAAAAATTTAAAATCACATCTATAAGTCCTAATGTTCTTACTTATTAATTGTAAAAATTTATTTTCAAATTTATTGTTGAAACCTTCCAGACAATGGTGCCAACAACTTGACCGCCTATAAATGACTTATTGTTTATAGAATAAATATAACACCACAAATATAAGAAGTGAGAATGACGATGTGCTCAAGTGCATGGGTCAAATTAAAATATAGTTGTACAACAAAATACTAGAAGTATTTCGAGGATCGTACCCAAGAGAGAATAGAGTAAATAAGAAAATACTTTTTATAATACTAAGTCTAAGTAGTAATAGTTAATTCTTATATTACGATGGACCATAAAATAGATTAAGAGAATTAAAAATAACTAACAAAAGTAAATAAATAAACAAAGAGAAACAAATGAATTACACTGATAAACCAATCATGAAGATTAACTCACTTCAGTGTTTGCAACTAACTTTGGATTAGGGTTTTAAAGTGGATTATTCATCGATTAAGTAAATATTACCTTCCGGAATAGTTAACTTAATCGATTGGTTGATACTTGCTTATCTTCCGACATCATTTTCCCAACCAGGATAAATTACGATTTACTCGGATTGATTTTATCTTCTGATCTCGTCTACCTTCTGATAACTTATTAGGGTTGTCAAGCCTCATAGTTTAGGAACACATAACTTATACAAACTAATCCATCTCGAGAAATCCTAAATCCTTCGTTAGTTAGATCCCCATCCACTCGTTAATCTCCCCTAAGGGATTTAGCCACTCATGTTATTCATAATCTCAACTTCGATTGAATAAACCATGTAAGAAACACAATCGATTTAGAGAAGAAAAAAGTTTTGAATAATTGCGAATTGAGTATCAAATAGGGAAGAGAGTAGCAAATTTCTCGATTAGAAAAATGAAATAAAACAAGTGCAAAGAAAAATATAAACTAAATACTTTAATTAAATAAATAGGCCCTTGAACCGAAACTCATTCAAAAGAAGAAAAACAAGAGAGTATTTAAAAACTGAAAAGAAAATTAGCTAAAACTAATTCTAAACTATAAGGGTTTTTAAAGGCGTATAGGACGACTTAACCCCTAATGTCTTATTTATAAAAGTGTTGGTTGCCCAAATTAGGTTTTCGACATGTCCTAGGAATTTGTATAAGTTTGGTTGAGCAGATGAAAATATCCCTCAATTACTTGGGCAAGGTGTCGATATGTGTTGCACCATAGTAAGGCTATGGCACGACATGAAACCCGATTCTAGCCTTAGTCGATTGTTTGCTGCTTTGAGGTATCGAGAAGCTTGTGCCTCACTCGTCCCTCGTTTCCACATCAATTGGGCCTTTATATCTCCATTCCACTTACTCAATTAAATCAATTAGCACAACCTAAGGCCTGTGTCGGTCTATTAGGTCACATCACCTACAAAATGTGTTAAAAACACTTATTTTTATTAAGTTTTAATCCTAAGGCCTAAATACATTTAACCCCTAATTTCTTATTTATAGAAGTGTTGGTTGCCCAAATTAGGTCTTCGGCACATCCTAGGAATATGTATAAGTTTGATTGCGCGGATGAAAATATCCTAAAATTACTTAGGCAATGTGTTGATGTGTGTTGCACCACAATAAGGCTAAGGCACGACACGACACCCAATTCCAGCCTTAGTCGATTGTTTAGTGCTTTGACATCTTGATAAGCTTATGCATCACTCGTCCCTTGTTTCCACATCAGTTAGGTGTTTATATCTCCATCCTACACACTCAATTAAGCCAATTAGCACAACCTAAGGCTTGTGTCAGCCTATTGAGTCACATCACCTACAAAACGTGTTAAAAAAACTTATTTTTATTAACTTTTAATCCCAAGGCCTAAATACCGTAAGCTTAAATTAAAATCCTAAATTGTTTAGAAAACAAACTCCTTAAGTGCGGAATTTACCTGAATTGAATACTGCATTTGACAGCAGGTCAAGTATCATAAGGGAGATGGTAGTGTTTGACGGAACAGTGGATGTAATCAAAGATCACATTTGAGGACAAACTCTGGGATTTGTTTTACCAAGACTCTACTAGCTAGAGAGCTCTTCGGCAAACATATGGAGGGCATAGGAATCTGAAACATGACTCATCTACTTCACCAGGGCAAGAGAGAGACTGTTAGGTCTAGTACCCTAAGTGTAGTATTTTCGTGTAAGTACACTTATAATTTTTTTCGAACAGATGAGTTAATAAAATTATTCATAAATTGCATTAATACTTTGTATAATTGTCCTCATGTGGTTTTTGCATGCAAAAGAAATTAGAAGAAAATATTGCTTATTAGTTGTATAATGTTTAACTAATACTAAGTGGTATTATGTTGTCGGATTTTAATACAAAAAGACAATTTATATTAGTAGATGAACCTGAACATGTCCCTAGTTTAATCGAAAATGAGCAAACCGATTAAAGACTAATATGTCGTTTATTAAGTCCAATTGGGGAGATACTTTTATTATCATAGATAACAAAACAAAGACTTGATTTTATGAAAATTTTTAAATTTTTATTGTGTAACAAAATTCGTTTTCAAAACTAATTTTCCCAACACTTTACCTATTTATAAATTATCAATATATTAAAGCAATAATTAATTTTTGTATTTATATTTGATATAGACTATAAATTTATACACTTACTCGGATCATGTATTCTTTTTAAAGAATAAAATATAAGAACAGTAAATAACAATTACATATAAACCTTGTGTGTAAATATATCAGTCAGCAAAAAGGGAGCCCAACAAAAAATAAACAAACTGACACTAAATTCATGTCATATTATTAAATATAAACCTCATATACATATATGTATATGTATTTATAAATTCTCAAGTTGAAAGATATAGCATTTCCGTTTAATTTTAGAAAGGAAAAAAATTAATGATATTTACAAATTGGAAGCAAGCATCTAACTTTTTAACCTTAATTTGATAAAACAGGTGAAGAAAACTTCGTATACATCCTCTCTCTCCTCTTTTCGTGATTTTTAAGTTTAAATCGATAAAAGAAAAATTCTAACACGTTGTTTTGTACCAAATGTTATTATTTTCAATGACAAATAAGATGTTAGAATTTTCTATATATAATAATAATCCGCAAAATAATTCTTGTTAGTGGGGTCAATGCATATATCGAGTATGAATCTTTTCAAGTAAAAAAAATTGTAAGATAGGTCTGATAAAACATTTGAAAGATTTTAATGGTGAAGGAATTTCAGAAAATTGTGGTGGAGAAAGCCAACTTCACGTCGCTCTATCATTAAAAAGAAATAATAAAAAAAAGGGTGGAAACGAAGAAGCTTAGTTATAGAATCGGATTCAAAGATTGCTATGAAATGACGTAAAAAAGGAAAGATGAAAGAGAAAACTCCCCGAAAGCTATTCTTGGATTTGATGATGTAAATGTTTTGTATTTGATTTAAATAATATTTTTATGTATATTATACTCATAATATATTGATCCATTATGGATAAATGAGACTATTTTTGGATATCTCATAGAACAATGCATGAAATTTACGTTTTCGCTCATAGGTAGTTAACAAATGGCTGTTTTATAAAAATTTCACTTATGAAAAAAAATACAATGACATATATGATGTGTTACATATATCTCATTTTAATATATAAAGATTAATTTTTAACAACATAAACACTACAGTGAAACAGATTTTTAGCGGCGTTTTTTTGGGCCATAAGCGCCACTAAAACTATTTGCGGTATTTTGATAAGTGCCGCAAAAAATGCCGCTATAGCTAACACTGCTAAATTTTGAGGCGTAGAACATGACCTTTAGCGGCGCTTTCCCACAAGCGTCGCTATAGAACATGACCTTTAGCAACATTTTTACCACAAATGCTGCTAAAGAGCATGACCTTTAGCGGCGCTGCCCCCACAAGCGCCACTAAATAACATGACCTTTAGCGGCGCTTTTCCCAAAAACGCCACTAAAGGTCATGTTTTTTAGCAGCGTTTTTAGTAAAAACGCCACTAAAGTCACCACTATCAAGCTACTTCTTTGCTTTTATCGTTTTTTCATGTTTCACATTTGATGTTCCTCATAATTTGTAGTTCCGGTGATTTTTCTTCATTGTTTACCTTTATTTTTTGTTCATATAGTAATATCAACTGTAGCGCTCCCCATGAAATTAGTTTTACTTATAAGAATTATAAATAATGTGTTGAAATTCAAATCATTACGATAGTTTAAATAAAATTCAAGTAAAAAAATTTTTACCAATCAAAAATAGCAAACAGTAAATACCAACTTTCTTCCTTTCACTGAAAAATGATGTTCAAAATTGTTACACTGAACTGAAAAATGTCAATCTCTTGATTATAAAATGTACCTTGCAGTTCTCATATTCTACTGCCATTTTCTCACTATCAGTGACAAAGTAAGATGAGATATAACCACAGTCAAATTGCATCCCTTCAATAACATATAGACTATTCTCAGCACTTTTTCCCTCCTCAAGAGCAACTACACCCTTTCGAACAACTTTACTCATGGCCTCAACAACAATATTTCCTACTTCATTGTTGTTCCCAACACTAACAATAGCAACATCAACAAGTTCACTATCTTTAACCTAAACTCCACGGCATATTGAATATATTCCCTTCAAATAGTAAAATGCAGAAAACATGAAAGCAGGTGAGCATTAAGATTACCTCTTCTAAAATAGCCTGAAGCTCATGAATATACGAATATATATATATATATATATATATATATAGGGAAAGAGAGAGAGAGAGCCCTAAATTTAAAGAGCAATCTTAGAGCATATCTAGTCTTAAACTAGGTTACCTTAAACTTGGTGAGTGTTGGATAAGGATATGTACCAATACAACTATACATTTTCTTTTCAAAGTTTTTTCATATTAGCCCATATTCATATCTAAATATGTGTCAAATATGGTTGTCGAATATGGATTCTTTAGACATGATTTTGTACATTCACAAACATTGTATATCGAGTACCGAGCATCCACAACTCTAGTACAGTTAACAAAGTCAGCATTATAATTAATATTGAAATATTAGATAAAGTTTTTTTTTCTCATTTTATCACTACAACTTACAGCCTACTACTTGCCTTACTTGACTCTATAGTGCTTCTTGCAGCTGGTCCCTGACCAAACACATTTTGCTATGCTAAGTTGAAAGCTGCAACAGAAGACTTCAGTCCTTCAAACAAGTTAGGAGAAGGGGGTTATGGAGCTATCTACAAGGTATGCTATTTTTACATTTTTAGGATGCAATAATCATATTGATTGAAACACTTTTGAGAGGATGACATATGTTTCAACATTGCTAAGTTAAATTACCTTGTAGGGTACATTATCAGATGGAAGGGTGGTAGCTGTGAAGCAACTTTCAGTAGCATCTGACCAAGGAAAGAGTCAATTTATTACTGAAGTAGCCACCATATCAGCAGTGCAACATTGCAATCTTGTCAAACTAAATGGCTGCAGTTAGGTGTAACAAATGAGCCAACTGATGACATGGCTATGAAAGTGGATGCCATCTTACTCTCTTAATAAGCTGAAAAATATTCAAAACCATGGTTTTAGAATCAAGGTTATCTCAAATGTAAATTGATGAATAAGCAATTTTTTTCAAATATTTTAATTTCTACAACTAAAACATAATAAAAAAAAAAAAAACAAATGAAGGTAAAATTCACAAGTAAAACCAATAATTTTTGAAGCATTTCAAGTTTTAACAAAGTTCAAATATAAATGAAGAGATTTTCTAATATTTTCATTTTCTAAAACTCAAAAATAATAATTAAAATATAGAGCTAAAATATAACCATAAAAAAATAAACAATTCGAGATGTTTCAGATATTTAGGAATAAAATTTATTACAATTTGTTTAAAATTGCTTATCTTTCAAATATAATATAATTAGCAGTACATTCAATATAAATGTATCTAATATACATTCTCATGTAGGTAACATATCGATACGTATGAATACCAAAGCAATTATTCAATACGGTACAGATACACACCCCTGTTTAAACAAGGGAGGCAAGGTGTAAAAGATTAAACCGAAAATCGAACAAGTTAGATAAAAATCAAACCAGTTAAATCTTTAATTCTTGATTCAACCGATTGAACCAACCAATTCAACCACTAAAAATACAAAAATGGAGGAACATTTGGTTCCCAATTCAACCTTTGGACCATCGATTTTCAGTTCAACGATTGAACCAGTCGATCTTTAATCATCGAGGGAAGAGACATGAATATATTTCCTCAGCAAGTTTTAATAAAAGAAAAAGTATATAACTAAGTTTTCAAACAACATTAAAGTTTTCAAACATCATTGTTACAGTCTCTTTACCTACCAATATGATCCATCAAAAATTAGAAACCAAGGAATGAATGGTCTAACCAAATGTTGATACCGTACAATAACCCTGCTCACAAGTTACAATCATTGTTATGCCCAACTCACAATCTTTTAAACAAGACTCTTGGCAGAGAAGACCCCTAGAGGGGTCTGTATGACTAAAACTGTGTCAGGATTTGGAGCACTGCACAAATAAATAGAGGATAAAAACAAGAACTAAAGATCAGCATAGATGAAATAGCTCAAAAAGAGAAAGTCAGCAGACATGCTTAAAGCATACCAGTAATAAGCACAATATGACACCATTATTGTTATTTGTCTGCCATTTTTCTCCAAATAATGCAACTGCAATATAGAAAGAATAGATAAAACAATGAAGTGATAGTAAGAGAACAACATGATGATCCTTGGCAAATAAAATCCAAAGTAAATCAAAATAAGACACGATCAACCTTAATATACTTCTACAGTATTTGACATTCCTATTCTTGAAAATCACAAAGTATTTAAGAGCATTTCCAAGTCTCTCTCCCTATTGTCAAGTTTATCAGTTTTTCTTCTTTTATTTTCTTTGTTCCTTTTCCATGGAATGATATTCTAAATTCAAATATGAACTTGGAATTATTAGGAAAGAGCAAGTTCCTAAGAGCAATGAGATAAGAATTAAGGTCTAATCTAATAATAGACTTGGGTATAGTTTATTGATTTGGCACCAAAAAGGAATTAAATCTTGATCTGCAAAAATAAGATATCTTTTCTTTTTATATGAATGAATGAGATACCACACAGCCATTAAGGTTAGTTGAGATTATTTTTCTCTACAGGACAATAGAAATGGGTTAGCTCTACTAGAGATTAATCATTCATAAAATACTGATAGACTAGAAGTATGCCTTTTACCACAAAGGGATGTTAATCCCAATAAGTACAGATTTAACCAACTAAATGATATCATATTATAAAAAAGAAATTCAAGGTAGATGCCAAAGAGGGAGCCTATTATGTTGCTTTATAGAAAATGACAGTGCCAGTATTACGTAGAAAGATCAATTAAAAGTAACTCACCTCCATCTGGTAACCAACTCTTGATGCACACATGGCATGGTAATACATTGAACACTTACAGGATTATGTGCAAGAACCATAAATTTGCTTGCAAATAACAAAAATTTGCAGTTCAGAAAAACAAGACAAATTTAAAAACATTGTAACCAATAGCAACTAGCTATAAATGTAACACCCCTAGCCCATATCCGTCGCCGGAATAGGGTTACAAGGCATTACTTATTATCATACTTATCATTAGCTATCAACTATATACAAAAGTAACCAACAACTTAACTATAATTCACATCCATTTTACTATTATACCAATCACCATTTTTAGGTCATAATTAATAAATTCATATTAATCCTAATTCAATATCAAGTTTATTTAAACCTACATGGCATACAAGATAAATACACTTATTCACATATAATAAACATAAAGTGACTTTTATACTAAACCAAATATTCATCTATTCTTGTTACAAATTTAATCATAATACATATACAAATTCATCACCATTACAGAATCTCAATAGCTAATCCCACAATTTAACACATATCAAAATCCAAAACATACAACCTACTTTTATCTCAATACCAAACGGAATATTAAGAATATACATTATGTCAAGCATATCATTAAACACACCTATTCAATTTAGCTAATTTCATAGCCGATTAATCATATTACCGTACATTACTCAATGCCAAATATTAAACCAAATCACAAGCATAATCACCATGAAACTTACCTCCAAAATGAGTTTAAAACACAACCAAATGATCACAAACATTAACCACCATGTAACATCCTGATTTTTGGGGCTTAGTAACTTTGTGTGATGTTTTGTAAAATTTTAAAATGTTGAAATGTGGTTGTGAAATTCATGTTTAGAGTGTATAAATGGGCCTATGGAAGGCCCATGAGTTGGCCAAAACTCGGTAGAATTTTTAAATTTTGGACTTAAAGAATTAGGGGCTCTGGTTAGGAGGCTTTATTAAAATATGTGGGGAAAATGTGGCTCAAACGGAGCCTTGGTAGAGTGGCTAAGTGACGCCACTAGTCTCTTAAAAAGGTGGCGTGTAAGTGAGGAGAGAGGGCCAAGGATCGATTCTCTAGGTGGACAATTGCATAGTTATTTTTATGTTTTGTGTATGCAAGAATTTGAAGCTGAATGGAACTCTATTGGTTAAAGGTTTGAATGGGTCAAGTGCATGGATAGTGGAGAGATAAGGGGGAGCATATCTAGGATGGATTTTAGGAGTTTTTGAATTGGGAAAAGAGTGTGGCCGGCCAAGGGAGAGTTTGAGTGTTAATTCGGCAGTTAGGTGTTGATTGACTCATTTTTTCTTTCTCTTTCACTTGTGCCGATTGCTCATAAGCCAACCTTTTTTTGATTTTCTTCCATTTCTTTCTCCCATAAACTTTCTTCCTCTTATTTCTTTCTTCCATTGATTTCTAGTAAAAGCCGAACCATATCCCCTCCCTACTCCTTCTTGTTAGCCGAACACTCTAAAACAAGCCAAATCCCGAAATAAATCACCTTGTGCCGATTTCTTCTAAACCAAAACTCTCATGTTTCTCCATCCTTTGTGGCCGATCCTCGTAACTTTTAGACTCTAATTCCCTGTCGAATACATCACTGCAAAACTATCAAAACAAATCATCATCTCCTCCCTAGAAGTGAAAGCCGAAAGCACATCACCTATTGGAGACTTGGTGGCCGAATATTAGGAGATCGTGGTACGATTTCTATTAGCCTTTGAGAGCTCGGTCTACTTCAGGTTGAGCGTAGTATGAAAATGTGATTGTGGTAAGTTCTCGTATCATTAATCTATTCTGTGTTATGGATGTTAAGAAAAGCCGAAATCTCCTAAGGTTTAGGGAGATTGCCGATTTGTAGTCTAGGCTATATTAAGCCTTCTTCATTCGTTTTATGGTCTCTTGTAGCGAAGCAAACAAACCTTGAAGGAGCAATAGGTTGGTGAAGCGGTGTTGGATAAGTTTGGATCTATAATCGACATTGCGAAGGTAAGCTATCTACGGTTATAGGCATAGTGGCCGAATGGTGTTAATAAATAGTGATTATTCTTTTAGATTTTAAGGTTCTAATACATCAAGTAAATGAATATAGGACGAGTGCGTGGACGACTTTGAGGAATCGATCGTCATTCAACAGGCGTGTAACATACCCCGTAATAGCCTAGGTTCATATTGCATAAAAGCCGAAACATCGGGTTATGTTGTTGATATAACCTGTAAACACGAGATGGTGTGTGGATGAGTTCAAGTGCAATGAGCACAGTAAACGAAATTGATGGAACAGGTAAGAGCACGATTTCGTGCAGTTTAGTAAGTTGGGCTTCGATGGGCTAAAACTGGGCCCAATGGGCTTTTAGGCCCATTTGGGTAAAATTGATAAAAAAAGAAATATGGATAAACTGCGTGTTGAGATTGTTAAAACCGTTATGGAACATGGGCTAAATGGGCCTAGATGACTAAACCGGCTACATGGGGCCCATTAAGGGTTTTGGGCACGATAACTCGTTATTGCTATAGTAGACTAAAATTACTGTTTAAACACTTGGAATTGATGAATAAACATGGAAAACCCTAATAATGGATAAAATTACGTAATTACCCTTAAAACATGAAAATGTCTATTTTGCCCCTAGGTGAAAATGTCTGTTATACCCCTAAGGTTTTATTCTAAGTATGATGATTGGGATATTGTTATTTTACATGCTATGACATGATATGCACATGATATGCTATGACATGTATACGATATGCCATGTTTTACTCATTTGCATGGGATGGGATATTATATGATGGAGGAAGTGATAAAGGGCTTTGCCCCAGTTTACCGAAAAGGGCTTTTGCCCCAGTTATTAAATGAGGCCTGGCCTCCAGTTATATGATTAAGCAGCTATGCTGCCAGTGGAGAGTTTGGCTGGGTGGGTTGAGTTATTCCCCACATGGAGAGTTTGGTTGGTACGGGTGGAGAGTAGAGGATGGTGGGTTGAGTAGTCTCCCCAAACGGGTTTTTTGCATACATACATGTTTTGATATATGTGATATTGAAATGGGCCTAAGGGCCATACCGTGTACAGAAAGGCTTTGGCCTAGCAATATGAGTAATTGAAAGGCTTCGGCCCAGTAACAGTTAACCGAAAGGCTACGGCCCAGTATACGATGAATTTAAAATTTGTGCGTGCGTGGATTTGGGCTCCGAAAGGGCTTGTTGCACACTGAGTTATCAACTCACCCCTTCTTCGACCTTGCAGGTGAACCTTAATGTGGAGACTTGGAGCCGGTGGGAATTCAGAGTGGCCATGATGTTCAGTTGGACTTTCTTTTAAAAGTTTTATTTAAATATTATTATCTATTTTTGGGTTGTAATAAGGCCATTTTAACTAATTTCTTTCTGGATTTGGTTGGTTTTGAACTTTGAATTCTGCGTTATTATTTATATCTTAAAATGGGCTAGATCTAGGTTACGTTTTTAAACAACTCTCGGTTTTCAAATCATACAGAGATAAAATATAACATTTTAACTAAGACATCACTTTGAACAAACTCCATCTCGAGATATTTTCAAAAGTATAAATAACCTAAAGTGTGGCAATGGTTGTGGGCATGTCGAGGATTGGATCCAATCAAGAGCTTGGTACTTAAGCAGCCTTCATGGCTCACCTCCTCTGTTTCGGATACCTACCTGGTGCACAGCTTCCATTCACTTTAGTCTCTTAAAAATTATCGTTGAATTCTTTAAGGAAGGTTTAAGATCAGAACTTGTGTTTTTGTTTCAATGTGACACGTCAGATTTGGCCATAACGTATGGGTCGGGTTTGGGGTGTTATATTTAGTGGTATCAGAGCCAAGTTGCAACAACTCGGCTGTGGGTTTTTAACGGGCTTTTTAACGGGTTTCTTTTTCAAAATTTCAAATAATGACTTTTTAAATCAAATTTAAGGGTTTCTAAAATACTAGTAAAATAAATAAAATCTTTTTAACCCATTTTTGTGGATAAATATATGTTTTAAATGATTCAAAGGAAGATGTGGCACACTGAATTCCCGGCCTCAAGTCTGTAAGTATACTTTCTTTATCGGGGAATATTAAAATGATATTTGAGAATGATATGATATTATTGTTGGTTTTAAAATGATGCTATAGATAGAATCAAGACCCTACTATGTTACTTTAGTTAGGGTAGAGCTAAAAACATTTAGGATTGAGACTGTAGTTAGATACAATGTTGCGGAAACAACTTCTGAACTACTATACTTCCATAAGATATCTTGTAATAAACAACTGAAATATTAACTAATGTCATAAAATTCGTAATCAGATAAGTCGATATGAGTACTAGAAGAACTCGTGGACGAGGCCGCGGACGTGGTCGCGGTAGAGCGCGGGCTGAATCTTCATCTTCAGGGCATAGGCCAGCTGAAGAGGCATCGGTGCCACTAGCATCTGAGACTGGGTCACATGATCGAGCTGTAGGGGACGATGCCTTGTCCCAAGCAATACTGAGGGTCTTAGAAAGGGTTGCTGGAGCTAGTACTGGGACAGTGAATAGAGGATCTATCTCTGAGCGACTGCGGGCCAATGGAGCAGAGGTTTTTAGGGGCGTATCTGGAGTAGCTCCGAATGTGGCTGAATATTGGCTTGAGGCAACAGAACGGATTATGGACGACTTAGATTGCTCTGTGGAGCAAAAGCTGAAAGGGGCTGTATCGTTGCTGCGAGATGAGGCTTACCAATGATGGATCACAGTAAGGGAGAGTACCCCGGCGGAGCGGGTAACTTGGGATCTATTTAAGACTGCTTTTAAGGGTAGGTATGTGGGAGCTAGTTATGTGGATGCTCGTCGTAAAGAATTCCTAAATCTAACCCAGGGTAATAAGACTGTTGCTGAGTACGAGGCAGAATTCTTGAGATTAAGCCGATATGCTAGTGGGATAGTGGCGACTGAATACGAGCATAGCGTTCAGTTTGATGATGGCCTTCGAGATGAGCTTAGAGTGCTGATAACTCTGCAGAGGGAGCGTGACTTTGCTGCATTGGTGGAAAAGGCCAAGATAGCTGAGGAAGTTAAACGGGCTGAGCAACAGAATTGTCAGAAGGATCGACTTAGATTTAGGAGGGATTCTGGACCCTCGGGTGCTGCATACAGAAATGTTAAATGAACCAGAGTAGAGGAGCCGGTCCGGGCCGTGCCAGTGAATACCGTCAGACCTCAAGTTTGTAGGGATTGTGGTAGAGCACACTTGGGTGAGTGTTGGAAAAGAACTGGATGATGTTTCCAATGTGGGTCCAGGGAACACAAGTTTAGAGAATGTCCTAGGAAAGCAGTTCAGGACCAAGTTGCTGAGCCAAGGGTTGTGCAACCAGTGCGAGGAGGACCACCACCACAGAGAGGTCGTGGGCAAGGCAGAGGTGGTAATGGTAATGGACGAGGACGTGGGGCACCTGGTAGGGGTGCTGGGCATGCTGAAGCTCATCAGCCGGCGTTGGTTTATGCTGCACGACGTCGAGAGGAAAGTGATGCCCCTGATGTTATAACCGGTACGTTTTTCATTCATAGCACGCCTTATACTGCTTTGATCGATGTTGGTTCCACTCACTCGTATGTTGCCTGTAACGTATCTGGGGCATTGGGTGTGTGTCCTGAGAAGACTATGAGTAGGGTATCAGTGATAAGTCCTTTGGGTCACTCAGTTAAGGTAGATAAACTTTTTAGGGAAGTGCCTCTAGAGACTCAACATAAAGTATTCGTAGGAGACTTAATGGAATTGCCATTTGGAGAATTTGATCTTATCTTAGGAATGGATTGGTTAACTCAGTATAGGGCGACACTGGATTGTGCTGCCAAGAGGATGGTATTAAGAACTGTCGAGGATGAGGAGGTATTAGTCATAGGGGAACGAAAAAATTATTTGTCTAATGTGGTTTCAGCCTTAAAAGCTGAGAAGTTGATTCGAAAAGGTGGTGAGGTGTATTTGGCCTTTGTAAGCCAAGCTGAGCCTGAAAAGATGACCGTAGAGTCAGTCAGGACTATCAAAGAGTTTCAAGATGTCTTTCCTGAGGAGCTTCCTAGATTACCTCCAAACCGCGAGGTTGAGTTTGGAATTGACCTGTTACCTGGAACAGCTCCGGTGTCCATTGCACCGTATAGGATGGCACGAAAGGAGTTGGTAGAACTGAAGGCTCAGATACAAGAAATATTGGATAGAGGATTTATAAGACCAAGTGTTTCTCCGTGGGGCGCACCAGTTTTGTTTGTAAAGAAGAAGGATGGAACCATGCGCATGTGTATCGATTATCGGCAGCTGAACAAACTGACAATCAAGAACAAGTACCCTTTGCCTAGAATCGACGATCTGTTCGATCAGTTGAGAGGAGCATCGGTATTTTCAAAAATCGACCTTCGGTCAGGTTATCACCAGCTGAGAGTCAAAGAGGGGGATATTCATAAGACGACATTCAGAACTCGATATGGTCATTACGAGTTCCTAGTTATGCCCTTTGGGCTGACTAACGCACCTGCAGCATTCATGGATCTGATGAATCGTGTATTCTAGCCGTATTTGGATCAGTTCGTAGTCGTGTTCATCGACGATATTTTAGTGTATTCGAAAACAGAAGAAAAGCATGATGAGCATCTCCGTATCGTTCTACAAGTATTAAGAGAAAAGCAACTCTATGCTAAGTTCAGTAAGTGCGAATTTTGGTTGAGTGAGGTGACCTTTTTAGGGCATGTTGTTTCTGCCGAGGGGATTAAGGTAGATCCTCGGAAAATTGAGGCAATTCTGGAATGGAAGCCACCAAGGTCAGTGCCAGAAATTCAAAGTTTTCTGGGGTTGGCAGGTTATTATAGAAGGTTTGTGGAAGGGTTCTCTGTGCTGGCTGCACCATTGACAAAACTCTTAAGAAAAGGAGTACCGTTTGTTTGGGCTGAGAAGCAGCAAGAAGCTTTTGAGAAGTTAAAGAAAGTTTTGACCGAGGCACCAGTGTTGATTCAACCAGAGTCTGGTAAAGATTTCACTGTGTATAGCGATGCATCACATGTAGGTTTGGGTTGTGTGTTGATGCAAGAGGGAAAGGTGGTTGCATATGCTTCAAGGCAGCTTAAACCTCACGAGATGAACTATCCTACACATGATTTGGAGCTGGCGGCGGTGATCTTCGCGCTTAAAATTTGGAGGCATTACTTATATGGGGAGAAGTGCATCATCTATACAGATCATAAGAGTCTTAGGTATTTATTGACTCAAAAAGAGCTGAATCTTAGACAGCGAAGGTGGATAGAGTTGTTGAAAGATTATGATTGTTCGATTGAGTACCATCCAGGCAAGGCAAATGTGGTGGCCGATGCGTTGAGCCGTAGGACTATAGCAGATTTGAAAGCAATGTTTGCTCGTTTAAGCTTATACGATGATGGGAGCCTGTTGGCAGAGTTGCAAGTGAAACCAACTTGGGTAGAACAAATTAAGAGGCAGCAGCTGTTGGATGAGTCTTTGGATTCTCGGTTTCAGCAAGCCGAGAAGGAGGAGAATTCAGACTTTGGGTTAAACAGTGAGGGAATTCTTTGTTTTAGAGGAAGAATTTGTATGCCAAAGGACTCTAAATTAAGAATGATGATTTTGAAAGAAGCTCATAGTGGACCTTGTGCCATGCATCCAGGAGGGAATAAATTGTATCGAGACTTGCGAGAATTATATTGGTGGCCTGGACTGAAGAGGGAAGTGACCGAGTTTGTGGGAAAGTGTTTAACGTGTCAACAAGTAAAGGTTGAGCATCAACTACCTTCAGGATTGTTGCAGCCAGTGAAAATACCACTTTGGAAGTGGGAAAGGGTAACCATGGATTTCGTAAGTGGGTTGCCTTTGACACCTTCCAAGAAAGATTTGATTTGGGTGATTGTGGATAGGCTGACGAAATCTGCCCATTTCATACCTGTTCGAACAGATTATTCACTTCAGAAGTTAGCCAAGTTATATGTAGCAGAGATAGTACGGTTGCATGGAGTGCCGGTGTCAATAATTTCTGATCGAGACCCAAGATTTACATCTCGGTTTTGGAGGAAATTGCATGAGGCGTTAGGAACGCGATTGGATTTCAGCACAGCATTTCACCCTCAGTCCGATGGGCAGTCAGAGAGAGTTATTCAGATAGTAGAAGACATGTTGAGGGGTTGTGTGATCGACTTTAGGGGGCAGCTGGGAGGATTACTTGCCGTTGGCGGAATTTACTTATAATAACAGTCATCAAACGAGTATTCAGATGGCTCCATATGAGGCACTGTATGGGAGAAGATGTCGTTCGCCTACTTGTTGGACTGAGTTGGGGGAGAGACGAGTATTTGGACCAGAATTAGTGGCTGATACTAAAGACAAAGTTAGGGTAATCAGAGACCGTTTGAAGGAGGCAGCAGATCGACAGAAGTCTTATGCAGATCTAAAACGTAAGGATATTGAGTATGCGGTAGGAGACATGGTCTTTCTTAAGGTTTCACCTTGGAAGAAGATATTGAGATTTGGTAAAAGGGGCAAGTTGAGTCCGCGATTCATTGGGCCTTATCGAATTGTAAAGCGAATAGGATCGGTTGCTTATCAGCTAGAATTACCTCCGGAGTTGGATCGTATTCACGATGTCTTTCATGTTTCAATGCTAAGGCGATATCGTTCTGATCCTACTCATATCGTGCCAGTTGTAGACATTGAGGTACAAGCAGATTTAACCTTCGAAGAAGAACCAGTGCAAATACTTGATCGTGACGTTAAAGTGTTGAGAAGAAAATCAGTCCCATTGGTAAAGGTACTTTGGAGAAACCATGGCAAAGAGGAGGCTACTTGGGAGCCCGAGGAGGCGATGCGTCAACAGTATCCTCAACTATTTTAATAAGGTAAATTTCGAGGCCGAAATTTCTTTAAGGAGGGTAGAGTTGTAACATCCTGATTTTTGGGGCTTAGTAACTTTGTGTGATGTTTTGTAAAATTTTAAAATGTTGAAATGTGGTTGTGAAATTCATGTTTAGAGTGTATAAATGGGGGTATGGAAGGCCCATGAGTTGGCCAAAACTCGGTAGAATTTTTAAATTTTGGACTTAAAGAATTAGGGGCTCTGGTTAGGAGGCTTTATTAAAATATGTGGGGAAAATGTGGCTCAAAAGGAGCCTTGGTAGAGTGGCTAAGTGACGCCACTAGTCTCCTAAAAAGGTGGCGTGTAAGTGAGGAGAGAGGGCCAAGGATCGATTCTCTGGGTGGACAATTGCATAGTTATTTTTATGTTTTGTGTATGCAAGAATTTGAAGCTGAATGGAACTCTATTGGTTAAAGGTTTGAATGGGTCAAGTGCATGGATAGTGGAGAGATAAGGGGGAGCATATCTAGGATGGATTTTAGGAGTTTTTGAATTGGGAAAAGAGTGTGGCCGGCCAAGGGAGAGTTTGAGTGTTAATTCGGCAGTTAGGTGTTGATTGACTCATTTTTTCTTTCTCTTTCACTTGTGCCGATTGCTCATAAGCCAAACTTTTTTGATTTTCTTCCATTTCTTTCTCCCATAAACTTTCTTCCTCTTATTTCTTTCTTCCATTGATTTCTAGTAAAAGCCGAACCATATCCCCTCCCTACTCCTTCTTGTTAGCCGAACACTCTAAAACAAGCCAAATCCCGAAATAAATCACCTTGTGCCGATTTCTTCTAAACCAAAACTCTCATGTTTCTCCATCCTTTGTGGCCGATCCTCGTAACTTTTAGAATCTAATTCCCTGTCGAATACATCACTGCAAAACTATCAAAACAAATCATCATCTCCTCCCTAGAAGTGAAAGCCGAAAGCACATCACCTATTGGAGACTTGGTGGCCGAATATTAAGAGATCGTGGTACAATTTCTATTAGCCTTTGAGAGCTCGGTCTACTTCAGGTTGAGCGTAGTATGAAAAGGTGATTGTGGTAAGTTCTCGTATCATTAATCTATTCTGTGTTATGGATGTTAAGAAAAGCCGAAATCTCCTAAGGTTTAGGGAGATTGCCGATTTGTAGTCTAGGCTATATTAAGCCTTCTTCATTCGTTTTATGGTCTCTTGTAGCGAAGCAAACAAACCTTGAAGGAGCAATAGGTTGGTGAAGCGGTGTTGGATAAGTTTGGATCTATAATCGACATTGCGAAGGTAAGCTATCTACGGTTATAGGCATAGTGGCCGAATGGTGTTAATAAATAGTGATTATTCTTTTAGATTTTAAGGTTCTAATACATCAAGTAAATGAATATAGGACGAGTGCGTGGACGACTTTGAGGAATCGATCGTCATTCAATAGGTGTGTAACATACCCCGTAATAGCCTAGGTTCATATTGCATAAAAGCCGAAACATCGGGTTATGTTGTTGATATAACCTGTAAACACGAGATGGTGTGTGGATGAGTTCAAGTGCAATGAGCACAGTAAACGAAATTGATGGAACAGGTAAGAGCACGATTTCGTGCAGTTTGGTAAGTTGGGCTTCGGTGGGCTAAAACTGGGCCCAATGGGCTTTTAGGCCCATTTGGGTAAAATTGATAAAAAAAGAAATATGGATAAACTGCGTGTTGAGATTGTTAAAACCGTTATGGAACATGGGCTAAATGGGCCTAGATGACTAAACCGGCTACATGGGGCCCATTAAGGGTTTTGGGCACGATAACTCGTTATTGCTATAGTAGACTAAAATTACTGTTTAAACACTTGGAATTGATGAATAAACATGGAAAACCCTAATAATGGATAAAATTACGTAATTACCCTTAAAACATGAAAATGTCTATTTTGCCCCTAGGTGAAAATGTCTGTTATACCCCTAAGGTTTTATTCTAAGTATGATGATTGGGATATTGTTATTTTACATGCTATGACATGATATGCACATGATATGCTATGACATGTATACGATATGCCATGTTTTACTCATTTGCATGGGATGGGATATTATATGATGGAGGAAGTGATAAAGGGCTTTGCCCCAGTTTACCGAAAAGGGCTTTTGCCCCAGTTATTAAATGAGGCCTGGCCTCCAGTTATATGATTAAGCAGCTATGCTGCCAGTGGAGAGTTTGGCTGGGTGGGTTGAGTTATTCCCCACATGGAGAGTTTGGTTGGTACGGGTGGAGAGTAGAGGATGGTGGGTTGAGTAGTCTCCCCAAACGGGTTTTTTGCATACATACATGTTTTGATATATGTGATATTGAAATGGGCCTAAGGGCCATATCGTGTACAGAAAGGCTTTGGCCTAGCAATATGAGTAATTGAAAGGCTTCGGCCCAGTAACAGTTAACCGAAAGGCTACGGCCCAGTATACGATGAATTTAAAATTTGTGCGTGCATGGATTTGGGCTCCGAAAGGGCTTGTTGCACACTGAGTTATCAACTCACCCCTTCTTCGACCTTGCAGGTGAACCTTAATGTGGAGACTTGGAGCCGGTGGGAATTCAGAGTGGCCATGATGTTCAGTTGGACTTTCTTTTAAAAGTTTTATTTAAATATTATTATCTATTTTTGGGTTGTAATAAGGCCATTTTAACTAATTTCTTTCTGGATTTGGTTGGTTTTGAACTTTGAATTCTGCGTTATTATTTATATCTTAAAATGGGCTAGATCTAGGTTACGTTTTTAAACAACTCTCGGTTTTCAAATCATACAGAGATAAAATATAACATTTTAACTAAGACATCACTTTGAACAAACTCTATCTCGAGATATTTTCAAAAGTATAAATAACCTAAAGTGTGGCAATGGTTGTGGGCATGTCGAGGATTGGATCCAATCAAGAGCTTGGTACTTAAGCAGCCTTCATGGCTCACCTCCTCTGTTTCGGATACCTACCTGGTGCACAGCTTCCATTCACTTTAGTCTCTTAAAAATTATCGTTGAATTCTTTAAGGAAGGTTTAAGATCAGAACTTGTGTTTTTGTTTCAATGTGACACGTCAGATTTGGCCATAACGTATGGGCCGGGTTTGGGGTGTTACACACCATATAAAACCTATTCATCAACCTTGCATAATTCACTTGAATCAAATTATATCAAACCACATGGTAATTCATATCAAGCATATCACATATATATGCTTTGACCGAAACTACCAAGACTTAAGCATTATACTTAGCCATTTTCGCATGTCTTATAATTACAATTTCAATATTAACCAAAACTTAAGCTAGCCTATACATGCCATAGCTTCAAGATTTAGCTTATAAAAGTACCAAGAGACAGTTGATTGTGTGATAGACTTCACTAGCAGTCCCCGAGCCCGTAACTAACTTCCAAAATCTATAAAACAGAAAGCAAACATACACACAGTAAGCTATCAAAGCTTAGTAAGTCATAAACAAATAAACAACTCAATGACATTAATAGTTCAATATGACAAAACTGAATTATGCTATCATATTCACATATTCATATTCAAGCTTGCAAAATTCATATATCAAACATATAACTATGGATCAAATTCAACTTGGTCGAATACACATGTAGATAATATCATAGTTATTTTTCACTTCCAAGGTCATATACACATTTTTTGCCGAATGTATTCATTCATACATAAATCACAATTATGATATCACATATATTTACCATTTGGCCGAGTATAGACTTTCATATACACATATACTTTCATTTGCATCATATATAATTTGTATCACATATCAAATAGCCAACTTACCTTATTTTCACATAGCATTTAATTATCATATAGCTGATCACTTTAGCTCGATTTCACATTCGATCATAACTTATCATTGCCCATTGAACCATTCGAAATTAAAAAGGATATGCGGATAATCGAAAAGCTCGTACAAAGCCAATGTCCCAGACGTGGTCTTACATGTAACCACATATCGATGACATTGTCCTAGACAGGGTCTTACTCGTACACCTATTTCGATGCCAACGTCATAGTCGTGGTCTTATTCGCACACATATATCGAAATCACATATCGATGCCAACGTATTAAACGTGGTTTTACTTGCACATATATTTTGATGCCAACGTCATAGACGTGGTCTACTCTCACACATATTTCAATGCCAATGTCATAGACTTGGTCTTCCTCGTACAAATATATCAGAATCCTATGTCATGACATATGTATCCTAGCTATTCCTAAGGTTTGTACGGGACTTTCGAATGTCGTAACTCAGTCGAATCAAATTCATAAACATAGCTCCCAAGCATATACACTTTAGGCTGTCACATATATATTTTCACATATTTCATTTCAGCATATATAACTCATATTTATTTAAAATTAACAATGTCTATTTGCTTATAAACTTACCTCGGACAATGATAATCAGAATGGGACGATTATTCGACAACTTTGGTTTTCCCCGATCCAAATATGATTTCTTTGGTTCTTGATCTAAACATATTCCAATTAAACTCATTCAAACATAACTTCATTCAATTTAGTCCAAAAACACATAAATGGGCAAATTACTATTTTACCCCTGACATTTCACACTTTATACAATTTAGTCCAAACTGCACAAAACACAAAACATGCAAAATTTGAATACATCATGCTTAGGTCAAATCTTCCTTATGCTCATACAAGTCCATACATTTCATTTATTTCACATTTTAGTACCTCAATTCATTATTTTTGCAATTTAGCCCTAATTACTCAAATTCATCAAAAATTCCAATACAAAACATATTAATCCAAAACATATCTTTCATAATTCATCAACTAACATCATAAAGCTCAATTATTCATCAAAATAAAAAATGAAAGCATGGGCTTTGTAGATTTCATAGCAACAATCTCAAAAACGTAAAAAAAATCAAAAACTGAACAAAAACTAACCTTGAATCAAGCTTGTATATGGCCAAATATAACCTGTCTAATATAATATAAAACAATTATAATTTAAGCATAAAACTGTCCATCACATTTATCCATGGCCAAATTGAAACATAAAGACCCCACATTAAAAGAACATAGCAATTTAGCTCTTTAATAAATAGTTAGCCACTTTTACTTTTTACGCGATTAAGTCCTTTTATTAAATCGAGCATGCAAACGGTAAAATTTTCACACAAAATTTTCAAACATATCAATTCACACATTATAAATAGAGAAAATAATATTTAAATACTTTACTGACTTGGATTCATGGTCCGTAAACCACCGTTCTAAATAGGGTCTAAATCGGGCTGTTACTACTCTCCCCCTTAGGGATTTTCGTCCCCGAAAATCTTACTGGTTAAAAGGTTTGGATAACGTTCTTTCATTGCATCTTCTAGCTCCCATATTTCCTCTTCAACTCCATGTTTATGCCACAGTACTTTCACTAATGAAATTTTCTTATTTCGCAATTCTTTAACCTCACGAGCCAAAATACGAATCGGTTCTTGTTCATAAGTTAAATCAGACTGAATCTCAATCTCTGATGGATTAATCACATGCGAAGGGTCGGATCTGTACCATCTAAGCATCAAAACATGAAATATATTATGGATCTTTTCTAACTCAGATGGCAACAACAGTCTATACGCAATCGGCCCGATACGCTCTATAATCTCATATGGCCCAATAAATCTCGGACTCAATTTGCCTTTATGACCGAATCTGAGTATTTTCTTCCACGAAAAGACTTTCAAAAACACTTTTTCCATGATCTGAAACTCTATATCTTTACGTTTCAAGTTTGCATACGATTTCTGATGATCTAATTTTGTTTTTCAGACTTTCACGTATCACTTTTACTTTCTGTTCAGTCTCTCTAATCAAATCAACCCCGTGTATCTTATTTTCACTGAGATCAGTCCAATACAATGGTGTACGACATTTAAGACCGTACAAAGCCTCGTAAGGTGCCATTTTGATACTCGATTGAAAGCTATTATTGTACGCAAATTCAATCTGAGACAAGTATCCTTCCCAAGTACCTTCGAACTCAAGAATGCAACATCATATCCTCAAGTATCTGAATGATTTGTTCGGATTGACCATCTATCTGTGGATGGAAAGTAGTGCTAAAGTGCAGTTTTGTACCTAGTGCATTTTGCAATTTCTTCCAAAATCGTGATGTAAACCTCAGATCTCTATTCGAAATAATAGAAATACGTACTCCGTGCAATCTCACAATCTGAAAAACATATAACTCAACAAGCTTATCAAGCGAGTAATCTGTGCGAACCAGAACAAAATGAGCCGTTTTAGTCAATCTATCCACAATAACCCAAATCACATCTTTTCTGCTCAGTGTCAACGGCAAACCGGATACAAAATCCATCGTGACTCTGTCCCATTTCCATTCAGGTATCATGATTGGCTGAAGCAATCCAGAAGGTACCTGATGCTTGGCTTTAACTTGCCAACAGACTAAACATTTTGAAACAAAGTTAGAAATGTCTCGTTTCATACCGTGCCACTAGTAAAGCTGTTTCAGATTATTATACATTTTCGTACTACTCGGATAAACAGATAAACGACTATTATAAGCTTCATTCAGAATCATCTGAATCAACTCTAGATTTCTCAAAACACATATTCAGTTTCTGAACCTTAGACAACCCTCAGCATCAACTTGAAACTCTGAATCAACATTCGAATCACATCGAGCCCGCTTTGCTATCAAATCATTATTCACTTTCTGAGCTTCACAAATTTGTTGAATAAATAACAGTTTTGCTTTTAACTCAACTATTATCGACCCATCATCAGACATAGCCATATGCGCATTCATTGCACGCAGAGTAAACAGTGATTTTCGGCTTAAAGCATCAGCAACAACATTAGCCTTTCCTAGATGGTAGTCAACCATAAGCTCGTAGTCTTTTAGCAACTTTAACCATCGACGCTATCTCAAATTCAGATCTTTCTAAGTCATTAAATATTTTAGGCTTTTGTGATTTGAATAAACATGACATTTCTCATCGAATAGATAGTGGTGCCATATTTTCAATGCAAACATAATAGCTGCCAATTCTAAATCATTTGTCAGATAGTTCTTTTCATACGACTTTAACTGTCTTGAGGCATAAGCTATGACTTTGCCTTCCTACATCAAAACACAGCCCAAACCATTCAGAGATGCATCACTATAGATAACAAATTCTTTACCCGATTCTGGCTGAACTAGTACTGGAGCTTTGGTCAAAAGGGCTTTCAACTGATCAAAACTTTTCTAGCACTTTTCTAACCACTCGAACTTAACATCTTTCTGTAGTAACTTCATCATCAAGGTTGCAATCATTGAGAAATCTTTCACGAGCTGTTTGTAGTAACCAGCAAATCCCAAAAAACTTCGGACTTCAGAAACATTTCTTGGAGGTTTCCAATCTAGTATAGCCGAAATCTTACTCGAATCAACCCGAATACCCGATACTGATACAACATGTCCCAGAAAATTGACTTCACGTAACCAGAACTCACATTTATTGAACTTCACATACAACTGCTTATCATGCAAAGTCTGTAGCACAAGTCTTAGATGTTCAGCATGCTCGATTTTATCACGAGAATAGATCAATACATCATCTATAAACACAACTACAAACTGACCCAAATACTGTCTGAAGATCCGGTTCATCAAATCCGTAAAAACAGCAGGGGCATTAGTAAGTCCGAAAGGCATAACCAAAAACTCATAGTGTCCGTACCTCGTTCGAAAAGCAGTTTTTGGCACATCGGAGTCTTTAACTCACAATTGGTAATAACCTGATCTCAAATCTATCTTTGAAAACACTGTAGCCCCTTTTAACTGATCAAATAGGTCGTCAATCTATGGCAACATATATTTATTCTTTATGGTCACCTTATTGAGCTATCGGTAATCAATACACATTCTCATAATTCCGTCTTTCTTTTTCACAAACAAAACTGGTGCACCCTATAGAGAGAAAACCGGTCGCATGAAACCTCTATCTATCAATTCTTGCAACTGAGCATTCAATTCTTTTAATTTAGTCGGTGTCATTCTGTACGGAGCTAGTGAGATTAGAGTCGTCCCCGGTACTAATTCAATACCAAACTCTACTTCTCGGATAGGTGACAAACTTGGCAATTCTTCAGGAAACACATTCGGATACTCGCACACAACTGGTACTGATTCAATCTTCTTTTTAGTCACTTTACTATCAAGTACATACTCAAAGTAAGCTTCACAACCCTTTCTCTCATACTTCTGAGCTAACATCAAGGGTATCACTGCGGGTAAACCATTCAGATCATTAGATTCAATCTAAATAATCTCATCATTTTGGCACCGTAAATCAATAGTCTTTCTTTTGCACTTTACAACAGCATCATGCAAAGTCAACCAATCCATACCCAGAATTATATCAAACTCGTCAAATGGTAACAACATCAAATCAGCTAGAAAACACGAATCTCAAATCATCAACGGGAAATTCTGACACACTTTGTTAACAAGAACACACCGGCCCAAGGGGTTCGATACTCTAATCACAAACTCAGTAGACTCAATAGGCAAAGTCTTACTGGATACTAAAGTCTCACACATATAAGAATGAGTCGAATCAGGATCAATCAACGCAATTACATCTAGGGATGAAGCCTCCTCATGTGCGCGTATAGCATAGGCTCTAGCAAGTGCACGAGCCTCGGGTCTGACTGCTGTATCTTTAGTCCCTCTCTGGCTATTACTTAAATTACTTGTATTTCTAGGTGGTCTGCCTCGCACTGACACATTACTCAGTCTCGCACTCTGAACATTATTTTACTCAGCTAACATCGGGCACTCGCAAATGAAATGATCCATCGACCCACATTTAAAATAGGACCAATCATGCCATCTATAGTCTTCGATATGTTGTTTATTGCAATGCCTGCACTTGAGCCCATTCAACTGAAAATTACCAACACTAGCGATCTAAGTGGCTCGTGAACTCTAGGTGGTTTATCTCAATCGCATCTAGAAAAACTTGCAATAGTCTTTGATCAACTAAAATCATCCCTGAACTTCTTCGATGAAGACTGAAATGTCTTTCTCGAGGATTTTTTACGAGAATCTCTAGATTCAGATTTAGCTTTTCTTTTCTCTTTCCCAAGCTCTTCAGCTTTGCAAGCTCGCTTGACAAGTACTATGAACTCTTTTTTTTTCAAGTATGCCAACAAGTAGTTTAATATCTTCATTCAGCCCGTCTTCGAATCTTTTACACATTATAGCTTCGGTCGAGACACACTCTCAGGCATATCTTTTGAGTCTCACAAATTCCTGCTCGTATTTAGATACGGTCATACGACCTTGTTTAAGCTCAATAAATTCTTTGCATTTCTGGTCGATAAATCTCTGACTGATATATTTCTTTTGGAACTCATTCTGAAAGAATTCCCAAGTGACCCACTTTTTTGGAACAACCGAAACCACTGTATTCCACCAGTGATAGGCAGAATCTCGTAGCAAAGATATGGCACATTTCAAACACTCATCAGTGTATAAGATAGTTCACTGAATACGGGATTAGTATTATCGAGCCAAAATTTAGCTTGCTTAGCATCGTCATCAACTGTGGCCCTGAACTCTTCAGCCCCGTATTTTCTAGTTTTATCAATAGGGGCTTATTTAATCTCATCGGATCAATTATCTGAGGTACCACATGTATCAGAGGTGGATTATTCAGGGGTGGAGGTTGTTGTACAGCCAAATTCGTTCGTACAAACTCTGTAAACCATTCATTCATCATTTGGAAGAAGGCTTGTTTAGCCTCTCCCTCATTATTACTTGAAGTCAGCTAAGAATCAGCCGGCATTGTCCCTTGCGCGGGAGCAACTGCTATACTCTCAACATCGTCAGCTACGGTTCGATCGGGATCCATTTACAATATGAAAACACATTTTCAAATATCAAGAGTCATCACACTATCATAGTATAAAATATGACATGTATAGCCAGACTCACACACGCTACGTTAGTCCTAGAATCGACTAAACCGTAGCTTTGATACCAATCAAATGTAACACCCCTAACCCGTATCCGTCACCAAAGTAGGGTTACGAGGCATTACTTATTAGCTATCAACTATATACAAAAGTAACCAACAACTTAACTATAATTCACACCCATTTTACTATTATACCAATCACCATTTTTAGGTCATAATTAATAAATTCATATTATACCTAATTCAATATCAAATTTATTTAAACCTACACGGCATACAAGATAAATACACTTATTCATATATAATTCACATAAAGTAACTTTTATACTAAACCAAATATTCATATATTCTTGTTACAAATTTAAGCATAATGCATATACAAATTCATCACCATTACAGAATCTCAATAGCTAATCCCACAATTGAACACATATCAAAATCCAAAACATACAACCCATTTTTATCTCAATACCAAACTGAATATTAAGAATATACATCACGTCAAACATATCATTAGACACACCTATTCAATTTAGCTAATTTCATAGCCGATTAATCATCTTGCCCTACATTACTCAATGCCAAATATTAAACCAACATCACAAGCATAATCACCATGAAACTTACCTCCAATATGAGTTTCAAACACAACCAAATGATCAAAAACATTAACCATCACATAAAACCAATTCATCAACCTTGCATAATTCACTTAAATCAAATTATATCAAACCACATGGCAATTCATATCAAGCATATCACACATATATACTTTGACCGAAGCTACTTAGACTTAAGCATCATATTTAGCCATTTTTGCATGGTTTATAATTATAATTTCCAAATCAACCAATACTTAAACTAGCCAATACATGCCATAGGTTCAAGATTTAGCTTATAAAAGTACCAAGAAACAGTTGATAGTGTGATAGACTTCACTGACGGTCCCCGAGTCTGTAACTAGCTTCCAAAATCTATAAAATAGAGAGCAAACATGCACATAGTAAGCTATCACAGCTTAGTAAGTCATAAACAAATAAACAACTGAATGACATTAATAGTTCAATATGACAAAACCAAATCATGCTATCATATTCATATATTCATATTCAAGCTTGCAAAATTCATATATCAAACATATAACTATGCATCAAATTCAACTTGGCCGAATACAAATGTAGATAATATCATAGTTATTTTTCACTTCCAAGGTTATATACACATTCTTTGTCGAATGTATTCGTTCATATATAAATGCACATAAATCACAATTATGATATCACATATATTTACCATTTGGCCGAATATAGACTTTCATATACACATATACTTTCATTTGCATCATATATAATTTGTATCACAGATCAAATAGCCAACTTACCTTATTTTCTCATAGCATTTAATTATCACATAGCTGATCACTTTAGCTCGATTTCACATTCGATCATAACTTATCATTGCCCATTGAACCATTCGAAATTAAAAAGGATACACAGATAATCGGAAAGCTCGTACAATGCCAATGTCCCAGACCTGGTCTTACATGTAATCACATGTCGATGCCACTATCCCAAATAGGGTCTTACTTGTACATGTATTTCGATGCCAACGTCATAGACATGGTCTTACTCGCACACATATATCGGAATCACATACCGATGCCAACGTATTAAACGTGGTCTTACTTGTACACATATTTCGATGCCAATGTCATAGACGTGGTCTTACTCGCACACATATATCAGAATTCTATGTCATGACATATGTATCTTAGCTATTCCTAAGGTTCATACGGGACTTTTGGACATCGTAACTCGGTCGAATTTAGTTCGTAAATATAGCTCCCAAGCATATATACATTAGGCTATCACATATATATTTTCACATGTGTCATTTCAGCATATATAACTCATATTTATTTAAAATTAACAATGTCTATTTGCTTATAAACTTACCTCAGAGAATGATAATCGAAACGGGATGATTATTCGACAACTTTGGTTTTCCCCCAATCCAAATCGGATTTCGGTTCTTGATCTAAACATATTCAAATTAAACTCACTCAAACATAATTTCATTCAATTTAGTTCAAAAGCACATAAATGGGCAAATTACTATTTTCACCTTGAAATTTCACACTTTTTACAATTTAGTCCAAATTGTACAAAACATAAAACATGCAAAATTTGAATACATCATGCTTAGGCTGAATCTTCCTTATGCTCATAAAAGTCCATACATTTCATTTATTTCACATTTTAGTTTCTCAATTTATTATTTTTGCAATTTAGCCCTAATTACTCAAATTTATCAAAAATTCCAATACAAAACATATTAATCCAAAACATATCTTTCATAATTCATCAACTAACATCACAAAGCTCAATTATTCATCAATGGAATAAGTCAAAATATTCATCAAAATAAAAAATGAAAGCATGGGTTTTGTAGATTTCATAGCAACGATCTCAAAAACGAAAAAATTATCAAAAAACGAACAAAAACTAACAATGAATCAAGCTTGTATGTGGTCGAATATTCAAAAGCTTTTAACCTTGTTTTTCTTTCTTTAGTTTCGACTAAATGAAGTAACATGCATGATAATTTTATTTTATGTTTTAATATAATATAAGTTATTATTCTTTTTACCATTTTAACCTTTCTAATATAATATAAAACCATTATAATTTAAGCATAAAACCGTTCATCACATTTATCCATGGCCAAATTGCAACATAAAGAGCCCACATTAAAAGAATATGGCAATTTAGCTCTTTAATAAATAGTAAGCCATTTTTACTTTTTATGCGATTAAGTCTTTTTATTAAATCGAACACACAAACGATAAAATTTTCACACGAAATTTTCACACATATCAATTCACACATTATAAACACAGAAAATAATATTTAAATATTTTTCTAACTCGAAATCATGGTCTCGAAACCCCCATTCTGAATAGGGTCTAAATCGGGCTGTTACAATAAAGCCATCTTCATGACTAAAAATGCAAAAAAAAAAAAAACCACAAAAAAGAAGAAAAAAACCATACAAAATAAAAAAAACCCATACAAATCAGGATATTCTAGCAGATTCATTATCCAAAAGACATATAGTATGATCTAGTCAATTTTATGCAAAGAAAATTCTATTATGTTCAAAGGACCTACTTCTCAGACAAGCACTTATGTATGCTTGTAAATCATTGTTTCTTCTACCAAATTTAAAAAAAAAAAAAAATAGCATATAAAACAACAAAAAGATTTCATAAACAACTTGCTACTATTATTATTGACTTGATTGCTTAAATTTCTATGCCAAAAGGAAAACCCAAAGTTCTAGGCTTGTGACTATTTAATTTAACATCCTAAAATTTCTACATGACAAGATACTTGAGTCCCTCATGATGCAATAGCCATGGCCCACAGCATGAAGTGTTAAATGATGTGCAGATGAGTGGCAGCATGTCACTCAAAAATAAAATGAATCCAAGGATCAAATGTTACTTAGAATCTTAGTTAAAGAAATGATATATCATAAAATTTTGATCATACAAAGAGTGAGCAAGAACCACGATTAAATGAGACTAGAAGAGCAACTCTACCTTCACAAAAGAATTTGATGGAATACTCAAGATTCCAAGTGCATGCTTCATTTTCTCATCACTTGCAAAAGGTACTCCCTATTTCATGCCACCCAACAACAGGTACTTATTATTATTGTAATTTGGGCATTATGGCTATCGAGAAATAAATTGTTTTACGAAGCCAAAAGACATTCCACTAGTGAGCTATATACCTTTGTTGTGAGGGTATATTAGAGAATTGGAAGCACTGGAGGACACTCAACCGAGAACTATGACTATCAAAACAGAGATGTGGCAATCTCCATCCAATTCATGAGTCAAAGTGAATTTTGATGGGGGTTTTTACAAAGATTTGGAGGCATCAAATTCAAGCATAATTACTAGAAACAACAAAGGCTTGATAATGGGTGTGACATGTAGTTGGAACAGGAATATACCATTTGTGGAGGCAACGAAAGCCA
This sequence comes from Gossypium stocksii, assembly GCA_020496765.1. Lineage (NCBI taxonomy): Eukaryota > Viridiplantae > Streptophyta > Magnoliopsida > Malvales > Malvaceae > Gossypium > Gossypium stocksii. Next base: position 40,507,163 of record CM035621.1, read on the forward strand.
TGACAACAGTACAAGTCGTTTCATTCACCTAACATATGAGTTTTCGAAAAGTTGAGGTTGAAAATGACTCATTGGTAATTATTTCAAAGCTTAGAATGCCATTCATAGACATATCAGAGGTTAGTAATTACATTTGGGAAGCTAAATAGATTTTAATGGGTTTCGATAGCTTCAAATTTTAACATATTAAAATAGGGGGTATTCGGGTGGCTCACCTGCTGGCAAAGGATGGCTTCATTCACTATAGCAAAACAGGTTTTTAGTGGCATTTTTAGCAGCGTTTGGATCGAAAATACTGTAAAAGGTAAGGCATTAGTGGCATTTTTGCATAAACGCCGTAAAAGGTAAAGCAATAGTGGCATTTTTCTCATAAATGCCGCAAAAGGTAAAGCAATTGCAGTGTTTTTCTCATAAACGCCACAAAAGGTAAAGCAGTAGTGGCATTTTTTCTATAAACGCCACAAATATTTTTTTACTTTTATTATAACGTGCCATTTTGATAGCATTCAACTGTCGTTTTTATTAAAACCCTTCTTATAAAAACCTAAAAGGTAAAGTACTATGTTTCTTTATCCTCTCTATCCCATCAACCGCTGCAAGTTTTTCATCCTTACGGTGGTCTGCTTCTTCATTCGACGATCTCTTACCATCTCTCCTTGCCCGTCATTGCAAAACCTCCTACAACCTAAAACTTGAGAAACCTCAACTTTGCCTTTTCAGACTCGGGTTCTTATTTCCCTCTAATCTCTTCACTCACTCACTATCTCATGTTCTTTGAGACTCTTTGGTTTCCTCTTGGACTTGCATTGATCGACATGACGGACGGTCATCTTTTCAACAGCATCTCCCTTGGCATTCAAGGCGGCACGGTCAACCCTCTTTCGATAGAAATTTTTTTAATCGATTATTTTGTAGTTTCATCTGTTGTTTTTAGTCTTTTTTATTTTGCTTTCTCATTTGAAATCAGCTCTAAACCTTAGTTTTCTTTATTACTACTTCTCTTCACATGACTTCTCTATGTTTAGGTTAAATGTGGGAGGAAACTCAATTGGTTCTTGCAATTTTTATTAGTTTATTGCCTAGGTTTCTTCCTTTTTTTTCCTCAAGGAACCTGATTCTTTATTTCATTTTATTCCTAACAATTTATACTTTATTTCTGTTTTCTTTTTGATATGTTTCATAGATGCTTATGTTTGATGGAATGAAATGGACTATCACTTTTTTTTTGTGTGTGTGATTGATTCGTTTAAAACCTGGATTTATTGAGGGTTTGAAGAATGCATCGTTTATGGTGAAAATTTTATGATTTTAGGTTAAGTCTTTGTTAATTGATAAAATGTTAACTTTTTATATTTTTAAACAAACAACTCAGAATTAGAGATAATGAGAAAAAAATAAAGAAAAATTAAGAAACAAAAAACTATAAAAATAGATTGAGATAAGAATATAAGAAAAATAAATTAACCAAATAAATAAATAAAGAAGAGGTGACTCGACTTGGTCTACTGTTTATCCAAATCTTTGTTGATCCTCTATTTCAGAAGTACATTTTTTTTTTAAATTCTTTCATTCTTAAGGTTTCTTTTTACTTAAGATTTCAAGCATTTTTTAAATTGTATCCTATTTTCTTAACTGCTTAAATGTTTTTAAATTTGATCATTCCGTATGAATTGGGTTATCTTCAACTCACTCTTTTAGGCTTTTTGTTCATTTTTTAAGCAAGAACCTTTTTTTTTTGTTAGGGAAAAGAGCAAGAATTTTAGCTTATTGGTTCTACTTCTCCTCACAAAAACGAAGGTTCAATTCGTGTAATTTAATCGCTTTGGTTTTTCTGGCTAAATTTTTTGCACTGTAAGTTAGTTTGTTCTTATTGGTAACTATTTGCATGCGCAGACATTTGGGTTTAGAGGAAAATACTATCTTCTTTTCTGGGTTTTTTGAGATGGGGTCTATCATTAGGTTGCTTTTTTATTTAGGGATGTTTGGCGTAGTGGGTATTTTTAATCTAATAGAACTTTTTTTGGGCTATATGCTTGTTTCATTATCAATTTAGTTTAATTCCTGAGATGTTATATGAGGCTTTTATGGACTTTTTTGTGTGAATATGCACGGATAAACATTTAGGTTTCAAAGGAAAAAGCTCTATTGTGATGTGTGGTCTGACTATTTTACTACTTATTAGGGTTATTTTTGAATTTAAGGTATGTGGCATAATAGGTATTGTTATCAGATGGGATTTGATTGGGGTTTTAGATTGTTTTATTGGTTTTTTTCATTGAGCTTGTATTGGAAGTACACTCTATTGAATTTAATTAGTTGTCGACTTATAGGGGTTTATATGGAAATTATGCTTTGTTCCCAAAAGTAATTTGAATTCTATTTTAATCAGATATTTGATTCGATACAACACTGTCCGTGGTTGGATAATGGTTGTTGAGGCTCCTGCCAAACATGTTTTTGATTTTGACGATGATGATGATGATGGGCTTATAGTGTTTAAGAGCAATAATACCTTGTCCTCTAAGCAGAACCAGTTAAACTCCAAAATAAAGAAGGCATTGTCTCAAAGGTCTGATGGGCATTCTGGTAGTCAGGCCTCCTATGTACAAGCTTCGAATGGTCAAAGTTCCAGTTCTCCAAAGAACAAGGCATTCCCATTTTCTAAGTCACTGCCTGTGAGATCTCCTATTTTGAGCCCAAAAACATCAACATCATCTGCCAGGACATCACCCGTGAAGTCACCAGTGGCGAATTTTAAGACACCGTAAGGAGTGTTTCTCATTACTCTTCTGATTTTATTACTTATTATTATTTTTGCTAAAAAATTTTGTTGTCCAATGTGTAACATCCTGATTTTGGGCCTAATGGAATAGTGGTTTTGAGATCACAAATTCGAAGTAGAAATTTTTGTTTTATGATTGTTTTGAGGTCTATGACATGTTTTCATGATTGTGTGAAAGTTTCATAAAGAAATTTTGTGAATAAGTGTCCAATTTGACTTTTAAGACTAAATTGCAAAAGTTTCAAAATAGGAAATTCTAGAGCTTTAAGTATGAAATTGCATTGGAATCTTAATTAGAGGTCCTTAAATAGCAATTTGCCCAATTCCTATATTTTTGGACAAAAATAGACATGAACAGGTAAAATTTCAAAGAAAAGCTAAAAGAATAAAAAGGGAAAATAAAGTCAAAATTTGGTGTCCATCTTCCTCCCTTAGCCAAAAATTACAAGCTCTCCATAGCTAGGGTTTCTTTAACTTTCAAGCTTGATAGTAATTGCATCCTAACCCCGTTTTTAATGCTCTTTATGTTTTTAAAGTCGTTATCACCTAATTTACCTATTTCTACCATTTATTTGAGCTAGGGTTCATGTTCAAAAATTTACCCATGCGTGACATGCATGTGTTTTGATGTTTCATGGTAGATTATGAAAGTTTGATGTGTAATAAACGACTTTTACTAAGTGATTTTCAGTGAAAACATCCAAAAGGACCTATTTGTAAAAGTTTATGAAATGTGTAGTAAAAGTGTGTTCTAATGAAAAATGTGGGCTGATATAATTATGAAAATGGTTCGACTAGGTTTAAAGTACAAAGAAATTGAATGAAAATCATTCTAAGGGCCTAGGGACTAATTTGTAAATATGTGAAAGTTTAGGGACAAAACTATAATTTTGGAAAAGTATGATTTTTGGATTTTTTTGAACAATGTGATAATTGAATAAGTGAAATTTGCTATTATAGATCAAGAAAAACGGAGTCTGGACCTAAACCAAGGAAAGAATAAGGTTGTGGACTAAATCGAATAGTTAGCCATATTTTGGTAACGAGGTAAGTGTGGGTGTAAATAATGCAACATTATATTATTATGTATTTAATGCTTTAATATTGCATGAATTGTATAATTTTTTTTGTGAATATCATTAATGATGACTCGATGACGATTCAACGAAGATTTGATACCTCAAAAATCCTGGTTGAACCATAAGAATAGATAGGATACAAATGTCATGACATTAGGGTTATTGAGATCCCGTATAAGACCATATCTGGAATATGGCATCGGCATGTGATTTCGTGTAAGACCACGTCTGGAACATGGCTTCGAAATGAGACTTCGTATAAGACCATATCTGAGATATGGCATCGATGTGAGACTTCATGTAAGACCCTAGTTGGGCTATTGGCATCGATGTGAGCTTCTATGTAAGACCATGTCTGGGATATGGGTTAAGGTACTAGGTGTACGAGATTCCCAAGTATCTTTTAGTATTCGAAATAGTTCAACGGGTAACCCAAAGATAATGTCAAAGAAATGAAAATGTATGATCATGTTAAAAGGGTAAAGGTATGTAGACAATGCTCATGAGTATTAAGATTATGAATCGATGAGACCTCGGTAAGAAATAAAGGAATGAATGAAATACGATCATGAATTTTATTGTACATTATGTAAATGGCACGATTTTAAATGTATCTATGATACTTGATGGCATTGTGACAAATTATACTATGATATGTGTATAATGATGCATAGTTAATGTTGTTATTTATTTACATGCAAACTTACTAAGCGTTATGATTACTCCCCCTTCTTTTCCATTTTCTTATAGTATCGCCAAGCTAGCTCGGGGATCAAAGGACATCGAATACTTGATCACACTATCAGTTGGAACATTTAGGTATAACTAGTGTTAACATTTTGAGTATGGCATGTATAGGGACTTGGTTATTTTGTTATGTGTCATATTTGATTTGGCCAACATGGTGGCTTATTTTGATGAATGTTCATTTTGTATAAGGCCATGAAAAATTGGCTAATGTTGCTTATAAGTTTAATCACATGACGAGGCATTTCATACATGTAGTAAATTGCATGATTGGCACGAGAATGATATGTTGATGCCTTGGTTGTGGATATTATGGTTGCCTTAGAATGCTATGATTTGTGCCTATGAATTAGTGTTGGAGTGTATGAGTTTCAGGGTGGCAAATGGCTTGGTAAATAGACTTATATTTGTCCACACGGGTAGACACACGGGAGTGTGAATAGGTCGTGTGTCCCCTGCAACTTAATTTCGAGAAACAGAATGCCCAGTATGGATCACACAGGCAGAGACACGGGCGTGTGCCTCAGCAGTGTGGATGGTATGGCCTGGAACACGGGCGTGTGCCCAGGGCGTGTGAAGTCTGCACCTTAAATATGAAAATTAAATTTGCCACACGGCTTAGCACACAGGCGTGTGACTTGGCCGTGTGACCTTATTTTGCTGACGATGTCATAAACAAAGAGTTACAAGGGTTAAGGACACAGGCGTGTCTTGAGCCACACGAGCGTGTGTGACCACACGGCCTACCCACACTAGCGTGTGACTTCTAAAACATGAAAAATTTTCTAGCTGTTACAAGGTTTCTGGTTTAGTCCCAAACCACCTCCACTGTATGTTTAGGGCCTCGTAGGTCCGTATAAGGGACGATATACTTTTGTATGAATAGTTTTGAATTGAATGAAATTTTATGGCCCGATTTTGTACGACTGGTTATGTTTAAGTCCGGTAATGCCTCGTACCCTGTCCCGACGTCGGACGCGGGTAAGGGGTGTTACACAAGGGATGTTTAAAGGTAGTTTTGCCTCCAATGGTTGAAAAGAAAGGACGATATAATTGATTTTACAGTTAAAGGAAGGGTATAGAACTCGCTTGTTTTTCGACTATTGATGGTCATATGTTTGATTATGGCTATTTAAGTGATATTTTTATTGCTATGGAATTGTATAGGGAAGGAAGGTACTCGTTTTCATGAAAAAATAATTTAGTAAAGAAAAGGGTAAGAATGGACTATGATTTGCTGTTTTCATATTTGGAAGAGGATGGTAAATATTTAAACGATGGCACTTTAGTTGGTGAATTTTAAGTGTTAGTAGAAATAACTTGACTTGAAATTTTTTTTTGCTTTTTTCTTTCTTTCTTCTTTTCAGTTTCTAATCAATGCCTTTTACTTTTACATTGCAGGGCAGATAAATGTGTTTTGGCATCCTCAGGATTTCATGTTGATGTGAAGGCTTTACAAAAGCATCTAGCAGCTAGGCACTTGGTAAGCTTTCAATTTTCGGGGAATATAATAACATTTGTTTTGAGTTTGAATGTTAGCTTCGCTTTCCTTTTTACCTAAACAAGTGTACTACAATAATTTCAAGTATCTGGTTCAACACTTATCATGCCTTTCTTGGATAACCAACTGAAATCTCTAAGCCCGCTTCAGTTGCCTGCCTAGGTTGCTCCTACTTTTGATTATTTTATGTTTGATTCATTTACCTAATGCCATAGATATATTATAATATTTTATATTTTAAAAACAAATCTTAATCCTAATTCTGCTTCATTTTTTATTTGGCAATTGCTTTTATCAGGTTTGCATTTTTCTATACTTTTCTCTCTGCTTATTGATTCCATAAACCTTCCTCTATTTTTGGCCTTTTTTCTTTTCAATGCAGCATGGAATTATTGGATTTTGGATTGTTGTTCTTCTTGTTTTCTTCGAATGTCAAAAAAGTAAAGCCTTTAGTTTCTTTACTTGGGTCGGTTTTGGTTTTTGATTTTTCATGCTAAAGTTGACGGCTTGATGCTACTTTGGTCCTTAGTTTGTATTGAAAATTCGAGAACTTGGTATCAAAGTTATATTTTAATGGATGATTAACCCCTTTTTTTTAGGAAATTTCATTCTTGGGGTTTTATGATTTTAATGGCTTTGAATGGAAATATTAAAGTTAAGCTTAAGCTTTATGAGTTACGAAAGAAACAACCCCTAATTTTCTTTATTCATTTTAAGGTGAACAATTTGACTATTAGTGTCTATCGAACCAAGTCTGCTTCTAATTTATTATATATCCTTGTGTCTTCTTATATTGTTATCTTTCTTATATTTGTTAGATTTCACTCAGATCCTTCATGAGAATAGAGTATATTTTAACCTTCAAATATTTATTCTATAATTTGACACAAACAAATAATCAAACCAACGTGAAGCGTGAAAATCATACTAATTAAGATTAAAAGTTAGGACCATAATGAAAGCTCGGGTTGTTGTGAATAAAACATACTAAAGATTAAAGCTTCCTAATAAAATTTTAAATTTTGGATGGAGACTTTGTAATAAAAGAACTCGAGCTCATGCCTGTTGGGAACCCCATGAATAATTCAGGTTTTCTACTTCTGAATCTAACATGATTAGTAATGGAACACTTTCTTATTCTTTATATTTTGCATGCTAATATGTCGGGTTCGTTGATTATGGCAGGAAAGCAGATGTTGAAGGGAAACCGAATAAGGTATCAAATATCCATCGTAGCAACGATGAACCGGTTTAGAGTAGAATGCTTATTTTCGTTGTTAATTAATTATTGAAAAATCCTTAGGATCCCGGTGATATATAAGGTTTGGATTTTGCAGTTCAGTGTAACAATTGTGAACATCATTTTTTAGTGAAATGAAGAAAGTTGGTATTTGCTGTTTGCTGTTTGTTGTTTTCTATTGGTAGAAAATTTTTCAACAGAATTTTATTTAAATTGTTGTAATAAATTGAATTTCAACACATTATTTATAATTCTTAAAAATAAAACTAATTTCATGGGGAGTGTTCCAGTTGATATTACTATATAAATAAAAAATAAAGGTAAGCGATGAAGAAAAATCATCGAAATTACAAATCAAATGTGAAACATGAAAGAACAATAAAAGCAAAGAAGCAGTTAGATAGTGGTGACTTTTAGCGACGCTTTTACTAAAATGCCACTAAAAACATGACCTTTAGCGGCGTTTTTGGGAAAACGCCGCTAAAAACGTGACCTTTAGCGGCATTTGTGGGGAAAGCACCACTAAAGATCATGTCCTTTAGCGGCATTTGTGGGAAAAGGTCATGTTCTTTAGCGGCGTTTGTGGGAAAACCGCCGCTAAAGCTCATGTTCTTTAGCGATATTTGTGGCAAAATTTAACGACGTTATCTATATCGGCGTTTTTTGCAGCGCTTATCAAAACACCACAAATTGTTTTAGTGGCGCTTATAGGCAAAAAAAGCCGCTAAAAACCTATTTTATTGTAGTGATTTGAAAGCGTGATGTTAGACAGGTGGAAGAGGGACCACCGGTGATACAAAAGGCTGTGGTGGTTGAAGAATCGAATTTGTGCAGAACCACCTAACAGACTTGGAGGTACTGGTAAGAGTGCTAGAACAGAAGAGGATAACTAGCATTTTTTTTGAACCATTTCTAATAGGAGCTTATCATCGAAACTATGGTGAGAAATGAAGGGTTTGTCTAGTACGCGTGGGAGTTGTGAGGGATGAAGATGATTCTTTCTTGCTTCTAAGAAAATTAGGGGGGAACCACAAAACCTTAATTAAATCTAAAAGAACCAGACGAAGGAGAAAGAGAATCGGAGGAAATTTATAATTGGGAAACGAAAAAATTATAAGAAATAAATAAGAAAAAGGGATTTAATAAGAGGGTTACTGTTTAAGAAGAAAAAGAATAAAATGGCATCATTTTAATAAAAGTAAAAAAAATATTTATGGCGTGGGAAAAACGCCGGTATTGCTTTACCTTTAGCGACGTTTATGAGAAAAATGTTGCTATTGCTTTACTTTTACTTTTGGCAGCTTTTATGCAAAAATGCCGCTAATGCTTTATCTTTTGCGGCGTTTTTGATTCAAATGCCACTAAAAATACCGCTAAAAACCTATTTTGCTATGGTGAAATGAGTAAAATTTTTAATAGAAAATTCAATTTACTCTTTGAACTAATGTATATAATCTAATTTTATTTTTTTAATAAAAGAGTAAAATATAAAATCCGACTCCTAATTTACTTTCACTCTTATTTGTATTGTATTATTTAATTTACAAATTTACGCCCCAAACCAGTGACAATTGAGATTATGTTGAATTAGAAAATATTTTTAGGGGGTTGAAATGAAATTTTATATTTTTACGATAATAAAAATATAATTTCACCATTTGAATATCTATATATTTATAATTTTTAAAAAATTAAATCAATTTTTTGTTAATTTTAAGAGAGTCAAAGTACAATTTTATTTTTATTAATTTAATTCTTTTTTATAGATTTTAAAGCCCCAAAATCAAAACATTTGATAGCCCTGCATACGTCAGAAAATATTTTTCAGTCTACGCATTTTTGGGTGAAAGGGACCTATACGTCTTGGCGTATTTGTATCGATCGATAGCTTATTTGTAGGAAATAAATGTATTATATTTTATATACTCCTACATTGAGAAAAAGGGCCATGCATGACGCCATGATAGACGTATTTTTTTGTTAAATTCGGAAATGAAGAAAAATTGAAAAGATAATAGTATTAATAGTTGCCATATAATGTTTAAAACCCTGAAATCGTAGGGAACCGAACTCTTACATATTCATACGTAAAGATAATTAATTGACTAATTTCTCACTTAAGTAACTAGGATAAATGTTTCGAGCAATTTTGGCGTAAACTCTTAGGCAGCCGAAGATGGAAGTAGTCGGAAGTGGTGGGCTCGGGCGGATGGATCTACCATATTTTACACACTTTCCTGTCGATTGGGAGCAGAAGCCATCTCGGTTTCAAGAGCTGGTTTTTTTTCCTTGGATTGCTTAATCTCACCGTAGAAGTAAGAAAGGAAGCCCCAAAGAGAGAGTGCAAGCGCAACACCTTTCTCGGCATGAAAACTTTCGTTGTAGAAAATTACGGCCAGAATCTCAGTTACGGGTAATAAAACAGCAATTATGATTCCTGATAACAAAGATGAAGCACAAAAGATGACTCCTATTGCTCCCAAGAAGAAACATTGCCATATCATTGCACTGCAAATCGCGACTATGTAATACTTTGTTTCCCCGAGCTCGTATTCCCTTGCTTCCCTTGGAATTACCTGCAAAATAGAACCCGTAAATTAATGGTTATTTCTCTCTCCGCTTTAGAATAGAATTATAAAGCAGCTACTTTATGAAAGTAGCTTTGGTTTGGGTTATATCTTAGCTTTTAATCTTTTCGATAAACAGGAAGCAGAAGCAGACCCATTGAAAGAAAGTTGTAACTTACATATCTCAAGAATTAGAAATCAATTAAACTATGTTTATAGTAATAGTAATAAATTTCATTTTTCATTTGATGGAAATGGAATATACGTAGGCCGGCAAGAGTTTAAGATTGAAAGGGACAAAAAAAGGAACCTTGAAATCGTTGTTAACCAGCATGCCAATGGTGCAAACACCAGTAGCAAACAAACACATCACCATCTGAATCTCCATCACAAGTGCGTAGCTGATTTCTTGCTTTGCTTTCTTGTAAGTTAACTCCACCAAAGGCAAAATAAATCCATACAAAGCCGATGCACCGACGGTCATCAGAAATCCCAAAACGTATTCCCTGTTTGACTCATTCGCAGGACGGTCGCTGCTGGTATGCATGGCTAAAACGCCTGATCCGATCGTTAACAGAAACACGGCGTTTATGGAATAAGAAGTGAACTTTTGCTTCACCAAAACGAAAGCAAACCCTGCGGTGAAAGCCAACTGCGAGGCAATGATTAAAGATGAAGTTGAAACTGGAAGGCGTGCGACCCCATAGGCGTAGAGGTAGTCATCAAGGCCAGTGAGGATTCCAATGACGGCGGCAGCAATGAACAAGTGTGGTTTCATGAAGAAAAGCTTGTTTTCTGAACTGGGTTGGGTCCTGGAACGGTAAAAGTGAGCGCAAGCGATTGGGAGAAGGATGATGGGCCAACCACCCGTCTCGAGCCAGCTCGAGAACCAGACTCTTTTCCCACCATGGATGAAGTAAAGGCGCATCATAAGTGGACCTGCACAGTTACCTATAGAAAGGATGATGCAGTTTATTACTAGCAGAGCTTTTCTCATGGTGGTAGTGTTTGGTTCAGATTCCTTGACGACCTCCATGAATTAATTACAAAGAAAATATGGAGCTTCTCCTTTGTGTGTGTCGAGAGTCCAGACTGTAATTATAGTATAAATGTATAATATGAAAGCAAGTTTGTTTTGAAGCGTGTGACAACAGCATAGATAAATTATTTGTAGGGACGTGAAAACAACCCGAATCTGACAGGTTGGTCCCTCCGATTCGGTTTTAATTTTCAATTCTTTTGATTGTTTTCCTTTTTCTGTTTTCAATATATATATATATATATATATATATATTAAAATTGATTATCGTTCGTTGGTCAATGTTTTGAGTGAATCGTTAGTGAAATGTAGAGTTACTAACGGTGTTGTAATTCCGTGAATAATATTTCGAGAAAATTTCATGAAACTTGAAACACAAGAAACACATTGTTTACCTAGTTTGATGAATATATCCATGTTTATAGGGTTAGGCCCAGAATCAATCCGCCATTCAAGAATAAACAACCATTGATGAAAATTTAGTCAATCTAGAACCTCATACGATTACTACAGTCTCCATGTTGTGATACTTGCAAGATCCCTTTGCACTTCAGAAAGCGTTTCTCCCAAAGGCTGTAAAACCTCCTCTCCAAATATCAATGTAAATTTTAAACAAACCAAATAAGAAAGCTCCTTTTCTTAGTGTACAGACGCTCACAATTCACATCTCTCTATTATTGATCTTCCCTTTTATAAAGAATTTCATGATCAGCTCTTTTAGTACGAGTTACATGGGCTAGATGCAATTGAAATTGCAATTTAGTTTGCATCTAGCATGCTAAAATACCATGTCATATTTGGTTGATATTTTTTTTTTTATCAAAATTGATATACTCTTTAAAAAGCACATCTTTAAGAATTTTTAACAGTTCGTTAATGAAGCCAAATTGTGGAGAAATCAAGTCAAGCAAAGATATTTTGAAGACTTTCAATGGAATAGAATTTCTTTGTTTGAAGAGATTTAATTTGTAAAGAAGATTACAATATGAAGATATCTACTGATATTCTTTTGATATTGAAGACTCTATTAAGTTGATTTTAAAAAGTATAATGGTAAGTCCAAATCAGACTTTTGAGAATGATGATGCTCATACCCAAGAAATGATTATGAACTCCCTAATCCTGCGTGCAGAACAAATCTGCACGTTAAGCTTTTCTATTAAGCTTAATGGTGCATATCAAATTTCTAATAAATTTTGTGGTTAAGCTAAATTGAAAATATACTAAATAAACATTAATATAATATCATATCACCATTGATCATAAAGAAAAGGTCATTTACAACTTATATGATTTGCACTATACATGTAAACCACTATAGTATATTTAATAGCAACGCACAATTCATGCCAACATGATCATTCATCAACAATTTAACATATCAAATACCATTAGCATTTCTTATTAATGGATTATATCTATTAATTGAACTTGGAATTGTAAACGGATACACAAATATCCAACTAAATCAGCGAAATGTAGTGCATAAGCACAATAGTAAGGTACAAAATAAAATGAATCTTGGTGTGTGTAACATGACTTAACCAATCATTCCCTATGAATTGCGTAAACCACCACAAAACAAATCTCTCGAGCACACTAAGCTAACTTATAAACACAATTTTTTTAAAGAGCTCTACATATATTATGGTATGCCCACTATAACTGAGAACTATCAAATACCGTTTACTAGGGTCATTAACAATTAGAAACATGTTTTTCCAACATGATTAACATAAAAAAATATATATAAATGAATTAGAAGCAACATGATTTTCATTGGGCATTTTCAAGAAAACATATTAATCAACAACATTCACTTGGCTCATCATAAATCAACTTAAGCTTCTTATACATATCATATCACTTACCAATCAAACATATGACATTAATACCACAAAATTAATCGCTAGGTTAGCAATTTAGACACAAACATGGGGCATATAAAAAATTAGAATGCATAAACTTAAACCAGCTAAGGTTTGACTACTTTCTCATTCCTTTTTGCCTTCCAACTTTTACAAACTTTTTTAGCGCCAAATTCATCATCAAATTAATAAACCAAATTAGAATCGTAACACCCTGAATTTTGGGCCTAGAAGAAATAGGTTTTGAGCGTAGGAACACATAAAAGTTTATGTGTGCAAGGAATAACACAATTAAATGTTTGCTTCAGTGGTTAAGGGTCCTGAGAACTGTTGGAAAAGTCTTGGGTTCAAACCTAAGCTTTAGCAAAAATCTATATTTTTCTCTTAAATGAACCTTGATGTTAGTGTGTAAACTTTAAGAATATTTATGGTTAAGTTATAACATAAGAAGAGCCTGTGGTCCAGTGGTAGTGGCGTATGGATGCTTCTAAGAGGGACTAGGTTTGAGTCACTCTATGCACAAAGGAGTATTTATTTTACTTCCTTGCTGTGTGAGTGGTGGAGTTTGAATCAAGCACTGCGAAGGTGGTTGGAATTTGAGCTGGTCAAGGAGAGGATAATGGAAGAATTCAAGGAGAAGATTATGGAGGGATTTTAGGAGGGATAAGGGGAGAAAAACAAGGAATTTGAGTTGGGGAAGAGTGGTGCTGAATTTGGTCTATAAGCATTGAGGATTTTGGTTTTTGGTGAAGTTGAATTCAACATTTGGTCTTTTTGTGTCATTTTGGATCATTTTGGGTGTTGGCCGAACTTGTCTTTACCATTCGGCTTTCTTTTGCGCAAGTTGATTGCTTTCTTTTGGTAGCCAATTTCTCCTCCCAATTGGTTTTCTTTTAGTTTTTTTTTAAGATGTTAGGAACTGAATTCTTTGATAACCGATCATCTTTGTTCTCTTCTCAACCTTTGTTGATTTGATCTCTTCTATCTCGCTTTTCTTTCTTTTAGTTTTCCTCATAGCCGGACCTTTTTTCTTCTTTTCTCCGTATTTTCTTTCGGCCTTCTCTCCTTTCTCCTCCTAGGCCGAGTATTGTATTTCCTGTCTCTGCAATTTTTTTATTTTGTTTAGACATTTAGTCTCCGACAATCAGTTGGGTACTCCATTATACTTCCTGTCCTGTCAATAGGTTTTGGGTAAGTGGTTTCTTACTTCTTTTGCTTCTTTTCATTGATTAAGCCGAATACCTTTCTTCTTATTCTCTAATTGTCGATTGGTGATCCCTTCCTCGTGGTGTGATGCTTGTTGGGTTTTAGGCTTCTGAGGAGTGAAGGGGTGCAAGGGTTACCCAAGCTGTCGAGGTCCTTACTTCTGTTATTTGATTAAGGTAATTCCGATACCTTGTTTTGGGTAGGCTGAATATTCATTTGTTTTGGAAGGGTAGTATATGTGGGTTTAAGCCACATTTATAATTGATCCGTTGATTAAGACTGTTATTATGCAGTAACTTTGCAAGAGACTTACGATCATTCTTGGTTAGCGATCTAAAAAGAGTAAATCGCTTAGTACTCGATCAAGGTTGGTGTACATGGAGATTTGCGTTCTTCTCATTAACAGGTGTGTATTTTGATTTGACTGTAGATTGGTAAAAGCCTAAAAGCTGAAAAGCCAAAAGGTTGGGTTTTGAGGTCACATGGGCGTACGAATGCTTGTGTGGTAAAATCAAGCCCACAAACGTAGGCATAAGACTAGAGAGGCCACAATGAACATTCTCATGGGCTTAGGCCGTTATGGGCCACATTGGGTCGAACTGGGCCATGAGGGCCCAATGGGCTCATGGGCCCTATACGAGTGAATCTCACGAACACGTGGGAAGAGTGGACTCGGCTGTGGCAAACACATGGCTAGGGTCGTTTCTAGGCTTAATAGGTCACACGGGTGTGTGGGCCTCTTTGGGCTGCATAATAGGCCTTGGGCCCATATACACTGATTTGCATGTTGATGTTACATAAGTCACTCGAGGCGACTATAGACTTTTTGATGGGTCGGTAGGTGAGTCTAGACCCATTCTGATGAAAATGGTCATAATACCCCTGTAGGGTAAAATGACCGTCATACCCCTTGTAGAGTAAAATGATCGTAATACCCCTACAGGGTGAAATGACTGTTATGCTGTTTATACTTTATATGACTGCTTTGCTATATGATTTATATATGATCATGATTGAGCATGACATTCTGCATTCACGTGTGATATTATGCTGCATGGGGATGGGATCTCGTAATTGGAGGAAGTGATTGATCTGTTAGGGTTGCACAGGTCGCACAAAACGACTGTGGACCTACCGACGGCTTAAAACTGCTTATATGATTGACAGCTTTAATGCGATATTGGTTAGTGCCGCAATCGGTGCTAACTCTGTAAGTGTAAGGATGGGTGGGTGATTTATTTCCCCACAGTAAGTGCAAGGTTGGACAGGAGATGGAGTGCAGGGTTGGTTGGGGTAACATGCATCACGTAAACTGATAAATGATATTGCATACTGTTCTTACTGATCCTACTTCTGTAATGGGCTTAAGCCCAGATTGTTACTGCATTTTTGTATGACTGACTGATTATTTTATTAAGGGATTACACACTGAGTTTTCGTAAACTCACCCCTCTGTTTAATTGTACAGGTAATCCCTAGTGATAGATGGTTCAACGCATTGGAGGACTCAGAGGTGGCCACACCATGGACAGCTAAAATTTTTAGTACTCTATTTTATTTTATTTACGTTTTTTTTTATTTGGGTTTTTGTTGTAATAAGGCATTTCTCTAGTTTATTTCTAATTTTGGGATTTTAATTTGGTTTGGTTATAACTGCTAGTGTTAGGACTCGAGTTTTAAAAAGAAACAACATTTTTACAAAATAATCGCAAATACGCAAATGTTTTAAAAAGCTTTCGCGATAAAAGGTTGTTTTGAAATTAATAGCGATTTGATAAGTAAATGGTTTTTGGATAATAAATCACGTTTTTAAAAGTAAATAACTTTTTGAAAATGAATAACCAGTTTTGGAGTCACCATTTAATTGCAAATTGATTAACTGATTTTGAGGTTTACAATGACAACGAGTTTTACGTTTCACACTCCAATGTGACACAACTAGATTTGGCTATAACGTCTAGGCCGGGTTTGGGGTGTTACAAAAATAAAATAAAGAACAATAAAAAATCCTAAATATAATGAAATGATACTATTCAATAAAATGATACACTAATTTTACTTCTTAAACCACTTAAAAGAACTTTAATTGAAACTTCTCAAAACTAAAATCTATTAGTTTGCTAATGATCCATAACTTATTAGTACTCTAAAATTTTGCTAATTCTAGTAAAGACACAAACAATTCTTACTCTCTTTCTTTCTCTAGAATTGTAACACCCAGTTTTGGTAGGTCCTATGTGCAGGTGAGTAGTGTGAAAGATATCTGTGGAGTGCAGCCTATCCACCCAATTGTTGTTTTGGCGTATAGATCGGGCACATCCTAGACATTAGAATATTATGCAAGGATTGTTCTTAAAATATATTAACTCATAAAGAATAAGAGATTGGTAAGAGTGTTGAGAATCTTGTATGTAGGGGTTATCGTCGAAGGTGTTGTACACCTAGTCCACTAAGTTACTATGCTAGTTACATTGAAAATTAATTGGTTAGGAACTATGACCCAATGAACCAGAGATAATATAAAAAATTAGGTTTTTATAGTTGTAAACCATTTATAAAAGCAATGGTGACATTTTGTGACACGTGTGAAGTCCTAATAAGGGTTTAAGTTAGATATTTAGATACTCGGGTTAGAAAAAGAGGAAGTTTTACTTCTTCCTTCTTTAAGAATTATTGTTACCTGAAACTAACAAAACCTATAATATTTTTTTCTCCTTTAAGCTGGAGTTGTAGTTTAGGATCTTCATCATTGATTATTCAATGTTAAGGTAAAATTTACGACTTTGTATGTTATGTTGTGAAAGAGTAAGTCTGTTAGATCTGGTAAATCAGTAAGATAAAGAAATAAGGCCTTGCTTGGGGATTTTTATTATTAAAAATGATGGAAAAAAGTGTATATGAATAGATTTTGATGGGTTTCCATGTTCTGTAGAAGTAGTTGTTACTGATTTGCGAGACGGGAGTCTAGATCTAGAGTCTTGTACTACAGTAGGTGAGAATCAAGTGAGTCTCTAGGTTGACTATTGTATGAATACTATTCATATGAAACATTCCAGTAGAAACTAATTGAATAATGAAACCAAAGCTAGAAAAGTGTGGTATGATGGTTATGTAATTGTGTGAATGATTGTTGAAAATAGAATGCGTGTTATGGTATGGAATTTGAGAAGATTAGGTTTGACCACATATGTATGTCTCGGATGTATGCTATGAGGTATGATCTGTTAAAAGATGAATGTGGTTTGTGTTAGTGCACAAGTGGTCTGTGAAATAAGTCTGTGCTTGTCTCTGTGGTATTGTCTAAAAGGGTCTGTTGGGACTTTAAACACGAATTTTGAAAGGAAAAATCCATGGCCATGGAATTTTTTAAAGGAACTTAAAGGAAGGTTATTACTTAAATGGGTTCTCTGTGTGTCCCATGCGATGATAGGAAAACTTCACATATGTGAGTTTAGGCAAATCTATATGGCACAAACACGACAGATAAGGAAAGTCTTTGTGGCGTAATATGAAAAGAATAACCTTTGTGGAGTAATATGAAAGAAAACCTTTGTGGCATTATATGAAAGAAAGCCTTTGTGGCATAAAATGAATTGAAAACCTTTGTGGCAAACCATGAAAAGAAAGCCTCTGTGGTAAATCACGAAATGGAAGCTTTTATGGTGATCTCTGAAAGGAATGCCCTTGTGGTGCATACTAATAGCACAGTCTCCATGGAAAACTCTGAACAGAGATGCTCTTGGCATGTAATGATAAGACTCTCAATGATGTACCCTAAAAGAATTATTCATGTGGCGAATTCTTTATTAAGTTGTTTTGGTACGATCAATTTAGCCTGTAAGTGTGATTAGAAAGATAAAAAAGGCATAGTGTCGTCATGGGATACGATAAAGTGTTACGTAAGACCATGATTTGACTATGAATAATGAAGTGATGAGATGTAGAAGGGATTATGGCCAAACATAAAAGAAGCGTATTTTGAATAAGGATTTTTCTAATTTTATATCTAAAAGAAGGTATTTGTTATCTGTATATGTGATCAAACATGAATTGTGGTGAAATGATGGCTTTAAGTTACGTATACAAGAGTAATGGTGTCTCGGTTATATAGACCTCTTTAATGGAAATAGGTAAAGACTTATGAAAGATCAGATTCGAAGAGGTAAGTGGTGTATCGAAAAGGTTGATGGGTAAGTAATGAGTTCAGAGTAGGGTGTGATATCCATAGAGAATGAAAAATGAAATTCTAAGAAAAGTATTTGCAAAAAACAAGTTGAAAGACTAGATAATAAGAATGTCATCACAATTTGTAACGCCCTAATTTTCGGGATTTTTCGGGTTTCTATGGTTTTTGGTGAATTTTAAAATTTTGGTGTTCTGGATATTGGAATTGTGTTTAAATGTGTTAGTGGGCCTTTAGAAGGCCCAAGCCTAAGTTAAAACCCGGTAAAATATCAAGTTTGGATTTTAAGTGAATAGGAGACTTGGTTAAGTGGGCTTTTAAGAAAAACTTCGTAAATTATGACACAAAAAGGAGCTTTGGCAAAGTGGCAAGGTGGCGCCACTAAGTTCCTAAAGAAGTGGCGCCTGGGAAGGAATTAAAGGTCCAGGGTTCAAGTTGCAAGGTAAGCGTGTAGTTACTCTTAATTTTTAGGCATGTGCCGGGCATGTGATTACTTAAGTAGAACCGGCTAGGGCCTTAGGGAGGTTGGGCCGATTGCTCTGTTAGTAATTAGGGTTAGTTTCTTTTCTTTTTCTGTCAAGACAAATTAGGGTTAGCCACCTAAAGATTATATTTTTTCTCAACTTCACAAAAGTGACCGAAAACACAAGGTACCACTCCTCTGTGCCGATTTCACTTGTCTTTTCTCCTCTACCATTATTTTCTTTTCCTTTTTGCTCTCTTCTCTAGCCAAAACCTTCTTACCACCTTATTCATCTTCTCTTTCAATTTTATCCTTCTAGAAACCCCCACAACCGATTGCCATAAAAGTCGAAATCCTGAAATATTACTTCTTGTGCCGATTTCTTCTAGCCAACATTCTCTTATTTTCTTCATCTTTTCTAGTCAATTTCTGTATCCTCTAAACCCTTAGGCTCTGTCGACAACACCACTCTAAGATTATAACCCCAAATCATCATCTTTTTCATCAATCAAAAGCCGAAAACGCCATTCCTTTATGAGCTTATAGCCGAAACTTGAGATCTCTAGGATTTGATCTCTGCGAGTGTTTAAGAGCTAGATCTACATAAGATCTGAGTAGAAACAGAAGGGAAATCAGTGGTAAGTGCTCATTAACCCAGATCTATAAGTTATTTTGTAATTTAGAAAAAGCCGAAGTCCCTAAAATCTAGGGAGGCTGTCGATTGGGGCATAGGGCTCTAAGGGTCATTAATCAATGATTTCTTTTGGTGAATAGTGTGTTCTAGAGGCAGTTGATTGAAGGCTTGGACAAGTGGATCAACTAGATTTAGATCTAGTCACTAACTCAACAAAAGGTGAGTTCTCAATGGCCTTTAATGGCTATGGCCGATTATGGTAAGGGTATATTGAGATTGGTTATACGGATTTGTAAACTAAAGGATGTGGTAACTAATTGTAGGATATCGTGGGGGATCACGTTAGCAGTCGTCGCGAAACAGGTGTGTATCGAACACCCTCTCATAGTTTACTTCGGCAAAAGCCAAAATGCCAAAATTCTGGCATTTCGTGGGCTTGTGAGTGTGTGAATGCTCACAACACATTTAGAAATCATTAGATCTGAAATCGCAAAGTGGTAAGCTAGTCGCGTGTGGAATTTCGTATACTTCGGTAATTAGGCCTCGATGGGCTTCAAATGGGCCCAATGGGCTTTAGCCCCATATGGGTGAAAACGGGTAATTAAGGTGTACTGATAGATTGTAGGTTCAAAACTGCCTAAACTGATAAATTGATCTTAAAATCTGGACTAAATGGGCTTAAATAGCTAATATACACTGTAGGGCCCATTAGGGGTTTTAGGGCCCGATGGCTAAAAACTGTTAGAACGAGTTAATTAAACTGCTGAGATGAAAATTAGGTTAATAATGACTAAAATCTGTATAAAACCCTAGGAAACTGATAAAATTACTGAAAAACCCTTATTGGTAGAAAATTACTATTTTACCCCTAGAAGTAAAATAACTGTTATACCCCTAGGGCTAAGTGTGACCAAAATACATGTTTTACTGTTACTGTTTACTGCATGCCATATCATTATTATCTGTTGCATGGGACTGGGATATTGATGGAGGAAGTACTGAAAGTGGCTTTACCACGTACTGGAGGCTTTGCCTCAACTTACTGATATCTGAGCAGCTATGCTGCAACTGTGGAGTGTAGGGCTGGGTGGGTTGAGTTATTCCCCACATAGTGTGTAGGGCTGGTATGGGTGGAGTGTACCGGTTGGATTTAGGCTGGGTTAGGCTTGCATACATGTTACTATTTGTTCTGTTCTGAAATGGGCATACGGGCCGCACTATTATCTGAATAGGGCTAAGGCCCAATTTACTGTAACTGGATAGGGCTTCTGCCCAGTTAGCACTGTGATTGGCTAGGGCTTCGGCCCAGTAGGCTTGAGTTGATTTGGGCTCTAGATGGGCATTCTATACACACTGAGTTTTCCAAACTCACCCCCTTTCTTTCCATCTATGCAGGTAAGCCCTAGTTGGTGGACTTGGAGTTGGGAGGGATTCAAAGTGGCCACGAAGATTAAATTTTTGGTTTTCAATTATATTATTTCATCATTTATTTAGATTATTTTTTGGTTTCTAGGTTGTAATAAGGCTGTTCTATTTATTTCGGGTTTTTAATTTTTTAGATATTTAATTTGTTTTAACTTAATAATAATATTGTTTAAATTGTTTTTGAAATAAAATTTACTTGTTTTCAAAATAACACGATAAACGAACATTTTCAAAACCAAATGCACGTTCCAAAGAGTATCAAAAGTCACGTTTTTAAATAAACCTTTCATGACCGGTAGTAAATAGGTCATTTATTAAGTAAATCGGGAATTTCTCTTAGAGTAACAAAAACAGTTTTGTAGAGCTCACCCCAATCTTAGTAACTAGGTAACATGGTTAGATGTAGGTGATGTGACATACCAGATTTGGCCATAATGTCTGGGCTGGGTTTGAGATGTTACATTTAGTGGTATCAGAGCCAGGTTGCAACAACTTGC
The DNA here is from genome assembly GCA_020496765.1 of Gossypium stocksii. NCBI lineage: Eukaryota > Viridiplantae > Streptophyta > Magnoliopsida > Malvales > Malvaceae > Gossypium > Gossypium stocksii. Next base: position 40,528,394 of record CM035621.1, read on the forward strand.
CTGTGGATCGGGTCCAAAAAGATTTTCAAAAATTTTTAAAACTTAAGCCCAAGAAGGGTATTTCTAGAAATTGGTTTTTTTTTTTTTTAATTTAGGAAAAACTCTTTCAAGCTAGTTTTTTCGAAATATACATGTTTTAGATTTTGAAAATTCTGAGTTTTCTAAAATTTGACAACTGAAGAAGTGGCACACTGAATCCCCGGCACCAAGTCTGTAAGTATTCCTACTTTATGTACTGTACTGTACTGAAACAATACTGTTGATAGAACTGAGACCCTGCTATGATACTGTAGATAGGGTAGAACTAAAAGCTGTAGAGACTGAGACTGTAGGGAAACTAAACCCTAAAAAAAATGAGACTGTAGCTAGGCAACATATTCGCAAAAACAACTCTGAAACTCTATCTTTACATAAGACATTTATAATAAATAATTGAAATATTAACCTACTGTCATAAAATTCTAAATCAGATAAGTCGATATGAGTACGAGAGCTGCTCGTAGATGAGGCTGAGGACGTGGTCGAGGCAGTGCGCAAGCTGGGTCTTCATCCTCAGAGCATATACCAACTGGTGGGGCACGACCACCACTGGTAGCTGAAAATGGGCCACACGATCGGGCCGCGAGGGATGACGCTCTGTCCCAGGCTATTTTGAGCGTTCTGGAAAGGGTTGCTGGAGCTAATGTCGAGCCTATTAATAGAGGGTCCATTTCTAAGTGACTCCGGACTAACGGTGCAGAGGTTTTCAGGGGCGTATTTGAAGTAGCCCCGAACGTAGCTGAGTATTGGCTAGAAGCTACGGAAAGGATTATGGATGACCTGGACTGCTCGGTGGAGCAAAAGCTGAAGGGAGCAGTGTCTCTGCTGCGAGACGAAGCATACCAATGGTGGATTACTGTGAGTGAGAGTACCCCAGCTGAGCGGGTAACCTAGGAATTGTTTAAGACGGTTTTCAAGGGAAAATATGTCAAAGCTAGCTATGTGGATGCACATAGGAAGGAATTTCTAAACCTGACCCAAGGCAGTAGGTCAGTTGTTGAGTATGAGGCAGAGTTTCTGAGGTTGAGCCGATATGCCAGCGGAATTGTTGCTACTGAATACAAGCATAGTGTTCGCTTTGAGGACGGCCTCAAGGATGAACTAAGGGTGCTGATAGCTCCGCAGAGAGAGTGCGATTTTGCTGCATTGGTAGAGAAGGCTCAGATAGCCGAAGAGGTGAAGCAAGCTGAATGAAAGAACCGCGATAGGGATCGACACCGATTCAAGAGAGATACTGGACCAGCTGGTGCTGCAAATCAAAATGTTAAGAGAGCTAGGGTGAAGGAACCGGTCCTAGCAGTTCTAGTGAACACGGTTAGACCATAGCCTTGCAGAGACTGTGGTAGAGTACATCTGGGGGAGTGCTGGAAACGAACTGGGGCATGTGCTCGTTGTGGGTCAAAGGAACATAGGATCAATGATTGTCCTCGGAGGCCAGCTCAGGCTCCAATTGCTGAACAAGGGGCTGTGCAACCAGTGCAAGGTAGACCGCCGCCGCCGAGAGGGCGTGGACAAGGTCGAGGTGGCAATGGCCGTGGACGTGGAGCACTTGGCAGGGGTGCTGGTAATGCTGAGGCTCGTCAACCAGCTTTGGTTTATGCTGCTCGTCACCGAGAGGAGGGTGATGCACCTGACGTCATAACCAGTACATTTTTTATCTCTAGCGTACCTTATACTGCTCTGATAGATGTGGGATCAACCCATTCATATGTTGCATGTGACATTTCTGGGACATTGGGTGTGCACTCTAAGGAAACTGTAAGTGGGGTAACTGTGATAAGTCCTCTAGGTCACTCGGTTAGGGTAGATAAACTCTTTAGGGAAGTGCCTTTAGAGACTCAAGGTAGGATTTTCTATGGAGATTTGATGGAGTTACCATTCGAAGAGTTTGATCTGATCTTAGGAATGGATTGGTTAACCAAGCATAAGGCAACTTTGGATTGTGCGGCTAAGTGGATGGTGTTAAGGACTGAAAATGATGAGGAGGTAATGGTTATTGGAGAATGAATGGACTACTTGTCCAATATGGTATCGGCTTTAAGGGCTGAGAAATTGATTCGCAAAGGATGTGAGGTATACTTGGCTTTCATAAGTCAAGCTGAAATGGAGGATCTGACTGTGGGGACAGTCAAAACTGTTAGGGAATTTCAAGATGTTTTCCTAGAGGAGCTTCCTGGATTACCTCTGAATCGAGAAGTTGAGTTTGGGATTGATTTGTTGCTTGGAATGGCTCCAGTGTCCATCGCACCCTATAGGATGGCACCCAAGGAGTTGGTGGAACTGAAAGCTCAAATCCAAGAGTTGTTGGATAGAGGCTTCATTAGACCAAGTGTGTCTCCGTGGGGAGGACTAGTGTTGTTTGTGAAGAAGAAGGATGGGACGATGCGTATGTACATCGATTATCGCCAGTTGAACAAACTGACGATAAAGAACAAGTATCCTCTCCTAGAATTGATGATCTGTTCGATCAACTTAAAGGAGCTTCGATATTTTCCAAGATCGATCTTCGATCTGGATACCATCAATTAAGAGTAAAAGAGGTGGATATTCATAAGACAATATTTAGGACTCGGTATGGTCACTATGAGTTTCTGGTTATGCCATTTGGGTTGACGAACGCACCTGTAGCTTTTATAGATCTGATGAATCGAGTGTTCCAACCTTACTTGGACCGATTTGTGGTCGTCTTTATCGATGATATTCTGGTATATTCAAAAATTGAGGAGAAGCATGATGAGCATCTCCGTATTGTGCTGCAAGTGCTGAGAGAGAAACAACTCTATGCGAAGTTTAGTAAGTGTGAATTTTGGTTGCGAGAAGTGACTTTTCTGGGGCATGTTGTTTCTGCTGAAGGAATTAAAGTAGATCCACGAAAAATTAAGGCAGTTCTAGAATGGAAGCCACCGAGGTCAGTATCAGAAATCCAGAGTTTTCTAGGTCTGGCAGGCTATTACAGAAGATTCGTAGAGGGATTTTCTCTAATTGTTACACTGTTGACGAAACTGTTAAGGAAAAGGGTAGCTTTTGTTTGGACTGAGAAACAACAAGAGGCATTTGTTAAGCTGAAAAAGGTGTTAACTAAGGTGCCAGTGTTAATTCAGCCAGAGTCTGGAAAGGACTTCATTGTGTACAACGATGCATCACATGTGGGATTGGGCTGTGTACTGATGTAAAAAGGTAAGGTAGTCACTTATGCTTCGCGACAGCTGAGCCTCATGAAGCGAATTACCCTACGCATGATCTAGAGTTGGCCGCAGTGGTCTTCGCGTTGAAAATTTGGAGGAACTATTTGTATGGAGAATGGCGTAATATCTACACAGATCATAAAAGTCTAAAGTATCTGTTGACTCAGAAGGAGTTAAACTTTAGGCAACGAAGATGGATAGGGTTGCTTAAGGATTACGACTGTTCGATTGAGTATCACCCAGGCAAGGCTAATATGGTGGCTGATGTATTAAGTTGAAGGGTTGTTGCTGATTTGAGAGCTATGGCTGCTCGTTTGAGTCTGTACGATGATGGAAGTCTATTGGCGGAGTTGCAAGTGAGACCTACTTAGACTGAACAGATTAAGGAGAAGTAGTTGAAGGATGAATTGTTAGTTCCTCGATTTTAGCAAGCTGAGAATGGGGAGAATTCAAATTTTGGACTGAATACTGATGGGGTTCTCTGCTTTCATGGAAGGGTTTGTATTCCAAAGGACTTTGAATTGAGGCAGGCAATTCTAAAAGAGGCTCATGGTGGACTTTGCGCTATGCATCCTGAAGGGAATAAGTTATATAGAGACTTACAAGAGGTGTATTGGTGGCCTGGTTTAAACCGAAAGGTAACTGAATTTGTTGGGAGATGTCTGACGTGCCAGCAAATTAAGGCTGAGCACCAACTGCCTTCTGGGTTGCTTCAACCGGTGAAAATTCCACTCTAGAAGTAGGAGAGAGTAACTATGGATTTCGTGAATGGGCTACCTTTGACACCCTCCAAGAAAGATTCTGTGTGGGTGATTGTGGATAGGTTAACGAAATCTGCCCATTTCATACCTGTCCGTACCGATTACTCACTTTGGAAGTTAGCCAAGTTGTATGTGGCAGAGATAGTGCGACTGCATGGGGTGCCAGTTTCGATTATTTTTGATCGAGACCCTAGGTTCACATCTCGATTTTGGTATAAGTTGTATGAGGCATTGGGTACATGATTGGACTTCAGCACTGCTTTTCACCCTTAGACAGATGGACAGTCGGAAAGGGTTATCCAGGTTCTGGAGGATATGTTAAGAGGTTGTGTCATCGACTTTCGAGGTAGTTAGGAGGACTACTTGCCATTGGCAGAGTTTGCGTACAACAACAGTTATCAAGCGAGTATTCAAATGGCCCATATGAGGTACTTTATGGGCGAAGATGTTGTACGCCTACGTGTTGGACGGAGTTAGGAGAGCTTCAAGTTCTTGGACCGGAATTAGTGGCAGATACTGAGAGTAAAGTTAAGTTGATCAGGGATCGGTTAAAGGAGGCCTCTGATAGACAGAAGTCTTATGTGGATCTGAAGCGTAAAGAGATTGAATTCGCTGTTGGGAATATGGTTTTCTTAAAGGTTTCACATTGGAAGAAGATTTTGAGGTTTGGCAAGAAAGGCAAACTGAGTCCGCTGTTTATAGGGCCTTATCGAGTTCTCAAACGGGTAAGGCCAGTGGCGTATCAGTTGGAGTTACCACTAGAGTTGGATAGAATTCATGACGTCTTCCATGTGTCCATGCTACATCGAATCGATCGGATCCATCACATATTGTACCAGTGGAAGAGATTGAAGTAAAAATCAATTTGACCTTTGAGGAGGAACCCGTGCAAATTCTGGATCGAGAGGTTAAAGTTTTAAGAAGGAAGTCAGTTCCGTTGGTAAAAGTACTGTGGCGCAATCATGGAAGGTAAGAGGCTACTTGGGAGCCAGAAGAGACTATGCATTAACAATACCCTCAATTATTTAGATCAGGTAAATTTCAAGGCCGAAATTTCCTTAAGGGGGTAGAGTTGTAACGCCCTGATTTTTGGGATTTTTCGGGTTTCTGTGATTTTTGGTGAATTTTAAAATTTTGGTGTTCTGGATACTGGAATTGTGTTTAAATGTGTTAGTGGGCCTTTAGAAGGCCCAACCCTAAGTTAAAACCCAGAAAAATATCAAGTTTGGATTTTAAGTGAATAGGAGACTTGGTTCAGTGGGCTTTTAAGAAAAACTTCGTAAATTATGACACAAAAAGGGGCTTTGGCAAAGTGGCAAGGTGGCGCCACTAAGTTCCTAAAGAAGTGGCGCCTGGGAAGGAATTAAAGGTCCAGGGTTCAAGTTGCAAGGTAAGCGTATAGTTACTTTTAATTTTTAGGCATGTGCCGGGCATGTGATTACTTAAGTAGAATCAGCTAGGGCCTTAGGGAGGTTGGGACGATTGCTCTGTTAGTAATTAGGGTTAGTTTCTTTTCTTTTTTTGTCAAGACTAATTAGGGTTAGCCACCTAAAGATTATATTTTTTCTCAACTTCACAAAAGTGACTGAAAACACAAGGTACCACTCATCTATGCTGATTTCACTTGTCTCTTCTCCTCTACCATTGTTTTCTTTTCCTTTTTGCTTTGTTTTCTAGCTGAAACCTTCTTACCACCTTATTCATCTTCTTTTTCAATTTTATCCTTCTAAAAACCCCCATAGCCGATTGCCATAAAAGCTGAAATCCTGAAATATTACTTTTTGTGCCGATTTCTTCTAGCCAACATTCTCTTATTTTCTTCATCTTTTCTAGTCGATTTCTGCATCCTGTAAACCCTTAGGCTCTGTCGACAATAGCACTGCAAGATTATAACCCCAAATCATCATCTTCTTCATCAGTCAAAAGCCAAAAATGCCATTCCTTTATGAGCCTATAGCCGAAACTTGAGATCTCTAGGATTTGATCTCTGTGAGTGTTTAAGGGCTAGATCTACATTAGATCTGAGTAGAAACAGAAGGGGAATCAGTGGTAAGTGCTCATTAACCCAAATCTATAAGTTATTTTGCAATTTAGAAAAAGTCAAAGTCCCTAAAATCTATGGAGGCTGTCGATTGGGGCATAGGGCTCTAAGGGTCATTAATCAATGATTTCTTTTGGTGAATAGTGTGTTCTAGAGGCAGTTGATTGAAGGCTTGGACAAGTGGATCAACTAGATTTAGATCTAGTCACTAACTTCAACAAAGATGAGTTCTCAAGGGCCTTTAATGGCTATGGCCGATTATGGTAAGGTATTGAGATTGGTTATACGGATTTGTAAACTAAAAGTTGTGGTAACCGATTGTAGGATATTGTGGGGGATCACGTTAGCAGTCGTCGCGAAATAGTTGTGTATCGATCACCCTCTCATAGTTCAATTCGGCAAAAGCCAAAATGCCAAAATTTCGGCATTTTATGGGCTTGTGAGTGTGTGAATGCTCACAAGATGTTTAGAAATCATTAGATCTGAAATCGCAAAGTGGTAAGCTAGTCGCGTGTGGAATTTCGTATACTTAGGTAATTGGGCCTCGATGGGCTGCAAATAGGCCTAATGGGCTTACGAGCCCATATGGGTGAAAACGGGTAATTAAGGTGTACTGATAGATTGTAGGTTCAAAACTACCTAAACTGATAAATTGATCTTAAAATCTGGACTAAATGGGCTTAAATAGCTAATAGACACTGTAGGGCCCATTAGGGGTTTTAGGGCCTCATGGCTAAAAACTATTAGAATGAGTTAATTAAACTGCTGAGATGAAAATTGGGTTAATAATGACTGAAATCTGTATAAAACCCTAGGAAATTGATAAAATTACTGAAAAACCCTTATTGGTGGAAAATTACTATTTTACCCCTAGGAGTAAAATGACTGTTATACCCCTAGGGCTAAGTGTGACCAAAATACATGTTTTACTGTTACTGTTTACTGCATGCCATGTCATTATTATCTGTTACATAGGACTGGGATATTGATGGAGGAAGTACTGAAAGTGGCTTGACCACGTACTGAAGGCTTTGCCTCAACTTACTGATATCTGAGTAGCTATGCTGCAACTGTGGAGTGTAGGGCTGGGTGGGTTGAGTTATTCCCCACATGGTGTGTAGGGCTAGTACGGGTGGAGTGTAGCAGTTGGATTTAGGCTGGGTTGGGCTTGCATACATGTTAATATCTGTTCTGTTCTGAAATGGGCCTATGGGCCGTACTGTTATCTGAATAGGGCTAAGGCCCAGTTTACTGTAACTGGATAGGGCTTCAGCCCAGTTAACACTATGACTGGCTAGGGCTTTGGCCCAATGGGCTTGAGTTGATTTGGGCTCTGGATGGGCATTCTATACACACTGAGTTTTCCAAACTCACCCCATTTCTTTCCATCCATGCAGGTGAGCCCTAGTTGGTAGACTTGGGGTTGGGAGGGATTCAGAGTAGCCACGAAGATTAAATTTCTAGTTTTCAATTATATTATTTCATTATTTATTTAGATTATTTTTTGGTTTCTAGGTTGTAATAAGGCCGCTCTATTTATTTTGGGTTTTTAATTTTTTACATATTTAATTTGTTTTAACTTAAGAATAATATTGTTTAAATTGTTTTTGAAATTAGATTTACTTGTTTTCAAAATAACACGATAAACGAACGTTTTCCAAACCAAATGCACTTTCCAAAGAGTATCAAAAGTCACGTTTTTAAATAAACCTTTCACGACCGGTAGTAAATAGGTCATTTATTAAGTAAATCGAGAATTTCTCTTAGAATAACAAAAAGGGTTTTGCAGAGGTCACCCTAATCTTAGTAACTAGGTAACATGGTTAGATGTAGGTGATGTGACACACCAGATTTGGCCATAACATCTGGGCCGGGTTTGGGGTGTTACATAATTCTTCATTAACAATGTGCAAGCATTGTGCAGGTAAAGGACGTTTTCTTCACTAAGTTCTTATGAACTTACCTTTGTGTGTGACATGTTAAAGGTAAATTGATGTGACTCTGTGCTAGGAGGGACGATGCCAATACTATGCCAATAAGTGACATATTGGATTATTATGCATATAGAGTGAGTTAACAGCTAATTTGAAGTTTAAATATCCACTTAGAAATCCATGCTTTGGGGTGTTTGTAATAGATTAGGATTCCATGTTAAATATCGTTGTAATTTAACTACCTTGTGTTGTAGTTGTATTTACTCATTGTATTTTCTTATGTATTTTAGTTTGAAATTTTGTAGTTAAGAAAGTTGTCATTATTTGTAAATTGCGTAAGTAAATTACGCTTGTGTCTATATTTGTGTGGTAACACTCAAAATTCGAATCCAGTTAATTGCATTCGGTTGAGGGTGTTACAAGAATAAAGTCAAAACTTCATGAATTCATCCAAAACCTTTCCAAATATGAAATATATTGCCTTAATAGTATTCTAAACTTACAACCACCAACAAACTAACATAAAATTGCCAAGAAAACACAGAATCAAAGCTCTCTCTAGATGAAATTTGTTAAGAGTAAATTTACAATTTCCATTCATGAATGTAGAGAATTTGAGTAGTTTACATTCATGAATCTAGAGAGTTTGAGTAGTTGGTTTAAGATCCCTATGAGTATTTATTAGTCACTCTAGAAGGTTCTTGTGAGTAATATATAAGTGTGTTGTGTTTGTAATAGTTAAAATGTAGAACAAAAAATTGACCCCTTTTGTCGAAATATTTTTTTTTTTGAAAACGGGTCCACTTTTTATTTTAAGAAAATGAAAAATGGGAGTCGCCACCAATCCTTTTTTTTATTGAGGTGTGATCGGATCACCTCGTAATTTGATCATTTTAATAAAATATTTCGATTTACTAAAACAACAATTTTAGTCTACGAAATTTTAGAAAACGGGTTCGAGAGTCGGTTACGTACGAGGAAGGATTAGCACCCTCGTAATGCCAAAAATTGGTATCTAATTGATTATTTAATGTCTTAATTTGAACGTTAAAAATTTGGAAAGAATTAAAAATACAATCTTTTTTTATTAATGTTATTTTAAAAAAAGCATTTCAATAAATCGAAAAGAATGTCAAAGTCCCTCTCGACTTGAGATAGCTAAATGTCACATCCTGTAAGTTAAGACACGGCACTTTGAACCCTTGAGAATAAGCTTGCCTGTAATTTTTGTTTTAAAACTTGTATATTTTAATTCTGGAAGGATATTCGGTTATTTAGGTTTAACGAGAAAAATAAAACCCTGTAAGTTAGGGTACGATTTCTCGAATCTCCCAAAAATACAAAACATTACCTTATTTTGAAAATTTTTGTGAATAATAGCGATTACAAAACCTAAATGATGCACGCTATTTAGTCGAAGTAAAATATGAGAGCCTATATTGGATAAATATGTTGGGACTTAATTCACGACACGGTGACATAAAATAAAAAAGTAATAATGAGCATGGAACAATAATAAATGAATAAAATGTTACGTTAATGAATATCAACAACATGAAAATACTAATAAATAGTTTCTAGTACATACAATGCAATGATTACGCAACATACATTATTTAAATACCAACATTAGTAATCAAAGAAAAACAAAATAGTTTAAAACAATTTTAAAATAAATAATACATTAAAACAAGTTTAAAATAAATAACACATAAAAAAATTAAAACAAACAATATATGAGACAATTTAAAATAAATAGTATATAAAAACAAATTAAAATAAATAACATCATAAACAGTTTAAAATAAATCATGTATAAAAATGAAGCTAAAAGGTTAAGGATTGAATTGCAAATCAGCATAAAATTTGGGGCATAAATTAAAAAAATTGCAAAAATTAATAAAACACAAATCAGGATCAAAATAAATGTGCTGAAAATGTCAGGGGGCCGAATGGGAAATTAATCCTTGCTCCCATAAACGACACCGTTCTATTGGAGGATTGAAATGAAACAATGGCCGAATTATCGAGCAAAATTAAAAGAAATAAGACAGAAAGGACTTAATTGAAACAAACCGAAAAAGCGGAAGGACTCACCGCGTAAATAGTCCATTTGGCCTTAAAAACATGCAGATCCTCCGCTAAATGGATCAGGCTCGGGTCGGCCTCCCCAAAACGATGCCATTTTGGCATTTGGGGCACCGAATGAAACAACGCCGTTTCAAGCTTCCTATTTAAGCCCAAATTTTTTCTAAAAATTCATTCCAGCCTATTTTTCTAAAAAAATCCAAAATCTTTCTCCACTTTCTTTGCTAGGGTTTCAAACCCAACTTTGGGGTCCAATGGCCCCCTGCCGCCGTCCGCCGTGTACCTGCCGTGGTCGCCGGTCATCAGCGATGACAAACGTAGCCTCCGGCGGCCGAAGAAAAGAAAAATTACTTTTTTAGTTCCTTTTTTATCCCCGAAAAACTTATTTAAAGTCTAATGCCTGAAAATCAAGAAAAATGAAAGAAAATTGCAACCTTTTGGCATTCGACGGACCCTCAACGAAATTCCCTAAGGGCTTCGAGGTGTTCGAGACCGAAAAAGGCTCCGATGGCTGTGAAGGGCGAAGCGACGAGTAAGAGAAAGAGTTCCTTTTTTTGTATTTTCATTTTTTTCTTTAAAAGAAAAAAAGAAAGAAAAAAAATCAGATGAAAAAGGAAATAAAAATGCCACTTTTAATCTGACGAGTACTTCTATTTTTGTATTTTAAAATGCGTGTGTGTTCGTCTAAAAAAAATTACACTATGATTCTTGGCTTTTATAGCTGAAAAAGAAAATAAAAATACAATGTTTTTTTTCTGTATTTGCTATTGTCTTCTTTTGCTTGGTTTCCAGATATAGAGGCCGGCTGTGTATGAAGGTGCTAACGTGCAGGAGGCAGCGGCACCAGAAGGGTGTGGCGGTGGCAGCTTATGGTAGCTGTAGGGTTTTTTGTTTTCTGTTAGTGGGTTAGGGTTAGTTTTTAGGTTTTTGGGGTTGGGTATTGTTTTTAGTTCGGGCCTTGTAATCAGACTGGATTGTTCTAATAATTTTATTTATTTTGTGTTTTATTTTATAAACTGGGCTAGGCCAAAATTGGCCTATTACAGCCGCTCTTCTTTGCTTATTGTCGTGTAACGAGAATGGAGCAAAGACTTTAAAAAGGGCCAATTTTGCCTGGTCTTGCCTAATCGTGACTTTTTGGTGCTCCCCTTCTTCAAGTAGCCTTCTTCCATTCCACCGCATCTTCAGAGGTATAGGACTTGGTGCTTCGGTCCGCTCTAATATAATTTTAGGGAGAAGAGATTTGTAGCTTCGATCTACTCTGCTACAACTTCAAGGAGATAAGAATTTTCGCTTCGATCCGCTCCAATGTAATTTCAAGGAGAAGAGATTTGTAGCTTCGATCTACTTTGCTGGAACTTCAAAGAGATAAGAATTGGTAATTTCAACCTGCTCCACTACAACTTCAGGGGGATAAGGTTTCTGTATTTTCATCCTACTCCACTACAACTTCAGAGAAATAAGGATTGTGGCTTCAATCTATTCTACTACAACTTCAGGAAGATAAGATTCGCCATAATTTGTAGCTTTAATATGTTCCACTGTAATGTCAGGGAAATAAGATTTGATGTCTTCAGTCTGCTCCACTGCAACTTTAGGGAGATCGGGCTGGTGGCTTCAATCCGCTCCACTGCAACTTCAGGAAGATAAGATCTGCCATAATTTGTAACTTTAATTTGTTCCACTGCAACATCAGGAAAATAAGATTCACTGTCTTTAGTAGCTTCAGGGAGATAAGGCTGGTGGCTTCAATCTGCTCCACTGTAACTTCAAGAAGATAAAATCCACCACAATTTGTAGCTTTAATCTATTCTACTGCAACATCAGGGAAATAAGATTCGCTGTTTTCAGTCTGCTCAGCTGTAACTTCAGGGAGATCAGGCTAGTGGCTTCAATCTGCTCCACTGCAACTTCAGGAAGATAAGATCTACAATAATTTGTAGCTTTAATTTGTTCCACTGAAACGTCAAGGAAATAAGATTCACTATCTTTAGTCTACTCTGCTGCAACTTCACGAAGATAAGGCTGGTGGCTTCAATCTGCTCCACTGCAACTTCAGGGAGATAAGATTTGCCATGGTAACTTCAATCCATCTCACTGCAACTTCAGTGGTATGGATTTGTGGTTTCATTAGTCTGTTACACCATTTTCTGGTGAACATGACCTGTAGAATCCATTTCATAAACCCCTTTATGCCAAGCCATTAGGATGTCATGATCGGAATGAATCAAATGCTCTTATTTGGATGTGTACGAATGATATTTGCATGAATGTAGAATGTCATTTTTTGAGAATTATCCCTTTTTAATACTTAGGTTGTCATTTCTCGTCGTTCATCAATGTTCTATCACTGATATGCTACCATGCCTTCTTGATTAGCCGGTATCTTTGACAGAAGATCTGAAGAAATAGTCACAATTTAGACTATTCTTTCTCAGATGTCTCTAACTCTTGAATTTGGTTAGTTCTAACTAGTGGTCCTTTTCAAGTCCTTGTACTATTTAGAAACTCTTCAGAGCAATATGCAGAACTTCTTTTATGTGAATATTATCAGTCCAATAATCGTTATTTCAATGAAAAATGGTTGAAAAAGATTATCACAATGGACAAGATGGAATTTTATTAATAGCAAAGCTCAAAATGAATAAATTGATCAAGATAGCAAATTTTGCAAAGGTACAAAATGAATAAGATGAAAATAGGTGCCCCAGATATCGTAGCACGAGCTTCTCTGTTCAAACTTCTCGAAGACCATTTCGAGTTAGATATGTATTTAGAAGATCTAAAGTATTTTGTTGATGCCCCAAGATGTAACGTTCCTCCTTGTTGTTAATTTTGAGAGGACAAGACTACCACAAACCCCATCTTCAATCAAAATTTGAGCTACCCTTTTTCGGGTTTTCAACTCAAAACCCCTTTGATCTCAAGGCGCCCTTTGTGGGTTTTCGTCTTGGCCTCTCTTTTTTCTTTCGTCTCTTTTTTTAGCGCCCTTTACTGGTTTTCACATTGGCCTCTCCCCCCTTTTTAGGTGAAGTACTTCTGACTGAATCCGAATTTATAAGATTAGGCAAGTTTTTCCCATCCATCTTGATTAAAATCAGTACTCCTTTAGAAAAGGCCTTACCACGTAAGGTCCGTCTCAGTTTGGCATCCATTTCCCTCTGAAATCCTTTTTTATGGGAAGGATCTTTTTCAATACTAGGTCCCCCTCATAGAATTCTCTTGGGTGAACCTTTTTGTCGTAAGCTCACATTATTCGTTTTTGGTATATTTGACTATGACGAATAGCCCTTAGCCTTTTTTCTTCAATCAAGTTCAACTTATCATATTGAGACTGGATCCATTCTGCTTCATCTAACTTTAGCTCTGACAAAACTCGCAGAGAAGGAATCTTGACTTCAATAGGCAAGGCTGCCTCCATTCCATAGACTAAGGAGAAAGGTGTTGCCCCGGTGAAGGTCTTGACGGACGTTCGATAAGCATAGAGGGCAAATGGTAATTTGTCGTGCCAATCTTTATAAGTCTTAGTCATTTTCCCCATGATCTTCTTAATATTTTTATTGGCTGTCTCCACCACACCATTTATTTTTAGGCAATATGGGGACGAGTTGTTGTGTCTGATCTTGAATTAACTGCAGACCTCCGCTTTCGTGCTGTTGTTCAAACTCAACACATTGTCAGATATGATCCTTTCTGGCATTCCATACTGACATATTATTTTCTTCAAGAATTTGCTGATTGCCAACTTTGTAACATTGGCATATGAAGCGGCCTTTACCCACTTGGTAAAGTAGTCGATGACCATAAAGATGAATTGATGCCATTTGAAGCTTTTGCTGAGATCGGCCCAATGACATCCATGCCCCACATAGAGAAAGGCCATGGAGAAGTCATAACATGAAGAGGTGAATGAGGTACATGAATTTATCTCCATAAATTTGGCACTTATGGCACTTATCCGTATAGCTGATGCAATCCTCTTCCATGGTGGACCAATAATATCCAAATCTCATTATTTGCCTGGTCATTGTGAAACCATTAGCATGTGTTCCGCAAACACCCTTATGGACTTGTTTTAAGATTTTCCTAGCCTCAATAGCATCCACACATCTTAAGAACACCTAATCCTTTCTTCTTTTGTATAGGACCTCCCCATCTAAGACGTAATCACTGGCCAACCTTCTCAACGTTCTTTTATCATTCTCAGTTGCTTGATCAGGGTATTCACGATTGTTCTATATTGCAGTATATCGTGATACCAAGGATAATCATCTTTTTCTTCTTCTTCGTCGATGTTGTATTAATGAGCGTGATCTTCATAGATACCAATTTGGATAGGCTTCACATCCTCTTGTTTATTTACTATGATTATAGAAGCTAATGTAGTCAAGGCGTCAGCCATCTAGTTTTCATCTCGTAGGAGGTAACAAAAGGTGATATCATCAATGTAACACCCCTAACCCGTATCCGTCACCAAAAGGGTTATGAGGTATTACTGAACAAAGCACAACTTTTATACATTTACGTCTCGTAAATCATTTAAATATAAAATCATCTACTCAAATAGTCACTTACTAAATCATTCATAACACATAACTAATTTATAAGTAGTCATTGAATTCATAGTCACAAATAATAGACATACCTCTATACTACAAGAACATGTGCACATAACCAAGCAAAAAAAATTATTTCATTATATGAATCTTATAAACCAACAAATCAAAGTACATAGCATGGTCAGCATTATCACATACGGCATGTTAAGTATCAACAATTTTTTAATTATAAAAAGTTAAAAACTTAAGAGAACTATTACTCAATATAAAACATGAACATTATTTAATCAATTCAAGCTTAATATGAACATTTAATATCCACCAACTTCATTCATTATTTTAAGTATGATTTATGCGCATAATATACATAATACTAATAAAAAAAATCAAAACAACTCACCTAATTTGCATTTAACCATTATAATCTTTTATAATAAAATTTACTATTCATTTGGTCAATTTCTTAAGCTTAGCCGAAAACAAATATGTTTAATACTTAAACATTAACCAATATTCACTTTCGACTTTATTCAATCATTTGCAAATAAAAAAAAAAACCTTACGGAGAACTAAACCCATATATCAAACATAATTCACTTTGCTCATTAATATCATAAATATACATATATGCATAATCAATAGTCTTTCTTTTGCAGTTAACAACAGCATCGTGTAAAGTCAGCCAATCCATACCAAGAGTTATATCAAATTCGTCGAATGGTAACAACATCAGATCAGCTGGAAAGCATGAATCTCAAATCATCAATAGGCAATTTTTACACACTTTATCAACCAAAACACACCGACCCAGGGGGTTTGATACTCTAATGACAAACTCAGTGGACTCAACAAGCAAAGTCTTACTAGATACTAAAGTCTCACACACATATGAATAAGTCGAACCAGGATCAATCAATGCAATAACACTAGTATCATAGAGAGTGAAAGTACTGGTGATAACATCTGGAGATAAAGCCTCCTCATGAGCGCGTATTGCATATGCTCTGGCAGGTGCACAAGCCTCAGATCGAGCTACTGTATCTTTTGTTCCTTTCTAGCTGCCACTCACATTACCCGTACTTCTGGGTGGTCTACCTTGCACTGACACATTTCTCGGTCTCGCGCTCTGATAAGTATTTTGCTCGGCTAACATCGGGCACTCACGAATAAAATGATCCATCGATCTACATTTGAAACAAGATCGATAAAGTGGTTTACAATCTCTGGGATATGGCTTACCAGATTGCCTACACTCAAGACTATTCGGCTAAACATTGCCAACACTAGCAATTGAAGTGACTCGTGAACTCATAGGAGGTCTATCTCGATCATGTCTAGAAAAACCCACAGTAGCCTTAGATCGGCTAGAATTATCCCGGAACTTCTTCGATGCTAACTAAAAAGTTTTACCGGATGATCTTTTATGGGAATCTCTAGCTCCAAAATCAGCTTTTCTTTTCTCTTTCCAGAGCTCTTCGACTTTGCAAGCTCGCTCGACAAGTACTACGAACTCTTTTATTTCAAGTATGCCAACAAGCAGTTTAATGTCTTCATTCAGTCCATCTTCGAATCTTTTACACATTATAGCTTCGGTCGAGACACACTCTCAGGAATATTTGCTGAGTCTCACAAATTCCCACTCGTATTCAGTTACGGTCATACGACCCCGTTTAAGCTCAAGAAATTCTTTGCATTTTTGGCCAATAAATCTCTGACTGATATATTTCTTACGGAACTCAATCTGAAAGAATTCTCAAGTGACCCACTCTTTCAGAACAATCGAAACCAATGTGTTCCACCAGTGATAGGAAAAATCTTGTAGTAAAGATATGGCACATTTCAAACACTCGTTGGGTTGGCAAGATAGTTCATCGAATACGCAGATAGTATTATCGAGCCAAAATTCATCCCACTCAGCATCATCACTAACTGTGTCCCTAAACTCTTCAGCCTTGTATTTTCTAATTTTATCAATAGGGGGCTTATTTAATCTCATCGGATCAATCGTCTGAGGTACCACATGTATCGGAGGTGGGTTATTTGGGGCTGGGGGTTGTTAAACAGCCAGATTTGTCCAGATATATTGAGTAAACCAATCATTCATCATTTGATAAAAGGCTTGTTTAGCCTCTCCCTCATGGCTACTCAAAGTCGGCCGAGAATCAACTAGCGCTGTCCCTTGCGAGGGAGCAGGTGCTATACTTTCAACATCATCAGTTATAACTTGACCGGGATCCATTTACTATACGAAAACAAATTTTCAAATATCAGGATTCATCACACTATCACATTATAAAATATGGCATATAAAGCTAGATCACACGCTCTATGTTAGTCCTAGAATCGACTAAATCGTAGCTCTGATACCAATAAAATGTAACACCCTTAACATGTATCCGTTGCCGGAAGGGTTACGAGGTATTACTGAAGGAACACAACTTTTATACATTCACATGAACTCATCTGCAAGTCTCGTAAATCATTTAAATAGAAAATTATCTACTCAAATAGTCACTTACTAAATCGTTCATAGCACATAACTAATTTATAAGTAGTCATTGAATTCATAGTCACAAATAATAGACATACCTTTATACTACAAGAACATGCGCACATAACCAAGAAAATAATTTTTTTTCATTATATGAATCTTATAAACCAATAAATCAAAATACATAGCATAGTCGGCATTATCACATTCGGTCAATTTCTTAAGCTTAACCGAAAACAAATATGTTTAATACTTAAACATTAACCAATATTCACTTTCGACTTTATTCAATCATTTGTAAATAAAAAAACCTTATGAAGAACCAAACCCATATATCAAACATAATTCACTTTACTCATTAATATCATAAATATACATATATGCATAATACATAGCAACACTTTGACTATTACATTAATTTACCAAACTGAATTCACTTATAATCCAAATCATAAGTCCATGCCTTAACAAGCATATCAATCAATCTTACACATATTCACATATAACATAAATTACCATAATCGAGTATGCATAACAACAAGGTTAACATATATAAATATGTCATAACTAAGTTGTCAATTAAACTTATCCGAATCATGACTTTATACAATTATTATTATAACACATAAAGACCAAATTTCAATTTCAATCCTGATTACAAACATCATTCATTTTCAAACATACAAATCTCCAAGCATCCATAAGCCATTTTAACATTACTTTAACCTTATGCCATAACCGATTATGCCCAACTACCAAATCACAAATATCATCAAAACATAACAACAAATAACCCTTATAGTTACGATCGAATCATCAAACCTTTCACTTACAACATGAATCATGCTAATCATTTCACAAATACCACATCCATCAAATTAAACACCAAACATATGATCAACCCTTAGCCAAACACGTCAAGCAAAATTCACTCCTATTTTCACATAACCGAATCATCCAACCAAGCAATTATAACAACCACATCATTTACTCATAGCATGTAACCATACTTATCAAAATAAACAAGCCATTTTCGTATGGCTTATCATATACACAACATTCAAAATGTATCGAAAAGGTAGTATAGCCTATACATGCCATAGGTTTCAAGTTTAACTTTTAAAGGTACCAATAAATAGACAAAAGTGTGATTGACTTCGCTGACGATCCCCAAGCCCGTAGCTAGTATCCAAATCTATAAAATAGAGACAAACAAATACACACATTGTAAGTTATTATAGCTTAGTAAGTCATAAGCAATTTAAACAACTCAATGACATAGTCAACTCAATTTAACCACACCACTTTATGCTATCATAATCACATTTAATTTCAAGCTTACCGTTTCATGTACAACATATATTTTAATGTATAATCTTTATCTTGGTCGAATATACATACATTTATTATCAATGAATCATTCAATTTCGAAGCGATAATATCATTTTATAACCAAATACATATATACTTATGTACACATACTCATGAATCAAACTTTAATATCATATACTTATACATAATGTGTGGCCGAATATACTTCTCATATACACATATAATTTCATTAGCGTCATGTATAGTTTGTATCACATATCTAATAGCCAACTTACCTTATTTTAAATAGGTAATCACAATCACATACCTGATCACTTTAACTTGATTTGTACATTCATTCAAAACTTATCATTGCTCGTTGAACCATTCGGAATTGAATAAGATACTCGAATAATCACACACATATCGTACAATTGCAACGTCCCACACGTGGTCTTACATGTAATCACATAGTGTTGCCGCTGTCCCATACAGGGTCTTACTCTCAATTACAAATTAATGCCACTGTCCCATACAGGGTCTTACTCGAAATCACATCTCGTTGCCACTGTCCCACATAGGGCCTTACACGAGAACACTTATCGAAATTCCTTTGGTTCGTATGGAACTTTCGAACGTCGTATTTCGATCAAATTAAACTTGTACACATTGTTTCTATATATATATATTTATTCAGTTATCTCATATATATACACATAAATTCAATTCAACATTTTAAGTTCACATGTATTTAAAATTAGCAACATTTATTTGCCTATAGACTTACCTCGGACAATGATAATCGGAACGGGACGACTAATCAACAACTTTGGTTTTCCCCCGATCCAAGTTCGATTTCTTTGGTTCTTTATCTATACATTTTCAATTTAATCTCATTTAAATACAATTTTGTTCAATTTCATCCAAAAAAACACATAAATGGGCAAATTACCATTTTGCCCCAGACATTTCATATTTTTAACAATTTAGTCCAACTTACACAAAACACAAAACATGCAAAATTTGCACACACCATGCTTAGGTCGAATCTTCCTTATGCTCATACAAGTCCATACATTTCATTTATTTCACATTTTAGTCCCTCAATTTACTATTTTTGCAATTTAGTCCTAACTACTTAATTTCACCAAAACTTCCAATACAAAACTTGTTAATTTATCACATATCTTTTATTTTCCAGCATCAAACAACAAAAATCACAACCTTTTAACAATGGAAAAAAATAAAAAATCATCATCACATGGGCTTGATGGATAATTTAACAACGATCTCAAAAACGTAAAAATTATCAAAAACTGAAACAAAACTCACCTTGAATCAAGCTTCAACAATGCCCGAATCCTTAAGCTTTGTTTTTATTTCTTTCTTTTGTGTTATTCAGTCAAAAAGATGAACTAAATGCATGTGATTTATTTTTATGTTTTATTATAACACGTATTATTTATCAATTTACTTATTTAACCTTTATAAAATTATTTTCATTCGACCAACTAATGGCCAAATATGTCCATGCATTATTCCCTTGGTTTAATTGCATCATAAACACCTCAATTTAAAAAGACAACAACAATTCAGCCCTTACAAATTAAACCATCAAATTTTCATTTTACGCGATTAAGCCCTTTTAATTAATCGGACACTCAAATGACGAAATTAAAACACTCAAAATTTCACACACAATAATTCACACATAATTAACACAGAAATAATATTAAAATATTTTTCTAAGTCAGATTCGTGGTCTCAAAACCATCGTTTCGATTAGCGTCTAAACCGGACTGTTACAATCAAACTCCTCAATTAATGCCAGAACTAGCTTTCGATAATTGATCAATTTGGGGTATCTTGTTTCCCATTCACCTTTGAGCTGGTAAATCACTAGTGCAGAATCCCCATACACCTCTAACACTTTGATTTTGCGCTCTATGGCTACACGGATTCCAGTGATACATGCTTCGTACTCTGCCATACTGTTTGTGCAATCAAAATCCAATTTGCAAGTAAATGGATAATGATCTCCATTTGAGGATGTCAGGACTGCCCTGATTCCATTACCAACAACATTTGATGCTCTGTCAAAGTTTAGTTTCCAAGGATGATCTTCTGGAGCATCCTCTTTAGTTGTGGCCACATACATTAAATCTTCATTAGGGAAATCGAAATTCAAAGGCTCATAATCCTCCAGGGCTCTGCTGGTAAGAAATTTTGCTATTGCACTCCCTTTTACAGCCTTCTGGTTCACATAGACTATGTCAAATTCGAAAAGTAAAATTTTCCATCTGGCCATCCTTCCATTCAAAGCAGTCGACTCCATCATATATTTTAAAGGGTCTAGTTTCGAAATTAGCCAAGTCGTATGGTACAACATATACTGCCTCAATCTCTGAGTTGTCCAGATCAAGGCACAACATAATTTCTCAATTGATGAATATCTCATTTCATACTCAACGAATTTCTTACTGAGGTAGAATATCACCCTTTCTTTCTTTCCTGTCTCATCGTGTTGGCCAAGCACACATCCCATAGAATTGTCAAATACCATCAAATACAGTATCAGTGGCCTATCTGAACTAGGTGGTGACAACACTGGGGTATCAGACAGGTATTGTTTTATCTTGTCAAAAGTTTTTTGGCATTCCTCATCTAATAGCACACTCTACACGCCATTTACCAATTGACCACTAAGCTCCTTGTGTCATGGTTTACCCAAATTTAATTATAAGCCTATTGGCCCAAAGCTAGGGGTTTATTCAATCAAAACAAAATTTTTGCAAATGGCCTTACTTGAACCCAGGACTTCTTAGGCACTCCCTAGGACACTTAACCACTAAAGCAAGCATGTACTTGTGTCACTTTCTTGCACAACTAAATATTTATGTACAGTCTCCTACCTGTTCCCTTACTCAAGGCCCAATACTTCTAGGCCCAAATTCAGGGCATTACACAGCCCTAGTCCAATTCTAATTCATATTTCACACTTAGCATGTTAGCCTGAACTACTAAGGTTTATAAATGATCAGCTATCTCTCGTATCTAGGCCATAGCTTCACCCATAATATAATCTCTATCCCCAACTTGATCCTGAGAACAGTGGAGTTGCTCTTTCCAACGCTTTTCATTTGCTTCAAGGAGTTCAACCCGGAGTTCGCAGTTTTGTAACGTAGTCTCGAGTTCTTCTATCTTCCTTTTCAGCTCTCCAATCTTGTTTAAGCTTGCCTTCAACTCCATTGCAGAGTTTCAACTACATACTGATGAAGCAACTTTTCTAGTTCTGCTACTTTAGCCTTTAATTCGATTTTTTCACTTTAGATTTCTAACAAACGTAT
Organism: Gossypium stocksii; assembly: GCA_020496765.1. Lineage (NCBI taxonomy): Eukaryota > Viridiplantae > Streptophyta > Magnoliopsida > Malvales > Malvaceae > Gossypium > Gossypium stocksii. The sequence goes on from CM035621.1 coordinate 40,550,150, forward strand.
TTCTAGGGCCTCTTTTTGAATCTGAGCATCTTGAAATTTTCTCTCCCCTCGATTGGCTCTGGTCTTTTCTTCTTCAATCCCTTGTCACCATTGCTCTGATATTTTCCCTAATCCGACAGTTCTTATTGATACACGTAACTTCTTATAATTTATTTTTAAGCTATCCACTATCCAGACAAGACTAGCTTGATTCGGACGAGGTTGGAGATTGCTATCACACTATCTAAACGATCTTTTGGTACTTTTGGAACTAATGTAAATGATATAAATATGGCATACATAGGCTAATTTATAGGTTGAATCATATGGTCACTTATGTTAATGAGTTTGTTATGAATTTTTTGTACTTGATCAAGCTATGTGATATGGCTTGAGTTGGACATGATTGACTTAGTATGAAAGCTTTATATGATATGTGTTTAATATGGTAAATTTGATGAATGATATTTGGCATTTATGATGTTTGAATATTGACAAATTGGTAAGTATTGAAGAGGTATAAATTGGTTTATTTTGGTTCATATTTTATGGTACAAAATGGCATAGAATTGATTGGTTGTGAAATGGTTTAAATGTGCATTGTATTAGTTGAATTTGTTGCTCATTTTGAATATGAATTTGGTACAAATTGATGCTTGTAGGTACAAGAGGATTGTGTGGGAAAAATGGCCTAAACCAAACCTGTTTTCGTGCCACACAGTCTGAGCACACGGGCATGTGATACGACCGTGTGACCCCTGTACCTTAGATAATTAAGTCAGTATACCATACAGGATTGGCACGGCCTAGACATACAGACGTGTCTACTAGTCGTGTGTGGCACAAGGACTGGCACATAGGCATGTGGTCGGCCGTGTGACCCAAGTCAGTAGCCTCCTTAATTTTCACATGGCCTGGCACACGGGCGTGTCCTTGGCCGTGTGGTGCAAGTTAGTAGGTATGCCCTATTTTTACACGACCTATACACATAGGCGTGTCTGGTGACCATGTAAGGCACACGGCTTGTCCACACGGCCGTGTGACCCTTATTCAAAAAATTTTCTAAGTTTTCCTATCTTTTTCATATGTTATCAAATCATTCCTGAACACATGTAATATACTTTGTATTCTTGAGTGAAGCATGTTTTGGGTGTAATTGTTTGATAATCACTAAAATGAGATGACATTTGTTAAATGTTTGGTTAAATTCCATTCTAAACTGAGTTAATGGTCCGGTAATGCCCTTACCTATTTCGGCGACAGTTACGGGATAGGGTGTTACATTTTATTAGTATCACAGCTGCGGTTTAGTCACTTCTATGACTACCGTAGTGTATACGAGTCTAGTTATACATGCCATATATAAACTGCGATAGTGTAATATCTCCTAACAGCTTCTGAATTATGTTTTATATAGTAAATGGATCCAAATCGAGCAATAGCCTACGATGTAGAGAGTAACGCGCTAGCTACTGCTCAAGGGACTGTGCCTTCTGAATCGAGCCTTGGTACGGGCAGTTAGGGAGAAGCTAAACAAGCTTTCTTCCAAATGATGTCTAAATGGTTTTCTGAATTTATGCGAGCAAACTCGATTGCTCCACAACCTCCACCCCCTCTAATTCCCTAACCAATCCTTGAAAATATACGAGGTATGAATCCTTTGAGATTAAATAAACCTCCTGTTGATAAGATACAAAAATATGGGGCCAAATAATTTAGAGCTACAGCTAGTGATGATACTGAGAGGGCCGAATTCTGGCTCAAAAATACGATCAAGTTTTCAATGAATTAGCCTGCACACTGGAAGAATGCTTCAAATATGTTATTTCATTGTTGCGTAATACAGCATATTAGTGGTGGAATACTCTCATATCTATTGATTTGCGAGAAAGATTTACATGGGATTTCTTTCAAATTGAATTCCCAAAGAAATACATCAGTCAACGGTTCGTCAATCAGAAACGAAAAGAATTTCTTGACTTAAAATAGGGTCATATGACAGTAACTGAGTATGAAAGGGAGTTCGTACGACTTAGTAAATATGCTCGTGAATGCGTCTCCACTGAAGCTATAATGTGTAAGAGGTTCGAGGATAGATTAAATAAAGATATTCGATTGATAGTCAGAATTCTCAAGTTGAAAAAGTTTGTTGTTTTAGTTGATAGGGCCTGTAAAGCGAAAGAACTTGCTAAAGAGAAAAGAGGCTGATTTTGAAATAAGAGAGTCTAGAAAGAGATTTCTGAGTAAATCGCATCAGTCTGGATCAAAGAAATCTAAAGATTTCCATCCCCATTCCACTACTTTTGCGGGTATAACAATCAGAGAAAGAGATGATAGATCATTCAATTCGAAGCCCCAAACGATATCCATTGCCAATATGGGCAGTGTAAGAAATACGAGACCCGAATGTAAACATTGTAACAGAAAGTACTATGGTGAATGCCGATTGAAAAGTGGGGCATGTTTTAGATGCGGATCATTAGATCATTATCTATGAGATTGTTCAAAGAGATCTACAACTGATAGAGAGTAATCAGTTAAAGTGAGTAATACTGTTACCAGAGGTAGACCACCCTAGAATGCTGGAAATCAGAGTGGAAACCACAGTGCTACACGAGATTCGAATGTGAGATCGGAGACACGAGCACCTACTCGAGCTTATGCTATACGTGCACGTGAGGAAGCCTCGTCACCTGATGTTATTACCGGTACTTTTTCTCTTTACAACACTAATATAATTGCGTTGATAGATCCTGGATCAACCCATTCATATATTTGTATGGAATTAGTGTTTAAAAAGAGTCTACATGTTGAGTCTACAAAATTTCTTGTTAAAGTATCGAATCCATTAGGCAAGTCAGTATTAATTAATAAAATTTATAAGAAATGTCTATTGATGACTTGGAGATACTATTTTCTGGCTGACTTGATACTTCTACAGTTTAACGAATTTGATTTGATACTCGGTATGGATTGGCTGAATATGCATGATGCGGTTGTAAATTACAAATGAAAGAGTATAGAATTGAAATGTCAGAATGGTGAAATTCTTTGGATTGGATCAAATAATTTGAATGAATTATCGGTCACGATATCTGCTATGCGAGCTCAGAAATGTGTGAAAAAGGGCTGTGATGCGTACTTAGCATATGTACTGGATACTAAAGTGTTAGAATTGAAGATGGAATCTGTACCAGTTGTCTATGAATTTCCAAATGTTTTTCCAGAAGAATTACGAGGATTACCACTTATTAGAGAAGTTGAATTTGGCATCGAATTGTTACTGGGTACAATGCCGATATTGATAGCTCCGTACAGAAGGGCATTGACTGAATTGAAAGAGTTAATGCACAGTTACAAGAGTTAATAGATAGAGGTTTTGCACGACCGAGTTTCTCACCTTGGGGTGCTCTGGTATTATCTGTGAAAAAGAAAGATGGGTCAATGAGAATGTGTATTGATTACAGGCAATTGAATAAAGTAACTATCAAGAATAAATATCCTTTACCACGGATTGACGGCTTATTTGATCAGTTGAAAGGGGCTATAGTATTTTCAAAGATCGACTTGTGATCAGGTTATTATCAGTTACGAGTTAAAGATTTAGATATACTGAAGACTGCTTTTAGAACACGGTATGGTCACTCTGAATTTTTAGTTATGCCATTTGGTTTAACTAACACTCTTGCAGTATTTATGGTTCTAATGAATCGTATATTCAGACCGTATCTAGACAGATTCTTTGTTGTGTTTATTAACGACATCCTGATCTATTTTTGTGATGAGACGGAGCATATTAAACATTTGAGAATCGTGTTACAGACTTTGACAGATAAGCAGTTATATGCTAAATTTAGTAACTGTGAATTTTGGCTCCTAGAAGTCAGATTTTTGGGCCATGTCATTTTAGCAGAAGGCATCAGAGTTGATCCAAGCAAAATATTTACAATTATAGATTGGAAACCACCAAAAAATGTATCTAAAAGTAGAAGTTTGTTGGGATTAGCAGGATATTACCAGAGATTCATGAAAGGATTCTGAATGACTACAGTATCGTTAACTCGATTACTTCAAAAAGATGTGAAATTTGAGTGGTAAAAAAAATGTCAACAGAGTTTTGAACTGTTGAAAGCACTACTAACAGAGACACCAGTTTTAGTTCAAGCAAAATTGGGTAAAGAATTTGTGATTTACACCGATGCGTCATTAAATGGACTGGGTTATGTATTGATGCAAAACGGAAGCGTTTTAGCTTATGCATCATAACAATTGAAACCACAATAGAAGAACTACCTGGTACACGACATTGACTTAGCTGCAATTGCTTTCGCATTAAATATCTAGGGACATTATCTGTACGGTGAGAAATGTCAAATATTTACAGATCATAAAAGTTTGAAGTATTTGATGACACAAAGAGATTTGAATCTGCATCAACGGAGATGGCTTGAACTATTGAAAGATTACGAGTTCGTAATTGATTATCATCCGGGAAAAGCTAGCGTTGTAGCTGATGCTTTAAGCCGAAAGTATCTATTTGCTTTGCTGGCCATGAATACAGACAATGTTATGTGATGATGGATCTATTTTAGATGAGTTAAAAGCTAAACCAGTATTTCTGCAACAAATCTGTGAGGCACAGAAAGATGATAGTGAGTTGCAAGCTAAACAAATTCAATGTAAGTCTAATTCTGATTCTGAATTTCATATTGGAACTGATGATTGTGTAATGTTCCGTAATAGAATTTGTATATCAAAAGATACCGAACTCATTTAGAAGATCCTACGTGAAACACTAAAATGTATAACACTAAAATGTATAACGATCTGAAACAGTTGTATTGGTGGCATGGCATGAAACGAGATATCTCAGAGTTTATTTTTAAATGTTTGATATGTCAACAAGTAAAAGCCAAACATCAAGTACCGTCAGGTTTATTACAGCCGGTGATGATTTTGGAATGGAAATTGGATGGAGTTACAATGGATTTTGTATCGGGAATGGCCCCTGACTACGAAAGAAAGATGTAATATGAGTTATTATTGATAGACTGACGAAATCTGCTCATTTCATATTGGTACATAAGATTACTCCCTAGATAGATTAGCTAAATTGTACTTGTCTTAGATTGTATGATTACATGGTATACCGTTGTCTATTATCTCTAATAGAGATCCGAGATTCACATCGAGATCTGGAAGAAATTACAAGAAGCTCTAGGAACAAAATTAGATTTTAGTATAGCCTTTCATCCCTAGATTGGAGGTCAGTCCGAAAGAGTTATACAGATGCTTGAAGATATGTTACGATATTGTATTCTCGAATTTGAAGGTAGTTGGGAGAAATACTTGCCTCTGATTGAATTTGCATATAATAATAGTTTTTAGACGACTTTGGAAATGGCTCCGTACAAAGCTCTATACGGTCGTAAGTGTCGAACACCGTTATACTGGACAGAATTGAGTGAGAAAAAGATACACGGGGTTGAATTAATTAGAGAAATAGAAGAAAAAGTGAAAATGATCCATGACAGCTTAAAAACAACTTCGGATAGACAGAAGTCATACGCGGATTTGAAATGTAAAGAAATAGAATTTCAGGTCAGAGACCGAGTATACTTGAAAGTATCACCATGGAAGAAATTTCTCCGTTTCAGCCATAAAGGAAAGTTAAGTCCACGATATATTGGGCCGTATGAGATTATTGAAAGAACAAGGCCTGTAGCTTATCAACTATCATTACCGTCTGAGCTTGAAAAGATAAATAATGTTTTTCATGTTTTGATGCTACATTGATACCGATCCGATTCGTCACATGTGATCTCTCCCGTTGATGTGGAAATACAGTCAGACTTATTGTACAATAAAGAACCAATTAGGATTCTGGCCAGAGAAATCAAAGAGCTGAGAATTAAATGTATAGCACTTGTGAAAGTTCTTTGGCATAAACACGGGATAGAGGAAGCTACGTGGGAACCCGAGGAATCTATGCGAAAACAGTACCTAAACCTATTTACCGGTAAGATTTTCGGAGACGAAAATCTTTAAAAGGGGAGAGTTGTAACAGTCTGGTTTAGACCCTAGACGGAACAGGCGGTTTCGGGACCACTTAACAGAGTCAAAATGTTTATTTTATTATTTTATTAATTTTTACAGCATGATAGAATTACCATGTGAAAGTTTCGTAAAGAAATTTTACCGTTTGAATGGTTAATTTGGTACAAAGGACTAAATCGCGTAACGTGAAAAGTATGAGTATTATTAGTTAAATGACTCAATGGCTTTGGAATTAATAGTGGAAGCCCTTATGTTGATAATAGACCCTTGATAGTGGAAGTTTACATAAATGGGCATTAAATGGATGTTATTAAATGTTTTATATTATGGTTAAAATGGTAATTAGTATATTAAGTTATGATTAATTAAAACCAAAGCCATATTATGTTATATTCATCATCCTCCAATGATTTGAGAAAGAAAGAAAATCCATTTTCATTAGGTTTTTATTCGACATAGCTATCCAAGCTAAATTGAGGTACAGTTTTACTCAGTTTTTAATGATTTTTACGTTTTTAAGATCGTTGCTTTGTACTCTAGCTAGCCCGTACATCAATTTCTGAAATTATTGATGATTTTGAAATATGCCATTGTTGAATACTAGTATATTTTGAAGTTTTATGCTAGATTATTGATGGCTGTTAATAGCTATACAAGTTTTATGAAGTGATTTTTTAGAAAAACGAGCATTAGGGATTAAATTGTAAAAGATAGAAATATTGTGGTTAGAAATGTAAAGTAAATGAAAATATGGGCTGATTAGAGATTATATGAAATTTGGCTAAGGTGGTCTTTGGCCTAATTGTGCAAATTTGCCATTTTAGTTGAAAAGGACTAAATTGTAAAGTAGTTAAAAGTATAGGGGAAAATATGTAAATTGTCATATATGTGAAATGGATTAAATTGAAATAAATAGATACTGAAAATATTGAATTTGATAACTTATAAATCAAGATAAATAAATACAGGAACTTGGTTAGGGGAAACGAAAGGTAAACGAGTAGACATCGGATATACGAGCTAATACGAGGTAAGTTCATATAATTAGAATCAAACTTATATTTATAATTGAATTTTATATCTTGAATATTGTATGAATGTATAGATGAATTATTGAATTTAAATTCCTAGTGGTTACATGCTCAAATTGATTACCGAGTCCCGTTTGAACTATAGAAAGTCGTAGGATACAACTGACATATCACTAGGGTTACTGTTTGGTTGAGCTCCAGTATTTGTTGCGGACTCACTACAGCTCGTATGAGCTTACCATTTCAGCTCTTATAAGCTTACCATTCAGCTCTTCGAAGCTTACCGTTTTAGTCCTTCGGGGCTTACCATTTCAGCTCTACGAAGCTTACCGTTTAGCTAGTTAGAGCTTACCGTTACTGACTTAGGAGGTGCATACCGATGATGGCTCAAAAGAGCGTATATGATGATGAATTGACAGATTTCTAATTTATACACTTAGTGTGTATCACCCGGGCATCCCTCGTTGTTTTCAACGGGCATTATAATGACATGAAACAGAAAGTACATGGTACATGAACTATATATCTTACATGAATTATATGTTACATGAATTATAAGATTTACATGGATTGTATGTTACAAGGTTATATGATTTATATGAATTATATGTTACATGAACTATATATATTACATGAATTATATAGATGACATGATAGCTGAGATTTATGATTAATATGGTCACAATGATACTTGAGTTACGTAAATTGAGAGTGGTTTTAGATGTTACATGAATGTATATGTGTTGATCTCATCCTTATGAATGGATGAATATATGGATGTGAGATGACTAACTTGTGAATGGTGATGTGAATAGGCTTTGTGGACAAATGAGTTGGTTTTAATTGCTTTAATGCTTAAATGTTAAATTGGTAAGTTTTTTCTATATTATACGGGCTTACTAAGCTTTTAAGCTTACTCCGTTTATTTTCTCGTGTTTTATAAATTTCGGAAGCTAGCTCGATTTGGACGAGGTCGAAGATTGCTATCACACTATCCAGACGATCTTTTGGTACTTTTGGAACTAATGTAAATGATGTAAATATGGCATGTATGGGCTAGTTTCTAGGTTGAATCATATGGTCACTTATGTAATGAGTTTGATATGAATTTTTGGTACTTGATCAAGCTATGTGATATGGCTTGAGTTGGAAATGGTTGACTTAGTATGAAAGCTTTATATGATATGTCTTTAATATGATAAATTTGATGAATGATATTTGGCATTTATGATGTTTGAATGTTGAAAAATTGGTAAGTATTGAAAAGGTATAAATTCGTTTATTTTGGTTCATGTTTTATGGTACAAAATGGCATAGAATTGGTTGGTTGTGAAATGGTTTAAATGTGCATTGTATTAGCTGCATTTGTTGCTCATTTTGAATATGAATTTGGTGCAAATTGATGCTTGTAGGTACAGGAGGATTGTGTGGGAAAAATGGCTTAAACCAATCTTATTTTCGTGCCACACGGTCTGAGCACACAGGCATGTGACACGACCATGTGACCCCCGTACTTTAGATAATTAAGTCAGTATACCATACAAGATTGGCACGGCCTAGACATACGGGTGTGTCTACTGGCCTGTGTGGCACATGGACTGGCACATAGGTGTATGGTCATCTGTGTGACCCAAGTCAGTAGCATCCCTAATTTTCACACGGCTTGGCACACGGGTGTGTCCTTGGTCGTGTGGTGCAAGTCAGTAGGTATGCCCTGTTTTTACTTGGCCTAGACACATGGGCGTGTCTGGTGACCGCGTGAGGCCCACGACCTGTCCACATGGCCGTGTGACCCTTATTCAAATTTTTTTTGAGTTTTCCTATCTTTTTCATATGTTATCAAATCAGTTCTGAACACATGTAACATACTTTGTATGCTTAAATTAAGCTTGTTTGGAGTGTAATTATTTGATAATCACTGAAATGAGATGACATTTGTTAAATGTTTGATTAAATTCTGTTTTGAACTGAGTTAAAGGTCCAGTAATGCCCTTTCCTATTCCAGCGATGATTACGGGATAGGGGTGTTACATTCAAGGTGTCTGAGACTGGAAAAGGCTCCGATGGTCATGGAGGGCAAAACGACGGTAAGAAAAAGAGTTCCTTTTTTGTATTTTTGTTTTTTCTTTAAAAGAAAAAAGAAAAAAATAAAAAAATTAGACGAAAAAGGAAATAAAAATGCCACATTTAATCTGACGAATACTTCCATTTTTGTATTTCAAAATGCATGCAAGTTCATTGAAAGAAAAAAAATTACACTGTGATTCCTGGCTTTTATAGTCGAAACAGAAAATAAAAATACAATGTTTTTTTTCTATTTTTTTCTATATTTGTTGTTGTCCTCTTTTGCTTGGTTTGCAAGTATGGAGGCTAGCTGTGTACAAAGGTGCTGACATGAAGGAGGCAGCAGCGCTAGAAGGGTGAGGTGGCGGTAGCTTATGCTAGCCCTAGGGTTTTTTGTTTTCTGTTAGTGGGTTAGGGTTAGTTTTTAGGTTTTCGGGCTTGGGTATTGTTTTTAGTTTGGGCCTTGTAATCGGACTGGACTGTTTTAATAATTTTATTTATTTTGGGTTTTATTTTATAAACTAGGCTAGGCCAAAATTAGCTTATTAAACCTTAATATCAAATCAATTCCTTACTTAATCATAATCCTCTATCTACTGTCCTCTATAGTCTCCAAAAAATTTGGTATGAAAAGCCAATATGACCTTTTCAAACCCGTTAACGTTCTTCGCTGATTCCCCTATTCAAATACCAATATTTGATGGAGAACACTATGAGTATTAGAGCTCCCAAATGGAGATCATATTCGTTTCTCAAGATTTATAGGGCATGGTAGAGTAAGGATATTAAGTCGAGTCCAAATCAGATTAGAAAGAAGAACATGAGAATCAATTGAAGAAGAATATAAAGAAGAATGCGGCAACTTTGTGAATTATTCAACAGGGTGTGAGTAAATCCATCTATCCTAGGATTTTTAGCATTAAATGTGCCCAAGAAGCATAGGACATTTTGAAGAAGGAGTCTAAAGGGGTTGATAAAGTAATCTCTATTAAGCTAAAGAATTACTAAAGAAGTTTCAATAATTTATCGATGAAGGAAACTAGATCTGTTAAAGACTTTTGTTCGAGGGTGGCTAAGAGTGTCAACCGAGTCAAGGGTTGCGGTGATACAATCCCTAAGAAGAAATTAGTGGAAAGAGTTCTCAGGTCTATGTTGCAAAAGTTCGAGCACAATTTTGTTGTGATCAAGGAGACGAAGGATAAATTGCAACTAACTTGGTACAAGCTGTTTAGCTCTCTAGAGGCACGTGAAAACAAAGTCAATGGCTATACGAATCAGCCACTAGAGCAAGCTTTTCAGTAAAGGCCATCCTCGGGGAGAAGAAATCTGATGCTAAACAGGAACAAAGAGGGGGTCTATCATCCACCAGAGGATCATCGAGTAGAGGACGAAGAGGCTTGGGTCAAGGTCGTGGCATGGGACATGGAAAGAAGTCATATTCAGGTGAGTAGAAATCGGACTCAGAGTGACGAATCTGTAAAAAGCCCAATCATGAATTAAGAGATTGTTGGCATCGATGCACTCAATTCAAAGTTCCCAATCATTCTAATTGGGACTACTAGTTTAAAGAGAAGGGTGAAGTTGTAGAATCTAAAGCAAATTTTACAAAAGAAAATGATGTCATGTAACAACCTGTTGTCAGTGGTGTTGGAAATAGTGGTATCAGGACCACAAATCTGACAAGAGAATTCATGGATATTATTAATTAATATTTATAGGTCAGATATCATATTATTGAAATTTAAATTTAATAAATTTTGTTAATTGAAAGAATAATTAGGTTCAAGTGGTATGTTCCAAGAGACCTTAATTGAACTTTTTCCTAAACTTGTTAAAGATTTGTAAACTATTTGGATTTTTTGATATTGTATTTTTTTTTAGTTTTTGAACTTCATAATATTTTTTGAGATTAAGATTTTAATAATATTGAAAATGAGAATTGTTCATGGGTTTAAGAATATGAAAATTAAAAAAAATCTACCTAGAGTGTTTCTAGTTTCACAACATTCAATTGGTGATGTCACGACACCAAGGACAATAAGGTTGTGATGGTTGTTTCCATGCTTGTTGCCACAACTTGGGGTGTTTATGTCACAACATGGAAGTTCAAGTCAAAGACATGAGGCAAAAAATAGGGTTAGTGTCACGACATTGAGCTAGTGTAACTAGATTTCCAATATGCGATAAAATGCTTTGAAAATTTGCTTGCTTTAGTTTTATATGTTTAATTTTGTAATTCTATTTATAGTTTACTAAATTGGTTAATTTGAATATTTTTCTATCTTTACGATTTGGTCCCTAAGACCTTTGTTTTAAAATTAATCAAGCATTAATAATCGATTTAAATTGTATTTCTCAAATAATTTGTTTAGCATGACTCTAAAACTGAAATTTATTCGTAATTCTTTATTTTGTGAATGTTTCATACGATAAATGAAAAATGATGATTTTACCCTAGATGTTTGTTGCATGATTTTGTTAGACAAAGCATGTTTTTAAGGTATGTATGTAACACCCCCTACCCGACCCACTCTCCAGGTTCGGGTATCAGATGCTACACTTACTTAATTGACTTAACAAATTTTCAATTCTGGCTTAACTAAAAACATAATCAACTTGTATTATACTTGAATTAAAACTTTAAGACTTCGTTTCGTAAGTTGATTACAACTTTTTAGACAAAGACTATATAACATAAAATGACACTTAACCCGGAGGCGGAGCCTCTATGGGAGCCCTTCTATACACATGTACAGCTTCCATATTTCACCTTACTCCTAGTGATGTTTGGCTTGGTCTCTCTCAATTTCTGAATCTTTAACTGACCTGAATTTATGCAGAAAACTTATAAGTTCGGGCCAACTTAGTGAGATTCGCATATAGAATTTAAGAGGAATATGATATGTTCACCTTAGAATTTAACTCCCTAGTAAACATATTTAATATTTTTGGAGGGTGATGCTTGGTGACTGCTTAAGTGAATTTTACATTGTTTGTCTTTCTTAGAGTTCAATGTCCTCATTGCCTTGGAGTGCTGAGGCTCACTAGAAACATCGAGACACTTACTCTGTTGAAATATCTCCAAAGAAGCCTTTTTCAAATATGGAACGCCTATCTTGTGAGCTTAACGAAATCTTTACATTCTCTATAGCTAGACCTAACCTCCACTTTCCAGTATCCTTTGGCGAACTTTGCTGGCCATCTGGCCTTGGGTATATACGTCCTCTCAAGAAGACCCAGTTCAGCCTATTACACTCTTCGGCTGATTTTTTCATCAACTTAATATATGTACATGACCGTGCACTAGCGTAGAGTTAGCCATGTTAGTTTAATTTGCATGGGATCTGTAACTTCCTTGATGGACTAGTATATGTATATACTACGAGTACCCCCTACCTAAGGAGCTTATTTTTCATTCTACCTTATCCGGGGTTGATACATAACCTTGGCATTCTCACTGTTCTGGTGGTCCATATCTCTTGACAAACCAACTCACTTCTTAATATGAATTATCACTCTAGTCACACCTCAAATTTTCCAGTTATGATCCCCATGTCTTTACATCCTGGTATCTACCTCATTTTTATAGTTCCGATAGACTACCTCATGTTTACTGTCCTGGCGAACTATATTGGTTGTCATAACCCAGCTATGGTCTTACACCTTAAACCTCTTGGAAGTGTCACCTCGAAGGATCATCTTATCGTCGTGGTGTCACCCTATAGTACTTGTTGACCGTCGTCACAGTGTTGTACTATGGAACCTATTAGCTGTCAATATCATCATATCTTATATCCTCCTTAATGCTTGAACACTGAAGTTTCCCCTCGTAAGGCCTGGAGCTTTGCACATCAAGACTTGCTCCCAGCAATCCCAAATGGTGAAATCTTAATGGAATTCCATTTTCCTCTTTCCCTATTCCTCCGCCCATTCCTCCATTTTGTCATATTACACATTAATGCTCGAACACCATAGTGTCCCCTTCGCAAGGCCCAGAGCTTCATTCATCACGGTTGCATTCAGCAACACTATATGGCGGTATCTAACCGAATCACCCCTTTTTCCCATTCCTAACTTCACCTAACCTATTGGTAATTTCCTTTCCATATCATGCATACAATATTCATGCATACCATATAGAACATTATAATGAAATGCATTATGCTAGATAACCATTCAACAATCATCAACTATTACGACTAGCAATTAGCATGACAATTTTGCACAATAACATTTAGCAACCATAAGGTAAATTGCAGGTACTCACCTTGTTTTTTTCTCCTTGACAACTTAGCTAGTCCAAACGCTAGAGCCTTATTCATCCTAGCAGCTAAGCATGACAACCATGTATTGGTTAAACTAAAGTTGTTCAACCCTTAAAACCTAGAATACACAATTATCTAAAAGATGTGAGAGTTTTTACTCTACTTCTCTTTAATTTACAAGTACAGATATATAAGGAAGCTTACCAGTTTCCCAATTTCTCCATCACCGAACTTAAATTCACACTTATGTTACGACATGCAGAGCATTCTTCATCCGTATCCCCTTATTCTTTAGAGTGATTGAATAAGATAATGCTATGGAGAGGAAAGATTTATAAACATAATTGAGAAAATTTTGCCTCCATTCACACCTATATATAGGCTCCCCTTGGGCACAATCCTTATTGGCCATTTCCACCATCCATTCTTAATTATTTTGTCTCCCACTTTGGAATCAGCTGGTTCCAAACTAACTCAATTGGAATTAGGATCCAACTATTCATACTCTGGCCACTAAAATTCTCAAATTTCCCAACAAAGTTCGACAATTTAATAGTCCTTTTAATTTAATCCTAGCTTCTCCCAATTTCGGGTCAATTAGGGTAACCAAGTCTTACAATATATGTTTTCCTCTATTGTTGATTGACAAGTAAGTATGAAAATGTGTGGTGTGATTGGTGGTCTGTAATATGGTCACGTAAGTCACTAATGTGACGCTATAAATTCAAGTCAAACCATCTCGGTCGAGTTTGGGGCACCACAAAAGGTATTAACTGGGTTAATTCTTAATTAATTGGTAAAATTCTTGAGTCTAAGTTAATCAGAACCATGGAAGTTAATCACCTTTTGTTTGTTTAATTTAATTATTAATTTGGCAATTTTAGTATTTCTACAATTTAGTCTTTATTTCTTCGACTCTTAATTTTCACTTTGGCCCTAATATGATGAGTAAATCTGTAGCTATTTAAACATAGGTTAGTGTCTTAATACTTCCTATTAATTTAATTTAAACAAACACACATCATTCTAAATTAAATTGTATATTTCTAAGCCCAGATGCACACATATCGAGGCTCAATCAGCAACCCTAATATTATTAACTAATGTTAGCAGCCTCTCTCCCCTAGTTCAATTAGGAGATTGGTTTTTCTATTAAGTAAGTATTATTTGTGTTCTACTAATTCAACAGAGGTTTCTTTATCTCTCCCTATAAATAGATGGAACCGGTAAGGCTAGAATATACAAGTTACACACAACTTTGAGATATTGTTATTCTACCTAAAAATAGTGAGAATTTATTTCTAAGTATAAATTCGGTTTTCTTGGAATAACGATTCTACTAGTTTCTATAACAGAGAGAGAATTTAAAGTTGGAAAACTATTTTCGTTTCTATGTTTGATTCCAAACTATTCGAACCTACACTTGAAGCAGTTTGTGGTATGAAAATAGCAAAAAAGATCATTCAATTGAAAGGCTAGAACTATTATTTCAGGAAAAATTTTATTGCTATGAATATCACAAGCCGGCTTGATTTTTAAACTTTTATTTTTTCGTTGTGCAAGAAAATTTATTTTTGAACCAGATTTTTTCAAACGTAAACTCAATGGAAGGGTGAAAGATGGTAAAGTAGAAAATATAAGTGTACTTGCTAAGCTTTTTAAGCTTAACACATTAGTGGATTAAAATGCGTAGGTGGAAGATCTATTCTAAGAAATAAAAGATCATATCTTGAAGGACCATGTTTCAAGTGAGGTTTGAAGAGAATAAAGAATTTAGCTTTGAATTATTTTTATTAGAAAATATTAAATTGATATTTGCATTGACTAAGAGTATTCTTTACAAAACTTTTATATTTTGGGATATTATATGAGATGGGAAATGTTTTTAACAGTTTCAAGTTAATGATTTTGGAGTTGATTTGATTCAATTATGTTTCTAATATGAATGTGTGCCCAAATGAGTGTTTATAAGGTCTTAAAATGAATTGAAACTTACTGGTGTGGTTTGATTATGTTTGGGATGATTTTAAGTTTCTTTCAACAAATTTTGAGGTCTCCTACACTCAGGTATCGATACATGCAACTCAATAGCTAGAATGCTACAATATTAGAGCAATGTACCAATACATAGGGGCCGTGTATTGGTAACTCTAGCCCTGCACCTCTAAAATTGTGTTTTCCAAGCATGAATGAACCTCGAACAAGGTCCTAACGTTACAGTTTTGTAAAGAAACCTTAGAAATAATCTGAAAGGTTTCTTTATGACCTCGTAGATCTTTTAATGAACTAAAGTGGAAAGTGACTTGATTTTCAAGAGAATGCTTTACTCTTCTTCTTCTTTTTTTCAAAAGTGTGCATTTTAAGTCAATTGGAAAGTGAGCCTCGTCACTCCTTCAACCAACCCACCAATAAAAGGAAAATGAAAGTGCCTTTGAAATCACCAACTTCCAAAGACAGAGCCTCAATAAGATTTCCATGAAAATAAAAAGGACCCACTTTGTTAATTTAACCCAACTTTAAGTTTAACAACTTCAGTTTTTTTTTTTTTTTTTTTTTTAAGTTTGGATTTGCTTCATCCATGGCAACCAACTCAAGCAAACAAAAAAGGTGTTAATTGTCTTTGAGAAATATCAAGTTCTTATTCATTTGAAGTATAAGGATAGCAATGTCTTTAAGGATTATCTAGTTTAATAATAAACATAATTTTTTTAAAAAAATGTATTTTTGTTTTTATTTCTAAATTAAACATTATGTATTGAATTGTTTTCTTCTAAATAGAAAATAAGATAACATGGGAAAGGTGTAAATGGGAAATGTGTAAATATTGTGGGCTATATTTTTAAAAACTAAGACTAAATTGATACATGTGTAAGCATTAATGGCTAAATTTGTTATTATCTAAATTTTAACAACTGTCAGGTTATCTTTCCATTAGGCATTTAATGGGTTAATGATAAAAAAAATAATTGAATAATTAAATGACCATTTTATAATTTTTCATAGTTGAGTGACTAAATAAAATGCAAATAGTTAGATGACTTGTAATGTAGTTTACGATATTCATTATTATTTTAGAGATTAATATTTGGTGCACTCATACATTTTTTTTAACCCACAACCAAAGTTAAAAAGATTTCTATGTATCAAATTTTGTTTTTTATTTATTTGTTTAAATCTTTACTATATCTTACATCAACTTATTACTACCTCAATTTTGTTGATGAAATTTTTAAACTTCATTGTAACAAATATTTTTCCTTCATCAGAAATTGAATACTTGCATGAAAATGGAAAAGCAATTCATAGTATAACTATGATAAGTTTCTTATTTTGTAAATAGTTGTTGAGATAAAAAAAAAATGCATTAAACAGTAATCTGGCAATTAGGAACCGAGGGCATCTCTGATTGAAGAAGATGAAGAGCCCGTTTGTTGATCTTGGATTGCTTAATCTCCCCACAAAAGTAAGAAAGGAAGCCCCAAAGTGAGGGTGCAAGAGCCACTCCCTTCTCGGCATGAAAGCTTTCTTTGTGGAAAATTACAGCCAGGATCTCAGTTACAGGCAATAGAACATCAATTACAATACCCGATACCAATAATGAGGAACAGAAGATAATTCCTATCACTCCCAAGTAAAAACATTGCCATACTATTACACTCATAATCGCAATTGTGTAATACTTTGTTTCCCCAAGCACGAATTCTCTTGCCTCCCTTGGAATTACCTTGAAAATTATGTCATTTTAATGTCATTCGTAGCTACAAAATAAAATGCTTCAATAATAACGATGTAAAAATTTCAGTGAATTAGAAAACTTCTATTTACTTCAAATTTAATTACGTAACTTGTTAAAGTTTATTGACAATATATATGCATTATTAATATATCAAATATAAACCTTAAATGTTATACCAAAATAAAACCTCTAACTCAAAAGGAAATGTTTAGACGCAATAGAGCAACGGTAAGAAAGCGCCATTATTAGATAATGATTATATTATTTTTACAAGGAATTTAATTTCTTTAAATATCTCTAAATAAAATTTTGTAAATTATATATATTGTTAGTATGATTAAAGATGTGAAATTTATTTGATCGTCTAACTTTAGTGTTGGATGATATTTAAGTAAAAAACATTTAATAATGATAATTTTAACATTCCAACTTAAGTACAAATATATGAAAAAGTATTTACTTTGACTTTTTAATTTTGGAAGTTATATTTTTATTTTAAAAATTACAAGTACAAAATTACATATTTAAAAAGGTAATTAAATATTTGAAGATTAATTACTAGCGTATTATCCAAAATAGCAAATAATTCTTATTGTACTCAATCGAGTGGATCCGCTCTCCAAACACATTTAAAGATAGAGTGAGAGATTTTTTTTTAACTAAAAGCTTCAATTTGGATTAGGACGGTTTTAGTTTTAGATAAAAATTAATAAAATGCGTTATTTTAATTATATAATCACTTAAAAAAATGAATCAGAGTTGTTTTTTTTAATAGAATTTATTTTATATGCATTTAGTTTATTTTTCAGAATGTGTATTTGATTTATTTGTTAGATTAAAAAAATATAGATAATAAGTTTTGGAATCAAAGAATTTCTTAATGTAGAAATTTAGTTGTTAAGTTGGGGTTAGAGTGGTATGGGCAAACAAAATCCAGCCAATTCCAGTTGCCATCCTAGACTAATATAGAACGAGGCAGAAAAGCCACCTTAAAATCATTGTTAACCAGCATTCCGATTGTGGAAAAAGCAGTAGCAAACAGACACATCACCGCCTGAATCTCCAGCACAAGGCCGTAGCTGATTTCTTGCTTTGCCTTCTTGTAGGTTAACTCCACCAAAGGTAAAATAAACCCATACAAAGCCGCTGCACCCAGCGTCATCACAAATCCCAAAACGTATTCCCTATATGATTCATTCTTAGGACGATCACTGGTCGTATTCAAACCTAAAACCCCCGCTCCAATCGTTAACAAAAACACTGCGTTAATGGAATAAGAAGTGAACATTTGCTTCACCAAAACAAAAGCAAACACTGCCGTGAAAACCAACTGCGACGCAATGATTAAAGCAACGGTTGAAACCGGAAGACGTGCCACACCGTAGGCGTAGATGTAGTCGTCAACGCCAGTTAGGATTCCAATGACGGCGGCGGCAATGAACAAACGGGGTTTCATTAAGAAAAGCTTGTTTTCCGCACTGGGTTGGGTCCTGGAACGGTGCAAGTGAGCACAAGCGATAGGGAAAAGGATAATGGGCCAACCACCGGTCTCTAAGCAGCTCGAGAACCACACTCGTTTTCCGCCATGGATGAAGTAGAGGCGCATCATAAGTGGACCCCCACAGTGGCCTATAGCTAGGATGAAGCAGTTTATTACTAGCCAAAGCTTTCCCATAGTGGTAGTGTTTTCGGTTCACGTTCCTTAATTGACTACTTCCATGGATTATGTACAAGAGAAAAAAGGATGGAGCTTCTAATTTTTGTGTAGTTTGAAAGTATAATTATTGTAATAAGAAAAAAAAAAAACATTAACTCAACCTGGGTTTGGTTGGGACAAACGGCCAGAAAAGTAAGTTGATAAGGTTGGAGAAGTCGAAACCAGTGGTGGGCATCTTTTATTACAATTATTAGAATTTGTGGGAATGTATATTTCAATTGATTGGGCTTCTTGATATTTTTAATTGTTTAAACGTTCTTTTTTTAGAAATAAAAATAAATATTTGGCTGTTAGGTAATGGCTTAATAAGTAAATGCCCTAAACTATATATTTTTCATATGGCACCCAAATTTTCTTTAGTTTAAAGTAATATTAAACTATAAATTTTGTGACGTTTTTATCCCAAAAGTGTATGGCGGTTGATAAAAATATATTGCATGTAAATTTTATCGTCTAGTATTAACTTTGGGGTAAACCGACACAATTGATAGTTTTCATATCACTTTAGAAAAAAAATATTAACATGAAAAAAAATATACTTTAGGGGTTGTTCTACTAATAAAACAAAAGAAATTGTGTAATATAAAATAAAAATTAAATATACTTAATAATTTTTTTAAAAAAATCTGATTTAGTCGTACTATATACAATTTACAATTAACACAATTGAAATCAAGATTATTAGTACTATATTGGGAATGCACTATTTTTTTTTTTACCGAAATGTACCACTACAGAATATGTTTTAATCTATAGTTCCAAATTTTTCAATATTTTGAAAACTATTTAATATAGGTATATGAAAAATATTTACAAATGCCGAGTAAAAGGAGATTAAATGGATTTCGTATGTAATAGATTATTTAACAAATTTAAAATAAATAAGAAAAACAAGATAATCTCTCACCCCATAAATTATTTTGGTAATTCATTTTAGAAATAGAAAAAAAGTATATTTCCTTTTATTTTAATATTAATATATATAATATATGCAAGTATTGAAATTGCTGAGTTAATTATTTATTAAGTTGCAACTTAAGAAATAACTTAAAATTGAACAATAAACAATAAACACATCGAGTTTTTTTACATAGATGTAATCTTACATTTGTGGGGCCTTATCTAGATAATAATTTATTGTAATCTTCACAATACTAAAGATGATTGAAGATCAGCCATACCTACATATGTTATAACTCTACTACTATACAATTACAATGAAAAATTATCTCCAACTAAAACTTTCTCCATGAAAGCAGGTAAAAAAGTTTAATTCTAAAATAAATCCTCCCAATGAGCAAATATGTCCACAATTAATTCTACACACTTCTAAGCGAACCATACCTTCAATGTATGGAGATTACTATCTAGGTGAATCTAGCTAGTATAATTACAATAAACTATTAAAATTTTGCACCATAATCATTATCATAATGATTTAGATTATATTGGGACATATATAATGATTATCCATTACTTAATCACATATATTTTAACATATGAAAAGATATTTTAAATTTCATATACTTGTCTCAGTACTTGTCAATAATTCTTTCTTTGTAAGAACACAAAATTTACTGTATAAGTTTTCTTAATTTGTCACCCAAAATCATGTCAAAAGTTACTAATCAAAAGAAAACAACTACTTTAAAAGAAATAGTTGCCAAGATGAGTTGCAACTGAGGTTAGCAACTTGTTGCACCAATAGTTACCCCCTTTGACACTTTAGAAGAAAAACTTGCAACAATTACCTTAAGCACAAAAAATAAAGGAAATGAGAATTAAACTCCCCCTAAACTAGAAAATCATCATCCATTCAGAAAACCAAATATATAACTACGAAAATAACTAGTCATAGCATCCATAAAGTTTGATACAAAACTAGAAAATCTATCACGCCAAGAAAACATGCAAACATTAAGTTTAAACAACCAACAAATACCAAGAACAAACATGTAACAACCCGCCCGGTGGAGACTATTTCAAGTTATTATTTGGCGTGTAAGTCGGTTAAGTCAAGGGTAGAAAATGAGTAAGTTAGTGAAGTATTTTTGTTTGACTGTTCAACATATTCTGTGGGATTTGCCATTTGATGAACTCCAGGATTTGACAACCTCTAGGGATGGGTGGACTTTTCTGTTAAGATATTTGTCAACCCCAGATGTTTTGGGCGAACTCATTAGTTCCCAACTTGGTAGATTTGTTTTCCTGTTTTGTATATATTACTATGTCTTGATTAATAATGTTGGGGTTTAGTTGACATCTAGTTGGAACTAAACTAGGGTTCTGTAGATGATTAGGTTTTTAACTATTTTCTTCTCAAACTTTTATAGCGATCATGGGATCCTCTGACTTCCACTAAGTTCTGTTCCTGGATGTCTTTGCTACATATGGATATCTAGCTAACATGTTTTTAAGTTTTGCTTCAGCTTCTTCTTCTTCTTCTTTTTCTTCTTCTTTTTCTTCTTTTTCTTCTTAAGGAGTTATCAATATTCTAGGTTGCATGCTACCGATTTATGATGCATGTTAGATTTTAGTAGTTTTGTAACACCTCAAACCCAGCCCAGACGTTACGACCAAGTCTGGTGTGTCACATCACCTATACCTAACCACGTAATCTAGTTACCAATCTTAGGGTGAATTTGTAAAACTGTTGTTGGAGTTTTTAAGAGAAATTCCCGATTAAATATATTGGTGTCAATTTTACAAAGACTTACTTTGTTGTTTATTGGCCTCGTGTGATGAGTTTTGAAAATGTTGAATTGATTTTTAGGAAAACTCACGCAGAAATTTTCTAATCAACTTTAAGTAATGTAAAAATTAATAGTTAAAAACCCATAGGAAAAATAAATTTAGCGGCCTTATTACAACCCAAATAGAAATAAAAATGAAAGAAATAAGTAATAAATTAAATGAAAAACTTATTAAACCAGCGTTCGATTTTCCGTGGCCACTCTGAATCCCTCCCATCTCCAAGTCCACTGTCTAAGGCTCACCTACAATGATGGAAAGAAGAGGGGGTGAGTTTGGTAAACTCAGTGTGTAAAGAATCCCATCCAGAGCCCAAATCAGCTCAGGCCCACTGGGCCTAAGCCCTATCCCAACACAATATTAACTGGGCCGAAGCCTTTCGTGTATCGATACTAGGCCTTAGCCCCTTTTCACATACAATATCACTGGGCCAAAGCCTTTCATATATCGGTAAACAGTATGGCCTAAAGGCCCATTTCAATAATAAATCATGAATGCATGCAAAAACCCATATCAATCTGTGGGGAAGCTATTCAACCCACCCAACCGCTACTCTCCACCCGTACCAACCAACACACCATGTGGGGAGAACTACTCAACGGACCCAACCGCTACTCTCCACTGGCAGCATAGCTGCTTTATTATATAACATGAGGCCTAGCCTCTTTCGATAATTAGGGCAAAGCCCTTTTTGATAAACTGAGGCAAAGCTCTTTTCGGTAAATTAGGGCAAAGCCCTTTAGCGCATCCTCCATTCATATAAATCCCAACCCCATGCATTAAATGATCATGACATGGTATATAATAAACATAATCGATAAAGCATGCAAATCAGTCTAATTTAACCCTAGGGGTATAACAGTCATTTTACACCTAGGGGTAAAACTATAATTTCTCACATTTTAGGGTATTTTAGTAGTTATTCCACTTATTTCAGGGTTTGATTTCTATTTTAGTCACTAATAACCCTACTTTCGTCACTACACATTATTTAACTCGTTTTAACAAATTTTAGTCACTAGGCCCTAAAACCCCTAATGGGCCCTATAGTGTATTTTCTAGCGATTTAAGCCCATTCGGTCCAAAACTTACAATTAATTATTAATGTAACCCATTTTAAACTTGTAGTCTATTAGAATACATCTATCGCTCATTTTTACCCATGTGGGCCCGTAAGCCCATTGGGCCTATATTTAGCCCATCGAGGCCCATCTTACCGAAATGCACGAAATTTCACACTTAGCCCTTTGGTCACTAGCGATCACCGATTCTACCATCTATTGAGTATTCGTATACTCTTAGTTCCACAAACTGTCGACCTTTCGGTCACTTTTTTGGTCATTATGGCCTTTGCCGAATCGAACTAAAGAAGGGTTCGATACACACCTGTTTGACGATTTCACCGGTAAGATCTCCTCCAAAACGATCCTACAATCGATTAGACCACATTAACATCTAAAACCAAATCGAACACTTACCCCTATTTCAATACACACATTCGGCCACCCTCCAACAAAGGCCTCAAATGCTTACCTTTGTCGAAGTTGGGACTAGATCTAGATCTAGTCTTTCTCCCTTGCCTAAGCTTTCAACCAAGCACCTCTAAAACACAATAATACCAAAAGAAACCATGTGTTAATGACTCATAGAGCCCCATGCCCAAATCGGCAATCTCCCTAGATTTTAGGGACTTCGGCTTTTACTAAATTGCAAAATACTTATAGATCTGAGTCGATAAACACTTACCACTGATTTCTCTTTGGTTTCTTTGCAGATCTGATGTAGATCTATCCCCTAAACTCTAGCAGAACCCAAATCTTTGAGATCTAAAGTTTCGGCTAAGAATCCCCAAAGGAATGGCATTTTCGGCTTTTGACTGGTGTAGAAGGTGACGATTTGAGGCTATAGATTTGGGTGATGTTGTCGACAAGGGTAGGGATTTAATGGATGAAAGAATCAGCTACCATAGATGAAAAGAATAGGGAGAATTTGGCTAAAAGAAATCGGCAGGAAAAGGCAGTTTTTGGGATTTTTGGTTCCTTTGACAATCGGCTATGGTAGTTTTTAGAAGGTTGGAATTGAAAGAAAAGATGAATAAGGTGGTAAGAAGGTTTCAGCTAGAGAAGATAGCAAAAAGAAAAGAAAAAGAATGGAGAAGAAGAAAGCAAAAGTGAGATCGGCACAGAGAGTATGAAACTTGCGTTTTCAGTCACTATGTAAAACTAAGAGGAGAATAGAGTTAAGGTGGCTAACCCTAACTGTCAGTACAAAAGAAAAGAAAGCTAAGTTGCCCTAATTTCCACTTAAACAATCGGCCCACAGTCCCCTAAGGCCCTTGCCGAAATTTTACTTAAGTGAGCACATGCCCGGCACATGCCTAAAAATAAAAATTAACCATACGCTTACCTTGCAGCTTGAACCCTGGACCCTTTTACTCTTTCCCAGGCCCCACTTTTTTAGGAACTTAGTGGCGCCTCCTTGCCACTTTACCAAGGCCCTACTTGTGTCATGTTTCATGAAGTTTTTCTTAAAAGCCCACTTGACCAGGTCCCCTTTCACTAAAAATTCAACCTCGATAATTTACCAGGTTTTAACCTAAGCTTGGGCCTTCTAAAGGCCCGCTAACACTCTTAAACATATTTGTAGCAATCAAACACCCAAAATTTCAAAATTTCCCCAAAATCACAAAAACTCAAAAATTCTCGAAAATTAGGGCATTACAACTCTACCGTCCTTAAAGAAATTTCGGCCTTGAAATTTACCTGATCCAAACAATTGAGGATATTGTTGACGTATTGTCTCTTCTGGCTCCCACGTAGCCTCTTCTCTGCCATGGTTACGCCATAGCACTCTCACTAACGAAACTGACTTCCTTCTCAGAATTTTAACCTCTCGATCCAGGATTTGTACAGGCTCCTCCTCAAAGGTCAAATCGGTCTTTACCTCGATCTCCTCCACTGGTACAATATGCGATGGATCCGACCGATATCGCCTTAACATGGACACATGAAAAACATCATGGATACGGTCCAACTCTGGTGGTAACTCCAACTGATATGCTACTGGCCCTATTCTCTTAAGAATCCGGTAGGGCCCAATAAACCGCGAACATAACTTGCCCTTCCTACCAGATCTCAAAATCTTTTTCCATGGTGAAACCTTTAGAAAAACCATATCCCCAACGGCATACTCGATTTCTTTACACTTAAGGTCTGCATATGACTTCTGTCGATCAGACGCCTCCTTTAACCGGTCTCGAATCAGTTTAACTTTGCTTTCAGTATCTGCCATCAACTCTGGTCTGAGAACTTGTCACTCCTCTAGCTCGGTCGAACATGTAGGTGTACGACATCTTCGCCCATAAAGTGCCTCATACGGAGCCATCTGAATACTCGCTTGATAGTTGTTGTTGTATGCAAATTCCGCTAATGGCAAGTAATCCTCCCAACTACCACGGAAGTCAATAACACAACCTCTTAGCATGTCTTCCAGAACTTGAATAACTCTTTCTCACTACCCATCTGTCTAAGGGTGGAAGGTGGTACTAAAATCCAATCGCGTACCCAATGCCTCATGCAACTTCTGCCAGAATCAAGATGTAAACCGAGGATCTCAATCAGAAATTATCGAGACTGGCACCCTATGCAACCGTACTATCTCAGCCACGTACAACTTAGCCAACTTCTGAAGTGAGTAATCGGTCCTAACCGGTATGAAATGAGTAGACGTCGTCAGCCTATCCACGACTACCCAAACAGAATCTTTCTTCGAGGGTGTCAAAGGTAACCCACTCACGAAATCCATAGTTACTCTCTCCCACTTCCATTGTGGAATTTTCATTGGCTGCAACAAACCAGAAGGCAGTTGGTGCTCAGCTTTAACTTGCTGGCACGTCAGACACTTCCCAACGAATTTAGTCACCTCTCGCTTAAGTCCAGGCCACTAATACACCTCTCGCAAGTCTCAATATAATTTATTATCTCCAGGATGCATAGCACAAAGTCCACCATGAGCCTCTTTTAGAATAATTTGTCTTAAGTCAGAGTCCTTTGGTATGCACATTCTTCTACGAAAGCACAAAACCCCATTAGTATTCAGTCTAAAGTCCCCACTTTCACAATTCTTAGCTTGCTTAAATCGAGGAACCAACGAATCGTCTTCCAACTACTTCTCTTTGATTAGCAAAATCCAAGTCGGTCTCACTTGCAATTCCACCAACAGGCTTCCATCATTATACAAACTCAATGCAAAGATAACCGCTGCCAACTCCAGATCATGTGTAGGGTAATTCGCTTCATGAGGCTTCAGCTGTCGCGAAGCATAAGTGACTACCTTACCCTCTTACATTAGTACACAACCTAACCCCACGTGTGATGCATCGCTATACATAGTGAAATCCTTCCCAGACTCTAGTTGAATCAACACTGGCACCTCAGTCAGAACCTTCTTTAGCTTATCAAAAGCTTCTTGCTGTTTCTCAGTCCACACAAAAGGTACTCCTTTCCTTATCAGGTTTGTCAATGGCGCTGCGATAAGAGAAAACCCCTCTACAAATCTTCTATAGTAGCTTGCCAAACCCAGAAAACTCCAAATTTTTGATACTGACCTCGGTGGTTTCCAATTCAAAACCGCTTCAATTTTTTGAGGATTTACTCTAATCCCTCAGCTGAAACAACATGACCCAGAAAAGTCACTTCTTGCAACCAGAACTCACACTTACTAAACTTCGCATAAAGCTGCTTCTCTCTCAGAACTTGCAGAACAATTCGGATATGTTCATCATACTTCTCCTCAGTTTCTGAATACACCAATATATCGTCAATAAAGATGACCACGAATCGATCCAAATACGGCTGGAACACTCGATTCATTAAGTCCATAAAAGCTGCAGGCGCATTCGTCAACCCAAAAGGCATAACCAGAAACTCATAGTGACCATACCGAGTTTTGAATACTGTCTTATGAACATCCACCTCCTTTACCCTTAGCTGATGATATCCAGACTGAAGATCGATCTTGGAAAATAGTGAAGCTCCTCTAAGCTGATCAAACAGATCATCAATTCTCGGCAAAGGATACTTATTCTTTATCGTCATTTTGTTCAACTGGCGATAATCGATGCACATTTGCATCGTCCCATCCTTATTTTTCACAAAAAGCACAGGTGCTTCCAATGGAGACACACTCGGTCTAATGTAACCCCTATCTAACAACTCTTGAATCTGAGCTTTTAGTTCCATTAGCTCCTTCGGTGCCATCCTATAGAGTGCGATGGACACTGGTGCCGTTCCAGGCAATAAGTCGATTCCAAACTCGACTTCTTGATTCGGGGGTAATGCAGGAAGCTTTTTAGGGAAAACATCTTAAAACCCATTGACAGTTCTAACTGTCTCCACTGTCATCTCCTTAGTCTCAGTTTAGCTCACGTACGACAAGTACGCCTTGCAACCCTTGCGAATCAGTCTTTTAGCCCTCAAGGCCGAAACAACATTGGACAGATAATCCCTTCGCTCCTCAATAACCATTACCTCCTCGTTCTCGGTCGTCCTCAACACTATTCTCTTAACCGCACAATCCAAAGTTGCCTTGTGCTTAACTAGCCAATCCATTCCCAAAATCAAGTCGAACTCTTCGAATGGCAACTCTATTAAGTCCCCAGTAAAGATCCTACCTTGAGTCTCTAAAGGCACCTCCCTAAAGAGTTTATCTACCCTAACCGAATGACCTAGAGGACTTATCACAGTTACCCCACTCATAGTTTCCTCAGAGTGCACACCCAATGACCTAGAAATATTACATGCAACATATGAGTGTGTTGATCCCACATCAATCAAAGCAGTGCACGGTATGCTAGAAATTAGGAACGTACCAGTTATGACATCAAGTGCATCACTGTCCTCATGGCGACGAGCAGCATACACCAGAGCTGGTTGACGAGCCGCAACATTACCAGCACCCCTGCCAGGTGCTCCACGTCCACGTCCACGTCCATTACCATTTCCGCCTCTGCCTTGACCATGGCCCCTCGGTGGTGATGGTCCACCTCGCACTGGTTGAGCAACCCTTTGATCCACAACTTGATTCTGATCTTGATTCTGTGTTGGTCTCCGCGGACACTCCCTGAACTTATGCTCCTTGGACCCACATCGGAAACATGCCCCAGTTCATTTCTAGCACTCCCTAAATGAGTTTTACCACAGTCTCCATAAGCTTGTGGCCTAACTGTATTCACCGGAACTGCTCAAATCGGTTCTACCACTCTAGCCCTCTTGACATTTCGGTTTGCAGCACCAGAAGATCCAATATCCCTCCTAAAATGGTTTTGATCCTTATCACGATTTTGTCGCTCAGTTTGCTTTACCTCCTCAGCTATCTTGGCCTTCTCCACCAAAGTAGCAAAGTCTCACTCCCTCTGCGTAGCTATCAGCACCCTCAGCTCGTCTCTCAGAGCATCTTCAAAATGGACGCTAT
The DNA here is from genome assembly GCA_020496765.1 of Gossypium stocksii. Taxonomy (NCBI): domain Eukaryota; kingdom Viridiplantae; phylum Streptophyta; class Magnoliopsida; order Malvales; family Malvaceae; genus Gossypium; species Gossypium stocksii. The sequence continues at coordinate 40,578,221 of CM035621.1, forward strand.
GCTCGTACTTAGTAGAAACTATTCCGCTAGCATATCGACTCAACCTTAGAAATTCTGCCTCATACTCAACAACAGATTTATTTCCCTGGGTCAGATTCAGGAATTCCTTTCTGCGAGCTTCCACGTAGCTTGCTCCAACATATTTCCCCTTGAAAGATGTCTTGAATAACTTCCAAGTTACCCGCTCAGCTGGGGTACCTTCCTTTATAGTGATCCACCACTGGTACGCCTCATCTTACAGTAGTGACACAGTCCCTTTTAGCTTCTGCTCCTCCGAGCAGTCCATATCATCCACAATTTGCTCTGTAGCCTCCAGCCAATACTCGGTTACATTTGGAGCCACTCCAGATACACCCCTGAAGACCTCTACTCTGTTAGCATAGAGTCCCTCAGAAATGGATCCCCTATTCATGGGCCCAACATTAGCTCCAACAACCCTTTCCAGAAACCTTAACATGGCCTGGGACAAAGTGTCATCCCCCGCGGCCCGATCGAACGGCCCATTTTCCGCAACTGGTAGTGGTCGTGCCTCAGCAGCTGGCATGTGTTCCGAAGATGAAAACCCAGCTTGAACACTACCTCGGCCACGTCCACGGCCTCGTCCACGAGCAGCTCTCGTACTCGTAACGTCTTATCTGTTTACGAATTTTATGACATTAGTTAATGTTTCAGTTCTTTATTACAGAATATTTTATACTCAGATAAAGTTTCAAGTTTTGTGTTCGCGTATTCGTAGCCTAGCTACTGTCTCAGTCTTCTAGGGTTTAGTTTCCCTACTGTCTCAGTCTTGAAATCATAGTACTATCTTATTCACAGTATCATATCAAGGCTTAGCTCTATCTACAGTATTGTTTCAATTTCAGTACAGTATATAAACAGGGATACTTACAGACTTGGTGCTGGGGATTCAGTGTGCCACTTCTTCAGTTATCAGACTTCAGAAACTCAGAACCTTTCAAATTAAACGTTTAAAACATGCATACTTGGAAGAAAATGAGTTTTGAAAAGATTTTCTAATTTTCCGAAAAAAATATTGATTTCTAAGAAATACCTTTCCTGAGCTTAAGTTGAAAATTTTCAAAAACTTCTTTGGACCCGACCCACAGCCGAGTTGTTGCAACCAGGCTCTGATACCACTAAACGTAACACCCAAACCCAGCCCAGACGTTACGGCCAAGTCTGGTGTGTCACATCACCTATACCTAACCACGTGATCTAGTTACCAATCTTAGGGTGAATTTGTAAAACTGTTGTTGGAGTTTTTAAAAGAAATTCCCGGTTAAATATATTGGTGTCAATTTTACAAAGACTTACTTTGTTGTTCATTTGCCTCGTGTGACGAGTTTTGAAAACGTTGAATTGATTTTTAGGAAAACTCACGTTGATATTTTCTAATCAACTTTAAGTAATGTAAAAATTAATAGTTAAAAACCCATAGGAAAAATAAATTTAGCGGCCTTATTACAACCCAAATAGAAATAATAATGAAAGAAATAAGTAATAAATTAAATGAAAAACTTATTGAACCAGCGTTCAATTTTCCGTAGCCAATCTGAATCCCTCCCAGCTCCAAGTCCATTGTCTAAGGGTCACGTGCAAGGATGGAAAGAAGAGGGGGTGAGTTTGGTAAACTCAGTGTGTAAAGAATCCCATCCAGAGCCCAAATCAGCTCAGGCCCACTGGGCCTAAGCCCTATCCCAACACAATATTAACTGGGCCGAAGCCTTTCGTGTATCAGTACTGGGTCTTAGCCCCTTTTCAGACACAATATCACTAGGCCGAAGCTTTTCATATATCGGTAAACAGTATGGCCCAAAGGCCCATTTCAATAATAAATCATGAATTCATGCAAAAACCCATATCAATCTGTGGGGAAGCTACTCAACCCACCCAACCGCTACTCTCCACCTGTACCAACCAACACACCATGTGGGGAGAACTACTCAACCCACCCAACCACTACTCTCCACTGGCAGCATAGCTGCTTTATTATATAACATGAGGCCTAGCCTCTTTTGGTAATTAGGGCAAAGCCCTTTTTGATAAATTGGGGCAAAGCCCTTTTCGGTAAACTAGGGCAAAGCGCTTTAGCACATCCTCCATTCATATAAATCCCAACCCCATGCATTCAATGATCATGACATGGCATATAATAAACATAATCGATAAAGCATGCAAATTAGTCTAATTTAACCCTAGGGGTATAACAGTCATTTTACACCTAGGGGTAAAATTGTAATTTCTCACATTTTAGGGTGTTTTAGTAGTTATTCCACTTATTTTAGGGTTTTATTCCTATTTTAGTCACTAATAACCCTACTTTCATCACTGCACATTGTTTAACTCGTTTTAACAACTTTTAGTCACTAGGCCCTAAAACCCCTAATGGGCCCTGCAATGTCTTTTTTAGCGTTTTAAGCCCATTCGGTCCAAAACTTACAATTAATTATTAATGTAACCCATTTTAAACCTACAGTCTATTAGAATACATCTATCGTTCATTTTTACCCATATGGGCCCGTAAGCCCATTGGGCCTATATTCAGCCCATCGAGGCCCATCTTACCGAAATGCATAAAATTTCGCACTTAGCCCCTTGGTCACTAGCGATCACCGATTCTACCATCTATTGAGTATTCACATACTCTCAGTTCCACAAACTGTCGACCTTTCGATCACTTTTTTGGTCACTATGGCCTTTGCCAAATTGAACTAAAGAAGGGTTCGATACACACCTGTTTGACGATTTCACTGGTAAGATCTCCTCTAAAATGATCCTAAAATTGATTAGACCACATTAACATCTAAAACCAAATCGAACACTTACCCCTATTTCAATACACACATTCAGCCACCCTCCAACAATGGCCTCAAATGCTTACCTTTGTCGAAGTTGGGACTAGATCTAGATCTAGTCTTTCTCCCTTGCCTAAGCCTTCAGCCAAGTGCCTCTAAAACACAATAATACCAAAAGAAACCATGTGTTAATGACTCATAGCGCCCCATGCCCAAATCAGCAATCTCCTTAGATTTTAGGGACTTCGGCTTTTACCAAATTGCAAAATACTTATAGATCTGAGTCGATAAACACTTACCACTGATTTCTCTTTGGTTTCTTTGCAGATCTGATGTAGATCTATCCCCTAAACTCTAGCAGAACCCGAATCTTTGAGATCTAAAGTTTCGGCTAAGAATCCCCAAAAGAATGGCATTTTCGACTTTTGACTGGTGTAGAAGGTGATGATTTGAGGGTATAAATTTGGGTGATGTTGTCGACAAGGGTAGGGATTTAATGGATTAAAGAATCAGCCACCATAGATGAAAAGAATGGGGAGAATTCGGCTAAAAGAAATTGATAGGAAAAGGCAGTTTTTAGGATTTTTGGTTTCTTTGACAATCGGCTATGGTAGTTTTTAGAAGATTGGAATTGAAAGAAAAGATGAATAAGGTGGTGAGGAGGTTTTGGCTAGAGAAGATAGCAAAAAGAAAAGAAAAAGAATGGAGAAGAAGAAAGCAAAAGTGAGATCGACACAGAGAGTATGAAACTTGCGTTTTCGGTCACTATATGAAACTAAGAGGAGAATAGAGTTAAGGTGGTTAACCCTAACTGTCAGTACAAAAGAAAAGAAAGCTAAGTTGCCCTAATTTCCACTTAAACAATCGGCCCACACTCCCCTAAAGCCCTTGCCAAAATTTTACTTAAGTGAGCACATACCCGGCACATCCCTAAAAATAAAAATTAACCATACGCTTACCTTGCAGCTTGAACCCTGGACCCTTTTACTCCTTCCCAGGTGCCACTTTTTTAAGAACTTAGTGGCGCCTCCTTGCCACTGTTCCAAGGCCCTACTTGTGTCATGTTTCATGAAGTTTTTCTTAAAAGCTCACTTGACCAGGTCCCCTTTCACTAAAAATTCAACCTTGATAATTTACCGGGTTTTAACCTAAGCTTTGGCCTTCTAAAGGCCCATTAACACTCTTAAACAAATTTCTAGCAATCAAACACCCAAAATTTCAAAATTTCCCCAAAATCACAAAAACTTAAAAATTCCTGAAAATCAGGGTGTTACAAGTTTAATGATCTAATAGATATTTTGTCTCTCTATTTAGCTCAAAAAGCTAACGAAGGTCAAAGCAATAAGGGCAAGGGAATAGTTGAGTAGACTACAGTAGTAGACTTTCTGGTGAGTTCCTTCTTTATTCGATGTGTTATAAAATCCATTTTTGTCTAAGTTATGTAAGATAAGTGTTCCCTCCCAATGATGTAATATGTGGTTATAGTGGTGTTAAACCAACGTTGTCAGCATGAGAATGATCAGTTCATGTTTTGAGATCAAATACCCTCCTTTTTGTGTGAACAAGTATCATTTATATGTGAGATGTGATATGTGATAAATGAGAATGAGATATATTTGTGATGCCTCCGATAGGGTAGCTATATTACAAACTGGATTGGCAAGTCACAAGAAAACATGTTCAACTACACGAAATGATATGAGGAGTTAAGGGGTGGAGAATATGCTTATGAATACGACTGATTAATATGATTCTGATTCTGAATTCTAGGTCTGATTTTGGCACAAGTATAACTCATGTGTAAAACATGTACATTATATTAATTTATGGATAATCGGGTAGATAGTGTTCACCAATAAGTCGTGTTAAGTTGACAGATCGAGTCTGTCTAAAAACTATGAATGCCATTGGGCATATTATGTTTATTGTGTCTAAACCTCTACAAAAGGTTGAGTATTATTATGAGTACTAATGCTTGTCTAAACCTCTGTTAATCTTTCCTTCTTAGGTCTGTTGATTGAAGAAAGAGATTCTGTAGAAAGGGACTACACTAGAGTTACTATTGATAGTGAGTCACTTGCCTATTTATATATCATGCATGACCATTTAGAAGGGTGGCATGTTGACCTGTTTGTAACCAACTTTGTAATAATTTATGTCTTTTACTAAAACACTATTTTCTGAAATATTTTATGAACTCCTGAAATATATGTTAGATCTTTTTGATGATGGTTTATCATATCATCTTTTAGGCGTATATGCCAAACTATTTTGAATGATGTTTAATTGCCAGTGATACACTTAAAACTTATGTATGTGAAATAAGCCATCTTACGATTTATATAACTTTAACAACTTTTATAAGGTTTTTGCCAAATATTTGTCTAAAACTGTTTACTTGGCGTATAATTAATTTGATTGTTTTGTTATTGTTATATTGAGGTTTACACCAAACTTGGGGTATACACCGAGACCACTAAGCTTTAAAAATATCAAGTATTTTTGTCAAATTAATTTGGTTTTTAAGTTGTGACACATCATACTCGGATCCGATAATCAGGTCGGTATGGGTGTTACAAAACAACACAAGAAAATCAGGTTATAATAGAGTGAAAATAGATTGCAACGAAGAAACTCCTCCCCTTAGCTCTAGTAGTTCCCCCTATTTTCATGTGTTGTGGTGTTATAGTATGCCCAAAGACCAATCATGAGATGATTGTAATTACATACTTGTTTTACCTTATTTATTAATATAAGGCATTTTCATTATTATTTAAATTTCTTTTTTTGTGTATATAAATAAATTGAATTATAAAAAGTCCTAAGAAAAATATGATTATTCTTAAAGGGTCTTTAGTCAATTATTATTGTGGGCTTGTGCAACAATAATGCATTGAGACCAATGTGTAGTTGATTGATGAAAAAATGTTGTCATTGACATAGAGATGTCAATGTAACACCCCTAACTCGTATCAGCAGCCGGAATAGGGTTACGAAGCATTACAGGACTTATCATATAATTAATTATACAATTCAAATTCAATTTACATATCCAAATATAAGTCATTCACATACACTCAAATAGTCCCTAACACGAGCCCTCGAGGCCCAAAACAAACCTTAAAAACAATTTAGGACTTGAACGAGAACTTATAGAAATTTTAAGAAAACATTGAAAACTTTGAAGGTACAAGGGACACACGCCCGTGTGGCCAGGCCGTGTGTCTCACACAACCAAAAGACACGCTGTGTCACATGCCATGCTGACATTCAAAATGGGGTCACATAACCTTGTCCTAGACTGTTTCCGACCCTGTGTAACTCTCTGACTTGTGTCACACGGCCAACCACACGCCTGTGTGACTAGCCCGTGTAACTCACTAACTTGCTTTCATTAAAAACTACAAGGGACACACGGCCGTGTCACCTGACTGTATGTCACACACGACTGAGTTACACGCCCATATCTCTACCCGTGTGGACGAAAATAGGCTATTTTTGTAACACCCCTTACCCGAGTCCAATGCCGGGAAGGGCACGAGGCATTACCAAACTTAATCATGCCTGAACATACAAACTCGGGCTATAAAATTTCATTTCCAATTAAAAATTTTCATTTATTCCCTTATTATCCTTATTATAGGCTTACGAGGCCCAAAACGTACATTGGGTGTGTTTCGGAACCAATTCGAGAACTGTCAAGCACTTAAAATTTTTTTTCTTAAAATAGGGCCATACACCTGTGTGGGATGGGACACGCTCGTATGGGCAGGCCGTGTGGTCACACACACCCATGTCCCTAGCCTGTATCAAATTTATTTTATTTCGAAGCTACAGGGGTTTCTACACGGTTGGACCACATGCTCGTGTCTACAGAAGGACGTGTTCTCAACCCGTGCTACAATCTAACTTTACTCAAAGCATACATTGGAATTCACACGGCCAAAGCATATACCCGTGTGCTCAGCCCGTGTGCAACACTGGCTTGGCTAATTTGTAGGCAGGGGACACACGGTCTATCAACATGTCCATAGGGGATGACCGTGTGTCACATAGGGCCAAGGTACACGCCCGTGTGCCTACCTACGTGGACAATTACAGGCTATTTTCCAAGCCTTTTGCCACCCTGAAACTTATCCAACCACAACATCCATTTCAATATCACACCATATGACATTCAATAAAATCTAATACTCAAAACTTAAGGCATTCATCATCATTCATTCATCCTACTTAAACATCCAACTTCATCAACATTGCATAGAATTAACTAAAGCAATATTAGCCCATTTCTAAAGGCTATTACAACATGACTTAAGTAATACCAATAACCAACATGTTTGGCTACCCTAAAATGACACATATCAAAATGACAAAGTTTCCTATACATGCCATACTCAAAATAGCTAACTACGCTATACTCGAAATGGATGGCTTGATAGTGTCACTTTGAGCTTTGACTTTAACGATCCCCGAGCTTGTTCGGCAAGACTACAAGGAAAAGGAAAAAGAAAAGAAGTAAGCACATATATGCTTAGTAAGTTGCATGAAATAATACCGCAACATATTTAAAGAAACATCATCTAAATCTAAAGTCATGAAATATCATACAAGGTCTCATTCATTCTCATGACTTACTCATCATTATGGCTTACTCAATCATGTGATTTATACAATCTTGTAATTCACTCATGCTTTTCTTGCTGTTATACTCATGACAATATATTTTCAATTTCTCGTAACTTACCCAGGTACACCTGTAACACTCATCATAAAACTTTAGTCTTTTTCATTAAAATGATCAACTTGAGTACCTTACACGTTAAATCATTTAGAATATCGAATGATACCCGTATGTCAACCTCATGATAAAATGCCAATGCCATATCCCAGATATGGTCTTACATGCAATCACATGCTGATGCCAATGCCATGTCCCAGACATGGTCTTACATGGGATCACGTTTCGATATCAATGCCATGTCCCAGACATGGTCCTATATGAGATCGTAAACCAATGCTGAAGCCATGTCCTAGACATGGTCTTATAGGGGATCTAAGTCTCATCTCGGTGTCGATGCCATGTCCTAGACATGGTCTTATACGAGACCTCATGTCGATGCCAATGCCATGACCCAGACATGGTCTTACATGGGATCTCAATTCAGTGTCGAAGCCATGTCCCAGACATGGTCTTATACGAGACCTACAATTCCTCATGTTTTGACTACAGTATCCTTCGTATTCCTTAACTTTTAACTGGGCTTTCTCATTTATTTCATCATCATTTCTTTATGAATTTCATATCAATAAACTTCATAGAAATACATAGAATTCATAAAATAACATCATAATAATTTTCACTATGCAAAATGCTAAATAATTACATAGAGCTTACCTCGATTTTAAAAAATTCGGGAAATATTAGGATTTACTCCGCTACTTTGCTTTTTCCCCAGTTTCGATCTGGGCTTCGTGTTTCTTGATCTAAAATGATAAATTTCATCCATTTAGTACTCACATTGGCAAATTATAAATTTCATCCATTTAGTACTCACATTGGCTAATTAGCCCATAATTCATACTTTGGAAAAATTATAATTTTCCCCTAAACTTTCACTTATTTACAAAATGGTCCCTAGGCTCGTAAAATGAAATGCACTTATTTTCTTGGTTACCCAAGCCTAGCCGAACCTTATATGTACTCATAATAGCCTACATTTCTCATCAATTTATACTTTTACTGCACATTTTACTAATTTTACAATTTGGTCCCTATTAGGGACTTTCATGAAAAATCACCTAGAAAAAGGTGTGTACTACACTTTAAACTTTCATATTCTACCACTAGGCATCAAAATACTTGCATGCCATGCATGGGTATATTTTTAGCATAAACCCTAGCTCAAATTAGTGGTAGAAATAGCTAAATCGAGTTACGAGGATTTCAAAAATATGAAAAACATGAAAAACGGGGCTAGGAGAAGAACATGAAAAACGGGGTTAGGAGTCATTTACTTAGAGCTTGAAAAGATGAAACAAACCCTAGCTATGGAGCATGAGAATTTCGGCACCCATAGGAAGAAGATTGACACATTTTTGCTTTCTTTTTCCCTTTTTATTTCATTAATTTACCAAATGACCAAAACGCCCTTATGGCATTTCTTTAAAATTTTACCCATTCTTGGGCATTTTTGTCCATCATGCTAATAAATGGTTTAATTTCTAAATAAAGACTCCCAATAATTATTCTAATGCTAATTCATCCTTAAAGCTTCTAGAAACCCAACTTTGCAACTTTTGCAATTTAGTCCTAAAGGACAATTTAACCACTAATTCATAAAAATTCCTTCATGAAATTTTCTCACTATCATGCAATCATATCAATAGCTTAATAATAATCATGAAATATATTTTTCTACTTTGGATTTGTGGTCTCGAAACCACTATTTTGGCTAGGCCCTAATTCGGACTGTTATAATTTTCTAAGCCACATTTCTCACCCAATTTTGGTGCCAACCTACACATTTCAATAGTATATAACCATAACCAAAATAGACATTCAAACCAATCCAAAATCAAACCTAAAACATGCAATATCCATGTACTCAACATGATATCTATAAGCGCATTCATTTGACCACTTTAAGTCATACCAATTACACTTACAAAGTCTACCTAAATGGTCAATTACTTATATGAGGTATTGTACCTAAAACATAGCATGCGTACTCATATCAATTCCAACCATTTGGTGCCAAAACACAATTGAACAAGTAAGTCATTCATATAACAACTATGCATCACATACCATAAGGCCATTTATACATATATACAAATCAAAATATATGACCACTTTACAAGCCAATTCAAATGGCCAAAACTCATCAAGACATTTAGGTTACATTAGCCAAAAGACCTATACATGTCATATAACAAAAAGACGCAAAGTTCAAAAGTACCAAATCCACTATTGGATAGTGGGATGAGATCTCTGATGACTTCCAATTTGAGCAAGCTTTCGAATTACTATAAAACATGGAAAAGTAAACAAAGTCAGCTATTAAGCTTAGTAAGCTCGTATGGCTAATAAGTACAATTTAACATTCATTCACAATTTAAAGAAACATAAGTAAACATAGATAAAATTCCAATCAATCCAAGATTAGCACATTATCTCAACCATAGTAGTCACGTATGAATACACCACTACAACTTACATTTCGTACTTCTCACGAGTACCTAAACTGATACATATCATCTCTTATATCCTTGTACCATCATCTGTGCTTGTTGAAGCATTTGGAATAATATTGGATACTCAGGTATCTCACACACTAATTGCCATATACGTGGTTTAACCACCTCTATCTCATATCTCATATAAATGCTCACTCTCGAGCCATCACTGGGTCTACTCACACAAGCTGACAGTCAAGACGTAGCTACACGGTGCTTCTCACACAAGCTGACGAGTAGCCGTAACACATGCTGGAAAAATCAGCCACCGGTAGGACGTACAGGACCAGCACCCAAAACACATAAATCACGTTAACCCCTAATGACATGTCATTTGTGTCCTATCTATTCCTAAGGTTCAACCGGGATCCATTCACTTGCCGATAACTTGTCGAGATTCTCCGCAGTATCATATTATTACAATTATATCAATTAAACATTTAAACACATATAATTTAATGCTTATTAAACATATGAACTTACCTCGATATAGTTCGGATGAAAACTATCGTCTAGTCGATAACTTTGTCTTTTCCCCAATCTAGATCCGTATGTTGTTTTTCTTGATCTATATAATGAAATTTAACTATTTTAAATGTCATTCTATTCAATTTAATCCAATTTTCATATTATGGAAAAATTACCATTTTACCCCTAAACATGTGACTTCTTTACAATTTAGTCTCTATATCATAAAAACGCAAATTCATACAATTTAACTTATACCCATGCTAGCCGAATTTTATATAGACCCATGTAGTCCTTATATTTCATGTATTCACACATTTTACCACATAATTTTCACTTTTGTCAATTTAATCCTTATTTGACAAATTTATTAAAATTCAATTAACAAATGTTGTTTATCTAACAATAAAGATTCATTTTCTATCATCAAACACCAAAACACATACATATTCATCAATGGTAAAACCCTAACTCTTTAACAGTTTTGCAAATTAGTCCTTGGGCTAGTTAGATTAAGTTATAACGACTTCAAAAACACAAAAATGATTAATAACTGAGTCAAAAATCACTTACATGTGTAAATAGAAAAATATATATGATTTTTCCTATATAATTAATCACCTTTTTACTTAATTTTATTGCTAAAACTTAGTAATTGTTTATTAAATTTATGAAATATGTAGAAATATGAAATTAGGACATGGAAATTATTAAAATGTAATTTTATGTTTTATTATATAGTTTTCATGCATAAAATGGCTTATTTTATATTAATTTAAGCATATTATATTTTTAAGTTATAAAGTGGGCCATGCATGATTTAATTTAATAATAAAATATACAGTTATTTTTAATAAATTATTTTTATATGTTTCATTAATAAAAATTGGGTCAAATTAATTAGGTAAAATTAATTAATTAAAGTGGTTAATTTGCATTGTTTGGCCCCCTGATTTTTCTGTTATTTTCAGATCGGTGGGAGAGCTTTAATTCACTTGTAAAGCCGTCCCAATTAGGCTAAATCAGCCCCTAATTTTGGCTGCACATGGAGATTAATAAATCAACATTTGGGTTAATTGCATGAAGTCCCTGAAGTATTAAAGAAATTGGAGATTTACCTGAAGATTTGCCGGAGGCTGAGTCTTTCTCCTACATGATGTGGCACAAGAATCAAGCTAAAAAAAGCCTATTAAGACCCTTTCCTACATGTATGGCTGACAACTCTTGGAAGGATTTGAAGTGGATGAACACTTCTATTTTTAGTAAACTCACTCCCCAACCTCACCTATAAATAAGACCCTTCACCTCACTTCTCAAATCATCCCTCATTCGTCCATTCTCTTCTCTTCTCTCATTTTCTCTCAAATTCTCTCTTCTCCCCACGCCATCCACCTTCATTCCTTAAGAGGTTTTAGCTATTTAGCCTATTAAGAAACCTTGGTTGGCCACCTCGGAGAGCCATCAGCAAAGGAGCAAGCAAGAGCCGAAGGAGTTCTCACCATTCAGAGTCTTGGGTGACAGCCGTCTGAATATGGTTTAGTCTTTCTTTTCTTAAATTTAATTTGAATGTTTGCTATGAGTTCTTTGTTCTTGTTTTCGACAATGATAGCTTAATTTTCTTTAAGCTAGGATGATTATTTTAATTAAATAATATTTATTTGATTCATGCTTAAAATGTTTTGTGCCTCAATCAATCATGTTTTCAATTAAAATCAAGTCTGTATTTCGTTCATACGTGATTGAAATGCACCTAAATTAGCTGAGCGATCCTAACCAGACAACGGCTAATGGACGCATAATTGAAATGTGCATGCTTAGTTTAGATCATTAAACTGATTAAATTGTAGGTTGCATAACATCCCTAGTACGGCTCTGTTATCTGCATATTTTTTAGATTTGTGTGATTAAATTGTTTCATACCTTAATCCGTCCCTGTTACTTCACATGAATACTAAGAAATCCTTAAATGGTTTTCAAACTCGTGAAAGGTCGAGTTGCTATGGAATGTTTTTTCGAATATTATTAAGCATGTTGGAAATAAATTAAGTTTAATTAAAGTAATTATCCTAGCTTATTTATGTTAGAATTGTTGTATATCGTGTTAAATTTGCTAAAATCTATTTCATTCATATAGTTGCATACTTAGGATAATTTGCATTAGGGATCATTGCATCTAGTTATTTTAATTCTTATCAATCATCATTACTAATCAAATTGAGTTTTTATTCACTGAATTGGTAATATAATTTTATAAATAATTGACTTTGCACTAATACAATCCCTATGGAGACGATAACTCTTTATACTTACTTATTACTTGAGCGACTGTGTACACTTGCACCAACCGACTGTTACAAGTTTTTAGCACTGTTGCCGGGGATTGTTAATTGTCGCCAGAGTTATTTTTTGTGAAATTATTTATTTTCAATTTGGTTTATTTCTAACATTACTAACTTATTCTTTTTAATTTTGTAAATTTCTCTCAGGAGTTTATGAGCATAGATCGGATTATCGATTTACTCCATGTAGACCCTGAAATCGAGCGAACCTTTAGACAAAGAAGACGTGAACGAATAGCCCAAAGACAAAATGAGATGGACTTTGGAAATCGAAATCAAGACCAAGGTAATGAAGTCGATCATCCACGAAATCCCATCCTCATCGCCGATGATAGGGACCAATGCATCAGACAATATGCTGTGCCTCTTCAATGAGTTGAATCCAGGAATTAGAAGGCCAGATATTGAGGCAACCCAATTCGAATTGAAACCAGTTATGTTTCAAATGCTACAAACGGTGGGCCAGTTCAGTGGTATGCCCACAGAAGATCCGCATCTCCACCTTCGATCATTTATAGAGGTGAGTGATTCATTCAAGATAGCCGGTGTGACTGATGACGCGCTGAGGCTGAAGTTGTTCCCTTACTCGTTGCCAGATCGAGTATGAGCATGGCTCAATTCGTTGCCACCAAGTTTCATATCTACATGGCAAGAATAGCAGAGAGATTTTTGGTTAAGTATTTCCTGCCTAGCAAGAACGCTAAGCTAAGGAACAAGATCACAACTTTCCAACAAGTAGATGACGAGTTTTTGTATGAGGCTTGGGAGCGATTTAAAGAGTTACTTCGCAAGTGCCCTCAACATTGGATTCCGTATTGTATCCAGTTGGAGACATTCTATAATGGTCTAAATGTGCATACAAGATTGATGGTAAATGCTTCTGCGAATGGTGCAATTTTGTCTAAGTCTTATAATGAGGCTTATGAGATCATCAAGAGGATTGCAAGCAACAATTATCAATGGCCAAAAAATCATACAGCTTCAGGAATATGTGTAGCTGGAGTTCATGAAGTTGATGCTCTCACTTCATTATCAGCTCAGTTATCGTCTATCTCCTAGATGTTGAAATAGTTTACCGCTAACAACTCTAATAATTTTGCAGCTCAGCCACCAAGCTAGTTTCCTGTGCATATTGTGGGAAGGGTCATTCTTTTGAGAATTATCCATCAAATCCCGAGTTAATATATTATATGGGGAACCAGCAGGTAAATATGAGTGGACAAGGACCCCAGTCCAACTTCTACAATCCTTCATGGCGTAACCATCCTAACTTTTCTTGGAGCAACCAAGGAATGGACCGAACAACTTTATGCAGCAGAAACCCAAGCAATCCCAAGGGTATATTCAGTAAGCCCCAAGGCCAGCCCAAGCTGAGTCATCAAACAGTTTGGAGAACTTATTAAAGGCATACATGGTGAAGAATGACGCTTTGATCCAGAGCCAAGCAACAACACTGAAGAATTTGGAGAACCAAATGGGTCAGTTAGCTACAGAGCTTTGCAATAGACCGCAAGGAACTTTGTCTAGCGATACTGAGAATTCGAGAAACTTAGGTAAAGAGCATATCAAGGTAGTGGCATTACGAAGTGGTAAAGTTCTGGAGCCCCAAGTGATTGATGTTGAAGATGATCTTACGAGGAAAGAGAAAGACAACCAGTCGCTAAAATTCCTATACCAAAAGAGTCAGAATCTGCCAAGTGTAACACCCTGAATTTTGGGCCTAGAAGTATTGGGCCTTGAGTTTGGGTTCGGGTAGAAGGCGGCCTGAACAATTTGGATGTTTTAAATATTATTAAAAAAATTACTATTATTATTAATTTCATGTTTAGTTTAGTATTTATGTAAATTAGGAAAGATGGGTAATGTGGGAAAAGTCCTGGGCTCGTCCCAGAGCTCTAGAAAAAAATTTAATTTTTGCTTCTTTAGGGAGATCCTAGCATTAGGCCTTATAAATAGGTTGGTTTGAAATTTGACACAAGGGAAAGCCTGGCCCAGTGGCAAAAGGTGCTAGGCAGCAGGAAGGGGAACCAGGTTCAATTCCCAGTATGCGCAAATGTGGGTTTTTTTAACAACTAGGGATCTTCGCAAGAAGGCCTTATAAGTGCCTGGGGAGGAAAGATGACACAATCAGGTGAGTGGCGTGTTGGTAAGATACGGGTAGTGTAGCTGAAGGGTAGGGGTTCGAGTCTGGTAGGTAGCGATATTTTTAGTTTTATTTTTAAGGTAACCGAGGCTTCAGTAGGTAAGGCTTATAAGTAATCGTAACGGTATTATAACAAAAGAGAAGTCGCGTCACAGTGGCAAGTAGCGTGTGTGGGTGCCTGAAGGTCTCAATTTCAAGCTACTGTGTGCGCAATGGGCTACCTTTTTGCTACACGTATGGGGAGAGTGATGCAATTGGACCGAAACTCTTCCTAGCAGCAATTTGAGTCGGCCAAGCGGTGGACTGTGCTGCTGATGGGTGTAAGAAGTTTGAATGAAATTCAAACCTTTCTATTGGCTAAAATCAATGAGAATTTGATTTTAGGAAGGATTTTTGTGTCGAAATAGGACTCATTCGGCTATAGGCAATTAAGTGTCGAATTGCTCTTAAAATTTTGGCCTTTATGAGTTGTTTTCTTCCTTGTTGGTTTACTGTATTTTTTGAATTGTGTTAGCCGACGTGGTTGGGGCCCATCCACATCTATTGTTGTTTTTCTAATTGACTTCCATTCTTTTGTTCTTATTCTCTTCTACTTTCTTCTTTAACTGAATCCAATTGAAGCAATCTCTTTTTTCTCCAACCTTCTTGGTGATTACCATAAAGAGCTGAAACTGAATCCACCATTGTTGATTATCTGTTTGATCAAAACTTCATGTTCGTTATCTTTTCCAAAGCCAAACCCAACACCATAACCCTTGTCGACATCTTTTTCCATTACAAAACTTCTATCTTTTCTCCTTCATCATACCAAAAGCTGAAATCTTCACATTCATAAAGGATTCAGGAATTGAACCCTTAGATCTCTTAGATTCACTCTCTACTCGTGTTTAAAGGCTAGATCTATTTCAGATCTAAGATAGAAAAGGGTCGGAAGCATTCTTGTCTAGTAGATATTGGGTAAGTACTCAGATTCTTTCTTTCCATTCATTATTTTGGGATTTAAGGAAAAGTCAAAAACCCCTATGTAGGGTGACTGTCGATTGGGGCTAAAGGCTCTATTGGTCTTATTGTTCGGTTGGTTATGTGATAGGGTGGACTAAAGGTCAACAATCGAGGAGTGTTGGGGGCTAGGATCATTGGAGCGACTAGATCTGAGCCTAGTCAGTGTTTTCGACAAAGGTAAGCGTTCTAGGGCCATGAAGGATGTTGGCCAAATAGGGTGATGGTGATTACTTTAGTTGTCATTGATTCATAAGTCTAACATTGTAGTGATCGATTGTAGGATACACGTGTGGGAGATCTCGTCAACGTCTGTTACAAATCAGGTGTGTAAACGAACACCCTCTAGTAGACTAAATCAGCAAAAGTCGAAAAGCAAAATGCCGAAATTCTAGCATTTCATGGGCTTGCGAGCGTGCAAGTGCTCGTGGGTCAATTGAAAGCAGTAAGATCTATAATTGAAATTGGTAAAGTTGATATGTGCGCAATTTCGTGCGCCTTGGTGAATTTGGGCCTCAAGGGGCTGATTTGGGCCCAATGGGCTTACGGGCCCATATAGGTAGAAGCGAGCGGTAAGTGGGTTCTGGTATTTTGTAGGTTAAACTGTTAAAACCACTGTGAAATTTGGGCTAAGTGGGCCAAAATAGGGGTTTTAGGGCCCAATAGCTCTAAAGTGGGTAATCGGGCTAGATAAGCTACTTAGACGGAAATTGGACTATTAATCACTGTAATAAGCATGAAACCCTAAAAATTGGTATAATTACTGAAATACCCCTTAAGGGTAGAAAATTACTATTTTACCCCTAAGTGCAAAATGACCATTATACCCCTAGGGTTAAATTTGACCGAAATGCATGCTATACTTTATCTGTTCACTGTATGCCATGACATGTTTAACTGGTGCATGGGTTTGGGTTTATTGATGGAGGAAGTGCTAAGTGGCATTGCCATGTTTACTGAAAGGGGCTTTGCCTCGGTTTTACTGTTAGTGGCTTGGCCACATTATTTGATTAAGCAGCTATACTGTGACTATGGTGTGTAGGGCTGGGTGGGTTGAGTTATTCCCCACATGGTGTGTAGGGCTGGTACGGGTGGTGTGTAGGGCTAGACATGGGCTGGGATTTGCATACATGCATTATTCTATTCTGTTCTGTTACTGTAATGGGCCTATGGGCCGCACTCCTTACTGTAAAAGGCTAAGGCCTAGTAAATACTAAATCTGAATAGGGCTATAGCCCAGTTAATTGGATTTGAATAAGGCTTCGACCCAGTTATTGACTGAAACTAGATAGGGCTTAGGCCTAGTAAGCTTGGGCTGATTTGGGCTCTGGTTGGGCTTTCTTTACACACTGAGTTTCCCAAACTCACCCCTTCCTTTCATCTATGCATGTGAGCCCTAAGCTAGTGGACTTGGAGCTAGAGGGATTCGGAGTGACCACGTGGACTGCAGTTGGACAATTTGCTTTAATTAATTCATTTTTCAGTATTTTTACTTAAATTAATTTTCATTTGGTTTGGGTTTGTAATAAGGCCGCTTTAAGTATATTAATTTGGGTTTTTAATTCTTTATTTATAATTTGATTTAAATGGATAGATTAAGGCTGCGCGGGTTTTTCATTAAAATTAAACAACATTTTCAAAATGAAACACACGTATCGAATGGATAACAAATAGACGAACTAGATCTTGTAACAAAATAAATTTTAAACTGGTAGTGGATAGGATGATCACAAACTAAACCTGGAATTTTCTTATCAAACATTAGTAACGGTTTTGCAAAACTCACCCTAAATGCAATAGCTAAGGAACATGATTAGTCCGTCGTTGATGTGACACACCAGACTTGGCTGTAACGTTTGGGCCGAGTTTGGGGTGTTACACCAAGTCTGACAAGGTAAATCCTAATTACCAAATTCAGATATTGTAACATCTTCTTTGGATGCAGATTTATCTACTCAGAAGAGTTGTCTGATCCAACTAAAGTTCCATCACATTTATATCCGCAAAGATTGCAACAACATTAGCAGAAACAGGAGGTGCAGTTCAAGAAGTTTCTCAATGTTCTGAAACAGCTACACATCCACATCCCGTTGGTGGAGGCTTTAGAGCAAATGCCGAACTATGTGAAGTTTATGAAGGATATACTATCCAAAAAGAAACGACTGAGTGAGTATGAGACTGTTGCTTTAATGAAGGAGTGCAGTGCGTTCTTGCAGACTAAGTTGCCACTGAAGTTAAAGGACCCAGGAAGCTTTACGATACCCTGCAACATCGGTGAATCTTATAGGGGTAAAGCTTTATGTAACTTAGGAGCAAGTATCAACTTGATGCCTAAGTCCATTTTCAAGATGTTAGGAGTAGGTGATGTACGACCTACAATTGTGACGCTTCAGCTAGCGGATCGATCTATAGCCTACCCCGAAGGAAAGATCGAGGATGTTTTGGTAAGAGTTGATAAATTTATTTTTCCCACTGATTTCATTATCTTAGATTTTGAAGCAGATAAGGAAGTGTCGATCATCCTTGGAAGACCATTCCTAGCCATGGGAAGAATGTTAGTTGATGTACAGAAAGGCGAACTCATTATGCGAGTTCAAGACAATCAGGTAACTTTTAACATTCTGAAAGCGATGAAATTTCCCGGTCCAGCAGAAGAGTGTTCAGTTATGGAAGAAATAGAGACCTTGGTGTCTATGGAAAGAAATTGTGAAGAAGATCCATTGGAGAAAGCCTTAGAGTTTGACCCTTTGGAGGATGAAGAAAATGAAGAAAACATGGCTTTGATGGAAGCCAATTCGAGGAAGTTTAGTCAGACTACACGATTTGAACCGTTGGAGTCAGAAGTCAGAGAATTTATTCAACCCAAGTTGTTAATCAATGAACTACCTAAACTCGAGCTAAAGGTACTCCCTTCCCATTTGAAATACATTTATTTAGGTGACTGTTCTATTTTGCCTGTGATTATTTCAACAGACTTAACGAAAGATCAAGAGGAGCGACTAGTTACTGTTCTAAGGAAATTCAAAAAAGCAATTGGTTGGACCATAGATGACATTCGAGGTATAAGCCCTTCTTTCTGCATGCACAAAATCATTTTAGAGGAGGGTGAAAGAGCTCAAATTGATGGGCAAAGAAGACTTAATCCGATTATGAAGGAAGTGGTGAGAAAGGAGATAATCAAATGGTTAGATGTAGGAATCATCTATCCTATTTCAGATAGTTCGTGGGTAAGTCTAGTGCAGTGCGTGTCGAAGAAAGGGGGATCACGATTGTTGAAAACCAGCAAAACGAGTTGATTCCAACGAGAACTGTTACTGGGTGGAGGATCTGTATTGATTACAAAAAACTGAATAAAGCTACTCGGAAGGACCATTTTCCATTGCCTTTTATGGATCAGATGTTAGATCGACTGGCATGTAATGAATTTTACTATTTCTTAGATGGATATTCGGGATACAATCAAATAGTTGTAGCTGCAGAGGACCAACATAAGATAACGTTTACTTGTCCATACAGTACGTTTGCTTTTAGGCGAATGCCTTTTGGTTTATGTAATGCACCTGCAACATTCCAACGATGCATGATGGCAATATTCATTAATATGGTTGAAACTTTTGTTGAAGTTTTCATGGATGACTTTTCTATTTTTTATAACACCTATGATATTTGCTTGAGTAATTTAGCTAAGGTACTAAAGAGGTGCGAAGAGACAAATCTTGTCTTTAATTGGGAGAAGTGCCATTTTATGGTTAAGGAAGGGATTGTCTTGAGACATAAAATCTCAAAGAAAGGAATTGAAGTTGATAGAGCAAAGGTGGATGTAATTGAAAGATTACCGGCTCCAATCAATGTGAAAGGAGTCAGAAGTTTCTTAGGCCATGCCAGGTTTTACCAAAGGTTTATGAAGGATTTTTCGAAAATTTCTAAACCACTATGTTTATTGTTAGAGAAAGATACAGTGTTTGATTTCAACAAAGCATGTTTAGAAGCTTTTAAAGATCTGAAGAAACGATTAGTCTCAGCCCCAATAATTGTTAAACTCGATTGGAGCTCACCTTTTAAGCTGATGTGTGATGCGAGTAACTATGTTGTTGGAGCTGTGATGGGTCAAAGAAGAAACAAAATTTTCCACCCTATCTACTATGCAAGCAGAACTTTGACGGGAGCCCAACTCAACTATACGGTAACCGAAAAGGAACTCTTTGCTATAGTCTTTGCTTTTGACAAATTATGCTCATATCTTATAGGTACCAAAGTTACAGTATTTACTGACCATGCAGCCATTAAGTACTTACTCACCAAGAAAGATGCGAAACCAAGGCTAATTCGTCGGATACTTTTGCTACAAGAATTTGACCTTGAGATCCAAGACAGAAAAGGAATCGAGAATTAAGTAGCTAATCATTTGTCAAGGTTAGAGCAAGATGAGGCAACTCAATCACGTGTACCAATCAACCAGAACTTCCCAGATGAACATCTATTTAAGGTAAGTCAAATTCATGAAACTCCTTGGTTTGCTGATTTTGCCAATTATCTTGCATGTGGAATAATTCCTCGAGAAATGACATACCAACAAAGGAAGAAATTCCTTCATGATAGTCGGTATTATTTTTGGGAGGATCTGTTTTTGTTCAAACAATGTGCAAATAACATAATCCGAAAGTGTGTAGCTGAAAGTGAGATTGCTGAGATCTTATATCATTGCCATTTATCTCCAAGTAGGGGACAATTTGGTGGCTCACATACCGCAGCCAAGATTTTGCAAGCAGGTTTTTTTTTTGGCCTACATTATTTAAAGACACTTACACTTATGTGAAGAACTGCGATAATTGCCAAAGAACCGGGAATATATCAATGAGGAATGAGATGCCATTAACAAATATTTTGGAAATTGAATTATTTGACGTATGAGGCATTGACTTCCTAAGTCCGTTTCCTTCTTCGTATGGAAACAAGTACATTTTAGTTGCTGTGGATTATGTATCCAAATGAGTTGAAGCTTAAGCATACCCTACAAATGATGCTAAAATAGTCATGCGATTCCTGCATAAGCATGTGTTTACACGATTTGGGACACCAAGAGCTATTATTAGTGATGAAGGTTCTCATTTCGTGAACAAGTGGCTTAAGTGGTTGCTTGACAAGTATGATGTTAAGCACAAGATTGCTATTGCGTATCACCCCCAATCCAATGGGCAAGTTAAAAGAGTGAATCGTGAAATCAAAGGCATCCTTGAAAAGGTAGTACGCCCTAGTAGAAAAGATTGGTATCGAAGGCTTGATGATGCATTGTGGGCCTATTGTACAACATTGAAGACACCTCTAGGGATGACTCCCTATTGGTTAGTCTTTGGGAAGGCATGTTATTTGCAGTTAGAGTTGGAAAACAGAGCTCACTGGGCTTTGAGGAAGTTAAAATTTGATCTTGAGCAAGCTGGTAAGAGAAGGATGTTACAATTGGATGAATTGGAAGAGTTGAGGTTGTTCTCCTATGAGAATGCCAAAATGTGTAAAGAAAGATAAAAAAGATGGAATGATAGTCACATACAGCCTCGCGAGTTTAAGGAAGGTAGAAGGTGTTGTTGTTTAATTCAAGGCTGAAGTTATTTCCTGGGAAGCTAAAATCTCGATAGAGAGGATCCTACACCATCTATCGAGTTTATCCTTATGGAGCTGTTGAATTATATGACAATCACAGAGGTACGTTTAAAGTTAATGGTCAACGTCTCAAACACTATTGGGATGGTGAAGTTGAGTGAGTTGAATCCTCATTCAAATGAACAGACCTTTGATTTTCACAAATTTGTTTTGTAAATAAATAAATAATTAAAATTTATTTTCTTAATTTAGTACATTTAATTAATTCTGTCTAAGGAGATGGAATTTAAGCGGGATCGCTGTGACCCCTCTAACTTTTGTTGGGAATTAATTTAATGTAATTTGTTAAGAAGAAATTTTAATTAAATTTTAAATTTTTAAGTATTAATTTTATTTTGTTTTAATTTTTAATTTTTTTATGTTAATAAAAGAGGCCAGAAATTGGCCTAAGTACTAATCAGTTTTTCTTTTAAGTGAGTCTATACATACAGTCCAAATTTGAAGCCCAAGTTAGCAAAAAGAAGAGAAAAATCTATGCCCTTGCCGCCACTTCCATTCCTTGCCGCCCAAGTAACCCTAATGTGGCTAAAATTGTGCTACATGTTGCCCTAATTTTTCCTATATAAACCCCTCTTCATTCTACTTCTTTTCACATCCATCAAGCAGGTTGCTTAGCCTAAAAATCCCAAAATTCTCTTCTTGTGCCGCTAGCCTTAGTTCCCGAAAGAAATCCAGAGTTTTTCTTTTCCTCTAGTCGAAATAACCTAGTGCCGCTGCAAGAGGTTTATGGAAGCATTGCAGCTGCAAGTTACCCTCATCGCCGCCACAAACCCACGTCGCTGTCACACATCGCCGTCGTTGCCATAATTCCGTCGTTGTCGCAAGGGTTTACCATAGCAAATCCCACCACCTTGCCGATCCTTTTCTCCCTATTTTGCCAAAACTTTGCTAAATTTTCGGGAAAAAGGACCATGTCTCGCAAAAGAACTAGATCGTCAAAGACTACTCCAGAAAATCCAATCGTGATCGACGAAGAGGTGAAAGAGAGGTTTGATTCAATTTTCAAGCATCAACCCATGTTGCCGGAAAAAGGTTTCAACTTAAAGAGCAATGATGTAAAGGTTGTTCCTGTGCCGATTAGAAAAGTAATCAATGCCCTCAAGTGGGAACAATTCTATGATGCTCGATCGCTTCCTGATGATGAACTAGTTCCAGAATTTTATGCAAGTTTGACTACACAAGATGCTACCGAGGTTATCGTTCGAAGAAAAAAGGTACCTCTTACTTCTAAATCCATCAATGATTTGTTCAATTTACTTGATGTTGAAGAAGATGAGTACTATCCTATGATGAACAACATCAATTGGGATTTACTTCAACAAGTACTTAATGTTGTGACAAATCTGGGATCCCAATGGATTATAAGAAAGTATGGGAGCCATTCTTGCCGAAGGGAATACCTCAAGCTAGTAGCAAAGGTATGGTTTTACTTTGTTCGCTATAGTTTTATGCCTATCTCACATAGTTCCACTATCTCGATGGAACGGATGCTATTGTTATATGCTATTTTGACAGAAAAGTCCATTAATGTTGGGAAAATTATTCTCAAAGAGATTTATGATTGTGCTAAAAAGAAGAAAGGAAGTGCTTATTTCCCAGCATTAATCACTTCACTTTGCTTACGGGCCCGTGTGAAAACACAAGCAAATTTGAAGGGGCAATATGTTCAAGGGTGCATTACAATTCATGACCTTGAGAGACTAGTAGGAAGGGTGCAGGAGCTGAACCAAGGTGAGCAGGTAGAGCCATCTGAGCTAGAAACCAAAGAGTCGACAAATGCAGCTGAAACTGAATCTAACTCAGTTGTAGAATCTGAAGAAGAAGAATCTGAAACAGAACCAGCAGGTCCTAATCCAGCTGAAGGAACCACAAACCTTGAACCTAGGGTTGAGCCAGAAGAAGAACCAGTTAAGCCGAGTGTTGAACCTAAATTTGTAACTCCAATACCAACCCATGCAAGTACTTCAAAGAAATCAGAGTTGTCAATTATGATGGAGATGTGCAAGTTCATGCACAAACAACAGCAAACTTACTGGAAATATGCAAAAATTAGAGATGATTCAATTCGAAACACCTTTAAGAATATCTCTAATACTTTTGTGCCTGAGTTCCCAGATGATATCTTTGAGACATGGACAAAAGAAAGTGACGATGCAAGTGAGGATGGAGCTTAGAAAGACGAAGGGAATGAGTCAAAAAAATAAAAAGGGGGGATTCTTGTCTTTTATTTTATTCTAGGAACTTATTTCTTTAGTATTTAGGATTTTGTAACACCCCAAATCCGGCCTAAAAGTTACGCCCGAATTTGGCATGTCACATTGAAGTGTTTTTACGAAAAACCTTGTTTTTCATTGAAAACCCTTCTTAAGAAATTTGAGTAAAATTCTAGTTTAAAGTTGTTTTTCAAATGGCTTGTGTTTAAAAATCAATCTGTCTTTCTATAAGTTAAAAATTATTTTTAGAAAAATCTTTTTATGCGCGGAAGCTTAATTTTGAATAAAACCCCAAAAAAATTGAGATAAACTTAGGAGAAATAAAATAAAGCATCTTGCTAGCTGGCCACCTTCGAGCCCCTCCGTTCGTTAAACCGCTTACTACGGATTTCTTGGCTCGACGTCGAAAACTCGGTGTGCCACCAGCAAGAATTCCTAGAGTTTACTATAAAAATGTTTAAAATTAATAATAAGGCCCATTTTTACAGCCCAAGCTTTGCAACCGGAGCTCTGATTCCACTAAATATAACACCCTAAACCCGACCCAGACGTTACGGCCAAGTCCAGTGTTTCACATCACTTACAACTAACCATGTTACCTAGTTACTAATATTAGAGTGAGTTTTGCAAAACTGATATTAGAGTCTTAAGAAAAATTCCCGGTTTATTAGGTGAACGTCCTATCCACTACCAGTTATTAGGAGATTTATTATAAAAATTTACCTTGTTACTCAATTGTATCGTGTGACTGGTTTTGAAAACGTTTGATTAATTTTAAGAAAAACTCGCGTAGCTATATTCAAAATAATTAAAGTAACGTAAGAATAAATAATTTAAAATCCCAAAATAAATTAACTAAAAATAAATTGAATTAAATAACCTAGTAAAAACCAACAGTCCAGTCCATGTGGCCACTCTAAATCCCTCCTAGCTCCAAGTCCACCAGTCTAGGGCTCACCTGCGAGGATGGAAGAAAAAGGGGTGAGTTTGGAAACTCAGTGTGTAAGGAAAGCCCATCTAGAGCCCAAATCAGCTCAAGCCCACTAGGCCTAAGCCCTATCTAGTCTCAGTAATAACTGGGCCGAAGCCCTATTCAAATACAATAAACTGGGCCTTAGCCCTTTTCAGTTAACAGTACGACCCATAGGCCCATTTCAGTAGTAGAACAACAATATCGATGCATGAATGCAAAACCCATATCAGTATATGGGGAAGCTACTCAACCCACCCAACCGCTACTCTCCACCCATACCCGCCATGTGGGGAAAACTACTCAACCCACCCAGCCGCTACTCTCCACGGTGGCAGCATAGTTGCATAATTAGATAGTGTGCTGAGCCACCAGAACAGTAAACTAGGGCAAAGCCCTTTTTTCAATAAACTGAGGCAAAGCCTCTTTTCAGTACTTCCTCCATCAAATAATCCCAGTCCCATGCAACAGATAATCATGTCATGACATACAGTGAATAAAAACAGTAAAATATGCATTTCAGTCAAATTTAGCCTTAGGGGTATAACGGTCATTTGCACCTAGGGGTAAAATAGTAATTTCCACCCATAAGGGGTATTTCAATAATTATGCTAGTTTCTAGGGTTTCATGCACGTTTTAATCAGTAATAGTCTAACTTTTATCTCAGTAGTTTATTTAGTACATTTTAGCAGATTATAGTTATTGGGCCCCAAAACCCCTATGGGCCCTACAGTGTTATAATACTATTTTGGCTCGTTCAGCCCAAATTCAAGTCTAGTCTAATAGATTTAATCCATAGTTTCACTCTTACCACTTACTTTTACTCATATGGGCCCATAAGCCAACTGGGCCCAATTTTAGCCCATCGAGGCCCAAACTTACCGAAGTGCAGGAAATTGCGCACTCAACCATCTTACCACTTGCGATTACAGATCCAGTGATATCCCACCCGACTTATGAGTGTTTGCACGCTCACAAGCCCACGAAATACCAGAATTCTGGCATTTCAGCTTTTCAGCTTTTGCCAATTTGAACTATAAGAGGGTGTTCGATACACACCTGATTTGCGACGACTGCTAATGAGATCTCCCACGATATCCTACAATCGATTACTAGACACATCATATCCAAAATACAATGACAATCTCTATAATTCTACTTACCATAATCGGCCATCACCACCTAAGGCCCTTGAGATCTTACCTTTGCCGAAACTAGTGACTAGATCTAGATCTAGCCGTTCCAAAGGTCCAAGCCTCTTATGCTCCTTGCTAGATCGCCCCTTCCACAACAAGTACACATAAACCAATTAAAAGAACTGTCTTTACCTATCACCAGATTCGACAGCCTCCCTAAAGAGTTTAAGGATTTCGGCTTTTCTTAAATCTAAAGATAACGAATAAATCTGAGATGTCGAGTACTTACCACAGGTTTTCCTTAATCAAGGTGATTCTTCTACTCAGATATGATGCAGATCTAGTCCCTAAACACTAATAGAATTCGAATCTTAGAGATCTAAGGATTCGGCTATATATCCCTAAAAACTATGGTGTTTTCGGCTTTTTAAGTGGTGAAAGAAGATATGATTTGAGGCTATGGATGGAGGGGTGTTTGTCGGCAGAGCCTAAGGGTTTAGAGAGTATGAAATTCAGCTACAAGTGAGGAAAAACAAAGGGGGTTCGGCTATAGGCAAATTGGCACAGGAAGTAACCTTTCGGGATTTCAGCTTTTAGTAGTTGATGAGTTTGAGAAGAAAAGAGTGACAATTTTGGTTTCTAAAGGGAAGAAAATGAAAGATAAGGGAGGAGGAGAGGTGATTTCGGCTGGAGAGTAAAAGAAAAAGAAAGAATGGAAGAGAGGAGAAGAGAAGGAAGAATTCGGCACTTAGGAGATCTAACTTTGCGTTTTCAGCTTTTTGCAACATGAGAAGAGAATAGAATGAAACTGAAGGCTCTAGGTGGTTAACCCTAATTCGGCAAGACAAAAAGAAAATAAAGCTTGCCCTAATGGCCATTCAGACCTACGGCCCAACCTTATTAAAGCCAAATTTCCACTTAAGCTCCATCACATGCCCAGCACATGCACACAAAAATAAAAGTATCATCTGCTTACCTTGTGACTTGAACTCTGGCCCTTAAACTCAGTCCACACGCCACTTTTTTAGGAACTTAGTGGTGCCACCTTGCCACTTTACCAAGGCCCTCTTTGTGTCTTTATTTACTAACTTTTTCTTAAAGGCCTACTTAACCAAGTCCCCTTTCACTTAAAAACCAAACTTGATATTTCTGCCAGGTTTTAACTTAGGCTTGGGCCTTCTAAAGGCCCACTAACATACTTAAACATAATTTCAGTAACCAAAATGCCAAAATTTCAAGTTTTCACCAAAATCACAAAAATCCCGAAAAATTCTGAAAATCAGGGCGTTACACAAGCCCAATACTTCTAGGCCCAAATGCAGGGTGTTACAGATTTAATTCTTGCAAAATAAAACCTAGCAAGCAAGAATAAATACTTTTTTAGAAAGAAAAAGACTAAGTAATATGGTAATGGGAATGGACATGTCTAGGATTGGGTTATGAGGAAAGACTTGGTATTTAAGTAGTCTTAACAACTCACCTCTCTTTCTTTTTCAACCCTACCTAGTGTTCAATTTTCATTCATTATTTTGTTCTTGCAATAAGGACACTGCTTCTTTTTAAGGGGGTAAGGCAACTAGGTTGCACAAGTTTTTTCAATCAATTTTTTTTCATAAGTATGCTTTAATAAATGAATGTTTCAAGAAATTTTTTTAATAAGATAGCTCGTTTACAAGCATGAATGATGATTTTATCTAAGTGATGGTATGTTATCGTGAAGAATGGAATAATTGTATGAACTTAGCCGTAGGTAATGTTTGCCATGAAAACTTAGTTTCTTCTGAGATTAGACATACATGAGGGTTATATATTTAGAATTGACTTAGTGACTTTCTTGAGGCGAAATCCTAGGAGATATAAAAATCTAAAATGATATAGGCACCATTTCTTTGGAATGTTTGAGCCTTTCAAAGCCAACCTTGCGATATTTGACACTTGAAACCAAAATTTTGAGCTTAATGGCCTGTTTATCGCTATGAACATATGTTACAAGCCATATTCCCATCTTTTGAAAGTTATCCCAATTTTGTACACCCATCTTAACCTAAGTGGTCTTGGTAATCAATATTTACAGAAATTTTTAGAAGATGTATGCCCTCATGTTTTAAAAAAAAAGAAAGTGAAGAAAAGTTTACTTAATCTTGAAAAAGAAAAATATATGAGCATAGGTTCAAAATAAGTTTGGGGGTGTTCTAAAGGTTCACTTGAAGAAGAAGGTTGAATTTCAAGTCCAAGACAAAGTTAAAGGTTAAGATTTTGAAACCAAAATCCCCCATCTCTTAAAATCCCTACCTTTGACCAAGCCCCATTACAACCTTATGAAAGACCTATTGATTTGATGATTATGTCACCTACATTAGTGGAGAGGAAGTACTAAGTTCAACATATGAAGAGCATAAACAAGCCTTGTGATTGTTTTGCTTGGTTGATGAGAAATTATGTTGAATGATGAATATTATTTTCGGCAATGGCATGCATACATATCATGATTCATGTTGGCATATCTTGAAACTTAGTATGAAACTCTTAAATGTGTGCATATGAGGTAATTATTAAAAATGAAGATTTATGAGCATGAATTATTGATTCATGATTATGGGATGAAGGTTGATGCTACTCACATTCTTAGCTAAATTTGCCTTAGGAAAACCTGGTGTTGTGCATAAACATTACTCGGGACGAGCAATAATTTAAGTTTGGACGTGTGTAAACAGAAAAATATATAGTATTTTTCCTATATAATTCATCACCTTTTTACTTAATTTTATTGCTAAAACTTAGTAATTGTTTATTAAATTAATGAAATATGTGGAAATATGAAATTAGGACATGGAAATTATTAAAATGTAATTTTATGTTTTATTATATAGTTTTCATGCATAAAATGGCTTATTTTATATTAATTTGAGCATATTATATTTTTAAGTTATAAAGTGGGCCATGCATGATTTAATTTCATAATAAAATAGAAAGTTATTTTTAATAAATTATTTTTATATGTTTCATTAATAAAAATTGGGTTTAATTAATTAGGTAAAATTAATTAATTAAAGTGGTTAATTTGCATTGTTTGGTCCCTTAATTTTTATGTTATTTTCAGATAGGTGGGAGAGCTTTAATTCACTTGCAAAGCCGCCCCAATTGGACTAAATCAGCCCTTAATTTCGGCTGCACATGGAGATTAATAAATCAACATTTGGGTTAATTGCATGAAGTCCTTGAACATTTAAAGAAATTGGAGATTTACCTGAAGATTTGCTGGAGATTGAGTCTTGCTTCTGCGTTATGTGGCACAAGAATCAAGCTAAAAAAATCAGCCACTTTCCTACATGTATGGCCGGCTACTCTTGGAAGGATTTGAAGTGGATGAACACTTCTATTTTTAGTAAACTCACTCCCCAACCTCACCTATAAATAAGACCCTTCACCTCACTTCTCAAATCATCCCTCATTCATCCATTCTCTTCTCTTCTCTCATTTTCTCTCAAACTCTCTCTTCTCCCCACGCCATCCACCTTCATTCCTTAAGAGGTTTTAGTTATTTAGCCTATCAAGAAACCTTGGTTGGCCACCTCGGAGAGCCATCAGCAAAGGAACAAGCAAGAGTCGAAGGAGTTCTCACCATTAGCCGTCTGAATAGGGTTTAATCTTTCTTTTCTTAAATTTAATTTGAATGTTTGCTATGAGTTCTTTGTTCTTGTTTTCAACAATGATAGCTTAATTTTATTTAAGCTAGGATGATTATTTTAATAAAACAATATTTATTTGATTCATGCTTAAAATGTTTTGTGCCTCAATCAATCATGTTTTCAATTAAAATCAAGTCTGTATTTCGTTCATACGTGATTGAAATGTACCTGAATTAGCTGAGCGATCCTAACCAGACGACGACTAATGGACGCATAATTGAAATGTGCATGCTTAGTTTAGATCATTAAACTGATTAAATTGTAGGTTGCATAACATCCCTAGTACGGCTCTGTTATCTGCATAGTTTTTAGATTTGTGTGATTAAATTGTTTCATACCTTAATCCGTCCCTGTTACTTCACATGAATACTAAGAAATCCTTAAATGGTTTTCAAACTCGAGAAAGGTCAAGTTGCCATGGAATGTTTTTTCGAATATTATTAAGCATGTTGAAAATAAATTAAGTTTAATTAAAGTAATTATCCTAGCTTATTTATGTTACAATTGTTGCATATCGTGTTAAATTTGCTAAAATCTATTTCATTCATATAGTTGCATACTTAGGATAATTTGCATCATGGATCATTGCATCTAGTTATTTTAATTCTTTTCAATCATCACTACCAATCAAATTGAGTTTTTATTCACCGAATTGGTAATATAATTTTATAAATAATTGACTTTGCGCTAATACAATCCTTGTGGAGACGATAACTCTTTATACTTATTACTTGAGCGACTGTGTACACTTGCACAAACTGACCGTTACAACATGCAAGGGACTTGAGTAGCCGAATGTTTAAGCTCCTTCAATGGAGTTTCCTAGCTCTATTTTCAGTAGTGAAGAAGAGAAAAATGATGATATTTTGGCTATTATTTTGTTTAGTTAACTTATTTATTAAATTACACATTTAACCATTGTTATAAAACATTAAAATCACCTAATACATGTCCAAGAATGTCCACTAACTCTTATAATGGTCTAATTACCACATAAGGGCCTCCACTTTAAAGTTCCATAGCTATTAGACACCTTTAGCTTATGGAACGCAACTTTTACATTTTACGCGATTTAGTACTTTTTTCACAAATTAAGCATTCAAACAGTAAAATTTCTTAACGAAATTTTCATGCAATCCTACTATTATGTTGTAAAATTCAAAATAATATTAAAACAAATAGTTTGACCTCAGGTTTGTGGTTCTAAAACCACTATTTCGATTTAACTGAAAACGGGCGGTTACAACTATCCCCTCTTTACGAATTTTTGTCCTCGAAAATCTTACCAAAGAATAGGTTAGGGAATTGTTTTCTCATAGCTTCCTTGAGTTCCCACGTAGCTCTTCAATTCCGTGACATTGCCAAAGAACCTTTACTAATGCTATTCTTTTATTTTTCAACTCCTTGATCTCTCGAGCTAAAATTCTAATCGATTCTTCGTTATACGACATGTCGGACTGAATCTCAACCTTTGCTGGTGAAATTATATGCGAAGGTCTGATCAGTACCGTCGTAGTATAGATACATGAAACATGTTATGAGTCTTTTCAAGTTCTGAGGTAAAGCTAGACAATATGTTACTGGCTCTATCCTCTCGACAGTCTCATATGGCCCGATAAATTGCGGACTCAACTTTCATTTGTGATCGAATCAAAGAATCTTTTTCCAGGGCGATACTTTCAGAAACACTCTGTCGCCAATTAGTAATTCAATATCTCTATGTTTCAAATCCGCATACGATTTTTTTATCTGAAGCTGCTTTCAAACTATTTTTTTTATCTGAAGCTGCTTTCAAACTATCACGAATTACTTTCACTTTTTCTTCAGTCTCTCAAATTAAATCAACCCTGTGAATCTTTTTCTCACTAAGCTCAGTCCAGTACAATGGAGTTCTACATTTACGACCATATAGAGCTTTATATAGTGCCATTTTTATGCTCGACTAATAACTGTTATTATATGCAAAATGAACCAATGGTAAATATTTTTTCCAACTACCTTCAAACTCTAGAACACATCAACGAAGCATGTCTTCGAGAATCTGAATCATTCTCTCAGACTGACCATCGATTTGAGGATGAAATACAGTGCTAAAATGCAATCGTGTACCTAAAGCCTCTTGCAATTTCTTCCAAAATCGTGCTGTAAATCTCAGATTCCTATCCAAAATAATAGACACTGGAACTCCGTGCAATCTGACAATCTCTGAAATGTATAATTTAGCTAATCTATCAAGAGAGAAATCTGTGCGCACTTGAATGAAATGTGCAGACTTCATCAAATGATCAACAATAACCTAGATAACATCTTTCTTTTTCAGAGATAGGGATAATCCCGATACGAAATCCATTGTAACTTTATCTCATTATCTCTATCCCATTTCCACTCAGGCATCATCACTGGTTGTAACAGTCCTAAA
The DNA here is from genome assembly GCA_020496765.1 of Gossypium stocksii. Classification (NCBI taxonomy): domain Eukaryota; kingdom Viridiplantae; phylum Streptophyta; class Magnoliopsida; order Malvales; family Malvaceae; genus Gossypium; species Gossypium stocksii. The sequence continues at coordinate 40,610,290 of CM035621.1, forward strand.
GGTACTTGATGCTCAGCTTTAACTTGTTGACAAATCAAACATCTAGACACAAAGTCAGAAACATCACGTTTTATACCTGACCACCGATACAACTGTTTCAAATCATTGTCCATTTTGTTACTCCCTGGATGAATAGACAAATTACCACTATGTGCCTCTTGCAAGATTTTCTGTATAAGCTCTGGATCTCTCAGTATGCAAACTTTTTCTTGGAACAATTGTAACACCCCTAACCTGTATCCGTCCCTGAATTAGGGTTACGGAGCATTATCGAACTTATCACATAAATAATCATTCATTTCACATCCATAATTCATATCCATACATAAATCATTCACACACATCCATATAGTCCTTAACATGAGTCTTCGAGGCCCAAAACCATCATTTAAAATAATTTGGGACTAATCCAAGAACTTAGGAAAAAATTTGGGAAAACATTAAAAATTTTCAAATACAGGAAACACACGCCCATGTGGCCAGGCCATGTGTCTCATAGCCAAAAGACACGCCCGTGTCACAGGTCATGTGGACATTCGAAATGGGATCACATGGCTGTGTCCCAAACCGTGTTCTACCCCATGTAACTCTCTAACTTGTGTTACAAGGTCAACCACACGCCCGTGTGACTAGCCTGTGTAACTCACTGACTTGCTTTCATTAAAAACTACAAGGGACACATGGCCTTGTCATTGACCGTGTGTCACACACGGCTGAGATACTCTGCCCATTTGGACGAAAATAGGCTAGGTTACAAACCACATTTCTCACCCAAATTTCAGTGCCAACCTACACACTTGAATAGCACATAACCTCAACCAAATTAGGCTCTCAAACTGGCCCAAAATCAAGCCTAAACATACAATTTCCCATGTTCACAATAAGATGTCCAAAATCACATACATTTGCTCACTTAAACATATACCAAAATTGATTCCAAAGCTACCTAAATGGTCATTCTCATGTAATTACTAATTTACCTGTTATGCCAACTACCAATTCACAACCAAGCAATTTATAAAGCAACCATCAAGCATACTCATATCAATTTCAATCATTTGGTGCTATAACACAACTTCATAAATAAGCCATTCATACAACAACTATACACCACATATCACTAGGCCATTTATACATATATGTTTACATACTAACATATACCAAGTCAAGCCAAATCACATGGCTAAAACATAATCAAAACGTACAACAATTATAAGCCAAATCAATTGGCTAACCATATTAACCACAATACCTATACATGCCATATAACCTAAATACACTAAGTTCAAAAGTACCATAATGATAGTTGAATAGTGTGATGAGATCTCCGACAACTTCCAATTCGAGTGAGCTTCTGAATCACTATAAAACACAGAAAAAAAAACAAAGTAAGCTATGAAGCTTAGTAAGCTCGTATGGCTAATAAGTGCTATTTATCAATTCATTTAAAATAAAGAAGTGTAAGTAAATGTAAATAAACTTCATTCAAACCAATAGTTAGCACATTGCCATAACCATATGAATCATATTTGAATTCATCATCTATTAGTTACTCATCATATGAATTTATCAACTATCACTTACTTGTCAAACTTATCACGAGTACTTGAACTGATCCATATCTTCTTTTATATCCTCATACTATTATCTTTGCCTGTTGAACCATTTGGAATAATATCGGATAATCGGGTCTCTTGCACACTAAGTGCCATATATGTGGTTAAACCACCTCTATCACATATCAAACATGAATGCTCACTCTCGAGCCATCACTGAGTTTGCTCACACAAGCTGACGGTCAAGACGTAGCTACACGATGATGCTAACATAATCTATCGAGTATCCGCAACACATGTTGGAAAACTCAGCCACCGGTAAGATGTACAAGACAAGCAATTGAATCACATAATCACGGTAAACCCTAATGACATGTCATTTGTATCCTATCTATTCCTAAGGTTCAAACGGGATCTATTCTCTGTCGATCCTCGTCGATAACTTCCGCAATATCATTTATCACAATTACATAATTTAAGCATGTAAATGCATATAATATAAAGCTTATTAATCATATGAACTTACCTCGAATGTATATGGATGAAAATCGAGCTATCAATCCACTACTTTGTTTTTCCCCGGATCTAATTCTGATCTTTGTTTTTCTTTATATATATAATCAAATTTAACTTATTTAAATATCATTCTATTCAATTTAGCCCACAATACATATTTTTACAAATTTACACTTTTACCCCTAAACTTTTGACTTCTTTACAATTTAGTCCTTATCTCATAAAAATGCAATTTCATGCAATTAAGTACCAACCCATGCTAGCCGAATTTTACTTAAGCATACAACAACCCATATATTTCATTTATTCACACTTTTCACCATGGATTTTACACATTTCTAAATTTAATCCCTAATTGACATTTTCATTAAAAATCACTTTACAAAACTTGTTTAACTATCACTAAACTTTCATTTTCATCCATCAAACATCAAAATACTCACATATTTATCAATGATAAAACCTCCCAACTCTTTAACATTTTTGTAAATGAGTCCCTGGGCTAGCTAGATTAAGTTACAACGACCTCAAAAATATAAAAATCATTAAAAACGGGACAAAATTCACTTACATGCATACAAGAACTATGGCCGAACCTTTGAAACTCTCCAATGGCTTCCTTCCTTCTAATTTTCAATGGAAGAAGACAATAACAAAGATGATATCTTTATTTTCTTTAATTTTAATTCACTTATTTGCTTAATTACCTTTTTAACCTTTGTTATAAAACATCAAAATTATTTAATACATGTCCATAATTGTCCACTCATGATAAAAATAGTATATTTACCACATAAACCCTTCATCTATTTAATTTCATAGCAATTTGATAGCTTTATCATATAGAACGCAAGTTTTACACTTTATGCTATTTAGTCCTTTTTCACAAATTAAGCACTCAAACGATAAAATTTCTTAACAAAACTTTCATGCAATACAAATATCATGCTGTAAACTTCAAAATCATATTAAAATAAATATTTTGACTTCAGATTTGTGGTTCCTAAACTACTATTCCAATTTCACTAAAAATGAGTTGTTACAACTCTCCCCCCTTAGGGATTTTCGTCCCCAAAAATCTTACCAGAAAATAGGTTAGGGTATTGCTTTCTCATAGCTTCCTTGGGTTCTCACTTAGCCTCTTCAATACTGTGACGTTGCCAAAGAACATTCACTAAAGCTATGCTTTTATTTCTCAACTCTTTGATCTCTCGAGCTAAGATTCTGATCAGTTCTTCGTTATATGACATATCGGACTGAATCTCAACCTCTGCTAATAAAATTATATACGAAGGGTCTGATCTATATTGCAATAACATTGATACATGGAACATATTATGAATCTTTTCAAGCTTTGGTGATAAGGCTAGATGATATACCACTAGCCTTATTCTCTCAATAATTTTATACGGCTCGATGAATCGCAGACTCAATTTTCCCTTGCGACCAAATCTAAGAATTTTCTTCTAGGGTGATACTTTCAGAAACACTTTATCGCTGATCTAAAATTCAATATCTTTACGTTTCAAATCCGTATATGATTTCTGTCGATCTGAAGCTACTTTCAAACTATAGTATATCACTTTTACTTTCTCTTCTGTCTCTTTGATCAAATCAACTCCGTGAATCTTTTTCTTACTAAGCTCAGTCCAGTACAATAGAGTTTGGCATTTACGACCATATAGAGCTTCATATGGTGTCATCTTTATTCTCATTCGATAACTATTATTATATGCAAACTCAACCAATAGTAAATATTTTTTTACAGTTGCTTTCAAATTCTAAAACACAACATCGAAGCATATCTTCGAGAATCTGAATCACTCTCTCAGACTGTCCATTGGTTTGAGGATGAAATGCGGTACTAAAATGCAACCGTATACCCAAAGCTTCTTGTAACATTTTCCAAATCGTGATGTAAATCTTGGATCCTTATCTGAAATAATAGAGAATAGAACTCCGTGCAATCTGAAAATCTCTGAAATGTACAACTTAGCTAATCTATCAAGAGAGAAATCTGTACACACTAGAATGAAATGTGTAGATTTCGTCAAACGATCAACTATGACCCATATGGCATCTTCCTTCTTTGGAGATAGGGGTAATCCTGATACGGAATACATTGTAACTCTATCCTATTTCCACTCAGGTATCATTACAAGCTGTAATAGTCCTGAAGGCACTTGATGTTCAGCTTTAACTTGCTAAAAAACCAACATCTGGTCATAAAGTCAGAAATATCACGTTTTATACCTGACCACCAATATAATTGTTTCAAATCATGGTACATTTTATTACTCCCTGGATGAACATACAAACTACCACTGTGTGCCTCATTCAAAATTTTTTGTATAAGCTCTGGGTCTCTCGGTACACAAATTCTACCTTAGAACAACAAACAATCATCTGTTCCAATCTGAAATTCTGAATCAATAGTCGAGTCGCACTGTATTCTTTTAGCTTGCAATTCCTTGTCACATTCTAACCTTCACAAATTTACTGAAGGAACACCGGTTTAGCTTTTAACTAAGCTAAAATCGAACCATCATCAGTCAAAGTCAATCGCGTATCCATCACTCTCAAAGCAAACAAAGATTTTCTACTTAAAGCATCTGCGACAACATTTGCTTTTCCCAGATGGTAATCAATGACTAACTCATAATCTTTCAACAGTTCGAACCATCATCGCTGTCTCAAATTCAGGTCTTTCTATGACATCAAATACTTCAAACTCTTGTGATCAGTAAATATGTGGCACTTTTTAGCATACAAATAGTGTTGCCAAAGTTTCAATTCGAAAACAATAGCAGCCAACTCTAAGTCGTGTGTCGGATAATTCTTTTCATGAGATTTTAACTGTATGGAAGCATAAGCTATCACTTTGCCTTCTTGCATTAAAACACATCCCAAACCGTTTAATGACGCATCACTGAAAATCATAAGCTCTTTACTCAACTCAGGCTAAATCAAAACTGGTGCTTCGATTAACAGTGCTTTCAATTGATCGAAACTCTATTGACATTTCTCAGACCATTAAAACTTTACACCTTTCTGTAATAATTGAGTCATCAATGTAGCAATCATTAAAAACCCTTTTACAAATCTCCAGTAATAGGTAGCTAATCCTAGAAAACTTTTGACTTCAGATGTATTTCTTGGCGGTTTTTAGTCAATAATTGCGGAAATCTTACTCGAATCAACTTGGATGCCTTTCGCTGAAACAACGAGTCCCAAAAATCCAACTTCTCAAAGCCAAAACTCACATTTACTGAATTTAGCAAACAATTGCTTATCTCTCAAGGTTTGTAATACAATTCTCAAGTGCTCAGCATGCTCTAACTCATCTCGAGAATAGATCAGAATGTCATCAATGAATACAACAACAAATCTGTCTAAATATGGTCTAAAAATTCTATTCATCAAGTCCATAAAGACTAGAGGAGCGTTAGTTAACCCAAATGGCATAATGTGAACTTCATAGTGTCTGTACCTGGTTCTGAACGCAGATTTTGGCACATCCAAATCTTTAACTCTCAACTGATAATAACCAGATCGCAAATCAATTTTAGAAAACACTATTCCTCTTCTCAACTGATCAAATAAATCATCAATTCTCGACAATAGATATTTATTCTTAATCATAACTTCATTGAGTTGTCAATAGTTGATACACAATCTCATTGATCCATCTTTCTTTTTTTTTCACAAACAGAACTGGTGCACCACAAGGCGAAAAACTAGGTCGTGCAAAACCTCTATCTGTTAACTCTTGCAACTAAGCTTTCAACTCTTTCAACTCTGTAGGAGCTATTCTGTATAGAGCTATCGATATTGGTGAGGTTCTAGGTACTAATTCAATAGCAAACTTAACTTCTTTGATCAATGGCAACCCGAGTAACTCTTCTGGAAACACATCCGGATATTCACAAACAACTAGTACTGATTCAATCTTTGATTCAGCCACTTTTGTATCCAATACATAAGCAAGATATTCATCACAACCCTTTCTCACATATTTTTGAGCTAACTTAGACGATACCATAATAGGTAATCCTCTCAAATCATTAGATTCAATATGAAGAATTTCATCATTCTGAGCTTTAACTCAATAGTCTTTCATCTACAATTCACAACCGCATCATGCAGAGTCAACCAATCCATGCCTAAAATCACATCAAACTCATCAAATGATAAAAGCATCAAATCAGTTGGAAAAAAATAACCCCGAGTCATCAAAGGACAGTTCTTGTAAACTTTATCAACTAGGACATACTTACCTAAGAGGTTTTATACTTTAACAAAAAAATTAGTGGACTCAATAGGTAAACTCTTATTAGACACTAGATTCACATAGACATATGAATAGGTCGATCTAGGATCAATCAAAGCAGTCACATTAGTGTCATAAAGAGAAAAAGTACCAGTGATAACATCTAGTGCTGATGTATCCTCGTGAGCTCAGATAGCATAAGCTCTGGCTGTCACTCAAGCCTCAAATCTCACAGAGAATCCTTTGTTGCACCTCTGTTACTGATATGCTCCCGATATTAAGTAATAAAATTTATAAAAACTGATCACACCAAAACTAACTAATATCACAATTTTAAAGGCAAGCGCACCTATCGAACATTAGTATAGTTTAGTGGCAAGACCGAGTTATCGTACCCAAGGGAACCAAAAGTACTAATACTTACTTCCTTTCTATTATCTAGCCTAAAAATAAAAGAGGATTGGTTGAAACTAATTCTAAAACTAACTAAAAGTGCGCAAAAAGTAAATTGGGGAAAACTTTAGGAAAAAGTTCATTGATATAAGCAATACTTAAGGGAGAATCCACCTAGACTTCACTTGTTATTGGTTCTTGAGCTAGACGATTTATTCACTTGACTTGATCCATAAAGATCCCTAATATATGCTAAACCCTCCGTCAAGGCGAAGAGTAACTAGGCCTAGATTGTTAACTAAAGTTCCTTTATTAATTAACACCCTAGGTTGCATTAATTCGATCTATGGTTCCCTATATTAGGTTTGACCCTAATCCGGTAGATTTATGTCGCCCTATGTCTAGGGTTGCATGCAACTCCGCTTAATTATGGTAGATCTACTCTTATCACAGGGACTTTTGCTCATTTGCTTTAAGCAAATCCGTTTCTTGAATTAATACCTATGCTTATTAACACAAGAATTAAGCACACATAATTAAGAACAACTCAAGTATTTATCATATAACTCAAGAATAAATAATAACGAGATTCGTCTTAGGTTTCATCCCCCTCAAATATTTGAGGGGTTTAGTTCATAATAAAGAAAGAAAACATCTCAGAAGAATTAAGATAACAAAACATAAAGAACCCAAAAACCCCTGAAGGAATTTAGGGAGATCTTCTGTCTTGATGTAGAATTCTGGCTTCTGGGATGAATCAATCGTCTTCCCTTGGAATAATTCATTGCTTTCACTCCTTGTGTTGGCAGTAATATGGCGCTCTTTCTTGAGAGAAAAGAGTATCCTTTAGCGGGAACTAAGCACCCCTTTGAAGTTGTCACATAGAGTCTTTATATAGAGTTTAGAATGGCTTCTTAGCCCCTAAGTATCCAAATCCGAGTGAAATTCCTCTTCCTCACGACTAGAACATGCCCATGTGCCACGCCAGTGTGATTTCGATAAGAGGCCGTGTTTTGGACTATTTGGGTGGCACGGCCGTGTGGCCAGGCCGTGCTTATCGGGGGCTGGACCGTGTGGTCTTCGTGTGGCACGGCCGTGTACCACAGCCATGTGATGAACCCTTGGACCGTGGTGATTACACATTTTGGCCCATTTTCTCCATTTTTGGTCCATTTTTCGTTCTTTTCTCTTCCCTATGCTCTCCTGAGTATAAGATATGAAAAAGAAAGGTTAAGAGCACCAATTCTCACAAAATTAATGATAATCCATCCAAAATATAGGCTAAACATGAGGTAAAAATATGTATAATTTATCGTTTATCAAATACGCCCACACTTAAGCCTTTGCTTGTCCTCAAGCAAAATCTCAATTCCTAAATAAGAATCATTCTTCTCGACTTACAATCTTTATCAATATTGCTTCAAATTAATCCACAGGTAGTCATACAATGAAAATTTAATCAAAAGAACATTAAAGACTCAATTACTTTAAGTTGAGAATTTTATCATTGAAACATAAGTTTTTTTCTTTCTCATAAGTAGTTATCTCTCCATCTTTATCGACAGAAGTTGACATCCTCACTAAGGATTCGCTCTATCCACTCGAAGTGTTTTGGGTTCAAAAATTAAACACTCTCTAGTCAACCTGAAAAGTTATTACCATAGGCTTGCTAGAAAATCAGATCTCTACAATTGTAGATTGATATGAGACATCGATCAAAAGGTCTTTCAATGGTTGTAATGGGGCTTGGTTAGGGGTGTTGTCATAGGCTACAAAAGAGGTTTAGAATCGAGATTGAATTGAAAAATTACCTAGCTAGTCTATCACTGGAACATATTTCTCGAGCTAATTCTCATGATAATATCACTTTTGCCTTAGTAGCCTTAAAATAGAAATATGCAAAAACTATTGAATTACTATAAAGATTTCAACTGAATACATTTTTTTCTTTTTTTTCTTTTTTCTTTTTTTTAAGAACAATTCAACTATGATACAATATATTGAATAAAACTTTACAATCTGAAAAAGAGAATAAAGCTAGATGCAAATTTCAACTCAAATCTCGACAAAAATAGGGGTCAAAATAATTGAATGGAGTTCAACAAAAATGGGTTATTGGTTAATAATGCGGGGTAAGTCGAAGAAAAGGTTGTTACGTTCAATGGGTTCACTAGGGGTTAATTTATGGAGGTAGGCTTTTGTGGAGTAAGTGGGTTAAATCCTAGGTGCCTTTATCATCTCAGTATATCAAATCAATGATGTGATCTCAATATGTATAATCAAAGCATGTTCTAGAATAACAAATCAGTGTTGACTTACTCAAAGCAATAATAAAAGTGAGCACGAAAGAATGTATGCTCAAAAGGCTCAAAATCTCACCAGAATTATGGCTTTTGATGTCAATCCTGTGAATTTCAAATCTCAAGATAATACTTAGGATTAGGGAAAAGAACTTATGCAAAAATTGGAGTTCTCAAAAATTTCAACTTATCATGCTTGATTCCTTAATGTTTTTAAGTTTGAATATTCAAAGTACAATCACCTATTTCTTAATTCTCAACTTATCAATAGAAATTACAAATCAATCAGAATATATTCTTAATAGGAGGTTGAAAATAATGTAATTGAGAACAAAGCATCAGATTTTAAGTTTTCATATATAATCTAAAGATTTAAAGTAAGTTTTCCCCCCACACTTAAGATGTATATTGCCTTCAATGTACAAAGATAACATTAGTAGCAATAAAAGCACAAGATCATAAGAGAGGGGGAGGTATGAAACTCCCTAAATTTTGGATGGATTTGTGAGACGAATATTGGAATTGGAAGAGCCGGCAGTTGTGGCAGGGTGTTCCCTTTTTCGTAGAGATTTGAGCTGTAAAGCTCCTTTGAAACTGTGAAAGTATGTATTAGTCGTAGGGAATTTGGAGCAATGGAAATTACTTGTTAGGGGTTGGCCGTTAGGAAAAGAAATAAAATAAAGTAAAGCAAAATACTAAAAATACTAATATTCAAATAAAGGAAATGAAAGAAAATAAAATAAAACGTAAAAAGGAAAATAAAGTTAGAAGAAAAGGGAAAAATAAAGATTAGTGTTCAAAAGTTAGAATAAAGTAAAATAAAGTAAAAAAAAAAAAGAAATAAAGTTACGAGGAATAGATAAATCTAATCCTCAGATGGATCACGTAGTGGTGGAGTGATGCTGAGGTGCTGGCATATCTGCTCTAAGGTGGCGTCGATATAATCGATGCACCGAAAGCATTGCTGCTCAAAGTGTAAGAAGCGCTCAGATAAGTCAGCGTGGGCAGCTGCTGCATGAGATGGGCGGCGAGGGGGTGGTGGCTCGGTGGGTGCATCCTTCTCCGGTAGTGGGACATCGTTAGGAATGTCCTCTGGGTCCTCTCCCTCCTGGACAAGGCAGAACTGAAGGGGGTGCCTCCTGGTCTCCTCTCGATCATCCTCATATGTAACATAGTTGTGATGCCTTGGGGAGACATCTGACCGATCAGGGTGTAGGAGGATGTCTAGGTTGACGTGTTGAGGAGCCCAAAATGACGAGCTAGACGCGTGATGTAGGGCCCCATGGATAGAACGCCTCTGCGGTGCCTCTCCGTCTGGTGCTGCATGGCGTGTGCTATGAAGTATGCTAGGTCAATGACATGTCCGTTTGCCATGCACCACAGAAGTAGACGTCATGAGTGTTAACGACGCCTGTGCTCTCTCGTCAACCTGTAAGAGTGTGAGCAAGAAGAGCATGAATATACCTCAGAGAAGGGATGAGGGCGGTTGCCTTGCTAACACTAGGGTTATATGTCTGATGCCCTGGGGCTATTTCGTTCCAACAGTTGATGGGCTGGATGTGGATGCGACGGGAAAAGGTGGGAAAGTCCTCGTCTGCCACAAATTGCTCTGTATAGAGCCTAAGTGTTGAGCCGAACTCTGGCACATTGAGGTGGCACACGAGTCCTCCCAAATGGAATTGGACCGTCCCTGGATCGTCAAATCTAGTCATCACCGTCTGTAGGTGGAATGTGGAGCAGAACTCGAGGGTGAGTTCTAAGTATGTCGGCTCTATAATCTGGAAGAACTGCTTCCATAGCTCTGTCATCAATAGGGCCCGGACGTCATCCACTAGATGTATCTGCTCGAGGTTGCCCCAATCTTTGAAGCGGCCCGTGGATATAAGGCGGGCTTGAAGTAGTTGATAATGCTCCTCCTGCAAGGCTTGCGAAAATGTGATGAACGGGTGTCGAGCCTCGGAGGTGGGCCTCGCTGAAGAACTCCCTGGCCCCTTACGTTTCTTGGAGATGGGGACTGCAGTCTTCCTATCGTGTGATGATGACATGGTATCTGAAATAAAATAACAAGCGTTAGTTCTAAAGAGTAAAATAGATAGATGATAATTAAAATGTAGATTAGAATGATAATGTTCCTAAGAAAATATAAAATGAAGATTAACCTGAATAGTAGAAATTAATCAGTTTGAAAGTTGTAACAAAATTAAGAAATATGAGTATGTATTTATACTAAATATATGAGAAAAAAATGGCATGCAAATATGAATTTAAGTGGCATACAAGAAATGAATTGAAATGGCATGCAATCCTAATATATTCTATACTATTCTAGATTATTCATCCTAATATAACTAATTCCATGCTTAAATTAACAATTAGAATAAAGGAAAATTTAACTAAATAAAAAAATGTAATAAAACTGAAAAATAAATGAGAAAAATGAGAAAATAGAACCGAATGTAAGGTTGCACGGTCGTGGGTCGGGTATGCACGAGCGTGGGTCGGCTGATTTCGAAGGTGGTGGTGTTTTTGGTGTGTGTGGCGACGCTTATGGTGGTTGGGGGAGGAGATTTAAGGGTTTTGAGTGGGAAGGAAATGAATAGTGGCCCCTAATTATAGTTTTTGGGTCACACGGGCATCTCACACGCCCGTGTGAGTCGTGTTTTGCCCGTGTCTTTCGAAATCCGGTGGTTTTGGCGCGTCTGGTTCGAAGTACACCCCGTGGGGATGTTTTACACGGCTGTGGGAGATCAGTTCTTCATCATTCACACAGTCGTGTGATGGTATACACGGCCGTGTGCGATCGTGTTCGTGTGTCACACGGTCGTGCGATATGTTCCACGGTCGTGTGAAATTTGACAGTATCTTCCACGGGTTGGGAACATGGGCGTGGGGATTTGTGCTAGCTCGTGTTGATACTGCTGGGTTGCCACGGCCATGTCGCATGCCCGTGGGGTGTTGTTGGTAGCCCGTGTTGAAGTCGAAAGGTCGCCACGGCCATGTCGCACGGCCGTGGCAATTATCGGTGGCCCGTGTTTTGGGAAAATTTGTGCTCTGTTTATATACGGCCTGGGTACACGACCGTGTCTCTATTTAAAGTGTTCACACGGCCTAGGGCACGCCCGTGGGACTGGCCGTGTGGTCCTAAATCCTTGTATGAAAGAGGGTTAGTTGAAAAAAATAAAGAAGGAAAAAGTTACTAAGTTAGTGCTCGGGTTGCCTCCCGAGAAGCGCTTATTTAGAGTCTAAGCTCGACTCTTCCTGGATGTGTCACGAAGGGATTTCGTGGAGCTGAAGCTCCTTCTTGTAGTCTATAAAATTCTCACCTTTATAAAATTTGAGCCGATGGCCATTTACCTTGAAAGTACCATGGGTTGGGTGAGTTATCTCAATTGTGCTGTATGGAAAGACTTTCGTTACCGTGAAGTAGGGTGTATCTCTTGTATGTTCTTTTGAATTTGAGCTTCGTGGATCGTCTTCTCCTAAAATTACCTTATCTTCCACCTTGAGTTGATCTGTTTGTCCCTGAGGGTCGTCTTGGTGATGCTTCGTTTTGGTGTGGCATATTTTGGGTTTTTCGTGAAAGTTCAGCCACTCATCTAGTTCCTCGATCTGGAGTATTTGCTTTTATGGTTCATCTCCTATAGGTGAATTTGCCAGTGTTTGCGTTGTCTTTATGTGGAGTGCATCCTGCACAGAGGTTTGTGCGGTAAGTTCAGTGTTTTTACAGGGACTCAAATCTCTATTCTCGTCTATAGTTTTAATTGAGTCGTGAGCTCGTATGGTGACTATATCATCACCTACTCGTAATTTGAGTTCACCTGTTTCTAAATCAATTTTAGTTCTAGCAGTTGCTAAAAAGGGTCGCCCTAGAATTAATGGTACATTGCTAGCCTCATCAATGTCTAAAACAACAAAGTCAACTGGGAATATAAATTTATCAATTTTGACAAGTACATCTTCAATTATTCCCTTAGGTGCCCTAATAGTTTTATCAGCTAGTTGAATGTTCATCTTGGTTTTCTTAGGGATTCCAAGACCTAGTTGTTTAAATAGGTTATAAGGCATGACGTTTATGCTTGCCCCTAAATCAGCTAAAGCATTTTTTTCCTCTAGGCTACCAAGTAAACAAGGGATAGTGAAACTCCCTGGATCTTTTAGTTTGGTCGGTAGTCTATTTTGTAGAATGGCTGAGCAGACTGCATTTAATTCCACATGAGATTTCTCCTCTAGCTTCTGCTTGTTTGTCAAGAGTTCTTTTAAGAATTTAACTACGTCTGGCATCTGCAAAATTGCTTCAACAAATGGTAAGTTAATGTGTAAATTTTTTAAGAGTTTAAGAAACTTACGGAATTGTTCATCTGTGCGGTCTTTCTATAGCGCTCTTGGGTATGGTATACGAGGCTTGTGTTCGTTGATGTCTGGCTTGTTGTTACTTACCTCTACCTTACCTTTACTCACCTTAGGTTCCTCGCATTACTTTGGGACGTCTTTGGTTAATGCCTCCTCATCTATTGTATTTATGGCATGAACTTGCTCTTTAGGATTGGTCTCAGTGTTACTTGGAAGTCCATCTTGTGGTCTTTCTGATATTAACTTGGTGAGTTGACCAATTTGATTCTCAAGGCCTTTGATTGATGCTTGCTGGTTCTTTAATGCCGTTTCAATGTTCTGGAATCGGGTTTCTGACATGGCCATGAATTTGGTAAACATCTCTTCAAGGTTGGGCTTTTTCTCCTGTTGCGGCGGTGGCTGCTGAAATCCCTGAGGGGGTTGTTGTCTTTGATTCCCTTGTCCTCCCCAAGAAAAATTGGGATGGTTTCGCCAACCTGCATTATATGTGTTACTATAGGGATTATTTTGAGATCTAGAATTGTTACCCATATAATTGGCCTGCTCGGTTTCTGTGCCATTGGCAGAAGGTGAGTAGTTTGGAGTGAACATATTTGCCTGAGTCGTGTCACACTGCATTACTGCTTGTGCCTACGTAGAACCAACAAAATGATCAAACTTCTTATTTAAAAGTTCTACCTGATTAGTAAGCATAGCGACAGCATCAATATTATAAACTCCTGCAGCTTTTGTCGACTTTGTCCTCATGACTTGCCACTGATAGTTATTCAGTGACATCTCTTCAATAAATTCATAAGCTGCTTCTGGTGTTTTGTTATTGATTGTTCCTCCTACGGCGGCGTCGATCATTTGCCTTGTTGAAGGATTCAAACCATTGTAAAAGGTTTGAACTTGAAGCCATAAAGGTAGGCCATGATGAGGGCATCTTCTCAAAAGATCCTTGTATCTCTCCCAAGCATCGTAGAGGTTTCTAAATCCATCTGCACAAAAGAATAGATATCGTTTCGTAATTTAGCTATTTTAGCTGGTGGAAAATATTTAAGTAAAAAATTTTCTGTCATCTATTCCCATGTGGTGATTGAGCCTCGTGGTAAAGAATTTAAGCACTGTTTGGCTTTGTTTCTCAAAGAGAATGGAAATAGCCTTAAACAAATGGCATCATCAGAAACGCCATTAATTTTGAAGGTATCACAAAGTTCCAAAAAATTGGCTATATGGGAATTTGGATCTTCATCCTGTAAACCATCAAACTACACCAATTGTTGTATCATTTGAATAGTGTTAGGCTTTAATTCAAAATTATTAGCAGCAATAGTAGGTCAAAGAATGCTAGTTTGGGTACCAACCAAACTAGGTTTAGCATAATCATACATAGTGCGAGGAGCTTTTTCTTGAATTGCTGGTGGCACGACTATTGCGGGCAGTGGTGGAATGTTTTGATTTGCTTCCATCTCTACTATAGGTTCTGGCCTTTGTTCTTGATCTTGTTCCGGATACTGTAGGTTTTGTATGATCTCTCTGTGATTTTTGCGAACTGTTGCTTCTAAATCTTCGTCAAAAAGTAATGGTCCTGCGGGGTTATTTCTAGTCATAAACTAGAAATAGCTAGAAGGAGAAAGCAAAGAAAAATAGAATAAAATAAAAATAAAAATAAATAAAAACTGAAAATAAATAAATATAGTAATGGCAAAAGTAATAGAAATCGAGTTTTCTTAATATTTTAGTTCCCCGGCAATGGCGCCAAAAACTTGATATGCTCACGATATTAAGTAATAAAATTTATAAGAATTGATCACACCAAAACTAACTATTATCACGATTTTAAAGGCAAGCGCAGCTATCGAACAGTAGTATAGTTTAGTGGCAAGACCGAGTTATCGTACCAAAGGGAACCAAAAGTACTAATACTTACTTCCTTTTTATTATCTAGCCTAAAAATAAAAGAGGATTGGTTGAAACTAATTCTAAAACTAACTAAAAGTGCACAAAAAGTAAATTGGGGAAAACTTTAGGGAAAAGCTGATTGATATAAGCAATACTTAAGGGAGAATCCACCTAGACTTCACTTGTTATTAGTTCTTGAGCTAGACGATTTATTCACTTGACTTGATCCGTAGAGATCTCTAATTTATGCTCAACCCTCCGTCGAGGCGAAGAGCAACTAGGCCTAGGTTGTTAACTAAAGTTCCTTTATTATTTAACACCCTAGGTTGCATTAATTAAATCTATGGTTCCCCATATTAGGTTTGACCCTAATCCGGTAGATTTATGTAGCCCTATGTCTAGGGTTGCATGCAACTCCGCTTAATTATGGTAGATCTACTCTTATCACGGGGACTTTTGCTCCTCTGCTTTAAGCACATCCGTTTCTTGAATTAATACCTAGGCTTATTAACAAAAGAATTAAGCACACATAATTAAGAACAACTCAAGTATTTATCATATAACTCAAGAATAAATAATAACAAGATTCGTCTTAGATTTCATCCCCCTCAAGTATTTGAGGGGTTTAGTTCAAAATAAAGAAAGAAAACATCTCAGAAGAATTAAGATAACAAAACATAAAGAACCCGAAAAGCCCTAAAGGAATTTAGGGAGATCCTCTGTCTTGATGTAGAATTTTGGCTTCTGGGATGAATCAATCGGCTTCCCTTGGAATAATTCCTTGCTTTCACTCCTTGTGTTGGCAGTAATATGGTGCTCTTTCTCGAGAGAAAAGAGTATCCCTTAGCGGGAACTAAGCACCTCTTTGAAGTTGCCTCCTAGGGTCTTTATATAGAGTTTAGAATGGCTTTCTTAGCCCCTAAGTATCCAAATTCAAGTGAAATTCCTCTTCCTCACGACTAGAACACGCCCATGTGCCACGCCCGTGTGATTTCGACAAGAGGCTGTATTCTGGACTGTTTGGGTGGCATGACCGTGTGGCCAGGCCATCCTTGTCGGGGGTTGGACCGTGTGGTCTTCGTGTGGCACGGTCGTGTGCCACGGCTGTGTGATGAACCCTTAGGCCGTGGTGATTACACATTTTGGCTCATTTTCTCCATTTTTAGTCCATTTTTCATATTTTTCTCTTCCCTATGCTCTCTTGAGTATAAGATATGAAAAAGAAAGATTAAAAGCACCAATTCTCACAAAATTAATGATAATCCATCCAAAATATAGGCTAAACATGTGGTAAAAATATGTATAATTTATCGTTTATCACTTACCACTCACATTTATAGTATTTTGAGGTGGTCTCCCTCTTGTAGTTATATTACTTGATCTAGTAGTCTGAAGTTTATCTTTCTCAGATAACTCAGGACAATCTCGAATGAAATGCTCTTGTGAACCACATTTGAAACAAGCTTTATTACTCATCCGACATTCTACAAAATGTCGTCTACCACACTGTGGACACTCAGGTTTGTTGCCTTTGACACTACCAACACTCAATACTGAAGCAGTTGAACGATTGTAAGAATCTCTGGATTTCTTTGACGATGAATGATAAGGTTTACTCATCGACCTCTTTCTCGAATCTCTAGCTTCAAAATTGGCTCTTTTCTTTTCTTTGCTAAGCTCCCCGTCTTTGCAAGCTCTATCAACCAAAACAACAAGTTCTTTCAATTCCATAATTCAAACTAGAAGTTTAATATCTTCGTTCAACCCGTCTTCGAACCGCTTACACATAATTTCTTCAGTAGAAATACACTCTCGGGCATACTTACTTAATCTTACAAATTCTCTTTCGTACTTAGATACCGTCAGATGACCCTATTTCAACTCCAGAAATTATTTGCACTTTTGATCAAGAAACTATTGGCTTATGTATTTCTTTCGAACTTATTCTGAAAGAATTCCCATGTGGCCCATTCTCTTGGAACTACAGATATCAAAGCGTTCCACCATTAGTATGCTACATTTTTCAAAAGAGATGTGGTACGTTTAACATATTCCACCGGCGTACAAGAAAGTTCATCAAATACCCAGATAGTATTCTCAAGTCAAAACTTGGTTCTCTCAAGATCACCATCAATTGTAGCTCTAAACTCTTCGGCCCCGTACTTTCGAATTTTAAAAACAGGTGGCTGACTCAAACGTAAAGGTTCCAAACCTTGAGGGGCTATAGGAACTAGTTGGGGAATATGTAGGGGTGGAGTTTGTTGAGCAGCTGAATTTGTTCGACCATACTCAGAAAACCACTCATTCATCATTTGGAAGAAGGCTTCTTTGGCCTCTCCTCTACGACCTTCAAATATGGGTTTTGATTCAGACGACGCCACTCCATGAATGGAGGTTTACACATTACTTTCTACATCATCGGAGTCAGCTCGATTGAAATCCATTACTATACGAAAACATGATTTAAAAGTTGTCAAGAGATATCACACTATCATAGGTTAAATATGACATGTATAGCTAGACTCACATGTGCTATGTTAATCCTAGAATCGATTAAATTGCAGCTCTGATACCAATCATATGTAACACCCCTAACTCGTATCCGTCATCGAATTAGAGTTACGAAGTATTACCAAACTTATCACATAAGTAATCATTCATGTCACATCTATAATTCATATCCATATATAAATCATTCACACACATTCATATAGTCCCAAACACGAGCCTTCAAGGCCCAAAACCATCATTTAAAACAATTTGGGACTAATACAAGAATTTAGGAAAAAATTTGGTAAAACATTGAAAATTTTCAAATATAGGGGACACACACCTGTGTAGCCAGGCTGTGTGTCTCACACGGCAAAAAGACACGCCCGTATCACAAGCCGCGTGGACATTCGGAATGGAATCACATGGCCATGCCCCAAACCGTGTCCTACCCCATGTAATTCTCTAACTTGTGTCACAAGGCCAACCAAACGCCATGTGACTAGCCCGTGTAACTCACTGACTTACTTTCATTAAAAACTATAGTGTACACACGACCATGTCACCTGACCGTGTGTCACACATGGCTGAGACACATGACCATGTCTTTACCCATGTGGATGAAAATAGGCTATTTTCTAAGCCACATTTCTCACCCAAATTTGTTCCCAACCTACTCATTTCAATAGCATATAACCACAACCAAAATAAAGATTCAAACCAATCCAAAATCAAACCTAAAACATGCAATATCCATGTACTCAACATGATATCTATAAGCACATTCATTTGACCACTTTAAGGTATGCCAATTACACTTACAAAGTCTACTTAAATGGTCAATTACTTATATAAAGCATTGTACCTAAAACATAGCATGCATACTCATCTCAATTCCAACCATTTGGTGCCAACACATAATTGAACAAGCAAGTCATTCATATAAAAACTATACACCACATACCACAAGGCCATTTATACATATATACAAATCAAAATATATGACCACTTTACAAGCCAATTCAAATGGCCAAAACTCATCAAGACATTTAGGTTACATTAGCCAAAAGACCTATACATGCTATATAACCAAAATACACAAAGTTCAAAAGTTCCAAATCAACAATTTGATAGTCTGATGAGATCACCGATGACTTCCAATTCAAGTGAGCTTCCGAATCACTATAAAACATGGAAAAATAAGCAAAGTAAGCTATTAAGCTTAGTAAGCTCGTATGGCTAATAAGTACAATTTACCATTCATTCACAATTTAAAGAAACATAAGTAAACATAGATAAAATTCCAATCAATCCAAGTTAGCACATTATCTCAACCATAGTAGTAACATGTGAATACATCCACTACAACTTACTTGTTGTAGTTCTTATAGGTACCTGAACTAATCTATATCATCTCTCATATCCTCGTACCATCATCATTGCCCGTTGAACCATTTGGAAAAATATCGGATACTCAGGTATCTCACACACTAAGTGCCATATATGTGGTTTAACCACCTCTATATCGTATCTCATATAAATGCTCACTCTCAAGCAATCACTGGGTCTATTCACACAAGCTAACGATCAAGACATAGCTACACGATGCTGCTCACACAAGCTGACGAGTAACCGCAACACATGCCAGAAAGCTGGACCAACGGTAGGACGTACAGGACCAGCACCCAAAACACATAAATCACGATAACCCCAATGACATGTCATTTGTGTCCTATCTATTCATAATGTTCAACCGAGATCCATTCACTAGCCGATAACTTGTCGAGATTCTCCACAGTATCGTATTATTACAATTATATCAATTAAACATTTAAACACATATAATTTAATGCTTGTTAAACGTACGAACTTACTTCGATATAGTACGGACGAAAACTATCGTCTAGCCATTAACTTTGTCTCTTCCTTGATCTAGATCCGTACATTTCTTTTCTTGATCTATATAATCAAATTTAACTATTTTAAACATCCTTCTATTCAATTTAATCCAATTTTCATATTATGGTAAAATTATCATTTTACCCTTAAACATTTGACTTCTTTACAATTTAGTTCCTATCTCATATTAATGCAAATTTGTACATTTTAACTTATACCCATGCTAGCCGAATTTTATATAGATCCATAGCAGTCCTTATATTTCATCTATTCACACATTTTACCACATATTTTCACTTTTGTCAATTTAATCCCTATTTGGCAAATTTATCAAAAATCACTTAACAAATGTTGTTTATCTAATAATAAAGATTCATTTTCTATCATCAAAAACCAAAACACATACATATTCATCAATGGTAAAACCCTAACTCTTTAACAGTTTTACAAATTAGTCCCTGTACGACACCCTAAACCCGGCCTAGATGTTATGGTTGAATCTGGCGATGTCACATGATAGTTTGTTTAAAAACTAAGTTATTACAATAAAATTATTTCCATGTTATTTCCTCTCTTTAACTCGAATTAGTTCTAAAGGAAATTGTTTTACTTATTTTAATCATTTGCTTTAAAACATTTCTCTTTGCAGAAGCTTTTAAAACAAAACAGTTTAAATAGTCGCGAGCTTAGAAAATACTTTAGCTTTTTGAAAACTAAACTTCCTACAACTAGCAGTTTTAATTCCAAAAAAATAAATAAAAAGCAAGTTTGAGCAAAAGTCCCAAAGAGTCCTCAAATTACATCCCAATAAACTAAAAATAAACCATAAATCATAAATTAAAAATCGTAAAAGTCCCAAAAAACCCCGTGGTCACCACTGAGTCCTCTATTACACTGATCCGTCTAGGTCTAAGGATTACCTATGCATATCAAACCGAGAGTGTGAGTTTATGTAAACTCAGTGTATAATCTCGCAGGAAACAAACAATCAGTAAACATAGTGCACAGTCAAAAATAGTATGAGCCTAGGCTGTTTTCAGTATCAGTAACAGTATGCATAAGGGCCTTAGCTGATCACAGTATCAGTAACAGATATACAGTATTCAGTAGCAAAGTCCTACCCAACCAGCCTTTACACACCATCTTCGTGTAACCCTACACTCCATGTGGGGATTTAATCACCCACCCATCCCTACACTCCAAGTAGAACCGAATGCGGTACATAAACAGTAATTTGTAGCTGAGCTACCAGGTAATAGGCTTAAGAGCCTCCCAGTAGTCTGCCTCCAAATATAATCAACCTAACCCAATGCAATGCAAACATACAATAGATGACATGCTTATATGTAACTATCAGTAAACATATATATATATATGTATATATCAGTAATCAGGCATACATCTTAACATGCTCAATCCAATTATCATTTATTCGGTTCACATAATTAAGGGTCAAATTAGTGTTTACCGACCTTACAGTAGGTCCATAGTCGAGTTGGGTGACCCGTGCAACCCTAGCAAATAGTTCAGTAAAAATGGGCTCACAGCCCTTGTGGACTACCTGTTGGGCCCACACACCTATGTGGCCCACACGGCCCAAATTGGCCTTTGTCGTGTGGGTTACATGGCCTGGCCTGAAATCCCATACTCCCGTGTAGACTACCAGTGTGGGCCCACACGCTTATGTGGCCCATACAGCCTAATTTGGTCTAGCTCGTGTGTCGCACATGCCTTGCCTGGCCATCATATGGCCGTGTCCCCTCACATGACCTACCACACGGGTGACCATACGCCTGTGTGGCACTGGCAGTTTACTTTTTCAGTTTTCGTCGTATCCCGTTTCCTGCATTTTTTGGTACACACCTAGTATCGAATTGCTCTAACAAGTGACCCCAACCTTTAAGAACCTATATTTGACCAATACAGCACTTAATTAATCCCTTGATTCATCATTCAATCAAGATCCACACGCACATAATTAGTGAAACTAAGCCAAACGAAAATTTGAAAACTTACCAAGATGAATACGATACCCACAGTCACCACACACTGCAATACCTGTTTAAAACCTTTGAGCAACACCTAAACAAGAGTAAATCGAACGCTCTGTTATACGCTTAATCCAAAATAATGATGGAACTATGGAAAACACCACTTACCGAACAAGCGCGATAACATAGAACAGAAATGAGACTAATGAAAGAAAACGAAAAAAGGGAGAGATCAAAGAAAGAAGAATTCAGCAGAGAGAAAGGAAGGAAAGGACGGTACCAAAATTTGGGAAAAGAGGAAAAATGCAAAAATTTGGGAAATAAAATAAAAAAGAATCAAATGACAATGTCAAGATCCTCTAAAATTCCTCTCTACTAACCGCTCAAACTCCACTACTCGGAGTCTCACCACAGCACAACTCTTAGCCGAAAATTAGAGCAAAAATATTACTCACATTCACACAGGGATTCAAACACAAGACTTTTAGCATATTAACACTCCACTTAACCATCAGACCAGCAGGCCCATTCTGATGTAAATTTACCAACAATCAAACTTAACCCTTTTAAGCAAGGTTAAAGCTTTATTTATTCAAAAAAAATACTAAAATTTTACAGAACGCTTAACCACTGAAGCAGACAGATATTTGTGTCATATTTTAGCAAGACATAAATAAAATTTTAGGGCATTACACCCTGGGCTAGGTAGATTAAGCTATAACGACTTCAAAAACATAAAAATCATTAAAAACTGACTCAAAAATCACTTACATCCAAGGGACTTGAGTAGCCGAATGTTTAAGCTCCTTCAATGGAGTTTCCTAGCTCTATTTTTGGTAGTGAAGAAGAGAAAAATGATGATATTTTGGCTATTATTTTGTTTAGTTAACTTATATATTAAATTACATATTTAATCATTGTTATAAAACATTAAAATCACCTAATACATGTCCAAGAATGTCCACTAACTCTTATAATGGTCTAATTACCACAGAAGGACCTCCATTGTAAAGTTCCATAGCTATTGACACTTTTAG
Organism: Gossypium stocksii; assembly: GCA_020496765.1. NCBI lineage: Eukaryota > Viridiplantae > Streptophyta > Magnoliopsida > Malvales > Malvaceae > Gossypium > Gossypium stocksii. Next base: position 40,632,976 of record CM035621.1, read on the forward strand.
CTTATGGAACACAACTTTTACATTTTACGCAATTTAGTACTTTTTCACAAATTAAGCACTCATACGGTAAAATTTCTTAATGAAACTTTCATACAATCCTACTATCATGCTGTAGACTTCAAAATAATATTAGAATAAATATTTTGACCTCAGATTTGTGGTTCCAAAACCATTGTTCTGATTTTACTGAAAACGAGCAGTTACAGTCAAACTCAATACATGAGTATGTGTTAGAGAACAACATATTGGATTGGCTCACTATGAGTATGTTTATTGGGTTATTATGTAATAGTGACAACATTAGTCATAGTGATAACTAAGTATACGATTCTTGGACTTGAGATCACCATTATCCCAACATAATGAGTCATATATTTTGATATAGTCAAACATCTTTCGTAACAAGTTGTTTTGAAAAGACTAATATTGAATATGCCACAATCTATGTAATGGGATACGATTGATCAATATAGGATTTGTCTCTCCTACATAATGATGCATAGCCATGCTCAAATAAGTTGATATAAGATATCATACTTATTTGTTTATTGTAATCTACTCGAGATATCAAGAAACATGGGATTGAATTAGCAAGTGTAACTATTCCATGATTTGTGTCCAATCTAGATATAAAGGAAAAAAAGATTTAATACTGTAAACAGAAAAATATATAGGATTTTTCCTATGTAATTTATCACCTTTTTACTTAAATTCGTTGTTAAAACTAAGTAATTATTTAATTAGTTAATGAAATATGTGAAAATATGAAATTAGGACATAGAAATTATTAAAATGTGATTTTATGCTTTATTATATAGTTTTCATGCATAAAATCGCTTATTTTATATTTATTTGAACATATTATATTTCTAAGACATAAAATGGGCCATGCATGATGAAATTAAATAATAAAATATAAAATTATATTTAATAATTCATTTTAAAATATTTCATTAATAATTTGGGTTTTAATTAAGTATTTAAATTTTATTCTTTGGTCCTTTAATTTATTGATTTATTTTAGACAGGTCTGATAGCTTTGTTGGATTACAAAAACCATCCAAATTGAAGACCAAGTCAACCCAATTTCGGCTACACATGGCTGTCCACATAAACCATGTTTTGGTTTAATTACACAAGATCCTTGCAATGTTGAAGAAATTAGAGATTTTCCCGAAGATTTACATTTGATCGAGTCTCAGTCCTGAGTTGTTATGGCATTTAAATTACTTAAAAATCAAGCAGAATTCAACTCAAAATCCACTAATCATGGCCGACCACTCATTGAAGAAGCTTGAAGAGACTAAACCTTTCTAGTTTTAGCAAACTACTCTCCTCTCTTCACCTATAAATAAGACCCCATTTCACCATTTCTAATCATCCCTCATCCCTAATCATTCTCTATTTTCTCTCAATTCTCTTACCATTTTCTATTCCCCACGCTGAGCATCATCTCTTCATAGAGATTTTAGCAATTAAGCCTGTTAAAGAGCCCTTCGTTAGCCACCTTGGAGAGCCATCAGCAAAGGAGAAAAGCAAAGGAATGAAGGAGCTCTCGTCGTTAGAGTCTTGGGTGACAACCACTTTGATTTGGGTTTAATCTTTCTTTTCTTTGATTTAATCTGAAAAATGTTTCTATGTGTTCTTTGTTCTTATTTACAACAATGTTAGCTTAATTTTATTTAAGCTAGGATGATTGTGTTGATTAAATAATATTTATTTGATTCATGCTTATAATGTTTATGCCTCAATCAATCATGTTTTCAATTAAAATCAAGTTTGTATTTCGTTCATACATAAATGGAATGCACCTGAATTAGCTAAGCGATCCTAACCAGACGACGGCTAGTGACACATAATTGAAATGTGCATGCTCAATTTAGGTCCTAACCCGATTAAATTGCAGGTTGCATAACAACTCTAACCAAGCTCTATTATCTGTATAGTTTTTAGATTTGTGTGATTAAATTGTTTCAAACCTAACATGTCCCTGTTACTTTGCACAAATGCTAAGAAACCCTTAGTAAATAAGGATCTGTAAAATGCATATTCACTAAGTAAGGGATTCTCAAAGGACCTAATGTGGTTTCCAAAACTCATGAAAGATCTAATTGCCATGGAATGTTTTTTCTAAATGTTATTAAGCATGTTGATAATGAATTGAGTTTAATTAAAGTAATTGTCCTAGTTTATTTATGTTATAATTGTTGCAAATTGTGTTTAATTTTGTGAAAATCTATTTCATTCATATAGTTTGCGTTTTTAGGATAATTTGCATTGGGGATCATTGCATTTAGTTTAATATATTTAATTTTAATCATCACTTCTCAATCATATTGTGTTTTTAAATTTACCAAGTTGTTAATATAATTTTACAATTTGCTGATTTAACATAAATACAATCGCTATGGAGACGATAACTCAATACTTACTTATTACTTGATAACGACTGTGTACACTTGCACAAACCTACGTGTTACAAATACATGAAAGGTCTATTACAAAACTGTTAAGTCAAATTACAACTTCTTGTAACTTAGGTAGCACCCTATGCTAGATGTCACTCATTGCTTGTATTATTAAAAATTTTCTAGTATTACTACTAACGTTACGAGATCCTACAATGTCACTCCCTATGGTTAAAACGAACAAAATTGAAGCACAACTGGTATTGTGTTTAGCTGTCACATGAATTAAATTACTTATGGAATTAAATTAATTTGATAGTTAAATATTAAACGAATTAAATGTACAAGGTTATTGTACGAAAACATAGTTAAAATTAATATATGAATTTGATTCATATAAAATTTTAACAGAATATAGTTTAATGAAATTATTATAATAAATTATTATAATAATGATTTCGGTCAAACATTGAAACACGGTAGTTATAAATCTTTTTGAAAAGAATATAACGTGTTTACTGCTTTCCATATGTTCTCTATAGGATTGATTTCATTTTCAATATATGCATACCAAAATCCCGAATTAGGATAAGTTTGTTTTCAAAGAAAATTAAGAAAAAAGGTCTAACAGTTGTTTTTGGAGATTATTCTCTGGAATAGTTCCAAAAGATTTTTGCCGTTCGTTTTAAAACTGGGTGGACTTCGAATTGACATCGAATTAGCACCATCCTTTCATCATTTTTGATTAAGAAGGTATATCTTCAGCCCTATTTCAACCTGTTTCATTACTCGTAGATGGAGCCATGGCTGTGGAATGCTGAAATATTTTTTTCGTTGTGCCACGGGGCATATTGAGGGTCCAACACGCGGATCAAAGCCCGTGACGAATGTACACAAAATGTTCAATGGAGGTCAATTGATAAAATAGGGCTCATTTGACGCACTTGAATTGGTCTGATTCATGGAACACATGGAAAAGCCCATTTGCTTGAAGCCTTGGTGGCCTAATGAAATAATCCAGTAAAAGTCGAGTTACTAGGTTGATCGTACCCTGGCGTGCGTGCATCGAGACTTAGAATAATGCAATTAAATATAAGTGAAGTGTAGTGTCTACAAGTGTACACATTAAATTGTAATATAGTAAATTTACAACAAAATACTAGAAGCATTTCAAGGATCGTACCCAAAAGATTGCTAATGTAACATCCAAAAAATTGAAGGTTAGTAGAATTAGGATTGTGAATTGAGAGAGTGGCCATGCCCTAAATTTTGAGATTATCTATGGATTTTTAGGAAATAAATGAGTTATTGGCTTGTTGGATAAGTGTTAGTGAAACATTCCTTGAAACTCAAGTTCAAATCCCTTGTATAGCATCATTTTTATGATCTTGCAAATTTTGCCTCAAACCCTAGTATGTGACACGCCTTGTTTTTAAATAAATATTGAAAAATTATTTTAAAAAATAAGGTAATAGCCTAATTGTTAATTGATAAGGGTAGAAGCATGAAAATTAAATTGAGATCCCAAATTCAAATCGTTTCCCATGTAAAATAATTAATTTTTACAAAAATCCCTTGCTTTTAATGTGTGTGCCATCCATACCCTTGTAACCTTAGGTATAAATACTAAATTTTACACAAAATAATAAGACTTTATTCTATTTTTATTCACTCTTGTCATTCCTCCCTTCTCCTCTCCTCTTTTCTCTTCAATTTTTTTCCTCCTCTCCTCTTTTCTCCTCAATTTTTTTCTTTTCTCCATTGTTGTCGTCGCCCATAACACCTAGTTTTATCATCTTTTTGTTTCTTTTTGCCACAAGATTTTGCATCATCTCCTCAATCATATTGCTGTCATTTTTGTCTAATTAATTCAGCCCAAAATCTAAAATATTGAGTCTCCAAGATCGATTCCTAACATTGCCAAGAAGTGCCATTGCCCTCCCTTTCAATTAGTTTGTGTAAAGTCTTTTTTTCCTTCAATTTCTTGATTAATCTTGTCAATTAAAAACCTAAGTTTCCAGGTCTTAAATTTGGGAGATTTTAAAGATTTTAAAATTATAATTCCAGCTTTTAAAAGGATCTCAAAATCGTTATTGAATCAACCCCAATTTTGGCTTACATGGGTGGTTATGCGTGCGCCTAGGTGCAAGAAAGGGGGCTGTTTTGTTTCTAAATTCTTGCCCATCTATTTCCAGCATGAATTTAAGTTCTTGAACCCTCCTAATCAGCCTTTAATCACATATCAATTAGGGAAAAACGTTCTTAATCAATTGGCCATTCGGATATAACAAATCAAGAAGCGTAAGTGCGATTTAATGCGAACTAGTTTGTTGTTTCAACATATTTTTTGGGTAAAGGTTATAGATTGATTAAGTGAAGCATTTTAATCAATATTTATTTTCCTGAATGTAAATGTGTTAGGTGCTACCCAAATGCCCCAAATCAATCGTAAACCCAAAAGATGTTCGCGCAGACGATTTGCATTAAAATAGTATAAGAAATCTAACTAGTTTGAATTCGTAAAATAGTTGTAATTGTGACGATTGGTTTGAACCCATAAGTGGGTGTTTAGGGGAATTTTTAAGTGGTAAATTAATTTAATGTATACTTATTTTTAATTTAGGTTCATTCTAAGGTTTATTAAGGAAATCAGAAGATTCACTAGTGTGCTATGAAAAAGCATAAAATAAGGTGTGAGTCCTAAACTCATAAACTTGTTTGATAATGATAATTACCATGTTATATTTGATGATTTAGCTTACTGATTGGACTGACTTAATAGCCAAATAATTAATTTGTAAGTGGTCGAACTAGGTACGTTTCGAGCCCTAAAAGATTGATTTGTTACAAAGTTGCTAGTTTGACAATGTGATTATGTAATTCAATTTGTGATGCAAAATTGTCTTATTTGATATGAGATTCGTTGAACGTATGGCATGGTTTCCTGAAATATGAGTTTATGCATGATATAATTGCATGGAAAATTTTCTATGTTATATTGGAAAGGTTTCTATACATGCACATTGGAAATTTATAAAAGTATGTGAAATTGTGTAATGTAGAATGATATCATCTTAATGGTAATTTGAAAGTTGGGACATTGATTCCATTCAATGAAAGTATTTGATCATTGAGGGCATTGAACATGTTAATTAAATGTGAAAAGTATTAAATTATGGCTATGTATAAGATTGTATAACATATTGCATGTGTATTGGGATGAGATATTTTTGTGGTTGACGGAGGAGTTCTGTGGAGTACCGGCGGCATATTAATTTCACATTTATTCATAATCAGTGCACTACGTCTGGAGGATTGAGGGGATTGGTGATTATACCGCATTATTTGTTATTCGACAGTTTAACTATACTTTTGTTATTCGGTGGTTTTACCACATCGAGCTATGCTTTCATTCGTTAGAGTTTGCGAGCGGGTTCTAGGGAACTCGTGGTGTGTAGTGGATGGTTTGGGTAGGTACCTTTTTGCATTGCATCATGCTCACGACCTACTCAAATGTCATTGATTTATGATATGTATTGTATTGTGTTGTATTGAATGTTATTGAAATTAATGATTGTTACTTGAATGAATGATGGCCCATGCTCATCTACTGTATGACATCAATTTGATAATGGCTAAGTAATGATATGAAATTCCATTAATGGTTATGTGTTCTTCTCTTAATGCTAATATGTTTCACTGTATTTGATATTTGTGACTATTTAAATAATTATTCGACTCACACTGAGCTTTCATAAGCTCACCACCATAGTGTTTAACTTTTTAGGTAAACTTCAAAACTAGGACCAAACCCAACATACAGAGAACCACCTTGGACCTTGGACCCTTTTTAATAAATATTAATCAACCTCATTTAGGGATTTTTGCATGCATGAATTACTCAAGCATAATAACCGAGAAATGCAAAGGAACCGTTTTTTAAAACTAATTGATAAGGCAAATAGGTTTCCAAAATTACTTCAAAAATGATTTTTTCCCGCTACATTTGTTTAACATTGACTTTTTACAAAGATGAGTGACAAGCAAACATTTTTTGCTAAAACAACACTATAACACCCTTAACCCATATCTGTCGCTGGAATAGGATTACGGAGCATTACTGTGAAAACATAACTTTAAACATTCATTTCCAAACATCTCATTAACCATAGTATAATTCATTCATACTCATGCATATCGTCCATTTTTCGAGCTCTTAAGGCTTTAGAAACACTTTAGAAATGTTTTAGGACTAAATCAGAAACATTTGAAACATTAAGAAAAAATTTAGAAAAATTCACACTGCAGGGGTCACACAGCCCTATGGCCAGGCTGTGTGACTCACACGGCTGAGCCATGTAACATTTGAAATAGGTACCCAGCTCGTGTCCATGCTTGTGTAACACTCTGACTTGGATCACACAGCCAAGCCAGAAGCCTATGTGCCAGGCTGTGTAACCTTCGAAATGGCCTCACATGCCCATGTTCCAGGCCATGTAACCTTCAAACTGGCCTCACATGCTTGTGTGCCAGGCCGTGTGATAAGCTATGTAACTTTCAAAAAGCAACCTTTAAAACTTATAGGGGAGAAACGGTCGTGTCGGATGGCTGTGTGTCACACACAATTGAGACCCACGCCCATGTCTTAGGCTGTGAGGACATGAATGTAACACCGCTTTCCCATATCCAATACAGGGATAGGGTTCGAGGCATTACTGAAGTTAAACACACTTAAACATACAAAATTGATTCATAAAATTTGACTTGTAAAGTTTTCAAACATATTCATAACGTCCCTATTACGGGCATACAAAGCCCTAAATATATATTGGAGGTGGCTAGGGACTAAACAAGAGCTTTCAAAACTTTTACAACACTTAGGAAAATTTCATGTTTTGGAGAGTCATACGCCCATGTGGGTAGGCTGTGTGGTCACACATGCCCATGTGGTTTGGGACACGCCCATGTCCTCCACTTGTGTAACTCTATGTTTATGACATCATCACCCATTTATGGTCACATGAGAACTTAACAACGTTTGGCATCTGCAAAAGAGTTTCAATAAACGGTAAGTTAATGTGTAATTTCTTTAGAAGTTTAAGGAATTTACCGAATTGTTCATCTGTGTGGTCTCTCTTTGTTGCATTTGGGTGTGGGACACGAGGCTTATACTCCTTACTTACCGATTTTTATGTACCATGACTTACCTCAATCTTACCATTACTTACCAAATTTTCTTGCCTCTCTTCATATTTACGTTCAGCTAACCCCTCTTTGTCGTGCACAGTACCCTTGGGTTAGTTTCTATGTTGCTCGGTAAACCACCTTGTGGTCTTTCAGAGATCAACTTAGCAAGCTGACCTATTTGAGTTTCAAGTCCTTGAATGGATGCTTGCTGATTTTTAAGTGCCGTCTCGGTATTTTGAAAATGGGTTTCTGATACGGAGATAAATTTCGTGAGCATCTCCTCAAGGTTCAGCTTTTTCTCTCGCTGGTAAGGTGGTTGTTGGAAGCTTGGAGGGGGTGGTGGTCTTTGATTTCCTTGACCACCCCACAAGAAATTGGGGTGGTTTCTTCGACCTGCATTATAAGTGTTACTATAAGGGTTATTTTGAGATCTAGAATTATTACCCAAATAGTTGGCTTGTTCATTTTCTATGCTAGGATCGTGAGATGAATAATCTGTGCTATACATTCCTCCTCCATTTGAATCGCACCTCATCACTGGATGTACCTGCGTAGAACCAACTAAACTGTTAATCTTTTTATTTAAGAGTTCTACCTGATTTGACAGCATTGTGACTGCATCAACATTAAAAACCCCGGTAGCTTTTTGCGGCTTTGTCCTCATGACTTACCACTGATAATTATTCAGTGACATCTCTCCTATAAACTCATAAGCCTCCTCAGGTGTTTTGTTATTAATGGTTCCACCGGCAACTACATCAATCATTTGTCTTATTGAAGGATTTAAACCGTTGTGGAAAGTTTACACTTGTAGCCACAAAGGTAACCCATGATGAGGGCACCTCCTCAATAAATCCTTGTATCTCTCCCAAGCATCGCAGAGTGTCTCTAAATCTATTTGCACAAAAAAAGAGATATCATTCGTCAACTTTGCCATTTTAGCCGACGAAAAATATTTAAGTAAAAACTTTTCAGTCATTTGTTCCCAAGTAGTAATAGACCCTCGTGGTAAGATCTTAAATGTGTCGCAGAATTCCACAAAGTTAGCTAAATGTGCGTTAGGATCTTCATCCTACAAACTATCAAATTGAACAGACTATTGAATCATTTGAATAGTGTTAGGTTTTAGTTCAAAGTTATTTGCAGCAATAGCAAGCCTAACAATACTAGATTCGGTACCAGCTAAATTAGGCTTAGTATAATCATACATAGTGCATGAAATAGTATTTTGATTCACAGGATCTATAGCTACCATAAGAGGTAGCTGATTATTTTGATTTGCTTCCATCTTTTTGGTAGATTCGAGTTCGTTTTCTTGTCCCTGTTCTGGGTACTATAAGCTTCGCCTTATTTCTCTATGATTTCTGCAAACTGTGGCTTCTAAATCATTATTAAGCAATAGTGGTCCTGACGGGTTTCTTCTAGTCATAAACTAGAGATACCTATCAAAGAAGAGCAAAGAGAAAATTTTAGTAAATAAAATCTAAAAATAAAAATAGAAAATAACTTGCAATAAAAGTAAAAAATGGCTAAAGTAATAGAAATAGAGTGTTCCTAATATCTTAGTTCTACGGCTACAGTGCCGAAAACTTGATCGTCATTTTGATGAAGTAATAATAATGATCGTACCTAGAACTAACTATTATCACGATGAAAGGCAAGTGCACCTATCGAATAGGAGTATAGTTAGTGGCAAGACCGGAATGTCGAATTCAAAGAACTAAAAGTAATGGTAATAACTTTCTTCCTATTATCTAGCCTAGAAATAAAGGGAGGTTTTGTTCAAACTAATTAATTCTAAACTAAACTAAGGACGCGATAAAGAGTAAATTGGGGAATTACTTTGGGAAAACTAAATGATATAGGCAATACCCAAGGAAGAATCCACCTAAACTTCACTTGTTATTTAACTCTGAACTAAACGATTTCTTCATTCGACTTGATCCGTAGAGATCCTTAAATTATGTTAATATCCCCGTCGAGAATAAGAACAACTAACCCTAGGTTGATTAATTGAAATCTCTTTCTAATTAAACCCTTGTTTTGTATTAACTCGATCTCTGGACCCTCTTATCAGATTTGACTCTAATCTGGCAAATTTTCATCGTCCTATGCCTAGGATTGCAATCAACTCCGCTCAATTGTGTTGGATCTACTCTTAAACAGGGACTTTTGTTCCTTTGAATAAGCACATTCGACTTGAATTAATATCCTAAAATATCAACTCAAGAATTAAAAACACAATTAAGAACAAATTGAATATTTATCATATAATTCAGATAACAATAACAAGATCTGTCTTAGGTTTCACCCCCTCAGGTATTTGGGGATTTAATTCATTTTTATAAAAGAATACATCTCAAAGTAAAGAAAACAACAAAACATAAAGAAAACCCAAAACTCCTGAAAGGATTAAAAGGAGATCTTCAGTCTTGATGTAGATCCTGGCTTCTGAGATGGATCAATTGACTTTCTTTGAGTAATTCCCTACCTTCTATCCTTCATGTCGGCTCTCCCTCCTTTTATTTGTCTCCTAAGGTGTTTATATAGAGTTTGAAAAGTCCTTCTTAGCCTCTAAGTAACCTTTTCCACGTGAAATTAAAATGAGACACGATAGGGACACGCCCGTATGGCACGCCCGTGTGACTCGGGTTTAGGCTGTGTTTGAGTCTGCTCGAAAGACACGAGCGTATGGTGTACCCGTGTGAGGAACTCCATGCCGTGTTGATTTCTCACTCTGGCCCATTTTCTCTGTTTTTGGCCCGTTTCTCGTTCTTTTTACTCTCTTATGCTCATCTAAGTATAAAACATGAAATTAAAGGATTAAGAGCATCAAATTCATCAAATCAAGAGATAATCCATCCAAAAATATGCTAAGCATGGGGTAAAAATATGTATAAATTACGGTTTATCAATAGCTAACTAATATGACACATAACAAAAGGCCTAGTTCCTATACATGCCATACTCAAAATGGTTAAACTTTACTATACCAAAATAAAATGTTCAATAGTGTGACTTCGAGCTTCGACGTCCTTCTTGATCCTCGATGTAACAGCCCGAATTAAGGCCTAAACAGAGCAGTGGTTTTGAAAAACCATGAATCTGAAGTGGAAAAAATTATTTTGATTAAGTTTTAAGGTTTATAATGTGATTGGATACTTGAGTGAAAAATTAGTTAAGAAATTTTATTGATTGGGTGTTCAATTTGGTATTTAGGATAAATTGTAAAAGGTGAAAAATGTGTGTTCTTGTTCATAAAGGTACTTGATTGAATGGGGTTTTAAAGTGGAGGTCCTTAAATGGAAATTAGACCAATATATTTTAGTTTGGACAAAAATGGGCATGAATAAGACAAATTTGAAAGAAAAGTCTTTAAGGGCATTTTGGTCATTTAGTAATTAAAAGAATTAAAAAAGGGAAAATGAAGCAAAAATTGGCTCATTTTCTTCAAGGGCCGGCCGAATATCCCTATGGAAGCCATTGTTAGGGTTTTCAAGCTTCCAAGCTGGGTGGTAAGTCCGTTCTAGCCCCGTTTTTAACGTTCTTCGCATTTTTGGGATCCTCATCACCTAATCTACATATTTCTAGCCATATTTTGAGCTAGGATTTGAGTTTAAAAAATTTACCCATGAATAATATGCCTGTATCTTGATTCCTAATGGTAGAAAATGAATGCTTAAAGTGTGGACTTAAATGCGAAAGTTATAAATTTGTGTGTAAGTGTGTGATTTAGGGGAAATTAGGGGCTGGAATAGAAGATAAAATGGTTCGGCTAAGTCCAATATACAAGGAAATTAAATAAAAATTATTTTACGAGCCTAGGGGCAAAAGTGTAAATATATGAAAGTTTAGGGGCAAAAACATAAATTTTTCATAATGTGATTTTTGGGTCACATTGAATAATGTTACTAATAAATGAGCAAATTATGATATTATAGATCACAAAAAATGAGACTCGGGCATAGATCGGGGAAGAACGAGATTATGGACCAAGTCGGGAAAATTGGTCACTTTCGCGTCCGCGGTAAGTTGGTGTGACAATAATAATGCGAAAATGTTGTAATTTATGTTTGGAAACTAAATTGGTGTATTAAATCGATTATGTTGAATTAAATGTTTAATATACTTTGTTTGTGAATTGATTTAAAAAAATGTCTATGATACAAGGTGACATAGGTGACATGAAAATGAATTGAAATATTGTGTTTAAAAAAGTTTCCTATGACTATGGTTATTATGTGAAGTTGTAAGTTTATATGTAAATAAAACTTTGGTTAATTATGTTAGAATATTTTGCTATATTATATAGGATGAAATTGAGTATTGAATGGTTGTATGATGCAATTAGTGAATTGTGGAAACATGGTAAAATTAAATGAGAAAATTTACGAGTAAAACCATTCGGATATGAGATTCACTTGAAAGAGTGGAGCTATGTGCTGAAACCATTCGTAAGCGCTATTGGATAAATATCGTGGAGCTATGTGCTGTGACCACAAATAAAATGCATTGTATTGACACCATTGAGCTATGTGCTGTTACCACGATTAAAGTACATTATGTTTTATGAAAGTATGGAGCTAGGTGCTATTACCACGGCTATAATGTATCGATTTAATAAGGTGAAGCTTTATGTTAAAACCACTGAGAAATCAATTGATAAACCGAAGGATTCAAAGAGAAATATTTACTAAGTGATGTTTATGTAATTATGTGATGTATAAGCGCAGGTGTGTATTTGGGCAAATGTATATAAGCAATGGTGTAATGTGAGCAATATGCTCAATATGTGATTGAAATTGTGGTAAGGCTGATATGGTGTAAGCACTACTATGAATACTCGTAATGATGATTATTCATTTGAATGGCTAGTATTGAACATGTTTGGTGTTATGTGTGCAGAAATGATAGTAATATGAAGAAAACATGGTAGAGTAAAATTTTCAGTAAAACAGTTTGAAACAGCAGCAGTTATGTGAATTTGAAAAATCACCATAAATGGTGAAAATTGAATTAGATGCTGAATAGGATATGAAATTAAATCTCTTTGAGTCTATTTTCACATAAAAGAAACGATGTGAGTAAATGAATTTTATATTATGAGATATTTAAATTTTGGTGAGATAGGGTCTGAATGGTTTCAGAAATCCCCTATTCGAAATTTGGAAAATCACTAAAAATTGTATAAAAATGGTTATGGTGTGTAATTTATATTCTTAGAATCCTTGATGAGTCTAATTTCAAGAGAAACAAACTAGAAGGTTATCTTAACTCTATGTAATGAGAAATTTGATTTTTAGTGAAGAGGAGTTAGAGTTGCTGAACAACGAAACAAGGGAATTTTTAATGAATAAACTATATTGATTGGCTAAACCAAAAATTCTGGAAATTTTATGGTAATAATTTATGTGAGTCTAGTTTTAAGGAAAATTATTGGATATAAATTTGGAGTTCCATAGCTCCAGATATAATGAATTTAGCGACGGTGACTCAGGGAGATAGCTAAGGTGAATGTGGGTAAAAAGGTGAAATCGTGTGAAATTATGATCACGTTATCGTAAGAATACTTTTTAAGAATAGAAACATCTTGTTAGTTAAATTGATTATTATTACATGCCGACTTACTAGGCTGTAAAGCTTACACGCTTCTTTCCTTTTCTCTTAGTATTGTTAGGTTAGCTCGGGGTTGGAGATCGTCGGAGGCACCATCACACTATCAATCTGACAAGTTGGAGTAATGCCAATTCTTATTAGTTTACAAGTGAGTGGCATGTATAGAGATTTAATTATTGGTAATCTGTATTATTGTGAATTGGCTAAGTGTATTAGCTAATATTACTTCATTATATATATTGCCATGAGATGTAGCCCATAATGGTTATGGGTATGTAAGCCTGATTTATACATGTGTTTGATGATTAAATCAGGAATAATCAAAGGTATGCTATGTGTCCATGAAATGTAAATGAGAGTGAAGATTTGAAAGCACAAAAAGAACTTGGAAATTAGCCTAGGTGTTGGCCACACGGGCAAAGGCACAATTGTGTGTCTTAGCCGTATAAAGGACACAACCTAGCATACAGGTGAGTGACTTGGCCGTGTGCCCCTAAATGTTTAATGACTTCATAAATAGAGAGTTACACGGGTGGAGGACACGGGCATGTCCTGAGCCACACGAGCATGTGAGACCACACGACCTGCCCGCACGGGTGTGTGACTCCAAAATAGGGAAATTTTAATTGTGTCTCAAAAGTTTTCAAAAGTTCTCGGTTTAGTCCCAAATTATTTTCAGTGTATGTGTTGGGCCTTGTAGGCCCATATAGGGACATTAAAGTGGAAGTTCAACAGTTTTAAATTGGAGTAAAGTTTATGGCTCGATAATGTACGGTTGGTTGTGTTATTGTCCAGTAACACCTCGTACCCTATCCCAGCGTCGGATACGGGTAAGGGGTGTTACACCCGATCTAGTCTGGCATCACTACAAGGAAAGGGAAAGAAAAGGGAGTAAGCATAAATGCTTAGTAAGTTGCATGAAATAAATAGCAACATACAATATACAAGACATCCAAATAAGATTTCATGAAAAATCACATATATAACTTGGCTTATTTACATGGCTTACTCATACTCTTTCTTACCGACATACCCATATCATTTCGTTTTCATTTCTCGTAAATTACTCATGTGCACCTATATCACTCATCACATAACTTTAGTCTTTCTTGATATATTCATCAATTTAAATACTTTTCCCATTAAATTACTTAGAATACTGAAGGATACTAAATGTCATTTTCATGGTAAGATGCCAATGCCATAACCCAGATATGGTCTTACATGGGATCACATGTTGATGCCGAAGCGATATCGTAGATATGGTCTTACACGGGATCTCATATCGATGTTGATGCCATGTCCCAGACATGGTCTTACAAGATCGTAAGCTGATGCTGATGCCATGTCACATACATGGTCTTATAGGGGATCTAAATCTTATCTCGGTGCCAACGCCATGTCCCAGACATGGTCTTACACAGAACCACCTATCGATGCCTATGCCATGTCCCAGACATGGTCTTACATGGGATCTCAATTCAGTGCCGATGCTATGTCCCAGACATGGTCTTATACGAGACCTTCTAAATCTCATGTTATGACTATGGTATCCTTCGTATTCTTAAAATTTAACCAGGATTTCTCTATAATAACTTCATCATTTCATCATAAAATCACATCAATAAATCTCATAGAAGTAACATAAATTTCATACAATGTCATAACATTATTTTCATGATACATAATGCTAATTTATCACACTCAACTTACCTTAGATCCAAAATGCGGGTGAATATGCAATTTAATCCACCACCTTGTTCTTTCCTCGGTTTTGGTCTGGGCTTCGTGTTTTTTGATCTAAAATGACAAATTACGCTCGTTTAATGATCACATTAGCCAAATAGCCCATAATTTATACTTTGGCAAAATTTATAATTTTTCCCTTAAACTTTTACATATTTGTAAAATGGTCCTTAGGCTTACACTTTTACTACACATTTTATCACATTTACAATTTGGTCCCTATTAGGGTTTTTCATGAAAAATCACTTAGAAAAAGATGTTTACTACACTTTAAACTTTCATATTCTACCACTAGACATCAAAGTATATGCATGTCATGCATGGGTATATTTTTAAACATAAACCCTAGCTCAAATTAGTGGTAGAAACAACTTAATCAAGTAACGAGGATTTCAAAAATACGAAGAACATGAAAAGCGGGGCTAGTTGCACTTACATTTGAGCTTGAAAATGTCAAAAACCCTAGCTATGGTGAGTCCTTAAATTTCAGCAGCCCTTGAAGAAGATGGACAAGATTTTTGTTTCTTTTTCCCTTTTTATTACATTAATTTACCTCATGACCAAAATGCCCTTAATGGCCTTCCTTGAAAATTTTCCCTTCCATAGGTATTTTTGTCCATCATGCCCTAAAATGGTCTAATTGCTAAATAAGGACCTTTAATAATTTTTCTAATGTTTTTTCATCCTTAAATCTTCTAGAAACTCATATTTTGCAATTTTTGCAATTTAGTCCTAAAGGACAAATTAATCACTATCTCATAAAAATTCCTTCATGGAATTTTCTCATCATCATGCCATCATATCATAAACTCAAAAATAATTATGGAACATGTAATTCTACTTCAGATTTGTGGTCTCAAAACCACTATTCTAACTAGGCTCTAATTCGGGCTGTTATAATTCTCCCCCTTAGGGATTTTTGTCCCCGAAAATTTTACCGGTAAATAGGTTTGGATATTGGTTTCTCATGGTTTCTTCAAGCTCCTATGTAGCCTCTTCTACCCCATGTCTTTGCCACAGTAATTTTATGTGGGCTATACTTTTGTTTTTTAACTACTTGACTTCTCGAGCCAAAATCTTAAATGGGTTTTCACCATAGGTTATGTCCGATTGAATCTTAACCTCTATCGGGGCAATCACATGTGAAGGATCTGATCGGTAGCGTTGCAACATGGACACGTGAAATACATCATGAATCTTTTCCAACTCAAACGGCAAAGCTAGCTGATAAGCTACCGATCATATCATTTCGCTGATCTCTTACGATCTGATGAAATGCGAACTTAGTTTGCCTTTTCGGTCAAATTTGAGAACTTTCTTCCACGGAGATACTTTCAAGAACACCTTATCCCCGACTTGGAACTCGATCTCTTTTTGTTTCAAACCAACATATGACTTTTGTCTATCAAAAGTAGCTTTCAAACAATCTCGTATCACTTTTACTTTCTCTTCGGTTTCCTTTATTAAATTGACCCCGTGTATCTAATTTTCCTTGAGTTCAGTCCAATACAAAGGCATTCAACATTTACGCCCGTATAATGCCTCATAAGGTGCCATTTTCAAACTTGACTAAAAATTGTTGTCGTAAGCAAACTCTACCAAAGGTAGGTACTTTTCCCAACTATCTTGGAATTCCAATACACAACATCTGAGCATATCTTCAAGTATCTGTATTACTCTCTCTGATTGATTGTCGGTCTGTGGATGGAAAGCAGTACTAAAGTTCAACTTGGTACCTAAAGCTTCTTGTAGCTTTGTCCAAAATCGTGATGTAAATCTTGGATCTCTATCCGAAATAATCGATAATGGTACTTGTGTATCTCACAATCTCATAAATATATAAGTCAGCCAACTTGTCAAGCGAATAATCTGTACGCACCGGTATAAAATGAGTTGACTTCGTAAGTTTATAAACCACCACCCAAACAACATCTTTCTTTTTCGGTGACAATAGCAAACCCGTCACGAAATCCATGGTAATACAGTCCCATTTCCACTCGGGTACCATGTAGGCTGTAATAATCTAGAGGGTACTTGGTGTTTCACTTTTACTTGTTGACAAATCAAGCACTTCACTACATACTCAGAGATATCTCTTTTCATGTTTGGCCACCAATACCATTTCTTTAAATCATTGTACATCTTGGTACTACCGAGGTGAATAAACATACGGCTACTATGTGCCTCATGCAAAATTCTTTAAATGAGCTCATCATTCTTTGGTACACACGCTCGGTCCCAAAACTTTACAAAACCATTAGGATCAATCTGAAAATCTGAATCGACACCCGAGTTACACTAAGCCTTATTGGCTTGCAAATCACGACCACTTGATTGAGCTTCACAAATCTCTTGAATAAACGTCGGTCGAACTCTCAATTCTGCTAAAACCAAACCATCATCAATTATGGCCAACTGGGTATTCTCAAAGCAAATAACGATTTCTGACTTAAAGCGTCTGTAACAACGTTCGTTTTCCTCATGTGGTAGTCAATCACCAACTTATAATCTTTGATCAACTCCAACCATCGCTGCCATAGATTCAACTCCTTTTGAGTCATCAAATATTTCAAACTTTTGTGGTTGGTGAACACCCAACATTTCTCGCCATATAAATGGCGTCTTCATATCTTCAATGCAAATACAACGGTGGCCAACTCCAAGTTATATGTCGAATAATTTCTTTCATGAGGCTTTAAGAGTCTCGAGGCATATGCAATCACCTTTCCTTCTTGCATAAGTACGCAACCCAATCCATTTAAGGACGCATCATTGTAAACCACAAATTCTTTTCCCGATTCGGGTTGCACTAAAATAGGAGCTTCGATCAACAATGTCTTTAGTCTTTCAAAGCTCTGTTGACATTTTTCTATCCGCTCAAACGTAACATCTTTTTGCAGCAACCTCATCATCGAAGTGGCAATAATAGAAAATCCTTTAACAAACTGTCGGTAATGACTGGCCAAGCCCAAAAAGCTTCTGACCTCGGATACATTCCTCGGCGACTTCCATTCAACAATTGCCAAGATTTTACTTGGATCAACTCTAATTCCATCACCTAAAATGATGTGGCCCCAAAATCTGACTTCTTTAAGCCAAAATTCACTTTTACTAAACTTGGCATAAAGTTGCTTATCTCGTAAAATTTGCAAAACTATCTTCAAGTGCTCAGCATGCTCGTTCTCATCATGAGAATAAATCAAGATATCATCAATAAAAACTACAAAAAATTTATCCAAGTGTGACCGAAAGATACGGTTCATTAAATCCATAAATACAGCAGGGGCATTAGTTAACCCAAATGGCTTGATAAGAAATTCATAATGACCATACCTTGTTCGTAATACAGTCTCTGACACATCGGACTCCTTAACTCTTAACTGGTAATACCCAGATCTCAAATCTATCTTGGAAAACACTGTGCCTCTTTTCAACTGATCAAATAAATCATCGATCCTTGGTAAAGGACACTTGTTCTTTATGGTCACCTTATTGAGTTGTCGATAATCAATGCACAACCTCATAGAACCATCCTGTAGCTGAGCCTTCAATTCCCTTAACTCAATCGGAGCCATCCTGTAAGGAGCAATTGAAATAGGTGTAGTATAGGGAGCCAACTCAATACCAAATTCAACCTCTCTAACTGGAGGCAATCCAGGCAACTCTTCCGGAAATACATCTTGATACTCACATACTATTGGTACTGACTCAATTTTCAACTCAGACTCCTTTTTGTTCATCACAAAAGCAAGATAAGCTTCATATCCTTTTCTAATACATTTTTTAGCAGTCATAGTGGAAATCACTGTAGGCAAAGCGTCTGACTCATCTGCTTTAACTCAAAGAGTATCACCATTTTCACGTTTTAGTTCAATAAATTTTCTACCATAATTTGCTATTACATCATGAATGGTTAACCAATCTATACCAAGGCTTACATCAAATTCATCGAATGGCAAAAGCATAAGGTTGGCCAGAAAATAATGACCTTTAATCATCAATGGGCAATTTCTACATACTTTATCTACTAGCACACATTTGCTTAGAGGATTGGATACTTGTATCACAACTTCTATAGACTCTATGGGTATACTCATGCTAGATGGTAATTTCATGCAAACATAAGAGTGGGTAGATCCCAGATCAATCAAAGCAATAATATAAGTTTCATGGTGAGAAAATGTACCTGTAATTATATCGGGCGATGACGCCTCTTTGCGAGCACGAATGGCATAAGTCCTTGCGGGTGCTCTACCCTTAGGTCTCGTAGTCTATTCCCTGGGTGTGCCTTTACTACTCACTCCCATTCTCAGGTTTCTCTGGGGTCTACCTCTAGAAGGAGCATTACCCAATCTCGTACTCTGATCTCTATCTTTTTCAACCATATCAGGGCACTCTCTAATGAAGTGGTCATGAGAACCACACTTGAAGCAAGCCATCTCGGGGTACTCTGTTTACCTTGACCTTTATTTGAAAATCCCCTTAAAGTAGCTAATCAAGTGGAAAACTCTTTAGACTTCTTAGAAGAGGATTGGAACGACTTGCCCAACTGTCTCTTTCTTGAGTCACGAGACTCAATCTCAGCTTTTCTTTTCTCCTCGGCCTTATAAGCTCTATCCACAAGCACCACAAACTCTTTCAATTCTAGAATACCAACGAACTTTTTAATATCCTTATTTAATCCATCCTCGAACCTCTTACACATAATGGCCTCGGTGGATATGCACTCTCGAGCGTATTTATTGAGTATTAGAAACTCAAGCTCATATTCAGTTACGGTCATTTGACCTTGCTTCAACTCGGGAAATTCCTCGCGTTTCTGGTCGATAAATCTTGGACTAATATACTTCTTACGAATTTCTTCTTGGAAAAATTCCCAATTAACTCTTTCCCTTGGTACCACTGACACAAAGGTGTTCCACCACTGATAGGCGAAATCTTGTAAGAGGGATACGACACACTTCATGCACTCTTTAGCAGTGCAAGATAATTCCTCGAATACCCTGATGGTGTTCTCTAGCCAAAAGTCAGCTCTTTCCATGTCGTCATCCTTGTTAACTCAGAACTCCTCGGCTCCTTGTTTTCGGATTCTATCAACCGAAGGCTTTTCTCATCTTACTACCTCTACTATTTGGGGAGCTACAGGGGTAGGTTGAGGGTTTGGAGGGGGTGGAGCTTGTTGTTGAGCGGTTGGGTTCATTCGAGCGAACTCTATGAACCACTTGTTCATCATTTGGACGAAGGCTTCCCGAGCCTCTCCTCCCTAACTCATAGTTGCTGGTTGGAAACACAAAAATTTATATACTTTTTCATGCCCTTTTTAACTTAAATTCATGCAAATTCAGATAAATTCTTGTCAAAAAATAATTAAACATTATAAAATAATTAAATTGTGTTAAAAATATGAACATGATGAATTTTAATTAATTTTATAGTTAATTTTGATTAAATTTGGTTATTTTTGACAGAATTGCACAATCGACGAAAAATGGCCCGGCGGACACTACGAGAAGAACAAAACTGAGAAGCAATTTGGAGTATCGAGGTGAATTAATTTCCAGCTCAAGACGGTCCAGAAATGTGTATTAATTCATAATTAAATTAATTTTAATTTATTTCCTATTTAATTTAGGTTAAATAAATTAATTTTAATTAATTATGGAGAAAGGGCCTAGTGAACCGCACTGGTTGAACCGAATGGAGTGAGCCGAACCAGCCACTAATTGGGCTGACCAAAACCATCCATAGGCTGCCCCAAATCAGAAATTTAGCTAATTACTTATTCTTGCAAAAAGGCCCTTGAAAGACCTCCAAATTTCATTCAAACCCCACCTTTATTTTAGGCTTTGTAGATTTGCCCCACCCTAATTATAGCAAAGTTGAAAGCTTCAACCATGCCATGTGTGTGGCTGGCCATAGGGGGCTCTTTGGCTGATGGGATTTGCTATTTTTAGCAGCTACAATCAGCTATAAAAGCCACCCCTTGCTGATCATTTTACTCATCCCTCATTCACTCAACATTCTCTCATTCTCTTTTCCTCTCCATTCTCCTTTCTCTCCATTTTCCATCCTATTTTCCTATAGTCTTGTGCCAATTACTCCTCTTGGAAAAGAGGTATTTTCCCAGCCATTTTGGGCAGCAAACAAGTGTTTGTAGAAGCCTTGAATGGCAAGGACAATGGAGACGAAGAACGGAGCAATCAGCCAAGCCACGGACAAACACCAGATTTACCTTCTTGTTCCTTATCTTTTTAATTTCTGTTGTTTTTATGATGAACATATCTATGAATAGTATTGTTGTTGAAATGGTTATTTTAATCAATTTAGCTAATTACTTATTCTTGCAAAAGGGCCCTTGAAAGACATCCAAATTTCATTCAAACCCCACCTTTATTTTAGGCTTTATAGATTTGCCCCACCCTAATTATAGCAAAGTTGAAAGCTTCAACCTTGCCATGTGTGTGGCCAGCCATAGGAGGGCTCTTTGGCTGATGGGATTTGCTATTTTTAGCAGCTACAACCAGCTATAAAAGCCACCCTTGCTGATCATTTTACTCATCCCTCATTCACTCAACATTCTCTCATTCTCTCGTCCTCTCCACTCTCCTTTCTCTCCATTTTCCATCCTATTTAACTATAGTCTTGTGCCGATTTCTCCTCTTGAAAAAGAGGTATTTTCCCAGCCATTTTGGGCAGCAAGCAAGTGTTCATAGAAGCCTTGATCGATGAGGACAACGGAGACGAAGAATGAAGCAATCAGCCAAGCCACGGAGAAACACCGGATTTGCCTTCTTGTTCCTTATCTTTTTAATTTCCGTTGTTTTTATGATGAACATATCTATGAATAGTATTGTTGTTGAAATGGTTATTTTAATCAATTTAGCTTGAATTTAATTCGTGTTGGGTTGATTATATTTTGCCTACTTGAATTATTAAAATAGTGTTTATGCTGTTATAGGCCTCAGTAAAATGCTTGATTAAGTAAAATCATGCTTAGGTTATCTGGCATTATAATTATTTAGATAATTAAAGAATTAATTGTTTAAACAGAGTGAAATTGCAATTAATGGACTCAGTACTTAATCAGTGCATGTTTAATTCTTCTAAGGTAGCTGAAAATTAAATTTGCATTGTATTTGGCGATACATATGCGTTGGATAACTTGCAAGATTGTCGTGATTAAATTGTTTCAAGGTACGGCTACTTTGTTACTTCACATAATCTTTTACATGTTTATTAAGTTGAATTAATCAGTTGAATCGACATAGGAATATGTGAGAGATAATTTAATTTAATAAGTATGTATGTGCAATAGCATGTTTACCTTTATAAATATGTTTAATCGGTTGAATTGGCATAGGGATATGTTCCAAGAGATGAATGGATTTTTACTGAGTAAATATGTTCATAAGTTAGCAAATTACTGGGTTGTCGTGAATTTATTTGTAACAGCATAAGCATGAAGTTAATAATTCTAAGTAAAAAAAGGTGTAATTAATCCAACACAATTATATCATCTTGATTAAACCTTAATTGAAATCGTGCATTAGAACTCTTTTATTTTATTTAAATTGGTTACTTGGTTTTAAAATCTTAGTTTATAAATCACTTATTTCAAACCAAAATTATTTTTTACCTCATCAAAGTGTTTTAATTAATTTCATAAATATTGCTTTTTACAGTCCATGTGGTTACGATAACTCGACATTTACTTGTCACTTTATTACTTGTTACGACTGTGTACAATTGCACATTTCTACAGTTTCAAATTTTTGGCACCGTTACCGGGGACTATTTTAAAAAACCATTATTTGTGAATTTATTTTTACATTTTGGTTCATTTATTTTCCTGTTCAATTTTACTTACTTAATTTCTCTCTGATTATTTCAGGTGTTTATGAGTATTGACCGAGTTATCAACTTACTCCCTGTGGACCCTGAGATAGAACGAACCTTTTGGCAACAAAGAAGACAAGCGAACCAAAGAAGGACCGAAGAGATGAATTTTGAGAATATCAATCAAGGAAACGGAGCAAACCTTGCTCAAAATCCTATCCTTATTGCTGATGATAGGGATAGAGCCTTGCGACAATATGCCATGTCAATGTTTAATGACCTTAATCTGGGTATTAGAAGACCGAAAATCGAGGCACAACAATTTGGGCTGAAGCCAGTCGTGTTCCAGATGGTTCAGACAGTAGGCTAGTTCAGTGGAATGCCTACTAAAGATCTTCATTTCACTTAAGATTGTTTATGGATGTGAGTGACTCTTTCAAACTCGTCGGAGTACCCGAAGATGCACTACGATTAATATTGTTCCGTATTCGCTAAGGGACAGAGCTCGAGCCTAGTTGAACTCACTGCCACCAAACTCAATTTCCACATGGCAAGAGTTAGCCGAGAGATTCCTCATGAAGTATTTTCTGCCAAGCAAGAATGCTAAATTGAGGAATGAGATCACTGCTTTCCAACAAATGGAGGACGAGTCCTTGTATGAGGCATGGGAAAGATACAAAGAATTATTACAAAAATACCCTCATCATGGAATCCCACAGTGCATCCAACTTGAGACATTTTATAATGGTCTCAACGCTCACATAAGGATGGTAGTGGACGCCTCCGCTAATGATGCTCTCCTTGCGAAGTCTTACAATGAGGCTTACAAAATCATCGAGAGGATCGCTAGTAATAACTATCAATGGCCAACCAATCGAGCAGCATCAAGAAGACGAGTCGCTGGAATCCATGAAGTGGACGCTCTCAGTTCACTCGCATCTCAAGTATCTTTGATATCTTCAATGTTAAAGAATCTTACCACTAATGGGTCTAACAATTTTGCAGCTCAGCCACCTAACCAATATGAGAATATAGCCTGTGTTTATTGTGGAGAAGGACATTTATTTGAAGAATGTCCATCAAACCCAGAATCTGTATACTACATGGGTAATCAGAACCAAAACTGAGGAAGGCAAGGGCTGCAATCCAACTTTTACAACCCATCGTGGCGAAATCACCCCAATCTTTCTTGGAGTAACCAAGGGGCTGGGGGCAGTAACAACTACGCCCAACCTAGACCGACCCAACCGCCTAGTTTTTCACAGCATGTTCAGAAACCAGTTCAAGCTGAATCATCCAATAGCCTAGAAAATCTACTAAAGGCTTACATGGCAAAGAATGACGCCTTAATTCAAAGCCAAGTTGCTACATCGAAGAGTTTGGAGAACCAGATGGGCCAGCTTGCAACTGAACTCAGGAACCGTCCATAAGGTGCTCTACCTAGTGATACAGAGAATCTGAGAAATCCAGGGAAAGAGCATTGTAAAGCACTAACATTGAGGAGTGGAAAGAAAATAGTGCCCAAATCATTGAAGCTGAAAAGGAGCATGTTGAAGCTCAAGATCCGGAAGAAGTTCAACCGAGTGTTGAAGTTCCAGTTCCACCTGAACCAGAACCTGCAAGATCTGAAAAGGTAACCTCAGAACCAGTTAATTCTGATCAACTAACAACTCCGTTAGGTGCAGAATTACCACCAAAGATAAATAAACCAGTACTAGTTCCAGTAAAGAAACCTCCACCACCCTACCCTCAAAGACTTCAGAAGCAAAAATAGGAGGTCCAATTCAAGAAGTTCCTTGACGTACTTAAGCAACTTCACATCAACATCCCGTTGGTGGAAGCACTTGAGCAAATGCCAAATTACGTCAAATTCATGAAGGATAACCTGTCCAAGAAACGAAGACTTGGAGAATTTGAGACGGTAGCCTTGACGAAGGAATGCAGTGCATATCTTCAAGACAAATTACCGCTGAAGTTAAAGGATCCAGGATGTTTTACCATACCATGCAATATTGGAGAAACATATTATGGTAAGGCATTATGTGACTTAGGCGCAAGCATCAACTTGATGCCTATGTCGATATTAAAAAGTTGGGGATAGGTGAAGTTAGACCTACTACAGTTACACTTCAGCTAGCAGATCGATCCTTAGCACATCTAGAAGGAAAAATCGAGAACGTATTGGTTCGTGTAGATAAGTTTATCTTTCCTACTAATTTTGTAATTTTAGATTTCGAAGCAGACAAAGAAGTACCAATTATCCTAGGGAGACAGTTCTTAGCAACCGGAAGAACACTTATTGATATGCAGAAGGGCGAACTTACTATGCGCGTTTAGGACGATCAGGTAACATTTAATGTTTTCAAGTCAATGCAATTTCTTGATACAATAGATGATTGTTCTATAGTATCTGACTTAGAAAATTTCATAGTGGAGAAGGAACTTAACTCTGTTGAGGATCCTCTGGAAAGAATTTTGACATCAGACCCTCTGAATGATGAAGAGGAGGATGAAGACTTAGCTTTGTTAGAAGCTAATCAAAAGGGATTTAATCCACAATCCCGTTTTGAATCTTTGGATTTAGAGGAGAGACACATAGTCGAAAGCGTCATACGAGGAGCCACCTAAACTAGAACTTAAGGTATTACCTTCTCATTTAAAATATGTTTATTTAGGTGACGCTTCTACTCTGCCTGTGATTGTTTCAGCCGAATTAACTACTTAGCAAGAAGAAAAACTTATCTTAGTCCTGAAATAATTCAAGAAGGCTATCGAATGGACCATAGCCGATATTTGTGGTATTAGTCCATCCATATGCATGCACAAGATCATCCTGAAAGATGGTGAAAAAGAGATGATCGATGGACAACGAAGGCTGAACCCTATAATGAAGGACGTGGTGAAAAATGAGATTATCAAGTGGTTAGATGCGGGTATCATTTACCCCATCTCAGACAGTTCATGGGTAAGTCCACTCCAGTGCATGCTAAAGAAAGGAGGTATCATGATCGTAGAGAACGAGAACAACGAGTTAGTACCAACTAGAATAGTTACGGGATAGACTCGCAGGATGAGATTACTACTGTTTTCTCGATCGATACTCGGGATACAACCAGATTATAGTAGCACTGGAAGATCAACATAAGACCACATTCACCTGCCCGTACGGTACATTTGCATTTAGACGCATGCCATTTGGTTTATGTAATGCACCTGCTACATTTCAAAGATGCATGATGTCAATTTTCACTGACATGGTTGAGAAGTTTTTGGAAGTTTTCATGGATGACTTTTTGGTGTTTGGAGATACGTACGATGATTGCTTAGCCAATTTCGATGAAGTACTTAGACGATGTGAAGAAACAAACCTAGTACTTAATTGGGAAAAGTGCCATTTCATGGCACAAGAAGGAATTGTTCTAGGGCATCGAGTAACGGGACATGGGATCGAAGTAGAAAGAGCAAAAGTAGATGTTATTGAGAAACTCCCACCTCCAACATCTGTAAAGGGTGTTAGGAGCTTTTTGGGCCATGCCAAGTTTTATCGACAATTTATCAAAGACTTCTCCAAAATTGCAAAACCATTGTGCAAATTATTGGAGAAGGACAGAACATTCAAGTTCGATGATGAATGCTTAAGAGATTTTAAGGACTTGTAGAATCGGTTAGTCACGGCACCCATAATCGTCACATCAGACTGGGACTTGCCATTTGAACTGACGTGTGATGCAAGTGACTTCGCAATTGGAGCTGTCATGGGCCAGCGAAGGAACAAAGCTTTTCATCCCATCTACTATGCAAGCCGGACTCTTACAGGAGCTCAATTAAACTACACGGTAACAGAAAAAGAGTTACTGGCTATCGTGTTTGCTTTTGACAAGTTTTGATCTTACCTTGTAGGTACCAAAGTGACTGTCTATACGGATCACTCGGCAATCAAGTACTTACTTACCAAGAAAGACGCTAAGCCGAAGTTAATCCGATGGGTACTTTTACTTCAAGAGTTTGACCTGGAAATTCAAGATCGAAAGGGAGTAGAAAACCAAGTAGCAGATCACTTGTCCAAATTGGAGCCGCAAGAAGGAAATACTCCACTTATACCGATTCATGAGACCTTTCCAGAGGAACATATACTGAAGGTAAATCATGTCCATAATACCCCTTAGTTTGCTGATATTGCTAACTTTTTAGCTTGTGGTTTGATGCCGATCGAAAGATGTATCAACAAAGGAGAAAGTTTCTTCACGATGTGAAGTACTATTTTTGGGAAGAGCCATATCTATTTAAAAAGTGTGTAGATCAGATGATCAGGAGATGCGTGGCAGAAGAAGAAATACCGAAGATCTTATACCAATGTCACTCAGCTCTGAGTGGGGGACATTTCGGAGGTACTCATAATACGACCAAAGTATAACAAGCCGGATTCTTTTGGCCAACACTTTTCCAGGATGCATATGCGTACGTAAAGAGCTGTTACCGATGTTAAAGGGTCAGAAACGTCCCAACAGAAATGAGATGCCTCGAACAAACATCATTGAGGTCGAATTGTTCGATGTTTAGGGTATTGATTTTCTTAGGCCTTTCCCTCCGTCTTTTGGTCACAAGTATATATTGGTAGTAGTAGACTATGTGTCCAAGTGGGTCGAGATGGAGGCATATCCGACAAATGATGCGAAGGTTGTAATGAAGTTCTTACAGAAGCACGTGTTCACAAGATTTGGAACCCCAAGAGCTATCATTAGTGATGAAGGGTCCCACTTTGTAAACAAGTGGTTAAAATGGTTGTTAGACAAGCATGGAGTGAAACACAAGGTTGCAACAGCTTACCATCCGCAGATGAATGGGCAAGCTGAATTGGCAAATAAGGAGATCAAAGGCATACTTGAGAAGGTAGTTTGCCCGAACCAACGAGATTGGTCCAAAAGATTGGATGACGCTTTATGGGCTTACAAAACAGCATACAAGACACCTTTAGGGATGTCACCCTATAGGCTGGTCTTTGGAAAAGCATGTCATCTACCCCTGGAGTTAGAGCACAAAGCTTACTGGGCTCTTCAACAGCTTAATTTGGATTCTAAGCTTGCGAAAGAAAAACGGATGTTCCAACTCAATGAGTTAGAAGAATTCCAAATGTTCTCATATGAAAATGTCAAATTACTCAAAGAAAGACTCAAGAAATGGCATGACAAACACATTCGAGTTTGAGAATTTGAAGCAGGCCAGCAAGTATTGTTGTTCAACTCTAGACTGAAGTTCTTTCCAGGTAAGTTAAAATCACATTGGTCCGGTCCATTTACAATTCACAGAGTCTATCCATACGGAGTTGTTGAACTCCAAGGTAAGAGATGTAAATTTCAAGTTAATGCTCAGCGTCTGAAACATTATTGGGGGGATAAAATCGAACGAGATAACATCTCGTTCATTTTATCAGATATTTAATATTCTTCTTTTTTTGTTTAATAAATAATTTAGGGTCTATTTTTCGGGTTTAGTATGTTTAGATAAATTATGTCTAGAAGGTTGGAACTTAAGCGGGACCGTTTGTGAACCCTCCAATCTTTCCTGGGAATTTATTTTCACATAATTTTCCAAGAAATTATTCCTAATCAACAAAATAAATTTGTGTTTTTCGAATAAAAGGGTCAATTTGATCCAATTTTTAATTTGCAACTCAATTTTTAATTTTCATTAAGTCTAGGGACTTAATTAAATTATTTTTAAAAATTTGATTGCTCTTTTTGTAAATAATAAAAATTAGGTGCCTTTCTTTGTAAATATATTTTTAAGGCATCTAGAAAAAATATTTTTATTTTTATATTCTATTAATAATATGATAAACTTTAATATATAATTATATTCATTATAATTTATATATTAACTTTTATCAACTTAGATTAGAATTAGGATTAATTTAATTTCAATTTTTATTTTATGTTTATCTTAATAATTAATAACAATTGATAATTTTGTATGCTTTTATTTAATTCTTAATTGTTGTTAATCTTGAGTAGGATTAGAATTAAACTCTTATCTTTAATTATTCAATTAGATTAAGAGTTCTACTCTACGTCCTACCATTCATGCTATAAATACCACCTTAATTTCCCTATTCATTCATCACCCAAAAACTATACAATACACCAACCCACCTAGTGTCGCAACCCACCAAGCATTCGGCAACCTAGCCAGCTCCAACTCCAGGCCGTGTCGCGCACCAGCAGCACAGCGCTTGTGCCCAGCGCCCCATCTGCGCACCCACTTGCTGCACCAGGTCGCAACGTGCTCACCTGCTCCCACACACAATCCAGGCCTACCCGATTGACGTCCCATGCCAGCTCCAAGTCTGCTTGACGAGGCTCCGCACGCCACTGCTGCCAAAGTCGACCCCTGCTGCGTGCTGCTGCCTGTTGTGCACCACTGCTTGCCGAGCCACCCCTAGCCGCACGTTTTGCTACTTGCTCCCTAGCACTTGTGCGGCACCTTCCTTGCACCCAAGCCTTAAACCAAAATCCTTCCAACCATCCTTTTAAATTGCCATCTTTTTCCTTAATTATTACTTTTCTTTGAGTTTTATTTTTGCAAAAAGGTGGTAAGATTTAATTTCCTTTTAATTTTAAATTTTATTAAATTGTTTAATTTTTCAATTCTTTGAATTATTAAATTTTATGAATTAAATTTTTAGGAAAATAAATTTTTCTATCTCATATTCAGGTTAATTATGCCTCGCAAGAGAACTCGTGCTTCCACTCAAATCGACGAAACACAAAGCAAGTTCCATTGTGTTGAAGCTAAAGTAAGATACAAAAGTATCTACAAAAATCAACAGATGCATCCTGAGAAAGGCTTCACACTGAAAGAGAGCAACTACAGAGACTTCATGGCACGTATTCGTCAAATTGCTGAAGCTCTCAATTGGGAATTGTTTTGTGAAAAGAGACCTAGTATGGATGAGGAGTTAGTTCGTGAGTTCTATGCGAATTTAACTTTAAGCGAGATGATGGAAGTCCCTATTCGTGGAATCAAGGTACTTATAAATTCGAATGCTATTAATGAGTTCTTTGAATTATCTGATTTCGAGAATGACGAGTATTCATCTTTGATGAGTAATATCAAGCCGGAATTTCTGCAAGAAATTCTTGAGGAGCTTATAGTTGAAGGTTCTAATTGGACTGTGTCAAAACAAGGAACCCACACTTATCGAAGAGAATACTTAACACCTATTGCGAAGGTATGGTTTTATTTCATTTGTTTCAGCCTTCTGCCTAGCTCACATGGGACTACAATTTCATTGGAGTGAATGGTCTTATTATACTCGATCTTGACAGGTAAAACCATTGATGCGGGAAAGATCATCCTGAAAGAAATTCGAAACTGTGCCACTAGACGTTCTGGCCCTTATTATTTCCCCTTTACAATAACTATTCTATGCTTGAAAGCAGAAATTCTTACTAATGTAAAGAAGACAGGGTACACTCAAGGCACAATTACAGATTGGGACCTCTACCGAGTGGCCGGAGACTCAGTTCTACAACAACGAGTTGAATAAAGTAAAGAACCTGAGGAACCTGATGAAGAAAAAGATCCCACGATGCAATCATTTGAAGTCCCTGATAAGGTGGACCCAGTGGAGCCAAAAGATGAATCGGATGCTAGAACTCCAATGTTTAGAGCTCAGTCGCCTAGCCCAGACTTTCGAGATGAGTTGTCAAATTTGATGCACTTAATGCAACACATGCAATGGCAGCAACAAGCATACTGGAGATACTCAAAAATAAGGGATGAATCGATTTGAAGTGCTTTCCAGAGAATATACAATGACCCATTTATTTTTGTGCCTGAATTTCCAGAATTCATATTTGAGCCATGGACTCCACTCTTGAAAAAGGAGCGAAGCGATTCATGAAAAGGCAATAATGATGGAGCAAAAGATGAGTCCAAGTTGGAAGGATCTGTAAATAAATAAAAGGGAGGGATCTTGACTTTATTTAATTTTTGTTTTTAGGTTACTTTAGGATTAGGTTAATTAGGAATTTTTACTTATGCATAATAAAACAATAGAAGGAAATCCTGAATAAATATGGACAAGTCATAAAGTATAAAGTGTGGCAATAGATATATACATGTCTAGGATTGGATTTCAAAAGAGCTTGGTACTTAAGCAGTCACATTGACTCACCTCCTCTTTTCTAAAATCCTACCTGGTGTATAGTATCTATTCACTTTAAAAAATGAGGACATTGTTCATTTTAAGTTGGGGGGACCGAAATTTGAAATTATTTTCATCCAGAATAAAAATTTTCTTTTAATTATGATTAGGGTATATTTCTGTTCAATAAATTTGAATTTTGTTAAGTATGCTAAACTTGAGTATGAATAAAGTTCTATTTTTTTCAATAAATTATTATGTAGTTTAATGATGACATGAATGTATTTTTAATAAAGCATGCAACTTCATACCATAAAATTTTTTTATCTCTTTAGGAAAGTTAGGCATGCATGAAAGTTTAAGTCTTTATAATTGACTTAGTAGTTTCTTGAGGCAAAATCCTAGGAAGCTTGGAAAATTGAAAATGATTTAGGCAGCTATTGTTTGGACCGTTTGAGCCTTTCAAGCCCACCATGGTAAATTTTATCCTTTGAAACCCAACTTTGAGACTATATGGCCTAATTTTTGAAACCTATACAAATTTAGCCCATCAGTTTCTTTTAATTATCTTTAAATTGTCTCGAACACTAGACTCAGTACTATTCAATAATATCATTTGAAAATAAGTTTGGGGGAGTTGAAAAGAAATATCAAATGCTCAAAAAAATTGTATGCAGAAAGCAAGTGCTCAATAAAAAGAAAAAAAAAGAGCACATATATTTGAAAAAGAGCATGTGAAAGTTGGTGATTGAAGGTAACAATTTTCGAAGGTTCGATTTACACTGAGTTTAGGGTTTTTAGCCAAAATTTATCTATCTTTTTTACCTACCCCTAAGCCCAGCCACGTTACAACCTTGTTAAAGACCTATTGATTCGAAGTTCCAAAGTTACCTACATTAGTGGAGAGAAATTGCTTTGTTCAACATATGAAGACATAAGTTAAGCTTAATGATTGCTACTTAATCTTGAATAAAGGATTAAAAAATTTAATTGGTAGGAATCAGCATGTCTTTATTAAGAACCATTTAGTCTAATTTTGCTATTCTAATAATTGTTGAGATTAATTTGAATAATATGAACACTTGAGTAGCATAATGATCAAATTTCTTATTTTTGAGCATGAGTATATCAAATTCATAACTTTGAGAAAAATGTTGTTTGAAGAAGGTTTTCAAAAGTGTTTCTGAGAAATTCTTTTCAAAATTTTTGCATTACTCGGGACGAGCAATGAATTAAGTTTGGGGGTGTGGAAACACAAAAATTTATATATTTTTTCATGCCCTTTTTAACTTAAATTCATGAAAATTCGGATAAATTCTTTCGAAAAATAATTAAATATTATAAAATAATTAAATTGTGTTAAAAATATGAACATGATGAATTTTAATTAATTTTATAGTTAATTTTGATTAAATTTGGTTATTTTTTACAGAATTGCACAATCGGCGAAAAATGGCCCGGCAGACATTGCGAGAAGAACAAAATCGAGAAGCAATTTGGAGTATCGAGGCGAATTAATTTCCAGCCCAAGACGGTCCAGAAATGTGTATTAATTCATAATTAAATTAATTTTAATTTATTTCCTATTTAATTTAGGTTAAATAAATTAATTTTAATTAATTATGGAGAAAGGGCCTAGTGAACCGCACTGGTTGAACCGAATGGAGTGAGCCGAACCAGCCACTAATTGGGCTGACCAGAACTGTCCATAGGCTGACCCAAATCAGCAATTTAGCTGATTAATTATTCTTGCAAAAAGGCCCTTGAAAGACATCCAAATTTCATTCAAACCCCACCTTTATTTTAGGCTTTATAGATTTGCCCCACCCTAATTATAACAAAGTTGAAAGCTTCAACCTTGCCATGTGTGTGGCCGGCCATAGGGGGGCTCTTTGGCTGATGGGATTTGCTATTTTTAGCAGCTACAACCAGCTATAAAAGCCACCCTTGCTGATCATTTTACTCATCCCTCATTCACTCAACATTCACTCATTCTCTCGTCCTCTCCACTCTCCTTTCTCTCCATTTTCCATCCTATTTAACTATAGTCTTGTGCCGATTTCTCCTCTTGAAAAAGAGGTATTTTCCCAGCCATTTTGGGCAGCAAGCAAGTGTTCATAGAATCCTTGACCGGTGAGGACAACGGAGACGAAGAATGAAGCAATCAGCCAAGCCACGGAGAAACACCGGATTTGCCTTCTTGTTCCTTATCTTTTTAATTTCTGTTGTTTTTATGATGAACATATCTATGAATAGTATTGTTGTTGAAATGGTTATTTTAATCAATTTAGCTTGAATTTAATTCGTGTTGGGTTGATTATATTTTGCCTACTTGAATTATTAAAATAGTGTTTATGCTGTTATAGGCCTCAGTAAAATGCTTGATTAAGTAAAATCATACTTAGGTTATCTGGCATTATAATTGTTTAGATAATTAAAGAATTAATTGTTTAAACGGATGGAAATTGCAATTAATAGACTCAGTACTTAATCATTGCATGTTTAATTCTTCTAAGGTAGCTGAAAATTAAATTAGCATTGTATTTGGCGATACTTATGCCTTGCATAACTTGCAGGATTGTCGTGATTAAATTGTTTCAAGGTATGGCTACTTTGTTACTTCACATAATCTTTTACATGTTTATTAAGTTGAATTAATCGGTTGAATCGACATAGGAATATGTGAGAGATAATTTAATTTAATAAGTACGTATGTGTAATAGCATGTTTACCTTTATAAATCTGTTTAATCGGAATTGGCATAGGGATATGTTCCAAGAGATGAATGGATTTTTACTGAGTAAATATGTTCATAAGTTAGCAAATTACTGGGTTGCCATGAATTTATTCGTAACAGCATAAGCATGAATTTAATAATTCTAAGTAAAAAAGGTGTAATTAATCCAACACAATTATATCATCTTGATTAAACCTTAATTGAAATTGTGCATTAGAACTCTTTTATTTTATTTAAATTGGTTACTTAGTTTTAAAATCTTAGTTTATAAATCACTCTTGTCAAACCAAAATTATTTTTTATCTCATCAAAGTGTTTCAATTAATTTCATAAATATTGCTTTTTACAGTACCTGTGGGTACGATAACTCGACATTTACTTGTCACTTTATTACTTGTTACAATTGTGTACACTTGCACATTTCCGCCATTCCACTGGTCTATTATTAGCTCCAGTTGGCACCGTCCTTTTAGCGGAGCTGGCGCATTACTTTCTACATCATCTGCCACAGCTCGATTGGGATCCATTTACTATAAAAAAGTACATTTAAATCGTCAAGAGTCGTCACACTATCATATTACATATACACATAGGTATGG
The DNA here is from genome assembly GCA_020496765.1 of Gossypium stocksii. Lineage (NCBI taxonomy): Eukaryota > Viridiplantae > Streptophyta > Magnoliopsida > Malvales > Malvaceae > Gossypium > Gossypium stocksii. The sequence goes on from CM035621.1 coordinate 40,667,251, forward strand.
CATGTATAGCTAGACTCATGCATATGCTAGGTTAGTCCTAGAATCGACTAAACACTAGCTTTGATACCACTAAATGTAACACCCTTTACCCGTGTCCGACGCCAGGACTAGGTACGAGGCATTACCGTACGTGAACATGCTTAATCTTAGAAAATCAAGCCATAAATCTCATTTGAACTTAAAAATTTTCATTCGTTCTCCTAATGTCCCTATCATAGGCCTACGAGGCCCAAAACATACATCGGGAGTGATTTGGGACTTAATCGAAAACTTTCTAACACTTCGAAAATTTTTGCTCAAAATAGGGCCACACACCCATGTGGGATGGGACACACCCGTGTAGGCAGGCCGTGTGGTCACACACGTGCATGTCCCTGGCCCGTGTCGAATTTATTTTTCATTTCAAACCTACAAGGGTTTTCTCACGACCTTTCACACACCCATGTCCATGGCTCGTGTTCCTTACACGGCCATGACACGCCCGTGTCCTCATCCATGTGTGAAAACCTAGATATTCTGTTTATGACATCAGCAAACATTAAGGGGCACACGGCCAAGCCACACGCCCATGTCCTAGGTCGTGCCCTACATGGTTGAGACACATGGCTGTGTCTCTGCCCGTGTGTTTACTACTGGACATTCTGTTTTGCATAAATTAGGTCCAGGTGACACATGACCCATCAACACGCCCATAGAGCTGACCGTGTGTCACACACGGCCTAGGCACACGCCCGTGTTTCCGCCCGTGTGGACAATTATAGGCTAGTTTTTAAGCCTTTTGCCACCCTGAAACTTAACCAAACACAAGGCCAATTTCAACATCACATATCATGGCATAAATATACTTCTAAATACCCACAATTAAGGCATTCACATGCCACAACACATAGCATCTTCATCAATCACTACTCTACTTAAACATGCAAACTTGCTCTTTCATGATCTATATCAACATTGCATAATTTTAACTTAATCAATATTAGCCAATTTAATGGCTATTTACAACATGATTTCAAGTAACATTTATAGCCAACACATATGGCTAACCAATATGACACATAACAAAAGGCCTAGTTCCTATACATGCCATACTCAAAATGGTAAAACTTTACTATACCAAAATAAGATGTTTGATAGTGTGACTCCGACCTCCGACGTCCTTTTTGATCCCTGATCTAGTCTGGCAACACTACAAGGAAAGGGAAAGAAAAGGGAGTAAGCATAAATGCTTATTATGTAGCATGAAATAAATAGCAACATACAATATACAATGACATCCAAATAAGATTTCATGAAAGATCACATATATAACTTGGCTCATTTACATGGCTTACTCATACTCTTTCTTACCGACATACCCATATCATTTTGTTTTCATTTCTCGTAAATTACTCATGTGCACCTGTATCACTCATCACGTAACTTTAGTCTTTCTCGATATATTCAACAATTTAAATACTTTTCTCGTTAAATTACTTAGAATACTGAAGGATACTCGAAATGTCATTCTCATGGTAAGATGCCATGTCATATCCCAAATATGGTCTTACATGGGATCACATGTTGATTCTGAAGCCATATCCCAGATATGGTCTTACACGGGATCTCCTATCGATGTCGATGCCATGTCCCAGACATGGTCTTACACAAGATCGTAAGCTGATGCCGATGTCTTGTCCTTGACATGATCTTACAGGGGATCTAAATCTCATCTTGGTGCCGACACCATGTCCCAAACATGGTCTTACACGAAACCGCCTGTCGATGCCAATGCCATGTCCTAGACATGGTCGAACATGGGATCTCAATTCGGTGTTGATGCCATGTCCCAGACATGGTCTTATACGGGACCTTCTAAATCTCATGTTATGACTACGATATCCTTCATATTCTTAAAATTTAACTGGGATTTCTCTAAAATAACTTCATCATTTCATCATAAAATCATATCAATTTATCACACAATGCTAATTTATCACACACAACTTACCTTGGATCCAAAATGCAGGTGAATATGCAATTTAATCCACCGCCTTGTTCTTTCCCTGGTTTTGGTTTGGGCTTCGTGTTCCTTGATCTAAAATGACAAATTACACTCATTTAATGATCACATTGGCCAAACAGCCCATAATTCATACTTTGGCAAAATTTATAATTTTGCCCCTAAACTTTTACATATTTGGAAAATGGTTCATAGGCTCGTAAAATAAAATGCACTTATTTTCTTAGTTACCCAAGCCTAGCCGAAACTTATGTGAACTCATAACATCCCACATTTCTTATCAATTTACACTTTTACATTTTACCACATTTACAAATTGGTCCCTATTAGGGTTTTTCATGAAAGATCACTTAGAAAAAGATGTTTACTACACTTTAAACTTTCATATTCTACCACTAGACATCAAAATACATGCATGTCATGCATGGGTATATTTTTAAACATAAACCCTAGCTCAAATTAATGGTAGAAATAGCTTGATCAAGTTACGAGGATTTCAAAAATACGAAGAACATGAAAAATGGGGCTAGATTGCACTTACTTTTGAGCTTGAAAATGTTAAAAACCCTAGCTATGATGAGTCCTTAAACTTCGGTAGCCCTTGAAGAAGATGGACAAGATTTTTGTTTCTTTTTACCTAATGACCAAAATGCCCTTAATGGCCTTCCTTGAAATTTTTCCCTTCCATGGGTATTTTTGTCTATCATGCCATAAAATGGTCTAATTGCTAAATAAGGACCTCTAATAATTTTTCTAATGCTATTTCATCCTTAAATCTTCTAGAAACTCATATTTTGTAATTTTTTCAATTTAGTCCTAAAGGACAAATTAATCACTATCTCATAAAAATTCCTTCATGGAATTTTCTCATCATGATGCCATCATATCATAAACTCAAAAATAACTATGGAACATGTAATTCTACTTCAAATTTGTCGTCTTGAAACCACTATTCCAACTAGGCCCTAATTCGGCTGTTACAAACATGTTACATCATAATTAAGTTTTGCCCAAAAGCTAATTACACAATCACCAATTGAATTTATCATATATTCCATACCTCACAAGCATGGACCAACAAACACAAATCTTATCTCATTTTCATCATTTTTACACACTTTACAATTCATTTAAGATAATAAAACTTCCACCAATATTATTATCCTTATACTCATAAGTTACTCAATCTTTATCTTAATGAAATTTCATCACATACCAATCTCGTTCCTTATGAGGTTTACGTACATCCTGTACCGATTCGCAATAGAGCCATATACACATTCACATCTTTAACTTATCCCATTGAACTCTCAGATTACTAACGGATACACAGAACATTTGCACATAAGTGCCACATATATGTAGCTGAAGTTACCACTTATCACTTAAGAGCTCACTCTCGAGCTAATCACGAGTCTGCTCACACAAGCTGGCGATCATGACGTAGCTACACAGTGCTACTCACACAAGCTAACAGGTATCCGCAACATATGCTGAATTACCCAGCCACTGGTAGGACGTATTAGACCAGCACCCAGATCACTTAATCACTTACACATTTAGTTTCCTAGTGACATATCACTCGTATCCTATTCAATTCCTAAGGTTCAACCGGGATTTTCTCACTTGCATTTATCACTTATTGAAACTTTATTACATACAATCAGAAATTCTCATTCACACTTATCACTTATCAAATTTTGTCAATTTCACTCGACATATCATTTAGACAATTCATACAATATATATAACATGTAAACATAGATTAATGATGCATTACTTACATACAAACTTACCTCGATACCAAAAATAGCGAGAAAAAGACCTAACTGTCGAATACTAGTTTTTCATTCGTTCTAGTTCCGAATCTCATTTTCCATGATCTATAATATCGCATTGAGCTCACTTATTAGTCACATTAGTCAATGTGACCCAAAAATCATATTATGGAAAATTTACATTTTTGCCCCTAAACTTTCATATATTTACACTTTTGCCCCTATGCTCGTAAAATGAAATTTATTCAATTTCTTTAACATACAAGCCTAGTCGAACCATTTTCAATACCTATAAAAGTCAACAATTTCCACTAAATCACACTCTTATGACAAATTTTATAACTTTTACAAATTAGTCCTTTCAAGCATTTTCACCGAAAATCACTGAGTAAAAGTCGTTTATTACACAACTAACATTCATTTTATACCATTAGACATCAAAATACATGCATGTTATACATGGGTAAATTTTTAAACATCAACCCTAGCTCAAATTAATGGTAGAAATAGGTAAATCGGGTAATAACGACTTTAAAAAATGTAAAGAGCATTAAAAACGAGGCTAGGATGCACTTACTATGGAGCTTGGAAGCTTGAACAAAACCCTAGCCATGGCTTCCATGGTATATTGGGCCAAAGCATGAAGAAAATGAAGAAGATGACATCTTTTTTCTTATGTTATTTTGGCTTTATTAGCCAAAATACTAAAATGCCCTTAACGAAAAATAATTTAAAACATACCTTACTATGTCCATTTTTGTCCACCACATAAATCAATGATCTAATTACCATCTAAGGACCTCCAATTTAAGAACTCATTTCAATTAAATCCCTTTAGCAATAAGACACACATTTTGCAGTTTTGCAATTTAGTCTTAAAAATCAAATTGAACACTTTATCACTAAAATTTCTTAACCAAATTTTCACACATGCATTCAATCGTATAATAAACCTCAAAACTTTATCGCAATAAAATTTTCTACTTCAAACTCGTGGTTCTAAAACCACTGTTCCGTTTAGGCCCTAATTAGGGATATTACAATGAAATTGGCTAAACTCAAGCCATTTATTTCACCCATATCCAACAAGTACCTACAAGCCATATGCACCTATGATCAAGGCACCAAAACATGCCAAAACTTACACAATATGACCAATTCAAATGACCGAATTTCATTCAACCAATATGTCATACAAGGCACCTCAAAACTAAGCATTCAACCTAACTACACATATGCATATTTGGTCACGTTGCTACCATTTCAAAAACATACCATACTTGATTTATACCATGTCAATATAACTTACCATTTGAACCATTGCTCTCATGTATCTCAAACACATTTACCTAAATTTATACATATTTGACCATAACTCATCGATACATATCTAGCTTAATTCCATACCAAATTATACCATAACTGACCACATTGAAACGACACCATCATGTACCCAATTGGTCATTCAAAACATACATGAACTTTTCCATAATAACACTAATCATCAAGGCATCTAAGTACCATAAGGACATCAACCTAATAACATATACATGCCAAACAAAATAACTAGATTACTAAACACAAGTCCACCTATACATGCCATTATAACATTGACCAAAACATCAAATTCTACCGATATATTCTCTGGATAGTGTGATAGATCTTTGACTAGCTTTCAAACCGATCGAGCTTCCAATAATCTATAAAGTAAAGGAAAAATAACTACGTAAGCAATGAATACTTAGTAAGCTCGTATAAACTTTAAACATAACAATCCATTTCAACAATGAACTTTATAGGTTAAAAATAAACCTATACCAATGCCTCAAGATTTACCAACTTCATAATCATCAACTCACAAATGAATAAGTCTATCAACATCTTATATATTTTCATTCCTAACATAATAGGATTTTATAAGACATTTTACACCATCATTAACCTTTTCATAAAACTATGAACTACTTCTTTTACTTACTTTCCATTCCATTTACTTAGCATAAACTTAAATAACAATATCAATTCACTAATTAGTATATTTGTTCATGAACTATTAAATTCATCCATAGCATATGTAAACTTCTCACATATAAGTACATCATACAACTTATCAATCCCTTTTTCATCATATTACATCTCAATTTTGAACTTATCGTTTCATTTGCATAATAAAAACATAAGCATAAACATCAACCACATGATAAACCATTTCATTCGAAATTGCATACTATGATTCTTACCACCCTTTCATGAACGTAAGCATATTTCCATTTGGATACTTACCATTTCAATATATAACTTTAAAATTAAACATAATACAATCCAATCAATAGCTTGGCACAAGCCTAAGCATCATCAACAACACATATTAGTACATCAACTCATAAATTCACTTGAAATCATCAATTTCATGAACATAGAAATACTTTCATTTAACAATTCCTTTTCAGAGTTTTCATGACATACGTCATTTGTATACTTATTGTTCCTTCCATTTTCATGTTTGTTGAACCACTTAGAATAATATTAGATACGTGGGAAGCTTACACAAAGTGTGCTAAACATGTGGTCGAAACCATTTCCTTTCCTTCTCCTTTACATCATTGCTCACTCGAACCATAAATGGTTCTACTCACACAAGCTAACGGTCGAAATGTAGCTACACGATGTCGCTCACACAAGCTGATAAGTATCCGCAACAAATGTTAAAACTCAACCATCGGTAAGACATTCAGGACTAGCACCCAAAACATGATAACCCTAATGACATGTCATTTGTATCCTATATATTCCTAAGGTTCAAATGAAGCTCGATAACGAAATGTCGTTGGATTTCCATCGTCTCTTTACATGATAAATGGCATAATAAAACATATATATTTATTCATTTACATTAGAACAACACATTAAACATTTAATTTAATCAACATTTAAGTGATTACAATTCATACGTCTAATACCCCTTACCCGAGACCGTCGCCGGAGTTGAGCACGAGGCGTTACCAGACTTATCTTACTAGTTTTACTTTTAAAATTAATCTACTCACATTCATCCAATATATCCCTAAAAAGGGCCCTCGATGCCCTAAAACATGCAATTGAAATGGTTCAGGACCAAACTGAGAACATTAAAAAATTTTCAATTACTTACACAAATCAAAACAATTTATTTCACTATTCGTAATAAAATTGTCCACCTGCGTAACAGTCATTAAATTAATTATAGCTCAAGTTATGAAACTCGAAATTTAAATTCGTAAATTTTCCCTAAAACTAGACTCATATATCTTCTTACTATATTTTTTCCAAAATTTTTTGTGTGACCAATTAGTACATTTTATTAGTTAAATTCTCCCCTGTTTCACTGTCTAGCGAACCTGACCTCTCTTCACTAAAAATCAATTATCTCATTATACAGAATTTGGATAATGTTTTTATTTGTTTCTAATGAAAATAAGCTCACTAAGGAATCTAGAAATATAGATTATGACCCATAATTCTTTTTTGTACAACTTTTAGTGAAATTCTAAAATCAGAATAGGGGATCACGAAGTTATTCTGAACCAGTCTCACAAGAATTTAAATATCGCCGAATATAGACTTCCTTTGCTTGCTTTGTTTCTTTCCTATGAAAATAGACTCAATAAAATTTAATACTATATCTCATTCACCATTTAATTCCATTTCTAGAATTTTTAGTGATTTTTCAAAATCATGTCACTGCTGCTGTCCCAAAACTATTTCATAACCAACTTTTACTCTTTCATAATTTCTTTGCATGAAACCTCATTTAGGCATACATAACATCAACACATGTTCTTATTTAGCCATATCATAAGGACATACACAAAAAATGGCCAAGTCCCTACACATGCCATAACTGAAAACGTTTCAATGAAAATAGCCAATTAGTAACTTGATAGTCGAAAGTGTGAAGCGATCTCTGACGACCTCCAACCCGAGCTTGTTTGATAAAACTCTGAAACAGGGGAAAGGAAAGAGGTAAGCTTATAAAGCTTAGTAAGTTCACATGTAAAATAGTAGGCATTAGTAATGAATTTAGCTTATTATTAAGCTTTCATAATTTGCATAAATAACGTTAAGTTCTTACTTTCCCATCTTACTCATTGGTAACCTTACCAATGGCTCGGAATAATAAAAGAAATACTTTACTTAATAGCTTGCTTATGTACCTGCAACATCTCACTTAACACATTATTACTCTTTCATAATATATAGGCATATTGCCAATCATGTCACAAAGCATCATAAGTATAATTGAAAAATTATCACTTACTTAATACTTGAATATACTCATTAAAATACTTTTAATATCATCAACTAACAAAATCTTTATTTTACTTCTCCACTTGCTCTTTAGCTTTCTTGTTTATCATTCGTTTACCTGAACTTTCTTGTAACATAGCTTGTATATTAGCCCAATGAATCGTTTGGAATACTCAGGATACTTGGGTTTTCCTGCCTAATAATAGCCTACCAATGCCATGCTCTAGGCATGGTCTTACATGGGATGTTCCCTGTCCTGCCAAAGCCATATATCTGATATGGATTTACATGGAATGTTCCTCAACTGTCTCAACCTGCCAATGCCATATGTCTGATATGGACTTATATGGGATGTTCCTCAACTGTCTCAACCTACCAATGCCATATGTCTGATATGGACTTACATGGGATGTTCCGCAACTGTCTTAACCTGCCAATGCCACATGCCTGATATGGACTTACATGGGATGTTCCTCAACTGTCTCAACCCAAAATGTCATGACATTCCGTATCCCTTACATTCATAAGGTTCAAATGGGCTTTCTGATACTTTTTCTCTATTACCTCATCTTTGAATCAACTTGAAATATTCTCATAAAATAAATGTATATATGCTGGAAATTAACAACATTAATATAAAATATTGAAATATTGCATTTATTTACCATAAACTTACATACTTACATTCTCAATCTCATCATATCCTCAATTTATCTTACTTTCCTCAAATTATGCTATTCAATACTTCCTTGATCTTATACAAAGCCACATTACCACTATGGTCTTATACGTAAACTTATTCGAATTCTCACTTTTAATGTCGAATCATTATCGAACATTTCTCAATTATTATCATTATATTCAAAAATCAATACTAAAACATTTATAACTAACATATCAATTTAGCATTCGAACATGCTTAATTAACTGCTTATTAAACACATGAACTTACCTCGATACAATACGACTATTTTGACCAACTTTCTCGATTTTCGGTTTTTCTCCCGTTCTAGGTCCAAATCTCATTTTTCGTGATCTAAAACATCATATTTCACTTATCTAATCAATGTACTAATCATTTCGGACCTAAAACATATTTTTAGAAAATTTACATTTTTGCTCCCAAACTTTTACATATTCACACTTTTACCCCAAAGCTCGGAAATAAATTTTTATTCAATTTATTTGCATTTTAGGCCTAAATGAACCATTTCATAAATATGGCAGCCCACAATTCTCATTAAAACTCACACTTATGACTAATTTTATAACTTTTACGATTTAGTCCTTTCGGACGTTTTCGTCGAAAATCACTCGGTAAAAACTGTTTCTCTAACCATAAACATGCATAATATACCATAATTCATCAAAATGCATAATTATTCAACATGGGTCAATTTTTGAAATCAAACCCTAGCTCAAATAAATGGTAGAAATAGAGAAATTATATTACTGGGATTTCAAAAACATAAAAAAATTAAAAACGGGGATAGAACAGACTTACAATCGAGCTTGGAAGCTTGAAAAATCCTAGCCATGGTTTCTTCATGCTACATTTGGCCTTGAGGAAGAAGATGAGCAAATTTTTGCTTCATTTTCCCTTTTTAATTCTTTTAAATTACTAAATGACTAAAATGCCCTTAAAGACTTTTCTTTCAAATTTGTCTTATTCAAGCTCATTTTTGTCCAACAATTTAACCAATGGTCTAATTACTATTTAAGGACCTTCAATTTAAAACTTCATAACAATTAGACACTTCTAACATATGGAACTCAACTTTTGCACTATTTACAATTTAGTCCTTTTGACTAAATTGAGTGCCCAAATGTCGAAATTTTCAAACAAAATTTTCACGAAATCTTCTCGTGAAATTGTAGATCATAAAAATATAATAAAAATAATATTTTTCTTATCAAATTTGTGGCCTCGAAACCACTGTTCCGACTAGGCCCAAAATTGGGATGTTACAATACGAACTTACCTGGTTAAATTGTAGAAATGTCAAAGTATAGGGCTTATTTGGTAATTTTCACGTTCTCCTTGATTTTCCACTCGTTCTTGATCTAAATTAATAATTTCATTAAATTCATTAATTCAAGCAACAAAAACAATACATTTTATGTAATTTAGTCCTTTTCAACATTTTACAAAAATGGCCCTTTACATTTTACTTTTATTCAATTTAGTCCCTAGGCCTAAAACATGCAAATTAACCATTTTTATTGAAAATCCATGCCAACTGAATGTTCATTGTTTCTAGTACAGCCCATATTTGTAAGAATTTCACATCAAGTCATTTTATTTTAACTATTTCAACAATTTAATCCCTAATCGTTAAAATTCATCAAAAATCACTTAACAAACTACTTATAAATAACAACTAATACTTCAAATTCATCATTTAACATCTAAAATCACAAAGATCATCAATGGAAACATTCAAAATCTTTAACAGTTTCAAAATTGAATGTACAGGCTAATTGGACCTAGTTGCAACAATATCAAAAACATAAAAATTATTAGAAACGGGGCAATAACACCATACCATGGATGAAATTCCACCAAAGCCGAAAGCTTCCATCCTAAATCCATAGTGTTTTCGGCTGTGCCATAGAAAACCAAAAAGATGATAGCATTTAGGCCATTTTATTTCTTTTACTTAATTTAATTATAAAATTACAATTTCGTCCGTTTAAAAATCAACCAAATTCAAGCTTTTTAATTACCCAAAACCATCCGCCAATAATTTAATTGGTATAATTACCAACTAAGTCCAACAATTTACTAGACACATTTAGTTAATAGAATTCAACCTTTGCATTTTTTATAATTTAATCCTTTTCAATTAATTAACTATCTAAACATTAAAATTTCTTAACGAAACTTTAATACAACCTTCATAACACTCTGTAAATATTTATAAAAATATTTACAGCTCAGTTTATAGAAACGAGGCCTCAATACCTCATTTTCTAAAACCACTTGACTTTAGGGTCTTACCACTTGAACCTAATTAATCATTCATATAACATAAATTACCATATAAAAAACCTTTTTAAAACCATATTTGACTAGTAAATATTAAATAATATTTATGAACTTACTTATCAACTTTGTGGCCCCCAAACCATTATTTCCGACACTACTAAAAAAGGGGCTATTATAAACACTATCAACAATGATGTTTTAAACAACACAAAAGTAGAACTATAGTTTTTCCCTAAAATGAGTTTATTTAAAGTCTTCAAAGGTAACATCAGTGAGCTTAGTCATTTCGGTGGCTAATTTAGCCTTCTCAATCTAACCTTAACATCTAGGTCGGGTTTGGGAGGTTATAGCTAAGTTGGTGAAAGTTGTTATTAAATGAATTATTCCTAAAACAACTACTAGTCTAGTCAAGTTACAAATTAGTATTGCAAATTCAAGATTAAGATTTCAATAGAGTTAATTAAAATTAAAATTAAACCTAGGCTTAATATCTAAAAGACTATTGGAACTTCCTATTCCTTGTTTAAGCGATGCGAGCTATTTAGCCTACGATTGGTTGATTCACTAATTGTCAATTAAGCCACTACTAGGAAGACCCTCTTGATCTCATCCTCGCTAAGTGTTACTACCAAGTTACCCGTCTAGTCTCAACCAAGCGTACAGATACCCTTTTGATTTCACCATACAATACAAGTTTACTAAATTCTTATGCAACACAATACCCTTTTGGTCTCATCTATCTAGATATTCTACTAGGTCGTCAATCTTATTATACCATAAAATTTAGCAAACTCGAATAACCAACAAATTTCAGATAAATAATCACCTAATCAAACCATCAGTTGATCAATCAATCATACAATATATTAATTATAACACAAATTGTATTCTCATATATATACAGACATTCAATTAATCAATTAATGAACAAGATATAAATAACAAGAATAAAGAAGTGAAGGCTCATTGATAAATTAAGATGAGTGCACATGTCTAGAACATTCCTGCTCGTAATGAATAAACTTCGTAGAGAGATTGTGATTAATAAAACATAGTAAAGATCTAATCTGCTGAAAATTATAATTGGATTCTGGAAAAATTCCCCTCAAATATGATTAAAATGTTGATTACATAAAGAAAAAATCAAAAGACTGAAGTGCCCCTTCATCTACAATTCCAATTAGGGTTTGAAGTTGGAAAAGACCTTGAATTTCCCTTAAAACCTCAGCCACCACGTACTGGAAATCGTCGCAATGTCGAGAGTTCCTTGTTGCGACTTTCAAGTCCCAATGTTTCAACATTCATGGCAATTTTGTCCCAGGAGCTTGTTCTTGCATTTGTCTCTAATGTCGTGACTTTCATTTCATAATATCGTGACATTGGCAGTAGTTTAGTCAAAAAGTTACATCTTTAGCTCCTGATCCATCCTACATAACCACATAATGTTATTTATATATAAAATACTATAAAAACACTAAAAATCATATTTTTTCTATTTTGAATGTAAAAATACAAATTATTACTAAATTGACTTGATTTTACTATTAAACAAACTAAAATATGGGAAAATGGATGTAAATAACATAATCGATTATGGCAGATCACATGGTAATTATTGTAAATCCTAAGGGATAAAGATGTATAGAGTTCAAATCTCTTAGGACTCTCATCTTATAGATAGGAACTAATCTCAACCATTAATGTAATTCAATTTGTACCGTTGGATCAAGGGGAGCTCAACTATAAATAGAAGACTTCCCCTTCATTCGTAATCATCTTTAAGAATCCCATTGATCATTGAAGAATATATTTGACAGTAGTTACTCAAACACTTGGCGTGCATTGCTTTTTTATGGCTTTCTAAGTTTTTTCATTGCCCATTCGCTTTTGAGTTTACTTTTGCTTTATTTTTAGTGTCTTAGAGAATTTCTGAAAGAATTCTCACCTTTTGAGAGCTAGGTTGACTTAGGCGAATTTGATGCAAAGAAATTGCCTAAGGCTGCATAGTTTCCAAACTAAAGTTCTAGCCCCATGTAACATCCCGAAATAGGGCCTAATCGGAATAGTGGTTTCGTAACCACAAATCCGAGATAGAAATAATTATTTTATAAATATTTTGAAGTTTATATTATGATTGCATGATAGTGTGAAAATTTCGTGAAGAAATTCTACGCGTAAAGTGCTTAACTTGGAGTTAGGGACTAAATCGAATAAATTGCAAAACTTGCATTCTAGAAGTTTTTATTATGAAATTGCTTTGGAATATTAATTAGGAGGGTTTAAATAGTAATTTGACCAATTTCTTAGCTCATGGACAAAATAGGACATGGGTGGAATTTTTAAAAGTTTAGTAAGGAGGGGCATTTTGGTCATTTGGTTATTAACATGAATAAAAAGGGAAAAGATGACAAAAAAATCATCATCTTCTTCATTACCACGAAATTTCAAGGGTTCTCCATAGCTAGGGTTTGTTTCAAGCTTCCAAGCTCCATAGTAAGTGATTCCAAGCCCCGTTTTTAATGATTTTTACGTTTTTGAGATCCCGGTAGCTCGATAAAGCTTATGTTAGCAATATTTTAAGTTAGGGTTCATATTTGGAAAAATACCCATAGGTGAAATTTGTGTATTTTGATGTTTTATGATAGAATATGAGGTTTTAAATTATATTAGACAACTTGAGCTACTCAGTTTTAGGTAAAAACGAGTAAAAGGGCTTAACTGGTAAAAATACCTATTGTACATAAGTGTATGTTATAGTAGGAACTTGAAGATGATGTTGGTAAATAAATGATCAGCATGTCTTAAAATACAAGAATTTGTGATAAGTTTTGATTTCCGAGCCTTGGGGCAAAAGTGTAAATATTCAAAAGTTTAGGGGCAAAAATGTAATTTTGCCAAAATTTGAAAAAGGGCTGTTTTGATAAATGTGAGTATTAAATAAGCTAAATTTGCTATTATAGATCAAGAAGAACGGAATTCAAGAGTAGATCGGGGAAAAGAAAAAGTAAAGGACTAAATTGTAAAGTTTAGTCACAATTTGTATCGAGGTAAGTTTACGGTAAATAAATGCAATATTTCATTGTTTTACATTGATATTGTCAATTTCCAGCATTCATATATTTATTTTATGGAAATATTCAAAGTCGAATTTAAAGAGAAGTGACAGAGAAGAAGCATTAGAAAGCCCCGTTTGAGCCTTAGGAATGCTAGGATATTTGGGTTAACAGACAGACAGTAATAAGCCATGTAAGTCCATATTAAACATATGGCTTTGGAGACAGGACAGTATTGCGCCATGTAAGCCCATATCGTGTATATGGCCTTGGAGACAGGACAGTATTGAGCTATGTAAGTCCATATCGTATATATGGCTTTGGAGACAGGAATATTTCATGTAAGACCATGTCAAGGACATGGCATTGGCAGTATTTTATCAGACAGGAATAACCTGAGTATCCTTAGTATTCCGAGTGGTTCAACGGGTCATTGTACAAGTTAAATTCAGTGAACTATCAGCAAAGGGAAGTTAGATTATGTTTATGAATAACGAAAGGTCAGGTAAGAAAGAAGGTAGTAAGTGAGAAGTAAAGAAAGTTTATGATGCTAGACGATATTATGTATAATTGCTCAATATGTTAAATGTTGCAATTTATTTGCTTGTAAGCTTACTAAGCCTAGTGCTTACCCCTTTATTTTCTTTCTTATTATAGTTCTTGCCAAGCTTACTCGGGGATCGAAGGAAACGTCGGAGTTCAGATCACACTATCAAAGGAATCATTTTGGTATAACTAGACGTTTCATTTTGTGTATGGCATGTATAGGGACTTAGTCTTTTATGGAATGATATGTTCAATATATGGTGTATAAATGCTTGGAAGTGAGTAGCTAATGAAATGGCTAACCATGCATGTGTTTAATGGTATGTGTGCTTAAATGGTAACTATCACATGAAAACTATGAAAAGTATAAAAGTAGCTTGAAAACAGATGCAAACAGCAGCAGTGACGTGAATTTGAAAAATCACTAAAAATAGTAGGAATGGAATTAAAAGGTGAATAAGGTATGAAATTAAAACTTAATGGGTCTATTTTCATGTGGAAGAAACAGAGTAGGAAAAAGAGTTGTATATTATGAGAAATTTTCAGTTGAGTGAGACTAACTCTGTGATCCCCTGTTCTGACTTCAAAAATTCACTATAAATTGCATATAAATAATTAGGTATTATAGTTTAGATGCCTATATTCCTTATTGAGTCTAGTTTCTAATGAAATAGATGGCATGCCTGTTTGAATTTTGTACAGGGAGAAAATTAGTTTGAAGTGAACAGAGGTCAGAGCAGTTGAGTGGTGTAACAGGGGAGATTTTAACTAATAAACTGTACTAATTGGCCAAGCCAAAAATTCTAGAAAAAAATTAGTAGATAGCCATATGAGTCTAGTTTCAGGGAAAATTTACGGATCTTGATTTCAAGTTTTGTAACTCGAGATATGAATTTTTGAGCGACCATGATGCAGAAAACAGTTTATTCCGAAAATGAAAATAGATTTTGTAAAGTTGTTTAAATGATAAATTATGTTCGGTAACACCTCAGGCTCGACTCCGGCGACGGTCTCGGGCGTGGGGGTGTTACACCCCATGACACTATCTAATTCTCTTTTTGGTTTGTTAGAGAAAAGTGCAAAAGAGGAATCAACTCTTTATTGCTTCAATATCATACCAATATCTAACCATCTTATTTTTTTTCTTCTCAAGTAATTTCATTTGCTTGCCAATAATTTCAACCTTACTATCCAAATGCCCAAATAACTAATTTCATTTAGTAGGAATTTAACTCTTTAAACCTGACTCAACAGTCCATTTGGATCTAGAGTGTCACAACAGTTGGCGGTGCAATCCACTTGATCAATCATTCAATTATTACACATTAAAACATAAATTTTAAAAATTCAATATGATATTATAAACCTGCTTATAAAAATAAAAAAATAAAATAATTAACAAGACTCAATCAAATAATCAATGAGCAAATGGAACCAAATTAACCATGTAACACCCCCTACCCGTATTTGTCACTGGAATAGGGTACGAGGCATTATCGAAGTTTATCAAATTAATTTTTCAGTTATTACGAGTTAAATACTATTCATTTACCGAAACATCTTAGGACGTCCCTTAGATGGGCCTCCGAAGCCCAAAACATACATCGGGACCAAACCGGTATTAAATCGAAACCATAGGGTATGTTTTTTAACTCAATATAACCCCTTTATAGATATCTAACCTTCCCTACAAAATTTAAACTGAGACCAATCCAAATCAACCAATCCAATTCAACATATTTTCAAGATAAATTCATGCATATCCATAAGATAACCTTATCACATACCAAAACCAAGATTTGTTAGCCACACCAATGGCTAACTTTACATTAATTTCACATTAACATTTACTTTATTAACTTATACATGCCATTGAGTTCCAAAATAAAGTTTCTTGATATACCAAAATGTTGAGGTTGATAGTGTGATGTGTCCACGACTGAATCCGACCTCTGAGCTCTTAATACTGCAAAATAGGGAAAAAGGAAATAGGGTAAGTACATTGTGCTTAGTAGCTCATGTAACAAGAATTATACTTACCTAATATTTTCAATACAATACAATAAACATTCATACATCCATTCAATGCATTGTTACCCTAACATGTACAAACTCAACATTCAAGTTAGTCCAATAATTTCAATGTATCAATAATATATACCATGATTGATGAGCTCATCAATACCATAATTTCCATTCCATTATTATTTTCCCATTTTTATCCCGTTGAATTTATTAGAATTTCGATGGATTTTCAAGAGTACACTTTAGTGTACAAATCCAGGTCTGTCAATTCATATTCATGTGCGTACATTTCCATTTCAGAGAGCACACTCCCGCGAACCTCATCCTTATAGCGGGATTACCAGTCCAGGCTAAATCCCCTGTAATATAAACTCATAGAGTATTGTTGGGATTACCAGTCTAGGCTAAATCCCCTACAACGACAATTACTCTAATGAGCTTGGATCTAAATTACCAGTCCAGGCTAAATTCAGACCCTAATTCGGATTAACCGTCTAGGCTAAATCCATTTTACACATATTCTTCGAGAGGGCTATATCAGGATAGGATCACCCGTCCGAGCTAGATCCTTTTTACCGTCAATTCCTTTTCAAAGACCCATCGAATTTTCCTTTCATTCAACTGGGATTTCTTCCCCTTTTTATCAAATATATCAATGTTTCATCAATTTTCATACAAAATTCATATTCACATCCATAACATACATTTCAAGCATTTAAGAATATAATTCAAGTTATACGAACTTACCTCGATACTTGTTCGTCTACAAAAATATACTAACCCTGAACTTTTTTTCTTTCCTTGATCTAGCTTCGTATTTGAGTCTTCGAGATCTAAATAAATAAATTTAATCATCAACTTAACATTTCATGTTTATATGTACCATTCTCTACAATTCCACTATTATTTATAGTTCATTCAAAGTTGTCTACTTGAGTCGTTGTCTACTTGAGTCGTGGTCACTAAATTATTTTTATCTTGAACTACAGAACTCCAAATTATTTTCATGTTTATATATTCTTACCATAAAATTTTCAAAATTTTTGGTTTAGCCAATAAGTACAGTTTATTCTTTAAAGTCACCCCTGTTAGGCTGTCTGACAGTTCCGGCCCTTCTTCACTAAAAATTAATTATCTCCTTGTACGGAATTTGGATGATGTTTCTGTTTGTTTCTCTTGAAAATAGACTCATTAAGTATTTCAAACATATAAATTTATGCCCCTAATTATTTTTCTCCAATTTTTGGTGATTTTCCAAAGTTAGAACAGGGGAACCCAAAATCATTCTGACCCTATCTCACAAAATTTATTATATCTTATGATTTACAATTCCATTACTTACACCGTTTCTTCTATGAGAAACTAGACTCAATAAAATTTAATTCAATATTTTTTTCATCATCTAATTCAATTTCTAAAATTTATGGTAATTTTTCAAAGTTAGCCTACTGCTGCTATCCAAAACTGTTTTAGTGCAAGAGGTTTATTACCATTTTTCCCCTAAGCTTTTAATAAATGATAATTTCGTCCCTACTCAATTAACCTCTCAATTGAGCTGATCTTTCTCAATTAACACTTTATTCTATCATTTTAAACTACTTTATAGCCTTTGGAAATCAGAATTTCAGCACTAAACTGCAATTTCACACTCTTTTACAAATAGGTCCTAAATATCCACTTCCTATTCATTTCATTCAATAAAATCATCATGTAATAAGATTAAAGCTTAAATTCCATCTAAATCATCATATACTTACAGCATTTAACCATGGCGACTTTCAATTTCATCCATGAAATCAAAAACTAATGAATTTAATAGTAGGACCTAGTTGTAAAAGTCTTAATAACACATAAATTACAAGAAAAATGCAAGGATTAACTCACTTGGTGCAAAAATTATGAAACACCAGCTTAAAGAACCCCTCTTATGGCATTTTGGCTGATGAGAATGAAGAGAAATCACAAGAAATCCAGATATTTCCATATTAGTCCTAATTTTATTTAGTTAATAATGCAATATTCCAATTTTGCCCTTAAATCATCCATTTTCTTACTGATTTCATGTCCTTGCCGTCCAGCCTAAATAAATTTTGGGTCTAATTGCCTTTTAAATTCTTTCTCATTAGACACTTAAGCTATTTAATCATCCCAACTACTTTTACACATTTTACAATTTAGCCCTTTTCATTTAATTGATTGCCCAAACGTTAAAATTTTCTACTGAAATTTTAATATCATATTACTAACATTTCATAAATATTTATAAAATATTTTTGACTCGGTTTTACGAGATCGAGGTCTCGATACCTTGTTTTTACCCAATTTCTTCAATAATTTCCTTTTTTTAACTAACCACTAAGTGGGTAAAATTTTTCGATTGATATTTTCATACGATTTTCCTATCATATCAATATTCATGCAAAATTATTAAAAAAAATTCTCTTTAAATCAGATTTGTGGTTACAAAACCACTATTCTGATAACCTTGAATTTGGGCCATTACAAACTAATTAACAGATCCGAAGTACATGCCAAGGCTACATTGAGTAATGCCTTTATGAAGTAAGGATTGTGAGGACTCTTTAGCAATGTTGTGCAAGAACTCTTCAGTACAACCATTACCTAGGCACATAATTAAAACCGAAACGATGAGCTTTTCACAATTTTATGGTGATGTCCAAATTCTAACTTTATAAAATATTTAATTCAATTTAAAAGCAATTTTAAAACGCATTTTAAACACTTCGATTAGGGTAAATAAAATCAGTAAAACATTTCTAAAATAATAAAAAAACAACATTTGAATAATGATGTCCACGAAACCAACTAAAAATCTAATTAAGGCAGGTGCACCTATCAATTAATAGTATAGCTACGGTAAGCAAAGATATTGTTCCCATGAAGACTAAAAGTATTATTAATTGCTGTCTTTCTATTATTTAACTGGTAAATTCGAGTGATGGATTAAAACTAAAATTAACTAAATTAATTAACCACGATCGTGACAAAGAACAAATTAGGAAAATAATCGAATAATAACCAAGAAACAAAACAAGACCCAGGAAGGAATTCACCTATAGTTCATATGTCACTATCAATCTAAATTATGCAATTTCTTCACTTAGTATCTTGATCAATAGAAATTCCTAAATTACTCTAGTATCTCTCTTCAAGAATAAGATCCATCGACTCTAGGTTGATGAATTGAAATTTCTTTCTAATTAAAATCCCAATTATCACATTAACTCGATCTATGGATTCCCCTATTAGATTTGACTCTAATCTAGTATATTTATGTCACCCTATTTCTAGAATTACATTCAACTCCACTCAATTACACAAGATCTACTCTTAAAGAGGGTATATTCCTCCTTTGATTTAAGCACATCAAACGTGGATCAATAGTCTAGAAATATTAAACCAAGAATTAAACACACATAATTGAGAACAAGATCTAAGTATTTATTTTATAAAATAAAAATTGAACGATAGAATCCATCATAGGGTTCAACTCCATAGGTATTTAAAAAATTAGTTCATGCTAGCAAAAAAAATCCAAAATACAATATAACCACAAGAAACAAAGAAACTCATAATAATCTCCAAAGAAATCAAAAGGGGATCTTCAATCTTGACAAAATTTGATTTAGAATCCATTTCAATGGTGTTTTTTTAGTTATTTTCTTGAATATTTTATGATGGCTCACTCTTATCTTCTAATTTTTGTCATATATAGGTCTTAGAATGCTTGAAGAACCTAAAAAGCGTGTTTTCCCATTGTTTGGAGTGCAATTCGTGAAACCGACATGACATGCCACATGGACGTGTGGTAGCCCGTGTGGCACACACAGCTGTGTAGCTCCTATAACTCACTTTGATTTTTCAAATTTTGCTCCTTTTGCTCCCAAATGCTCTCCTAAGTATAAAAATATAAATTTAAAGGATTAGGAGCATAAAATTCACCATTAACATTGACTAATCACCCAAAAATGCATTAAGAATGATATTAAAACATGTTACTTTTAGCACCTATCAAATATTTTTTCATAATTCCTACAATTCCATAATGTTAGAGTATACCCAAAGAACAATCATATAATGGTTGTAATAACTTACCTTTCACCTAGGTCATTAATAAAAGATTTTTTATTATTGTTTTTAGTTTTTATTTGTGTTAAATAAGTTGTATAATGATATGGTCCTAAGAATGATATGATCATTCTTAAATGACCTTAGTTGTGGGCTTCGATAACAATAATTCAATGAGGCTAATATGTACTTGATTGATGACAAGTGTTGCTATGGATACATGATATCAAGTTAACACATAAGTATATGTTAGAGAACAATATGTTGGACTAACTCGCCAAGATAATGCCTCTTGGATTTTTATGTAATAGTGATAGTGTAACACCCTTTACTCAAATTGAGCCTATATCTCGAGTAAGGAATATCAAATCTGAACACAATGACCGATTAACTTGAACATTTATTTAAACACTTCATTTTAACCTACATGAGCTTATTTAAGGCTATTCAAGTGTTTAACTTTTCAGGTAAACCTCGAAATTAGGACCAGACCCAACATACAAACTCACCTTGGACTTTAAACTATTTTTAATAAGTATTATTAAGTCTCTATTGGTTTCGAGTTGTAACTTTTAATTATTTCTGGTCTGTGGCTTGGTAACTTTCCATTTGGGGATTTTGCATGCATGGATTACTCAAGCATAATAATCGAAAAATGCATGATAGTTGGCTTAGGTAAAGTTTGCAATTGTTCCCTAATTTTTGCTGCATTGCAAAGGAACCATTTTTGAAAAAAAATCGACAAGGCAACTAGATTTCCAAAATGACATGAATAATGGTTTTTTTTCCGCTATATTAGTTAACATCAAATTTTTAAAAAGTAAAGCGATGAACAAACAATTTTTCTAAAATAACACTGACAATAATAAAATGAATCTTAAGTACAGATGACCTAATAAATTATTGTTTTTAAACTAACTCAAAGTACACCTATGGTTTTTCTAAAATGAGTTCATTTAATGTCTTTAAAAGTAACGTAAGTTAGCTTAGCCATTTTGATGGCTAATGTAGCCTTCCCAATCTAGCCATAACGTCAAAGTTGGATTATCGAGGTTACAATGCTGAAATAAGACACACAGCTTTAACTTTTCCCCAACATGTAATATCCTAAATCGAACTTGAACTATTCATATCCAAGTAAATCGAGACTAAATTTTTACCTCACGGAACCAATTTAAAAATTAGAAATCACTTTTAACCTTAAGAAATTTTGCCCAAAACATAATAATATCCAAACTTACTATTGGCAACCATCCATACTTTGGAAAGTCAAGATATGGGTATCAAAATGTTGGCACTAGAAATCTGAGATTTAATGTAATGCCCCAATTTTTAAGGTTTTTAAATTTTTGCTTGGATTTCTTTTTGCATGTCTTGATATGCTGAAGTAGTGAATTGAGTGTGTTTAGTGGACCTTTAGGAGGCTTAGGTTTAAGTTCGAAGCCTGGCAGAATTTTAAATTTTAGATTCATGTGAGAATGGACTTGGGCGAAGTGGGCTTTTAAATTATTGTTTGGGGTTTTATGGCACAAGTAAGCCTGTGGTAAAGTGGCAAGGTAGCTCCACTTAAAGCTCAGGGAGGTGGCGTGTGGTTGCATGTGAGGAAGCTAAGGTTCTAATCCCTTTGTGAATAGGAGATATTCATTTTATTTTGCTACATGTGCATGGTAAGAGGTGGACTCCAAGTTAAATTCTGAGGGAAGGTGTTTGAGTTGCTCATGGGTTTGGATTAAGGAGTGATAAGGGGAGATTATTAAGGAGAAAATTGAGGAGCTGAGTGAGGAGCAAGAGTTGGCCAATTGTGGGATTGTTCGGAGGGCAAATTCAGCTAAGGGGCAAAGGGTAGTGCATTTCAGGAATTAAGGTGTATGTGTGTATGCCTTGGGCACTTTTGGGATCTTAGTTTTCGGTATTTTGGCAGGTAGGAGCTGACTTCTTCCTTTGAGTTTTGGGATTTGCATGTGTGTTTGAGTGCCGAATAGGTATTGCATTCCTTCTTCTTTCTTTTCTCTCATCTTTTCTTTCTTCAAAAGCCGAACGTCCCTAAACCTCAAATTTTCTCTTGGCCGATTGCTTCAAAAGCCAAAAACCTGAAACCTTAAATCTTTTCTTATCAATTTCTTCTTTGGCCGAACCCTCCTCATCTCTACTCTGAAAAGCTAAAACCTTCAAGCCTCTCACCTCTCTGTCGCCATATCTTCCCTTTTCATAACTTCTTCTTCTTCTTCCACCTTTTCTTTCAAAATTGAAACCTCCAACTCTCTTTAGTGCGCTCTTCTCAAAAACCGAATCCCATCCTCTTTCACTGTTATTCTTCCAACCCTTTTCAGCCATTCATTTTCTTCTCTTGTGTTTTGACTAGATCTTTAATAGATCTGGACTTAGGCTAGTGATCGGTGGTTCTCTCGTGTGGCAAGACAGTCAAGCAAACTTTTGGTTAAAGACTCAAATCATTTTACTCATCTCTCAAGTATTTCATGAAAAGCCGAAACCACCCCCTAACTTTCTTTTGGAAATCAATTTAGATCCCTCCCTTAGGGATATTTTGGACTCTTTTGTTAATTGACTAAGTTTCGTGGCTTTCCAAAGGTGGATCTCGTGGAGGCTAGGGTGGTTAACATTAGTAAGGCAGACTAGATCTAGTGGTTGGAGCTAGATTTCGGCAAAGGTAAGTGATGGTGATGTTTTAATGGTTGCCGAATAAGTAAGGTAAAGTGATGTTGATTATTCAATTGGATTGTGGTTTGGCGTGTGGTTAAATGGTTGTAGGTTAATCGTTCGTAGGATCTCGACGTAGTTCGCAAATAGGTGTGTAACGTCACCCTCAAGTAGCTTAGATCGGCAAAAGCCGAAATGCCAAAATGCCGAAATGCCAGAATCTCATGGACTTGCAAGCTTGCGAACGCTCGTGGGTCAATACAAAATCATGAATTTGGAATACTAGACGGTAAGGGGCGGCTGTGCGTGTTTTCGTGCACTTAGGCTGTTTTGGGACACGATGGGCTGAAATTGGGCCCAATAGGCTTACGGGCCCATATGGGTAAAAGTATGCGGTAAGAGATTTCTTGTAAACTAAATACTAAATCTATAATAATATGAGTAAGATTAGACTGAGCGGGCCACTGTAGCAAGTGGGCTCCCTCGGCCCATTAGGGGTTGTTGGGCTCGATGTCACTATATGAATGTATGTACTATCTGAGTCGCTCGGAGCGATGTTAGGCCTGCTAGAAGGTCGTATTAAGTATGAAACCTAAAAATGTAGTTAAATGACCAAAATACCCCTGAAGGGTAAAAATTACCATTTTGCCCCTAGATGCTAAATGACTATTTTAACCCTAAAAGTAGTTGACTGATTTGCATATATCTGTATCTGATAATTTGTATGCTCATGTCATGTAGTTTTCTAGGTTGCATGGGGTCGGGTTTTGGATGTGGAGGAAGTGCTATAAAGTGGCATTGCCACGTAATCTGTTAAGAGGCTCTGCCTCGTATTTTTGTTCTGGTGGCTCTACCACGATTTCTGTATTAGCAGCTCTGCTGCAACTATGGTGTGTAGGGCTGGGTGGGTTGAGTTATTCTCCACATGGTGTGTAGGGCTGGTACGGGTGGAGTGTTGGGCTGGACTGGGCTTGGACTTTGCATACATACATTCTTATATATATTTTCTGTTCTGTATCTGAAATGGGCCTAAGGCCCACTCTATTTCTGAAAAGGGCCAAGGCCCAGTTTGATCTGTATTTGAATAGGGCTTCGGCCCTGATTGAGCTGTTGACTGATCTCTGATTCTAGTTGGGTTAGTTACACACTGAGTTTTCACAAACTCACCCTATTATTTCCATCCATGCAGGGAACCCCCAACCATAGAGGACTTAGAGTTGCGAGAGATTCAGGGTTGGCACGTGATTCATGCTTTCAGTTTTTAATGGTTTCTTAAATTTAATTTATTTATAGTTCATTTTTAAATTTTGGATTAAAGTTGTAATAAGGCCGCTCGGGTATTTTGTTTTGGGTTTTCTTTATTACTTGTTTTACAACAGCAAACTAGTCTATGCGGGTTTTTTCCAAACTTAATCAAACATTTTCAAAACATGCATTACGTAACGATTGGATAACTCATCAGCAATAACACATCAATAAGATATTCTAAAAAATGAATTTTACTTAGTAATAGATACGATTTTTAAACTGATAATGTTTCTTAATTACAAGCTATTAAACATGGTTTTACTACGAACAACATAGCGTTTTGTGAAAAGAAGATCATAGGTAAATTAATCGTTCATGTGACACACCAGATCTGGCCATAACGCCTGGGCCGGGTTTGGGGTGTTACATTTAAGGCATCAAAAGTGGGATTGAGATTTGGCATGAGATAATTGCAATTTTTGGTCCTTAATTTTGCAAGTTGATCCCTGAACCTCAACTATAAATAGGCCTAACCATTTCTCATTTGCATCATCCCAAATTTGACATTCTCTACTTAAGATATTGTTCTCTCTCTTTGTATTTTTCACTTGTATTTTGGAGTGAAATACATTTGGTAGTGCTCGAGGACATAGGCAAAATTTGCTGAACCTCGTAAAATTCTAGTTTCTTTTTTCTATTATTTTGCATATTTTGTGAGTGTAATTGTAGTGATTTATTGTGCTATTAAATTACGATAAAGGGATATTCTAGCTAGGAAAGACTTGGTACTTAAGCGATCCTTGTGATCCACCTCTTTTTCCTAGGAATTGAACTTGGTGTGATTTTTTAGTATAATAATTCTACTCTTTTACACTCTTCCACACAACAATTGGTATCAGTGCTAGATTCGTACTTGGGGAATACGATCATTTATGATACTATTTGCGTATACGGTATTGTTCATCCAAGCACTATTCACGTTGACGGTACTGTTCACGTATAGAGTAGTTGGGATTGAGGAGAAAAATAGAAAAGGCATTTTCATCAACAAAGACTACTGTGACCAATGCAAAATTTGAAGTAGAGAAATTTTATGGTACCAATAATTTTGGTATGTGGCAATGTGAAATCGTGGATGTCTTGTGTCAGCAAGAGCTGGATATAGCCTTTGAAGAAAAACCTGACAAGATGGATGACAATGAGTGGGCCAAGATCAATAGATAGGCGTGTGGTACAATCCACCTATGTTTGGCCAAAGAGAAGAAATACTCTGTCATGAGGGAGACCTCAACGAAGAATTTGTGGGATACACTAGAAGAAAAGTTTCTAACGAAAAGTCTTAAAAATAGGCTTTATATGAAAAAGAAACTTTATCGATTCACATATGCACCTAGTATGTCAATGAATGACCATGTAAACCCATTCAATAAAATTTTAGCAGTTTTGCTAAATTTGGATGAGAAATTTGAAGATAAAGACAAGGCATTATTGTTGTTGAATTCTCTTCCTGATGAATATGATCATCTTACCACCATATTGCTTCATGGGAAGGATACAATCACATTTGATGCAGTATGTAGTGTACAGCATTGATCTAATACTCGAAAGAAAGATAAAAAAGACCACAGAAATACAACTGCAGAAGTCTTAACAGTAAGAGGCCGTTCGCATAGCAACAAACCTAGTAGAAGGAGTAAGTCCAAAGGGAGACCTGCCAATGATGAATGTGCTTGCTTGGCATGGCAATGGCATGTCATACAGATGAGTGGATTTTGGATTCGAGATTTACTTACCATATGTGTCCTAATAAGGATTGGTTTTCTAGTCTTAAAGAACTAGAAGGTGAAGTTGTTTCTATGGGCAATGAAAGTGCTTGTAAGACAATAAGAGTAGGTACAATCAAATTGAAGAATCACAACGGCTCAATCCATGTCTTGACAGATGTTTGCGACATACCTAGCTTGAAGAAAAATCTCATCTCATTAGGGGTCCTAGAATTTAAAAAGCTCACAATCACTTTGAGAGATGAAATACTAAAGGTAGTAGCTGAGGTATTAACGGTGATGGAAGGCACAAGAATGAATAACTTGTACTATTTAAATGGAAGTACAGTTATTGGATCAACATCAACAACTTTTGTGAAAGATGCATATCCAGAGGCTACCAGGTTATGGCATATGCGATTGGGACATGCTAGTGAAAAAGCTTTACAGAATTTGGTGAAGCAAGGCTTGTTGAAAGGTGCAAATTCTTGCAGATTGGAATTTTGTGAACATTGTGTTCTAGGTAAGCAGAAGAGGGTAAAATTTTGTTCAACAATTTACAATACGAAAGGAATTTTGGACTACGTTCACCGTGATGTGTGGGGACATACCAAAGTGACTTCTTTGGAAAGGATGCACTATTTTGTTACTTTTGTTAATGATTACTTAAGAAAAGTATGGGTGTATCTAATGAAAAAAAGATAAATTTTTGGATGTATTTCTAAAATGGAAGAAGATGGTAGAGACTTAGATTGGTCAGAAGGTCAAACGACTTCGATCAAACAATGGTACTGAGTACAAGAATGATCCATTTCTACAAGTATGTCAATATGATGGCATTGTGCAACACTTCACTTTTTGGGATACACTACAGCAGAATGGGGTGGCAGAACGTATGAATCAGACTATATTGGAGAAAGTTTGATGTATGTTATCCAATGCTGGATTGGGTAAGAAATTTTAGGCTGAGGCAGTTACATATGCGTCATATCTCATTAACAGGTTGCCATCAGCTGCAATAAATGGAAAAACACCTTTGGAGATGTGGACTGGTAAACCTGCTACTAATTATGATTCTTTACATATTTTTGGTTCCAATGCATATTATCATGTAAAAGAATCTAAGTTAGACCCAAGAGCAAAGAAAGCATTATTCGTAGGTATAACTGGTGGAGTAAAAGGAGACCGTCTTTGGTGTCCTGATACAAGGAAGATTGTTTTTAGTAGAGATGTGACATTTGATGAATCAACTATGATGAAGTACAAGGATTCAAAAAAGGATGACAAAACCAGTAGTACTTTGCAGTAGGTGGAGCTTGAAAAGGTTAATGATGATCTAGATAATATTGAAGGAACAAATGATGAATAAGTTTCGACCCAAGAACTTCTACAGAAACAAGATTCAATTACATATAGGAGGCCAAGAAGAGAGATTCGTATGCCTGCTCACTTTGATGATATGGTGGCCTATGCACTTCTGATTGTAAATGATGATGTTCTTTCTACTTACACAGAAGTAAGAAGTAACCTTGATGGTGTAAAGTGGAAGCAAGCTATGGATGAAAAAACGCAGTCTCTTCATAAAAATAGGACTTGGGAGTTGGTGACACTGCCCAAAAAAAAGAAGGCAATTGGATGTAAATGGTATATGCAAAGAAGGAAGGATTTCCTGGTAAAAATGAAATTCGATACAAGGCTAGATTGGTAGCAAAGGGTTACTGATATGCGTGATATGAAGTATTAAAATTTATAATAATGATCAAACCAGAAACTAACTATTATCACGATTTTAAGGCAAGTACACCTATCGAACAGTAGTATAGCTTAGTGGCAAGACCGAGATATCGTACCCAAGGGAACCAAAAGTACTAGTACTAATTTTCTTTCTATTATTTAACCTAAAAATAAAAGGGGATTTTATGAAACTAAACTAATTCTAAAACTAAACTAAGAATGCACAAAAAGTAAATTGGGGAAAAACTCTTAGGAAAACTAAATGATTTGGACAATACTCAAGAGAGAATCCACCTAGACTTCACTTGTTATCAACTATTGAGCTAGACGATTTATTTACTTGACTTGATCCGTAGAAATCCCTAACTTATGTTAATATCTCTCTCGAGACTAAAAACAACTAACCCTAGGTTGATTAATTGAAATCTCTTTCTAATTAAAACCCCTAGAGTCGCATTAACTTGATCTATGGATTCCCTTATTAGGTTTGACCCCAATCCAGTAGATTTTCGTCATCCTATCTCTAGGATTGTGATCAACTTTACTTAATTGTGTTGGATCTACTCCTATGCAGGGACATTTGCTCCTCTACATAAGCACATTTAGCTTAAATCAATATCCCAGAAATATCAATTTAAGAGTTAAAAACACAATTAAGAACAAATCAAATATCTATCATATAATTCAAGAGAAAATAATAACAAGATCTGTCTTAGGTTTCATCCCCCTCAAGTATTTGGGGGATTTAGTTCATGATTATAAAAGAAAACATCTCAGAAGAATAATGATAACAAAACATAAAGAACCCGAAAAACCCTGTAGGAATTTGAAGGGAGATCCTTTGTCTTGATGTGGAGTTCGGCTTCTGGGATGAATCAATCGGCTTCCCTTGGAGTAATTCCTTGCTTTCACTCTCTGTGTTGGCAGAAATACGGCACTCTCTTGTGGGAGAAAATGCACCCTTTTGAGGAGAGAAAAGTATTCCCTTAGCGGGAAATAAGCACACCCTTGAAGTTGCCTCCTATGGTCTTCATATAGAGTTTTGGAATGCCTTTCTTAGCCCCTAAGTATCCTTTTCCAAGTGAAATTGAACTATCTTACGACAGGTACATACCCGTGGGCCACGCCCGTGTGGATCGACAAGAGGCCGTGTGTTGGCCAATTGATGGTGGCATGGTCGTGTAGTCTGGTCGTGTTTGTCGGGGCTGGGCCGTATCGGACTTTATGTGGCATGGCCATGGGACACGACCGTGTGGTGAATCCTTAGGCCGTGTTGTTTTTACACTTTGGCTCATTTTCTCTGTTTTCAGCCCGTTTTTCGTTCTTTTCTCTTCCTTGTGCTCTCCTAAGTATAAAACATGAAATAGAAGTATTAAGAGCACCAATTTCCACAAATTCAATGATAATTCATCTAGAAATTAAGCTAAGCATGAGGTAAAAATATGTATAATTTATCATTTATCAGTTACACTTAGAAAGAAGGAATAGACTACAAAGAAGTGTTTTCTCCAGTTGTGAAGCATTCGTCTATTCAGATTTTGCTAGCCTTGGTTGCACAATATGATCTTGAACTTGTAACACCCCAAACCCGGCCCAGACGTTACGGCCAAGTCCGGTATGTCACATTACCTACAACTAACCATGTTACCTAGTTACTAATGTTAGGGCGAGCTTTGCAAAACCGTTATTAAAGTTTTAAGAGAAAATTTTCAATTTATTGGTGAACGTCCTATCCTCTACCAATTATTAAGAGATGATTATAAAATTTATTTTGCAGTTCAATTGAATCGGGTGACTGGTTTTGAAAACGTTTGATTAACTTTAAGAAAAACTAGCGCAACTATATTTGAAATAATTTAAGTAATGTAAGAATAAATAATTAAAACCCAAATTAAAAATAAATAAAGCGGCCTTATTACAAACCCAAATTTAAAATAAAGAAGATTAAATAAAAAAAGGAATAATTAACTTAAAACCAGAAACACAGTCTTTGTGTGTAATATCCCGAATTAGGGCCTAATCGGAATAGTGGTTTCGTGACCACAAATCTGAGGTAGAAATAATTATTTTATAATTATTTTGATGTTTATGATATGATTTTATGATGGTGTGAAAATTTCGTGAAGAAATTCCAAGCGTAAAGTGCTTAATTTGAAGTTAGGGATTAAATCGAATAAGTTGCAAAACTTGCATTCTAGAAGTTTTTAGTATGAAATTGCTTTGAAATATTAATTAGGAGGTCTTAAATGGCAATTAGACCAATTTTAAGTTCATGGACAAAATTAGGACATGGAAGGAATTTTTGAAAGTTTAGTAAGGAGGGGCATTTTGGTCATTTGGATATTTAATGAAATAAAAAGGGAAAAATAACACAAAATTAGTTATCATCCTCCTTGGTTGCTGCCGAATTCTCCCTCTCTCCATAGCTAGGGTTTCTTCAACTTTCAAGCTTCATAGTAAGTGATTCCAAGCCCCGTTTTTAATGATTTTTACGTTTGTGAAATCCCGGTAGCTCGGTATAGCTTATGATAGCAATATTTTGAGCTAAAGTTCATATTTGGAAAAATACCCATAGGTGAAATTTGTGTATTTTGATGTTTTATGATAGAATATGAGGTTTTAAATTGTGTTAGACAACTTGTGCTACTCGGTTTTAAGTAAAAACGAACAAAACGGCTTAATCGGTAAAAGTACATATTGTGCATAAGTATGTGTTATAGTGGGAATTTGAGCTTGCTGATAGCAAATAAATGATCAGCATGTCCTAAAACATAAGAATTTGAACTGAAATTTAATTCCCGAGCTTTGGGGCAAAAGTGTAAATATGCAAAAGTTTAGGGGCAAAATTGTAATTTTGCCAAAATTTGAATTAAGGACTAATTTGAAAATGTGAGTATTAAACAAGCTAAATGTGTTATTTTAGATCAAGAAAGACGTGGAATCGACCTCAATCGAGGAAAAGAAAAGATTGCGGACTAAATTGCAAAATCTTTGTATTTTGGTACTAAGGTAAGTTCATGTGTAAGTAATGTAACATAACTGTTATTCTTAAGTTGATTGATGTTATTTATATGAGATGCTGATTTTTATCATGAAATATATGCTCTGTGGTTATTTTTGAACAATATGCAAATTATATGTGCTACTTGTTAAATATAAATGGCTACCGAGTATTGGTTTCGGTATTCTGTGGAAGACGGCAAGGATGTGTGATTGAGGAAAATCCCGTTTGAACCTTGGGAATGGATTAGGATACAAGTGACATGTCACTAGGATGGTTGAGCATTCGAACTCGTTGAGTTGAGTCCGAGTTCACTTATGGATGTGAATATCCGAACTCGTTGAGTTGAGTCCGAGTTCGTGAAATGTAACTAGGCATCCGAGCTCGTTGAGTTGAGTCCGAGTTGACTTATGGATGCGAACGCCTGAGCTTGTTGAGTTGAGTCTGAGTTTGCTTATGGGCGGGTTACATAATTGATTGATTACATATATAGCACTTATGTGCAAATGATCCGTGTATCCGAGTTGTATTCCAATGTGTTCAACAGGTAAAATTCAAGTGAAATGGAAAGGCACTCAAGATGTAAGTGACAATTCGGTAATGATGAGAAATGGCCATATTGGACAGGTATGTACTTAACCCTCGGGTTGAAACTCGACACAACAACAAAAATGTGGTAAGATGAAGTATGATGATTAGAATTGTGACATATGTTTTGGTGATGCTATGCTAATGTTGTTTGGCATAATGACTTTGTTATGTTACTTGTTATTTGCATGTGAACTTACTAAGCATTTATGCTTACTCTCTCCTTTTCATTCATTGTAGTTTTGGACAAGCCGGCTCGAGAATCGGGATAGGTCGAAGGCTCGATCACACTATCCGAAGGACTTTTTGGTAAATGGCTTGTAAAACTCAGTATGGCATGTATAGCAATATACCTACTTTGTGTAAATAATCTTGTGATATGGTGGTGTTTTGGTTGAAGAAATGCTTGATAATGATGAGTCATTGAAATGGCTAGTATAGATTATGTTTGCTGTCATGGAAGGATAATAGGTTATCTAGTACATGAAAGCTTTTATGAAAATGAAAATTAACCATAAAACAGAACATTGCAGCAACACTGATGTGAGTTTGAAAATTTACTAAAAATCATAGAAATCGAATTTGGTGATGGATTAGTTATGAAATTGAAGCTTATTATGTCTACTTTCAAATGGAAGAAACGAAATAGGTGGAGGGATTATATTTTATAAGATATTTGAGTTTTAGTGAGACAGGGCCAGAACAATTTCTGGATCCCCTGTTCTAAATTTGAAAATTCACTATAAATTGTACAAAAATATTTAAGAGGTGTAATTTATATGTACAGAATCCTGAGTTAGTCTAGTTTCAAGATAAGGAAACGGCATAATCATATGAATTTTGTACAGAGAGAAAAGTGGTTCGTAGTAAACAGAGGTCAGTGCAGTCAAGTCCTGAAACAGGGGTAACTTTAACTAATAAACTGTACAAATCGACCCAACCAAAAATTCTAGAAAAAAATTAGTGAATATATATATGAGTCTAGATTCAATGAAAATTGACGGATCTTGATTTCAAGTTTTGTAACTCGAGATATGATTTTTTAAGCGACCATGACGCAGAGATTCTGCATATTTCGAAAATTAAAATAAATGATGTAAAGTTGGTTTAATGATAAATTAAGTTTGGTAACACCTCAAATTTGACTCCGGCGACGGTCTCGGGCGTGGGGACGTTACATTTGATGGTATCAGAGCAGGTTTAGTCGGTTCTCGGACTAATGTGTTTTATGTACGGATTTTGCTATACATGCCATATGTGTATATTGTGATAGTGTGACGACTTCTGACCTTTTAAATGATTTTTTTTATATAGTAAATGGATCCCGATCCAGTGTGGCTGATGAAGTAGAGAGTAATGCGCCAGCTCCGGCTGAAGGGGCAGCGCCGACTGAAAATCCACCACCTACTGTTGGTCAGGGAGGAGAAAGGGATCGGGAAGCCTTTCTCCAAATGATGAGTGCATGGTACACTGAGTTCGTTCGTACGAACCCGAATGTACGACCTCCCCCACCTCCCCCAATTCCTTAACCTGTACCCCCGATGCCTCAAGATGTGGGTATGATAAAATTTCAAAGAACTCCAGTTGATAAAATCCGTAAGCTCGGGGCCGAAGAATTCAGAGCTAATGTAGATTATGATGCGGAAAAAGCAGAGTTCTGGCTTGAGAATTCTATCCGGGTATTTGATGAACTGTCCTGCACACCTGAGGAATGCTTGAAATGTGCTATATCCTTGTTGAGGGATTCAGCCTACAATTGGTGGAAGACATTGATTTCGGTGGTACCGAAAGAAAGAGTAACCTGGGAATTCTTTCAAGAGGAGTTCCAGAAGAAATACATCAGTGAAAGATTTATTGACTAGAAGCGTAAAGAGTTTCTTGAGCTAAAGCAAGGTAGTATGACAGCCACTGAATATGAAAGAGAGTTCGTCAGATTGAGTAAGTATGCTAGAGAATATGTTCCTACCGAGGCCAAAATGTGTAGGCGATTTGAAGATGGGCTCAATGAAGAAATTAAAGTATTTGTTGGGATTCTTGAATTAAAAGAAATGGTGGTACTTGTCGATCGAGCTTGCAAGGCTGAAGAACTACTTAAAGAGAAGAAAAAGGCAGAATCTGAGACACGAAATTGGAAGAAAAGACCAATGACTAATGCACCCTCACAGCAACCCAGAAAATCAAGAAATATGAATCCTCATTCCCAAGTTTCAGCTGCACAATCCTATGGGAATTTTGAGAAGCAAAATGTGGGTCCTAAGTCCCAAACTACTTCGGCAGCCAGTGTAGGGAACACGAGATTTGTTAAACCCGAGTGTCAGCGGTGTGGCAAAAATCATTTTGGTCCGTGCAGAGCAAACGAATGTTTCCGATGTGGTTCTCCGGATCATTTTATTAGGGACTGCCCAGAGAGAATTGAAAAAGAAAAATTTCAGAGTACAAAAGCTAGTGGTGCAGATTCGCGAAGAAGGTATCCAAGAAAAGCTGGGAGTGAAGCAAGCAGCAAGAATGCAGCCAGAGATTCAGCAGTTAAATCTGAAGGAAGGGTTCCAGCTAGAACTTATGCCATTAAGGCGCGTGAAGATGCTTCCTCACCCGATGTGATTACCGGTATATTTTCTCTCTATGATGTTAATGTTACTGCTTTAATTGATCCCGATTCTGCTCATTCATATGTGTGCATGAAATTGGTGTCTAGCATGAATATACCTATTGAGAATACATAATTTATGATTAAAGTGCCAAACCCGTTAGGCAAATGTGTTGTAGTTGATAAAGTATGCAAGAAATGTCCTTTAATGATTCGGGGTTATTACTTTCCGGCCGACTTGATGTTGTTGCTGTTTGATGAGTTTGATGTTATTTTGGGTATGGACTAGTTGACATTGCATGATGCCATAGTAAATTGTAAACAGAAAGTTATTGAACTAAAGTGTGAAAATGGCGAAACTCTGCGGGTTGAATCAGATAAATCAGAGGCATTGTCTAGTGTAATTTCTTCAATGTCAGCTCAGAGATATTTAAGAAAGGGTTATGAAGCTTATTTGGCGTATGTATTAAATACAAAAGAAATGGAAAAGAAAGTGGAATCAGTGCCGATTGTATGTGAATTTCCGGATGTATTTCCCGAAGAATTGCCGGGTTTGCCTCTAGTCAGGGAAGTAGAATTTGGTATAGAGTTGATGCCGGGAATAGCTCCAATCTCGGTTGCTCCGTATAGAATGGCACCAACGGAATTAAAAGAATTAAAGTCACAGTTGCAAGAGTTGACAGACAAAGGCTTTGTGAGACCGAGTTTTTCGCCTTGGGGTGTTTCGGTATTGTTTGTGAAAAAGAAGGATGGTTCAATGAGATTGTGTGTAGACTATCGGCAATTAAACAAAGTGACAATTAAGAACAAGTATCTATTGCCAAGAATTGATGATTTGTTTGATCAGCTGAAAGGAGCAACATGGTTTTCAAAGATTGATTTGAGATCTGGATACTATCAGCTGCGGGTAAAAGAGTCAGATGTGCCTAAAACTGCTTTTAGAACAAGGTACGGTCATTATGAATTTTTAGTTATGCCGTTTGGATTAACAAATGCTCCTGCCGTGTTTATGGATTTGATGAATCGAATATTTCGACCATACTTGGATAAGTTTGTTGTGGTATTTATATATGATATCTTGATTTACTCGAAAGATGAGACAGAGCATGCTGAGCACTTGAGGATAGTTTTGCAAACTTTGTGAGACAAGCAATTATATGTCAAGTTTAGTAAAAGTGAATTTTGGCTTCGGGAAGTTGGATTTTTGGGTCATATTGTTTCGGGTGATGGTATACGGGTTGATCCCAGTAAAATTTCAGCTATTGTTGATTGGAAGCCACCGAAGAATGTAACCGAAGTTAGAAGTTTCTTGGGACTAGCCGGATATTATCGACGGTTTGTGAATGGATTTTCTATAATTGCTGCTCCTATGACTAGATTACTTCGAAAGAATGTTAAATTTGAATGGACGGAAGAATGTCAACAAAGTTTCAAAGAATTGAAAAAGTTATTAACAGAGGCACCAGTGTTAGTACAGCCCGAGTCAGGTAAAGAATTTGTGGTATATAGCGATGCTTCTCTAAATGGTTTGGGATGTGTACTGATGCAAGAAAGAAAGGTTGTGGCTTATGCTTCGAGGCAGTTAAAACCTCACGAGAGGAATTATCCTACTCATGATTTGGAGTTGGCTGCGGTGGTGTTGCTTTGAAGATTTGGCGACATTACTTGTATGGTGAAAAATGTCGGGTATACACCGACCATAAAAGTCTTAAATACTTGATGTCACAAAAGGACTTGAATTTGAGACAGCGAAGATGGTTGGAGTTATTAAAAGATTACGAGCTTGTGATTGACTATCATCCAGGAAAAGCAAATGTGGTTGCTGATGCTTTGAGTAGAAAACTGTTGTTTGCTTTGAGAGTTATCAACACTCAGTTGGAAATGTCAGATGATGGTTCCATTCTGGCTGAGCTAAAAGTAAGACCGATGTTTTTACAAGAGATTTGTGAAGCTCAGAAAAGCGATGAAGACTTGCAAGCCAAAAGAAAGATGTGAGGTTGATACAGAGTCAGATTTCAGAATCGGTCCTAATGGTTGCTTGATGTTTAAAGATCGAATTTGTGTACCGAAGAACGAAGAATTGATTCAAAAGATTTTGCAGGAAGCACATGGTGGTTATTTGTCGATTCATCCAGGTAGCACGAAAATGTATAATGACTTGAAGAAAATGTATTGGTGGAATGGAATGAAAAGAGATATATCAGAGTTTGTGTCCAAATGCTTAATTTGTCAATAGGTAAAAGTAGAACACCAAGTGCCTTCAGGATTACTTCTACCTATTATAGTTCCTGAATGGAAATGGGATCGGATTACTATGGATTTTGTTTCAGGGTTGCCGTTGACACCAGGAAAGAAAGATGCCATCTGGGTAATAGTTGACAGATTGACTAAATCGGCTCATTTCATTCCAGTACGTACAGATTATTCTCTTAACAAGTTAGCTGAATTGTATGTTAGAGAATTTGTTAGACTACATGGAATACTATTGTCAATCATTTCAGACAGAGATCCGAGATTTACTTCGCGGTTTTGGCAAAAGTTGCAAGAAGCGTTAAGTACAAGGTTAAATTTCAGTACTGCTTTTCATCCACAGACTGATGGGCAATCAGAAAGAGTAATTCTGATTCTTAAGACATGCTTCGATGTTGTGTATTAGAATTTCAAGGAAGCTGGGAAAGATATTTACCGTTGGTGGAATTTGCTTACAATAACAGTTACAGACAAGTTTGAAAATGGCATCTTATGAAGCATTGTATGGTCGTAAGTGTCGAACGCCTTTGTATTGGACCGAACTCAAGGAAAATCAGATCTATGGGGTTGATCTAATCAAAGAAACCGAAGAAAAAATGAAGGTAATTCGAGATTGTTTGAAAGCTGCTTAGGATAGACAAAAATCTTATGCAAATTTGAAACAAAAAGAAATCGAGTTTCAAGTTGGTGATAAGGTATTTTTAAAGGTGTCTCCGTGGAAGAAAGTCCTCAGATTTGGACAGAAGGGTAAGTTAAGTCCGCGTTTTATCGGGCCATATGAAATAACTGAAAGAGTTGGACCGGTAGCTTATCGGTTAGCATTACCATCTGAGTTAGAGAAAATTCATGACGTGTTCCATGTATCTATGTTATGTCGGTATCGCTCGGATCCTTCGCATGTAGTTTCACTGACCGAAATTGAATTACGACCAGATATGACTTATGAAGAAGAACCGATAAAAGTTTTAGCTCGAGAGGTCAAACAACTAAGAAACAAAAGTATTGCTCTTGTGAAAGTGTTGTGGCAAAAGCATGGAATAGAAGAGGCTACATGGGAACCCGAGGAAACTATGAGAAAACAATACCCACATCTGTTTACCGGTAAGATTTTCGAGGACGAAAATCCTTAAAAGGGGGGGAGAGTTGTAATATCCCGAATTAGGGCCTAATCGGAATAGTGGTTTCATGACCACAAATTCGAGGTAGAAATAATTATTTTATAATTATTTTGATGTTTATGATATGATTTTATGATGGTGTGAAAATTTCGTGAAGAAATTCCAAGCGTAAAGTGCTTAATTTGAAGTTAGGGATTAAATCGAATAAGTTGCAAAACTTGCATTCTAGAAGTTTTTAGTATGAAATTGCTTTGAAATATTAATTAGGAGGTCTTAAATGGTAATTAGACTAATTTTAAGTTCATGGACAAAATTAGGACATGAAAGGAATTTTTGAAAGTTTAGTAAGGAGGGGCATTTTGGTCATTTGGATATTTAATGAAATAAAAAGGGAAAAATAACACAAAATTAGTTATCATCCTCCTTGGTTGCTGCCGAATTCTCCTTCTCTCCATAGCTAGGGTTTCTTCAACTTTCAAGCTTCATAGTAAGTGATTCCAAGCCCCGTTTTTAATGATTTTTACGTTTTTGAAATCCCGATAGCTCGGTATAGCTTATTATAGCAATATTTTGAGCTAAAGTTCATATTTGGAAAAATACCCATAGGTGAAATTTGTGTATTTTGATGTTTTATGATAGAATATGAGGTTTTAAATTGTGTTAGACAACTTGTGCTACTCGGTTTTAAGTAAAAACGAACAAAACGGCTTAATCGGTAAAAGTACATATTGTGCATAAGTATGTGTTATAGTGGGAATTTGAGCTTGCTAATAGCAAATAAATGATCAGCATGTCCTAAAACATAAGAATTTGAAATGAAATTTAATTCCCGAGCTTTGGGGCAAAAGTGTAAATATGCAAAAGCTTAGGGTCAAAATTGTAATTTTGCCAAAATTTGAATTAAGGACTAATTTGAAAATGTGAGTATTAAACAAGCTAAATGTGTTATTTTAGATCAAGAAAGATGTGGAATCGACCTCAATCGAGGAAAAGAAAAGATTGCGGACTAAATTGCAAAATCTTTGTATTTTGGTACTAAGGTAAGTTCATGTGTAAGTAATGTAACATAATTGTTATTCTTAAGTTGATTGATGTTATTTATATGATATGCTGATTTTTATCATGAAATATATGCTCTGTGGTTATTTTTGAACAATATGCAAATTATATGTGCTACTTGTTAAATATAAATGGCTACCGAGTATTGGTTTCAATATTCTGTGGAAGACGGCAAGGATGTGTGATTGAGGAAAATCCCGTTTGAACCTTGGGAATGGATTAGGATACAAGTGACATGTCACTAGGATGGTTGAGCATCCGAACTCGTTGAGTTGAGTCCGAGTTCACTTATGGATGCGAATATCCGAACTCGTTGAGTTGAGTCCGAGTTCGTGAAATGTAACTAGGCATCCGAGCTCGTTGAGTTGAGTCCGAGTTGACTTATGGATGCGAACGCCTGAGCTCGTTGAGTTGAGTCCGAGTTCGCTTATGGGCGGGTTACATAATTGATTGATTACATATATAGCACTTATGTGCAAATGATCCGTGTATCCGAGTTGTATTCCAATGTGTTCAACGGGTAAAATTCAAGTGAAATGGAAAGGCACTCAAGATGTAAGTGACAATTCGGTAATGATGAGAAATGGCCATATTGGACAGGTATGTACTTAACCCTCGGGTTGAAACTCGACACAACAACAAAAATGTGGTAAGATGAAGTATGATGATTAGAATTGTGACATATGTTTTGGTGATGCTATGCTAATGTTGTTTGGCATAATGACTTTGTTATGTTACTTGTTATTTGCATGTGAACTTACTAAGCATTTATGCTTACTCCCTCCTTTTCATTCATTGTAGTTTTGGACAAGCCAGCTCGAGAATCGGGATAGGTCGAAGGCTCGATCACACTATCCGAATGACTTTTTGGTAAATGGCTTGTAAAACTCAGTATGGCATGTATAGCAATATACCTACTTTGTGTAAATAATCTTGTGATATGGTGGTGTTTTGGTTGAGGAAATGCTTGATAATGATGAGTCATTGAAATGGCTAGTATAGATTATGTTTGATGTCATGGAAGGATAATAGGTTATCTAGTACATGAAAGTTTTTATGAAAATGAAAATTAACCATAAAACAGAACATTGCAGCAACACTGACGTGAGTTTGAAAATTTACTAAAAATCATAGAAATTGAATTTGGTGATGGATTAGTTATGAAATTGAAGCTTATTATGTCTACTTTCAAATGGAAGAAACGAAATAGGTGGAGGGATTATATTTTATAAGATATTTGAGTTTTAGTGAGACAGGGCCAGAACGATTTTTGGATCCCCCGTCCTAACTTTGAAAATTCACTATAAATTGTACAAAAATTGTTAAGAGGTGTAATTTATATGTACAGAATCCTGAGTTAGTATAGTTTCAATATATGGAAACGGCATAATCATATGAATTTTGTACAGAGAGAAAAGTGGTTCGTAGTAAACAGAGGTTAGTGCAGTCAAGTCCTGAAACAGGGGTAACTTTAACTAATAAACTGTACAAATCGACCCAACCAAAAATTCTAGAAAAAAATTAGTGAATAGATATATAAGTCTAGATTCAAGAAAATTTACGGATCTTGATTTTGAGTTTTGTAACTCGAGATATGATTTTTTAAGCGACCATGATGCAGAGATTCTGCATATTTCGAAAATTAAAATAAATGATGTAAAGTTGGTTTAATGATAAATTAAGTTTGGTAACACCTCAAACTCGACTCCGGCGACGGTCTCGGGTGTGGGGACGTTACATTGTGGCCACTCTGAATCCCTTCTAGCTCCAAGTCCATAGTCTAGGGCTCACTTGCATGGAAAAAAATGGGTGAGTTTGGAAAACTCAGTGTGTAACAAAAGCCCATCCAGAGCCCAAAAACAGCTCAAGCCCACTGGTCTAGGCCCTAACCAGTCTCAGTGATAACTGGGATGGAGCCCTATCCAGATACAGTAAATTGGGCTGAAGCCCTATTCAGTACTCAGTTACTGGGCCAAAGCCCTATTCAGATATCAGTGCAGCCCATAGGCCCATAACAGTAACAGATAGAAATTATGCATGTATGCAAGGCCCAAAGCCCATCCTAAGTCCACCATTACCAACCCTACACACCTTGTGAGGAAACTACTCAACCCACCCAACCGCTACACTTTACAGTGGCAGTATAGCTACATAA
This sequence comes from Gossypium stocksii, assembly GCA_020496765.1. Taxonomy (NCBI): domain Eukaryota; kingdom Viridiplantae; phylum Streptophyta; class Magnoliopsida; order Malvales; family Malvaceae; genus Gossypium; species Gossypium stocksii. The sequence continues at coordinate 40,708,181 of CM035621.1, forward strand.
TCAGATAATGTGGCCAAGCCACTAACAGAAATATAAGGCAAAGCCTCTTTCAGAAAACAGAATGGGCAAAGCCCTTTTCAAATATCAGTACGAGGTAAAGCCTCTTTCAGAAAATGTGGCAATGCCACTTGCACTTCCTCCATCAACAAACTCAAATCCCATGCAACAGATAATCATGATATGGCACACAGTAAACAGATACAGTAAAACATGCATCCCAGTCAAATTTAGCCCTAGGGGTATAACGATCATTTTGCACCTAGGGGTAAAATAGTAATTTCGCACCCTTAAGGGGTATTTCAGTAATTATACTAGTTTTTAGGGTTTTATGCATATTTCAGTTATTACTAGTCCATCTTTCATCTCAGTAGGTTACTTAGCCCATTTTAGCAGTTTTTAGTTATTGGGCCCTAAAACCCCTAATGGGCCCTACAGTGTCTACTAGCTACTTAAGCCCATTTAGTCCAAGTTTAATGATCGGTTTACCAGTCCTAGCAGTTTTGGACCTACAACCTACCCGAACACGTCTATCGCTTATTTTACCCATATGGGCCCATAAGCCCATTGGGCCTACATTCGGCTCATCGAGGCCAAACTTACCGAAGTGCACGAAATTGCACACTCACCAACCTTATCGATTTTGATTACAGATCTACTGCTTCCAACCAACCCACGAGCGTTCGCACGCTCGCTTGCCCACGAAATGTCAGAATTTCGGTATTTTAGCTTTTCGACTTTTATCGATTTAGACTAAGAAGGGTGTTCGATTCACACCTGATTTACGACGAACGCTACCAAGATCTCCCACGATATCCTACAATCAGTCACTAACATATTAGATCCAAATTACATTGACAACCATCATCATCTTACTTACCATAATCGGCCATCAACACCTAAGGCCCTTGAGATCTTACCTTTGCCGAAACTAGTGACTAGATCTAGATCTAGTCGCTCCACTTGTTCGAGCCCTCAATCAGTAGCCTCACAGGTTCTCTCAATCCAAACGATTCCACTTCCGTTTCTACTTAGATTTGATGCAGATCTAACCCCTAAACACTAGTAGAGATTGAGTCTTAGGGATCTAAAGATTCATCTACTAAGTCCCTAAAAATATAGTGTTCTCGGCTTTTTGAAGTGATGAAAGAAAAAGATGATTTGAGACTATGGTTGAAAAGGTGTTTTTCGACAGAGCCTAAGGGTTTGGAGAGTATGAAATTCGGCTACAAATGAGGAAAAAAACAAAGAGGATTCAGCTATAGGCAAATCGGCACAGCTGCAGTCTTTCGAGATTTCGACTTTTAGTAGTTGATGGGTTTGAGAAGAAAAGAATGGCATATTCAGTTTTTGAAGAGAAGAAAAGGGAAGATAAGTGAGGAGGAGAGGTGGTTTCGGCTAGAGAAGAAAAGAGAATAGAAGAAATGAGGAGAAGAAAAGAATAGGCAAACAGCACAAGAGGAGAACTTTCCTTACTTTTCGGCTTTTTGGTAAACTAAGAGGAGAATAGAATAAAAGCGTAAACCCTAGGTGGCTAACCCTAATTCGGCACAACCTCCCCTCATTTTGTCGATTTTGCAACCCCTAAAGCCCTAGCTGAAAGCCTACAACCACATGACTAGCACATGACTAGTTGAAAGCCCTAGCACTCAGTCCACACACCACTTTTATAGCAGCTTAGTGGCGCCACCTTGCCACTTTACCAAGGGCCTCATTGTGTCCTATTTCACTAACTTTTTCTTAAAGGCCCACTTAACCAAGTCCCCTTCACTTAAAATCCAAAATTGATATTTCTGTCGGGTTTTAGCTTAGGCTTGGGCCTCCTAAAGGCCCACTAACACAGTTAAACATAATTTCAATAACTGGAACGCCAAAATTTCAAGATTTCACCAAAATCACAAAAATCCCGAAGAAATCCTAAAAATCAGGGTGTTACAACTCTACCCCCTTTAAAGAAATTTCAGCCTCGAAATTTACCTGATCTAAATAGTTGAGGGTATTGCTGACGCATTGTCTCCTCTGGCTCCTAAGTAGCCTCCTCTCTGCCATGATTGCGCTAAAGTACCTTCACTAATGGAATTGACTTCTTCCTTAGTATTTTGACCTCACGATCCAGTATTTGCACAAGTTACTCCTCAAAGGTCAAATCGGTGTTTGCCTCGATCTCCTCTACTGGTATGATAGGTGAAGGATCCGATCGATACCATCTTAGATGGACACATGAAAGACGTCATGGATGCGATCCAACTCCGATGGCAACTCCAACTGATAAGCCACCAGCCCTACCCGTTTAAGAACCCGATAAGGCCCAATGAACCGGGGACTCAATTTACCTTTCTTTCCAAACCTCAAATCTTCTTCTAATGTGAGACTTTCAGAAATACCATATCCCCAGCAGCAAATTCGATTTCCTTACGCTTTAGATCAGCATACGACTTCTGTCTATTAAACGCTTCCTTTGACCGGTCCCTGATCAACTTAATCTTACTCTTAGTATCGGCCACTAATTTTGGTCCAAGAACTTGTCGTTCTCCTAACTCTGTCCAACATGTCGACGTACGACACCTCCGCCCATAAAGTGCTTTATAAGGAGCCATCTGAATACTTACTTGATAACTGTTGTTGTACACAAATTTTGCTAATGGCAAATAGTCCTCCCAACTACCACGAAAGTCGATAACGCAACCTCTTAGCATATCCTCCAGAACCTGAATAACCCTTTCCGACTGTCCATTCGTCTGAGAGTGAAAAGCAGTGCTGAAGTCCAATCGCATACCCAATGCCTCATGCAACTTTTGCCAGAATCGAGACGTAAACCTAGGGTCTCGATCAAAAATAATTGAAACTGGCACCCCATGCAGTCGCACTATCTCCACCACATATAGCTTAGCCAACTTTTGCAGTGAGTAATCAGTTCGAACAGGTATGAAATGGGCAGATTTCGTTAACCTATCCACAATTACACACACAGAGTCCTTTTTGGAGGGTGTCAATGGTAGCCCACTCACAAAATCCATGGTTACTCTCTCCCACTTCTAAAGTGGAATTTTCACCGGCTGTAGCAATCCAGAAGGCAGTTGGTGCTCAGCCTTAACTTGCTGGCACGTCAGAGACTTCCTCACAAATTCTGTCACCTCTCGCTTAAGTCTAGGCCACCAATACACCTCTCGCAAATCTCGATACAGCTTATTCCCTCCAGGATGCATGGCATAAGGTCCACCATGAGCCTCTTTTATAATCATCTGCCTTAAGTCAGAGTCCTTTAGAATGCAAACTCTTCCACAAAAGCACTGAACTCTATTAGTATTCAGTCCAAAGTTTGAATCCTCCTCTCTCTCAACTTGCTGAAATGGAGGAGCCAACGAATCATCCCTTATCTGCTTCTCTTTAATCTACTCAGTCCAAGTTGGTCTCACTTGCAACTCTGCCAACAGACTTCCATCGTCATATAAACTCAAACGAGTAAACATCGCTCTTAACTTAGTTACAGCCCTTCAGCTCAGTGCATCAGCCACCACATTCGCTTTACCTAGGTGGTACTCAATTGAACAATCGTAATCCTTAAGCAACTGTATCCACCTTCATTGCCTAAGGTTCAGCTCATTCTGAGTCAACAGATACTTGAGACTTTTATAATCTGTGTATATAATATACTTTTCTCCATACAGATAGTGTCTCTAGATTTTTAACGGAAAGATCACTACTGCCAACTCTAGATCATGCGTAGGGTAATTCGCTTCATGAGGCTGCAGCTGTCGCCAAGCATAAGCGACCACCTTACCCTCTTGCATCAGTTTATAGCCTAAACCCACATGCGACGCATCGCTGTACACAGTGAAATCCTTCCCAGACTCTGGCTGAATCAGCACTGGCGCCTTAGTCAAAACCTTTTTCAACTTATCAAAAGCTTACTGCTGCTTCTCAGCCCAAACAAACACTACCCCTTTTCTTAACAGTTTCGTCAGCGGTGCGGCAATCAGAGAAAATCCTTCCACAAATCTTTTGTAGTAGCCTGTCAGACCTAGAAAACTTTAAATTTCTGATACTGTCCTTGGTGGTTTCCATTCCAGAACTGCCTCAATTTTCTGAGGATCTACCCTAATTCCTTCAGCAGAGACAACATGATCTAGGAAAGTCACTTCTCGCAACCAAAATTCACACTTGCTGAACTTTGCATAGAGTTGCTTCTCTCTCAGCACTTGCAACACAATACGGAGATGCTCATCATACTTCTCCCCAGTTTCTGAATACACCAAAATATTGTCGATAAAGACGACAACGAACCAATCCAAGTATGGTTGGAATTCTCGATTCATCAGGTCCATAAAAGCTGCAGGTGTATTCGTCAGTCCAAACGGCATAATCAGAAACTCGTAATGACCATAACGAGTTCTGAATGCTGTCTTATGAATATCCACCTCCTTTACCATTAATTGATGGTATCCCGATTGAAGATCGATCTTGGAAAATACCGAAGCTCCTCTAAGTTGGTCAAATAGATTGCCGATTCTAGGCAGAGGATACTTGTTACTTATCGTCAGTTTGTTCAACTGACGATAATCGATGCACATACACATCGTCCCATCTTTCTTTTTCACAAACAGCACTGGTGCTCCCACAGTGACACATTTGGTCTAATGAAGCCTCTATCCAATAATTCTTGAATTTTTGCCTTCAGTTCCACTAACTCATTCAGTGCCATCCTATAGGGTGCGATGGACACTAGAGCCGTACCAGGCAGCAAGTCGATTCCAAACTCGACTTCTCGATCCGGAGGTAGTCCAGAAAGCTCCTCAGGAAAAACATCTTAGAACTCATTAAGAGTTCTGACTGTCTCCACGGTCACATTCTCAGTCTCAGTTTGACATACAAAAGCCAAATATGCCTCGCAACCCTTGCGAATAAGCTTTTCAGCCCTTAAGGCCGAGACAACATTAGACAAGTAGTCCCTTCGCTCCCCAACAACCATCACCTCCTCGTCATCCATAGTCTTTAATATCATCCTCTTACCCGCACAATCCAGAGTCACCTTATGCTTAGTCAACCAGTCCATTCCCAAAATCAGATCGAATTCTCCGAATGGTAATTCCATTAAGTCTCCAGCAAAGATCCTTCCTTGATCTCTAAAGGCACCTCCCTAAAGAGTTTATCTACCCTAACCAACTGACCTAGATGACTTATCATGGTTACCTCACTCACAGTTTCCTCAGAGTGCACACCCAACGACCCAGAAATGTTACATGCTACATATGAATGAGTAGAACCCACGTCTATCAAAGTAGTGTACGACATGCTAGAGATTAAAAACGTACCAGTTATGACGTCAGGTGCATCACCCTCCTATCGGCGACGAGCAGTATATACCAACGCTGGCTGGCAAACCTCAGCATATCCAGCACCTCTGCCAGGTGCTCTATATCCACGACCATTTCCATTGCCACCACTACCTTGTCCACGGCCCCTCGGCAGTAACGGTCCACCTCGCATGGGTTGAGCAACCCTCTGTTCAGAAACTTGATTCTGAGTTGGTCTCCGAGCAAAATCCTTGATTCTAAGTTCTTTGGATCCATATTGGAAACATGCCCCAGTATGCTTCTAGCATTCTCTAGGATGCACTCTACCACAGTCCCTATAAGCTTGTGGCCTAACTGTATTCACCGGAACTGCTTAGACTGGTTCCTCCACTTTAGCCCTCTTGACACTTCTGTTTCCAGCACCAGATGGTCTACTATCCCTCCTAAAGCAGTTTCGATCCTTATCACAATTATGTCGTTCAGTTCGCTTTACTTCCTCAGCTATCTTGGCCTTCTCCACCAATGCGGCAAAATCGCGCTCCCTCTGCGGTGCTATCAATACTCTCAGCTCATTCCTAAGACCATCTTCAAAGTGAACACTATGCTCGTACTCAGTAGAAACTATCCCGCTGGCATACCGGCTCAACCTCAGAAACTCCGCCTTATACTCAGCAATAGATTTGTTTCCCTGGGTCAGATTCAGGAATTCTTTTCTACGTGCATCCACATAGCTTGCTCCGACGTACTTTCCCTTGAAAGTCGTCTTAAACAGTCCCCAGGTTACCCGCTCAGCTGGGGTACCCTCTTTCACAGTGATCCATCACTGATATGCCTCGTCTCGTAGCAGAGACACTGCTCCTTTCAGCTTTTGCTCCCCTAAGCAATCCAGATCGTCCATAATCCGTTCTGTGGCTTCCAGCCAATACTCAGCTACATTTAGGGCTACCCCAGATATGCCCCTGAAGACCTCCGCTCCGTTAGCCCGGAGTCGCTCAGAAATGGATCCCTTATTCATTGGCCCGGTATTAGCTCCAGTAACCCTTTCCAAAACCCTCAACATTGCTTGAGATAAGGCATCATCCCCTGCGGCCCGATCATACGGCCCATTTTCAGCAGCAGCCGACAGTCGTGCCTCCTTAGCTGGCATGTGTTCCGAAGATAAAGACCTCGCTTGAACACTGCCTCGACCATGTCCACGGCCTCGTCCACGAGCAGCCCTCGTACTCATAACGTCTTATCTGATTACGAATTTTATGACATTAGTTAATATTTCAGTTGTTTATTACAAATGTCTTATGTACAGATAGAGTATCAGATTTTGTTTTCGTGCAATCATAACCTAGCTACAGTCTCAGTTTTCTAGGGTTTAATTTCCCTACTGTCTCAATCTCTACAGTTTCAGTACTACCCTATCTACAGTATCATAATAGGGTCTCAGTTCCATCTACAGTGATATCTCAGTACAGTACAGTGTAAGAAACAAAAATACTTACAGACTTGGTGCCGGGGATTCAATGTGCCACCTCTTCAGTTATTAGATTTCAGAAACCCAGAAAAACCTTTTTAAATCAAACCTTAAAACATGTATATTTGCAAAAAATGAGTTTGAAAAGAGTTTCCTAAATTCCTCAAAAATTGATTTCTAAGAATACCCTTCTTGGGCTTTGATTTTAAAATTTTTATAAAAAAACTTTTTGGACCTGATCTACAGTCGAGTTGTTGCAACTGGGCTCTGATACCACTAAATGTAACACCCCAAACCTGGCCCAGATGTTACAGCCAAGTCCGGTGTGTCACATTACCTACAACTAAACATGTTACCTAGTTACTAATCTTAGGGTGAGCTTTGCAAAACCGTTATTAAAGTTTTAAGAGAAGATTTTTGATTTATTGGTGAACGTCCTATCCTCTACCAATTATTAAGAGATGATTATAAAATTTACTTTGCAGTTCAATTGAATCGTGTGACTAGTTTTGAAAACGTTTGATTAATTAAAAGATAATCTAGCGCAGCTATATTTGAAATAATTTAAGTAATGTAAGAATAAATAATTAAAACCCAAATTAAAAATAAATAGAGCAGCCTTATTACAAACTCAAATTTAAAATAAAGAGGATTAAATAAAAAAAAAGGAATAATTAACTTAAAACCAGAAACGCAGTCTTTGTGGCCACTCTGAATCCCTCCCAACTCTAAGTCCACAGTCTAGGGCTCACCTGTAATGATGGAAAAAAAGGAGGTGAGTTTGGAAAACTCAATGTGTAACGAAAGCCCATCTAGAGCTAAAAAACAGCTTAAGCCCGCTAGTCCTAAGACCTAACCAGTCTCAGTGATAACTGGGCCGGAGCCCTATCCAGATACAGTAAATTGGGCCGAAGCCCTATTTAGTACTCAGTTACTAGGCTGAAGCCCTATTTAGATATCAGTGCGGCCTATAGGCCCATAACAGTAACGACAGAAATTATGCATGTATGCAAGGCCCAAAGCCCATCCTAAATCCATCCGCTACAATCTACCCTTACCAGTCCTACACACCTTATGGGGAAACTACTCAACCCACCCAACCGCTACACTTTACAATGGTAGCATAGCTACATAATCAGATAATGTGGCCAAGCCACTAACAGAAATACGAGGCAAAGCCTCTTTCAGAAAATAGAATGGGCAAAGCCCTTTTCAGATATCAGTACGAGGCAAAGCCTCTTTCAGAAAACGTGGCAATGCCACTTGCACTTCCTCCATCAACAAACCCAAATCCCATTCAACAGATAATCATGATATGGCATACAGTAAACAGATACAGTAAAACATGCATCCCAGTCAAATTTAGCCCTAGGGGTATAACGGTCATTTTGCACCTAGGGGTAAAATACTAATTTCGTACCCTTAAGGGGTATTTCAGTAATTATACCAGTTTTTAGGGTTTTATGCATATTTCAGTTATTACTAGTCCATCTTTCATCTCAGTAGCTTACTTAGCCCATTTTAGCAGTTTTTAGTTATTGGGCCCTAGAACCCCTAATGGGCCCTACAGTGTCTATTAGCTACTTAAGCCCATTTAGTCCAAGTTTAATGATCGGTTTACCAGTCTTAGCAGTTTTGGACCTACAACCTACCCGAACACGTCTATCGCTTATTTTACCCATATGGGCCCATAAGTCCATTGGGCCCATATTTGGCCCATCAAGGCCCAAACTTACCGAAGTGCACGAAATTGCACACTCACCAACCTCATCAATTTTGATTACAGATCTACCACTTCCAACCGACCCACGAGCATTCGCACGCTTGCTAGCGTACGAAATGCCAGAATTTCGACATTTCAACTTTTTGGCTTTTGCCGATTTAGACTATAGAAGGGTGTTCGATACACACCTGATTTGCGATGAACGCTACCAAGATCTCCCACGATATCCTAGAATCAGTCACTAACATATCAGATCCAAATTGCAATGACAACCATCATCATCTTACTTACCATAATCGACCGCCAACACTTAAGGCCCTTGAGATCTTACCTTTGCCGAAACCAGTGACTAGATCTAGATCTAGTCGCTCCACTTGTTCGAGCCTTCAATCAGTAGCCTCACATGTTCTCTTAATCCAAATGAATCCACTTCTATTTCTACTCAGATCTGATGCAGATCTAACCTCTAAACACTAGCAGAGATCGAGTCTTAGGGATCTAAGGATTCGGCTACTAAGTCCCTAAAAATAGAGTGTTCTCGGCTTTTTGAAGTGATTAAAGAAAAGATGATTTGAGACTATGGTTGAAAAGGTGTTTGTCGACAAAGCCTAAGGATTTGGAGAGTATGAAATTCGGCTACAAGTGAGGAAAAAACAAAGAGGATTCGGCTATAGGCAAATTGGCACAGCAGCAGTCTTTCGGGATTTCGGCTTTGAGTAGTTGATGGGTTTGAGAAGAAAAGAATGGCAGATTCAGTTTTTGAAGAGAAGAAAAGGGAAGATAAGTGAGGAGGAGAGGTGTTTTCGGCTAGAGAAGAAAAGAAGAAGAAAAAAGAATAGGAGAAGAGAGGAGAAGAAAAGAATAGGCAAACAGCACAAAAGGAGAACTTTCCTTGCTTTTCAGTTTTTTGGTAAACTAAGAGGAGAATAGAATAAAAGTGTAAACCCTAGGTGGCTAACCCTAATTCAGCACAACCTCCCTTCATTTTGTCGATTTTGCAACCCCTAAAGCCCTAGCTGAAAGCCCACAACCACATGACTAGCACATGCTCAAAAATAAAAACACCATTCTGCTACTCACGCTGCTAGAACCTTGGCCCTAGCACTCAGTCCACATGCCACTTTTTTAGGAGCTTAGTGGCGCCACCTTGCCACTTTATCGAGGGCCTCATTGTGTCCTATTTCACTAACTTTTTCTTAAAAGCCCACTTAACCAAGTCCCCTTTACTGAAAATCCAAAATTGATATTTCTGTCAGGTTTTAGCTTAGGCTTGGGCCTCCTAAAGGCCCACTAACACACTTAAACATAATTTCAATAACCGAAACACCAAAATTTCAAGATTTCACCAAAATCACAAAAATCCCGAAGAAATCTCGAAAATCAAAGCGTTATAGAACTAGTTCAGCTCGATGTGAAGACCATATTTTTACACGGTGATTTGGAAGAGGAAATCTATATGACTCAGCCAGATGTATTCAAGGTTGCTGATAAATAAAATTGGGTTTGCAAACTGAAAAAGTCGCTTTATGGATTGAAACAATCTCTGAGGCAGTGGTACAAGCGATTTGTTTAGTTCATGAAAGGGCAAAGGTACACAAGAAGTAAATTTAATCATTGCATGTATTTTCAAAAGCTGCAAGAAGGAATTTTCATATACTTTCTCTTATATGTTGATGATATGTTGATAGCATCTAATAGCAAAGTTGAAATTGAGAGATTGAAGACTCAACTCAACCTTGAGTGTGAGATGAAAGATATAAGTGAAGCTAAGAAGATTCTTGGCATGGAAATATGTAGAGATAGAGCTCATGGCAGAGTTAGCTTGTCATAGAAGCAATATTTGAAGAAGGTACTACAGAAGTTTGGCATGAATGAGTAGACAAAACTTGTAAGTACCCCGTTGGCTTCTCATTTCAAGCTTTCTGTACAACTACCTCCTTCGACGAATACAAAACAAGAATACATGTTACAAGTTTTGTATTCTAATGCAGTGGGTAGCTTGATGTATGCAATGGTGTGTACAAGACCCGACATTTCACAAGCAGTTAGTATAATGCGTAGGTATATGCATAATCCTGGAAAAGGACATTACAAAGTTGTGAAATGGATTCTACGGTATATTCAGAAGACCATGGATGTTGGATTACTATTCAAGTAGGATCCTACAATTGGTAAAGGTGTAATTGGGTACGTTGATTCTGACTATGTCAGTGATTTGGACAAACAAAGATCAACCACTAGTTATGTGTTTACACTTGCTGGATGACCAATAAGTTGGAAGTCTACACTGCAGTCTACAGTTGCATTGTCAACTACAGAAGCTGAATACATGGCTATAACAGAGGCTGTAAAGGAAGCTATTTGGTTACAAGGTATGGTTAAAACCTTGGGATTGGTTTAGGAGCATATTAACGAGTATTGTGATAGTCAAAGTGCTATTCATTTAGCAAAGAATCAAGTCTATCATCCACATACAAAGCATATCGACGTACGATTCTATTTTGAGTGGGAAATTATTGATGAAGGAAAATTTCATCTTCAGAAGATTAAGACTGTAGATAATCCCGCAGATATGATGACCAAGGTGGTAACAACAAGCAAGTTCGAACATTGTTTGAACTTGATCAATATCCTGCAAGTTTAAAAGTTGAAGAAGGCACTATCAAGTATTGTTGTCAAAAGAAGAAAGAATTGTGTGAAGATAAGATTATCCTAATCAAATCTTCAAGGTGGAGATTATTGGCAACCATCCATACTTTGGAAAGTCAAGGTATGAGTACCAAAATGTTGGCACTAGAAATTTGAGATTTAAGACATCAAAAGTGGGATTGAGATTTGGTATGAGATAGCTGCAATTTTTGGTCCCTAATTTTGCAAGTTGATCCCTGAACCTCAACTATAAATAGGCCTAACCATTTCCCATTTTCATCATCCCACATTTGTCATTCTCTACTTAAGACATTGTTCTCTTTCTTTGTATTTTTCACTTATATTTTGGAGTGAAATACATTTGGTATGCCCAAGGATGTAGGCAAAATTTGCTGAACCTCGTAAAACTCTAGTGTTCTTTATTCTATTATTTTACATTTTTTGTGAGTGTGATTGTAGTGATTTATTGTGCTATTAAATTATGATAGAGGGATATTCTGGCTAGGAAAGACTTAGTTCTTAAGTGATCCTCGTGATCCACCTCCCTTTCGTGGGAATTGAACTTCGTGTGATTTTTTAGTACAATAATTTTAATCTTTTACACAATTCCGCACAACACTTACACATTTTTCTTGTAATCACCACTTACCCTTAATCCACTTCTATTAGAAATTCCCACTTTAATATCAAAAAAGATCTATGATTCCTGGATTAAATCCTTCAATTCAAAATAATCTCTTAGTTAGAAGAATATACAACCACTCCCAATAATCAAAACTTCACAAAATGAAATATCGATTACTTCTCCATAGTACTTACACTTTTATTTCCAAAAGTTTGAAAAGAATAACTAAGATTTTTTATGATCTAAATTGGCATGAGAATCTAGTCATCAAAGAAAAAGAAAGAATTAATCAAAAAGAAGTTGTTATTTAAAAAAAATAAGATGAAAAGAAAAGAGAAAAGAGAAAGAGAAATTAAAATACGATGGCTGCCAATGGTGATCAATGGCGGCAAACGGTGATGCATAGTGGTTGACAATGGTGGTGATTCAAAAAAATGTTGAGTAAAGAAAGAAGAATAACCAAATATTTAAATCAAAAGAAGAGAAAAGAAATGAAAATAATAAGAGAAAAGAAAGAAATAATAAATAAGAGTGGTGGTAACAAATGAAATATGGTAAAGAATGGTGGCACAAGGTGGTTTTCTGGTGGTGGTATGGTGGTTATGAGTGGAAAGTTGTAACGTCTCTAACCTGAATCCATTACCGAAATAGGGTTATAAGACATTACAAAAATTTTTAGAACAAATACAGATAATTCATTTTATAAAAAAAAATTCACAACTTAAAACTTACCACTTTTCCACAAGCACAAATATATATTTTTTTATTTGAGTACTTACACTTTCAACACATCATATTATAAACATTTTACTATTGAAGCAGTAATTTGGCACTTGTCTAAGCGTCAACAACAACACCTGTTAACATATTTGAACATATTTTATATAAATTAAATATTGATAAACTTATTTTATCAACATATCACACTTGAGTTTATTTCTCATCACAACTTGCATAATTTTCATATAGCACGTATTAGAGATAGTCACATATTTACATATCATGGTGTATATCATTCTCTTGACATTTCTTCATAAACATAAATCATTCAATTCATTGTACCGATATTTCATGTACCATCATTTTCATGAATTTCGTGTAACAATTCATAATCCTGAATATGCATAATTATATGGTAAGTTTCACATTCATGTATTTTCCATGTCATATTTCAATATATCAAATAAATATGATTTCCATGTATTTCAAGTTTAATTTCATAATTTATTATCTCATACTCAATTATTACATGTCGGAACTTTTTTCATTAAACCATTCGAAATATCATCATCATCATAATCACATTCATTTTCACTTAGTCATTTTAATTCACTTAGTCATTTTAATTCAATTCTCATTGAACACATCGGAATAATAATGGATACATCAGGACATTTCACATAGTGCCACACTTGTAGCCAAAGCTACTTCACTTCACATAGTCATTTTCACTTAAATTTCATACAACACAATGCTATGGGTTGAGACCACTTAGCACAAGACCATGGTTTTATTTCAATTAGATGTCATGGATTGAGAACACTTAGCACAATACCATGGATTTATTTCACTTAGATTTCATGGACTTATATCACTTAACAATACACTATGGACTTATTTCACTTAGGTGCCATGGGTGTATTTCACTTAGATTTCCACACAGGTCTCTCGTATCCATTTTCTATTCCTAATGTTCAATTGGGAAATTATCTTACTTTCCGATACTTTATCAATTACATCAAATATTCAACATTATTTCATAAATTATATCAAAATATGAAAATGTAATTAAAAACGATACATTACTTACATACAAACTTACTTGGCACATCATGAACTCAAATAACATATACAAGATATATTAATGTATTTCAGGTACATTTCATAATATTTCATTTCGAATTCAGACTATTTCATATTAGAGCTTTTCTCATTAATTCATTTGAAATATCAATTCATACAAATAGTACACTCAAGGTGTGCAAATATAAAATCACAATTGAACTCATTCATCAGACATATTCCATGTTTATATATCATAGTCTCGTATTTCCATGTATCAATTACCATCATTTCCTCGTATTTTAGACAATTATGTGTAACAATTTATAAACATGCAATTCACTAACTCTTCCTGTCAATCACAATCAAAATTGACAAATCACTTATTGAGTCCAATTTCAATTCAATATTCATCAAAATTTAATCATATAAACTCACAGGTTCGATTTTTGTATTATAACGATAATCATAATTTCATAATAAATATTCCAAATAAAACATTATCTCATTTCTAACTCAACATTTGCTGATTATAAGCAGGCATGTGATCAATTTATACATAAGTCATTCATATATTTTTCCTCCTCTTCCTCTCCATCCACATCCTTAGTATAAATATCGCACTTGTAAGTAACATTATCTTTATTTTCCACTATTTACTTATGTACATATTCAAGCTGTCCATCTGTGTCATAGTCACTAAATTATTTTTATCTTGAGCTACAGAACTCCAAATTAAGATCCGTTAATTTTCCATGAATCTCATATATTTTTACCCTAAAATTTTCAAAAATTTTTATTTAGCCAATTAGTACAGTTTATTCATTAAATTCTCCCCTATCTTGCTGTTCGACAATTCTGGTTACTCTTCGCTAAAATTTAATTATCTTTTTGTATAGAACTCAAATGATGTTCTCGTTTGTTTCTTATAAAAATAGACTCATTAAATAATCTAACCATATAAATTATATCCCAAAATTATTTTTGTACAATTTTTAATGATTTTTCCAAGTCAGAATAAAGGATCCCAAAATCATTCTAAACTAGTCTCACAAAAATATAAATATCTCATAATACAGAATTCCTTTACTTGTTATGTTTCTTTTATATGAAAACAGACTCAATAAGATTTAATTTTATATCTTACTAAACGTCTAATTCAATTTCTACCATTTTTGGTGATTTTTCAAATTTAGGCTACTGCTACTGTCCAGAACTTTTTCTTATAACTTATTTCCCAATTTAATCCTTTCATCAATTCTAACTTGAAATTCATTCAATTAAGTCCTTAATTCATCTTTTATTTCAACATAACTATACTTGAAAACCATAAGCTTCCAATATGTCAACTTAGTTGTATCAAAACCTTATTCTAAAACTTCTAAGATATCAAAATTAAAAGAAAATGACTTGATTGACTTACCAATTAAACTCCAAGCTTTTAATCCTTAGTTTCTCCTTTTTCTTTTCTTTCTTCTTTCTTTCTTCTTATTTCCGTATGGTTCTCTGTAACTATTTCTCCCCCTTCTTTTGTTTCGACTTATATATATATATATATATATTAGTTTATAATAATAATTATTATAAAAATCTATTTAATAACAAATGCTTATATTACAATTGGTCAATTATTTGTTTTACACTGTCTCCATTTAATTTATTTACCTCATAAAAATCTTATAATTTAATTAATTATCTAGTAAACATATATTATTAAATAATAATAAATATCTATTGTATAATTAATCATATATACACATTTGTACATACATGAGTTATTACATTTATACTTCATTTATACCATACATTTATCATCATTTATCTTATTAACAACAAAAATCTTATAATATCATTATTTAGTTAATAAATATCTACTTAATAAATAATACATGTATTACAATTGTATAATACACATTATTACACATGTATTTTATCTTCACCTTACATTTGTCATAAATCTAATTTATTATCAATTAAAAATCTCATAATTTAATTATTTATATAACAAATATCTTTTACTAACTAATAATAATAAATAATACAAATATACTTATTTAAATTAATACACTTTTATTTTATTTTTTTACCATACACTTGTCTTATTTTATTTTATTTCTTAATATAATAATATTTAATATAATTTATAATAATAAAAATAACTAATTAATTAATAAGTTTATAACACTGGGATCTCGATACCTCTTTTTTTTTTCAATTTCTTGACCAAATAAATCACAATTTACTATTTCAAAAATCTTTTAAAAGCTACATTTGGCTCATATATAATCTACGAGTTCATTTGTCAGATTTGGTGATCTCGAACCACTATTTCATACTTCGCTGAAATTTTCGCTATTACAAAAGTAGTGGTGGTATGGTGGAGGAGATATTGATCAGCACATAACAATAAAGAAAATAAAATAAAAATGGTGGATAACCTACAAATAAAGGTGGCTCAGGGTCATTGATAGGGAGGAGAAAAACAAAGAATTTGATGAAAAAAAAAGAATATCTTAGCGAAAACACTACTAAGGGATGGCATCACTTCCAACCCAATTCAAAATCCAAAATTAAAATTCCCAACATTTTATTCATGAGGTGACAATAGAGTTAGAATGAATTGATGGTGAATAATCATAGGATTTTCAAAACATAACATGAATGACTTTGAAAATGAATGTTACAAAGTTGAAAAATAGTTACATCCATGCATGGCAAAGTTGACCAACTTTTGTTTAAAAAATTGAGAAAAATATATGAAAGTATGGATACTTAAACTTGGTTCACTAAGGAGTTACATAAGCTACTTAACCACTAAGCCATAAATTTTCTTTGTTAAATGCTAACGACATTTATTTTTAAATAAGGTGTAACACAAACTAGAATTTTGAAGCAAAATTGCTCAAAAATAGAAAATGATGTGAGGGAAGGGACATGAGCTCAGATCTTTAAGGACAAATCCACCAATACTTAACGACTAGATTTGATACTTATTTATTATCTAGTGTGCAAAGATAACTTTTAAAAATCGAGGCGTGACCACTCTTGGTCCACTAACCCCAATTTCTACTAACCCATTATTTGGGATGTGACAGTCTTACACTATGTAGTCTTCATATCTCTGTATGATGTAATAGTCCCAAACTAGGTCTTACACTATATTGCCTTCTTGCCATGGCCAAAATTCGTGTTTACTGTCTCGATGAACGCACATGCAAGCAAAATCTTTGTGCAGACTTATGCAATTCATGCAACTTGTTCATGTAGAGACACAATCATGCTTTTAGACGTGTTTATGCATGTGCATACTTCTCAATAGAATTGATAAAGAATGTATGTGGATGATTACGGAAGTGAATCATAACTTTGTCCAAGTCACAGATTTCACTTAGGGCTCTAAACGTTCAAAAATGAAAATTGGATTTTGGCACAACTTGAAACGCAATCGAATCTAAGTTAAACAAAACAAATAAAAACAAATAACTAAGATAAATGAACAAAACTATACATCAAATATTATCACAATAAAGAAGAAAAATAAATAAGATAGATGGAGAAAATGGAACCTGATGTGTAGAAAGTCCTAAGAAGCCTTAGAAACATGAAGAATCCACAACCCCCTTTAAGTGGCTCTAATTTCCCCTCCAAGATAGAAAACTTGGCAAGAAAAGGTTTAATGTTATTGTATAAATATTAGGCACATGAGTGTTCAAGTAAAAAATAACATGTAACTTTCTTTGAATATGTATGGTCATCCACAGGAATTTCCAACAATGAGTCAAGAATTTCACATAATTATAAAAATCAAATAGTTTAATATTATTATGTAAAAATTCATATTTAAAGTCTAAGGTAAAAAAATTGTTGCTAGATCAAATGCATGAGGTTCTTTAATAAACTTGTCGAATCCAACAAAAGTAAGCTTTCAATACCTAAATAAACTCATAAAATCAATTGAACCTTTAGACCATTATTTATTGAAACTTGACCAATGAGAAAACATGTCATAAGGAAAAATCAAATCAGTAGCATAATTATAAAAAAATTCAAGGTATGCCTACATATTTCAATTTTCGATGTATCATTACTTTTCTTACATTCTAGCACTTATGGAGAATTATCAATGTTCAACTTACCTCTTTCCCACAAGTAAAATCGTTTATCGATGGTAGAGTAATATAATTGAGAGTTCATCAATGGATCCTTAAAATCCTATAACAAAGAAACACCACTAAACAAATTTGAGTTAGGGCTAGTTAAAACATAATTATTCCTCACTTTTGTATGGGTATTTTCTTGCTTTTCATTTTCTTTTTTTTCACTTGAGAACTCTCCAAATTTACCCCATCTGGATTTTCACTCACGAAATTTTGACCATCAAGTAGACTTTTATCACTCAAGGTCTTTCTCTCAGTATTTTCAGATGATTTTTCCTCACTTCCTATATCCCCAATACATGTAATAGCCCGTTTTTAGTCAAATCAGAACAGTGGTTTTGAAACCACAAATCCAAAGTTGAAATAATTATTTTATTATTAAATTAAGGTTTACAGCATGATAGAATAGTTGTGTGAAATTTTCGTAAAGAAAGTTTATAGTTTAAGTGCTCAATTCGATAAAAAGGACTAAATCGCGTAAGGTGCAAAACTTGAGTTCTATAAGTTAAATGCACCAAATGGATATAGAAAGGAAGTGTATGAGCACTGGCATGGCAATTAGACCATTTGAAATATGAGTGGCCATTTATGTGCATGGTTAGGTGAATTTTAATATTTTATTTACAAGGTTAAAATGGTAAATTATGAAATAAGTTAAGTAAAATAATTAAAACAGAAAGTATCATCTTTTTTCCATCCATTCTCCACTAAAAATAAACTAGGAAAAAACTCCATGAATGAAGCTTGAAGTTCGGCTAGGTTCATCTAAGCATGTAAGTGATTTTTGACTCGATTTTTAATGATTTCTATGTTTTTGAGATCGTTGTAGCTTAATCTAGCTAGCCGGTATCTCTGATTTCAAAAATTTTAAATGATTTGAATGTTGCCATTGTTGAATGAGTATTTTGATGTTTAATGATAGAAAATGCATCTTTGTTGTTAGATTAACAACATTTCTTAAGTGATTTTGAGTAAAAATGTCAATTAGGGATTAAATTGTGAAATATGAAAATTTGGTGGTTGAAAAGTGAAATAATGAAATATATGGGCTGCTTGGGACTCTATTGAAATTTGGCTAAGCATGGGTAGGATGAAATTGCATGAGTTTGTAATTTTATGTGATAAGGACTAAAATGTAAATAAGATAAAAGTTTAGGGGCAAAAGTGTAAAATTGCTAAAATGTGAATTGTGGGCTAAATTGAATAGAATGATATTTGAATGAGTGAATTTTGATATTATATAGATCAAGAAAAGCAAAGATCAGAACTAGATCGGAGGAAGGGAAAGGTTGACGATTAGTCGATAGTTGTTATCCAAGTGATACGAGGTAAGTTCGTATAATTATAATTGAATTTTTAATTATTACTTGGTTGAAATATATGTATTTGTATTGAGAAAACAAGATACATTTATTAAATACCGAGTCCTGTTTGAACCGTAGAAATTCATAGGATACAAGTGACATGTCACTAGGGTTACCGTTTGGTTGAGGTCTTGCATTTATTGTAGACTCACCGCAGCTCGTATAAGCTTGCCGATATCTCAGCTCGTGAGAGCTTACTATTTTACAACTCAATAAAGCTTACTGTCCATCAGCTCAGGAGGAGCTTGCCGATTATAGCTCGAAAGTGCGAATACATTAATGAATTGACGGATTACTGATTAGTACACTTAATGTGTACCACCAGTGTATCTATCGACATTCTAATTGGTTCAACGAGCATAATACTGTTACAGGTTATATGATTAAGTACAGATTGACGCAAGAGTTATATGAAATGTCTGAAATTGAGCTTATATGTTGAATTATGGTATTGATGGAAAGATACAAGTACATGAGCTTGAATGCTAATTTAATTCCGTATTATAGGATTGGTGTTATGTGCATGCTATGGAACTAACCTACTGATGTATTCATATGATAGGCATTTGAACCATTTGATTTGGGTTATACTAAGTTTAATTGCTTAAATTATGAATGATGGTAAGTTTAATTCTATATTATACGGGCTTACTAAGCTATATAGCTTACTCCATTTTCTTTCCCATGTTTTATAGAGACTCGGAAGCTCGCTCGATTCGGAAGACATCGGAGACTCACATCACACTATCCAGTTGACGATTTGGTACTTTGAAACTTTAAGAAATGTGTAAATATGGCATGTATAGGCTAGTTAAGAAGATTATGTGAATGGTCATTTTAGCTTGTGAAGCTTACATGTTTTGATATGTTTAAGCCATGTGATTTGGCTCAACTTGACATAAGTTTTGATTATGTATATGTTTATATGATATGGTACATTTTGGCAAGTTTGATGATGGAAAGTATTCGTGCAAATGGTTATATTGATATATGGTTGAAATATGAAATAGTTGTGCTTGTGTTATAGATCAATTAAGGCATATTTAGGAATGACTATTTTTGTAACATCCTGATTTTTGGGGCTTAGTAATTTTGTGCGATGTTTGGTAAAATTTTAAATGTTGGTATGTGATTGTGAAATTCATATTTAGAGTGTGTAAATGGGCCTATGGAAGGCCCATGAATTGGTCGAAACCCGGTAGAATTTTTGAATTTTGGACTTTAAGAATTAGGGGCTCTGGTTAGGAGGCCTTATCAAAAGATGTGGGTAAAATGTATCACAAAAGGAGCCTTGGTAGAGTGGCTAAGTGACGCCACTAGTCTCCTAAAAATGTGGCGTGTAAGTGGAAGGGAGAAGGCCTAGGTTCGACTCACTATGCAGGTATTTATGTTGTTTATTTTTGTGTTTTGAGTCGGCAAGAATTTGAGGTTGAGAGGAACTCTGTTGACAAGAGTTTGAATTGGTCAAGTGCATGGATAATGGAGAGATAAGGGGGAGCATATCTAGGAGGGATTTTAAGAGTTTTTGAAATGGGAAGAAGTGTGGCCAGCCAAGGGGGTGTTGTAGTGCTAATTCGGCTACTAGGGTAGTTTAGCATATTTTTTCTTCTTTTCTCACTTGTGCCGATTGTCCATAAGCCAAAACTCTCTCATTTTCTTTCATTCTTTCCTTCCTCAAACTCTCTTTCTCTCATTCTTTCTCCCATTAATTTCTAGTAAAAGCCGAACCTATCATCCTCTCTTTTCTCTTGTTAGCCGAATAGTACATAAACCAAATCCCGAAGGATTCAAAAGGGGCAGTCGATTTCTATGTAAAGGTAAACTCCTATTCTTTTTCTTTTGCTGATTCCTATTCTTTCCTAAAAGCCCTTAAACTCTTCTACCAACACTCCTTTCTGGTCATAACCATCTCTTATTTCTTTGATCCAAAAGCCGAAGCACAGCACCTTTTGGAGACTTGGTGGCCGAATCTTAGGATCTTGTGGTGCGATTTCTGTTAGCATTTAGGAGTTTGGTCTGCTTCAAGTTTAGAGTAGTACGAAAAGGTAATTGTGGTAAGTACTCGTATCGTTAGTCTATTCGGTGTTATGGATGTTATGAAAGGCCAAAACTCCCTAAGAATTAGGAAGGTTGCCAATTTGTGGTTTAGGCTTTATTAGGCCTTTTTCATTCAGTTTTATGATCTCTTGTAGCAAAAGTGGGCTATTTTGGAGGAGCAGCAAGGTTTGGAGAATCGGTATTGAATAAACTTAGTTCGAATCGTCGAATCCGGCAAAGGTAAGTAATCTACGGCATTAGGGGTAGTGGCCGAATGATATTGATAGATTATATTATTACTCACTTGGATTTCGAAACCTGATATGTCAAATAAACATATGTAGGACAAGCACATGGTAGACTTTGAGAAATCGATCGTTATTAAGCAGGTGTGTAACATACCCCGTAATAGCTTAGATTCATATTGCTTAAAAGCTGAAATATCGAATTTCGTTGTTGTTGTAACTTGTAAACACATGATGGTATGTGGATGAGTTCGATTACGATGGACGCAGTAAACGAAATGGATGAAACAGGTAAGAGCACGATTTCGTGTAATTTGGTACGTTGGGCCTCGATGGGCTAAAATTAGGCCCAATGGGCTTTCAAGCCCATTTGGGTAAATTTGATAGAAAATGAAATATGGATAAATTGCATGTTGAGACTGTTAAAACCGTTATGGAACATAGGCTAAATGGGCCTAGGTGATCAAATCAGCTACGTAGGGCCCAATAGGGGTTTGGGCCCAAAAGGTCCAAATTGGTTAAAATGGACAAAATCCCCGTATAAACACTTAATAACGTTGATAATTTGTTAACAAGTATAAAAACCCTAATAATGGATAAAATTACGTAATTACGCTTAAAACATGAAAATGTCTATTTTGCCCCTAGGTGAAAATGTCTATTATACCCCTAGGGTTTCATTCTGAATATGATGATTGTGATATTGTTATTTTACATGCTATGACATGAAATGCACATGATATGCTATGAAATGTATACGATATGCCATGTTTTACTCATTAAATGCATGGGTTGGGTTATTATATGATGGAGGAAGTGTTAAAGGGCTTTGCCCCAGTTTACCGAAAGGGCTTCTGCCCCAGTTATTAAAAGAGGTTAGGCCTCCAGTTATATGATAAAGCAGCTATGCTGCCAGTGGAGAGTTTGGCTGGGTGGGTTGAGTTATTCCCCACATGGAGAGTTTGGTTGGTACGGGTGGAGAGTAGAGGATGGTGGGTTGAGTAGTCTCACCAATTGGGCTTTTACATACATGCATGGTTTGACATATGTGATATTGAAATGGGCCTATGGGCCATACCATTTACAGAAAGGCTTTTGCCTAGCGATATGAGTAATATAAAGGCTTCGGCCCAGTAACAGTTAACCGAAAGGCTTTGGCCCAGTGTATGATGAAAATTGAACTTGTACATGTATGGATTTGGGCTCCGAAAGGGCTTGTTATACACTGAGTTCCAAACTCACCCCCTTTCCTAAACCTTGCAGGTGAGCCTTGATATGGGGACTTGGAGCCGGAGGGAATTCAGTGTGGCCATGGTGTTCATTTGGATTTTTAAATAACTGCATTTAAATAAGTTTTATTTAATTATTATTATTGTCCGATTTTGGGTTGTAATAAGGCCATTTTAACTATTATCTTTTGGGGTAATTTGGTTTCTAAACTTTATATTCTGCGCTGCTATTAATGTTTCAAAATGGACTAGACCTAGATTACATTTTTAAATAACTCTCGATTTCAAAATACACAATGATAAAATAAAATATTTCATCTAAACTATCATTTGGAAAGAACTCCAACTCAAGATATTTTCAAAAACTTATCAACAACGCAAAGTGTAGCAATGGTTGTGGGCATGTCGAGGATTGGATCCAATCAAGAGCCTGGTACTTAAGCAGCCTTCATGGCTCACCTCTTCTGTTTCGGATACCTACCTGGTGCACAGCTTCCATTCACTTTCATGGCAAAGACAATCTTTTAAAACTCTTTTAGAAAAGGTTTTGGGAACGAACCATGGGTTTTTACGAAAATGTTCCAATGTGACACATCGGATCTGGTCATAACGTCTGGGCCGGGTTCGGGGTGTTACAATTTTGATGAATTGTTAAAGTATTTTTTGGTATGAATTTGAATGGTTAGCTATTCGGTTATATGTCATGTGAAATTAGGTATGATTGATGATTGTTTTTGGCTAATATGAATGCCTAATTATATGTTAGTTATATTTGTTTTGGATGGGTTTAGGTAATGACAAATTGGGTGAGAAATGTGGCTTTTAAACTAGCCTATTTTCATCCACACGGGCAGAGACACGGGCACGTGTCTCAGTCGTGTGCGACACACGATCATGGTACACGGCCGTGTGTCCCCTGGTAATGCATTTAGAAGCAAGTCAGTATGCTCCACATAGCCTCACACACGGGTGTGTGATTGACCGTGTGGCATAAGTCAGTATACCCTATAGGATTGACACGGCCTGGCATACAAGTATGTGTGGCCATTTCGAATAGGCAAACGAGCTAGACATGTAATAGCCCAGTTTGGATCCTGGTCGGAATAGTGGTTTCAGGACCACATATCCAAGTCTAAAAAATATTTTAATATTATTTTTTGTGTCTGTGTTATGTGAATTAACTTCCGTGAAATTTCTGTGATTTAATTTGTCTGTTTCTATGTGGAATTATGAAAATGGATTAAATCGCATAAAAGGTAAAATTAACATGCTATATGTTCAATATGTTTAATTGAGATGGCTTTTAATGATTATGGCCTTAAATGGTAATTATACCATTTAATTCATGAATGGTCATAAATGACCTTCTTATATGTGATTTACATGTTTGTTTAATAAGGTTAATTTGGTAAAATGTGAATTAAAGTAATTAAAATTAAAACAAAACATGAAATAAGTGATATATTCATTCATCTTCCCAATTATACAAAGAAAAAGAAAGGTTTTGGAGCTTCCATGCATTCGGTTAGCTTCTAGCTTGATTAAAGGTTCATTTTTAATCCGTTTTTGATTATTTTGATGTTTTTGTGATCGTTGCTTAGTCTATTATCAAGCCCATGTTTCAATTTGAGAATTTGAAAATGATTTTGATTTATGCCATTGTTGATTTTGTGTGCTTTGAAGTGTTAATTGATGAGATATGAAAGATATATGTTGGGTTAATATATTTTGTCTATGAATTTTTGATGAATTTGAGCAATTTGGGCTAATTTGTGAAAATGAAATTTTGGAGGACTAATTTATGAAATAAATGAAATGTGAGAGCTTGTATTAGCATGGTAAGAATTCGGCTAAGTGTATATGTAGTGGGATTTTGTGAATTTGATGATTTTATGAATTAGGGACTAAATTGTTAAAATGTGCAAATATGAGGGCTAATTTGTGAAATGCCCTAATTATATGTGTTTGGATTAAATTGAATGAGTTAGTGAATAAAAGAGCTTAATTTGAATTTATATAGATCAAGAACCAAAGAAAACAAAATTGGATCGGGGAAGGTCAAAAATCGTTGAATAACCGTTTTTGTCCGTTCACATCCGTATGAGGTAAGTCGATATACAAATAAATGCGTTAAATTGAATTATAATTGCTATTATGTTGATTGAATTGTATTATATGGCTATGAGAGCTGAATATGTGAAATCCGAATTAAATTATGAGCATGTGATCAAGTTCAAAAAGCCCCGTCCGAACCTTAGGAATAGTTAGGATACATATGTCATGACATAGGATCCGATATGTGTTTTCATGTAAGCCCATGTCTGGGATGTTGGCATCGATATGAGATTAACGTGTAAGACCATGTCTAGAACATTGGCATCGTATTAATTCGAGTAAGACCCTGTCTGGTACAGTGGCATTGATATCCGATTACATGTAAGACCACGTCTGGGACGTCAGCATTGTATGAGTTTTCTGAGCTATCCATGTATCCTAGTTAATTCTGATTGTTTCAATGGGCACTCTGAGAAAGTGAAGAAGAATACGAATGCGCATCTGAACTCTGGTACTTATGAATATATAAGAAATTTGGAGAATAAGAGGTATGTATGTATATGATCAGTTGATATGTGAGCTATATGAATATGATATGTGAATTTGAGTAAATGAATTTGATTAGTTGAGATCAATGTGAATTATAATTTTTGCTTATGTTATGCGATAGATCATATGGTTCTAATGGTTAAATATTGTTCTTTGTTATGGATTTATCTGTATATGGCTTACTAAGCTCTTTGTAGCTTACTTTGTGTTTATTTACTTTGTTTTATAGTTATCGAAGTTACTGAAAGCTCAGGGATCGTCAAGGATCGTCACCGCACTATCAATCTTTATTTGGTATATTTTGTAAGTGAATACGTTGAATTATGGCATGTATAGGCTAGATGTCTTTAGGTTATGTTTCGAAATGTTTATAAGTTATGCCATGAGATGTGGCTAACAAATAGTTATAAATATGCTTGTTTTGGTAAGTTATATGTGATGCAAGTATGGCCTTGAGTAATGGTCATTTTGGTATGAAAAATGTTTTGATTTTGGCAAGTTTAATAAGTGATTGAATATGATGCTAATAGGTGAAGGTAAGTGTACATTGGTGTGCTATTGTGTTTGAGATTTTGGTATGATTTGGTTTGGATGACGAGTATGAATTGAATGATAATAAATTGAGCTATGTTTTGGTTAGGTAATTGACTGAAATGTTTGATCATTGTTGCATCTTGAATGGTATATAAGTTGTATTGTAGGTACTTGGCAATTGGATGGGAAAATGTGGCTTAAACCAAGCATATTTTGTGCCATACGGCCAAAGCACACGAGCGTGTGTCTCAACCGTGTGATCCCTATACTTTGGCCGAACTGGTCAGGATGTCACACGGGCTAGGCACACGGGCGTGCCTTATGGCTGTGTGTGCAAGTCAGTAGTCTCCTTAATTTTCACACGGCTGAGCACACGGGCGTGTCTCGTGGCCACATGAACAAGTCAGTATGTATGCCCTGTTTTGCCACGGCCTAGACACATGGGCGTGTCTAGTAGCCGTGTGAGGCACACGGCCTAGTCACACGGGCATGTGACCTATGTAGTAATGAAAAATGTTAAAGTTTTGAAAAATTTTCTAAGTATTCGGTTTAGTCCCAACCTTCTTCTAATGCATGTTTAAGGTCTCAAAGATCTTCATAAGACACTATATGATTATGTTTGATTATGTTTTGTGATGAATGATTGTATAACGTCTGTAAAAGTTCAGATCAGCCTGGTAATGCCTTTAACCCTAGTCCAGCAATGGATACGGGTTAGGGGTGTTACAAGACACACGAGCATGTGGTCGCGTGTGACCTAAGCCAGAGGGTTACACGAGGTAGGACACGGGCTAGGACACGGCCATGTGATCCCATTTCGAATGTCCATACGGCCTGAGACACGGGCGTGTCTCTTAACTGTGTGAGACACACGGCCTGTTCACACAGGCGTGTGTCCCCTATTTTGAGAATTTTTCTATGTTATCCCTAATTGTTCGTATGTTACTGGTTTAGTCCCAATTGCATGTTTAAAGTCTCGTAGGCTTGTTTTAAGGATGATGTGAGTGTACATGAATGATATTTGCTGGAATTTGATTAATGTATGTGAAATGAATGTTCTAGATTGTGTTATAAGTTTGGTAATGCCTCGTAACCCATTCTGGCTATGGATACGGGTTAGAGGTGTTAGAATACAAGTATTATGAATATTCAATTTAGTGTAATACATCTCAATGGGAGAACATGATGTTTCTATCTCATCTAAATCTATAGATCTGAGGAAAAAAATTCTCGCTATCATATTTTTTTATCAAGAAAAGTCTTATGTTGGCATAATCACGACTATAGGACCCACACCCTTTGCACATAAAGCATTCAATTTCACAAGCTCTTTGTTGTTTTGGTGAAGAATTAGTAGAAGTGAGCTACTTAGAAGATGTAGAATAAGGTTTTGTACGGGCCCCACTTTTCCACTCAAAAGGTTTAGTCTCA
Organism: Gossypium stocksii; assembly: GCA_020496765.1. Taxonomy (NCBI): domain Eukaryota; kingdom Viridiplantae; phylum Streptophyta; class Magnoliopsida; order Malvales; family Malvaceae; genus Gossypium; species Gossypium stocksii. The sequence continues at coordinate 40,735,317 of CM035621.1, forward strand.
TTATATTTTGGCAGCAACTTATTAGTAGCATAAGGAGGTTTCAAATTCTTGAAATTAGAATTAGAACTCGTACCTCTATAATATTGTGATGTACCAAATGAACAAAGATTGACGTTGTTGAAATTGTTGCTCAATCTCAACTGCCTTGTGTGGTGCCTCCTTAAGATCAATGTAGGTTTGAAGATTAAGAGCATTGACTATGAAAACGTTCAAGTCATCTACAAACTGCACCATGGTAGTCTATTCATCTTCTCGCACATTTGCTCTTTGCATAAGCACCTCCATCTCCTTAAAGTACTCATCAATAAATCGATTACCTTGAACAAGGTGTCAAAGTTTTGTTTTGACCTCTCTGTAATAATGAGAAGAACCGTAATGCTTTTGCATCACTTGCTTCAACTCATCTCATGTTTCTATTACCCTTTCATTGTTTCTTTGACAATTAATTCCAAGTTGAATCCACCAACTTAAAGTATAATATGAAAATCCAAGGAGAAAAAAATGAGACTTTTTCCTTTTCTCGGCACTTATAGTAACGAAATGTAAGTTTGATTTTTTATTCCCACTCACAATATGCCTTGGGATCATTCTTTCCCTGAAATTGTGGAATTGAGAACTTTGGTTTAGCAAAAGAAGGTTGTACACGATCATTATTGATGAGAGTCTCATCATTCATGTGAGATGCATGTTTAATATTATTTGCACAAATACGAGATTGGTCAACTTTATCTCCCTAATTACAATTTAAACACTCAATTTGGGTAGTTAGACGTTCCAAATTTTTGTTGATCGTGCCTAGAATAGTGTCCCATTACTGATCTTGAGCATCTCGAACCTCTTGGTCCCTTTGCAACTTTCTGATCATAGTATCACAAATCCTTATGAAAGCTTGAAAAAAACACAACATTAAGAAAAGAAAAAATTAAACAAACATCACTGTTATGCACTCAGAAATAAAATCAAATTCTCAATGACGTAAGAATTAATCTTGTGAGTCTTTTAAAATTGTTTATATCAATTAATCAAAATGTATTAGAATCAAACTAACAAAGCAAACTGGCTAGACACCAAAGAATTGTGTTGCACGAAGGAAGGAATGTGCAACGTGCTTTAACCTACTAATATAAGAAACAATAAAGTGTTAGAATGTATGAAGGAATAATAAAAAGCAAAAGGAAATGAAAACCAAAGGCTAAGAGTCAATGAAAATCCTTGAAACCCGAAATCCTGAAAATTTGTGAAGCAACTTGACAAACTTCATTCAAGGTGTTCTTGATTTCCAAAAATCATGAAATTTAAACTGAAGCCTTGTAAAATAATGTATATTTGATCTAGAAATTTTTGGCACGAAATTCAAGCTATAGAATATTTTTCAATATTTTTCTTTTTTTTCAAAAATTTCACTTTTTCGATCACTTTTTTAGTGGGAAATATTATTCTGGTCTAAAATAGTGCCAAGAAATAATATGTAAAACTTTAGACTGTTTTGAAAAAGGTTTACTTGCTAAAAATATTTTTTGCCAAAAACTTTCCAGGTAAAAAAATTTTTTTTGAGGCTATTTGCTGGAAATCTGTTTTATAAGAACGCATAGAACATCTAAAATGTCAAACTTGATACCAAATGATTGTAACATCCTGATTTTTGGGCTTACTAACTTTGTGTGATGTTTTGTAAATTTTAAAATGTTGAGATGTGGTTGTGAAATTCATGTTTAGAGTGTATAAATGGGCCTATGGAAGGCCCACGAGTTGGCCAAAACTCGGTAGAATTTTTGAATTTTGGACTTAAAGAATTAGGGGCTCTGATTAGGTGGATTTATTAAAATATGTGGGGAAAATGTATCTAAAAAGGAGCCTTGGTGGAGTGGCTAAGTGACGCCACTAGTCTCCTAAAAAGGTGGCGTGCAAATGAGGAGTGAGGGCCAAGGATCGATTCACTGAGGGAACAAATGTATATTTATTTTTATGACCGGTGCTTGTGAGAGTTTGAGGTCGATTATAACTCTGTGAGAGAGGAGTTTGAATCGTTCTTGAGCTTGATTCAAGGAGTGATAAGGGGGAGCATATCTTGGAGAGATTTTAGGGGAATTCAAATTCAAAAAAAGGAGTGTGGCCGGCCAAGGGGTTTGCATTGTGCATATTCGGCAATTGAGCCAAGTCTTAGGAAGTCCTTGCATTTTCTTTGTTGTGCCGATTCACCTTAGTTAATCCCTCTTCTTTCTTTTATTTTATTTTCTTCTCCTCCATCCTATAGAAGAATGCCGAACCATATTCCCACCATTTCTTCTTAGCCGAATACTCTAAGGCAAGCTAAAACCCGAAAGTTATCTTGTGCCGATTGCCCATAAGCCAAAACTCTCTCATTTTCCTTTCATTCTTTCCTTCCATAAACTCTCTTCCTCTCATTCTTTCTCCCATTAATTCCTTGCAAGAGCCGAACTTATCATCCTCTCTTTTCTCTTGTTAGCCGAATAGTACATAAGCCGAATCCCGAAGGATTAAAAAGAGGCAACCAATTTCTATATTAAGCCGAAGCACAACACCTATTGGAGACTTGGTGGCCTAATCTTAGGAGCTCGTGGTACGATTTCTATTAGCCTTTGAGAGCTCGGTCTACTTCAGGTTGAGCGTAGTATGAAAAGGTGTTGTGGTAAGTTCTCGTATCATTAATCTATTCCGTGTTATGGATGTTAAGAAAAGCCGAAATCTCCTAAGGTTTAGGGAGATTGCCGATTTGTAGTCTAGGCTATATTAAGCCTTATTCATTCGTTTTATGGTCTCTTGTAGCGAAGCAAACAAACCTTGAAGGTGCAATAGGTTGGTGAAGCGGTGTTGGATAAGTTTGGATCAATAATCGACATTGCGAAGGTAAGCTATCTAAGGTTATAGGCATAGTGGCCGAATGGTGTTAATAAATAGTGATTATTCTTTTAGATTTTAAGGTTCTAATACATCAAGTAAATGAATATAGGACGAGTGCGTGGACGACTTTGAGGAATCGACCGTCATTTAACAGGTGTGTAACATACCCCGTAATAGCCTAGGTTCATATTGCTTAAGAGCCGAAATATCAGATTTTGTTGTTGTTGTGACTTGTAAACACAAGATGGTATGAGGATGAGTTCGATTACGATGGACGCAGTAAACGAAATGGATGGAACAGATAAGAATGCGATTTTGGGCACGTTAGTAAGTTGGGCCTCGATGGGTTGAAATTAGGCGAAATGGGCCTACGGGCCCTTTTGGAATAAAATTTGCTAAAAATAAAATTGGGATAATTGTATGACTAAAACGATTGGAACGATAGTAATATTTAGGTTATGTGGACTTAGAAGGCTAAATCAGCACTCGTTGGGCCCATTAGGGGTTTTGGGCCCAATAACTCGGTTTTGCTAAAGTGGACTAAATTTACGGTTTTGACACCTGTAATTGATAAATAAGTATGGAAAATCCTAGCAAGTGATTAAAATTATGAAATTACCCTTGTAACATGAAATGACTATTTTACCCCTAGGTAGAAATGACTATTATACCCCTAGGGTTGCATTATGATTATGAAGACTGTGATGTTGATGGTTACATGATATGACATGCTATGCACATGATATGCTATGACATGAACATGATATGCACTATTTGATTCATTATATGCATGGGTTGGGTTTTATATGATGGAGGAAGTGATAAAGGGCTTTGCCCCAGTTTACCGAAAAGGGCTTTTGCCCCAGTTATTAAAAGAGGCTTGGCCTCCAGTTATATGATTAAGCAGCTATGCTGCCAGTGGAGAGTTTGGCTGGGTGGGTTGAGTTATTCCCCACATGGAGAGTTTGGTTGGTACGGGTGGAGAGTAGAGGATGGTGGGTTGAGTAGTCTCCCCAAACGGGTTTTTTTGCATACATACATGTTTTGATATATGTGATATTGAAATGGGCCTAAGGGCCATACCGTGTACAGAAAGGCTTTGGCCTAGTAATATGAGTAATTGAAAGGCTTCGGCCCAGTAACAGTTAACCGAAAGGCTACGGCCCAGTATATGATGAATTTAAAATTTGTGCGTGCGTGGATTTGGGCTCCGAAAGGGCTTGTTGCACACTGAGTTATCAACTCACCCCTTTCTTCAACCTTGCAGGTGAACCTTAATGTGGAGACTTGGAGCCGGTGGGAATTCAGAGTGGCCATGATGTTCAGTTGGACTTTCTTTTAAAAGTTTTATTTAAATATTATTATCTATTTTTGGGTTGTAATAAGGCCATTTTAACTAATTTCTTTCTGGATTTGGTTGGTTTTGAACTTTGAATTCTGCGTTATTATTTATATCTTAAAATGGGCTAGATCTAGGTTACGTTTTTAAACAACTCTCGGTTTTCAAATCATACAGAGATAAAATATAACATTTTAACTAAGACATCACTTTGAACAAACTCCATCTCGAGATATTTTCAAAAGTATCAATAACCTAAAGTGTGGCAATGGTTGTGGGCATGTCGAGGATTGGATCCAATCAAGAGCTTGGTACTTAAGCGGCCTTCATGGCTCACCTCCTCTGTTTCAGATTCCTACCTGGTGCACAGCTTCCATTCACTTTAGTCTCTTAAAATTATCGTTGAATTTCTTTAAGGAAGGTTTAAGATCAGAACTTGTGTTTTTGTTTCAATGTGACACGTCAGATTTGGCCATAACGTATGGGCCGGGTTTGGGGTGTTACAATGATAAAGAATGGTTGTGGATGAATACAGAAGTAGATCGTAAGTTTGTTCAAGTCATAGATTTGACTTAGGGCTTCAGATATTCAAAACCAAAAATTAGACTTTGGTAAAACCTAAAATGCAATTGAATCCAAGTCAAATAAAACAAATAAAAATAAATAACTAAAAAAAATAAATAGAACAATAAACCAAAGATTGGAATAATAATGAAGAAAACTAAAAAAGATAGAACATGATATGTAGAAGTCCTAAGAAGCCGTGGAAACACGAAGAATCCGCAACCCCTTCAAGCGGCTCTAATTTGCCCTCCAGGATAGAAAACTTGGCAAGAAAAAGTTTGAAGATGATCCCTAGAATCTGAAAAGATTGCTAAAATTCTTCTAAAAGAAAACTCAAGATGATTCCCATACGGTTGGAATGTATGTTATATGGCTGCTGTTGGTTTGGAGTGTATAGTTTGTATAGTTGAGGTTATTTCTAGGATAATTGAGCCACACGAGCGTGTGGGCCCACTTGGTCCAGATAGTAGGCCTTAGGCCCAACTGCACCGTTATGTTGGGTTAGGTTAGTTAGTCGCTCGAGGCGACGATGGACTTTCGGTGGGGTTGTTAAGACCCTTGATTTGTAAAATTACCATTTTACCCCTAATTTGTAAAATTACCATTTTACCCTTGATTTGTAAAACTACCATTTTACCCTTGATTGGCAAAATTACCATTTTATCCTTGATTGGCAAAATTTCCATTTTACCCTTGATTAGTAAAATTATAAAAATACCCCCGATTTATAAAATTATAGAAATACCCCTGGTTTACAAAATTACAGAAATATCCCCAGTTTAAAAAATTATAGAAATACCCCAGTTTACAAAATTACAGAAATACCCTCGAATTTTGAAATTACAGAAATACCTTTGATTTATAAAATTACGGAAAGGCCCCTGGTTTGTAAAATTATTGAAATACCCCCGTAGGGTAGACGTACCTAAATACGACTGTAGGGTAAAATGACCATTTTGCCCCTAGAGTGTAAAATGATTGTTTTGCCCTTGTGGGCAAGTGACTAACTTGGACTGTGTATTTGATGATGTGACGGTGATTGTATGACAGTGTTTGACTTACGTGACTGTGGTTGTGTGATTGATATGTTTTTAACATGTGCTTAATTGACTGTTTCTGAGCATGGCCATTTTGCATACACGTGTAATGTTGAGCTTGACATATTGTATTGCATTGCATGGGGTTAGGCTTGATTTGGAGGAAGTTCTGTGCTAGTGGCTTTGCCATATATTCTAATTCTGGTGGAACTGCCACGTTATCTGTTGTTAGCAGCATGGCTGCGTACTAGTGTGTGGGCTGGGTGGGTCGAGTTATTCCTCACATGGTGTGTTAGGTTGGTACGGGTGGTGTGATGGTTGGACTAGGTTGGGCTTTCATGCATATTCTGATTCTAATTCTGATTCTGGTTTTGATTCTAATCCTGATTCTGATTCTGTTACTGAATTAGGCTCAAGCCCAATGGATTCTGGAACTGTAATGGGCTAAGCCCATCTGCTACTGATACCGTTGAAGGGCTTTGGCCCAGACTATTTTTGTTTATGTTTCTGTACACTGACGGTTGCTCTAGTAAGGGGATTATATACTGAGTTTTTCATAAACTTACCTTGTTTGTTAACTGTGCAGGTAATCCCCAGCTTTAGAAGGATCGGTGCTACGAGAGACTCGGAGATGGCCACACATCTGTTTCTGTTTTCCTATTAAATTAATCATAAGTACTTTAATTTGGGCTTGTTTGTAATAAGGCCTTTTAAACTTTCTAGTTTTTTTACATTTGGGTTTTTTATTCATTATTTATAATTGCTAAAAATAGGACACGGTTTTCCAAAATGATAATTGTTTTTAAACTTCACGTTTTCGTAAATCAATTTCTTTTAAAATAGGCTTCCGCAACAAATAAGATTCTAATGGTAATAACGTTTTACAAGAGAATGACTTTTAATAAACCACGTTTTTAAATAAATGAACACAAACTGAGGCTTTACACTAGCTTCAAAATGGCAAGGAGTTTTTAAATATAAAAGAAGGGTTTTCAATAGAAACATGGTTTTTGAAAAACACTTCAATGTGACAAGCCAGAATCGGGCCTAACTTCTAGGTCGGGTTTGGGATGTTACATTTAGTGGTATTAGAGCTAGGTTGCAAAACTCGGCTGTAGATGGGGCTTTAAAATATGAATTTCTGAAAGAACTGTTCCAATTGATTTTAAAGTATTTGAAATGTTTTACTAGATGTTTTCCTGAAAGTGTGGTTCACTGAGTCTCCGGCGTCGAATCCATAAGCTTTCTAAATACTTTTGTCTGTTTAGAAATTGAAATATTGTGGATTCTTTAGACATTGGACTATATTTAGATTTGCTATTTATTCTGTGCGTTTAGAAATGTTTGGATGTTCTGAATATGGAAATTGTAACCTATTTGCTCTGATAGGTAGTTGTTGTGGATGAGTGATAAAGTTATTTGGACCAGAATGCGTAGCGGTAGCGTAGTGGGGTAGATGTTGCACGACTACACTGTTAGTTGGAAATTTTAGAGACAAAATTTCTTTAAGGGGGTTGAGTTATAACGCCCCGAATTTTGGGCCTAGAAGTACTGGCCTTGAAATGGGGATCAGTTAGAAGGCGGATTATAATATTTTGTTGTTCATGGAAATATCACAAATTTCATGTTTGGTTGTTTGGCTAGATGATTTGGGGGTGTTTGGAAGTGTTGGAGAAGTCCTGGGTTCAAACCTGGGTTTTAGTAAAAATTTTGGTTTTAAGTGAGTAAAACCTTGGATGATTGGAAGTAGGCCTTATAAATTATTATGTTAAAAAAATGATGCAAAAGAGCATGTGGTCTAGTGGTTGTGGTGTCATTAGGGTTGCAAGGGAGCAAGGGTTCAAGTCTTGGCTCTTACAAGTTATGTTGGTTTTTCTTTTAAATGAACTTGGATGTTAGTCTATAGACCTTATAATTAGTCGAGGATCAAATGTCACAAAAAAGAGACTTGTGGTGTAGTGGCAAGGTGGCGACACAAGTGTGGCAAGGAGGTGGCGTCACAAGGGGCAAGGAGGTCAAAGGTTCGAGTCCCACTATATGCAAATGAGGTTATTTATTTTGCTCATGGGAAGGCAAGAGTTGGTGTTGGAATTGAACTCTGTGAATGGAGAACTTGAATGAGTCAAATGAGAGATTTAACGAATGATTTATGGAGGAAATTAAGGAGATAATCAAGGGATTTGGAATGGAGGATGTTGTTACTAATTTTGGGGTGGTTGATTATGAAAATTCGGCTTGGGTAGGGAAGGAGTGCCGATTTTGGTCATTTGAGGGGTGTTGCTAAATACCCACTTCCATTTTGTCATTTTCTTTGCATAGTTTCAGTTCTCTTTTGTATAGTTAGGTATTATGCTTTCTTTTCTGAATCGTGACCTATTTCTTCCCTTTCAAAAGCAGAACATAGCAACCACTCTAACAGGTTTGTATTTGTAGTACCTCTCCTCTTGGCTTTGTTGTTTGCCGAATCTATTGGTTTTAATCGGTGGCCGATTACTCTTCCTTTTCTCTTCTCTTAAATTCTCTTCTTTTTTGTTTTTTAACCCCTCTATCGCTAAGCCACACCTCCGTTCTTATTCTGTCGAAGTTTTCTTCTCTCATAACAAAAACTTATTGCCTTCTTCTAAATTGGTCAATGAGTACTCTCTTGCATTCGGTTTCCATCTCTTCAAAGTGTGGGCCGATTTCACCTTGACCAACTCTTCTTTTTCTTTTTTCTTAAATCCTCTTCGTTGAATCTCTGCCGAAGCAATGTTTTAACCTTTCTACTGCAGTTCTGCAAGGAGTTGACAAATGGTATGTGGTTGTTCCTTATGATTTCGTTTGTCAATCATTATTCTTTAGATTGGTTGTTCTTCTATAACTGAATGTTTGTCTCCTTTTGTTTTCTGACTATAAAACTCGTTCTTCTCCGTATTATGGCGATGAAAGGGCTTAAGGTTTTTAGGAAGTGTGAAAGGTAGCGAATGGTGGAGCAAACAACCTTTATTATTGGCATCGTGCAACCAAGGTAAGGAAAGATTATTATTAACATAGGTTCGGCCGAATGTGTTACATATGTGTGAGTTGTGGCATATATGGATTTAAGCCACACTTATGAGCATCTTGGGTCTAATGGGATTTGTTACTTTACAGATTGTTGTTGAAATCGTAAAACCAATTGCGTCCCAGGATTTTGGTAATTAAGGGGTTGTTCGTTCATCAAGGTTCAATTCGAGTAGTAAATCGCTCGTCTTGAAACTAGGTGTGTAACCGTACATCCTGTTTCTATGGATTGGCATAAGCTGGTAGTGTGTTTAGTAGTGTCATCTTTGATAATCGGCTAAAAAGTCGGTAGTGTGTTCTTCACACCCTACTATGACTGCAAATCATCAAATGCCAATAAAGCCAGAATATCGGCAAATGATGCCACACAAGCATGCAACCGCACGTGTAGTGAATTGAGCCAAAGAATGTGGGCGTCGATGATTATGGCCACGTTGGGTCGCGTTGGGCCGAAATGGGCTGTGTGGGCCCAGTAGGCTCATGGGCCCCACACGGACAAAATTCTTGATAGGTGACAAATATTGAACTGGGCCTGGTTAATCACATGGCCGTGGTTGATTTGGTCTGGAATGGGCCAAATAGGTCCAATGGGCCTGTGGGCCCGTTGGTATAAATCTGACTGTTAGGTGGGAAATAGGGAGGCTTGGCATATCATGTACATGCCATAAGTCGTTCTGGGCCTCTCTGGGCTGAAATGGGCCATATGGGCCAATGTGATTGTGGGCCCTACATGGTTGGAATGTATGTTATATGGCTGTTGTTGGTTTGGAGTGTATAGTTCGTATAGTTGAGGTTATTTCTAGGATAATTGAGCCACACGAGCGTGTGGGCCTACTTAGGCCGGATAGTGGGCCTTAAGCTCAACTGCACCGTTATGTCAGTTTAGGTTACGTTAGTCGCTCGAGGCGACGATGGACTTTCAGTGGGGTCGTTAAGACCTCTAATTTGTAAAATTATTGTTTTACCCCTGATTTGTAAAATTACTGTTTTGCCCCTAATTTGTAAAATTACCGTTTTATCCTTAATTGGTAAAATTACTGTTTTACCCTGGTTAGTAAAATTACAAAATACCCCTGGTTTATAAAATTATAGAAATACCCCCGATTTACAAAATTACAAAAATTCCCCCGGTTTACAAAATTACAGAAATGCCCCAGTTTACAAAATTATGGAAATACACTCAGATTTCGAAATTACGGAAATACCCTCAATTTGTAAAATTACTAAAATGCCCCTGGTTTGTAAAATTATCAAAATGCCCTCGTAGGGTAGAAATACTGAAATACCGCTGTAGGGTAAAATGATCGTTTTGCCCTTAGAGTGTAAAATGACTGTTTTGCCTTTGTGGGCAAGTGCCTGACTTGGACTGTGTATTTGACTGATGTCACGGTGCTCGTATGATAGTGTTTGACTGACGTGACCGTAGTTGTGTGATTGATATGTTTTTAACATGTGCTTAAATGACTATTTTTTAGCATGGCCATTCTACATACACGTGTAATGTTAAGCTTGACATATTGCATTGCATTGCATTGCGTAGGGTTGGGCTTGATTAGGAGGAAGTTCTGTGCTAGTGCCTTTGCCATGTATTCTGATTCTGGTGGCATGCCACGTTATCTGTTGTTAGCAGCATGGCTGCGTATTGGTGTGTGAGCTGGGTGGGTCAAGTTATTCCCCACATGGTGTGTTGGGTTGGTACGGATGGTGTGATTGTAACACCCCAAACCCTGCCCAGACGTTATGGCCAGATTTGGTGTGTCACATGGACAGTTAATTACGCTTCGTTCTTCCATTAATAATCCTTAGGTTGACTTGGCAAAACCAACTCATGTATTTTGTAAAATAGAAAGTTATTTAGTTTGTAAAAACCCTATCCACTATCAGTTGAAGTTTACTTCTTAAAAGATCTTGTTATAGAGTCGTGGCTATTTGGTTACCCATTTGTCGCGTAGAGTATATTTTGAAAATGTTTGTTAAATTTGAGTTAAAAATTCGCGCAGACTAAACTATCATCTTAAACAAGGATTAAATAAATAAGTAAAAACCAAAATAAAAATAATTACCGAGCAGCCTTACTACAGTTTAAAACCCAAAAATAAAGAATACTAAAATAAAGTAAATTTAGGAAATATAAAGCCGGGAAAAATAGTTCACGTGGCCACTCCGAATCCCTCGCAGCTCCAAGTCCTCTAAAGTTGGGGTTTACCTGCATAGATGGAAAGAAAGGGGGTGAGTTTGTGAAAACTCAGTGTGTAAGCTAACCCAAACAGAGTCAGAGATCAATTCAAGATCAGGCTGGGCCTAAGCCTTATTTAGATACAGTGATAACTGGGCCATAGCCCTATTCAGAAAACAGTGTGGGCCTTAGGCCCATTACAGTAACAGACCAGTGTATTATGAATGTTTGCAAAGCCCAAGCCCGATCTAGCCACTGAGTAGAGTCAAAAAGAGGAAGACGAAGGCAGCTCCTCTTAGCCACCACATGACACTATATCGCTGGAGTGTGGGTTGGATAAGCTAAAACTATCTTCCCAAAGTTCTTCCATTATTTCTTCACTACTCTTCGTAAATTGATTTGATGGAAACGATATTGAATGTTTATATCATAGGGTTGGGATTACTTGATGAAACTCTTATTTTCTTTAATGACTGAAGCATAGATCTGCTTTAATACACTATTTCATTTAATGGTTATTTACAAAATTGCAAGTTTGGAAACTTTAGAGATAGATGGATGTATAGCATGTTCATTAAATTAATCTAATTCTGACAAGGATAGTTTAATGAGATTAAATTGAATGATATGAGCAAGTGTTCGACTGAATACTTGTAGTAGCCTCTAGACATAGAGTAATGTTCATATGGAAAGAAAACAAAATAGTGCAAGGCATTATGCTAAAGGCCTATAGACATATATCGCTTAAGGCAAGGTAACTCGAGGTCTTGTTCTCGAAAGAAACAGACCAGTTTAGAACTCTTCTGAGAAGTAGATTGATTATGGTTTTGCCAACGCATTACTATCAATAAGGATAGATTCTTAGTAATCCCGGCCTTCCAAATCAACATCGTAGACCCTCTATCCTTTGTTGTTTGCATATTATTCACATAATTATTCTCGAATTTTCCATTACATTCTTACTTTTGTCTTGTCATAGAATTTTTAATAATTTATTAGTAACACATATTTCATGTATAATTATTCCTTCAAATTACCATTGCATTTTTACCATTATTTTTGCCATACCATTAATCATGCCACACTCTAATAACTCAACCAAATTACACTGTTTTAATTCTCGTGGAGACGATCTCACTCATCACTTTATTATTTGTTCGACGTGTATACTTACACAATTCACATATCTTATTCACAAGTGACAAGTTTTTCACGACGTTGCTTGGGATTGGAAATTGGTGAAATTTAGTTTTGTTATTTCCTTTTGTTTTCTTAGTTTTAGCTAACTTAGTTGTATTTACTTTCTACCAGCTTGCAGTTAGTGTATGAGAAGAGGCATTCCTGCTAACGAAGAGTATCCTTTTGACCTAGAGATCGAAAGAACTTTGCGAAGAAGGCGAAAGGAGTTACGTCATATGGCGAAAGAAGGGAATGATCTTGACTTGAATGATCATGGCCTCAATGATGATCCAATTGGTCAAGATGTTGATTCTTCTATTCACCATTTGGAATCAACACTGGATATTTTCTACATCCAGGGTGGAATCAACATCTGAACTTTGGTTGGAATAATCAAGGTATGGGGAAATTAAACAATGTTGCGAGACAGAATGCTAATAGTGTACCACCTAGTTATAATCATCCTATGTCAAGGCAAAATGTTCAACAGGGTCAAGCATCATCTTTTACCTCCTTTGAAGCCTTGCTAAAGGAATATATGGCCAAGAATGACGCAGTAATTTAAAGTCAGGCTACATCCCTTAGAGCTCTTTAGAATTAAGTGGGGCGGATAACGAATGCTTTAAATTTTAAGCCACAAGAAGCATTCCCAAGTTTTACCGAGAACTCGAGAACATAAGGGAATGAATAGTGCAAGGCCATCACTCTAAAAAATGGGACATAGTTGGATGATGTTGTTTAAGACACCGTTGTAGAATAGGATAACTCCAAACTCAACCATAGAGAGAATTCAGAATCAACTTAAAAGCATACGGCACTTGAAAAAGGTAAACAGAGGAATGTTGCAGCAGAATCAGATCATGTTGCCAACAAAAATACCACAGTAAAACAATATCAACAAACTAAAGGACGACCACGTCTACCCGTTCCTCAACAATTCTATAATTCTAAATAGGATGTTCAGTTCAGAAGATTTTTGGTTGTTTTGAAGCAACTTCATATCAACATACTGCTAGTAGAAGCTTTAGAGCAAATGCCCAATTATGTGAAGTTTATGAAAGATATCTTATTAAAGAAGCACAGATTAGGAGAATTTAAGACTGTTCTCTCACTAAAGGGTGCACAGCAATGTTGATGAATAAATTACCTCTAAACTTGAGAGGCTCAGGGAGTTTCACTATCACATGTTCAATTGGAAAATATGCTGGTGAGGCATTATGTGATTTATGAGCGAGTGTAAATGTAATGCCTATGTCTATTTTCAAGAAGCTGGGAATTGGGAAAGCAAGACCTACTACAATTTCATTGCAACTAGTTGATCGATCTTATGTACATCCAAAAGTTAAAATTCAAGATGTGCTAGTAAGAGTAGTTAAATTTGTTTTTACTGCAGATTTCCTTATTTTAGAATATGAAGTTGACTAGGATGTGACAATTATTCTTGGAAGACCTTTTCTTGCTACTAGTAGAACTTTAATTGATGTGTAGAAAGGTGAACTAACGATGAGGGTAAATGATCAATAGATTACATTCAATGTATTTGATGCCTTGAAATGTGCTGATGAGAATGAAGAATGCCACGCCATTGGGTTGGTAGAAATAGCAGTGCAATGAGAGTTTGCAAAATTTTTCCAGAGCAATTTTGATGTGATCAAGACTCACTTGAGTAGAGTGACATAATAATTTTTGAGGACATTGGTGAACTTATGGAAGCCAAACAATTTGCAGATAGACCAAGGAAGAAGTTTGAATCCTTGGATTTATCAAATTGTTCTTTTAATCCTCTTAAACCTTCTATAGAGGAACATTCCACACTGGAGTTGAAACCTTAGCTGTGGCATTTAAAATATGCATATTTGGACCCTTTGCTAGTAGTAATTTCTGCGGAGTTTACACCCGAGCAAGAGTTCAAGTTGTTAGAAGTCCTTTGGGGATCTAAGAAGGTTTCAAATAAACCATTGCTAATATAAGGGGAATTAGCCCTACTATTTACATGCATAAAATTTTGTTGGAGGATTGCCATAGCAATTCTATTAAACAGTAGAGAAGATTGAATCTGATCATGAAAGAAGTTGTTAAGAAAGAGATTATCAAGTGGCTTGATGCTGGCATTATTTTACTTGATTCAGATAACTCATGGGTGAGTCCTATACAATATGTTCCCAAGAAAAGAGGTGTCACGGTAGTAAGTAATGATAATAATGAGCTTATTCCAGTTCACACTATCACGGGATGAAGAGTATGCATGGACTATTGCAAGTTTAACAAGGCAACTAGGAAGGACCATTTTCCCCTACAATTTATTGATCAGATGTTGGCTAGATTAGCTTGGAAATCTTTCTACTATTTTTTGGATGGCTGTTTAGGGTATACTTAGATTGTCATTGCTCCTAATGACTAAGAGAAGACCACCTTCATGTGTCCATATTAAACTTTTGCATTTTGACGGATGTCATTTGGGTTATGTAATGCCCTGACAACCTTCTAACATTGTATGATGGCCATATTCTTGGACATGGTGGAAAACTTCATTGAAGTCTTCATGTACGATTTAATTTTTGTGCCGTTCTGAAGAAACAAAGCTTGTTTGAATTGGGAAAAATGTCATTTCATAGTTCGTGAAAGAATTATTCTTGGCATAGGATACCACAGCGAGGGATTCAAATGGATTGAGCAAAATTTGAACTAATAGAAAAATTACCAAATCCCACCAATGTCAAGTGTATTAGAAGCTTTTTAGGTCATGCAAGATTCTATAAAAGATTCGTTAAGGATTTCTCGAAGATAACTAAACCCTTGTGCACCTTGCTGGAGCAAAATAAACCTTTCAATTTTGATGAACATTGCTTAGTAGCTTTCAAGGAATTGAAGAAATGGCTTGTAGTAGCACCAATTATAATAGCTCCGAAATGGACACTGCCTTTTGAACTTATGTGTCACACCAGCGATTATGCTGTGGGAGCAGTATTGGGGCAAAGGAAAGAAAAAGTACTACGTGCAATGTATTATGCAAGCAGACCCTAACGGATACGCAGCTTAACTATACCACCACGAAAAAAGAGTTATTGGTTATGGTGTTTGCATTCGATAAATTCTGCTCTTATCTAGTTGGTACCAAGGTCACAGTCTACATGGATCACTCTACTATTAAGTATTTGGTAAGCAAGAAAGATGCCAAGCCAAGCTTTATTAGGTGGATACTCTTGTTCCAAGAGTTCGACTTGGAAATTAGAGATCAAAAGGGGATTGAAAATCAAGTGGCTTATCACTTGTCAAGGTTAGAATCTGGAAATAAAGGTGGTAATGATAAACTTATGAAAGAAGACTTTCCAGATGAGCAGTTATTAGTTGTCATGGCATAACCTTGGTATGTCGATATAGTGAACTTTTTAGTAAGTATTGTGACACCACTGATCTCAATAGCCAAAGAAGATGGAAAGTCCTTCATGATGCCAAGCATTATTATTGGGATGACCCTTTCCTATTTAATCATTGTGCTAATCAAATAATTAGAAAGTGTGTCTCTGATGACGAAATACATAGAATTCTGTAGCATTATCATTTAGCTCCTTACGGATGGTACTTTGAGGAAAGAGAACTGCTACCAAAGTACTTTAGTTAGGATCTTATTGGTCGAGTCTATTCAAGGACGCTCATGAATTTTATCAATCATGTGGTCATTGTCAGAGGACAAGAAATCTATCTAGGAGACATGAAATGGTACTACAAAATATTTTAGAGACTAAGTTGTTTGATGTTTAGGGAATAGACATTATGGGACCATTTCCATCGTCAATGGCAACCTTTACATACTGTTGGCAATGAACTATGTCTCTAAGTGGGTTGAAGTTGTTTCACTTCCTACTAATGATATAAAATTAGTATTGAAGTTCTTGTACAAGAATATTTTTACAAGATTCAGTATGCCTAGAGCCATTATTAGTGATGAAGGATCTCATTTTGATTGAAAGCTAGTGGCCAATGCATTACATCTGTATGGGTAAAACATAAGATTGCCATGGCATATCATACCCAATCAAATGGACAAGCTGAGATTTTTATGAGAGAAACTAAAAATATTCTAGAAAAAGTGGTGAACCAAACTCGTAAAGATTGGCCCTCCAAACTGGATGAAGCTTTGTGGGACTATCACACTAATTTTGAAACACCGTTAGGGAAGTCACCTTTTAAGCTTGTTTATGGAAAGCCATGTCACCTACCTATTGAGCTCGAGCACAAAGCATTTTGGGTTATTAAAAAGCTGAACATGGATTGGGTTATTGTTGACCATAAAAGGTTGTTAGAACTGAATGAATTGAAAGAATTCAGGGCACAGGCATATGAAAATTCTAAACTATACAAGGAGAAGACCAAACGTTGGCATGATAACATAATTATGCCAAGAAAATTTGAACCAAGGCAACAAGTGTTTTTGTTCAACTCTGGTCTCCAATTATTTAAAATCTCGTTGGTCAGGTCCCTTTGGAGCAACTCAAGCATACCTGCATGGAGCTGTTAATATCAAAGACTTGAAAACAAGGGTCACATTCAAAGTTAATGAATAACGCTTGAAGCAAGATTGGGTGCTCATGTGGATTGTGACAAGCAATCCATTGACCTCCAAGATGTTTAAGTTAGAAGTTTTGTTTTTATTTTTCCTTTCTTAATTGCTTTACTTTCATTTTGCTTTTCTTATCTGTTATCATTAATTATTTAATTTTTTTCATTTCTATTTTATCTTTGATTTTTAGATTTCTAGAGACAAAATAAAAGTGTAAGATTATCAATCGTGATACTATGAAGACTTTGCCACAACATCTTAGAAGGGAATCATGATGTGGCAAACTGGATGAATGAATGTTAAGGTACGGAGTAACATGGGTTGACCGGGCAAAAAAGTCCAAGGGAGATATTTTTGGATAGCTAGGCCCATTCTGTTACTTGGATAACACAAGGAAGAAAAGCCAAAAATTTTATTCTAAGGTTGAGACACCTTATAGTTTCCCCCCAAAAATCTGCTTATTTTTCCCTCCTTCATGCCAAAAAGATTACTCTGTACGTTTCAATTTTCTAAACTATCAACATTATCTCCTCTACTCACCTCTTTTCAACTGCTCACGTCTTTTACGTTTCCCACAAAGTTTCCATCTTTACCTTTTCTTTCTCTTCAACTTCTCCATTTCCTCTAACCATATTTTTTGAGATTTCTTTTTATCCTTATTCAATGCCAAGAGTAAAGACTAC
Source organism: Gossypium stocksii (assembly GCA_020496765.1). NCBI lineage: Eukaryota > Viridiplantae > Streptophyta > Magnoliopsida > Malvales > Malvaceae > Gossypium > Gossypium stocksii. Next base: position 40,752,760 of record CM035621.1, read on the forward strand.
TTTGAAGGCTGGTAAATCATCGTGAAACAACACTACCTGACCTAAAACATTTTTCAACAGTGTCGCAGCCACAAAATACAACAATAACATCTCAAAGTGCCCTTTTTAGTTTCAAACAAGGGTTCTTGTTCAAGGACGAACCACACATGAGCTATGATGAGTCTGTGTCCTCTATCGTAGAGAAGTATAGGTGGAGTGTTTTCTGTTTGCACCCTAAGGACATTTCTGGCAAGGCTGTTCGTGAACTTTATGCACATGTTAATTCACCTAATTCTCCTTTTATCTATGTTCGTGGCACTTCAATTTCGATCAATAAAGATCATATTAACGCCCAATTTAGAATTGTTGATGTGCAAGATGAACACACACCCTTCGTTGATAATGTCACTTCTGATAGATTGACTAAAGTCTTGAATGATTTATATTTTGAAGGTACGTGTTGGACTGTTACAAGTCAAGATTGTTACACCGTTGAGAGGGCTTCTTTAAAGCCTATTGGAAAAGTGTGGTACCATTTTTTGAAGAGCTGCATCATGCCATCGACTCACAATACGACTGTTTGAAAGGACAGGATGCTCTTATTACACTCCATCATCATGGGGAGAAGAATCAATATTGGTCGGATCATTTTTCAAGCGATGCACTGGTGTACCGAGAAAAATGTTGGCAGCCTAAACATCCCCTCCCTCATTACTACATTATGTTGAACTACTAGATTCCCTCTCAATGCTGATGAGGATGTCACCCCTAACAAGGGTGGACTGTCCAGAGTCATTTTTGCCAAAGTCCAAGGCATTCATGCTACAAAATCAGCTCAGTATAGTCAGGCTACCATTTCTTTTGCTGCACATTTTCTCACAGTAGCACCCTCAACATCTCGTAGCTCCTTTGAATAGCATGTGTTGCACTCTTTCAAGCAATTGGAGCAAAGGATTTCCTTCTTTGAGATTCAGCAGTTTCAACTAGCTGAAGAAATGGTCAAGGCCTAGGAGCAACAGGCTCAATATTGGACTTATGTAGGGAACAGATATTTGGCTCTTAAAAGATCCCTTACAAAGCCGATGCTAGAATCCTCTGCCTTCCCCACCTCTTTGCTCCCAATTCCAAAAGCTGCAAAGAAGCTAGCTCAAACTCTTACTGCTAGATTTGATTCTGCGAATTTGGGAACCACTACTGATGAAGGGGTGTAAACCGAAAAACATATAGGGTTTTTCTTCAGTAAATCATCACCTTTTTTATTTAAATTTTTTGTTAAAACCAAGTAATTGTTTAATAAATTAATGAAATATGTGAAAATATGAAATTAGGACATAGAAATTATTAAAATGTGATTTTATGCTTTAATATATAGTTTTATGCATAAAATGGCTTATTTTATATTTATTTGAGCTTATTATATTTTTATGAGCCATGCATGATTAAATTAAATAATAAAATATAATATTATATTTAATAATTTCTTTTAAAAATATTTCATTAATAAAATTGGGCTTTAATTAATTAATTAAATTGGTTAAATTTTATTTTTTGGTCCTCTAATTTACTGACTTATTTTGGACAGGTCTGAAAGCTTTATTTGATTACAAAATCATCCAAATTGGGGACCAAGTCAACCTAAATTTTGGCTGCACATGGCTGTCCATAAACCATTTTTTAGTTTAATTGCACAAGGTCCTTGAAGAGTTGAAGAAATCAGAGATTTACCTGAAGATTTGCATTTGATAGAGTCTCAGTCCTAAGTTGTTGTGACACTCAAATTGACCAAAAATCAAGCAAAAATTAGCTTCATTCCCTCAATTTAAGGCCAGCCACCTATGGGAGAGGCTTCAAAAGATGAAAACTCCTATTTTTAGTAAACTAGCCTCCCTTGCCTCACCTATAAATAAGACCTCATTTCTCACTTTTTTAATCATCCCTCATCCCTCATCCCTCATCCCTCATCATTTCATCATCTCTCATTCTAATTTTCCTCTCCTCTCTCAATTCTCCATCTTTCCACACCTATCATCATCTTTTCATAAAGATTTTAGCATTTTGAGCCTCTTAAAGAGCCCTTGGTTGGCTACCTTGGAGAGCCATCAGCATAGGAGCAAAGTGAAGGAACGAAGGAGCCCTAGCCGTTTAGAGTCTTGGGTGACAGCCACTGTGAATTGGGTTTAATCTTTCTTTTCTTTCATTTAATCTAAAAATGTTTGCTATGTGTTCTTTGTTCTTCTTTACAACAATGATAACTTAATTTTATTTCAGCTAGGATGATTACTTTAATTAAATAATATTTATTAAATTCATGCTTGTAATGTTTGCGCCTCAATCGATCATGTTTTCAATTAAAATCAAGTCTGTATTTTGTTCATACGTGATTGAAATGCACCTGAATTAGCTGAGCGATCTTGATTAGACAACGGTTAATGAACACATAATTGAAATGTGCATGCTTAATTTAGATCCTGACTCCATTAAATTGTAGGTTGCATAACAACTCTAACCAAGCTCTATTATCTGCATAGTTTTTAGATTTGTGTGATTAAACTGTTTCAAACCTGGCACATCCCTGTTACCTCACACGAATACTAAGACACCCTTGGTAAATAAGGATCAGTAAAATGCGTATGTACTAAGTAAATGATTCTGAAATGACCTAATGTGGTTTTCCAAACTCATGAAAGATCGAGTTGTTGTGGAATGTTTTTCCGAATATTATTGAGCATGTTGATAATAAATTAAGTTTAATTAAAGTAATTGTCCTAGTTTATTTATGTTATAATTGTTGCAAATTATGTTTAATTCTACTAAAATCTATTTCATTAATATAGATGCATATTTAGGATAAATTACATCAGGGATCATTACATTTAGAGTAATTTTGCATGATTTTAATCAACACTCCCAAATCAAATTGTGTTTTTATTTACCAAGTTGTTAATATAATTTTATAGTTAAGTGACTCAGCACAAATACAATCCATGTGGAGACGATAACTCGATACTTACTTATTACTTGATAACGACTGTGTAAACTTGCACAAATGCTAGCGTTACAAGTTATTGGCACCATTGCCGGGGATTGTTAATTGTTGCCTTAGTCATTTTTTATGAAATTATTTATTTTCAATTTGGTTTATTCCTAACATTACTAACTTATTCTTTTTAATTTTTTTTGAGGTGTTTATGAGTATAGATAGGATTATCGACTTACTCCTTGTAGACCTTGAAATTGGGTGAACTTTTAGACAAAGAAGACGTGAACGAATAGTTCAAAGACAGAACGAGATGGACCTTGGAAATCAGAATCAATACCAAGGTAATGAAGCTAATCATGTACGAAATCCCATTCTCATTGCTGATGATAGGGATCGATGCATCAGAAAATATGTTGTGCCACTTTTCAGCGAGTTAAATCCAGGAATTAGAAGGCTAGATATTGAAGTAATCCAATTTGCATTGAAACCAGTGATGTTTCAAATGCTCCAAATTGTGGGCCAACTCAGTGGTAGGCCCACGGAAGATCCACATCTCCACCTTCGATTGTTCATAGAGGTGAGTGATTTATTCAAGATATCTGGTGTGACTAAAGATGCACTATGGTTGAAGTTATTTCCATACTCGTTACAAAATCGAGCACGAGCATGGCTCAATTCATTGCCACCAAGTTCCATATCTACATGGCAAGAATTAGCCGAGAGATTTTTGGTTAAGTATTTCCCGCCTAGTAAGAACGCTAAGTTGAGGAATGAGATCACAACTTTCCAACAATTGGATGACGAGTCTTTGTATAAGGCTTGGAAGCAATTCAAGGAGCTACTCTAGAAGTGTCCTTATCATGTGATTCCTCATTGTATCTAGTCGGAAACATTCTATAATGGTCTCAATGCAAATACAAGATTGATGGTAGATGCTTCTACGAATGGTGCAATTTTGTCTAAGTCTTACAATGAGGCTTATTATCATCGAGAGGATTGTAAGCAACAGCTACCAATGGCCAACAAATTGAATAGCTTCAGGAAGACGTATAGCTAGAGTTCATGAAGATGACGCCCTCACTTTGTTATCAGCTCAAGTATCGTCTATCATCTCTATTAAAACAATTTACCGCTAGTAGTGCTAATAATTTTGCAGCTCAGCCACCAAGTCCGTTTGAAGTAGTTTCCTATATGTACTGTGGGGAGGGTCATTCTTTTGAGAATTGTCCATTGAATCCTGAGTTAGTGTACTATGTGGGGAACCAACATCAGAATAGGAGTGGACAAGGACCTCAGTCCAACTTCTATGCAGTAAGGAAATGGACTGAACAACAACTTTAAGCAGCATAGACCCAACCAATCTCAAGGGCTTAATTAGCAAGCTCCAAAACTAGCTCAAGTTGAGTCATCAAACAGTTTGGAGAACTTATTGAAAACGTACATGGAAAAGAATGACGCTTTGATCCAGAGCCAAGTAGCAACATTGAAAAGTTTGGAAAACCAAATGGGTCAGTTAGCTACTGAGCTTCGTAATAGACCACAAGGAACCTTACCAAGCAATACTGAGAATCCAAGAAATTTGGGTAAAGATCATATCAAGGCTGTGGCATTGCGAAGTGGTAAGATTCTGGAACCCCGATTGATTGATGTCGAAGATGAGCCTATCGAAAAAGAGGAAAGTCAACCCGCTATTAAAGTTCCTACTTTAAAAGAGTCAAAATATGCAAAGACTGATAAAGTAAATCCTAACTTAGTGAATTTAGATACTCTAACATCTTCTTTGGATGTAAATTTACCTACTCAGAAGAGTTGTTTGATTCAACCAAAAGTTCTATCACCTCCATATCTGCCAAGATTGCAGCAACACAAGCAGAAACAGGATGTACAATTCAAGAAGTTTTTGGATGTTTTGAAGTAATTACACATCAATATTCTGTTGGCGGAGAATTTAGAACAAATACCAAATTATGTGAAGTTTATGAAGAATATACTATCTAAGAAGAAATGACTGAGTGAGTATGAGACTGTTGCCCCAACAAAGGAGTGTTGTGCGTTCCTGCAGAAGAAGCTGCCACCGAAATTAAAAGACCTAGAAAGCTTTATGATACCCTGTAACATTGGGGAATCTTACTGTGGTAAAGCTTTGTGTGACTTAGGAGTAAGTATCAACTTGATTCCTAAGTCTATTTTCAACATGCTAGGGATAGGTGAAGTAAGACCTATAACTGTGACGCTTCAACTAGCAGATCGATCTTTAGCATATCCCGAGGGAAACATCAAGGATGTTTTGGTTCGAGTCGACAAATTTATTTTCCTGCTAATTTTATTGTCTTAGATTTTAAAACAGATAAGGAAGTGTTGATCATTATTGGTAGACCTTTCCTAGCCACAGGAAGAGCATTAATTGATGTGTAGAAAGGTGAACTCACAATGCGAGTTCAAGACGATCAAGTAACTTTTAACATTCTTAAAGCGATGAAATTTCCTGATCTGACAGAAGAGTGTTCAGTTATGGAAGAAATAGAAACCTTAGCTTCTATGGGAAGCAATTTTGAAGAAGATCCATTGGAGAAAGCTTTAGAGTTTGACCCTTTGGAGGATGAAGAAGGTGAAGAAAACATGGCTTTAATGGAAGCCAATCTGAGAAATTTTATTCAATCTACACAGTTTGAACCGTTGGAGTTAGAAGTCAAAGAAGTTGTGCAACCCAAGTTGTTAATCGAAGAACCACCTAAACTCGAACTAAAGGTACTTCTGTCCCATTTGAAATATGTTTATTTAGGTGACTGTTCTACCTTGTCTGTGATTATTTCAGCAGAATTGATGAAAGATCAAGAGGAGTAACTAATTGTTGTTTTAAAGAAATTTAAGAAAGCAATTGGTTGGACCATAGCTGATATTCGAGGTATAAGCCCTTCTTTTTGCATGCACAAAATTATTTTAGAGGAAAGTGAAAAAGCTCGAATTGATTGTCAAAGAAGGCTCAATACTATTAGGAAAGAAGTTGTGAGAAAGGAAGTGATCAAATGGTTAGATGCAGGAATCATCTATCCTATTTTAGATAGTTCGTGGGTGAGTCCGGTGCAGTGTATGCCGAACAAAGGTGGGATCACGATTGTTAAAAATGAGCGTAATGAGTTGATTCCAACAAGAACTGTTTCTGGTTGGAGAATTTTTGTTGACTACAGAAAGTTGAATAAAGCTATTGGGAAGGACCATTTTCCATTACCTTTTATGGATAAGCTGTTAGATTAATTGGCAGGTAATGAATTCTATATGTGCGATGCAAGTGATTATGTTGCTGGAGTTATGATGGGTTAACAAATAAATAAAGTATTTCACCCTATTTCCTATGCAGGTATAACCTTGATAGGAGCCCAACTTAATTATACAGTAACTGAAAAGGAACTTTTTACTATAGTTTTTACTTTTGACAAATTCTGCTCATATCTTATAAGTACCAAAGTTACAGTATTTACTGACCATGCTGCCATTAAATATACTTGCTCACAAAGAAAAATGCAAAACCAAGGGCAATTTGTTGGATACTTTTACTCCAAGAAGTTGACCTTGAAATTCAAGACAGGAAAGGTGTCGAAAATCAAGTAGCTGATCATCTGTCAAGGTTGGAGCAAGATGAGGTAACTCGATCATGTGTGTCTATCAACAAGAATTTCCCAGCTAAACACTTATTTGAGGTAAGTCTAATTCATGAAACACCTTGGTTTGCTAATTTTGCTAATTATCTTGTATGTGGAATCATTCCTTGAGAAATGACATACCAACAAAGGAAAAAAAATCCTTCATGATAGTCGGTATTATTTCTGGGACGATCCGTTTTTGTTTCAACAGTGTAAAGATAATATAATCCGAAAGTGTGTAGCTGAAAGTGAGATTGCTGAGATCTTGTATCATTGGCATTCATCTCCAAGTGAGGGGCATTTTGGTGGTTCACGTACTATAGCAAAGGTTTTGCAAGCAGGTTTCTTTTGGCCTACACTATTTAAAGATGCTTATGCTTATGTGAAGAACTGTGATAAATGCCAAAGGATCAAAAATTTATCAAGGAGGAATGAGATGACCTTGACAAACAGTTTGGAGATTGAATTATTCGACGTATGGGGCATTGACTTCTTAGGCCCGTTTCCTTCTTCGTATGGGAACAAATACATCTTAGTTGCTTGGACTATGTATCCAAGTGGGTTGAAGCTGAAGCATACCCTACAAATGATGCTGTGGTAGTCATGTGATTCCTACATAAGCATGTGTTTACATGATTTGGGACACCAGGAGCTATTATTAGTGATGAAGGTTCTCACTTTGTGAACAAATGGCTTAAGTGGTAGCTTGACAAATATGATGTAAAGCACAAGATTGCTACTACTTATCACCCCCAGTCTAATGGGCAAGTTGAAAGAATGAACCATGAAATCAAAGGTATCCTTGAAAGGGTAGTACACCTTAGAGGAAAAATTGGTCTTGAAGGCTCGATGATGCATTATGGGCCTATTGAACAGCATTTAAGACACCGTTAGGAATGACTTCTTATCGGTTAGATTTTGGAAAGGCATGTCATTTGCCATTAGAGTTGGAGAATAGAGCTCATTAGGCTTTAAAGTAGTTGAACTTTGATCTTAAGCAAGTCGGTAAGAGAAGGATGTTAGAATTTGATGAGTTGGAAGTGTAACAGTCCGATTTTGGGCCTAGTCGGAACAGTGGTTTTAGGACCAAGAATCCTACGAGGAAAATTTTTTTATTTTTATTATATTTTTATGGTCTACGGTTTCACGGAATGATTTCGTGAAAATTTCGTCGAAAATTTCGACGTTTGGGTACTCAATTTAGTCAAAATGACTAAATTTTAATAAGTGCAAAAGTTCAGTTCTACATGTTAGACATGTCCAACTGTTCTAAAATTTTAAATTAGAGGTCCTTAAATGGTAATTAAACCATTGGTTAAGTTGGTGGACAAAAATGGTCATGGGTTGGTAAATTTGTAAAGTTTTTCATTAAGGGCAAATTGGTCATTTGGAGATTAAAATGAATTAAAAACAAAATTAAAAGCCAATTTTTGTCCATCTTCAACATCATGGCTGAATTTCATAAGGGGAAACCATGGCTGGGGTTTTTCAAGCTTCCAAGCTCGATTGTAAGTTCGTTCTAACCCCATTTTTAATGATTTTCATGTTTTTGAAATCCTCATAACAAGATCTATCTATTTCTACCACTAATTTGAGATATTGTTAAAGTCTAAGGTTTTGACCCATGATGAATATGTGTGTATTTTTGTGTTTAATGGTAGAAAATGCATGTTTATGGTTAGAGAAATGACTTTTACTAAGTAATTTTCGGTGAAAATGCATAAAAGGACCTATTTGTAAATTAGTATAAAAAGTGTTGTAAAAATCTATTTTAATGGAAAATGTGGGCTACTATAAGCATTAAAATGGTTCGTCTAGGCTTAAAGTACAAAGAAATTGAATTAAAATCATTCTACGAGCATAGGCACTAATTTGTAAATATGTAAAAGTGTAAGGGTAAAAATGTAATTTTGCCATAATATGATTTTTGGGTCACATTGAATAATGTGACTAATGAATAGGCTAAAGGTGATATTATAGATCAAGGAAAATGAGGTTCAGAACTAGAACGAGGGAAAAATGAGTATTCGACGGTTAGGTCCTTTTACACCATTTTTGGTATCGAGGTAAGTTTATATGTAAATAATGAATCATTAATTTATGTTTATATGCTTATATATTTTATGAATTGTGTAAATGATCTAATGAATGTATTTGATAAAGTTCGGTAAGTGATAAGTGAGGAAAAATCTCGATTGAACCTTAGGAATAGAATGGGATACAAGTGACATGTCACTAGGAACCTATGCGTGTGGTTATGTGATTATGTGATGTCTGGGTGCTAGTCTTGTATGTCTACCAGTGGCTAAGTAGTCCTGTATATGTTGCTGATACCTGTCAACTTGTGTGAGCAGCACTAAGTAGTTACGTCCCGACCGTCAACTTGTCTGAGCAGATCCGTGACTAGCTCGAGAACGAGCATATATGTGAAATGTGATAAGAGGTAGCTTCGGCTACATATATGTGGCACATATGTGAAAGCTTTCCGAGTATCCATTAGTATTCTGAGTGTTTAACGGGATAAGTCAAAGATGTGAAAGTGTATATGGCTATGTTACGAATTAAGTGATACAGGTATGTACAAAAAATTTATAAGTATTGACTATATGATATTGTGAGTGCATGGTTTCCTTGAGAACGTTTTTTGTGAAAGCCTTGTGATTATTGGGCTATGCTTGTGAAATAAGAAATATATGGTAAATTCGATTGATGATTGTGTAATTGGTTTTCGGGCCAAATTGAGTTATGATATAGCATATTTTGTTCGCACAAATTATGATCTATTGGATATAAGAGAAAAGGATAGATTGGCATAATTGACTATTGAAACGATTATGGGAAAAATATGTGCCTTAAGCAATTGAAGAATATTAAAATGTATCTTAGAAAAGTGAATACTTATAATTATTGTGCATGTTTATTTTGAGGTTGAGAATGACTAGATAATGGTGGTAACCTATTATAATGAAGAGACTATGGTGATTAGGCCAATGTCAAGACATGTTAAATTATGCTTGCAGATTGATAGAGCAGATAATGTGACCGAATAAGTAATAACTATGTGCCTTATAGCAATTTATTTCATAAGTAACGAACTTGATAGGTGATGAACTCTTAGTAAGGTTGTGTTTAAGCAAGTTATAACTATGAGATTTTAAAGGATTTATGTTATATGAACTTACTAAACTATGTAGCTTACTCCCCTTCCTTTCTTATATCTTATAGGGTTGTATGCTAGCTCGAGTTAAAGATCACTGGAGATGTTATCGCACTATGAAGCTATCATCATAGGGTAAAAGTCAAGACAAACCTCTTAAGTTTATGGCATGTATAGGGACTCGTTCATTTTGTTATGTGTCATATTTGATTTGCCCAAACATGTTGGCTTATTATGATGAATGTTCATTTTGTATAAGGCTATAAAAAGTTGGCTAATATGGGTCTCATTTATGATAACATAATGTTGTTTTTCATGAATGTGATGTTGCATGTTTCGATAGATAAGTATGTGATGTGTGGCTTGATGGTTGTGACAAGTAAATGTTAAGTTTATGTCTTAGTTGAGGATGTTAAATTGCTAAATTATGTTATGATTTATGTGGTCGAAATTAGTATAAGTGTGATTGAGTTTCAGGGTGGCAAATGGCTTGGAAAATAGCCTTATTTTTTTTGTTCACATGGGTAGACACATGGGCGTGTGTCTAGGCCGTGTGTGACACACGGTTAGCTCCATGGGCATGTGAACAGGCCGTGTGTCCCCTGTAACATAATTTTGAGAAACAAAATACCCAGTATGGAGTACACGGGTAGAGAGACGGGCGTGTGTCTCAGCCGTGTGGACGGCACGGCCTTGGACACAGGTGTGTGTTAAGAGCGTGTGAAGTCTGCACTTATTTTTCGAGAATTTAATTCGTCACACGGCCTAGCGCAGGGGCGTGTGGCTTGGCCATGTGGTTTCATTTGGCTGATGACATCATAAACAAAGAGGTACACGGGGTATGGACACGGGTGTGTGTGACCACACGGCCAACCCACACGGACGTGTCCCGTATCTACACGGGTATGTGACCCCTATTTAGGGCAAAATTTTTATAAGTCTGCAAAATTTTCGAAAGTTCTTGGTTTAGTCTCGAACTGCTTCCAAAGTATGTTTTAGGCCTTGTAGGCTCATTTTGGGGACGATGTAAAAGAATGTGAAAAGTTTTAAATTTGAATGGAAACTTATGGCTCGAAATTGTACGTGCGTTTGTGCTTAAGTTCGGTAATGCCTCGTACCCTGTTCTGGTGTAAATACGGGTAAGGGGTGTTATAGGAAGAGCTGAGGTTGTTTTCCTATGAGAATGTTAAAATGTGTAAAGAAAGATCAAAGAGATGGCATGATAGTTATATACAACCTCGCGAGTTTAAAGAAGGTCAGAAGGCTTTGTTGTTTAATTCAAGGTTGAAGTTATTTCTTGGGAAGCTTAAATCCCGATGGAAAGGACCCTATACCATCTATCGAGTTTATCCTTATGGAGCTATTGAATTATATGACAATTACGGAGGTACGTTTAAAGTTAATGGTCAACATCTCAAACACTACTGGGATGGTGAAGTTGAGCGAGTTGAATCCTCGTTCAAATTAACAGACCCTTGATTTTTCATGAATTGGTTTCATAAATAAATAAATAATTAGAATTTATTTTCTTAACTTAGTACATTTAATTAATTCTGCCTAAGGAGATTGGAACTTAAGCAGGACCGCTGTAACCCTTCCAACCTTTCTTGGGAATTAATTTAATGTAATTTGTTAAGAAGAAATTTTCTAATTGAGATTTAAAATTTTTAAGTTTCATTTGTTTTGTTTAAATTTTAAATTTTTATGTTAATAAAGGGGGTCAAATTTGGCCCAAGTACTAATAAGTTTTTTTTCTTGAGTAAGTTTGTAAATATAGTCTCAATTTGAGGCCCAAGACAACAAAAAGGAGGGAAAAATCCATACCTTGCTGCCACTCCTATTACTTGCCGCCCAAGTAACCCTAATGTAGCTAAATTTTTGCTACATGTTGCCCTAATTCTTCCCTATGTAAACCCCTATTCATTCCACTATTTTTCATATCCCTCCAAGTAATTTGCTCAACCCTAAAAATCCCTAAATATACCTCTTGTGCTCTAGCCTTAAATACCAAAAGAAGCCCTAGTTTCTCTTCCCTTTTTATCGAGATCATCTATTACTGAAGCAAGAAGATTGCCGAAGCACCAACGTTGCTGCCGTAAATCATCATTGTCCCCACCGCACACTGCCATTGCTACTGCACGTTGTCATTGCTGCCACACCATCCTTACCGTTGCAAGGTTTTCATCGTAGCAAGTCCTTACATGCCTTGTCGATTTCTCTTTTCTCCTTTGTGCAGAAACTTTGCCAAATTTTGAAGAAAAGATACCATGTCTCGCAAAAGAACTATATCTTAAAAGACTACTCCTGAAAACTTGATTTTGATCGATAAAGATGTGAAAGAGAGATTTGATTCAATCTTCCAGCATCAACCTATGATGCCAGAAAAAGGTTTTAACTTGAAGAGTCATGATTTGATGGTTATTCCTGTACTGATTAAAAAGAAAATCACTGCTCTCAAGTGGGAAAGATTTTGTGATGCTCATTCACTTCTCGATGATGAACTATTTCGAGAGTTCTATGCTAGTTTGACTATGCAATATGCTACTGAGGTCATCGTTCAAAAGAAAAAGGTACCTCTTACTTCTAAGTCCATCAATGATTTGTTTAACTTACTTGATGTTGAAGAAGATGAGTACTACCTTATGATGAACAATATCAATTGGGATTTTCTTCAACAAATGCTTGGTGTTGTGACAAATCTGGGATCCCAATGGATTATAAGGAAGTTTGGGAGCCATTCTTGCCGAAGGGAATACTTAAAACCAGTAACAAAGGTATGGTTTTATTTTGTCCGCTATAATTTTATGCCTACCTCACATAGTTCCACTATCTCGATGGAATGGATACTCTTCTTATATGCAATTTTGATAGAAAAGTCCATTAATGTTGGGAAAATTATTCTCAAGGAGGTTCATGATTGTGCTAAAAAGAAGACAATAAGTGCTTATTGCAATAGCCCAATTTTAGTGAAATCAGAACAGTGGTTTCGTGACCACAAATCCAAGCTAAAAAGAGAATTTATTTTAATATTATTGCATGGTCTATATTATATGATAGGAAAGTTGTATGAAAATACTGAAAGGAAAAATTTATCGATTTAGTGATTAATTAGGAAAAAGGACCAAATTGCATAATGTGTAGAAATTGAATCAAGAAGCTAAAAGGATTAAATGGCTATGTAATTCAAAACATAAGGTCCTTGTATGGTAATTAGACCATCAATAAAAAGTTGGTAGATTTTTATGGATGAATCGTCCATGGAATTTGAGAAAAAGGAAAAGGATTAAATTAGAAATTAGTAAAATTAAAAGATGATAATTAATTACATGGGAAAATATCATCTTATTATCATCTTCATCCCCAAATATTTTCATGGAAACCCTAAGAGAGAGGAAACAAACTTTCTTGGCATAAATTGATCCAAAAAGACCAAATACGGATTTGGATCGTGGAAAAGAAAAGATTTCGGATTTGTAGATTTTTGTAAAAACAAGCATCAAGGTAAGTTCATGTAACTTAATATTGAATCTTGAAATACTTGAAATGCAAGATATGTGATATGAATATTAAATTGAATGTTCAATGTATAAATATGATGAAATGGATGATAGTGCATTGAGAAAAGGGATAAGTCCCGGTTGAATGAGGGAAATTCGATGGATTAGTGTAAAGGTGATTCTGCATGTGTTGTAGATAGGATTTAGCTAAGACAAGTAATCCTAATAAGCCTCTCAAGCACTATAAGATAAAGTTCTACAAGTGTAACTATTGGTAGTCGCATTGATGTGGGCTACCATAGCTCTATGTGAGCATCAAAATACATGATTTGCTTAATTGTGATTGATGGTAATTCCGCATAAGTTGTGGAACTACCATAACTCTGTGTAAGCATCAAGGTATTAAAGTGATTGGTAGTAACTCCACATAAGTTGTGGAACTACCGTAGCTCAGTGTGAGCATCGAAGTATGTGATTGCCTAAAAGATTTGAAAAAGGTAGCTCGAAAGTTTCGTACACATTGAGTGTACTATATGAGTATCCATCGATATTCTAATAAATTCAACAGGAAAAACTTGGAAAAGGATGATAAAACTTGAGGCATTTTATCTTGAAAAAGCATATGTGATATAGGAGTTAAGCATGTTAAGAATATGATATGATGAGCTCATTTATGAGTTTGTGCTATGTGAAATTGTTTGACTAACTTTGAGTGTTGAAGTTGTGTTGATAGGATAATGATCTATGTGCTTGAATATATGCATGTTTGATTAAATTTGATGGAAACATTTGGAAAGTTAGTTTTATGTTACATGAACTTACTCAGCACTAATTGCTTACTTTGCTTTATTTTCCCTATTTTATAGTGCTCGAAAGCTTGATAAGATTGGAGATAGGTCGGCACATCATCACACTATCAATTGACTTATTTTGGTATATAAAGATGTTTATTTTGGTATAATGGCATGTATAGTTTACTAGCACCAATGTTGATGATGATTTGGATGAATGTAATCTAGCCATTGGAATGGCTAATGATGATTTGTTTGATTTGTATATAATGCTAAATCATAGATATACATATATGCATGGCATATTTTGAATTAAATAGATTTGTGTGAGTAACATGGAAAGATATATATGAGACAAGATTATAAGCATATATGTTATATTAAATGATTGGTATTTGTCTCAATAATCATACTTGGTTTGGTTGGTTGATATTGGTAATAGTTGGTGCGGGTAAAGGATGAAATGGGTGAGAAATAGGTCTAGGAAAATAGCCTTATTTTGTCCAAACGGTAGACACACGGGCGTTTGTCTAGGCCGTGTGTGACACACAAGTTGATACACGTTCGTGTGTCAAGGCCGTGTGTCCTTTGCATCAAAAAATTTGAGAAACAGAATGCTCTGTATTAAGCACATGGGCTCAACACGGGCATGTGCCTCAGCCGTGTAAGGTTCACGACCTGGAAGCACGGGCGTGTGATATGACCATGTGAAACTTGCACCTATTTTCAAAAATTAAATTAACTACACAGCCTGGCAACACGGGTGTGTGCCCTGGCCGTGTGATCCAAATTTCTTCATAGGTTACAAGTTATAGAGTTACACGGATTAGGGACACGGGCGTGTGAACCTACACGGCCTGACCACACGGGCGTGTGACTCCTATAAGTGAGAAAAATTTAATAATTTTTTGAAAATTTTCTTGAGGTCTTGAATTAGTCCCGAATTGATTCTAATGTATGTTTTGGGCCTCGAAGGCCCTTCAAGAGACGTTATGAATAAATTTGGAAAATGATTAGTGTTCGACTCAATTTTATTTGAAAATTTTCTATAACGTTGGTAATGTCTTGAAACCCTATTCTGATGACAGATACGGGTTATAGGTGTTACATTTGTTGGTATCAGAGCTAAGGTTGAGCTGATTCTTAGACTAACATACCAAGTATGTGATTAGTTATACTGCCATTATATTATTTGTGATAGTCTGATATCTCTTGACCATTTTATATGTGTTTTTCTTATAATAATGTCATCCAACCAAGCTAGAGCTGAATCCGAGGAAGCTAAGAGCCATGCTCCGGCTTCAATTCAAAGAGAAGCAACTAGTAGTTGAAGCTAAAGCATACCTTACAAATGATGCTAAGGTAGTAATGCGATTCCTACATAAACATGTGTTTACACGATTGGGACACCAAGAGCTATTACTAGTGATGAAGGTTCTTATTTTGTGATCAAGTGGCATAAGTGGTTGCTTGACAAATATGATGTGAAGCACAAGGTTGCGACTGCTTATCAACCCCAGTCTAATGGGCAAGTTGAAAGAGTGAACCGAAAAATCAAAGGTATCCTTGAAAAGGTAGTTCGCCCTAGTAGAAAAGATTGGTCTCGAAGGCTCGATGATGGATTGTGGGCTTATCAAATAACATGTAAGACAGCATTAGGAATGACTCATTATCAGTTAGTTTTTGAGGAGGCATGTCATTTGCCATTAGAGTTTGAAAATAGAGCTCACTGGGCTTTGAGGAAGTTGAAGTCTGATCTTAAGCAAGTTGATGAGAGAAAGATGTTACAACTTGATGAGTTGGAAAAGCTGAGGTTGTTTTCATATGAGAATGCCAAAATGTGTAAAGAAAGATCAAAGAGATGCCATGATAGTCATATACAGCCTCGGGAGTTTAAAGAAGGTCAGAAGGTTTTGTTATTCAATTCAAGGTTGAAGTTATTTCCTAGGAAGCTTAAATCCCGACGAAAAGGACCCTATACCATCTACCGAGTGTATCCTTATGGAGCTGTTGAATTGTACAACAATCACGAAAGTACGTTTAAAGTTAATGGTTGGGATAGTGAGGTTGAGCGAGTTGAATCCTCGTTTAAATTAACAGACCCTTGATTTTTTTCATGAATTTTTTCTATAAATAAATAAATAATTAGAATTTATTTTCTTAATTTAGTACATTTAATTAATTATGTCTAAGGAGATTGGAACTTAAGCGGGACCTTTGTGACCCCTCCAACCTTTCCTAGGAATTAATTTAATGTAATTTGTTCAGAAGAACTTTTCTATTTAAGAGTTAAAATTTTTATGTATAATTTGTTTTGCTTAAATTTTAAATTTTTATGTTAATAAAGGGAGTCAAATTTGGCCCAAGTACTAATCATTTTTTTTCTCCTGAGTAAGCTTGTAAATACAATCTGAGTTGAGGCCCAAGACAGCAAAAAAGGAGGGAAAATCTATACCTATTGTTGCGACTCTAATTGCTTGCAACCCAAGTAACCCTAATGTAGCTAAATTTTTGCTACATGTTGCCCTAATTTTTCCTATATGAACCCCTCTTCATTCTAAAAATTTTCATAGCCTCTAAAGTAATTCGCTTAAACCTAAAAATCCCTAAATCTCCTTCTTATGCCGCTAGCCTCAAATCCTGAAAGAAACCCCTAGTCCTCTTCTTTTCTTTTGCCAAAACCACCTAGTGTCACCGCAAGAAAATCACCGGAGCACCAACTTTGCTGCCACACGTTATCGTTGCTGCCGCAACCTCCTTGCCGTCGGTGTTTGCCATAGCAAATCCCACCCACCTTGCTGATTTTTCCCCCTTGTGCCAAAATTTTATCGAATTTTAGGGAAAAGATACCATGTCTTGCAAAAGAACTAGATCGTCAAAGACTACTCCAGACAACCCGATTGTGATCGATGAAGAAGTGAAAGAGAGATTTGATTCAATTTTCAAGCATTAACCCATGATGCCAGAAAAAGGTTTTAACTTGAGAAGTAATGAGTTGATGGTTGTTCATGTGCCAATTAGAAAGATAATCAATGCTCTCAAGTGGGAACGATTTTGTGATGTTCAGTCACTTTCTGATGATGAACTAGTTCGAGAGTTCTACACGAGTTTGACTACACAAGATGCTACTGAGATCATCGTTCGAAAGAAAAAGTTACTTCTTACTTCTAATTCCATCAATGATTTGTTTAACTTACCTGATATTGAAGAAGATGAGTACTACCCTATGATGAACAACATCAATTAGGATTTTCTTCAACAAGTGCTTAATGTTGTGATAAATCTAGGATCCCAATGGATTATAAGAAAGTATGGAAGCCATTCTTGCCGAAGGGAATACCTAAAACCAGTAGCAAAGGTATGGCTTTATTTTGTTCCCTACAGTTTCATGCCTATCTCACACAATTCCACCATCTCGATGGAACATATGCTCTTGTTATATGCAATCTTGACAGAAAAGTCCATTAATATTGGGAAAATTATTCTCAAGGAGATTTATGATTATGCTAAAAAAAAGACAAGAAGTGCTTATTTCCCATCATTACTCACTTCACTTTGCTTAAGGGCCCGTGTTAAAACACAAGCAAATCTGAAGGGGCAGTATGTCCAAGGGTGCATTACAAGTCATGATCTTGAAAGGTTAGTAAAAAGGGTGCATGAGTTGAACCAAGGCGAGCAAGAAGAACTGACTGAGCCAAAAACTGAGGAGTCAATAAATGAAACTAAAACTGAAGCTAATTCAGTTACAGACACTGGAAAAAAGAGTCTGATAAGGAATCGAGCAGTCCTAAACCAGTTAAAGGTTTACAAACCCTGAACCTAGGGTTCAGCCAGAAGAACTAGTCAAGCTAAGTGTTGAATTGAAATTTACAACCCCAATGTCGACTTCTGCAAGTACTTCAAAGAGATCGGAGTTGTCAATTTTGATGGATATGTTGAAGTTCATGCACAATCAACCACAAACTTATTGGAAATATGTAAAAATTAGAGATGATTCAATTTGAAATACTTTTAAGAATATCTCTAACACCTTTATTCCTGAGTTCCCAAATGCTATCTTTGAGACATGGATTGTAACACCCTAAACCTGACCTAGAAGTTAAGCCCGAGTCCGGCATGTCACATTGAAGTGTTTTTCAAGAACCATGTTTCCATTGAAAACCCTTCTTTAATATTTAAAAACTCCTTGCCATTTTAAGCTAGTGTAAAGCCTCAGTTTGTGTTCGTTTATTTAAAAATGTGGTTTATTAAAAGTCATCCTCTCGTAAAACGTTATTACCATTAAAATCTTATTTGTTACAGAAGCTTATTTTAAAAGAAACTGATTTACGAAAACGTGAAGTTTAAAAACAATTATCATTTTGGAAAATCGTGTCCTACTTCTAGCAATTATAAACAATAAATAAAAACCCAAACGTAACAACCAGAAAGTTTAAAAGGCCTTATTACACGCAAGCCCAAATTGAAGTACTTATAAATAGTTTAATAGGAAAACAAAAACAGATGTGTGGCCATCTCCGAGTCTCTCGCAACACTGATCCTCCTAAAGCTGGGGATTACCTGCACAGTTAACAAACAGGGTAAGTTTATGAAAAACTCAGTGTGTAATCCTCTTACTAGAGTAATCATAAGTGTATAGAAACATAAACAGAAATAGTCTGGGCCAAAGCCCTACGGTATTAGTAGCAGATGGGCCTAGCCCATTACAATTCTAGAATCCATTGGGCTTTGCTGAATTCAGTAAATAATCATAATCAGAGTTAGAATCAGAATCAGAATCAAAATCAGAATAGTGTATGCATGAGAGCCCAGCCCAGTCCATCCATCACACCACCCGTACCAACCCAACACACCATGTGGGGAATAACTCGACCCATCTAGCCCACACACCAATACGCAGCAAGGTTGCTAATAACAGAAAATATGGCAGAGCCACCCAAATCAGAATACGTGGCGAAGCCACTAATAATAGAGCTTCCTCTATTTCAAGCCCAACCCCATGCAGAATATCGTGTATGTCATGCTTAATCATCACACATGTATGCAAAATGGCCATGCTTAGTAATAGTCATTTAAACATATATTAAAAACATATCAAACACACAACCACGGTCATGTCAGTCAAAACACTATCATACGATCACAATCAAATCAGTCACATACAAAGTCCAAGTTAGTCACTTGCCCATAAGGGCACAGCAGTCATTTACACTTTAAGGGAAAAATGGTCATTTTACCCTATAGGGGTATTTCGATAATTCTAGCCTACAAGGGTATTTCGGTATTCCTACTTCATAGGGGTATTTTGGTACTTTTACAAATTAGGGGTATTTCGATAATTTCACAAACCAAGGGTATTTCGGTAATTTTACAACCCAGGGGTATTTCAGTAATTTTATAAACCAGAGGTATTTCAGTAATTTTACAACCCAGGGGTATTTTGGTAATTTTACAAACTCGGGGTATTTTGGTAATTTTACAACCCATGGGTATTTCGGTAATTTCATACACTAGGGGTATTTCGGTAATTTCATAGACTAGGGTCTTAATGACCCAACAGATGGTCTACGGTCACCTCAAGCGACTTAAGTAACCTAAACAGATATAACGGTGTAAATGGGCATAAGGCCCATTACTTGGCTCGAGTGGGCCTACACACGGGTGTGGCCCATCGAGCCCAAATTCAGCTAAGGCTATACGAAAACCATAGCCCAGATCAAATCTTACCACATAAAATACATTTTGTCCGTGTGGGCCTACAAGCCCATCGGGCCCACACGGCCTAGTCCAGCCCATTGAGGCCCAGAACAGCCTATGCAATGCATGCGACATGACAAGCCTCACTACTTCCCATCGAATAGTCAAATTTACACCAACGGGCCCACGGGCCCATCAAGCCCATTTGGCCCATTTCGGCCCAAATCAACCACGACCATGTGATTTATAAGACCTAATTCAATATTTGCTACTTTATTAAGAATTTCATCCGTGTGGAGCCCACGAGCCCATTAGGCCCTCATGGCCCATTCTAGCTCATTAAGGCGCATGGCGACCCAAGCCCATGAAAACGCTTGTAGAGGCCTCAACAGCATATCGCCCTTGATCGATGGGCTCGGTTAACCCCATGAGTGTTCGCATACTCACGGGGACGCAAATGCTAGTATTTCGGTATTTCGACTTTTGCCGAATCACAGTATTCTAAGGGTGCAATTACACATCTGATTTATAGAAAGTACGACAAATTTTCAACCACCAACCCTACAATCATTCATTACTTTCATTAACAACAATACCCAATACTAAAACTTGACCCTAAAGAGTGGCATGGACACCTACCTTAACCAAAGTGTGCGACTTGGACCGCCTAAATACGAACCGAGCAAAGCCTACACCCTTTCTCTGCCAGCTATTGTTTAACAAAGGAAACCCTTAATCAAGAAGTGCTTGATACACCACATAAATTGATATATAACACTTAAAACAAATCTAACTAAAGAAAATAGACCATTCGGCCAAAATAGGTCCAATTACCCCAACTCTTGATTAAAAGCCGACTGAACGATTTGAATGCCTACGGTCACTTGATAATCCCCTCTTCCAAAAAGAAAGAATGACAAAACCCGATCCTCGCAAGAGAAGAAAGATAATTGACAGAAATTCACAGAATAAGGCAGAGATTCAGCTATTAAGAAGCAACTCAGCAGAACAATAATAGAGAGGAAGAGAAAGGGATTCGGTCAAATGAATAAGAGAAGGAAGAAGTAGGGTTCGGCCAATATGAGGATAGTAATTGGAGAGGGAAGAGAAAAGAAGAGGTCTGGAAAAAAGGTTGTTAAGGAGAAAGATGTAGTCAGCCAAATGTATTTGAGAGAATTCCACTCAGATTAAAGGATAATGATAATAAAAGAAAGAAAATGAAAGAAGAGAACCAAAAGAACCAAATAAGAGGAAGGGTTCGGCTAATATGATGACCAAAAGGGAAAGAAAAGAAATTGCACAAATAGCCATTAGTAGTTTTGGCACTATGGAGAGAAAAACAAAACGTCAAAAGAATAACCTGAAATGCCAAAGGAAAGGATCAGTTCCTACACACACACAACTTGCCCAAAAAAAAACTAAATGAAACCTCTTAGCCGAATTCACCTATCCAAGGTGCCTAATTCGGCTATCACACTCTCTTCTCACCTCCAACTACTTGATTTCTTCCCCCTTTTGCTCATTGATTCTCTCCAGCATCTTCCGATTCAAATTCAAACCAACAACCTTGACTAGTTCAAATTTCCTTCTCTTACCAAGTCTCCAACCAACTTCAAGTATTTGAATCCAAGTCCACCTCTTACCAACCCCATGTAGCAAAATAAATACACTTTGCTTGCAAGGGGATTCGAACCCTTGCCCTATCACATGCTCCACATGCCACTTTGCCACCAAGCCACAAGCTCTCTTTGTGCCTTAAAACAAACATTATTACTCAAAAGGCTTATGCCCCAGTGTTTAGATTCTTTTAAAAGAAAAACAAAAATACATTGCAAGAGCCAAGACTTGAACCCTTGCTCCCTTGCAACCCTAATGACGCCACAACCACTAGACCATATGCTTCATTGTATTCTTAAAGCCTACTTACTTACATCCAGGGTTTTATTCACCTAAAACCAATATTTTGCCAAAGTCCAGATTTGAACCCGTGACTTCTCCAACACTTCTCGGGACCCTTGACCTCTGAAGCAGACATGTTTAAATGTTATTCACTTGCACAACAAAATTCCAATTCCTCGATACGCGAAGCCCATTTCTTTTAGGCCCAAATTCGGGGCGTTACATGGATGGAGGATACTAACTATGCAGACAGACATGGAGCTGAAGAAGACAAGGGGAATGAGTTAGAAATATAAAAGGGGAGAATCTTGTCTTGTTATTTATTTAAATTTTTTTTAAGTCTTTAGGAATTTATTTCTTTCGCAATTAGGATTTAATTTCTGCAAAATAAAACATAGCAAGCATGAATAAATACTTCTTTAGGAAGAAAAAGACCAAATGATGTGGTAATGGGAATGAACATGTCTAGGATTGAATTATGAGGAAAGACTTGGTATTTAAACTGTCTTAATGACTCACCTCTCTTTCTTTGCAACCCTACCTAGTGTTCAATTCTTGTTCATTACTTTGTTCTTGCAATAAGGACATTGCTTCTTTTTAAAGGGGGTAAGGCAAATAATTACTCAAAAATTTTTTAAGTATGTTTCAATCATTTCATTCATGAGTATGTTTTAATAAATGAATGTTTAGAAAAATTTATTTGTTAATAAGATAGTTTCTATGCAAGTATGAATGATGATTCTATATGAGTGATTGTATGTTATCATGAAGAATGGAATGATTGTATGATCTTAGTCTTAGGTAGTGTTTGCCATGAAAATTTAGTTTCTTTTGAGATTAAACATGCATGAAGGTTTATATCTTTAGAATTGACTTAGTAACTTTCTTGAGGCGAAATCCTAAGAGACATAAAAATCTAAAATGATTTAGGCCCTATTTCTTTGGATTGTTTGAGCCTTTTCAAGCCAACCTTATGATATTAGACCCTTGAAACTATAATTTTGAGCTTAAAAGCCTGTTATTGCAATGAACCTACATTACAAGCCACATTTCCATCTTTTGAAGTTATCCTAATTTTGTGCACCATCTTAACTAAAGTTGTCTTGGTAAATGATATTTGAGGAAATTATTTGGAGGATGTATGTGGTCATGCATGATTAAAAAAACAAAGACAACGAAAGAGTGAAGAAAAATTTGCTCAGTCTCCAAAAAGAAAAAAAAATGTATGAGCATAAGTTTACAATAATTTTGGGGGTGTTCCAAAGATTCGCTTAAAAAAAAAGGTTGTACTTTGAGGAATCCAAGACAAAGTTAAAAGTTAAGATTTTGAAACTGAAATATCCCATCTCTTAAAATCCCTTCCTTTAACCGAGCCCCGTTACAACCTTATAAAAGATCTATTGGTTTGATTATTATGTCACCTACATTAGTGGAGAGGAAGTACTAAGTTCAACATATGAAGATCATAAATAAGCCCTATGATTGTTTTGCTTGATTGATGAGAAATTAGGTTGAATGAAGAATATTATTTATGGTTGTGATATACATGCAAACTACGATTCATGTTAGCAAATTTTGAAACTTAGTATAAAATTCTCAAAATGTTTGGATATGAGTTACTTGTTAATAAAGAAGATCTATGAGCATGAATTTATTAAGACATAATTATGGGAGAAAGATTGATGCTCCTTACACTTTTTACAAAATTTGCCTTAGCAATCCTTTTGTTGTGCATGAACATTAATTGGAACGAGCAATGATTTAAGTTTTGGGGGTGTGTAAATTAAAAAATATATAGGGTTTTTCCTATGTAAATTATCTTCTTTTTATTTAAATTTGTTGTTAAAACGTTTAATAAATTAAAGAAATATGTGAAAATATGAAATTAAGACATAGAAATTATTAAAATGTGATTTTGTACTTTATTATATAGTTTTTATGATAAAATGGCTTATTTTATATTTATTTGAGCTTATTATATTTTTATGAGCCATACATGATTAAATTAAATAATAAAATATTATATTATATTTAATAATTTCTTTTAAAAATATTTCATTAATAAAATTGGGCTTTAATTAATTAATTAAATTGGTTAAATTTTATTTTTTTGTCCTCTAATTTACTGACTTATTTTGGACAGGTGTGAAAGCTTTATCTGATTACAAAACCGTCCAAATTGGTGCCCAAGTAAACCGAAATTTCGGCTGCACATGGCTGTCCCTAAACAATTTTTTGGTTTAATTGCACAAGGTCCTTGAAGAGTTGAAGAAATAAGAGATTTACCTGAAGATTTGCACTTGACCGAGTCTTAGTCCTAAGTTGTTGTCGCACTCAAATTGACCAAAAATCAAGCAAAAATTAGCTTCATTCCCTCAATTTATGGCCAGCCACCTATGGGAGATGCTTCAAAAGATGAAAACTCCTATTTTTAGTAAACTAGCCTCCCTTGCTTTAAGACCTCATTTTTCACTTTTCCAATCATCCCTCATCCCTCATCATTCATTATTTCATCATCTCCCATTCTCATTTTCCTCTTCTCTCTCAATTCTCCATCTTCCCACGCCTATCATCATTTTTCATAAAGATTTTAGCATTTTAAGCCTCTTAAAGAGCCCTTGGTCGGCCACCTTGGAGAGCCATTAGTAAAGGAGCAAAGTGAAGGAATGAAGGAGCCCTAGCCATTCAGAGTCTTGGGTGACAGCCATTGTGAATTGGGTTTAATCTTTCTTTTCTTTAATTTAATATAAAAATGTTTGTTATGTGTTCAATGTTCTTGTTTACAACAATGATAATTTTATTTAAGCTAGGATGATTGCTTTGATTAAATAATATTTATTAAATTCATGCTTATAATGTTTGTGCCTCAATTGATCATGTTTTCAACTAAAATCAAGTCTGTATTTCGTTCATACGTGATTGAAATGCACCTGAATTAGCTAAGTGATACTGACCAGATGACGGCTAATGGACACAAAATTGAAATGTGCATGGTCAATTTAGATCCTGACCCGATTAAATTGTAGGTTGCATAACAACTCTGACCAAGCTCTATTATCTGCATAGTTTTTAGATTTGTGTGATTAAACTGTTTCAAACCTTATACATCCCTGTTACCTCACACGAATGTTAAGAAGCCCTTAGTAAATAAGGATCAGTAAAATACACATTTTCTAAGCAAAGGATTCCGAAAGGACCTAATGTGGTTTCCAAACTCATGAATGATCGAGTTGCCATGGAATGTTTTTTTGAATATTATTAAGCATGTTGATGATAAATTGAGTTTAATTAAAGTAATTGTCCTAGTTTATTTATGTTATAATTGTTGCAAATTGTGTTTAATTCTGCTAAAATCTATTTTATTCATATAGTTGCATATTTAGGATAAATCACATTAGGGATCATTGCATTTAGATTAGTTTTACATAATTTTAATCAACACTCCCAAATCAAATTGTGTTTTTATTTACCAAGTTGTTAATATAATCTTATAATTAAGTGACTTAGCACAAATACAATCCTTATGGCTCGATACTTACTTATTACGTGATAACGACTGTGTACACTTGCACAAACCCCAGTGTTACAAGTTTTTGGCGCCATTGCCGAGGATTGTTAACTGTTGCCTTAGTCATTTTTTATGAAATTATTTATTTTCAATTTGGTTTATTCTAAACATTACTAACTTATTCTTTTTAAATTTTTTTCGAGGTGTTTATGAGCATAGACCGGATTATCGACTTACTCTCTGTAGACCCTGAAATTGAGCAAACTTTTAGACAAAGAAGATGTGAACGAATATCTCAAAGACAGAACGAGATGGACCTTGGAAATCTGAATCAAGACCAAGGTAATGAAGCTGATGATGTACGAAATCCATTCTCATTGCCGATGATAGGGATCGATGCATCAGGCATTATGCTGTGCCACTTTTTACCGAGTTAAATCCAAGAATTAGAAGGCCAAATATTGAGGCAACCCAATTTGAATTGAAACCAGTGATGTTTCAAATGCTCCAAACTGTGGGCCAATTCAATGGTATGCCCACGGAAGATCCACATCTCCACCTTCGATTGTTCATGGAGGTGAGTGATTCATTCAAGATAGTTGGTATGACTGAAGACGCACTGAGGTTGAAGTTATTTTCGTACTCGTTGTAAGATCGAGCACGAGCATTGCTCAATTCATTGCCACCGAGTTCCATATCTACATGGCAAGAATTATCAGAGAGATTTTTTGTAACACCCCAAATTTTAGGCCTAGAAGTATTGGGCCTTGAGGTTCGGATCGATGAGAAGGCGGCTTAAATAATTTAAATGCGTTTAAAAATTTTAAAATTACACATTTAGTTTAATATTTAAGTGATTTAGAGAGGGTTGGTAGTGTTGGAAAAGTCCTAGATTCAAACCAGGGCTTTAGCGAAAATTTTGGTTTTTACCCTTAAGTGAGGTTGGCGTTAGTTAGAAGGCTTTAAAAATATTTTTGGTTAAAAGATAGCACAAGGAAGTAGGTGGTCTGGTGGCCAGGGGCATTGGTACCAAGCTTTTGGTCAGAGGTTCAAGTCCTGGCCTTGGCAAAAATTTTGCTGCGCATATGTTAGTATGAAGGCCAGCGTTTAGGCCTTATAATTAGTTGGGGCTGATTCACGACACAATGGTGCGCTTGGCCCAGTGGTATGATGGCGCTAGGAGTAAGGAGAGGTGCAGGGTTCAAGTCACAGCATGCACAAAAATGCTGGATTTTTTAAGAGAACTTGGGTTGTCGCAGGAAGGCTTTATAATTAGTTGGGGAGGAGAAACGACGCAAATCAAGCAGGTGACATGGTGGCAAGGGACGTGTAGTGTAGCCAAGAGGGTAGAGGTTCGAATCTGGGTGGTAGCAAATATTTTTAGAATAACCTGGGTGCGGGATAGTAGGCTTTAAAAGGAGTTGAGGGTGGAATATATCACAAAGAGTGCCTGTGGTGCAGTGGCGAGAAGCATGCTATGGGTTATGAGAGGTTAAAGGTTCGAATTGCAGGGCAGGCAACATTTTGATTTTTACTTTAAGGAAACTATGGCTTCAGCAAGTAAGCCTTAAAAATATTCGTGACTGAATTATAGTATAAGAAGAGTTGTGGAGTAGTGGCAAGTAGTATGTTGTGAGGCACGGTGGCAGTAAAGGTCTAGAGTTCGAGCTACTGCAGGCACAAATGGGATTTTTATTTTGCTAAAGGGACGTCCAGTATTTTAAATTGGAGAGAAATGCTGCTGGGTGGAGTTCGGTTGAGATAAGGATGAGAATTGGTGCAGATATGAAGGAGATAAAATTGGAGAATTTGAAAGGAATACAAATTGGTGATGAATTGGAACCGGGGAAGTGGAAAATACAAATTTGATCAGCTTTGCTTAATACCAAAATAGTGTGGAATATTGGGTTTTCTTTTGGCATTTCATTTGTTTTTCTTCTCTTTTTATTTTTCTTTTTTCCAAACCCTCTAAAGCCAAATTTAACCCTTTTTCTTTTTACAAACATTTATTTGTTTTCTTTTTTTTTCACACTATTTCTCCATTTTCTGAGTTCAAGAAGAGTTCTTTCATTTGGGCTTTATTCCTTACCAATTGATCCTACCAAGACGATTTTACTTCCTAGATTCATTTACTAGGTGATTCGACTTCTTGAGTGGCAAAGCGATTTTGTATTGTCTCTGGAATATCAGATCTGTAGTTCTCTTGAGGGTGTTCATTCTAGTTGTTAGCTGACGGTAGGGTAACTGATTATGTACTTGCTAATTGGAATTATTTGATGATAAAGGGATGATGGTGATAGTGATTCATTTTCTTTGGTCATTTTGTTAATATCTACCGTATTTTTAGATGGAAAAAGGGAACACTAGTGGTAAAGAGATGGTGAAGGTGACGACAGGGTTTGAACATGTAACCACCATGCCCAAGTTTAAGCAACGTAAGGTGTCAGCAATTCGGGACTTTCCGCCTTGATGCGGAAGAGGGGCTACAATGGACTTCGAATTGAATAGGCAAATCGCAGTCGATCAAGGTAAGTATAGTTGTCCTTCGGTAAGTGATTATAGTAGATTTGTTTTAATAGGAAGTGACTGATGAAGTACAAATTTTGAATATAGGTTTTGGCGAGTATGATTATTTAGTACTCTACGTGATAAGGTGTGTACTTCTAACCCTTGTTTGATAGTCGATATAGAGCCGAAGGTGTGTACATATACCGCACACACGATGAATCGGCAAAAGTCGAAATCTCGAAATGCCGGAATACCGAAATGCCAAGAAGCTGAAAGGTTGGTGCCGACAACCACACGAGTGTGTGAACACTCATGTGGAGTTACCGGTATGACGACAGAGGCTCCGTGGGCGATTCCATTGACTCAGGCCACTGTTTGGCCAACTGGGCCGAAATGGGCCAAGTGGGCCCAATGGGCCCGTCAGCCCATCACGAATAAATTGGACGGTTTATTAAGTTTTGATGAGCCAAATAGGCTAACGATGACTTAGGGTAGATTTGGGCCTAATGGGCCATCTGAGCGTATGCGCCCCATTTGGGCTACGAATTGGGCTTTTGGGCCCTAATGAAAATTGTAACCCTGATGACATAGCTTTAATGCATTGAATAATTGTAAAATGATAATGGGCCGAACGGTGTACTCTGGCCCACGATATGATATGATTGATATGCCTAAGAGAAAAATGACTAATATGCCCCTAAGGGCAAAATGACTAATATGCCCCCACTCGCTAGATGTATAATTTTGTATGCCATATGTGTTTATGTGATACATTCATGAGATATTATGTTGCATTTGGGCGGGGTTTTTGATACGGAAGAAGATATATGAGGATCGCATAGTCACTTGACGACCGTGGATCCACCGGTGGCTTTTAAGCCCATTATATGATTAGCAGCTCTGTTACAACGATTGAGTTAGTGCCGTAACAGGTGCTACCACTGGAGTGTAGGGATGGGTGGGTTGATATTTATATCCCCACAAGAGTGCAGGGTTGGAAGGGAAATTGGAGTGCAGGGTTGGATTGGGATGGGAGCATTGCATACATATGATATTGATGTGATATGGGCTCAGGCCCAACTGAGGCCATTATGGGCTAAGACCTAGAGGCCACCGTTATTGAATAGGGTTTAGGCCCAAATTGTTTATTGCATGTTATGTGTCTGTTGAGGGATGTACACACTGAGTTTTTGCAAACTCACCCCCTCTTTTTAATTTTTCAGGTGACCCTTAGTAGGTGGCTCGAAGATGGAGGGGACTCGGAGTGGCTACACTGCAAGTTGAATAATGAATTAGTAGCTTTAATTATTTACTTTAATTTTAATTATTTTTATTGGGTTGTAATAAGGCCTTTAAATTTCTAGATTACAAACTTGGGATTTTATTTGCGATTTTATAATTGCTAGAGGTAGAAATGGGTTTTTTTCAAAGCAACAATTGTTTTAAATTAAGCTTCCGCAACGATTAAGATTTTATAAGTGATAACGTCTTAAATAGGGAATAATCTGTTTAATAAACCACAATGAGAATTGATCAGATACAAACTGGGGTTTTCGAAAACTTGAAGGGCTTTTAATGAAAACTTGGTTTTCGAAAAACTCTTCAATGTGACACGCCAGATTCGGGCCTAACTTCTAGGCCGGGTTTGGGGTGTTACATTTTTGGTTAAGTATTTTTCGCCTAGCAAGAATGCTAAGTTGAGGAATGAGATCACAACTTTCTAACAATTGGATGACGAGTTTTTGTATGAGGCTTGGGAGCGATTCAAGGAGCTACTTTGGAAGTGTCCTCATCATGGGATTCCTCATTGTATCCAGTTGGAAACATTCTATGATGGTCCCAATGCACATACAAGATTGATGGTAAATACTTCTACGAATGGTGCAACTTTGTCTAAGTCTTACAATGAGGCTTATGATATCATCGAGAGGATTGTAAGCAACAACTACAATGGCCAACAAATCAAACAGCTTAAAGAACACGTGTAGCCAGAGTGCATAAAGTTGACGCCCTCACTTTATTATCAGCTCAGGTATCATCTATTTCTTCTATGTTAAAATAGTTTACTGCTAATAGTGCTAATAATTTTGTAGCTCAGCCACCAGGTCCATTTGAAGTAGTTTCCTGTGTGTACTCTGGTGAAGGTCATTCTTTTGAGAATTGTCCATTGAATCCTGAGTCAGTGTACTATGTGGGGAACCAACATCAGAATAGGAGTGAACAAGGACCCCAGTCCAACTTCTATAACCCTTTATGGTGTAATCATCCTAACTTTTCATGGAGCAACCAAGGAAATGGACAGAACAACAACTTTATGCAGCATAGACCCAACCAATCTCAAGGGTTTAATCAGCAAGCTCCAAAACTAGCTCAATCTGAGTCATTAAACAGTTTGGAGGACTTGTTGAAAGCGTACATGGAAAAGAATGACCCTTTGATCCAAAGCCAAGCAACAACACTAAAAAATTTGGAAAACCAAAAGAGTTAGTTAGCTACAGAGCTTCGTAATAGACAACAAGGAACCTTGCTGAACAATACTGAGAATCTAAGAAATTTTGGCAAAGACATATCAAAACAGTGGCATTGTGAAGTGGTAAAATTCCGGAACTGTGATTGATTCATGTCGAAGATGAGCCTATTGAAAAAGAAGAAAGTCAACCTGCTGTTGAAGTTCTTACATCAAAAGGGTCAGAATCTGCAAAGACTGATAAGGTAAATCCTAAATTAATGAATTCAGATACTTTAACATCTTCTTTGGATGCAGATTTACCTACTCAGAATAGTTGTACGATTCAACCAAAAGTTCCATCACCTCCATATCTGCAAAGATTTTAGCAACACAAGCAGAAATAGGAGGTACAATTCAAGAATTTTTTGGATGTTTTGAAGAAATTACACATCAATATTCTGTTGGTGGAGGCTTTAGAACAAATGTCGAATTATGTGAAGTTTATGAAGGACATACTATCCAAGAAGAAATGACTGAGTGAGTATGAGACTGTTGCCCTGACAAAGAGTACAATGCGTTCCTGTAGAATAAGCTGTCGCCAAAATTAAAAGACCTAGGAAGCTTTATGATACCTTATAACGTTGGTGAATCTTACTATGGTAAAGCTTTGTGTGACTTAGGAGCAAGTATCAACTTGATGCCTAAGTCTATTTTCAAGATGTTAGGGATAGGTGAAGTAAGACCTACAATTGTGATGGTTCAGCTAGCGAATTGATCTTTAGCGTATCCCAAGGGAAAGATCGATGATGTTTTGTTAAGAGTCGATAAATTTATTTTTCCTACTGATTTCATTGTTTTAGATTTTGAAGCAGATAAGAAAGTGTCGATCATCCTTAGGAGACTTTTCCTAGCCATGGGAAGAGCATTAATTGATGTGCAGAAAGGAAAACTCACCACGTGGGTTCAAGACGATCAGATAACCTTTAACATTTTTAAAGAGATGAAATTTCTCGATCTGACAGAAGAGTGTTCAGTTATGGAAGAGATAGAAACCTTGGTTTCTATAGAAAGTAATTTTTCAGAAGATCCATTGGAGAAAGCTTTAGAGTTTGACCCTTTAGATGATGAAGAAAGTGAAGAAAACATGGCTTTGATGGAAGCCAATCTGAGAAATTTTAGTCAATCCACATGCTTTGAATCGTTGAAGTTAGAAGTTAGAAAAGTTGTACAACCTAAGTTGTCAATCGAAGAACCACCTAAACTCGAACTAAAGGTACTTCCGTCCCATTTGAAATATGTTTATTTAGGTGACTATTCTACCTTGCCTGTGATTATTTCAGTAGAACTGACGAAAGATCAAGAGAAGCAACTAATTGCTGTTTTAGATAAATATAAGAAAGCAATTGGTTGGACCATAGCTGATATTCGAGGTATAAGCCCTTCTTTTTGCATGTACAAAATTATTTTAGAGGAAGGTGAGAGAGCTTCAATTGATGGGCAAAGAAGGCTCAATCCTAGTAGGAAAGAAGTTGTGAGAAAGGAAGTGATCAAATGGTTAGATGCATGAATCATCTATCCTATTTCAGATAGTTCATGGGTTAGTCCAGTGTAGTGTGTGCCAAAAAAAGGTGGGACCACGATTGTTTAAAATAAGCGTAACGAGTTGATTCTAACAAGAACTGTTACTGGTTGGAGAATTTGTGTTGACTATAGAAAGTTGAATAAAGTCACTCAGAAGGACCATTTTTAGTTACCTTTTATGGATTAGATGTTAGATCGACTGGCAGGTAGTGAATTCTACTATTTTTCAGATGGTTATTCAGGATATGACCAAATAGTTGTAGCTCTGGAGGACCAACATAAAACAACCTCTACTTGTTTGTACGGTGCGTTTACTTTTAGGCGAATGCCTTTTGGTTTACGTAATGCACCTACAACATCCCAACGATGCATGATGGCAATATTTACTGATATGATTGAAAATTTTGTTGAGGTTTTTATGGATGATTTTTCTAGTTTTGTTAACACTTATGATATTTTTTTGAGTAATTTAGCTAAGGTACTGAAGAGATGCGAAGAGATGAATCTTGTCCTTAATTGGGAAAAATGCCATTTTAATGGTTAAGGAAGGGATTGTTTTAGGGCATAAAATCTTGAAGAAAGGAATTGAAGTTGATAAAGCAAAGATGGACGTAATTGAAAGATTACCAGCTCCAATTAATGTGAAAGGAGACTTTTAGGCCATGCTGGTTTTTACTGAAGGTTTATTAAGGATTTTTTGAAA
Organism: Gossypium stocksii; assembly: GCA_020496765.1. NCBI lineage: Eukaryota > Viridiplantae > Streptophyta > Magnoliopsida > Malvales > Malvaceae > Gossypium > Gossypium stocksii. The sequence continues at coordinate 40,785,150 of CM035621.1, forward strand.
ATTTCTAAACGGTTGTGTTTGTTGTTAGAGAAAGATACAGTGTTTGATTTCAACAAAGCATGTATAGAAGCTTTTGAAGATTTGAAAAAATGGTTAATCTCAGCCCCAATAATCGTTACACCCGATTGGAGCTCACCTTTTGAGTTGATGTGCGATGCAAGTGATTATGCTATTGCAGCTGTAATGGGTCAATGAAGAAATAAAGTATTTCACCCTAGTTACTATGCAAGTAGAACCTTAACAGGAGCCCAACTTAATTATATGGTAACTAAAAGGGAACTCTTTGCTATAGTTTTTGCTTTTGAAAAATTCCGCTCATATCTTATAGGTACCAAAGTTACACTATTTACAGACCATGCTGCCATTAAATACTTACTCACAAAGAAAGATACAAAACCAAGGCTAATTTGTTGGATACTTTTACTCCAAGAATTTGACGTTGAAATTCAAGACAGGAAAGGTGTCGAAAATCAAGTAGCTGATCATCCGTCGAGGTTGGAGCAAGATGAGGTAACTCAGTCATATGTGCCTATCAATGAGAACTTCCTAGATGAACATTTATTTGAGGTAAGCTGAATTCATGAAACACCTTGGTTTGCTGATTTTGCCAATTATCTTGCATGTGGAATAATTCCTCGAGAAATGACATACTAACAAAGGAAGAAATTCCTTCATGATAGTCGATATTATTTTTGGGAGGGTCCGTTCTTATTTCAATAGTGTGCAGATAATATAATCCGAAAGTGTGTAGCTGAAAGTGAGATTGCTGAGATCTTATACCATTTCCATTCATCTCCAAGTGGGGGACACGTTGGTGGTTCACGTACTACAGCTAAGATTCTGCAAGCAGGTTTCTTTTGGCCTACACTATTTAAATATTCTTATGCTTATATGAAGAACTGCGATAAATGTCAAAGGATCGAAAATATATCATTGAAAAATGAGATGCCCTTGACAAACATTCTAGAGATTGAATTATTCGACGTATAGGGCATTGACTTCTTAGGCACGTTCCCTTCTTTGTATGGGAACAAAACATCTTAGTTGTTGTGGACTATGTATCCAAGTGGGTTGAAGCTGAAGCATACCCTACAAATGATGCTAAGGTAGTCATGCGATTCCTACATAAACGTGTGTTTACACGATTTGGGACACCAAGAGCTATTATTAGTGATGAAGGTTCTCATTTTGTGAACAAGTGGCTTAAGTGGTTGCTTGACAAATATGATGTGAAGCACAAGGTTGCTACTGCTTATCACCCCCAGTCTAATGCGCAAGTTGAAAGAGTGAACTAAGAATCAAAGGTAAACTTGAAAAGGTAGTACACCCTAGTAGAAAAGATTGGTCTCGAAGGCTCGATGATGCATTATGGGCCTATCGAATAGCATTTAAGACATCGTTAGGAATGACTCCTTATTGGTTAGTTTTTGGGAAGGCATGTCATTTGCCATTAGAGTTGGAAAATAGAGCTCATTGGGCTTTGAAGAAGTTGAATTTTAATCTTAAGCAAGCCAGTGAGAAAAGGATGTTACAACTTGATGAGTTGGAAGAGCTGAGGTTGTTTACCTATGAGAATGCCAAAATGTGTAAAGAGAGATCAAAGAGATGGCATGATAGTCATATACAGCCTCAAGAGTTTAAAGAATGTCAGAAGGTTTTGTTGTTCAATTCAAGGTTGAAGTTATTACCTGGGAAACTTAAATCTCGCTGGAAATGACCCTATACCATCTACCAAGTGTATCCTTATGGAGCTGTTAAATTGTACAACAATCATGGAGGTACGTTTAAAGTTAATGGTCAACGTCTCAAACATTATTGGGATGATGAGGTTGAGCGAGTTGAATCCTCGTTCAAATTAACAGACCTTTGATTTTTTTTCACGAATTTGTTTTGTAAATAAATAAATAATTAGAATTTATTTTTTTTAATTTAGTAAATTTAATTAAATCTGTCTAAGGAGATTGGAACTTAATCGGGATCACTGTGACCCCTCCAACCTTTCTTAGGAATTAATTTAATGTAATTTGTTACGAAGAAATTTTCTAATTAAGAGTTAAAATTTTTAAGTATAATTTGTTTTGCTTAAATTTTAAATTTTTATGTTAATAAAGGGGGTCAAATTTGGACCAAGTACTGGTTAGTTTTTTTTCTCTTGAGTAAACTTGTAAATACAGTCTGAGTTGAGGCCCAAGACAGCAAAAAAAATGAGGGAAAATCTATACCTATTGCCGCCACTCTCATTGCTTGCCGCACAAGTAACCCTAGGATCTCCATATGCATTCGGCTACTTCAATCATACCATCAAATTCCATAATTATATCATTAACAAAATGGAATAAAACTAGTTGTAAGGCTAACAACTTAAATGTATCATATCATATTCGGGTATGTACAAAGGGGATACACTCAAAACTTACCTCAGTATATTTGGACGGTTGCTGACCGGCTACTCTATTACTTTATCCTTTCCCTTATCCGACTTCGATCCTTTATGCTCTTGAGCTTTAGTTAAAACAAACAAGTTTATTCAATTTCTTCCTTAATGGTCATAATAGATAATCACCTATAATTCAATATGAATTATACATATATACATATTAAAAGGAACAATAAGTCACGACTAGAATTCATATTTAAAAATTATGCCAAATTCGCATACCAAACAAAATTTACATAATTTATCACTAATGCCGCACACATAAATACGTACATGCTCATATGGTAACAAAAAAAATCTATTCATGCTTAATCTACTCCCCTTTCGGCCTTGACTTCTCCCCCTATCAAATTTATTAATAACTACCTCAACCGAAAGCATGGGCACTATAATTTAATTAAACGTTTTGCTATTAAGAAAGACATATTACTAAGTCTTGGCCAAGTATAACTTGTACCCTTTCATGACATAGCCAAATTCATAACAACTACTCCCAAAGTAAACCCGTAGACTAAACATTTATAAATGTAAATATACATAACCGAATTAAGCTTCCCTCATCCAACATGTGAGATACATAACATCAATTTTTAATATTCATATCTTACTATCATGGCCGAAACTAACATGCTACAAAAATCCAGAATTTTTCAATTAGTTTCGGTTAAGAGCAAGGTAAGGAGCTAACATTTCTTCTTAACACTTAATTACTACCATTCGGCACTCATCCATAAAAGAAATGAAAACCGATTTCTCTATGGCAATCCAATTCATCATTTTGCATTACAACAAATACAACGATTTAACACAAGGTTTTCAATTAAATCTAACTCAATTGTCATTTACTCAATTCCCTATACAAAATCATAGTCGACAACCAAAACAAAAATAACATGAGCATCATAACCGATTCTTACTTCTCACAAAAATTCACAAAATCATGAATTTAGCTAGCTTAATTACTCTTATTCCTCCATGTCATTGCATTAAAAGAAAACAATTCATTCATCCACCTTAACAGAGCCGAATGCATAGCTTCACCAAATCCTCAAATTTCCTTACAACCATCGCTCCTTTCATCCATTTAGCACTCAAATTCCATCCATTTAAGACTCCATTACTCAAATAACCATAAATTACAAGTTTTTACAATGTTTCCAAAATCCTCATAAATTACCGAATGCACCATACACATTTGAACTAGAACTTAAAGCCATGGGTTATTAACCATATGCCATTTATAACTAAGTTTCATAACTAATTTAAAAAGAACCATTTACTTACCTTAGAAATCAAGCTCCTCCATTGCCGAAAGCTTTGGGAGCTCTCTCTCTCTTTTCTTACTCACGGCAATAAAGAACAAAACAAAGGACTCTTGTTCTTTTCATCCACTTACCTTACTTTATTTTATTTTATTTAGCCATTATATTAATTATCCATAATTTTTAATAATAAAAACATATCTTAGTGGGAGCAAATGATCATGGTCGGCCACTATAGAACATAAATGATAATTTGACATGCAAATACAAACATTTATGCCATGTACCAATTTAGTCCCCCTTACAAAAATGACACATACATTTTCACTACTTCACATATAAGTTCATACAAAAAAATCACACATTCAAATAACACCAAATCTAGACCAATTTTTCACGCAACTTATTCATCATATAATCGACATGGAAAATTAGCATTTATTTAATATTGAGACTCGGTCTAATGGTTACGAAACCATTTCCCGACTAGGGTCGAATTACGGCTGTCACAGGCTTAGGATAGGTATGGATTTCAAGAATAGTAAGCATCAAATAGTTTCAGGCACGAAGATAGTTTTATACATCATATTGTCCCCTATTCTCCCTATTAGTGACCCTTTCCTGCTCACCGCCTTATTTCTCCTTGTCTCACCTTCCTTTTATCTCATTATAGGGAATCTCAGTATCATATAGTAACTACAACTAGCTCACGAGTTTTTGTGCAATAATGAACGAGGTTTTCTATTGTTGTGACTTAGTCACTTTTTCTTTCTTTTTCATGGTACCTCACTCACAATTGCTTTTACTTTTCACGTACTTTTTCTACTCGTTACATTTTCTTTTTGATTTCTTTTTTTTTTTCACTTTTTAGGCTAACCTATAATAACTATACTATACTAATCTTTCATATCACTCTGTTTTTACAAAACCCACGTAATGTGTCTACTTAACCCTCAATATGTATAGCCAGATGTTTATAATCATTCAAGTCAGGACCAAAGAAAAGGGTAAGCACAAATTATCATTTTTAGCTTAGGTTTTATTTAGAGATTAATCAAGAAGTGTTTTTTTGGCTCAAAATAGGTACTAAGGATAAAGAAATACAAGTTAGCTTTTTAGCTCTGGGTGTACACCAAACAATGCCTTAGGTTATCCCTAGGTATCTCAATATTCACAACTCTAATAAACCAAGCAATAAAAAATTCAACAATTTATCATCCATATAGCATGCTCGTTTCTTTGTATTCTCTGTATTCTAGGTGTATACCAAACAATGCCTTAGGTCATCCCTAGGTATCTCAATATTCACAACTCTAATCAACCAAGCAATAAAAAATTCAACAATTTATCATCCATACAACATGCTCGTTTCTTTGTATTCTCTATATCATTTGGTACATTCAATTACTTAATACCTATTTACAGTGTAATATATAGAACTTAATAGTTAATAATAAAAAATTTAATATCACCTATCCTCATGCCAAATTAATTTTAAGTGCAATTAACCTATGTACATGCTCCTAACCAATCACTTGTAATTATACAAGCTTAAGCACACAATTGACAAGAAAAATCAAAGAAAATCATAAAATTCCAAAAAAAAAAAAATATATTACCCCCACACTTTATAAACACATTGTCCTCAATGTGTAGCCCATCTAAGGATACAGAAAAGGGTTACCCGATTGACCGTGGTAATCCTTTCGACTATTGGTGGGTGCCTCCTCTTTTCATCATTAAAAGCTAAAAATCGTTGTGTTTCTTCCATATGTGTTCCTACACAGAAAATTTAAACACAAAAGAACTACTAATCTATTATTACTCCTACTCTTAACAACTTAAATAAATTAAACAAAATCATCCCAAATTTAATACGATCTTTAAAATTAAAATTAAAAGTTCAATTATCCTCCTCAAAATCCATCTCATCATCATCCTCCCTCTCCTCAGTTCCTTCTTCCCCTTCGCTCTCCTACTTCTCTTCTTCTTGCTCTAGATATGTTGGCCCAAACATATCTGGTGTAGAATTAGGTACCTTAATAATGTTTTGCCACGCGAATTGCTGAAAAATTAGGCTTGACATTAGAAACATTTAAAGTAAGAGCTATTCTAGTGCATAGAAATTGAATCCACATTTTTGCTTCCGAAAACATTATTACTTGATTAAAGGAGGTTGGGTATCAGTGCCTGGGCGACATTTCCATTCACCTCTCTCTTCTATTAGGAAGTTTATAATGTTGTCCATATTTATCTCTCTAAAGTATTTCAAAACAGTTTCTTCCATAATTTTTTTCATAAAAAGGAGTATTATAAAATTCGCAAATTACCCAAGGGGTGATTCGTACATCTTTCCTTCATATAGGTATTGCTCCCATGTATAGCCTTTGGTTTTTCTAGACTCCTGGTCTCATAAAGATGCATAAAATTCCTGAGCTATAGGGACCACAGCAGAGTCTTTTAGGATTGTACAAAACATTCCAATCTATGGTATCTAACTAAAGGCCATATTTCTTGACAGAGAACCATCGACGGTTCAAATCCCCTCTATTGAATAAATGTTTTTCCTTAAAGTTCCAAAAAATATTTTTCAACTTTTGGATTCAAAAAATTAGAGAGGTGGGTTCTAGTTCATTAGTTCTTCTATCTTTTCGTGGAGGCATTTTGAATATTTTTTAAATTAAAAACTATTAAATTAGCAAGCAAAGTTTCCAATTTAATAGTAAAAATAAGAGTTAGGAACCCATAACCTTAAATTGAAATTCGTCAGATTCCCTTTCGAAATCTTGTTTGTTCCATCTTCAAGTCTTTGCACCAAGTGAATGTATTCCATAAATAAGAGCTAAAAAACTAAGATATTGGGAACAAAAGGAGATTTGGAGGTTTTAAGGATTTTGGGGTTTTAAGAGTTTCAAAGGATTTAGAAAGAATTAGAAGCAAAAAAGGTTTTAAGTAATGGTTAATAGTATGTTTGGAGTTTAAAAATACTTTTGGATTAAAACAGAGTATAATTAGGGATTAATCTGTTGGGTTTTTTCAAATGGGTTGGGTCAACCCTGCAGAAAATTGTAGCGATATTGCGACACAAGGGTTCTGTGTCACAACACCTCTAACAGGTTGTCATTGTTACGACATCAAGGTTCGATGTCGTGACACACTCGAGAATTTTGGATTTCTGGGTAAACTGGCTTTAGTGTCATGACACCAAGATGATTTTCCCAAGTTCATTAATTTTGGCCTTAGCGTTGCAGCACGAGATTGTCATGTTGTGACATTGGCTTTGTTTCTGCCCAAATTTCCAGTTTCCAGAATGTCACAGTTCCTATACAACATATATTTAATTAAAACTAAAATCTAGATTAACAGTTAGTTAAATATATAATAATTTACAAAAAAAGGTTCAACATAAATTTAAATAATCAAGTTTTAGTATCAGATTCATCCGACAGCACCATTAATTCACATAAGGATGATTTTCTGGTTCGTTCAGTATTAGTCCATTGCGCATTGTGCCATTCCACCTTCTTCCATTTATCTCTTTCCTTGAACCTATTTTTCGACCTACATTAGTTACATAGAGTGTAATAGCCCTTTTTACAGTGGTGTCAGAAATAGTGGTTCTGGAACCACAAATCTAATGAGTGAATTCGTATAATTAGTATTTAAATTATACAAGTCAATAATAAATTTTATATTGAATTTTGATTTGATGAATTTAACCAATTGAATTAAAAGTTAGTATAAATGGTTCGGTTCAAAAGTCAAGTGGTTATTGAAAACGAGGTATTAGGACCTCATTTTCATTATTTAAAGCCATGGATATCTTTATTAAATAGTTATAGAGTTGTATTATATGTGAATTGAAGCTTGGTTTAGTAATTTTAATGATTTATTGCTAAATTAAGGTAAAATGATTAAATTGTAAAAGAGGTAAAAGTTAATTGCTATAGATTTAAAATAGTAAAGAGACTAAAATGGTAATTAAATCATGGTCAAAAAGTCCAAGCGGTGGTGGATATGATTAAATCCACTAACTTTTAGGCTATCTACTCTTTTAGTCTTAATTAGTTTAGGATTAAATTTAAAATAAGCTTGTTTAGTTAAAATTTAATAAAATTGAAGGATCAATTGTGTAATTAAACCCTCCTTTGAATGGTAAATATACCATTAGAAGAGATAGTGGACGGTACTAGTGTAACAGCCCAAATTAGGACCTAAACGGAATAGTGGTTTCAAAAATGACAAATCTGAACTAGAAAAATTCATTGCGATTAAGTTTTAAAGTTTATTATCATGTGAAATTTTCGTTAAGAAATTTTATCGATTGGGTGTCTAATTTGGCAATGAGGATTAAATTGTCAAAGGTGAAAAATGGCTGTTCTAATTCATAAAGCTACTTAATTGGAATGGGTTTTTAAAGTGGAGGTCCTTAAATGGCAATTAGGCCATTATAACTTAGTTTGGACAAAAATACCCTTGGGTGGACAAAATACGAAGGGTTTTTAATGAGGGTATTTTGGTCATTAAGTAAATAAAACAATAAATTGGGAAAATAAGTCAAAAATGCTATCATCTTCTTCATGGTAAGGCCAAACCTCTCATGTCCTCCATGGCTAGGGTTTGTTCAAGCTTTCCAAGCTTAATAGTAAGTGATTCCTAGCCCCGTTTTTAATGCTCTTTACATTTTTGAGATCTCGATAACTCGGTTTAGCTATTTCTACCTTTATTTTAAGCTAGGGTTTGAGTTCAAAAATTTACCCATGTTGAATAATTGTGTATTTTGATAATTAAAGGTAGATTATGCATGTTTATGATAAGAGAAACGAGTTTTACTCGGTGATTTTTTATGAAACCGAATAAAAGGGGCTAAATTGTAAAAGTTAAAAATTGGTCAAAAGTATGTGATTTGGTGAGAAATGTGGACTTCCATAGTTATGAAAATGATTCAGCTAGGTCCAAAATACATGGAAATTAAATAAAAATCAATTTACGATCCTAGAGGCAAAAGAGTAATTTTCTTAAAGTCTAGGGGCAAAAATGTAAATTTTTTTGAATTGTAAAATTCGTTCAATTTGAACTGATTATTGAATAAATGGGTTGAATGTGTTGATATAGATTGGGAACAAATGAGATTCGGACTTAAAACGGGAGAAGGAAAAAGGTTTCGAACTAAAGTGACTGAGGTATGTTTGTATGTAAATAATTCATTGTTTTTATTTGTGTCATAATATATTAAATGCATATTATGAAGCATTATTGGTGACATTTATGAGTTGGAAATTTATGGAAAGTGGAGTTCCCCATTGAACCTTCAGAAAATGAAAGATACAAACAATGTGTAGCTAGGTCACATGTGTGGTTCCGAGGGTAGGACACCATGTGTACAAGAGAGCTACAAGATACTATGCGGTAGCTAGGTTACATGTGTACTATTGTGTGTATACCATGTGTACAAGAGAGCTACAAGATGATAATTTCATATGTAGCTAGGTCACATGTGTAATACTGGGGGTATACCATGTGTACACTAGAGCTACGGATTAAAGATAGCTAGGTCACATGCATGGTACCGAGGGTACATAATATGCGTGATCTGAAGTAATAAAATTTATAAACTCTGATCGTACCCAAAGCTAACTATTATCATGATTTAAGGCAAGCGCACCTATTGAACAGTAGTATAGCTTAGTGGCAAGACTGAGATATCGTACCCAAAGGAACCAAAAGTACTAGTACTAACTTTCTTTCTATTATTTAACCTAGAAATAAAAGGGGATTTTATTAAGCTAAACTAATTATTAGACTAAGCTAAGAATGCACAAAAAGTGAATTGGGGAAAAAATTTTAGGAAAACTGATTGACTTGGACAATATTCAAGGGAGAATCCACCTAGACTTCACTTGTTTTCAACTCTTGAACTAGAGGATTTATTCAGTTGACTTGATCCGTAGAAATCCCTAACTTATGTTAATATCTCTCTGGAGACTAAAAACAACTAACCCTAGGTTGATTAATTGAAACCTCTTTCTAATTAAAACCCCTAGTGTTGCCTTAACTCGTTCTATGGACTCTCTTATTAGGTTTGACCATAATCCGGCAGATTTTTGCCATCCTATCTCTAGGATTGCAATCAACTCCGCTTAATTGTGTTAGATCTACTCCTATGCAGGGACTTTTGCTCCTCTACATAAGTACATTTGACTTAAATCAATATCCCGACAATATCAATTTCAGAGTTAAAAACACAATTAAGAACAAATCAAATATTTATCATATAATTCAAGAGAAAATAATAACAATGATAAGAAAACATAAAGAACCCGAAAACCCCTGTAGGAATTTGAAGGGAGATCTTTAGTCATGAAGGAGAATTCAACTTCTGAGATGGATCAATCCACTTTCTTTGGAGCAGTTCCTTGCTTCTACTCTCTGTGTTGGTAGGAAAATAGCACCCTTAGTGGGGAATTAAGCACCCTTTAGTAGTTTCCTCCTAGGGTCTTTATATAGAGCTTTAAAATGCCCTTCTTAGCCCCTAAGTAGCCTTTTCCAAGTGAAATTGAACTTCCTCAAGATAGGGACACGCCCGTGTGCCACGCCCGTGTGGATCAAGGCTTAGGCCGTGCTTGGGCCTGTTAAGGTGGCACGGTCGTGTGGTCTGCCCATGCGAGTCAGGGTTAGGCCGTGTTCGAGCTCAAGGTAGTATGGCCGTGTGACACGGTTGTGTGGCAAACCTCTAGGCCGTGTTGTTTTCATTCTTTGGCCCATTTTCTCCGTTTTTGGCCCGTTTCTCATTCTTTCCACTTCCCTATGCTCACCTGAGTATAAAACATGAAATTAAAGGTTTAAGAGCATCGATTTACACAAATCAAAGGGTAATTCATCCAGAAATTGGGCTAAGCATAGGGTACAAACATGTATAATTTATTGCTTATCAAATACCCCCACACTTAAGCCTTTGCTTCTCCTCAAGCAAAATCTCAACTCACAATTAAGAATCATTCTTCTTAACTTATAATCCTTATCAATAATGTTTCAAACTAATCCACAAGTAATCATACAATAAGAATTCAACCAAAAGAACATTAGAGTTTCAAACACTCTAAGTTGAGAATTTTATCACAGAAACATAGGTTTTCTCCCTTCTCCTTAGTAATTACCTTTCCATCAAAATCAACAAGAGTTGACATCCTCACTAAAGATTCACTCTATCCACTCAAAGTGTTTAGGGTTCAAAAATTAAACACTCATTAGTCAACCTAAAAAGTTATTAACATAGGCTTGCAAGAAAATCAAATCTTCACTACTATAAATTGATATGACACATCCATCAAAAGGTCTTTCAATGGCTGTAATGGGGCTTTGGTTAGAGGTGTTGTCACAAGCTAAAAAAGAGGGTTAGAATCGAGATTGAATTGAAAAATCATCTAGCTAGAAAAATATCTATCACTAGAACATATTCCTCGAGCTAAGCCTTATGATGACGTCCTTCTGGATTCAATAGCTTATGGTAGAAATATGCAAAAAATATTAAACTATAACTGAAATATGAATTACAACTGAATTAACTATATATACCATTTTTTTAAGAACAAATCAAATACAATACTTTGAATGTTTACAATTTTATAAACTGAACAAGAGAACAATGCTAGATAATAATTTCAACTCAAATCTCGACAAAAAATAGGGATCAAAATAATTGAATAGAATTCAACAAAAAATGAGTTATAGGTTAATATTAGAGGTAAGTCAAAGAATGGGTTGTTAGGCTCAAAAGGGTTCACTAAGGGTTAATTTATGAAGGTAGGCTTTTATGGAGTAAGTGGGTTAAACCTAGGTGCCTTTATCAGCTCAGTATATCAAATCAATGATGTGGTCTCGACATGTATAATCGAAGCAAGTTCTAGAATAACAAATCAGTATTGACTCACTCAAAGTAACAATAAAAGTGAGCACGAAAGAATGTATGCTCAAAAGGCTCAAAAATCTCACCAGAATTATGGCTTTTTGATGTCAATTCTACGAATTTCAAATCTCAAGATAATACTTAAAATTAGGGAAAATAACCTAGAAAAAATTTAAATTCTCAAAAATTTCAACTTATTATGCTTGATTCCCTAATATCTTAAAGTTTGAATAATCAAAGCATAAGTGCCTATGTCTTAATTCTCAACATATCAATAAAAATCATAAATCAATCAAAATTAATTCCTAATAGGAGATTGAAATTAATGCAAAGAGGGAAAGTGAGAATTCGAAATTTTGAGAACAATGCAAAAAGTTAGTTGTAAAAAATTTTCAGGGGTTCAAAGAGAATGCAATGACTGAAAGTAAGTTTTTCCCCCCACACTTAAGATGTACATTGCCCTGAATGTACAAAGATACATTAGTAGCAATAGAAGCACAAAATCATAAGATAGGGAAAGAAATAAAACTCCCTGAATTGGATGAATTTTTTGAGGTGGTTGTGGTTGCAGAGTGTCTGGGGCAAAAGAAGGGTGGAGGTGAATACTCCGGTGGTGGTAGCAGTTGTTTGTCCACAGTTGCTATGCCGAGAGGGTATGTTTATCGGTGTTAGGTGGCTAAGGTTCCCATTAGATTTTTTATTTGAGCTGTAGAGCTCATTTGAAATTGCGATAACACTTTAGGGATTTTAGATACTCGTTAGGAAATGGCCGATAAAATGATAAAATTGAAAACTAAATTAAAATATTCAATAAACATAAAGATCGAAATAAAGATAAAGAAAAATCTAAAGATTCTAAAGAAACATAAAGTTCAAGAGAAAGTAAAAATAAAGATCAAGAAAACAAATAAAAAAGAAAATAAGAGGAATAAAAAGTTCTAATCCTCAGATTGTTCGCGAGGTGGGGGCGGTGATGAGATGTGTAGATGCTGGCATATTTGCTGAAGAGTAGCGTCGATGTGGTTGAAGCGTTGAAAGCACTGCTGCTCAAATCGTGTGAGGCACTCGAATATGTCAGCATATGAAGCTGTTGCATGAACTGGGCAGCGAGAGAGTGGTGGCTCGGTCAGTGGCTCCTCTGTTGGTGGGACATCATCAGTAATGTCCTCGGGGTCCTCGTGCTCAACATCTTTAAGTAGACAGTATTGTGGAGGATCGATCCCACGTAGACGCTGAATCATCCTCATATGTAACATAGTTTGGATGCCCTGTGGGGACATCTGGCCAACGAGGGTGTAGGAGGATGTCTAGGCCACAGTGTTAAGTAGGCCGAAATGACGGGCCAATCGCGTGATGTATGGGCCCATAGAGATTACGCCCCTACGACGTCGCTCTGTCTGGTGTTGGATAGCATGGGCAATGAAGTAGGCGAGATCAATCACATAAATATGTGCCATGCTCCATAAAAAGTAGGCGTCGTGGGTGTTGACGACACTGGTGCTCTCTCAACGACCCGTCAATGTGTGCGCGAGTAAGGCGTGAAGGTACCTCAGAGATGGGGCGAGATTGGTCGCTTCGGAGCGACTGGGGTCGTATGTGGACTGGCCAGGGACTAGGGCGTGCCAGCAGTTGACTAGAGAGATGTGGATGTGGCGGTGGAGCTCAGAAAGGTCCTCTTCCTCCACGAACTGCTCGGTGTACAGGCCGAGTGTTGTACCGAACTTTGGTACACTAAGATGATGAATGAGGCCTCCTAAATGGAATTGGATCGTCCCTGGATCATCGTGTTGGCTCATCACTGTCTGATGGTGAAATGTGGAACAGAAGTCGAGGGTAAGTTCGAGATAGGTAGGCTCCACGATCTGAAAGAACTACTCCCATGGGTCCGTTGTTAACAAGCCTGGACCTTGTTACCTGCTCTAGTGCAGCCTAGTCGATGCACCTTCTGACTCTGAGAGGTCGTGCCCATAATATCTGAAATACCTCCTCTTGGGAGTTCTACGGGAATTGGAAGAATAGATGTCGGACTTCAGTAGTGGGTCTAGAAGAGGAACCACCGGGTCCCTCGCGCTTTTTGGAGGTAGGGACGACAGCTTTTTTCCGCGAGAAGATGACATTGTCCTAAAATACAACACGGAAAAATGTATGCATTAGTCCTACAAATTGAAACTAAAAATACGAATATTAATAAGTTCTTAAGATTAAACGACAATTTAAACAAAGCAAAACATTATTAAGTATAGTATAGTATTGAAATGTTGATTTTAGTAACCTACTAATATAATCAATTCATTCTAAGCATGGTATCAAATGATGGATGCATAGATATTATTTTTTATTAAATCATAACTACTCTAGATAGGTAAAAGTGGCAACCAAAGAAGAGGTCTAAATGGCATAATGAATTTTTCTAGAATGATATTGTTAAAGGAATGAATCTTCTATCAACAATAAAGCAAATAACTAAATAAATAAAATAATAAACAAATAAATAGATAAAAGATATAAAAAATAAAGAGAAAAAGTAAGAAAAGGGGAACCGAAAGGGTGATTATGGGGCAGAACACGATTGTGGCGAGGTTGTATGGGCATGGAGGTGCTGTTGAGGCCAGTGGTGACGCTAGGAATGGTGGGTATAGGAGTTGGGTTGAGAGGTTTTTAGGGTTTTTGATGAAGAAGAAGGTGAATAGTAAGGGTTTAAATAGGATTTTGGGTCACACGTCCATGTGAGTCAGGTTTTGCACGTACGATTTGAAATTTGGGAATTTTGGCGCTCCTGGTTAGAGACACACGCCCGTGTTCCTAGGGCATGTTGGGGCACACTGCCGTGTCGCACGGACGTGTCTTTTGATATTCGCTTATCCCACGGCTGTGTAGATGGTCACACGCCCGTATCTTGAATGGCAGGTTCGACCATGCCCTTGGGGCACGGACGTGTCGAACGCCCGTGTTGAATTAACAGGTTTGGCCATAGTTTTTGGACACGGGTGTGTTACGTGCCCGTATCGATTTGTCAGGCTTGGCCATGGCCATATCGCACAGTCGTGGCGTGGTGTTGCAGCCCGTGTCTCTGTCTATGATGTCACACGGTCTTTGGCATGGCTGTGTCGATGCCTGTGTGAGTTGAAAATCCTGCATTCAGAGGGTTGTTTGATGAATTAGAGAATAAAAGAATTGAATTTAAGTCAATGCTCAGGTTGCCTCCCAAGAAGCGCTTATTTAGAGTCTAAGCTCGACTCTACTTGCATGTGTCATCGCGAGGGTTCGTAAAGTTGAAGCTCCTCCCTATTATTCTTAAAGTCCTCACCTTTATAATGTTTGAGCCGATGACCGTTTATCTTGAAAGTGCCTTGGTTTGGATGAGTTACCTCAACTGTGCCGTATGGTAAGATAGTTTGAGTAGTGAATGGGCCTGACCATCTTGATTTAAGTTTTCCAGGGAATAGTTTAAGCCTTGAGTTGTATAGCAAGACAAGATCGCCAGTTTTAAACTGCTTAGGTTGTCTTAAACGATTGTCATGGCGTCGCTTTGTAACTTCCTTATATAATCGTGAGTTTTCGTATGCATTGCAGCGCCATTAATTTAGCTCATTTAATTGCATTAGACGTTTCTCACCTGCAAGTTTAAAATCAAGATCTAGGAATTTGATAGCCCAAAATGCTTTATGTTCAAGTTCAAATGGTAGATGACAACTTTTTCCGTAAACAAGTCTATAAGGAGATGTTCCTATGGGAATTTTGAATGCAGTTCTATAGGCCCATAAAGTGTCATCTACTTTTCTTAACCAATCTTTCCTGTTTGTTTCTACCGTTTTCTCTAGTATACGTTTTAATTCTCTATTTGTTATTCAACTTGTCCGCTGGTTTGTGGATGATAAGGGGTAGCTGTTCTATGGTGCACTCCATATCTTTTTAACACTTTATCAAATTGAGCATTGCAAAAATGAGTACCCCTATCACTAATAATTATCCTAGGTGTTCCAAATCAGGAGAAAAGTTTTTTTAGAAAATGTACCACCATTCTAGCATCATTAGTAGGTAAGGCTTGGGCTTCCACCCATTTTGACATGTATTCTACTGCTACTAGTATGTATTTATTCCCAAACGAAGTAGGAAAGGGACCTATGAAATCAATACCCCATACATCAAATATTTCACATGAGACTATATACGTTTAAGGCATTTCATTAAGCTGAGAGATATTACCTGTCCTCTGGCATTTATCACAAGAGGTCACATACCTGTTGGCATCCGTGAAAAGGGTGGGCCAGTAAAAACCTAATTCGAGTACTTTGTGAGCAGTTCTAGTTCCACTGTGGTGTCCTCCTGTTGGTCTGGAATGGCAGTGTCCAGAATTTTATATGCTTCCGTCTTAGTAACGCATCTTCGAATGACTTGATTTACACAAATACGAAAAAGGAAAGGATCCTCCCAAAAGTAATTTTTCACATCAGCGAAGAATCGCTTCTTTTGCTGATGGGGCAAACCTTTTGACGTTATGTTAGCTGTTAAATAATTTGTGAAATCGGTAAACCAAGGGTCTTCAAATTCTGTTACGACTAGGAGTTGTTCTTCAGGAAATGAGTCATTTATTTCAGCTTTGTCGAAGTCCTTAAGGTGTGGATTTTCCAATCTTGAAAGGTGATCTGCTGCCAAATTTTCAGCTCCTCTCTTGTCTGTATCTCTAAGTCGAATTCCTGTAACAATAGAATCCATCTTATTAATCGAGGTTTTGCATCAGTTTTAGTTAGAAGATAACGAAGAGTGAAATGATTAGTATAAACAATGACTTTAGACAGTATTAAATATGATCTAAATTTGTCAAACGCAAAAATAACAACTAGTAATTCTTTTTCCGTGGTGGTATAGTTCTCTTGCGCGGTCGTTAAAGTTTTGTTAGCATAATAAATCGGCTGGAAGTGCTTGTCTCTTCGTTCTCCTAGAACTACACCTACTGCAAAATCACTAGCATCACACATTAGTTCAAAAGGTAAATTCCAATCAGATGCAATTATAATCGGGGCATTAACTAATTTTTCTTTAAGAGTGTTAAAAGCCTCTAAACATTCTTGATCAAAATTGAAAAGCACATCTTTTTCTAGTAATTTTGTTAAAGGCTTGGCTATTTTAGAAAAGTCTTTAATAAATCTTATATAAAAGCCAGCATGTCCTAAAAAGCTTCTTATAGTCTTAACCGAATTAGGGGGAGGTAATTTTTCAATAGATTCAACTTTTGCTTTATCTACCTCTATCCCTTTACTAGAAACTTTATGCCCTAATACAATACCTTCTTGTACCATAAAGTGACATTTTTCCCAATTAAGCACAAGCTTTGTTTCCTCACATCTTATTAGAACACGTTTTAAATTATTAAGGCAAAGCTGGAAGGAGTTACCGAAAATCGAAAAGTCATCCATAAATACCTCCATGATGTCTTCCACGAGTTCGTCAAAGATAGCTACCATGAATCGCTGAAAAGTAGCAGGGGCATTACATAATCCAAAAGGTATTCTACGATAAGCAAACGTACCGTATAGGCATGTGAACATTGTCTTTTCTTGATCTTCTAGAGCTATCGGGATTTAGAAGTAACCAAAGAGGCCATCCAAGAAGCAGTAATACATATGTCCTGACAGTCTTTCCAACATTTGATCGATAAAGGGTAAGGGAAAATGATCTTTTCTAGTTGCATCATTCAACTTTCTATAATCAATACAAACTCTCCATTCAGTGACTGTTCTTGTAGGTATTGATTCCTTTTTTTCATTATCACTACAATTATGCCTCCCTTTTTAGGAACAACCTGCACAGGACTTACCCAACAACTGTCAGAAATAGGATAAATAATTCCTGCATCTAGAAGTTTAATTACCTCGGCTTTTATGACTTCCTTCATGTTGGGATTCAATTGTCTCTGAGTTTGCACATATGGCTTATATTCATTCTCCATTAAAATTTTGTAGGTGCAAAAAGAAGGACTAATTCCTTTAATGTCAAAAATCTTCCAAGCTATAGATTTTTTGTGTTCTCTTAATACTTGAAGTAATTCCTCTTTCTTCTCAGTACTCAAATCTGATGCGATAATTACTGGTAGTGTAGAATCATCTCCTAAAAATGCATATTCTAAGTGATTAGGCAATTGTTTTAGTTCCAATTTAGGAGGTTCATCAATCAAGGGTTTTTGTCTCAGTTCGTCATTTATCTTAATACCCTCATAACTTATGTGCCTTGTGGCAAGTTCCTTAGAGTTCAGATCTTTTATTACTTTCTTTACTTCAGTGGTGGCTTCACCTTCCTCCCCACCTTAGACAAGACACAATTCCAATGTGTCTTTAAGAGTGATTTCCTGGAAGGAGTTTTGAACAGAATAATCAATAGAATCAATAAAATAACAGGAATCATCTTGTTCTCTAGATAATCACATAGCATCATAAATTTTAAAAACAACTTCTTCCTCACCAACCCTAAGCACTAGTTTACCATCCCCTATGTCAATAACAACTCTAGCAGTAGCTAAGAATGGGCGTCTTAAAATTAAAGGTACCTTAATATCTTCATCCATGTCAAGCACAACAAAATCAACAGGGAATATAAATTTATCTACTTTTACTAATACATCTTCAATGATTCCCCTAGGATATTTAACAAATCTATCAGCTAATTGTATACTCATCCTAGTGGGTTTTGGTTCCCCTGGACCTAGTTGCTTGAACATTTTGTAAGGCATTAGGTTAATACTAGTGCCTAAATCAGCTAAGGCTTTTTCAATGTTTAAACTGCCAATTAAGTAAGGAATAGTAAACCTTCTTGGATCTTTCAGTTTGGTTGGTAGCTTATTTTGGAGAATAGCTGAGCATTCCTCGTTGAGTTCCACTGTGGAAAGTTATTCCAACTTCCTTTTATCTGTGAGAAGTTCCTTTAAAAATTTTACGTACTTCGGCATCTGCGAAATTACTTCAACAAAAGGTAAGTTAATATGTAACTAGTTAAAAAGTTCAAGAAATTTACCGAATTGAGCATCCATGCGGTCTTCTTTAACTTTGTTGGATATGGTATGGGTGGTTTATACTCTTTAAGTGCTGGTAGAGCACGTTCTTTAGGTTCTACTTCCTCTACCTTTTTCTTTTCAGATTCTTGAACAGGCTTCTTTTTAGGTTCAGCTAGTATTTTTCCATCCCTTAAAGTAACTGCTTTCACATATTCTCTAGGATTAGGTTCAGTATTACTCGGCAAACTACTTTGTGGTCTATCAGATATCATCTTTGCGAGTTGACCAATCTGATTTTCAAGCCCTTGAATAGAAGCTTATTGGTTCTTAAGTGCTGTTTCAATGTTTTGAAAATGAGCTTCGAAAACCGTTATGAACTTTTCCAACATTTCCTCAAGGTTTGGTTTCTTTTCTTACCGATACGGTGGTTGTTGAACTCTCGGAGGGGGTGGTGGTGGTCTTTGATTGCCTTGACTACCCCATGAAAAATTAGGGTGATTCTTCCAACCTGCATTGTAAGTATTGCTGTCAGGATTATTTTGAGGTCGAGAATTATTACCCATGTAATTCATTTGTTCGTTTTCTGTGCTATGTCCATAGGGATGGTACTCTGGGGTGCTCACTTCTCCTAGGTGTGAGTCACACTGCATGACTGGATGTACCTATGTAGAACCAATAAAACCATCAATCTTTTTATTTAAAAGTTCTACCTGAGTGGAAAGCATTGTGACTGCATCAATATTAAAAACTCCTGTAGCTTTCGCCAACTTCGTCCTCATGACTTGCCACTGATAGTTATTCAGTAGCATCTCTTCTATAAACTCGTAAGTTGTTTCGGGTGTTTTGTTGTTGATTGTTCTTCTGGCGGCTGCATCAATTATCTACCTTGTTGAAGGATTCAAACCGTTATGAAAAGTTTGAACTTTTAGCCACAAAGGTAACCCATGGTGAGGACACCTCCTCAATAAATCCTTGTATCTTTCCCAGGCATCGTAAAGTGTTTCTAAATCCATCTGCACAAAAGAAGAGATATCATTCCTTAATTTTGCCATTTTAGCTGGAGGAAAATACTTAAGTAAAATTTTTTCAGTCATTTGTTCCCATGTAGTGATTGACCCTCATGGTAAAGAATTTAGCCACTGTTTAGCTTTATTCCTTAGGGAAAAAGTGAATAGTCGAAGGTGGATGGCATCATCAGAAGCACCATTTATTTTAAAAGTGTCACAAAATTCCAAGAAATTGGCTAAGTGTGAGTTGGAATCCTTATCCTGTAAACCATCAAACTGAACAAATTGTTGAATCATCTGAATAGCGTTAGGTTTTAATTCAAAATTATTTGCAACAATAGTAGGCCTAACAATACTAGATCTAGTACCAGACAAATCAGGTTTAGCATAATCATACATAGTACATGGAGCATTATTTTGGTTCACCGATTCTACGGCTATCGCGGGGGTGGTAGTTTGTCTTGATTTGCTTCCATCTCCTCAGTAGGCTCAGGTTCTTATTCCTGTTCTGGATATTGTAAGCTTCGTCTGATCTCTCTACGAGATCTACGAACTGTGGCTTCTAAATCTTTGTCGAACAACAGTGGTCCTTCTGGGTTTCTTTTAGTCATAAACTAGAGATATCTGGAAAGGAAAAAGGCAAAGAAAATTAAAATAAAAAAATAAAAAATAAAGTTTGAAAATAAATAAAAATAAAAATAGTAATGGCTAAAGTAATAGAAATCGAGTGTTCATAATATCTTAGTTCCCCGACAACGGCGCCAAAAACTTGATATGCTTGATATGAAGTAATAAAATTTATAAACTACGATCGTACCCAAAACTAACTATTATCATGATTTAAGGCAAGCGCACCTATCGAACAGCAGTATAGCTTAGTGGCAAGATCGAGATATCGTACCCAAAGGAACCAAAAGTACTAGTACTAACTTTCTTTCTATTATTTAACCTAGAAATAAAAGGGGATTTTATTAAACTAAACTAATTATTAGACTAAGCTAAGAATGCACAAAAAGTGAATTAGGGAAAAACTCTTAGGAAAACTGATTGGCTTGGACAATACTCAAGGGAGAATCCACCTAGACTTCACTTGTTATCAACTCTTGAACTAGACGATTTATTCACTTGACTTGATCCGTAGAAATCCCTAACTTATGTTAATATCTCTCTCGAGACTAAAAACAACTAACCCTATGTTGATTTATTAAAATCTCTTTCTAATTAAAACTCCTAGTGTTGCCTTAACTCGTTCTATGGACTCCCTTATTAGATTTGAACCTAATCCGGCAGATTTTCGTCGTCCTATCTCTAGGATTGCGATCAACTCCGCTTAATTGTGTTGGATCTACTCCTATGCAGGGACTTTTGCTCCTCTACATAAGCACATTCGACTTAAATCAATATCCCGGTAATATCAATTTAAGAGTTAAAAACACAATTAAGAACAAATCAAATATTTATCATATAATTCAAGAGAAAATAATAAGAATATTTGTCTTAGGTTTTATCCCCCTCAAGTATTTGGGGGATTTAGTTCATAATTATAAAAGAAAACATCTCAGAAGAATAATGATAACAAAACATAAAGAACCCGAAAACCCCTGTAGGATGTTGAAGGGAGATCTTTAGTCCTGAAGGAGAATCCGGCTTTTGACATGGATCAATCGGCTTTCTTTAGAGCAGTTCCTTGCTTCTACTCTCTGTATTGGTAGGAAAACAGCACCCTTAGTGGGGAATTAAACACCCTTTAGCAGCTACCTCTTAGGGTCTTTATATAGAGCTTTAAAATACCTTTCTTAGCCCCTAAGTAGCTTTTCTCAGTGAAATTGAACTTCCTCAGGACAGGGACACGCCCGTGTGCCACGCCCGTATGGATCAAGGCCTAGGTCGTGCTCGGGTCTGTTAAGGTGGCACGGCCGTGTGGTCTGGTCGTGCGAGTCGGGGTGGGGCCGTGTTCGAGCTCAAAGTGGCATGGCCGTGTGACACGATCTTGTGGCAAACCTCCAGGCCGTGTTGTTTTCATTCTTTGGCCCATTTTCTCCGTTTTTGGCTCGTTTCTCATTCTTTTCACTTCCCTATGCACACCTGAGTATAAAACATGAAATTAAAGGTTTAAGAGCATTGATTTACACAAATCAAAGGGTAATTCATCCAGAAATTAGGCTAAGCATGGGGTAAAAATATGTATAATTTATCGCTTATCAGTACATCATGTAGACACAAGAGCTATGTTTTTGTAGCTAGGTCACATGTATGGTTCCAAGTGTTGGGCACCACGTGGACACGAGAGCTACCGACTAAGTAGCTAGGTCGCATGCGTGGTTCCGAGTGTTGGACACCATGTAGACACGAGAGCTACGAAATTGATGGCTAGGTCACATAGGTGATATCAAGAGTTCACCATGTGTACACAAGAGCCGAATTATGTGTTGGTGGAGCTATGTGCTGAAACCACCGAGTATCAGATGCTATTCCAAAGGGTTCAACGGGAAAAGCTTACTAAAAGAGACTTGTGTGGTGATTGGTGTCTAAGTACAGGTGTATACATATGAGCAATGTGCTCGAAATGTGATTAAACTTGTGGTAAGGTTGATATTGTCTAAGTGCTAACATGAATGCTTGAAAACATTTATGATGATTATCCATTAGAATGGCTAATATTGAGCATGATTGGTGTCATGTGTTCATAAATGAAAATAATATGAAGAAAACATTGAATGGTAAAATTTTCAATAAAATAGTTTGAAACAACAGTAGTTATGTGATTTTGAAAAATCACCAAAAATGATCAAAATTGAACTAGAGTCTGAATAAGTTATGAAATCAAATCTTATTGAGTCTGTTTTCACATAAATGAAACGATGTGAGCAAATGATTTATATATTATGAGATATTTAAATTAAAGTGATACAGGGTCAGAATGGGTTCGGCAATCCCTTGTTCCAAATTAGGAAAATCACTAAAAATTGTACAAAAATAGTTGTGAGATATTATTTATATGCTTGAATTCCCTAATGAGTCTACTTTCAGAAGAAACAAACGAGAACATATTTTGAATTATATACGATGAGATAATTGAATTTAGTGATGAGGGTTCGTAACCTTCGGGTAACAAAATAGGGGAGACTTTAATGAATAAACTGTATTGATTGGCTAAACCAAAAATTCTGGAAATTTCATGGTAAGAAGATATGTGAGTCTGGTTTTGGGGAAAATTAGCAGATCTAAATTTGGAGTCCCGTAGCTACGGATAAAAATAATTTAGTGACTATGGTGCGAGTAAACAACTTAGGGTGGACATGACAAGAGTAAAAAGTGGAAACTATGTGCAGTTAAAACCATATTATTTTTAGAACATAATGGGAGGTTTTATTGAAGCATGCTAATGAATTAATTATTATTTACATACTGACTTACTAAGCTATAATGCTTACGCCCATCCTTTCCTTTTTCTTATAGTGTTTCAGATGCTAGCTCGAGTTGGAGGTCACCGGAGATGCAATCACACTATCAAGCTAAGAACGGTATTAAAAGATTTCCAAGTATTTATAATTTTATGGCATGTATAGGGAATTTAATATATGTGTGTATATGTTATTGAGTTGGCCTAGAATGTTGGCCTAAGTTAATGAAAATTTTATTGTTGTATAAGACCATTTGAAATGGCTAATAATAGCTATGTTATAAGTCATATTGATGCAATACATGAATGAGTATGTTTGCATATGGGTGAATGAATTTCTATATGATATGGACTTGATAAATGTGTCATGTGAATGGTCATGCAAGTGTATGTTGGGTGGCTTAGAGTAAGGGTGGTAATGCAAGTTCTAGGTGGTTAATGGAAATGTAAGGGTGATGTGGTACATTAAACTTATGTCATTTGTGTAATGAATTTATACCTCAATAGTGGCTACTCTGAGGTCTAAATATGTCATGTTGAGTACTGATGAAATTGGCCTAAGTGTATAAGTGATTTTGGATGGGAGAAAGGCTTGTTAAATAGCCTCAATTGCATCCACACGGCCTAGGACACGGGCGTGTGCCTTGGCCGTGTGACCTTGAATGTGTGCTGACGTTACAAACAGAGAGTTACAAGGGCGGAGGACACGTGTGACCTCAATAGTGGCTACTTCCTTCCTTTCCTTTTTCTTATAGTGTTTTAAATGCTAGCTCAAGTTGGAGGTCGCCGGAGATTCAATCACACTATCAAGCTATGAACATTATCAAAAGATTTCCAAGTATTTATAATTTTATGGCATGTCTAGGGAATTGAATATATGTGTGTATATGTTATTGAGTTGGCCTAAGTCAATGGAAATTTTATTATTGTATAAGGCCATTTAAGATGGCTAATAATAGCTATGTTATAAGTCATATTGATGCAATACATGAATGAGTATGTTTGCATATGGGTGAATGAATTTGTATATGATATGGACTTGATAAATGAGTCATGTGAATGGTTATGCAAGTGTATGTTGGGTGGGTTAGAGTAAGGGTAGTAATGTAAGTTGTAGGTGGTTAATGGCAATGTAAGGGTGATGTGGTACATTAAACTTATGTCATTTGAGTAATGAATTTATGCCTCAATTGTGGCTACTTGGAGGCCTAAATATGTGATGTTGTGTACTGATGAAATTGGCCTAAGTGTAGAAGCGATTTTAAATGGCAGAAATGCTTAGTAAATAGCCTCAATTGCATCCACACGGCATAGGACACGACAGTGTGCCTTGGCCGTTTGCCTTGGCTGTGTGACCTTGAATGTGTGTTGATGTCATAAATAGAGAGTTACACAGGCAGAAGACACGGGCGTGTCTTGAGCCACATGGGCGTGTGTTGTCACGTGGCCGGCCCACACGGACATGTAACCCTTCAAAATAAGAAAATTTCTTAAGAGTCTCAAAAGTATTAAAGAGTTATCAGTTTAGTCTCGAATGGTTCCCAAAGTATGTTCTGGGCCTCGTAGGCCCATTTTAGGGACTTAATGATATAGTTTGAAAAGTTTTAAATTGGAGTGAAATTTTATGGCTCGATAATGTATGATTGGTTATGTTATCATCCTATAATGCCTCGTACTCAGTTGTAGTGATGAACCCGGGTAAGTGGTGTTACATTTAGTGGTATCAGAGCTATGGTTTAGTCTATTCTCAGACTACCATAGCATGGGTGAGGAAGTCTAGATATACGTGCCATACTTGAATTGTGATAGTGTGATGTCTCCCGACCCCGATGAGATTATTTTGTTAAGCAGAGATGCTTTCCAACTGAGCTACCATCAATAATCCGGAAAGGGAATAAGTTATTTCGTATAATTTATTAATTATATGGATTTGTTCAAATGAAATACAATGGATTAATGAACAGTGGAAGAATATGAATAAAATGTTATTGTTCCGAATAAACATTATTTTCTGATAAGTTAGAGTGATTCTTTGCAGAAGATAAAGTACAACTTATCTTGTAATGGGTTTATCATGATATGGTTAAAATTAATATGTGATAATTTTGAGTGTGTAAACTGACTACAACACTGGAAACGGGTACTTTATTTAGAGACATGTGATGAATTGATGATAAAGACCATAGATTGACCATGGCAATATGTGAAAAATGCAACTGTGTAATTTTCCGTATAAGACCATAGCCGGCCTATGGCTTCGGTGTATTGTATGTATATGTGAAAGGTCATAATTGAACTATGACATTGTCCAAAACAAAGTACCCAATTTCGTAAGACATTCTCAAAATTTTGATTAAATATGGTACGTGAAAGTGTATGAGGATTTAAAGGATAAATTTGTAGTGAACATGAAATTTGAACTTGAATGAATGACCTTATTAAAGGAATATTGTGCATGACAGAATGTGATAGTAAAATACATAATTGTGAAGTGATACTAAAAGTTCAATAATTAATGTAAGAAATTAAAATGGAAAAATGAAACGAAGTGTAAGTTTACGCTATGACGAGCACTTATGTTTGCTCGGCATTTACATGATGTTATGTGAGTAGCCTGTGAGATCGAGTACATGAATGTGGATTGAGCATATGAGGCACTGAGTGTGAAAAAGATGGAAATAACTATGGCTATTGAATTATGGACAATAAGTGTGTGATGATATTGTGTATGAGATAGATGAACCTATATGGTTGATGATAGTGTGTATGACATAGATGCAAAAATTATGAGAATAAATGATCATGGTTGAATGAGTTAGAATGAGTAGAAATAATATGCTTGTATGAGAACTAAAAGAAATGGTATGAAAGTAAGTGATGGTTATGGATGAGATGGTGTGAATCTAATGACGACGGAATTGGTGTGATGATAGTATCCAGTTCTTATTGGTCATTGTTCTGCTTAACCTACAAGAAGATTATGTTGCTTCTGTTATAATCGACTTTAGTGCGAATGAGTGATGTTTTCTTCTGAAATTATCTTGAAACCCCATTGAGGTATTCATTTTTTATATAGGGGTGGTGTTTTTAAAATTTTAGTACAATTTTATAGCTGGAATATTTTTTATCTATGCAGTGGAAATGTTGATTTTATTTTGGCATTGTTGATTTTAAAATATCATATGGTTATGGCTTCATCATAATCCGACATTGCGATGATTGATGGGTTAAGTTGTGTGAGCCTATGCTATTGGGTATTACATTTTGTATAAGGCTATCTAATGTGGTTAATATTAGCTGTGATATGAATGTATGATGAGGTTTTATATGAGTAAGTTGCTTATTTCTATGGGATAAATGATAGCATGAATATGATGTGCGGGAAATGTAATAAGTGGATGGTTATATACGCATGTTAATTTGAGAAAAAAATTTATGTTTTTCAGTTAAGTATTTTTACACGACTTGGGTATAAATAATACTGAAATGTAAATTGATGGGTTGTATGTTCAGACGACTAAAATCATATTGAAAAGAACTGTTCGACTAAGTGATTTAAAGACAACCACTTTTATGCCTATGCTAGGAGTTAGATAATTGCTTGACGAAAAAATGTTATATGCATCCTGATCTTATTAGTTAAAAGTGCCTAATGTTATAGAAAAAGATCTGAAGTTTAAAACTTTATCAATGGATAGAGATGATGAAAGATTTCGAGAAATTTTCAATTTATCCATGAGGAAGCAGTTATGGTTACAGATGCCTGAATGGGAAAATTTATTTATTTATTTTTATGAGTACTGGTTACTCGATTGATCTTATTAATGGTGGTCTAATTCTAGAAATATTAAATGTTAAAGCAAGGTTTTCTTTGCAAAATTGAGAAATTTAAAAATGTGATAGCGAATGGTAATCTAAATGAGCTCAGAGTGAGTTTACTTCTGATATTGAATTCCAGGTCAGACATGATTCTTGTTGTTGTTATTTCAGAATAAAATTTACATATTGACGAATCTAGAACTTATGCAGAAGTCTTGGTGTGGGGCTCTGTAGTAACATGTCTATTCATCTAAAAATAATGAAATATATAGTTATGTGGGTAGATGTTTTGGTGATTGAGTATGTATCGCGATAATTTTTGAGTTTATGTTCAGACATTTATTTGTTAGCAAGTAATCTGAAATCCAGTGTACTCAAAACTAATACGGCTAGTAGTGGAATGGGAGTGATGACGAGATAGAGTTACCATAAGTTTCATATTGGGATTGTCATAATCTCCGAAAAGAAAGGTGTTAATTGGATTGTGGTTGATTGTTTAGCAAAGACCCGTGTGATTATTTCAGTTGTGTAAAGTTCTTATTCGATGGATTACCGAGAATAGGTGTGTCGGAGAGAGTAATTCTGATTTTAATGATGCATTCTGACACTATGTATTAAATTTTAAAGGTTATTGGAAAAGAGATATACGAGAGTAAATCAATTTATGATTATGGAAAGTTAGTGAGAATGTTTCATGAAAATTGGAAACTACTTCACCTAGTAAGATTTTTGGGGATGAAAATCCCTAAAGGGGGAGAGTTGTAATAGCCCTAATTAGGGCCTAAATGGAACAGTGGTTTCAAAAACCACAAATCCAAAGTAGAAAAATTCATTGCAATTAAGTTTTAAAGTTTATAGGGTAATAGAATTATCATGTGAAATTTTCGTTAAGAAATTTTATCGATCGGGTGTCTAATTTGGCAATTAGGATTAAACTGTCAAAGGTGAAAAATGTGTGTTCTAATTCATAAAGGTACTTGATTGGAATGGGTTTTTAAAGTGGAGGTCCTTAAATGGCAATTAGGCCATTATAACTTGGTTTGGACAAAAATACCCTAAGATTGACAAAATACCAAGGGTTTTTAATGAAGGGCATTTTGGTCATTAGGTAAATAAAAGAATAAAATGGGAAAATAAGGCAAAAATGCTATCATATTCTTCATGGTAAGGCCCAACCTCTCATGTCCTCCATGGCTAGGGTTTGTTCAAGCTTTCCAAGATTAATAGTAACTGATTCCTAGCCTCGTTTTTAATGCTCTTTACATTTTTGAGATCCTAGTAACTCGGTTTAGTTATTTCTACCTTTATTTTGAGTTAGGGTTTGAGTTCAAAAATTTACCCATGTTGAATAATTGTGTATTTTGATGATTAAAGGTAGATTATGCATGCCTATGATAAGAGAAACGAGTTTTACTAGGTGATTTTCGATGAAACCGAATAAAAGGGGCTAAATTGTAAAAGTTAAAAATTGGTCATAAGCATGTGATTTAGTGAGAAATGTAGACTTCCATAGTTATGAAAATGATTCGGCTAGGTCCAAAATACAAGGAAATTGAATAAAAATCAATTTACGAGCATAGGGGCAAAAGCATAATTTTCATAAAGTCTAGGGGCAAAAATGTAAATTTTGTCGAATTATAAAATTTGGTCAATTTGAATTGATTATTGAATAAATGGGTTGAATGTGTTGATATAGATTGGCAAAAATGAAATTCGGACTTAAAACGAGAAAAGGAAAAGGGTTTCGAACTAAAGTGCAATAATTCGATATTTTGAACTGAGGTAAGTTTGTATGTAAATAATTCATTGTTTTTATTTGTGTCATAATATTTTAAATGCATATTATGAAGCATTATTGGTGAAATTTATGAGTTGGAAATTTATGGAAAGTGGAGTTCCCGATTGAACCTTTGGAAAACGAAAGATACGAATAATGTGTAGCTAGGTCACATGTGTGGTTCCGAGGTTAGGACACCATGTGTACAAGAGAGCTACAAGATACTATGTGGTAGCTAGGTCACATGTGTAATATTGTGTGTATACCATGTGTACAAGAGAGCTACAAGATACTATGTGGTAGCTAGGTCACATGTGTAATATTGTGTGTATACCATGTGTACAAGAGAGCTGGAAGATGATAGTTTCATATGTAGCTAGGTCACATGAGTAATACTGGGTGTATACCATGTGTACATGAGAGCTACGGATGAAAGATAGCTAGGTCACACGCATGGTACCGAGGGTACATTATGTGGACACGAGAGCTATATTATTTGTAGCTAGGTCGCATGTGTGGTTTCGAGTGTTGGACACCATGTAGACACGAGAGCTACAGGACTAAGTAACTAGGTCACATGTGCGGTTCCGAGTGTTAGACACCATGTAGACACGAAAGCTATGGGATTTGATGGCTAGGTCACCTCGGTGATATCGAGAGTTTACCATGTGTACACGAGAGCTAGATTATGTGTTGGTGGAGCTATGTGTTGAAACCACCGAGTATCAAATGTTTTTTCGAAGGGTTTTGTAACACCCCTATCACGTAACCCTCACCGGAATAGGACGGGGCGTTACCAGATATTTAGAACAGATCAGAATAGAATATTCACCGATTTCTAAATTCACACAACATCACTAATCAATAACATGATATAAAATATCAGAATTAACTTCATTCATCATTAGGGACTAAACTGAAAACAGGCAAAAGATATGAAGAACCTTAAGAAAATTTTTGAATTAGGGCCACACGGCTGTGTGCCTCACACGGTCGTGCCCTAACCTTAACTCTGGCCGTGGACGACACTGCCAGTCTCAGCACGGTCACCGGACACACCCGTGTGTCCAGCCAGTAGGTAACATGCCAAAAACCACACGGTCACCAGACACGCCCGTGTGTCTAGCCCATGTGCAAAACTAACCAAAACATTTCAAATGCAGGGGTCACACAGTCGAGTCACACACCCGTGTGCTCTGACCGTGTGGCACAAAATAGGCTTGGTTTAAGCCAATTTGCCAACCATAATAAGGGTTATTCCTACAAGTATAAATGAGTAATAATCATGCCACAATTTCAACTCAATTCAATGCTTTAAAACACACCACCACATGATTAAATTATTCATATACACATTCATATTCATTATCATACCAAGCATGCCAATATTCCAAACTAAGTTCATATCCAACACATGAAACATATCTCTTTTATACCACGTCCAAACCTTACCATTTCTTCATATTGGTATGTTTCAAAATGACCAAATCAATTAGATCAAAAGACCATCATGAACTTACATAATTTGGCATCACAAGCATAAGCCAAAATCAAACAAAAACATATCATTTGCCATCCAATTCACATAGCATTACAAGCCAACATATTCAAGCTTACATAAGGACACTCTAGCCTATACATGCTATACTTAGACTTTATACAATCAAAAGGTACCGAAACAAGCTCGATAGTGTAGTGACAATCATTGACTATCCCCGAGCCTTCAGTAGCTACGATATTTGTAAAACAGTTGAAAGAACAAACATAGTAAGCTACTAGGAGCTTAGTAAGCCAAATACATCATATGCATTTCATGAACAAAATTCCGTAGCATATCTTACAAAACAGACACTCATTTGTAGCAGAAGTCTATTTCATACAGCATAGCCTTCATACTCAAAAATTCAGTACAGGACAGACGTACCTAAGTCAGATATATAGATTGTGTACTCATTCATTTCTCAAAACTTCTCATCGTTTCATTCAAAATCGTTATAGAAATTGTAAAGGCCTTATACAATGCCGACGTCCCCGACGTGGTCTTACATGTTATTCAATATCAATGCCACTATCCCGGACAGGGTCTTACATGAAACATATACGATGCCAGTGTCCCAGACACGGTCTTATAAGAAATTTTCAAATCAATGCCTACGTCCCGGACGAGGTCTTACATGATGTCATTTTATTATTTCTCATTCAAAATAACTCGAAAATACACGTCAGGCTCTCATGGCCATCCAAATACAGTTTATAAAACAAGAATTTATAACAGACATTAATATAACGTATATTTGTATTTTGACTTACCTCGTATGGAATTAACGGATTTGAGTCGACTATTCAACAAATTTGGACTTTCCTCGATCTAAGTCTGTTTTTCTTTGTTCTTGATCCAAACAAATTCAGATTCAGCCATTGAATATTCCATTTCATTCAATTCAATCCATATACACTTATTTAGGCATTTTACATTTTAGCCCTCACATTTTCACATTTTAACAAATTAGTCCTAAATACATATATAAACAAATTCAACAAATTTAATCACAAAATAACATAACCAACTTTTAATACTAATCAAATAAGCCCATATAACACATTTATTTCGCAAATTAGTCCTCCCAAAGTCTCATTTTCACAATTTAGCCCATATAGCTCAAATTCATCAAAATCTCATGGCAACACATATTTATTCAACACCTATCCATCATTATTCATTCAATTTATCTACAAAACTTCAAATATCAACAATGGAACTATTCACAAACTTCATCAAAAACAGAAATTGAGACATGGGCATGGAGGAATATGAAGCAACGATCACAGAAACATAGAAATTATCAAAAACCGAGCTCAAAACATACCTTGATTGAGCTTTATAAGTGCCGAACAAACAAATGCATAAACCTTTTTATTTTTCTTTTAAAAATCGGCAAGAACATGAATGAATGATTTAATTTCATGCTTTTAATTTATTAAAACATTATTAATAATTAAATTCCCATTTTACCCTTCATTTAAAAACATACAAAGCATATACATTAAGGTCATTTATGACCACTTAAACATTGCCACATAAGGCCACCATTATTTGAAAGCCATTTCAATCGAACACTAGGAAATTTAGCATACTAATTTTTATCACATATACAATTTAGTCCTTTTTCACAATTAAGCACAGAGACAGACAAATTATTTCACAGAAATTTCACAGATGCAGATTCATATATCACAGACACATAAAATAATATCAGAACATTTTCCAGACTCGGGCATGTGGTCCTGAAACCATTATTCTGACTAGGATCCAAATCGGGCTGTTACAGGTTCAACGGGAAAAGCTTACTAAAAGAGACTTGTGAGGTGATGTGGTGTGTAAATGCAGGTGTATACATATGAGCAATGTGCTCAAAATGTGATTGAACTTGTGGTAAGGTTGATATAGTGTAAGTTCTAACATGAATACTTGGAAATATTGATGATGATTATCCACTGGAATGGCTAATATTGAGCATGATTGGTGTCATGTGTTCATAAATGAAAATAATATAAGAAAACATGGAAGGGTAAAATTTTCAATAAAACAGTTTGAAACAACAGTAGTTATGTGATTTTGAAAAATCACCAAAAATGATGGAAATTGAACTAGAGTCTGAATGAGTTATGAAATTAAATCTCATTGAGTCTATTTTCACATAAAAGAAACAGTGTGAGCAAATGATTTATATATTATGAGATATATAAATTATAGTGGGACAAGGTCAGAATGGGTTTGGAAATCCCCTATTCCAAATTTGGAAAATCATTAAAAATTGTACAAAAATAATTTTGAGATATGATTTATATGCTTGAATTCGTAAATTAGTCTACTTTCAAAAGAAAAAACGATAATGTATTTCAAATTTTTTACGATGAGATAATTAAATTTTAGTGAAGAGGGTTTGTAACCGTCAGGTAACGAAACAAGGAAGACTTTAATGAATAATTTGTATTGATTGGTTGAACCAAAAATTCTGGAAATTTTATACTAAGAAGATATGTGAGTCTAGTTTCGGGGAAAATTAGCAGATCTAAATTTAGAGTCCTGTAGCTCTAGATAAAAATAATTTAGTGACTATGGTGCGTGTAAACAGCTTAGGGTGGACATTGACAAGAGTAAAAAGCGGAAACTATGTGCAGTTACAGCCATATTGTTTTTAGAACATAATGGGAGGTTTTATTGAAGCATGTTAATGAATTAATTATTATTTACATACTGACTTACTAAGCTATAATGCTTACTCCCTTCCTTTCCTTTTTCTTATAGTGTTTCAGATGCTAACTCGAGTTGGAGGTGGCCGGTGATTCAATCACACTATCAAGCTACGAATAGTATCAAAAGATTCCCAGTATTTATAATTTTATGGCATATCTAGGGAATTGAATATATGTGTGTATATGTTATTGAGTTGGCCTAAGTCAATGGAAATTTTATTGTTGTATAAGGCCATTTGAAATGGCTAATAATAGCTATGTTATAAGTCATATTGATGCATTACATGAATGAGTATGTTTGCATATGGGTGAATGAATTTGTATATGATATGCACTTGATAAATGTGTCCTGTGAATGGTCATGCAAGTGTATGTTGGGTGGGTTAGAGTAAGGGTGGTAATGTAAGTTGTAGGTGGTTAATGGCAATGTAAGGGTGATGTGGTACATTAAACTTATGTCATTTGAGTAATGAATTTATGCCTCAATGGTGGCTACTTGGAGGCCTAAATATGTCATGTTGTGTATTGATGAAATTGGCCTAAGTGTATAAGTGATTTTGAATGGCAAAAAGGCTTGGTAAATAGCCTCAACTGCATCCACATGGCATAGGACACGGCCATGTGCCTTGGCCGTGTGACCTTGAATGTGTGTTGATGTCATAAATAGAGAGTTACACAAGTGAAGGACACGGGCTGACCCACACAGACGTGTAACCCTCCAAAACAAGAAAATTTCCTAAGTGTCTCAAAAGTATTAAAGAGTTATCGTTTAGTCTCGAATGGTTCCCAAAGTATGTTCCGGGCCTCGTAGGCCCATTTTAGGGACTTAATGATATAGTTTGGAAAGTTTTAAATTGGAGTGAAGTTTTATGGCTCGATAATGTATGATTGATTGTGTTATCGTCCGGTAATTCCTCGTATTCGGTTCTAGTGATGAATCCGGGTAAGAGGTGTTACAACTAGGCTTTAAAATGTCAAAATTAATGAGTAATTAAAAGGGCAATTTGGTAAATTAGATAAAAGAAGTTAAAAATCATTTTAATTTCATCTTCTTCTTCATTAATTGAAATCGAGCCCTAAGAAACCATGGGAGGGAGCTTCGGCTAACTTTGAGTCTCTATTTAGGTGAGTAAATTCCATCTGTTTTTAGTGATTTTTATGTTTTTGAACTCGTATTAGCTCAATCTAACTAACTCGAGGATTAGTTTTAAAACTGTCAAATGTCATGGATTGTGTCATTGATGATTTTGATTTGTTCTTGATGTTTTATGGTAGAATATTAAGCTTGATTGCTCAATAGGACTATTTTGTAAAGTAATTTTTGTTGATTTTAATGTTC
Organism: Gossypium stocksii; assembly: GCA_020496765.1. NCBI lineage: Eukaryota > Viridiplantae > Streptophyta > Magnoliopsida > Malvales > Malvaceae > Gossypium > Gossypium stocksii. Next base: position 40,819,345 of record CM035621.1, read on the forward strand.
AAGGACTAAAATGTGAAAATAGTAAAAGTACAAGGACTTGATGCAAATTAATTTAAAAAATGGGCTATAGAATGGCATTTGAATATTCGGCTAAGCTAAAATTTGAATAAAAATGGTTAAATTGCATGTTTTGAGCTAGGACTAAATTGCATAAAACTGAAATATTGGGGGCAATTTCGTGAAATGCCAAAAAGGACTTAATTGCATAAAATGAGTTAATGTTACTGTTGGAACTAGTTAATTGAATGAAAGTATTATTTTTAGATTAAGAACGAGTGGAAAATCGAAGAAAAGAGAAAAGTACTAAATAGTCCTTGTACCTTTGTCATTGCTGTAATTTAGTCAGGTAAGTTCTTTTAGGTTAATTTTAGTACATTTACATATGTATTATATGAACTTAGTTGCATATGTTGGATTATATTGATGTGTGTAATTTGAAATGGACATAATGAATTGAAATGCATCGATCACTAATTAAGACACTATGAGTTGTTACTGCAAATCAATCCTATAAGTTCGTGCATTTATTTATGCTTCTAATAATTCTTAGATTCTTGGTTAATATACTATTACTGAATGCTATATTATATATCAAATGAAGTTTAGTAAGCGATATCCATCGGTATACTGAATGAAGCTCAAATGAGCGTTATCTACTGATATTCTAACTAGTACTCAGATAAGCTATTAAATCTACTGAAATTTATATGCTTTCGAGCCATACCTACTGAATCTACTGAAACGTATGTGGTTTTAAGCAATATCTATTGAATCTACTGAAACGTATGTGCTTTTGAGCCATACCTACTAAATCTAATAAAACGTATGCACTTTTGAGCCATACCTACCAATCCCACTGAAATGTACGTGTAACACCCCTTACCCGTATTTGACACCAGAATAGCGTATGAGGCATTGTCGGAACATAATCACATGCAATCGTACCATGCAAGGCATAAATTTTGCATACAAATTAAAACCTTTCAATTTTCATCACCAAGTCCCTAATATGGGCCTACGAGGCCCAAAACATACTTTGAAAATGGTTCGGGACCAAACCGAAAACTTTAGAAAGTTTTAAAAAAATTTCATGCAAAACAGGGCACGCGCCCGTGTGGTACAAGGACATGCCCGTGTGGGCATGTCCTCAGCCTGTGTGAATTTATTTTTCATTTTGAACCTATATGGGTTTTCACATGGTTGAGCATGTGCCCATGTCCTAGGCCATGTCCTTCACACAGCCGAGACACACGCTTAATGTGTTGTGATATTTATGATGGTCAAGTAATATGATCGCACCTAAAAGGCAATAAAGGCAAGCGCACCTATCGAACAATAGTATAGTTTAGTGGCAAGACCGGAATGTCGAACCTACAGGAACTAAAAGTACTAGTAGTAACTTTCTTTCTATTATCTAGCCTAGAAATAAATGGGGAATTTTTTTAAACTAAAATCTAACTAAACTAAAACGCGACTGAGAGTAAATTAGGGAAAATACTTTTGGAAGACTGATTGATTTAAAACAATACCCAAGGAAGAATCCACCTAGACTTCACTTGTTATTAGACTCTGAATTAGACGATTTGTTCACTTGACTTAATATGTAGAAATCCCTAAATTATGTTAATATGTCTTTTAAGACTAAGAACAACTAACCCTAGGTTGATTAATTGAAATTTCTTTCTAATTAAAACCCCTAGTGTTGCATTAACTCGATCTATGGATTCCCTTATTAGATTTGACTCTAATTCGACAAATTTTCGTCATCCTATGTCTAGGATTACGATCAACTCCGCTTAATTGTGTTAGATCTACTCTTAGACAGGGACTTTTGCTCCACTGAATAAGCAAATTCAACTTATATTAATATCCTGAAATATTAACACAAGAATTAATAACGCAATTAAGGACAAATCAAATATTTATCATATAATTCAGATATTAATAACAAGATCTGTCTTAGGTTTCATCCCCCTCAGGTATTTAGGGGATTTAGTTCATGATTATAAAAGAAAACATCTTAAAATTGGGAAAACAACAAAACATAAAGAAAACCCAAAACCCCTAAAGGAAATTGAAGGGAGATCTTTAGCCTTGATGGAAATCCTGCTTCTAAGATGAATCAATCGGTCTTCTTTGAGTAATTCCTTGCTTTCTACTCTGTGTGTCCTTTTGTTCCTCCTCTTGGGTCTTTTTATAGACTTTGGAATGCCCAAAATACCCAAAAATTAGCTTTTTCCGTGTTAATTTGAAGTAGGGTTCGACAGGGACACTCCCATGTGAGGTTGCTCAGGTCGTGTTCAACACTGATAAATCCACACGGGCATGTGGTTTGCCAGTGTGAAAATGCCTTAGGCCATGTTAATGCTAATTTGGGCCCATTTTGTCCATTTTTGGCCCGTTCCTGGCTCTTTTCTCTTCTTTGTGCTCACCTAAGTAGAAAACATGAAATTAAAGGATTAAGAGCATCATATCCCTCGTTTCTAATGATAAATCATCCATAAATGTGCTAAGCATAGGGTAAAAATATGTGTATATTATGATTTATCAAATACCCCGACACTTAAGACTTTGCTTGTCCTCAAGCAAAATCCTCAACTTACAATCAAAATTCTCAACTTACAATCAAAATTTGTTCTTCTTAACTCATAATTCCTATTAATAATGTTTTGAACTAATTCACAAGTGACTATACATTGAGAAATCAACTAAAAGGGCATCAAAGTTTCAAACAATCCAAGTCGATCATTCTATCACAGAAACATAGGCATCTCCCCTTATCTAAGTAATCACCTTTAATTTAAAACTTAACAAGAGTTGACATCCTCACTAAAGGTTCACTGAAATCACTCAAAGTGTTTAGGGTTCAGAAATTAAGCACGCACTAGTCAATATGAAAAGTTATTACCATAGGCCTGCATGAAAATCAAATCTTCACCACTATAAATTGAGACAATACACCGATCAAAAGGTCTTAAGAGGGTTGTAACGGGCCTTTGGTTAAGGGTGTGGACACAAGCTAAAAGAGAGGGTTAGAATCGAGATTGAACTGAAAAATCACCTAGCTAGAAAAATAACTAATACTTAAAAATTCCATCATTGTATAATTCTAGAATTGAAGCTTTTCCTCATGAATAACATCGTCAAGATCAAGAGCACATAACTTCATAATAGTATGCTAAATTTTTTTTAAAGGTCAAATCAAGTAATTAAACTTTACTAACTAAGGAGGGGAACATAGCTAGATAATTATTCAACTCAAATCTCAACAAAAATGGGGATCAAAGTAATTAAGGGGATTTCAACAATAATGGGTTAGAGGTTAATACTTGAGGGTAGATCAATGGATGGTTTGTTAGGCTCAAGGGGGTTCACTAAGGATTAATTATGAAGGTAGGCTTTTATGGAGTGAGTGAGTTATACCTAGGTGCCTTTATCATCTCGGTATATCAAATCAGTGGTGTGGTCTCAACATGTATAATCGAAGCAAGTTCTAGAATAAAAAATCAATATTAACACACTCATAGCAACAATAAAAGTGAGCAAGAAAGGATATATGCTCTAAGGGCTCAAAATCTCACAAAAATTATGGCTTTTGATATCAATCCTGTGAATTTCAAACTTCAATATGATACCTAAATTTGGGGAAACAACCTAGAAAAATTTTTAATTCTCAAAAATTCAACTTATCATGCTTGATTCTCTGATGTCTTAGAGTTCGAATAATCAAAGCATAAATACCTATGTCTTAATCCAGAACATATCAATAAAATTAATGAATTAATCAGAATTTCATTCTAATAGTAATATGAGAAAGTGACTTGAGAACAAGACAAGATTCAGGGATTTTCTGATAATAAAATTAATAACCCCCCACATTTAACATGTACATTTTCCTCAATGTACAAATATAAGTAAGAATATAAGCATAAATCATAAGAGAGGGAGAGAAGTGAAACTTCCTGAATTTTTGGATGAATCCTTGGAGTAGTGAGAGCAGAGTTGGGAAGGCGGCTAATAAGATGTATGACGTACTCAGCAGAGGTGGAGGTGGGGTAGGATACTCCGGTGGTGGTAGAGGTTGGGCTCCATGATCAGAAAGCCAAATGGAGATGTGATCGTGTTGTTTGGTGTTATGGTGGTTATAGTCGTGATGGAGCAGGACATGGCAATCATGGAGGACCTTTCCCATTAGAGTTGGATTTAGGCTCTTGAGCTCTTTGACTGCGATACATCAATAGTATTTTTAGGGATAAATATTAGCATGGTTACTCATGAAGAAATAGCTATAAAGATAAAATAAAATTTCAAAATAGACTAATTATAGTTTTGTAGAACATAAAATAAAAAGAAAGATAAAGATTAAGAAACATAAAAGTAAAACTAAAAAATAAAGAAAAAATAAAAATCAATGGACTCAAAAGTCCTTATCGCCAGACAGGTCGTGAGGTTGTGGTGGTGGTGATGCGATGTGTAGGTGCTGTCAAATCTACTGTAGAGTAGCATCAATATGATCAAATCTCTAGAAGCACTGCTGCTCAAATCTAGTGAGGCACTCAGAGATGTCAATAAATAAAGCAGCCGCATGAACTGGTCGATAGATAGGCGGTGGCTAAGATGGTGGGTCCTCGTGAGGTAGAGGGGCATCATTAGTAATGTTTGCTGGGTCCTCCTGCTCGGTAGACTGAACTAAACGATACTGAGGAGGATCAAACCCACGTCGTCGCTCAATCATCCTCATATGAAGCATATTGGAGATGCCCTATGGGGACATTTGGCCGATGAGAGTGAGCTAGGATGATTGTGCCACTATGTTGAGGAGGCCGAAGTGGCGAGCTAGTCGAGTCACATAGGGATAGATGCAAATGGCTCTTCTCCTATGTTGCTCCGTCTGGTGTCGAATGGCTAGGGTGATAAAGTATGCTAGATTGAACACGTGTCTGTGCACCATGATCCATAAGAAATAAGTGTCATGAGTGTTGACAATACCGGTGCTCTCTCATCGACCTGTCAAGGTGTGGGCTAAGATGACGTGTAGGTACTGTAATGATGGAGAGAGTGCTGACAGCGTGGAGCGACTAGGATCATAAGTGGCTGAAGCAGGGACCAGGGCCCTCCAACAGGCGAAAGGGGAATAATGAATGTGGTGGTGGAGATTAGAGAAATCGTCATCATCCATGAACTCTTCGGTATAGAGGCCCAGAGCTACACGTAACTCGGGCACACTGAGTTGACGTACGAGGCCTTCGAGATGGAACTGAACTGTGCCTGGGTCATTGAACTGTGACATGACTGTCTGGAGATGTAAGGTAGAATAGAGCTCTAGAGTGAGCTCGAGGTATGTTGGCCATCTTAGGGATTTAATGATATGAGATAAGAAAGTTTTAAACTAGAGCGAAGTTTATGGCTTGATAATATACGGTTGGTTGTGTTATTTTCCGGTAATACCTCGTATCCTATTCCGGTGTTGAACATGGGTAAGGGGTGTTACAATTCATCATGCATATACACAATCATTCACTCATCACATTATCCACATATTGATTTCATGCTATTATTCCTCCCACATAGGCAAGCAACTCATTCATGAAAGACCTCATCATATATTTATAACACCACCAATGTTAGCCACATCACATGGCCTTATACAAAATGTAACACCAATTAACATAGGCTCACATATTTAGCCCAACAATTATGACACTTACAAAATGACCAAGTTTCTATACATGTCATAATTCAATGTAAAATTTTAAAATGCCAAAAAGTGTAGATAGTGTGAGTGATCCTCCGAAGATTTCCATATCTCGAGCTGACTTGGCGACACTATAAAATAAGGAAAAAGAGAGGGGAGTAAGCTTTAAGCTTAGTAAGTCTATATGTAAACAATAAACAACATAACACATACTTATCAATCAATAACATAACATACTAAACATGAACCCTTCAAATTCTTGTAATTGCACTTACTCATTTCACACCTTACCAAAGTTCACACATAGCAAAATATTGCTCACGAGTACATGCACTTATAGCTTTGCACTTATCACCACATTGTCACATGAAAATTTCACTTAGTGAATCTTCACGATGAACACTTCGAAATAATAATAATAGACATACGGTGGTTCGCACTTAACCCACCAATAATCACATGTACCCGGTGGTATCGCACATAGCCTACCAATAATCACATTTACAGGGTGGCATTGCACATAGCCCACCAATCATCATAGATTCACAGTGGTTCACACTTAGCCCACCAATAATCACAAATTTACGGTGATTCATCCATATTTCTTCTTATTATTTATTCCAAAGGCTCATCTGGGGATTTCCTCACATTTCATCCTTTTAACAATTGTCAATACTATTCTCTCATATTTCACATAAAGCATCAACATATAAAAACATAAGTACCAAGGATTTATCATTTACATATAAACTTACCTCGGTACAAAATATGTCAATTTGCAAATTAGTCCGAAACCTTGCCTTTGCCTCGGTCAAGGTCGATTCCACGTTCTTCTTGATCTATAATGACACATTTAACTTATTTAATACACATATTACTCAAATTAGTCCAAAATATTCCTATGGTAAAATTTACAATTTAGCCCCTAACTTTATCAATTTTTATACTTTAGTCCCTAGGCTCAGAAAAATGAAATGTATTCATCTTTCACACACCTAAGCCTAGCTGAACCATATTCTCTCTTATAGTTATTTCACATTTTATACACAAATTTCACAACTTTTATAATTTGGTCTTTTTTATCAATCTCACCAAAAATCATCTAGTAAAAGTTGTTTATCACATATCAAAATTTCATATTCTACCATTAGACATCAAAATACTTGCATGACATCCATAGGTAAAATTTTAAACATAAACCCTAGCTCAAAATAGTGGTTGAAATAGCTAAATCAAGCTACGAGGATTTCAAAAATACGAAGAACATTAAAAACGGGGCTTGGAGTCACTTACTTTGAGCTTGAAATGATGATAAAACCTAGCTATGGAGTCCTTGTAAAATTAGGCCAAGGTAAGTGAAGATGACACAAATTTTGACTTATTTTCCCTTTTTAATTCATTAAATAACCAAATGACCAAAATGCCCCTAAGTCCCTTGAGATTTTTTTCCTTCCATGTCCATTTTTGTCCATAAAAAAGTAAAATGGTCTAATTACTAAAGAAAGACCTCTAATTTAAAATCTATTTCAATCAAGTACCTTTATAGATTGAAACACACATTTTTCACTATTGCAATTTAGTCCAACTAACCAAATTGGACACCCAATCAATAAAATGTTTCAACCAAAATTTCATACAAGCATTTAATCACTAAATAAAACTTAAAACTCAATTACTATAATTATTTTAATCTCGAATTCGTGGTTTCAGAACCACTGTTCCATTTAAGCTCTAATTTGGGCTGTTACAGTATGTGTTATCAAGCCTTACCTACTGATTCTATTGAAAGTATGCTTTATCGAGCCATACCTAATGATTCTACTGAAAGTAGCTCAAATGAGCAAATTTTACTGTTATACTGATGCGAAGCTCAAATGAACAAATTCTACTATTATACTGAATGGAGCTCAAATGAGTAAAATTTATAGATATATTGAAATAAAGCTCAATCAAACAAAGTCCACTGAGCATACTGAACTACTGAATTGGTTGTAATGACTATTAAAGGTTGTATATATTGGGAATCTCTATGTTAATATTGGTTGATGCTACGTTCGATCGGAAAGTTTTATTGAATTATAAAACGAACTTACTAAGCTTCATTCGAGCTTGGATTTGGTTCATTTTGTAGATTACGCTTTGAAAACTAAGAAGATAGGGTCAACGTCAAAGATCACTTTATTCGGGAACCTTGGTAGATTTTAATTCTCGATTTTGGTATATAGCATGTATTAGGACCCTATATATAACATATTTCAATTACTTAGTTTGAGTAAGAAGTTATGTTATGATGTGTTTTGAATGACTTGTGAGAATCTACAAGTTACTAAATGGTGCTTAAAAGTATGAAATGCTAGGTTATGTGATAACTCAAAGTTTATAACACAATGGTTGTTATGGTATGTATATATAATGTACTTGAGTTGCAAATTGGAAGTGGAATGAGATTTAATGTATTGAGATGTTAATGATAACACTTTGGCTGACATAGTGGTTGAGTTTATTGACATGTTTGATTGTGGTTGAAGTTAGTTTTGGTTTATGTAATTGTGTGATTGAATGTGTTTTAGGTGCTTAAGCATATGGGTGAAAATTAAGCTTGGAATTGGACATTTTGGGCACACACGGCTTGTGACACGAGCTATCACACAGTCGTGTGAAGCACACGAAAGACCTATAGAGGTGTGTGCCCAGAGTGTGTGCAAAAGCAGTATAGGTACAGTTTTCACTTGGGCAGAGACACGATCCGCGACACGACTACGTGAGGGAATTTCAATTGTTACATGGGCTGACACACAGCTTGTGATACAACTGTGTGATCCAAATAAGAGAGTTACACAATCCATGCACACGGGCGTGTCGACTAGTCACACGGCCATGTTAGAGCCACACGGGCTGCGCTCTGTCATGCGGCCGTGTGACCCCTGACTTGAAAATTTTCAATTTCTTCTTAAATGTTTTGATTTGTTTTGAATTGCTCCCTAAGTGTAACGACCCCAAATTCTCGAGTCAACGTTTGAGTGTTGACCTAGGTTGGCGATGGATAAATTTATTTTTGGATTGGGTTCTTATTGGATTAATTTAGGTGAATTTTGGACTTTTTCTATAAGAAATTAAGGATGTTGGGAAGCTTGTGTGAAGTAGGGGAAGATGGATGGCTAATATGGTGATTTTACCATTTTTGAATAAAAATCTTCTCCCAATTAATGAGAAAAGATGGTTTGATATATTAAGGGATGGGATAAATTAGATTTGTCCCTATTTTTGCCTATATTATAATCACCCTCTTGTTTTTTCTTTTTACATCTCTTTATTTTATTTTATTTTTTCTTCTTTTCTCCATCTATTTTTATGCTTAGAAAGTTTTGTAAAGGGAGAGAGATTTGAGTGAGTTCTCACCATTTTTTTTCATCCTCCAAATCTCAAAAAAGGTAAGAGTCTTGATCTATTTTTTTTCTTTTAAAAAAGTTCCATGGAAGAAAAAAAATATCTATGTTCTTCAAGGGTGGAGGTGGAGGTTTTTGGGTGTTTGGAAGGGTTTGAGTTTAAGGAAGTCTCTACCCATCTTTTCATATTTTATTTATTTCTTTATTTGAAGTATGCATTTTTACATCCTATCAAATCTTATTTTTGTGGGAAATCTTGTGTGTTACATGGTTATTAGTGAAAGAGGGTGGTGAATCTTCTAAAGCTAAGGGTAAAGGCAATGTGGTGGAGAGCTAGGCAAGAAACTTTGTTGGTGTTCTTACATCAAGGTGGTATCCTCTGACTCTCCTATACTTCTTGATAAGTCATAAATATGATGCTTGTGTGATAATGAATGTATGTTATATGTCTTTGGGTGGAAATCTTGTTTGGATGTTTTGAAATAAAGCTAAAAACTTTGTTGTGAAATATGCTAGAAATAGGTTATTACATGAATAGTAAGTTCAAAAATTCACCATAAATTCTGTAAAAATAATTAACAAGTTATCTATACATCATTGTATCCATGAGTCAATCTAGTTTTGTTTAGAATAAACAAAGATTAATTTCAATTTTTATTTTAAAATATATGAAATTTTGAGTGTTGAAAGTTCATAAAAATCTGGAAGCTGAATTCTTATAAAACAGATTTAGCAGTGACTTTGAAAAATCACCAAAAAATTCATAAGATAAAATAGAAAATGATCCTTATATCTTTATAACTGCACAGAAGTCTAGTTTCGTTTAAAACAAATGATGCTCAATTTAGAGTTATATATTAAGAGTTATTAATTTTTGAATGAGTAAAGGTCAAAATGTTAAGGTAGCAGACTATTACATCTCTTTAGTTAATATTTTGGCTGGAATGATAAGCAAGTTGAAACGAGTATGAGACTCGAATGCCATGGTTGTGTTTTTTTGCGATTATATGTTTGATTCTTTGTTTGCGCTCAACCTTCAGGCTCTAACCTAACTAGCGGCCATGAGTGGCGCTCAGGATTATCCTACAAACACCCAAGATTATTTGACTAGTGGCCATAAGTGGCGTTGGACTATTCGAATACCCAATTATTTGAGTAGTATGTGCAATCTAACAAGTTTGAAAAGTTTGATATACAAGCGATTTGGTTATGTAGATTTAATGACTCATGATTTAATTATTCAATACTCATGTCATGTTTCTATGTAAACATTTGATTTGCATGCTTATATTTATGAATTGCTTGAAGGATGGTAGATTTATTGTGTACCATTGAGCTTGTAAAGCTCAGCCTTTGAATTGTTTTAATGTTAAGGTTTGTAGACTTTTTTTCGTGTCCGAGGAACATCATCAACGAGAGACTCCTAGCATCACGTATTTAGAGTACAATAACTTATCTATTAGTGGGCATTGTATTCCTAAGGCCTTATTTGTATTTTTTTTATAGGTTTGTAACTCACTTATCATTTTTTCTTGTTTTGACTATTTTGATATACGATGATATTGGAGCTCCACATAGTTTGTGTAACTACTTTTATTGCTATTTTCAGTATAACTATGTATGGTATTTTCTCTTATATAAAATGTATTTCAATGTTTTAAAATTATTTGAAAATTTTGTTGGGTTACTCTGGTGACCTACTATAGCGCCTTAGTATTCGAGTACTCCGTATTCGAGATTAAGGCGTTACATTAGTGGTATCAGAGCCAGGTTTAGTCAATTCTACGACCAGCTGGTCAGTTGTAGTAAGACTAAAAATCTAATGATGCTTTCTCTTTTCTGTTTCACCTTTAGATTCAACATGCCTGAAGATTCAAATCGTAGCCATGAGGCTAGGGAGGAGAGCCATGCTTCTCCAATGGATGATACAGGAGATGAGTTTGTCTTGAACACTGACGACTTTGACATTCCAATGGGTCCGGGCGTGGATGAGACAGCTTACTTCCAGAATCTTAATTTTGTGTTGCATTGTATCCTTTGAGCGATCCCGAGGGTTTAGCATACCCCACCTGCTCCACCACCATCTGTTGTTCTTCAAGAGACTCCGATAGAGAGATTTTGCAGATGTAAGGAGAGGACTTTTATGGCACCAACGAGGATGACCAGATAGCTATTGATCAGTGGTTAAGGGACATACTAAGGACTTTGTAGCCGCTCCGTTTTACCCCTGAGGGTAACTTAGAGTGCATCATCTCGTTGTTGAAAGGTGATGCATATGATTGGTGGGAGACAATCGAGATGGCTTTGTAGCCAGAGCAGCTGACGTGGGATCAATTCTTGTCTAAGTTCAGAGGAAAGTACATTGGTCAGGTATGTATGGATGACTTGAGGATGCAATTTTCATGACTATTCTAGGGCAACCGATCGATGTATGAGTACGAGAGGGACTGTCTACGATTGAATCGTTTTGCTTTTGTGTTAGTGGCTTCTAAGAGTCATAGGTGCAGGAGATTTCGTGAGGTGTTGTACCTTGATATTCACACTTATTTGGCAGTAGACCCACCTGAGGTATTTTTAGAATTGGTACGGCAAGCTAAAGTTGTAGAAAGGGTTCTAAGTATAAGATTGAGCTCATCAAACAAGTCTAGTATCCAGAGTAAGAGGGCTTCTAACATTGCATGTCCGTCTCAAATAGCAGCCAAGAGGATTCGGGATTCTACAGGATTCAAGAGAGCTCCATCGACACAGTCTTAAAGATCAGGTCAAGGGTCAAGACCTGGGGCTCGTAGGAGACTATTGACTTCCTCGTCCCTAGTGAGTTCAGGAGGATCAATCAGGACCTTGACTTTTTTACTTTGTAATTTCTGTGGCTGGAGACATCCCGGTAAGTGTTATTAGAGGACTAGAGCCTGTTTCTAGTATGGGTCCACCGAGCATTTTGTCAAAGATTGCCCTAGAGCTAGCGGTGTTTCGCCTGCTCAAACTCAGATATCAGCACCTTTTTTTCAACGTAGTAAAGGGTCAACTCATGGTGGTGATAATGTCACTTCAAGCCGGCAAAGTAGATGTAACACCCTTTACCCGTGTTCAATGCCGAAATACGATACGAGGCATTATTGGAGTAAAACAGATATAATCCTACTAAACCGAGGCATAAATTTTACGTCTAAATTAAAACCCTTTAATTATTCATCATTCATTCAATCAACGCAATCATGCATATAATAATTTTCATCATCATAAACATATAACTTAAATAATATTAACTAACATCGATAACTTTATACAAAATGAGATATCAAATATTAAATAACAATATTTTAGGCCATACTAATATGATATACAACAATGTAACTAAGTCTTCTATACATGTCATAGTTCGAAATATTGATTTCAAAATACCAAAAAAGAGTGTTGATAGTGTAGATGAATCTCCGACAATCCCCAAATCACGAGCTGACGTGATAACACTATAAGATAAGAAAAGGAAAATAAAATAAAATAAGAATATAACTTAATAAGGAAGTATGTAAATAATAAAAAATATTAAATATATATTTAAAGTATGTTTTCACAATTATACAATTATAACCACACATGAATCCACCATTTATTCAAGTTTAGAACAAGCTGTTGATTTGAGTCATAGTCACTAAATTATTTTTATCTGGAGCTCCAGAACTCCAAATTAAAATCCAAAAATTTTCCCCAAAACTAGACTCATATGAATTCTTACCATAAAATTTTTTAGAATTTTTGATTTGTCCAATTGGTACAGTTTATTCATTAAAGTCTCCCCTATTTTGCTATTTGATAGTTCTGACTACTCTTCACTAAAATTTATTTATCTCCTTGTACAGAATTCAAATGATGTTCTTGTTTATTTCTTATGAAAATAGACTCATTAAGGAATCTAAATATAAATTATGTCCTATACTTATTTTTTTACAATTATTAATGTCAGAATAGGGGATTCCAAAATCATTTTGAACCTGTCTAACAAGAATCTAAATATCTCAGAATATAGAATTCCTTTACTTGCTCTGTTTTTTTTTATATGAAAATATACTCAATAAACTTTAATTCCATATCTCACAAAAATTCTAATTCAATTTATACTATTTTTTGTGATTTTTCAAATTCACCCCACTGCTGCTGTCCCAAACTGTTTTTATTTCAAATTTCACTTTGTCCATAATTTCCTTGTGTCAATTTTCAAGGTAATACTTACCCACATAAAACTAACCGAAGTTCGATCATTTTTCGAGCACATTGCTTACAATACATATATTCACACCCCTATACTTATCATAGATTTTCACACAAAATTTCACTTAGTACATTTTCCCGTTGAACATTTCGGAGTAATACAGATATTCGGTGGTTTCAAACTCAGCCCACCACATATGTAATCTTGCTCTCTTGTACATACGGTGAACACTTAGTACTGGAAACACAAAATTTTATATACTTTCTCATACCCTTTTTGACTTAAAATCATGCTATTCCGGTTAAATTCTTGTCGGAAAATAATTAAATATTATAAAATAATTAAATTGTGTTAAAAATATGAACATGATGAATTTTTATTAATTTTATAGTTAATTTTGATTAAATTTGGTTATTTTTGACAAAATTGCACAAATGGCGAAAAATGGCCCAGTGGACACTGCGAGAAGAACAAAACTGAGAAGTAATTTGGAGTATCGAGGCGAACTAATTTCCAGCCCAAGACGGTCCAGAAATGTGTATTAATTCCTAATTAAATTAATTTTAATTTATTCCCTATTTAATTTGGGATAAATAAATTAATTTTAGTTAATTATGGAGAAAGGGCCCAGTTGAACCGCACTGGTCGAACAGAATGGAGTGAGCCGAACCAGCCACTAATTGGGCTGACCAGAACCATCCATAAGCTGACCCAAATCAGCATTTTATCTGATTAAATATGCTTGCAAAAAGGCCCTTGAAGAACCTCCAATTTGCATTCAAACCCCACCTTTATTTTAGGCTTTGTAGATTTTCCCCAGCCTATTTTTAGCAAGGTTGAAAGCTTCAACCTTGCCATGTGTGTGGCCAGCCATAAGGGGGCTCTTTGGCTACTGGAACTTTCTATTTTTAGCAGCCACAATCAGTAATAAAAGCCACTCCTTGCTGATCATTTCACTCATCCCTCATTCCACAACATTCTCTCATTCTCTCTTCTCCTCTCCACTCTCTTTTCTCTCCATTTTTCCATCCCATTTTCCTATAGTCTTGTGCCGATTTCTCCTCTTGGAAAAGAGGTATTTTCCCAGCCATTTTGGGCAGCAAGAAAGTGTTCGTAGAAGCCTTGACCGGTGAGGACAACGAAGACGAAGAACGGAGCAATCAGTCAAGCCACGGAGAAACACCGGATTTGACTTCTTGTTCGCTATCTTTTTAATTTTTGTTGTTTTTATGATGAACATATCTATGAATATTATTGTTGTTGAAATGGTTATTTTAATCAATTTAGCTTGAATTTAATTCGTGTTGGGTTGATTATATTTTGCCTACTTGAATTATTAAAATAGTGTTTATGCTGTTATAGGCCTCGGTAAAAATACTTGATTAAGTAAAATCATGCCTAAGTTATTCTGGCATTAAATTTGTTAGATAACTAATGAATTAATTGTTTAAATGGATTGAAATTGTAGTTAATGGACACAGTACTTAATCAGTGCATGTTTAATTATTCTAAGGTAGCTAAAATTTAAATTAGCATTGTATTTGGCAATACATATGCCTTGCATAACTTGCAAGATTGTTGTGATTAAATTGTTTGTTACTTCACATAATGTTTTATATGTTTATTAAATTGAGCTAATTGTTTGAATTGACATGGGAACATGAAAGAGATTAATTGAATTTAATAAGTATGTATGAGTAGTAGTTAGCAATTTTTCCGAGTTGCCATGAATTTATTCGTAACAGCATAAGCATGAATTTAATAATTCTAAGTTAAAAAGATGTAATTAATCCAACACAATTAGATCATCTTGATTAAATCTTTTTAAAATCGTGCATTAGAACTCTTTTATTTTATTTAAATTGTTTACTTAGTTTTAATATCTTAGTTTATAAATCCACTTTTCAAACGAAAATTATTTTTCTCACCAAAGTGTTTTTAAATTAAATTCATAAATATTCCTTTTTCCAGTCCCTATGGGTACGATAACTCGACATTTACTTGTCACTTTATTATTTGTTACGACTGTGTACACTTGCACATTTCCGCCATTCCAAGTTTTTGGCGCCATTGCCGGGGACTGTTTTAAAAAAAATATTATTTGTGAATTTATTTTTACATTTTGGTTCATTTATTTTCCTGTTCAATTTTACTTAATTAATTTTTCTTTGATTATTTCAGATGTTTATGGGTATTGACCGAATTATCGACTTACTCCCTGTGGACCCTGAGATAGAACGAACCTTTCGACAATGAAAAAGACAAGCAAACCAAAGAAGGACCGAAGAGATGAATTTTGAGAATATCAACCAAGGAAATGGAGCAAACCTTGCTCAAAATCCTATCCTTATTGCTGATGATAGGGATAGAGCTTTACGACAATATGCCGTGCCAGTGTTCAATGATCTTAATCCAGGTATTAGAAGACCCGAGATCGAGGCACAACAATTTGAACAGAAGCCAGTCATGTTCCAGATGCTTCAGACAGTAGGCCAATTTAGTGGAATGCCTACCGAAGATCCTCATCTTCATTTAAGGCTGTTTATGGAGGTGAGTGACTCTTTCAAGCTAGCTGGAGTACCTGAAGATGCACTATGATTAAAGCTGCTCCCGTACTCGCTGAGGGACAGAGCTCGAGCCTGGTTGAACTCAGTGCCACTGAACTCAATTTCCACATGGCAAGAGTTAGCCGAGAGATTCCTCATGAAGTATTTCCCGCCAAGCAAGAACGCTAAATTGAGGAATGAGATCACTACTTTCCAACAAATGGATAACGAATACTTGTATGAGGCATGGGAAAGATATAAAGAATTATTATGAAAATGCCCTCACCGTGGAATCCCACATTGCATCCAACTTGAGACATTTTATAATGGTCTCAACGCTCACACAAGGATGGTAGTGGATGCCTCTGCTAATGGTGCTCTCATTGCTAAGCCTTACAATGAGGCTTACGAAATCATCGAGAGGATCGCTAGTAAAAACTATCAGTGGCCAACTAATCGAGCAACGCCAAGAAGATGAGTCACTAGAATCCATGAAGTGGACGCCCTCACTTCACTCCCATCTTAAGTATCTTCGATATCTTCAATGTTAAAGAATCTTACCACTAATGGGTCTAACAATTTTGCAACACAGCCACCTAACCAACATGAGAATATAGCCTGTGTCTATTTTGGGGAGGGACATTTATTTGAAGAATGTCCATCAAACCCAGAATCTATATACTACATGGGTAACCCGAACCAAAATCGAGGAAGGCAAGGGCTGCATTCCAACTTTTACAACCCATTGTGGTGAAATCACCCCAATCTTTCCTGGAGTAACCAAGGGGCTGGGGGCAGTAACAACAACGCCCAACCTAGACCGACCCAACTACCTAGTTTTTCACAGCAAGTTCAGAAACTAGTTCAAGCTGAATCATCCAATAGCTTAGAGAACCTACTGAAGGCTTACATGGCGAAGAATGACGCACTGATTCAAAGCCAAGCTACTACATTGAAGAGTTTGGAGAACCAGATGGGCCAGCTTGCAACTGAACTCAGGAACCGTCCACAAGGTGCTCTACCTAGTCATACAAGAATCCGAGAAATCTAGGGAAGGAACACTATAAAGCACTAACATTGAGGAGTGGAAAGACAATAGAGCCCAACACTGTCGAAGCTAAAAAGGAGCATGCTGAAGCTCAAGATTCTGAAGAAGTTCAACTGAGTGTTGAAGTTCCAATTCCATCTGAACCAGAACCTGCAAGATCTGAAAAGGTAACCTTAGAACCAGTTAATTCTGATCAACTAACAACTCCGTTAGGTGCAGAATTACCACCAAAGACAAATCAACCAGTACCAGTTCCAGTAAGGAAACCTCCACCACCCTACCTTCAAAGACTTCAAAAGTAAAAACAGGAGGTCCAATTCAAGACGTTCCTTGACGTCCTCAAGCAACTTCATATCAACATCCCGTTGGTTGAAGCACTTGAACAAATGCCAAACTACGTCAAATTCATGAAAGATATCTTGTCCAAGAAATGAAGACTCAGAGAATTTGAGGCGGTAGCTCTGACAAAGGAATGTAGTGCATATCTTCAAGACAAATTACCCCCGAAGTTGAAGGATCCTAGATGTTTTACCATACCATGCAATATTGGGGTAACATATTGTGGTAAGGCATTATGTGACTTGGGTGCAAGTATCAACTTGATGCCTATGTCGATATTTAAGAAGTTCGGGATAGGTGAAGTTAGACCTACTACAGTTATACTTCAGCTAGCAGATCGATCCTTAGCATATCCAGAAGGAAAAATCGAGGACGTATTGGTATGTGTAGATAAGTTTATCTTTCCTGCTGATTTTGTAATTTTAGATTTCGAAGCAAACAAAGAAGTACTAATTATCCTGGGGAGACATTCTTAACAACTGGAAGGACACTTATAGATGTGTAGAAGGGCGAACTTACTATGCGCGTTCAAGATGATCAGGTAACATTTAATGTTTTCAAGTCAATGTGATTTCCTGACGCAATAGATGATTGTTCTGCAGTATCCAATTTAGAAGAGTTAATAGTGGAGAAGGAACTCAACTCTGTTGAGGATCCACTGGAAAGAATTCTGACATCAGACCCTCCAAGTGATGAAGAGGAGGATGAAGACTTAGCTTTGCTAGAAGCTAATCAAAAGGGATTTAATCCACAATCTCATTTTAAATCTTTGGATTTAGAGAAGAGAGATTACTCACAACTAGAAGCGTCAATCGAGGAGCCACCTAAATTAAAACTCAAGGTATGACCTTCTTATTTAAAATATGTTTATTTAGGTGATGCTTCTACTCTGCCTGTGATTGTTTCAGCAGAATTAACTACTGAGCAAGAAGAAAAACTTATCTTAGTTCTGAAACAATTCAAGAAGGCTATCGAATGGACCATAGCCGATACTCATGGTATTAGTCCATCTGTATGCATGCACAAGATCATCCTAGAAGATGGTGAAAAAGGGATGATCGATGGACAACGAAGGCTGAACCCCATAATGAAGGACGTGGTGAAAAAAGAAATTATCAAGTGGTTAGATACGGGTATCATTTACCCCATCTCAGACAGTTCATGGGTAAGTCCAGTCCAGTGCGTGCCAAAGAAAGGAGGTATCACGGTCATAGAGAACGAGAACAACGAGTTGATACTGACTAGAATAGTTACAGGATGGAGAATCTGTATCGATTACCGGAAGCTAAACAAGGCAACTAGGAAGGATCACTTTTCGTTACTGTTCTTGGACCAGATGCTGGATAGACTCACGGGGCGAGATTACTACTGTTTTCTCGATGGATACTCGGGGTACAACCAGATTACGGTAGCACTGGAAGATCAACATAAAACCACATTCACCTACCTTTACGGTACATTTGCATTTAGATGCATGCCATTTGGTTTATGTAATGCACCTGCTACATTTCAAAGATGTATGATGTCTTTTTTTACTGACATGGTTGAGAAGTTTTTGGAAGTTTTCATGGACGACTTTTTAGTATTTAGAGATACATACGATGATTGCTTAGCCAATCTAGCTAAGGTACTAAAGCGATGCGAAGAAACAAAACCTAGTCCTTAACTGGGAAAAGTGTCATTTCATGGTACGAGAAGGAATTGTTCTATGGCATTGAGTAACGAGACATGGGATCGAGGTAAATAGAGCAAAGGTAGACGTTATTGAGAAACTCCCACCTCCAACATCTGTAAAGGGTGTTAGGAGCTTTTTGGGCCACACCGGTTTCTATCGAAGGTTTATTAAGGACTTCTCCAAAATTGCTAAACCTTTGTGCAAATTGTTGGAGAAGGACACAACATTCAAATTCGATGATGAATGCTTAAGAGCTTTCAAGGATTTGAAGAATCGATTAGTCACGGCACCCATAATCGTCACACCAGACTGAGACTTGCCATTTGAACTGATGTGTGATGCAAGTGACTTCGCAATTGGAGCTATCATGGGCCAGTGAAGGAACAAAGTTTTTCATCCCATCTACTATGCAAGCCAGACTCTTACAGGAGCTCAATTAAACTATACATTAACAGAAAAAGAGTTACTTGCTATGGTGTTTGCTTTTGACAAGTTTTGATCTTACCTTGTAGGTACCAAAGTGACTGTCTATACGGACCACTCGGCAATCAAGTATTTACTTGCCAAGAAAGACGCTAAGACGAGGTTGATCCGATGGGTACTTCTACTTCAAGAGTTCGATTTGGAAATTCAAGATCGAAAGGGAGTAGAAAACCAAGTAGCAAATCACTTGTCCAGATTGGAGCCGCAAGAAGGAAATACTTCCTTATACCGATTCAGGAGACTTTTCCAGGAGACTTTTCCAGATGAACATATACTTAAGGTAAATAATATCTATAATACCCCTTGGTTTGCTGATATTGCTAACTTTTTAACTTGTGGTTTGATGCCAATTGATAAGACATATCAACAAAGGAAAAAGTTTCTTCATGATGTGAAGTACTATTTCTGGGAAGAGCCATATCTATTTAAAAAGTTTGCAGATATGATGATCAGGAGATGCGTGGCAGAAGAAGAAATACCGAAGATCCTATACCATTGTCACTCAGCTCCGAGTGGGGGACATTTCGAAGGTACTCGCACTGTAGCCAAAGTATTGCAAGCTAGATTCTTCTGGCCAACACTGTTTAAGGATGCGTATGCGTATGTGAAAAATTGTGACCGATGTCAAGGAGTTGGGAATGTCACCAACAGAAGTGAGATGCCTCGAATAAACATTATTAGGGTAGAATTGTTCGATGTATGGGGCATTGATTTTCTTGGGCCTTTTCCTTTGTCTTTTGGTCACAAGTATATATTGGTAGCAGTAGACTATATGTCCAAGTGGGTCGAGGCGGAAGCATATCTGACAAATGATGCGAAGGTTGTAATAAAGTTCTTGCAGAAGCACGTGTTCACAAGGTTTGGAACCCCAAGAGCTATCATTAGCGATGAAGGATCCCATTTTGTGAACAAGTGGTTGAAATGGTTGTTAGACAAACACGGGGTGAAACACAAGGTTGCAACAGCTTACCTTCCGCAGACGAATGGGCAAGCTGAACTGGCGAATAAGGATATCAAAGGCATACTCGAGAAGGTAGTTTGCCCGAATTGACGAGATTGGTCCAAAAGATTGGATCATGCTTTACGGGCTTATAGAACAGCATTCTGAATGTTCTCATATGAAAATGCTAAAATACTAAAAGAAAGACTCAAGAAATGGCATGACAAACACATCCGAGTTCGAGAATTTGAAGCAGGTCAGCAAGTATTGCTATTCAACTCTAGATTGAAGTTCTTTCCTGGTAAGCTGAAATCACGTTGGTCCGGTCCATTTACAATTCACCGAGTCTATCCATACGGAGTTGTTGAACTCCAAGGTAAGGGAGGTAATTTTTGAGTTAATGCTCAGTGATTGAAACATTATTGGGGGATAAAATCGAACGGGATAACATCTTGTTCATTTTATCAGATATTTAATATTTCTTGTTCTGTTTAATAAATGATTTAGGGTTTATTTTTCGGGTTTAGTATGTTCAAATAAATTCTGTCTAGGAGGTTGGAACTTAAGCGGGACCGTTTTGTGACCCATCCAATCTTTCCTTGGAATTTATTTTAACATAATTTTCCAAGAAATTATTCCCTAATCAACAAAATAAATTTTTGCTTTTTCAAATAAAAGGGTCAATTTTGATCCAATTTTTAATTTGCAACTCAATTTTTAATTTTTATTAAGTTTAGGGACTTAATTGAATTATTTTTAAAAATTTGATTGCTCTTTTTGTGAATAATAAAAAGTAGGTGCCTTTCTTTGTAAATATATTTTTAAGGTATCTAGAAGAAATATTTTTGTTTTTATATACTATTAATAATATGATAAACTTTAATATATAATTATATTCATTATAATTTATATATTAACTTTTATCAACTTAGATTAGAATTAGGATTAATTTAATTTCAATTTTTATTTTATGTTTATCTTAATAATTAATAGCAATTGATAATTTAATATGCTTATATTTAATTATTAATTGTTGTTGAACTTGAGTAGGATTAGAATTAAACTTCTATTTTTAATTATTAATTTAGACTAAGAGTTCTACTCTAAGTCCTATTTCTTATGCTATAAATACTACCTTATTTCTCCCATCCATGCATTACCCAAAAAAAAAAACTCCCAAAACACCAACCCACCTAGCCAACTCCCTAGCAATAGCCATTTGGCCAGCAGCTTACTCCTGCGCACACCACCAGCAGCCCTTGCTGCTTTAGCGCCTAGGCCTCCAACAGCGTGCGCCTGCTGCTCCTGTTTAGCAGCTGTCCAGGCACGTCCCAGTGCACAAGGTCTTGCACGCCTGCTGCTCCAGCTGCAGCTGCCAAGGCCATATCCCGCACCAGCACCCAGGCCTGCTCCCGCACGCGAGGCTCCACATGCCACTGCTTGCAGAGCTAGCTCCTAGCCGCGCGCTGCTCCCTAGCCCTTGTGCAGCACTCTCCTTGCACCCAACCTAAACCAAAATCCTTCCAACCCTCCTTTTAAATTGCCATCTTTTTTTCCTTCATAATTATTACTTTCCTTTGAGTTTTTATTTTTGCAAAAAGGTGGTAAGATTTAATTTCCTTTTCATTTTTAATTTCTAATTTTTATTTAATTTTCCAATTCGTTGAATTATTAATAATTTTATGAATTAAATTTTTGGGAAATAATTTTTTACATCTCATGTTCAGGTCAATTATGTCCTAGGAAGCATGGAACATTGAAAATGATTTAGGTAGCTATTGTTTGGACCGTTTGAGCCTTTCAAGCCCACCATGGTAAATTTTATCTTTTGAAACCCAACTTTGAGACTATATAGCCTAATTTTATTTTGGAACCTATACAAATTTAGCCCATCACGTTTCTCTTAATTATCTTTAAATTGTCACAAACACTAGACTTAGTACTATTCAAGAATATCGTTTGAAAATAAGTTTGGGGGAGTTGAAAAGAAATATCAAATGCTCAAAAATTTTACGCAGAAAGCAAGTGCTAAAAAAAAGAGCACAGGTATTTGAAAAAGAGCATGTGAAAGTTGGTGGTTGAAGGTAAAAATTTCCGAAGGTTTGATTTACACTGAGTCTAGGGTTTTTAGCTGAAATTTATCTATCTTTTTACCTACCCCTACGCCCAGCCACGTTACAACCCTGTTAAAGACCTATTGATTCGAAGTTCCAATGTTACCTAAATTAATGGAGAGAAATTGCTTTGTTCAACATATGAAGACATAAGTTAAGCTTAATGATTGCAGCTTAATCTTGAATAAGGGATTCAAAATTAAATTGGTAGGGATTAGCATGTCTTTATTAAGAAACATTTAGTCTAATTTTGCTATTGTAATAATTGTTGAGATTAATTTGAATAATATGAACACTTGAGTAGCATAATGATCAAATTTCTTATTTTTGAGCATGAGTATATCAAATTCATAACTTTGAGAAAAATGTTGTTCTAAAGAAGGTTTTCAAAAGTGTTTCCAAGACATTCTTTTCAAAATTTGTGCATTACTCGGGACGAGTAATGAATTAAGTTTGGGGGTGTGGAAACACAAAAATTTATATACTTTTTCATACCCTTTTTGACTTAAAATCATGCTATTTCGGTTAAATTCTTGTCGGAAAATAATTAAATATTATAAAATAATTAAATTGTGTTAAAAATATGAACATTATGAATTTTTATTAATTTTATATTTAATTTTGATTAATTTTGGTTATTTTTTACAGAATTGCACAAAGGGCGAAAAATAGCCCGGCAGACACTGCAAGAAGAACAAAATCGAGAAGCAATTTGGAGTATCGAGGTGAACTAATTTCCAGCCCAAGACGGTTCAGAAATGTGTATTAATTCATAATTAAATTAATTTTAATTTATTCCCTATTTAATTTGGGTTAAATAAATTCATTTTAATTAATTATGGAGAAAGGGCCCAGTTGAACCGCACTGGTCGAACCGAATGGAGTGAGCCGAACCAGCCACTAATTGGGCTGACCAAAACCGTCCATAGGCTGACCCAAATCAGCATTTTAGCTCATTAAATATGCTTGCAAAAAGGCCCTTGAAGAACCTCCAATTTGCATTCAAACCCCACCTTTATTTTTGGCTTTATAGATTTGCCCCAGCCTATTTTTAACGAGGTTGAAAGCTTCAACCTTACCATTCATGCGGCCGGCCATAGGGGGGCTCTTTGGCTGCTGGAATTTGCTATTTTTAGCAGCCAAAATCAGCTATAAAAGCCACCCCTTGCTGATCATTTCACTCATCCCTCATTCCATAAATTCTCTTATTCTCTCTTCTCCTCTCCACTTTCTTTTCTCTCCATTTTTCCATCCGATTTTCCTATAGTCTTGTGCCGATTTCTCCTCTTGGAAAAGAGGTATTTTCCCAGCCATTTTGGGCAGCAAGCAAGTGTTCGTAGATATTCCTTTTTACATTAAATTCATAAATATTACTTTTTACAGTCCCTATGGGTACGATAACTCGACATTTACTTGTCACTTTATTACTTGTTATGACTGTGTACACTTGCACATTTCCACCGTTCCAAGTACCAGCCATGTGACCTAGCCATTTGGTAGCTCTCTTGTACACATGGTGTACTCTCGGTACCACACATGTGACCTAGCTATGTATATAGCCTGGCTCTCTTGTACACATGGTGTACTCTTAGTACCACATATGTGACCTAGCCATCTAGTAGCTCTTGTACACATGAAATACCAATCATCTGACCTAGGTAATGTATCTCATAGCTCTCTTGTACACATGAAATACCATTCATGTGACCTAGCTACATAACATTCATATCTTTCAACTCCGAAGGTTCAACCGTGAAATGTCTCACTCATTCTCACTTTATTAACTTTATTAATAATCAACTACAATTCATAATTTACATCCAATAGTCCTTCAATTATCTATTCATATATCATATATTATGTCAAAATATTATAACATAAATAAAACGAGATATTATTTACATATGAACTTACCTCGATACAAGATGTAATGAATTTGTAATCTAATCCACAACTTTTTCTTTTCCCCGATCAAGGTAAATTACTTGTCTTTCTTGATCTATAATAACACATTTAGCTCATTTAATACTCATATTATTCAATTTAGTCCAAAAATCATACTATGACAAAATTACATTTTTATCCCCTAAAATTTCACAAAATTATGAATTTTGCCCCTAGGCTCATAAAATAATTTTTATTCAATTTCCTTACATTTTAGGCCTAGTCGAACCATTTTCATAACTATAGCAGCCCACAATTTGCTCTAAATCACACACTTACACACAATTTATAACTTTTCATAAACTAGTCCTTTAATGCAATTTCATCAAAAATCACCTAGTAAAAGTTGTTATCACACTCCAAACATTCATATTCTACCAAAAAAATCAAAACACATGCATATCATCCATGGGTAAATTTTTAAATACAAACCCTAGCTCAAAATAATGATAGAAATAGGTAAACCGAGCTACGAGAATCTAAAAAATACGAAGAACATTAAAAACTGAGTTAGGATGCACTTATTATCAAGCTTGAAAGTTGTCAAAACCTTAGCTATGGAGAACATATGATATTCGGCCAAGGAGAATGAAGATGAATGAAATTTTGGCTTGATTTTCCCATTTTATTCGTTTATTTATAAAATGACTAAAATGCCTTTACTTAAAAAAAATCTTATCTCACCTATACTATGTCCATTTTTGTCCAACAATTTAACAAATGGGCTAATTACCAATTAAGGACCTCTACTTTAAAAACCCATTACTCACAAGTACCTTTATGAACTAGAACACACATTTTTCACCTATTTCAATTTAGTTCTAAATACCAAATTAAGCACCCAAACAATAAAATTTTGTAAAGAAAATTTCACATAGTCATTTAATCACACAGTAAATATTAAAACTTAATCGCAATAAATTTTTCTACTTCAAATTTGTGGTTTCGAAACCACTATTCCATTTAGGCCCTAAATCAAGCTGTCACACTAGAGGCATAGTTAGATCTGCAATTGTATCTGATATTCGAGTTCCATCTAGACAGTATGCTATGAAAGCTCGGGAAGACTGCAACGCCACTGATGTGATTACAGGTATTTTCACATTATTCTCTATTCCTATTACTGTATTAATGGACTCTAGGTCCAGGCATTCATATATCTATAGTGAGATCATCCGAGAGAGAGGTATTCCTGTTAAGGAGTTGGATGTTGGGGTTCGAGTATCCAGCCCATTAGGACTTGATGGGTTGGTGGATAAGGTGATTCAGAGATGTCCAGTTGAGATTCAGGGTCAACTATTTCCGGTAGACTTGATGGAGTTGCCCTTTCGAGAGTTTGATGTAATTTTGGGCATGGATTGGTTGACCGAGCATGATGCAAGTTTAAGATGTAGAGCGAGGCAGCTTAGGCTCTGTGGGTTGGGCGAAACCAAAGTCCTAGTGATAAATGAGATTAGTGAATGCTCGTCTTATGTCATTTCTGTGACTATAGCTTGAAAGTTGATTACTGCAGGTTACGAAGCCTTCTTGGCTCATGTGGTGGATACAAGGGTCCAAAGTCTGAAATTGGAGTACCTACAGACTGTGAAGGAGTTTTCAGATTTTTTCCTCAGGAGTTGCCAGGATTACCTCTAGATAGAAAGTTAGAATTTGGGATCGAGGTGTTGCTTGGTATAGCTTCGGTAACCCTTACCTCGTACTGCAAGGCACTGGGTAAGTTGAAAGAATTAAAGACTCAGTTGCTAGAGTTGCTTGAGCACCATTTTATACGCCCTAATGTGTCGCTATGGGGAGCACTGGTGTTATTTGTTCGAAAGAAGGATGGGTCAATGAGATTGTGCATTGAGTATCGTCAACTCAATAAGGTGACAGTGAAGAACAAATACCCACTTTCGAGGATTGATAACTTGTTTGACCAATTGAGAGGTGCTTGTGTGTTTTTTAAGATTGATTTGAGATCGGGGTATCATCAGTTGAAATTTAAGGAGGGGGATATCTTGAAGACAGCTTTTAGGACTAGATATGGCCATTATGAGTTCTTAGTGTTGCTGTTTGGGCTTACAAATGCTCCTGCGACCTTCATGGATTTAATGAACCTTATTTTTCAGCCTTACATAGATCAATTTGTGGTGGTTTTTATTGA
Source organism: Gossypium stocksii (assembly GCA_020496765.1). Taxonomy (NCBI): domain Eukaryota; kingdom Viridiplantae; phylum Streptophyta; class Magnoliopsida; order Malvales; family Malvaceae; genus Gossypium; species Gossypium stocksii. Next base: position 40,845,868 of record CM035621.1, read on the forward strand.
TGATATATTGGTGTATTCGTGATCTAAGGATGAGCATGATCACGATCTTCTAGTTGTGGTTCAGACCCTTCGAGAAAGATGAATTTTTGCCAAATTTAGTAAATGTGAATTTTGGCTTTCTGAGGTGGCCTTTTTGGGTCATATTGTCATGGTGGATGGTATCTAAGTGGATCCACAAAAGATTCAGGCAGTGGTGGACTGAAAGCCACCGCGTAATATTTTTGAAGTTCGTAGTTTGTTTAGCCCTCGCCGAGTATTATAGACAGTTTGTTAAAGGTTTTTCGATGATTGCTGCTCCGTTGACCAAGTTGTTGCATAAGGGAGTTCCATTTGAGTAGAATAAGAAGCACCAATAAAGTTTTGATCAGCTTAAGATAATTCTGACAGAGGCACCAATTTTGACCTAGCCATAGTCAGGTAAGGGCTATGTAGTGTTCAGTGATGCGTCCTTGAATGGACTTGGTTGCGTTCTCATGCAAAAAGGTAAGGTAGTCGCTTATGCATCTAGCCAGCTTAAGTTGCATGAGCGTAACTACCCTACCCATGATTTGGAGTTAGCAGTAGTGGTTTTCACATTCAAGATTTGGAGGCACTATCTCTTTGGGGAGAAGTGTTATATCTATACCGACCATAAGAGTCCTAAGGATCTGCTCACCCAGAAGGAGATAAATTTGAGGCAACGTAGATGGATCGAGCTGCTTAAGGACTATGACTACGTTATTGACTACCATCCGGATAAAGCTAATGTGGTAGTAGATGCATTGAGTCGTAAATCACTGGCAGCATTACTAGCGATATTTGCGAATTTGAGCTTGTTAGAGCACGGTGGTTTATTAACTGAGCTTCAGGTTGAACCGATGTTGGTGCTAGAGGTAAAAGAGGCACAGAAGTCTGATAATAGTTTGGTTGCCAGAGCAGATAAGGTGAGGTGAAGAGAAGCATCAGGCTTTGAATTATAGGATGGCAATGTATTGTATTTTAGAGGGCGACTTTGTGTTCCAGTAGGTGACATAAGGGATAAGATCCTTTGTGAGGCACATAATAGTCCGTTTACTATGCACCCAGGTAGTAACAAGATGTATCAAGAGCTTTGTCCAATTTATTGGTGGCCAAGGATAAAGAGAGATGTGTCGGAGTTTGTGACTCGATGCTTAGCTTATCAGCAGGTGAATGTAGAGTATCAAGTTCCTTCAAGTCTTCTTCAGCCTATCCAGATTCTAAAGTGGAAATGGGATAAAGTCACTATGGATTTTGTGACTAGGTTACCTATGTCTCGGTGCACACACGACGTAATTTGGGTCATCGTGGACAGATTGATGAAGACTGCACATTTCCTACCAGTGCGCATTGACTTCACTCTCGAGAAGTTGGCCAAATTGTTTATTGGTGAGATAGTGAGGCTTCCCGGGGTGTTGGCTTCGATTATTTTAGATAGAGATCCCCGTTTCATTTCAAGATTTTGGAGAGCCCTTCATGAGGCATTGGGTACTCGCCTGCACTTTAGTACAACTTTTCATCCGCAAACTGATGGTCAGTCAGAGCGAGTCATTCAAATTCTCGAGGATATGCTTCGTTGTTGTATCATTGAGTTTCAGGGAGATTGGGAGGAGCACCTTTCCTCGGTCGAGTTCGCATACAACAATAGTTATCAGTCAAGCATTCGAATGGCTCCTTTTGAGGCATTATATGGTCGTACGTGAAGGACTCCTTTGTATTGGACAAAACTTAATGTGAGGAAAATTGTTGATCCAGAGTTGGTCAGGGAGGCTGAGGATAAGGTTCAGATGATCCAGGACAATCTGAGAGTAGTTTTCGATCGTTAGAAGTCATATGCAAATTTGAAGCGCAAAGAGATAGAGTTTACAGTGGGCGGCAAGGTCTTCCTTAAGGTTTCACCTTGGAAGAAATTTTTACGTTTTGGATGCAAAGGGAAATTGAGTCCCAAGTTCATTGGACCTTATGAAGTACTAGAGAGAGTTGGATCAGTGGCATATCGGCTAGTCTTGCCACCAAAGTTAGAGCATATTCATAATGTGTTCTACGTGTCCATACTTACGAGGTATCGTTCTGATCTTTCTCATATCTTACCGCTTGAGCAGATTGAAGTGAGCCTAGACTTGTCATATGAAGAATAGCCAATTCAGATTTTAGCCCGAAATATTAAAGAACTTAGGAACAAGAAGATCCCCTTAGTGAAAGTCTTGTGGAGGAATCACGGAGTTGAGGAGGCAACATGGGAGCCAGAGGAGTCCATGAAACTGTAGTATCCGCACCTTTTTTATTTAGGTAAATTTTGAGGATGAAATTTCTTTTAAAGAGGAAAGAGTTGTAATGGCCCCAAATTCTCAAGTCAACGTTCGAGTGTTGACCTGGGTTGGCGATGAATAAATTTATTTTGGGATTGGGTTTTTGTTGGAATTAATTTGGGTGAATTTTGGACTTTTTCTATAAGAAATTAAGGATGTTGGGAAGCTTATGTGAATGGATGGCTAATATGGTGATTTTACCATTTTTGAATAAAAATCTTCTCCCAATTAATGAGAAAGGATGGTTTGGTAGATTGAGGTATGAGATAAATTAGATTTTTCCCTATTTTTCCCTATATTATAATCACCTTATTGTTTTTTTTTTTTCATTTTACATCTCTTTATTTTATTTTTTTCTTCTTTTCTCTATCCATTTCTTTTCCTTAGCAAGTCTTGTAAAAGGAGAGAGATTTGAGTGAGTTCTCACTATTTTTTTCATCCTCCAAATCTCAAAGAAGGTAAGAGTCTTGATCGATTTTTTTCTTTTAAAAAAGTTCTGTGGAAGAAAAACAATATCTATGTTCTTTAAGGGTGAAGGTAGAGGTTTTTGGGTGTTTGGAAGGGTTTGAGTTTAAGGAAGTCTACCCATCTTCTCATATTTTATTTATTTATTTAAAATATGTATTTTTACATCCTACCAACTCTTATTTTTGTGGGAAATCTTGTGTGTTACATGGTCCTTAGTTAAAGAGGGTGGTGAATCTTCTAAAGCTAAGGGTGTAACGCTATAATTTTTCGGGTTTTTTAAAATTCTGCTTGGATTTAATTTATGCTTGGATTGATGCGTTATATTGATGTCTTGGGTGCGTTTAGTGGACCCTTAGAAGGCCTAGGGTTAAGCCTAAGGTCTGGTAAAATTTTTATTTTTGGCCTTAGGGGAGAATGGACCTAAGCTAGTTAGGCTTTTAAATTAATATTGGGGTTTTAAGACACAAGAAGACCTGTGGTAAAGTGGCAAGGTAGTGCAACTTAGACCTTAAGGGGGTGGCGTGTAGAGGCTTGTGAGGGAGCTCAGGTTCAAATCCATTGGTGAGCAAAGTGCATATTTTATTTTGTGCATGTACATGGTAAGAAGTGGATTCCAAGTGAAATTCTGAAGGAAAGAGTTCGAAGTGCACATGGAATTAGGTTAGGAGTGATAAGGGAGGTTATTTAGGAGAAAATTTAGGAATTTTAAAAGGGGAGCAAGAGTTGGCCGACTAGGGGACTTTGGAATTGCAAGTTCGGCTAGGGACCTTAGGTATTTGCATTTTTGGCATTTGTTGTATATGTGTGCCGATTTCCTTTAGTTGCTTTTCTTTTGGGATTTATTTTAGTCCTCTTCTTGGTTGCCAAATATGTATAGTGGTTAGGTTCTTTCATTCCTTCTTTCTCATTTATTCTCTAGTCAGAAAAGCCGAACACTTTGGGCACTATCCCCCTCTTGTCGATTTCTTCTTCTTGGCCGAACCTACTCTTCTTTTGTTTCTTTTCTTTCTTTTCAAAAGCCGAAAAACCCAAAATCTCTAAAGCTTCTTTTTTTCGACTACCATAGGACCTAATCTAGTTCTTCTTCTTTCTCTTCTTCCCTTCATTAGTAAAAATCTAGTATCAAGAACCACCTTGGCCGAATATCTCAAAACCCGAAACAAATAAGTCTCTTGCCGATTACCTCCTTGGCTGATTGCTTCTTAAGCCAAACCCTCTTCATCTCTATTTTGAAAAGCCAAACCTTGCAGACCCTCATCTCTCTGATGCCATAACTTCTTCTTCATCCATCTTTTCTTTCAAACCGAAACCTCCATACTCTCTAGTGTGTTTTTCCAAAATCGGAATCCCATAGATCTCTCCTTCTCTTGCGTTCTAGCTAGATTTATAATAGATCTAAGTTAGGTTGGTGATATGTGGTTCTTTCATGTGTCAAGGCAATCAAGCAGACGTTTGGGGTAAGTAGTCTCCATTCTTATCTTTCTTTTTCAAGTGACTAATAAAAACCCAAAACTTCTAACCATGGTGCACTAATCGGCTTTGGTCTTTCTTTGGAAACCGACTCAAGATTTCTCCTCTTGTTTGTTTGTGTCCATAGCCAGTCCTAAGGGTAGATCTTGTAAAAGGCGTTGGTGGATAGGAGATAGCAAAGCAATCTAGATCAGTGGACTAGATCTCGACAAAGGTAAGTGATGGTGTTATGTTAGTGGTTACCGAATGGGTAAGTTAACATGATGTGGATTTTCTAATGGATTGGGATCTGACATAGTGATTAATCTGGTGTAGGTTAAGTGTTCAAAAGATCTCGACGTAGTTCATAAACAGGTGTGTAATCGACACCCTCTAGTAGACTAGATCGGTAAAAGTCAAAAAGCCAATATGCTGAAATGTCGGTATTTCGAGGGCTTGCGAGCGTGCGAGCGCTTGTGGGTCTATTTGAAATGGTGAAGTTGGTATTTACGAATGGTAAGACCGTTGTACGTGTTTTCATGCATTTTCGAATATGGGCCCAATGGGCTTACGGGCCCATATGGGTGAAATCATGTGATATATTCTGGTAACTAGATATTAGATTTGCTAAAATATGTGTAAAATGTGTAAAATTTAGACTTAGCGGGCCATAGTAGCTTGCGGGCTCCGTCGGGCCCATTAGGGGTTTTAGGGCCCGATGACTCTGTATTAATAAAATGGGCTAATTGAGTCACTCGGGCGACGATAGATCTGTTAGTAGACTGTAATATGCATAAAACCCTAAAACCTAGCAAAATTACTGAAATACCTCTAAAGGGTGACAATTACTGCTTCACCCCTAGGTGCTAAAAGACCATTTTACCCCTAGAGAAAGGTTGACTGATTTGCATGCTACTATATATGATATTTTGTATGCCATGACATGTATATTCTGATTTGTATGGGTTGGGATATCATTATAGAGGAAGTGCTAAAAATGGCAATGCCACGTATTCTGCTTAGAAGCTCTGCCTCGTATTACTGTTCTGGGGGCTTGGTCACGATATCTGTTTTAGCAGCTCTGCTGAGACTGTGGTGTGTAGGGCTAGGTGGGTTGAGTTATTCCCCACATGGTGTGTAGAGCTGGTACGGGTGGTGTGTAGGACTGGATTGGGCTTGGGCTTTTCATACATGCATATATCATGATAATCTGATCTGTTACTTTAATCAGCCCAAGGTCGCACTGTTTTTTGAATAGGGCCAAGGCCCAGTTTAAACTGTATCTGAATAGGACTTCGGCCCAGTCTATGCTTGAACTGATCTCTGATACTGGTTGGGTTAGCTTACACATTGAGTTTTCATAAACTTACCCTCTTATTTCCATTCATGCAGGTGACCCCCAACCATAGAGGACTTGGAGCTGAGAGGTATTCGGAGTGGCCACGTGAATTATTTTTCGGTTTTATATTTTCCTAATTTAGTATTCTTTAATTTTTTTCGGGTTTCAAGTTGTAATAAGGCTGTTCGGTATTTTATTTTTAGCTTTTCCTTCTCGGCAGTTTTTCAGTAGTAGATTAGATTATGTGGATGGTTTTCTTTCCAAACTCAAATGAATGTTTCAAACGTGAAAAACGAATCAAATGGTTAATTTAACATCAATAACACTTTAATGAGAATTAACAAAAGTTGAGATTTCATTTGGTAACAATTAAGGCTTTTTCTAAATAGAGGAATAATAGTAAACGGGGAATGGTTTCTAATTACGAGTTCTTAAACACTGATTAATTTCAAAAATTCACAAAACTTTAATAAAAATAGATCAAAGCTTAGACGATTGTCCATGTGACACATTAGATCTGGCCATAACGTTTGGGCGGGGTTTGAGGTGTTACAAAGTGTAAAGGCAAAGTGGTGGAGGGCTAGGCAAGAAACTTTGTTGGTGTTCTTACCTCAAGGTGGTACCCTCTAACTCTCCTATACTTCTTGATAAGTCATAAATATGATGCTTGTGTGATAATGCATGCATGTTATAGTTCTTTGGGTGGAAATCTTGTTTGGATGTTTTGAAATGAAGCTAAAAACTTTGTCATGAAATATGCTAGAAATAGATTATTACATGAATAGTAAGTTTGAAAATTCACCATAAATTCTGTAACAATAATTAAGAAGTGATCTATACATCTTTGTAACCATGAGTCAGTCTAGTTTTGTTTAGAACAAGCAGAGATCAATTTCAATTTGTATTTTAAAAAATAAGAAATTTTGAGTGTTGAAAAGTCATAAAAATCTTGTAGTAGAATTCTTATAAAATAAATTTAGCAGTGACTTTGAAAAATCACCAAAAATTTCATAAGATAAAATAGGAAGCGAGCCTTATATCTCTATAACACAGAAGTCTATATTCGTTTAAAATAAACAGTGCTTGATTTAGAGTTATATATTAAGAGTTATTAAGTTTTGAATGAGGAAAGGTCAAAATGTTAAGGTAGCAGAATGTTACATCTCTTTAGTTAATATTTTAGCTGGAATGATAAGCAAGTTGAGACGAGTATGAGACTTAAATGTCATGGCTGTATTTTTTGTGATTATATGTTTGATTCTTTATTTACGCCCAGCTTTTGGGCTCTAACCTAACTAGTGGCCATGAGTGGCACTCAGGATAACCCTACGGACACCTGGGATTATTTGACTAGCGGCCATGAGTGGCGTAGGACTATCTGGATACTTGATTATTTGAGTAGTATGTGCAATCTAACAAGTTTGACAAGTTTGATATACAAGTGATTTGGTTATGTAGATTTAATGACTCATGATTTAATTATTCAATACTCATGTCATGTTTTTATGTATACATTTGATTTGCATGCTTATATTTATGAATTGCTTGAAGTATGGTAGATTTATTGTATACCACTGAGCTTGTAAAGCTCAGCCTTCGAATTGTTTTAATGTTCAGGTTTGTAAACTTTTGTTCGTGTCCGAGGAACATCATCAACGAGAGACTCCTAGCATCACGTATTTAGAGTACATTACCTTATCTGTTAGTGGGCATTATATTCATAAGGCCTTACTTGTATTTTTTTATAGGTTTATAACTCATTTATCATTTTTTCTTATTTTAAATATTTTGATATATGATGATATTGGGGCTCCACATATTTTGTATAACTACTTTTATTACTATTTTCAGTATAACTATGTATGGTATTTTCTCTTATATAAAATGTATTTCAATGTTTTAAAATTATTTGAAAATTTTGTTGGGTTACTCTAGTGACCTGTTGTAGCACCTTAGTATTCGAGTACTCTGCATTCGGGATTAGGGCGTTACACTAAGTGTCCGTAATGTTTTTTAGAGTTTCACAAGCTTGATTAAATGCTCAAACTGAAAGGTCTCTTTCATATTGAATATTACTTGTCGTTATGGAATTGAATTGATTATTAAATATAAATTGTTACTAATTGTTCCAACTTGACTGGCAACAGCTTGTATCCTATTCTGACAATGGAAACGGGATAAGGGTGTCGTAGAGTATACATCCTTTGATTTAGGATAGTTAGTTTTAAGGACAGATATTTCATTACACTGCTCTCCTAACTTCCTCCTATCTTCTCCGCACTGTTTGTGACCACATTTAAAATTTTCTATTTCACCATTGATCTTCATGGTTAATTCGTTTTTCTCTAGATCAATAGTAGACCTTGACGTAGCTAGAAATGGTTTACCCAACAGAATGGGTGTCTCTCGATCTTCTTCAAAGTCTGAGACTATAAAATCTGCCAGAATGATAAAGCTGCACACCTTGACTAACACATCTTCTAATACTCCTTTCAGATGTACTGAAGATCTGTCAACCAATTGTAGTGTAATTTGTGTATTCTTGAGGTCCCTTAACCCCTTTTTTATAAATAGATAAAGGTATTAAATTGATGCTAGCTCCTAGGTCACATGGAGCTCTATTAAAATGAATGATCCCTATCTCTAGCGGAATTGTAAAGCTTCCCAGGTCTTTCAGCTTTTAGGGAACCTATCTAGAAATAATAGCACTACAAGAAGTGCTTATATTAACTTATTCACCTACCTTAATTTTTCTAGACAATTTCTTTTAGGAATTTAGTGTAGTTAGTGACTTTTTCAATTAATTCAATTAAAGGTAGGTTAACATTTAATGTATTGAACAAATTTAGAAAGCTTACAAACTCACATTCATCCCATTTTTTTATTTTCCTTCCAACCTTGAAGGGAATGGTACCAGTATTATAGCAGGTTCTTTAGACACCACTTTCTCCAGCTTAGCTATCGATTTAGGTCCCCCTTTTGGTTCTTGTTCATCATCAACTTTGAAGGGTTCTTCATGAAGATCATTAGCATTCCCTTTATTTACCTCCTGAGTTGGGTTCTTCATGCTACTCAAGATTTTGCCCGAGTGTACAGTAATTTCTTTTACATGCTCCTTCCCTTCCTTTTGAAGATTATTCTCAGTATTGTTCAGAACACCATTGCCAATTTGCCTTTTAATATCCCACATCATACTTATCAATTGGCTTATCAAATCTTTCGACTTAGATAATGTTTTTATTTAATTAGTGCACTTAGATTCCATTTGCTTTACGTCCATCCTCATTGAATACATTTTGCCTTTGATTTAATCCAAACGTTGACCACATACAATATGGTCATTTGGGTTGGCCCTTTCTTGAGGTTTTGTAAATAAGGATGTTGATAGTTAGTGCTTTTAACTTGGTTAGAAGTATTACCTCCTCCTTGATTTCCTTCCCATCTCAATTTTGGGTGATCTTTCCATCCGAGATTGTATGTATTCATATAGGGATTTCCACCTCTATTTTTTATATAGTTCACATCCTCGGAAGGATTGTTAATGTAGTGGAAGAGTGGTTTGTCTTCCCCATAGATAGACAATGCAATCTTCTTAGCATCTATTCAGTTGACTCTATCTATTAATTATTGATATCTATCATTGTCCTGGACAGCCTTCACTTTTGATGGTTTTTGGCTATATGTGTATCATTCAATTGGCCATTGACAAGTGTTCATCGCCATAATTTCTATTAATTGTTACATATCCACTTACATTTCGTTCATTAGGACACCTCCTACTGCTCCATCTAATCCTATCCTTGAATGCACATCCAATCCATTGTACAAAATTTACAGTCGTAATTGTAACACCCCTTACCCGGGTTTAATGCCTTACCCGAGCACGAGGCATTACTAGACAATATCACAATCATTCATACACCATCGAACCACAAAATTTCGTTTCAATTTAAAATATCTTTATAAAATATCATACAACCCTTAAAGTGGGCCTATGAGGCCCAAAACATGGTTTGGGAATGGTCTGGGACCAAACTGAGAACTCAACAAAAATTTGGAAAAATTTGACCTATTACAGGGCACACGCCCCTGTGGGTAGGCCGTGTTGTAATGCCCTGAATTTGGGCCTAGTAGGAATGGGCCTTGTGCATGGGAGCCGCTAGGAGGCTGCATGTAAAAGTTCATGTGTGCAAAAATTATTGTAAATGAAGGCTTGTTTGGAGGATTAAGGGTCCTGAGAAGTGTTGGGAAAGTTCTCGGTTCAAACTTGGGCTTTGGCAAAAATTTTGGTTTTAGGTGAATAAAACCCTGAACGTTCATATGTAGGTTTTAAGAATAATTAAGGTTAGATTGTGATGCAAATAGCCTTGTGGTCTAGTGGTTGTGGCGTCCTTATAGATGCAAGAGAGCCTAGGTTCAAGGCTTGGCGCTTGCAAATTCATTTTGGTTTTTCTTTTAAATGAACATGGACTCTAGCCTATAGACTTTATAGTTAGTTGTGGATAAAATGTGTCACAAAGGGAGCCTGTGGTGGAGTGGCAAGGTAGTTTGCAGCTTCTACTAGGGGATTGGTGTTCAAATCCCATGAATAATTTGCTGGAATTATCAGTTCTATGAATATGTTACTGCCACTGAATTATATGATTAATTGATACAAAAATTATATGTTACAAGTATCTGAATACAAGTTTCCTGATACATGATTATATGATTACAAAATATATGTTATATGAAATGTGCTTGTAAATGAAATGGATTTGTATTATAGAAATTTCATGTTACAAGAGTTATATGATTAAATATATTATATAGTACAAGAACTATATGAGTAAATGAGATATGGGATGAATTGGTACTTGAAATAAAAAAAATATTATAGATGTTATATATGTACAGGAATTCAGCTAGAAAATAAACATGGCATATGCAAACTAAGAATTTGAATATATATGTTTTAATTGAATTGAAAATATATGAATTGAGAAATTGTTATATTAAATATCGTTAATTTTGAATTTAATTTAGTTTAATATGCTGTTTTGAATTTTATAGAGTTATAATTGAGATAGTTGAATATGATTATGCATGGAATTAATATATCTGAGTTTAATTCGACTGAGTTACGACATTTGAAAGTCTGTATGAACTTTATGGAATAGTTAGAATTTTCAATATATGAATTATGTATAAGATGACTTTATAACAATGATATTTAGGCTTTGATCCTAGCAAGCCTTGTGTTGGTGAATTAAATCATGCTTTGTGCCTAGCAGGTTTTATGCTGGTGTATTAAATTAGGTTTTGTGCCTAGCAGGCTTTATGCTGGTGTATTAAATCAGGTTTTGTGCCTAGTAGGCTTTATGCCTGTGTATTAAATCAGGCTTTGAGCCTAGAAGGCCTTGTACTGGTGTGTGATACAGGCTTGTGCCTGGTAGGCTTTATGCCAGTGAATTATTATAAGCTATATGCCTAGCAGACTTTATGTCGATATGGCATCGATATGTGATTGCATGTAAGACCATGTCTGGGACGTTGGCATTGTACGATATGTGTGATTATCCGTGTATCCTATCTAATTCCGAATGGATCAACGGGTAATTTAATGATTTGTAATATATAAAGTAAATGTTACAAGAGATATAAGAAGTACATGATATATGTTACATGATTTTTATGAGATTATATGCTAAATGAAATATAAGTTACATGGATTATATGTTACAAGTATATGTGTACATGATACATAATACTTGGTATACATGATTTATATGCTACAGGAATTACATGATTTATACGAATACATGCTATACAAATTACATGAATTACATGGATATTATATTGCTACAAGAGTTATATGATTTACATGAATATATGTTATACAGGTTACATGATTTACATGAATTGACTGCTACACGAGTAGACGAATTATAAAGATGATGTGTTACATGAATTATATAAGTTACAAGATGAAATCTTATATGAGATATTTGATGGGTATAAATGAAATAAGAGATGAATTAGATATTAAATAGACATTATAAGTTTAGTTCCTTCCTTGTGAATGGATGAACTATTGTTCTTACTAATGAATTGATGTTATACGGGTATAATTTTGTTATCGATTATAAGAATGTGTGTGACAGCCTTAAGTTGCCCCTAGTCGGAATGTGGTTTCGGGACCACAAATCCGAGTCACGAGAATAATTTAACATTCATTTCGATGCTTATTATAAGTGCTAAATCAAATATGACATTTGTGGTGACTTAATTTAGTCTTACCATAGTGAATTGCACTTAGAAGGGCTTAATTGTGAACTTTGAAAATGAGCTAGGTAATAATGTGATTACTAGTAAGTGCATGCAAGAGAATTAATGTCCTTGCATGTCAAATTTCCCTCTTTTCATTATGATGGCCGGCCAACTCATCTAATGATGATGTTTTGGTTGTTTTGTTTTGTGCTTTAGTGAATAAATGCTTATTTTATGCATAAAACAAAAGTTATTATAAATTCATAAAATAAAGATGAATAAAATAATAAGAGAGGTGATAAAAACAAAGTTATCCATTTTCTTTTGTTCCTCCTCTTTTGCCGAAACTAAAACAAAGAAAAGAGAGGTTTCAAGCTAGGCATTCGGTCATTATAGGCTTGGTTAAGGTATGTTTCTATGTAATTTTTGTGTAATTTTTGGTGAAATTAAGCTCCTCATAAAGCTATTGATGGAACCCACACATGAATTTTTGATTTTTCTTTATGAAATTTCATTCGGTCATGGCCTTAAATTTGCTAATTTGATTGTGTTTTGTTGTTCATGAGTTTCTTGTAATCTTACTTTAAATTCACCGATGCATTCTTTGATTTGGTAGTGGTTTCATGCTCGGTTTTGGTTGAGAATAATTTTGGAAATTTATGTGTTAAATGTTAGTATGTGTTAGAATGAATGCCGAGTGAAGACTTAAATTTTGAGGTGAATAAATTGTTGCCATTGAAGATGAGACATGCATTCGGTCATGAGTAGGAAATTTATAAATTTTGAGTTTGATGATAGAAATAAAATTAGGGGTGCTTAATGGATTGTGTGATGCCTATATGCATGTGAAATTGAATTTGTAAGTGGATTTGTGAAAACTTGTATTTTGTGTGGCCAAAAAGGGGTTATGAGAGCATTCGGCAGTAGCTATAATATGCTAGTTGCTGGAATGTTTTGCTGTTTTTGTTTAGAAATGGTAGTAAAGAGAGCTTTGAGCTAGCTAAATGCATTGATGTATGGATTTGATGATATTTGGGAAATGGATTGTTTGAATAAAGGGGGTTTTCGGCCATGGTAGCTTAAAATGCTTTTTGATAATCGGCTATCATGGTAAGTTGTGGAATTAATGTTTGATAATAGAAACAATTTCCAAACCATTAGTAGTTACTATATGCTAACCAAATTAGTTTCTAATTAGGGAATTGAATAAATGGACATATGTGCCTTCGGCACTTCGCTAATTTATGTGAATTTGATAATTTTTAGGAGATGTTGTTTTGTTGATAATTTTGTTTAATGAATGGCCGATTGAGTGCTTAGTGATGGATGATTAAATTGAATCCATTCTTAAGTGGTATGAAGTAGAAATTGCTATATATATATATATATATGTGTGTGTGTGATTATAAGAAAGGAAATTGTTTTGCTTAAATTAGGCATGCTCTTCGTTATATTGAGCTTAAAATTCACGAAATCTTGGTTAGGTGGCAAAGCTAGAAATCGGCCATGTTGTTATGAGCTAAATTATGAATGCTTAATGTCTTGATTTGTAAATGGTGATGTGTTTGGTTTAAGCTTGTAATTTGACATATGTATGTTTTAAGAGTAAATCTGTAATAAATCTGCTTAAGACAGCAGCAGTAGCGTGATTTTAGAAAATCACCATAAATTGTTGGAGTTGAATTAGAGGCTAAATAAATTGTGTAATTAAAGCTTAATAAGTCTAGTTTCTTATAAAAGAAACCTTTCAAGCAATGGAATTGCCGATAAAGATATTTTTAAAGTTGTGTGAGACAGTGTTAGAATAACTCCAAAATCCCCTGTTCTGTATTTAGAAAGTCACTATAAATTGTACAAAAATTGTTATAAGATAAAATTTATATGCTTAGACTCCTTAATGAGTCTAGTTTTGAATAAAATAGGCTAGGACATATTTTGAATTCTGTACAAGGAGAAATTCAATTCGTTGTAAAGAGTGGTCAGTTTAGTCAAACAGTGAAATAGGGGAAACTTTAAAAAAATTCTGGTATTGATTGGTCAAACCAAAAATTCTGAAAATTTTATGGATAGAAGATATATCAGTCTATTTTCGGGAAAAATTAACGGCACTTCATTTGGAGTTTCGTAGCTCCATTTATGAGTAATTTATTGAATGTTGCTCAGAAAATCAGCTTGTTGCGACTTGTGATATGTATGTGAAATGGCCGAATGTGTGTGTGTTTGCTATGAGAAGTATATGCATGTATGATTTGACTATAAGTGAAAATGATTAATTGAGATGTTTGAATAAGGATTAATAAAATTAAATATTTTATTTAGCTCAAGAGCATAGAGGGACAAGTTCAGATAAAGGAAAGGCTAAAGCGGTCGAATAGCCAACTCATAATTGCTCGGGAAAGCTCAAGGTAAGTTTTGAGTAATTGATTTTGGTATTTAATTCAAATGCCATGATATACATGAACGATAAATGAATGATGTCCTATTGTCCTTACCATAATAAGGTTCTTGAGTAAGAAACCCTATACATGTTTGTTATATATCCGAATGGCTATTAGAGAACTAAGCAAAGAATAAGATTGGGGATATATGCTTATATGTGTTGCTTATTGAGCTGAAAGTTTAGTAAAAGAAGTATACATGTATTGGACTTGAATGATGTTTACGACACAAAGTCAGGGAGCACGCTATATGTCTATATGTGAATGAGTGGACTTGAATTACACATGTGATTTTTATCTATGTGAAAGGTAGTAAAATGTGAATAGATATGCATGAAACTCTGTGATTTGAATCCGGGATTAAAGACCCGAAGGCTATATGCGGCGACTATGTCCGGGTTAAGACCCGAAGGCTATATGCGGAGACTAAGTCCGGGTTAAGACCCGAAGGCTTGTGTGGAGATTTCATCCGAGCTAAAGGTCTCGATGATGATGCGAATAAAGTCTAGGACTAAACGACTTCATAATAACCATTGCTAATGAATGCGCTTAAAGCATTAAGTTATACAGGTATGTACCCTAAACTTATATGCAAGCTTGTTTTGGACCAAATCATAAGGTCATTATATGATTGCGTATGTGAGTATGAAATGAGACTATTAATATGGTTATAGCCCAATTGGTCAATGAGAAATGTTATGTGAAATTATGCAATATGTCTATGTTTACATGAGCTCACTATTAAGTGAAAGTTATCTGCCTATTGTATATGATAAGAATGTGTGTATTCGGGTAAGGGTGACATACCCAAAAGAAGAGGGAAACAAAAACGCGAATAACTACGTTATAATTTGATTTCATCCGTTGTCATTGCTTAAAACTTACTAAGCATTGTAATGCTTACTCCGGTTGCTTTGTTTCCTTTGTTTTATAGATCTCTTTTTGGAAGCTACGGACTCGAGGATTGAAGCCTTAATCACCCACACTATCATCGTTATTTTGGTATATTTGATAGTTACTTTGAGTACAATGGCATGTATAGGCTAATCTCCGTACATTAAACCGAATTATGTTTTGAGTTGTAATCATTCTAGCCATGCGAAAATGGCTTGCTTAGTCTTTAAATTTGAATATATGTTTTGATGAAATTCATGTGGCTTGAGATTTGTAGCATGAGTTTTAGATAGTAATCAAGATGCAATGAGTTTCGAATATGGTATACTATTATTTGAGAAATTGTTTTGGCCTAGTTGTTGGTAGTCACATGGTAGATTTTGCTAGATGCTTATTTATCAAATTCATTGTGATGCGATGTACTAACCGAACCCTCTTGCAAGTGATCTATAAATATTCGGTTATAGAACTTTAAAGAATCTAAGTCTAGTTGGTATTTATGAACCTCTAGTAAGCCGTATTTAGTTATGTAATACCTCAATACCCTATTTCAGCGACGGACAGGGGTATAGGGTGTTACAATTTTATTGGTATCAGAGCTACGGTTTAGTCGATTCTCGGACTAACGTAGCGCGTGTGGGTATAGCTATACATGCCATTTTGTGATAATGCGATAGTGTGGTGATTTCTGACATTTGAAATGTGTTTTTCGTATAGTAATGGATCCCGATCCCGATCGAGTCGTAGCGGAGGATATTGAGAGTGTGGCGGAGGATAGTGCTGTTAATTATACGAACTTACTAAGCTTATTAGCTTACTCTGTATTTTACAGTGACTCAAATGCTTGCTCGGGTTGGAAGTCATCGAAGATTTCATGACACTATTTATGGGGTAATTGGTATTTCTAAACTCTTTGATATGGGGTAATATGGCATGTATAGGCTGGTTAATAAGTTGAATTATATGGTCACTTGTGTATATGAATGAGATATGATCTGTTGTATTTTGATCAAGCTATGTGATATGGCTTGAGTGAAAATGGTTGATTTGATATAGAATTATTATATGATGTATTCATCTTATGATAGTTTTGTTAATTGACATTTTGGTATTGATGATATATATACTTGAACATGTTATGCAAATGATGCTTGTAGGTTCATGACATAAGAGCTGTGAAAATGGCTTAAACCAAGCCTGTTTTGAGCCACACGGTCAAAGTCCATGAGCGTGTGACTTGACCGTGTGACCTTATTTCGTAAGCTTTCCTATACCTTTTATATGTTATTAAATTAGTCTCCGTTGTGTAATTAAAATTTTATATGCTCGTTTTAAGCATGCTATGAATATGAATGCTTGATATTATTGAATAGAGATGATGTTTAATAAAAGTTAAAATTTTACTGTTCCAAACTGTGTTACAAGTTCGGTAATGCCCCTTACCTATTTCAACTATGATTACAAGATAGTGGTGTTACATCCATGCTGAAAACATTGAAACCCAAAGATTAAACAGTAGAAGCAAGATTGAATAAAACAAAATTTAACCCAAAAATCATGTACACTTCTGTATAAACGTGAAATAGAAAGTAATCACTAGCATTTAGAAAAGAAATATAAAAGAAACAAGCAGAGAGTACTATTCCTAAAAAATCTTAACTTGATCTCTCAACTCGCTCTTGTGTCACACTTAGGGCTCCTCGTCAAGAGCTAGTCTACATCAATTTTACATCAATTCACCCGTAGGAGGCTTAAGCAACCATATCCAAAAAGCTTCAAAAGATATGTTGAAGAAGATAATGCCCCCCAAAAAGCCTCATTTTCTTTTTTTCACGTGAATATTAATATTTATCCAAATAGCACAGGTGCCCTTTCATCAGAATCATGCTGCCTCTGTACGTAAAAGTTGGTTGTACTAGACTGGATAGGTCACACCTTTTTGTTCTTATTCGGACAGTTGTCAGGTGCGGTGACAATTTTGAGCGCAATCTGAAAATACTCATGCAGCGACATCAGTACCAAAACATGACGAAATTAAGGATAAATAGGTTTAGATCCATTGAGTTATAAAATGTAATTTACTAAACTGAAAATGCTAAAAATGTGCTAAAGATAACTAAATGGGGACAAATTAACCAATAAGTAGGGAGAAAACATATGTTCTTTCTAGTACTATCACACCCCCAAACTTTTTGTTTGTGCTTTTTCTCCTCTTTTTCTCCTCCTTCTTGCGCTTTTTGTTTGTGGAGTGCTTTCTCTTCTTTTCTTTGGGCTTTACACGGTCCTCAGATTGCTCCTTAGTTTCTGGTGCTGCCTTAGCATCATTAGCTGCTTCTTATGTAGGAGGGGCCACTTTGAGTGGTCTGGTATACACCACTATCACCAATGAGTTGTGGTGGTCCTTACTGGTTACATCTGTAGCTTCCATCGGTCTAGCTCCATCTCACTCTAGATTATCAGTAGTTGCACCCAAAAACTTGGATGCATTAACAATGTGCTCAGTAGCTTCTTCCTCGGCCTTCTCGTTCACGACTGCAACACGGACTTCCTCCTCAACAGTAGGTGCCTCTTGACCAGCAATGAAGTCACCCTCGACCAAGCTATCAATCCTTTGCATGCACTCCTTAATGTCCCTTAAGCCCTCTTCTTTCTCATCATCAGGGACGTACACAATGGGAGGGGATTACATCAAACTGTCTTAGTCCTCTAAGTCATCTTCCTTGGATGAGGGTTCATAATCTCGGATGATCAGTGGGAACATTAGAAATTCTAAGAGTTGGCTGGGCTTAACTAACTTAATGCAGCTATAATAAAGTTGTTACAGGCCTTGGTATAAGCGTATAACAAATTTTTTTATTTATCTATATCCTCTATTGTAGCTATAAGCTTGTTTTGATTATTGCTGATCGAATTGGCCAATCTCTTGATATCCTACATTTTACGCAACAATGATGTCTCTGCAGTCAGGTTTGTTCCCTTGGTTTCTGCCTTGGTTTTGCCCTTCCTTAGCTTGCTGATCTCTGCCTCCTTCATTGTCAGTGTATTTTTCTAGGAGTCATTCTTTCAATAGAGGCTTTATTTATTAGGCCTTTCTTCTCTAGGACCTCTTCAGCATCACGGGGCACAATCCCTTTCTGTTGGAACATAGCATCACCAATGATGGGAAAACCAAAATTCCAATTTGCCTTACGATGTAATCAGTAATTTCCTGATGAAGTATTGTGCCAACATAAATCTTTCTACCCTTGACAATTGAATGTATCAGGCACATTCTATCGAGGTTGACTTGGTGCTGTGAGTAGAGGGCAGTAGCATGCAGTTAACAAAATGAAACAAGATTTTCCTTTGTAGTGTCAATAAGCAATGGTGCATCATATAATATTTTTATGTGAACCCATCTACAATGCTCCTTTGACACATAAATCCTTCACCAACAAGTCTCTTTTGTCATCTGGGATATCCTTAATAAACTCAGAGTGTTGATCTACATCTACTTTAGTGTTGTACAACTCATTGATTTTTTTAGCATCCCATGGGATTAAGCCTTCTCAAACAAAGATAAAATCTAACTTATGGTCATAAATGTTAGTGTAAAACTCATGTACCAATGAAGGAGAATAGCTTCCAGGATGAGTGCAGAAAGTTTCCCACTTCAGCTTAGAGATGGTTTTGTAGACCTGCTTGTCCAAGTTTTGCTGTTGCAAAAGGAGAATGCCCTGTTCTGGGTGGTAGCTTTGCTTCAAAATGTTATCTTGAAACCGATCATTGTCCGCTTTCATTAAAAAGATCACTGGCTCCTTTTTCTCCGTTGGCTTGAAGGATTCTGATTCATGAACTGTACTTGCAGAGGATGAGTGTTCTTTAACAGGCTTGGTGGCTTTCTTGACTGATCCTCTCATTCTTGTAATATTTTGTTTGTTTTGTGGAGTAAAGGTGGTTTAAAGTTGTAATGGTATGAGATTGGGGAAGAGGAAGTGAATAAAAAATGGTTGCTTTGCGTGTTACAGTCAGCACAGTGAAAGGGATTTATAACGAGTGAAAGAAAAAGACGAAAATGTGTGATTTTTTTATGTGAAGAGATATAAAGTTGGCGTGAATAAATGTGTCCAATGGGAATTGCACCCATTCAGACAAATCAGACGGTTAGGTTACTTTTGATCAAACGGTGGGATCTGAAAATTCTAATCTACCCTTCATTCATGGTAAGTCATACTTGACAGTACAATAGTACGAACTATGTTGACAATAAAGCCCAAGTGCACCAACAATCGTATCTAATTATTCTGCAAAAATAAAAAAAAAAAGTAAAAGAAACTTGAACAGAAACAAAATTAAAATGAAAGTACATAATAATCAATTCCATAAAAATTAAAAATTTCAACTAATTTAATGGTCTCTGCCTGCTTTTGATCAATATTCCTAAAATAATGTTTCAATCACTGGTCATTCACTTTGAACTGGTGTCCATCATGTAAATCTCTGATTGTGATCGCACCATGAGGAAATACTTTGACAACTTCTAAAGGTCCAGATGAGCGAGAGCACAATTTACCCAGGTGCAGTTTTAGTCTAGAATTGAATAATAAAACTTGTTGACAAGCGATAAATTGTCACTGTAAAATAATTTTATCATGCCATCATTTGGTCTTTTCCTTGTAAATTACAGTGTTTTCATAGGCATTTCGCCTAATCTTCTCTAGTTTAGTGATATCCAACAGCCTTTTTCTTTCCAACAGCTTCATGGCCCATGTTTACTTGCTTGATTGCCTACATTGCTTTGTGCTCTAGTTCAACTGGAAAGTGACATGCTTCCTCAAAAACCAATTGATATGGAAACATCCCTAATGGAGTTTTGTATGCTGTTCGCAATGCCCATAAAACGTCATCCAATTTGGAAGACCAATCTTTCCTCGAAGGGTTCACAACCTTCTCAAGAATGTTTTTAATTTGTCGATACAATACTTTGGCTTGTCCATTAGTTTGCAGATGATAAGTAGTAACCATTCTATGATTAACTCCATATCTCTTCAGTGTGGCTGCCACTTGGTTGCAATGAAACTGTGTACCCTGATCAATAAGCAATGCCTTTGGTGTGCCAAAGTGGGTGAGTATATGCTTGTGAAAAAATTTAAGCACTATCTTTGCATCATCCTTTGGTACTGCAATAGCTTCAACCCACTTCGAGACGTAGTCAATAGCTACTAATATAGAAAAATTTCCAAATGAACGTGGAAATGGTCCTATAAAATCCATACCCTAAACATTGAACAATTTAACCTCCATAATTGGCTGCTGCAACATTTCATTGCGTCAGGATATAGAACCAGTGCGATGACACTTATTGCATTAATTCACAAAATTGTAGGCATCTTTGAATAAAGAAGGCCAATGAATTCTGATTGGAGAACCTTAGCACCAGTTCGCATGCCATCGAAATGACCTCTATAAGGAGCATCATGACTGTGCTTTAGGATTGAAAGCATCTCCTCTTCTAGAACACAACACCAAATAATATTGTCATTGCATACCTTGAATAAATATGGCTCGTTCCAATGATACTTCAATACTTCATGAAGAAATCTTTCTTTTTTATGGCTTGTGACACCCAATTGAAGTTTTCTACACACTAGATAATTAACCAAATCCGCATACCAAGGGGTTGCATATACAGCAAATAACTTCTCATTTGGGAATGTGTCGACAATTTGAAGTATGTTTCCATTTTCGCTACCAACTTTCAATCAACATAGTTTGTTTGCAACTTGATTCTCTAAACCCTTGCAGTCTTTTATCTCGATGTCAAATTCTTGCAATAGTAAGATGCAGCTTATCAGTCTTTGTTTTGCATCCTTCTTCACAAAAAGATATCTCAACACCGAGTGATCAGTAAATACGGTAACCTGTGCGCCGATAAGATAAGAATGAAACTTTTCGAAAGCAAATACTACAATAAAAAATTCTTTCTTTATTGTGGTATAGTTGATTTGAGCCTTTGTAAGATTTTTGCTAGCATAATAGATGATGTGAAATATTTTTCCCTTGGCGTTGTCTTAGAATAGCACCCACAACAAAGTCACTTGCATCACACATAACTTCAAAAGGTTGCAATCTGGTGCAACGACAATGGTGTATTTACTAACTGCATCTTTACTTGAATGAATGCATCCAGACATGCATCGTCAAAGAGGAATTTTTTATTCTATTCCACTAATGAGCATAAAGGCTTTGGAATTTTAGAGAAATCTCTAATAAATCTTCAATAAAACCCCGCATGCCCAAGAAAATTGTGAATACCTTTCACATTTATCATTGGAGGTAATTTTTCAATGATTTCCACTTTAGCTTTGTCTACTTCAATACCTTGACTAAATATGTGATGGCCTCACACAATGCCTTTAGTTGCCATGAAATGGCATTTTTCCCAATTTAAACAAGATGTACGTCTTTACATCGCTGCAATACTTTATCTAAATTGTCAGCGCAATAATCAAAATCATTCCCATAGATTGAGAAATCATCCGTAAAAACCTCTAAAGAATCTTCAATCATATCTGAGAATATTGCCATCATGCACCTTTGAAATGTGGCTTGTACATTGCAAGACTAAAAGGCATACGGTGAAAAGCAAAAGTACCAAAAGGACATATGAAATTTGTGTTCTCTTGATCCTCTAGTGCAATAGCAATTTGATTGTACTTAGAATAGCCGTCTAAGAAGCAGTAACAGGCTCTTCAAGCAAGCATGTCCAACATTTGGTCAATGACAGGAAGTAAGAAGTGGTCCTTCCTTGTGGCAGCATTAAGTTTGCGATAATCCATATAGACTCACCATCCTATAGGAATGCATGTAGGAATTAATGTACCTTTTTCGTTGCGAACCATAGTGATGCCACTCTTTTTAAGAACGCACTGCACTGGACTTACCCAATTGCTATCAAAAATAGGGTAAATAATTCCAGCATTAAGCCATTTTATAATTTCTTTCTTAACAATTTCCTTCATCTTCTCATTTAATCTTCTTTTTCGCTCAATCAATTGCTTGCCTTCATCTTCCAACTTGATCTTGTGCATGCAAAAAGATGGACTAATGCCTTAAATATTGGCAATACTCCAACAATAGCTCATTTATGTTGATTAAGAATATGGACCAATTTCTCTTCTTGAGTTACATCTAGTATTGCGAAGACAATAACTGGGAGAGTATTATAATCACCAAGAAAGACGTATTTAAGATGAGTAGGTAGTGGTTTCAATTCTAGAGTAGGAGCTACTCTCTTGGAGCTGTTCTGTTGGCTAAGTCTATGGATTCAATCTACCATCCATACTTGTGTTCAATATTATTAGCTTCAACCATGCTATCACAATTATCTAAGAATTCATCATTAGATGTCACTGCAAACTCCTCAAAAAGTATTGTGCTTTGGACATTGAATTCTTCCTCAATT
Source organism: Gossypium stocksii (assembly GCA_020496765.1). Classification (NCBI taxonomy): domain Eukaryota; kingdom Viridiplantae; phylum Streptophyta; class Magnoliopsida; order Malvales; family Malvaceae; genus Gossypium; species Gossypium stocksii. Next base: position 40,868,455 of record CM035621.1, read on the forward strand.
AGATCATCTACACATTGACAGTAATGTCATTCTTCTTTATCCTTGCATTGAATAGATTCGAAAACATTGAAGGTAACGTGCTCATCATTAAGTCGCATGGTCAGTTCACCTATGTAAACATCAATAAGAGTTCATCCGGTGGCTAAAAATGGTCGTTTCAAGATTATGGGAACCTCCTTGTTTGCCTCACAGCCAAGTACGAAAAAATCAGTCGAAAAAATAAATTTATCCATACGAATTAATATATCTTTGATTTGCCCTTCAGGTTGAGCCAAGGATCGATCAGTTAGTTACAATGTCACTGTATTAGATTTCATGTGACTGATTCCCAACTTTCTGAAAGTAGATAGTGGCATTAGGTTGATGCTAGCTCCCAAGTCGCATAAAGCCTTGCCCAAATAATGGTTGCCAATTGAAAAGGAGATAGTAAAGCTCCTAGGATCTTTCATTTTGGGGGGCAACTTATTTGTCAAAACAGCACTACAGCCTTCTGTGAGTGCAATAGTCTCCATATCATTGAGCTTTTTCTTCATAGACAAGAGCTCCTTCATAAATTTCCCGTAATTTTGAATTTGCACAAGATCGACTACTAAAGAAATATTTACCTGAAGTTGCTTCAGTTTGTTCAGGAACTATTGGAACTACTTATCCTGCTCATTCTCCCTATATCTTTGTGGAAAAGGTAAAGGTGGAGATACATCTGATTACATCGACACCTTTGATTACATCGACAATTTCAAGGGTCAAACATTAGGAATATAAATGACAATTTGTGGAACTTCTTTGTCTGGTACATCAACAAGCTCTTCAGATTCAACCTTCTCACTAGGGATCACTTCACCAATATCTTGAGGCGCTACAGTAGAGTCTGTAGTCGGCTCGCGAATTTGTTTACCACTCCTAAGAGTGATAGCCTTGCAGTGTTCTTTCCCCATTGGACTGGGATTTTTCGTGTCACTAGGCAGTGTCCCTGGTGGTCGAGTATTTAGATTCGAAGCAAGTTGTCCTAATTTTTCCTCCAATGCCTGAATAGAAGATGAATTCCCTTAATCAATAGCTTCTGTGTGAGTCATATGCTCTCGCATTAAAGCCTCAAGAGCTGCTAACGGGTCAGAACGAGAAGCTTGTGTGTACAATTGTCGTAGATGTTCTTGAACATGCTGATTCAGCATTGAAAAGTGTTGTGGTTGCGTCTGATTCTAATGTGGATGCATCTGGATTTGTTGTGGATGCATCTGAGTGTGTTGATTGTAGTTCTGTTGTTCTTGATTTTAATTCCCTTGTCTTGAATTATAATTGCCTTGAGTAGATATATTTCCATATCAGAATGTCGTAGCATTTTGTCCAGCATTTTGAGTTCCCCAAGATTATTGATTGCGTGTAGAATTATTATAAGAGGTGCCATAGGAATTGTTGCGGATGTTATTAACATAAAAGGCATTCTCTGTATGTTGTGGACAATCTTTATAGTTGTAGTTGTCACTATAAATCTCACAACAAAAGGTAGAAACATCAACTTGTTAAATGACTTGTCTAGGTGCAACATCACTATCCCTTGCATATTTTTTATCATATTTGCAAGAGAAGAAACTTGAGCACTAAGTGTAGATATTGTGTCCAATTCAATAACTCCTGGAGTAGCTTTTACTTGTGTAGCTCTAGAGATAGGATATTGATCATCATTCTGAGCAATTCTCTCAAGAATTCCAATAGCATCATTATAAGTTGTAACACCCCTTACCCGTATCTGACGCTGGGACAAGGTTCGAGGCATTACAGACTTAAACATTAACATCCATGCAAAATCCGACCATAAAATTTCCACTTAAAATTTAAAACTTTTCAAAAACAATCATATCATCCCTTAAATGAGCCTACGAGGCCCTAAACATACATTGGAAGTGGTTAGGGACTAAACCGAGAACTTTCGAAACTTTTCCAACACTTAGAAAATTTTCATAGTTTGGAGAGTCACACGCCGGTGTGGGCAGGCCGTGTGGTCACACGCACCCGTATCCTTAGCCTGTGTAACTCTCTATTTATGATGTCATCAAGAACTTAGGGTCATGCGGCCAAGTCACACGCCCGTGTGCTAGGCCGTGTCACCCACATGGTTGAGACACACGGCCGTGTCTCTGCCTGTGTAGCTAAGAAATTGGTTATTTTCCCAACCATTTGTCAACCTCATTTGCACATACTTAAACATAATTTCAAAGGTGTATTTCATGGCATAAATAAGCTACCAATATATCAACAATTCAGCCTTAGACTTGTTATTTAACAACCAATATACCTAGTCTCACTTAGTCACATTCAATATGCATCATCAACATCTCTTATCTGTGCATAATTATACCTAACTATCATACCATACCATTGAGTCAAACTTAGCCATTAGGCATTGAGACTACTAGCACATTCAACCAGTAGGTATTTAGGCCATAACCACAACTCATCATGTATCATGCAAACACAACTCACATCACAAGGTATTGGCACATAAATAATGTATATATAGGCTTACAACCATTTAGCCAATATAAGTCAAGTTACATGGTTACACATAAATAAAACCTTTAACCATTACAAGCCAATAAATTTGGCCAAAACATAACAACTTATACACAAAATGACTGAGTCCCTATACATGCCATAAACTTAAAATGCTTGAAAACGTTGATACCAATCAATAGCTTGATAAAATATTCGATCTCCAACCCGAGCTAGTATCTGTGACACTAAAGGAAAAGGAAAGGAAAGGGGTAAGTTATATAGCTTAGTAAGTCGGTATGTAAATAATGAGCAATTTATTAACAAGCTTTTACCAATCCTCACAATATGTTCTCAAGATAATACAATCATAATTGCACACAATTCCACTATTTATTCATGTTCATATCAAGCTGTCTACTCGAAGCCTAGTCACTAAATTATTTATATCTTGAGATACGGAACTCCAAATTAAGATCTGAATTTTTTTCCTAAAACTAGATTCACATATCTTCTTACCATAAAATTTTCAAAATTTTCATTTTATTCAATAAGTACAGTTTATTTATTAAAGTCACCCCTATTTCGCCATCTGATAATTCTGACCCCTCTTCAATAAAAATTAATTATCTCTTTGTACAAATTCCAAATGATATTCCTATTTATTTATTTTGAAAATAGACTCATTAAGTATTTTAAAAATATAAATTATAACCCATAATTATTTTTTTTTACAATTTTTAATGATTTTTCAAAATCAAAACAGGGGATTCTGAAATCATTCTGACTCTATCTCACAAGAATTCAAATATCTCATAATATGAAATTCTTTTACTTAAAGCATTCCTTTTATATGAAAATAGAATCAATAAGCTTTAATTTAATATCTTATTCAATCTCTAATCAGATTTCTACCATTTTTGGTGATTTTTCAAAGTCACACAACTGTTGTTGTCCAAAACTGTTTTAATGCTAATTTTACTCTTTCATATTTTCTTTGTGTTAACTTTCATGGTAACACTTACTCCATAATAACCTTACCAAAGTTCGACATATCGAGCACATTGCTCATATGTTTATACACACATACCTGCACTTATTCATCACGTAGTCATATTCGTTTACACTTAGTCATTTCCCGTTTAACACATCGGAATAATGATGGATACTCGGTGGCCTGCACATAGTACCACCCTTGTAGCCAAAGGTACATTCTTTACAAAGTGGCCTTTAGATAGTACCACACTTGTAACCAAAGCTATCTTTCTTTACAAGGTGGCCTTCACATAGTACCACACTTGTGATCAACCTATCTCTTCTCAAAGTGGCCTTCATATAGTACCACACTTTGAGTCACTAGTGACATGTCACTTGCATCCTATTCTATTCCTAATGTTTAACTAGGAAATTTTATCACTTTCCAATACTTGTCAATTTCATTTAATATTCAGCCACATTTCAAAAAATATAATAAAATATGATAACATAAGTAAAAATGATGCATTATTTACATACAAACTTACCTCGGTAGCACAACCGGTGGAAAGGACTTATTCGTCAATTTCTCGTTTTTCCCTCGTTCTAGTTCCAAACCTCATTTTCCTTGATCTATAATATCACATTTAATTTATTTATTAGTCACATTATTCAATATCATCCCAAAATCAAATTATGGCAAAATTATATTTTTGCCCCTAAAGTTTCACATATTTACAATTTTGCCCCTAGGCTCATAAAATGATTTTCATTTAATTTCTTTGTACTTTAAGCCTAGCCAAACCATTTTCATAACTATAATAGCCCACAATTTCCATTAAAACACACTTTTATGACACTACAAATTAGTCCTTTTAGGCATTTTCACTTAAAATCACTTAGTAAAAGTCGTTTCTCTAACCATAAACATGCATTTTCTACCATTAAACACAAAAATACACACATATTAATCATGGTTCAAAACCCTAGACTTTAACCATATCTCAAATTAGTGGTAGAAATAGATAGATCTTGTTACGAAGATTTCAAAAACGTAAAAAATATTAAAAATGGGGCTAGAACGGACTTAGAATCCAGCTTGGAAGCTTGAAAAACCCTAGCCATGGTTTCCCCTTGTGAAATTTGGCCATGGGGTTGAAGATGGATAAAAATTGGCTTTTAATTTTGTTTATTTAATCATTTAATCACTAAATGACCAAAATGCCCCTAACTTAAAAATATTCTATTTCACCTATTTCATGTCCATTTTTGTCCAACAAATTAACCAATGGCCTAATTACCATTTAAGGACCTCCAATTTAAAATTTCATAACAATTGGACCCCTCCAACATGTAGAACTCAACTTTTGCACTTTTTACAATTTAGTCCTTTTGACTAAATTGAGTGCCCAAACATCGAAATTTTCGAACGAAATTCTCATGAAATCATTTTGTGAAATTGTAGACCATAAAAATATAATAAAAATAAATTTTTACTCGTCGGATTTGTGGTCTCGAAACCACTGTTCCGACTAGGCCCATGTTCAGGCTGTTACATAAGTACAATCCAACAAACGAATATTGGTTGATGCGTCGACGAGATTCCTCGTGTGTGAATTCAGCCCATTATAGAAAATCTCAATTTGTGTTTCATGTTTAATGTCGTGCATAGGACAACGTCGAAGCAAAGATTTATAAAGTTCCCATGTGGTGTGAAGATTCTCATCATCCAGCTGATGATAAGTTGTAATATCATTTCGGAGAAGAGCACTCATTGTCGACAGGTTAGACCACAAAACTAACTATGTTGCTAGTGCATTCCAAGAAGTAATTGATCCGGTAGGTAGCCCAAGGAACCAAGTACGACCTTTTCCCTACAAGGAATAAGGAAATAATTGCATCTTCAAAGCGTCATCAAGAACGCATTGTTAACTAAAGGAAGCACAAATCAATAAAAATGATTTATAATGTTCTCATGCATATTCATGTGGCAGTCCAACATATTTCCCATTAGAATTCAGCATTTGAAATATTACTGGCTTGAGTTCAAATTTTCCAACTTGGATTGTTGGCTTAACAACTCCCAGTTGTAAGTCATCCAAAACAAGTACTACAAAATCTTGTATAGTCCTGTTTTGTATTTTAGCGTCTTGCAGCAATGGCGGGTTATTAGCATATTGGTGCTGCATCGTGGGTATGACTTCATAGTTTCATGGTAAACCCTTACTCTTTTGTTCTCAAAGTCTCCTCCGAACGGTTCTTTCAATTTCTAGATCAAAATCGGCAATAAACTTCGAATTGCTTTGGGTCATAAAACACCTAAAATAAAATGTGAAAATAGAGACAAAAGGAAAACAAGTTAGTACCAACTAAATATTATGAAATAAAAATAAACAAAAAAAAAATCAAACAAATGCTATCCCTGTAAACGGCGCCAAAACTTGATTGGTTGTTTAACATCATTGTAATCACGTGCAAGCGCACACTGCCGATGCAAGTATAGTGGACAGATATAAGTTTGTTGGATATCAATCCCACGTGGATGGTTGCCTTTTGCCTATCAATGTCAATGCAATAAATAGATAGAAACAAGATAAATTGTGGGAGTAATTGTAGTAGCAATAACTTGAAAATAATAAGATAAAATATGATAATGCTAAACAGGGATCCCCAACGTGAATATTCAACAGAATACTAAGTGCTCACAAGGTATAAAAGGATAGGTGATTGTTGATGCATTAAATTGCAATGAATATATTACCAAGCTTAACTTTTATATTTAATCTAAGACTTAAACATGCATATTAGCCAGACCTTCCGATGATGGCAATGGAACACTATTAAGAACAAGTGGATTAAATTCCTCCAATCCTCAAGCAACTTCCGTCGTTATGCTTGTTAGCTTGAACTGTCACTGCATTTTCTAATGTCAGTGACCGCAATAACACTCCCATACTAAAAACATTCAAACCCAAAGATTAAAATAGTAGAAACAAGATTGAATAAACTAACATTTAATCCAGAAATCATCTACACTTCCGTACACACATGAAATAAAAGGTAATCACCAGTGTCTAGAAAAGAAATATAAACGAAATAAGTGGAAAGTACTATTCCTAGAAAATCTCGACTTGATCTCTCAACTCCCTCTTATGTCGCACACAAGGCTCCTCGTCAAGAGCTAGTCTGCATCCCTTTCATGTCGGTTCACCTGTAGGAGGCTTAAGCTACCATAGCCAAGAAGCTTCAAAAGATAGGTTGAAGAAGATAATGCCCCCAAAAAGCCTCCTCTTCTTTTTTCACGTGAATATTAATATTTATCCAAATAACACATGTGTCTTTTCATCAGAATCATGCCACCTCTATACGTACAAGTTGGTTGTACCAGATTAGACAACTCACACATTTTTGTTCTTATTCGGACAGCTGTCAAGTGCGGTGACAATTCTAGGCACAATCTAGAAATATCATGCAGTAACATCAGTACGAAAACATGACAAAATTAAGGATTAATGGGTTAAGATCCACTGAGTTATAAAATGCAATTTACTGAACTAAAAATGCTAAAATATGTGCTAAAGATAACTAAATGGGGACAAATTAATCAATAAGTAGGGAGAAAACATAAGTTCTTTCTACTAAAATCAATAACATTAGCATTCATTACTGCATGTCAATATGCATGTAATGATTATGGTATGATTTAGGGGTTCGTTTTACTCCATGTTATTATGATGTATGACAATAGATGTATGCCTTACATGGTATTTCTGGGAAAAACCCTCAATGGTTTAACTAAAGTTAGGAGCGAAAATGGGAAGTAAACCTATTAGTTACCACCTCGAACAAAGCTTCGGGCCATACGTATGAAACACTGCGGTGTTCGAGAATCAATGTTAGGTGGTGTAAAGGAGGTAATGAAAGGAGGATTTAGGAAATAAAATTATGGAAAGGTATTTACTACAATGGCAGTATCGACTGGTCCTTCGAGACGACACTGTGACGATGGTATATGGTGTAAAACCATAGATGAAAAAGGCTATGGCATTTTGGCATGAGGTATGTAGCATAAGACCATGGATGAAAGATGTCATGGTAGCATGGTACAAGGTATTAGGTATACAGTATAAGACCATAGATGAAAGAGGCTATGCCAACCAGGTATAATGAGTAAGACTATGGATGAAAGACTCTAAGGCATCATATGATAGTACGCTAAAATGGTGAATCATTGTAAGACCATAAATGAAAGACTCTATGGCATCCATAGAGATTGTTCGCTGGGACAGTAAACACAGAAGAAATAGTCCTCTGGAATAGTAAACACAGGTGGTTTGCTAAGACCAAAGGAATATGTGGAGAGAAGGGTGTAAGACCTCAGCTCAGATAAGGCATCTAATAGAGTCCACTAGTATGTTAGTATAGGTGGTTCACTAGAATGTTAAACATAGGGACTATGCTGAATCAAACCATGGTGATACGACGTTACAACATTATAGAAAGTATAGGATAAATTTATAGGTACACATAAGCAAGGTATGCTTGAGAGGCATAGACCACAAGGAAAATAAGGGAACTCACCGAAGGTGGAGTGGAATGGGATCTTAGGAACGTCAAATGAGTTCGCCAAGAGAAATCCTAAAGAAGAGTTAGTTGTTGGGTACTATCTGACACCTCGGGGATGTCATGGAAGGATAATAAGAAGTAGGAAAGGTCCTATTCGATCATTATACGAGTACAAAATTGAAAGGAATGGGGAGTTGCATATGTAATGCCCTTAACTCGACTTAATTCTCCGATTCCGGATCTTGGGTGTTACTACACAATACTTAACAAAATATCAAAACAATTGACAAATTCTCTTTAGTGAAAACATTATTCTTATTATTTTAACAGAAAGACTTAATAACTAAAAAAAAGGAAAGTATTAAAATAAGATAAAATATTACATCAGCCCTTTTTCAAAACCTTTACAATACAACAATTATTAAAACCAAACTCTTAGGGTGAAAGCCCACAATACGTCACTATTCCACTATTATGCATAGTAACCCAAGCCTACAATACGTCACTATTCCACTATTATGCATAGTAACCCACTTCGTTGCTACTTTGGTGGTCTGCCATGAATTACACTATTATTTATGTCATTTTTACACATAACTTTAGCTTGTTTAATAGCTAAATCAAAGCATCTTAGTATATATTTAGGTTTTCATAATTATAGTAATTTATGCTTTCTAGTAGTTTTTATTACATTTTATATATCTAAATAAGGTTTCATGGTCTTATAGGTCAAGTTGGGTGCTAAGGATACATATTCGGGCCACAACTGATGCCTATGTCGTAACACCATGACATTGATGTTTCAACATCGAATACTGAAGCGAAAAATAAGTTCTGGAGCGCAATTGCCCTTGATGTCACGACATGGTCCTCCTGTGTCGCGACATCGAACTTCAATGTTGCAACACTGCAAGCCTATGTTGCAACTTGGCCCTGCGTAGCCAAAAAGTTCCTGCATGTAATAGTTGCGTTTTTTAAGGAAATTAGGTGTATCTATCCTAGTCTAACTCTAAAGATTTCAAGAATATTTTAGGCACTTTGATATTCCAATTTTAGCCTATATAAAGGCAATTGTAATCAGTTTAAATGCATAGTTTGGAAGGAGCAGAAAATATACTTAGGGTTTTTATTTCATTCTTAGTTTTTACTTATGGTATTTTATGTTCTTGTAACCAGAGCATCCTATTCCGAAGTGAGACTCTCACGAGTGGGGATTGTTTCGGAGCCATGCTTTCATCGATAAATCCTTGAACATCTCATTTCCATTATTCTTTTCTTTATATCTTTTTCTTTAACATTGTTTAATTAGATGTTTGTGTAAAGATTAGGATCAATTTATGCTTCATACATATCTCGCATGTTTCAATTGTTCTAATCTTATTAATTGATTAAGTGATAGAGTTTTTTAGCGGATCAGCTATTTGGGACAGGAAGAACTTAAAACCTAGGCTTGATAACCCTAGGAAGTCATTTAGGTGGGAATTAACCCAAAATTTTTATGGCTTATCCGTAAACACCTTAACCCCAAGCCGCTCAAGACTGTGAGGTCGGATGATAAGTAGTTCTTGTTGACTCATTATTCTACTGGACGTATCAAAAGATCCTGCTAGGATATCGACTAGTTGATTTCTTAGAACCCTACATCAATAATTAATTAGGTAAAATAATTGAATCTAGGTTAAAGGAACATCATAGTTGAAACAAGGATATGTAGCACCCCTAATATATATCGTCGCCAGAATAGGGTTATGGAGCATTACCAAAAAATTTTAACTTAAAACATTCAATTTCAACCACTTTATAAATCATGGCATAATTTAATAAAACTTATGCAAAACGTCCCTTATTCAAGCCCTCAACGCCCTGTAAACACTTTAGAAATGATTTGGGACTAAATCGGAAACATTTAGAAATTTTCCACACTGCAAGGGTCACGCGGCCGTGTGGCCAGGCCGTGTGACTCACACAACTGAGACACATGCTCATTTCTCAGGCTGTGTGAACATTCGAAGTTGGGACGCATGGCCATGTCCCAATCAGTATACGTGCCCATGTAACTCTCTGACTTGGGTCACACGGCCAAGCCACACATCCGTGTACCAGACTGTGTGAGGTTGTGTAATTACCTGACTTGCAACCTTTTAAAACCTATAGGGGACACAGGGCCGTGTCGCATGGCCGTGTGTCACACAGGGCTGAGACACGTACCCATGTCTTAGGCCATGTGGACAAGAAATAGGCCATTTTCAAGCCATTTCTTTCACCCAAACCATGCTCACACCTACAAGCCATTTGCACATATATTGAAGCTTCAAAACATACCTAAACCATGCATAATAAAGCTAGTTTAATGTGGTATCTATACATACAACAAATATGCTAAAAGGCACCTCAACCACAATCATCAAATAAATTAAACACAACATACTTATCCATGAATTAACCATATATAACTACTTATTTTCCATACCAAAACGTAGCACAATTGACCGTATGCCAAACCACAACTAAACATACCAAAGTGGTTATTCAAAACATACATTCACTTGACCATTTCAACATCAACCATCAAAACATTAATTTTCCAAAAGTTCATCAACCAAAATACCACATTTACAAGCCAAACATAATGACCATCTCATTAAACACAATTCATCTATACATGCCATTATAACCATGGCTCAAAACATAAAAAATATACTGATAGAGTCGTTGGATAGTGTGATCGATAGGTCTCCATCATGCTTCCCAACTGATCGAGCTTCCAATAATCTATAAAACGTAGAAAAGAAACATAACGTAAGCATATAATGCTTAGAAAGTTCGTAAATGATGAACAATGCTTACTATTTCAATGCATAAGCTTAAAAATAAACATGAATCAATCCAGCATAGCACAAGCCTAAGAATCATCAACAACACAAGTTAGTGATGAAACACATAACTTAACAATATCATCACATGGTAAGGTAATTTTCATAGACATAATACATATGAACTCATACTTTTCATATCATGGCTATACAAACTTGATCATTAATACTTCATACCTTTCCATAATTCCATAGTGAAATCAATCGGAACCTTTATCGGTTCATCCCTTTTCATTCCCACTAAACCACTTAGAAAAATATCAGATACACGGGAAGCTCACACATAGTGTGCTCACACATAGTGTGCTAACACATAGTCGAAACTATTCCTTTTCTTTTCATTTACGTAAACGCTCCTATGAGCCATAAATGGGCCTGCTCACACAAGCTGATAGTCGAAACGTAGCTATACGATGCCGCTCACACAAGCTGATGAGTATTCGCAACAAATGCCAAAACTCAGCTATCAATAGGACGTTCAGGACCAACACTCAAAACATGGTAACCCTAATGACATGTCACTTGTATCTTATATATTCCTAAGGTTCAAACGGGCTCAATAGTCATTGTATTGTCATTGGATTTTCCGTCATTACTATACTAACATTTAAATCAAATACATTAAAACGCTATTTAAACGTATGAACTTAGCTCAATCACAAAATGATGAAATAGGATTTACTAGTCTGACACTTCATCTTTCCTTCGACCTAAATCCATACGAGGCTTAACTTGATCTAAATTGTAATGCCCCAAAATTATTGTATATTCTGTGTATTTATGAACAAATATCTGTCTGCCTTAGTGGTTATGTGTTCTGGGAGTGTCTGAGAAGTCTTAGATTTCAAGCCTTGCCTTGGGCAAAATTTTTGTTTTTAATTGAATAAAGCCTTGCTCTTGTTTAATAGGCTTATAAATAAATATGGGTAAAATTATATTAGAATTGGCCTACTGGTTTGGCTGTTAAATGGAGTGTTGCAATCTAGAAGGTCCTATGTTTGAATCTCTACGTGGGCAAGGGATTTATTTTTGTGCTTGTCCTGTGTAAGAGTTTGAAATAATTGGGTTTCTGAGTAGTGGAGTTGAGTAGGGAAGTGGGAGAGTAATTTGGGGGATTAGGAGGTTATCGGGATTCTTTTTGTTTTGCCATTATAAAAAAATTCCCCCTTTTTCTCAAAATTCTCTGCCATTCTCGCATTCTTTTCCCACCTTGGCTGCCGAAATTTCCCTTCTTGATCTTTTCCTTTTTCATTCTTTTTCCAATCCGTTCTTGTGTACTATGTTGGCTCTGATTGTCGGTAAGTTGTAAGTACGAAATTTGGTTTCATTGGAATGAATTGTAAGTCTAATGTAGTTGTTTTCTAACAAGGGGAAAATCAAGGATTTGGGGGCTTTTAATTGGTGCTTTTGCTGTTAGAAATATCTGTTGTTCCGTTGAAGGTATGAATGGTTACTTTTTGGAAAAACCTCGGTTTAAGTTCATTTAAAAAGCATGCTAAAAACATTTATTTAAGGGTTTATTGTTTGATTATAGGTTTTGGAGTGCTTGGTGGTCGTTTAGCCTTCAATCGAAACCAGATGTGTACCCGAACCACTGAAATTGCAACTCGACGAAAAGCCAAAAAATGGACTATCGATGTCACATGGGCGTGTGGTTACCCGTATGGTAGGCCGTGTGGCAGTACACGGCCATGTGGTCGATGAACCAGGCCGTACGCGCAGGACATGGACATGACACAACCATGTGATGGCAGGCGAGGCCGTATGCGAGGCACGGGCTCAACCAATTGGTTCCTATGGGCCACACGGGCATGTGGGCCCAAGGGTGAACCACACGAGCATGTGAGATTCTGGGCCAAGCCGTGTGATCCACCCAGCCAAGGCTAATTTAGGTCGTGTGGGCCACACGGGCAGCCCAATAAGGGCGTATGAGCCCATTTTACTGATTTGTTTGTAAAGGTTACACGGGTCGCCCGAGACGACTAGGGACCTACTATAGGGTTGGTAAGCCACACTTAGACCCCTAAATGTATGAAATGACTGTATGATTGATAGTTGATGTTGAGCATGATTTTATTGCACTAAACTGCTATTGTATGTACTAATATCATGACACGGCATGTATAATTGTATGATGCATTTCATGGGGTTGGGATGATATGATTGGAGGCAGTGTACTGTACTGAAAGCTCTACTACAAATCATTAATGGCTTTAAGCCTACTGTTATATTGGCAACTCTGTTGTAAATACTGTTTGGTGCTGCAACCAGTGCTAACTTGTAAGTGTAGGGATGGGTGGGTGATTTATTCCCCATAGGAGTGTAGGGTTGGACAGGAGATGGTGTATAGTGGATGGTTGGGTGGGACTTGCATACAATACACTGCATTATTGATTTATGATACTATTATGGGCTAAGGCCCTACCGATACTCCTACTGTTACTGTCACCGTTACTGGATGGCAATGGGTTAAGGCCCTATTGTTTATTGTACTGAGGTGGGCGAAGGCCAAACTGATACTGCTACTGAGACAAGCTTAGGCCCAATCTGCTACTGCTTGCATTCTGTGTTCATGACTACATGGGGATTACACACTAATTTTTCGTAAACTCACCCCTTTGTTTTTATTGAACAGGTAATCCCCAGTCTTAGGCGGATTGGTGCAACGAAGGACCCAATGGTGGCCACACGACTGCATTTATTACCGTGCTAGATTACATTTTATTTTTAATTATTATCATTTGGGTATTTTTATTGTAATATGGCCATTATGGATTTTTTTTATTTGGATTTGGTTTTACTTTTCGTTGATTTTTATTTATAATTGCTAGTGATAGGAAACGTTGGTTTTCAAAAGAGGCAACCATTTTATCAAACCAACACGATCGTATTTTGTTCAGAAGTTTCCGCAGAGTAAATGTTTTTAAAAAAATTATAAATTAACAATGTTTTGAACATGGATATCGTCTTTGAAACAACACAAGCTAACGAATAATTTCTAAAAAGAAGAAATGGGCTTTTGTGGTGACTTAATTTTTGAAAGCACTATCAGGTGGTATCACCAGATTTAGCCGTAACGTCTAGGCCGGGTTTGGGGTGTTACATAAATAATCAAATTTAATCCATTCAATAATCATTTTATTCAATTCAATCCAAAATCATATTTTTACAAAATCACGCTTTTGCCCCTATTTCATAAATTGAAGTTCATGCAAATTCATCTCTAACCCAATCTAGCCAAATACCATATATGTCCATATCAACTCATATAATTCATTATTTCAAAATTTTCACCATGAATATTTCACATTTCTCAATTAAATCCTTATTTGACATTTTCAACAAAATTCAATTTACAAAAGTTGTTTATAAATCAACAAGGATTCATTTTCTTCCATCAAACATTAAAAACAACATGAATACATTAATGAAAAACCCCTAAACTTTTAAAAATTTTGCAAATTAGTCCCTAGGCTAGCTAGATTAAGCTACAACGACTTCAAAAACATAGAAATCATTAAAAAGGGACGAATTCACACTTATATGCACAAGAAGACTTGATCGAATGCTCATGAACCCTAAAATGGTGTTATTTACCTTTACAATTTTGGCAAAGAAGATGAATGAATAGAAAATTCGAATTTTTTTACTTAAATTTTGACATTATTTATTAATTTATATATATAACCTTTGTTATAAACCTTAAAGCCACTTAATTAATGTCCATATTTGTCTACTCAAAATAGTTATGGTCTAATAACAACATAAATCCTTTAACCATTTAATAGCATAGCCATTAGACCCCTTTAGCTTATAGAATGTGACTTTTGCACTTTTTACAATTTAGTCCTTTTTACTAAATTAAGCATGCAAACGATAAAATTTCTTAATGGATTTTTTATATGACACTACTATCATTCTGTAGACATTAAAAAAATAATAAAATAAATATTTTCATGTTAGGTTTGTGGTCCTGAAACCACTATTTTCATTTCACTGAAAATGGGTTGTTGCAGGATATAAGAAGTCGATACATGAACTTAGGAGTAGATTTAGGCTTAATTCAATGTATTTAGTTTATCAATATTATCATTATCTTGGTTCCATATGAACACTACTAATTCATAACTCAAGTAAATTAGTAATTAGTCTCAGTAATTGGCTTGATAGTAATTTTTTCGAAACTGCAATCCCATGGGTACAATCCTCGGAGTACTTACTTACTTCGTTGTAACTATATTACAACCCGAACTATATACTTGCAGACACCACCTCAAATTTATATCTTTAGTTGCAGTATTCACACTTTGGATGCCAGTACGTCCGGAGGTGGTCAAGTTGTTGGCGTTGTTACCGGTGATTGTGATGGTGATAATTTTTATTGAATCGATTACTTGTAAACAATATTAGTTGAAAGAAAAACGAGTTAAATAGTGTACTAAAATTTTATATTCATTAATTGTGTTATTTTCTCAATTTTTTATGTAGCTTGTTGACTAGAATATTTAATTATGGAAAATTTTTATTACAGATTGTTTAATGATGAAAGGACTTCTTGGGGTAATGAATGGAATTACATAATAGGTTGGTCAAATAGAGCCACAACAAACCAATGGAATGATGATAATGAGTGTGAGGACAATGAATACTCATGTGAACCTCTTTATAAGTCATATGACAAAGACAATGGTATAACCAAACACTCAGATGAATCTCTTTGTGATTTTCATACAATTCTTTCATTTGAAACTACTGAGTCATCCAACTCCAAAAGATTATCAAACATGTAAAAAATGATGGAATAGATGAGGGAAATGCTCCAAGAGATACCTGAGGCGTTACCTCCAAGAGAAAAGGCTGTGCATGGTGTTCCCAACCTTGACCTAAAGGATCCCTATATTATCATTAACCACCCTGAATTAGATAATAGTAATCAACAAGAGTTTAGAACTGAAGATCATAGGGATGAATTGAATATGACCGAAGCAGTCTCCAATCTAATTGAAGTAAAATCAGACATAGCAGTAGATATAGTTGCTAACATAAAAGTAGAAGTAACCACTAACAGGGAACTTAAATCAATTCTAAATGGAAGTGTAGAAAACCCAACACACTTTTTGGCCTTAGCAAAAAATGTATTAGCCAAAGAGATTGATGAGTTTGATTCATTCTCATCTGACAAAGGCAACAAAACTCGAGTGACCAAAACTTCACGCGACATGGAAGGGATGAAGCTTAAGGCAATAATACCTCATAAAACAATTTAGGTTGGCTCAGGTTTGGTACCAAATGGCTTGTAATGTAGATGTCGCGTTGGTCGAAAATAAGACAACATCATTGGAATCGACCAAAGGGGCTGGTTCATATAAATCGACAATGGAACAAATGTTGGATCAAAGTGTTAAGAATCAGCTGGAAGTTCTTCTATGATGGCGACACGGATCATCCCGGTTTGTAAAGAACTTTTATTTCCCACAATAAATTTTCTTAGTTATTATTATTATTTGTTTATTTTATTTTTATTAATCTTAGTTGTGTTTAGTTTTTTCCCTATAGCAAATGTAAATACCATGGAGTGACAGAACAAAAAAAAAATTAAAAAAGCCAGAAATTGGGCTCGATGTTGTGACATTGCACCCTAATGTCGCAACATCCTGTACGAACACAACCTTGCAACATTAAAGGGATGAGTTCATCTGAGACATTCTGTTATCCATTATTGACACTTAATATTTTTCTGCTTGTTTTTATTTTTATTGCATTATATTTCTCTTTTTTCTTGTAGTAATTTTTAGGTACTTTTTTGTCCATTTGGAGTACACAAAACCTGTGATTATCGTAACAATAAGGATTCAGCAGATTCAGGGAAGTTTTCTTATTTTTGCACTTTAATTATTTTACACTAAGGGAAAGGTATATTCTAAAGTGTGGGGGGAAGTACATAGGATTAGCTTGTGTATGACTTCATTTGTGTGTTTACATTGATTTAGTTGATTATTTATTTAAAAAAAATATTATTGTTACCTAGTTAAATTTTATAATAGGTTAGAAGTACCTAAGTAAGAATGTTTGATGATGCCATATGATATATAAGTTTTATAGATAGTCATAGAGACATGCATGCTTAAATTGATTATTATTCATTCGGTATAATTAGAAGCATGAAAGAAATTGTGTATGGTGGTATTCTTAGGGATGACCTAAGGCATTGTTTGAATAGTCAGTTCTCAAATAATCATACCTTAGTGCTATGAACCCCTAGTCTCCTTATTTGAGCTTGATAACTCCTTTTTGACAAACCAACAAAATTGAAACCCAAAGACCACACATAAAACTTGAACTCTTCCTAATCATTGATCCTTTAATACATTACAAAGTAGATGTTAGGCCATAGATGTTGGGGGTTTAGGTAGATGCATCACAATGGTTTAAAAAAAGAGCAAAAAAAAAAAAGAAACAATGCAATACAGTGATTATAGGTCCAGCAAAAATGTGCAAAAAAGAAAATTCTAGAAAAATTAAAAAGTAAAATCGAGAAAAAAAGTACAAAACCCAAAAAAAAATTGTGATTGAGAAGAGTAAAAAGTCAAGTGACAAAACAAAAAGTCACAAAAGTGAGAAAACTCAGTCATCAATGCACCAAAACTTGTTAAGTCGACTATAGTTGCTAGTATTATATTGTATTTTCCTACATGGAGAGATAAGGTAAGTGAGAGAGGGAGACAAAAGGCGGTGATTTTGGATGGGATATTAAGAAGGAAGAGAGGGAATAATGTCATGTGTCTAACTACTTTAGTGTTTGAACCGTTTTAAGTCATATCTTTCTTTGAACTCATACCGTCCTAAGCCTCAAAACATTACATGCCTTGAAGACCAATGTGACTTAAGCATTCTATATGCATAATCTTTTGGAATTGCTCACAATTTTATTTAATGAATTTTTTTTATTCACATGATTTTGTCTGCTACATATCTATTTGATTTAGGTTAATGATGATATTGTTAAACATTTAGTCATAGGAATTATTTCTAATTTGTTAGTAATGTAACTTTGTAAACTAATACTAATTTACTTTAAAAAATTTCAAGGTATTGAACTATCAAGATTAAGTTACATGTACGATAAGAATTATTATACTTTTAATATTTGACAATCATGTTCTTAGTAATAATGAAATCCAAGGGATGTCTTCTAATTGCATGCTATGTGTCTAGACTTGGTTTGCTTAAGGACAAGTAAAAAGTTAAGTGTAGGGGAGTTTAGGTAAGAGGTTCTTATTTACATCCATCTTTACTAACTTTAGTTTGTTTAAAGAAAGAATTAAGTCTTTAACATATTAAATTTCTTTTATTTTTTTTCCAATATATATGTTTTGGTTGCTTGAGGACAAGCAACAAGTGTGAGGGAGCGATCTGCTATGAATTACCCTATTTTTACATCCTTTTTACACATAACTTTAGCTTGTTTAATAGCTAAATCAAAGCATCTTAGTATATATTTAGGTTTTCATACTTAAAGTAGGAATTTATGCTTTCTACTAATTCTTATTACATTTTATATATCTAAATAAGGTTACATGGTCTTGTAGGTCAAGTCGGGAGTTAAAGATGTATATTTGGGCAAAAAATGATGCCTATGTTGCAACACCAAGACACTAATGTCTCAACATCAAAGGCTGAAGCCAAAAACAAGTTCTGGAGTGAAACTACCCTTAATGTCACGACACAACCCTCCTATGTCACGACATTAGACTACAATGTTGCAACACTATAGGCCTGTGTTGCAACACTACCCCAGCGCAGCCCAAAAAGTCCCTGCACATAATTGTTGCATTTTTTAGGGAACTTAGGAGTATTTGTCCCAGTCAAATTCTAAAGACTTCAAGAATATTTTAGGCACTTTAATATTCTAAGTTTAACCTATATAAAGGCCATTGTAATCAATTTAAACACACAATTTGGAGGGAGGCAGAAAATATACTTAGGGCTTTTATTTCATTCTTAGTTTTTACTTAGGGTATTTTATGTTCTTGTAATCAGAACATCCTATTTCGAAGTGAGACTATCATGAGTGGAGATTGTTCTGGAGCCACGCTTTCATCGATAAATCCATGAGCATCTCTTTTCCTTTATTCTATTCTTTATATCTCTTTATTTAACATTGTTTCATTGAATGTTTGTATAAATATTAGAATCAATTTATGCTTCGTACATAGCTTGCATGTTTCAACTGTTCTAATCTTATTAATTGATTGAAGGATAGTGTTTTTTAGTAGATCAACTATTTGGGAGAGGAAGAACTTAAACCTTAGGCTTAACAACCCTAGGAATTCATTTAGGAGGGAATTAACCCAAAATTGGTATGGTTTATCTGTGAACACCTTAACCCTAAACCGGCCTGGACTATGAGATCAGAAGATAAGTAGTTCTTGGTGGCTCATTATTCTAGTGGGCGTATTAGAAGATCTTGCTAGGGTATCGACTAGTTGATTGATTAGAACCCTACATCAATAATTAATTAGGAAAAATAATTGGATCTAGGTTAAAGGAACTTGTGTAGTTGAAACAAGGGATAGGACCCAAGATACTTAGAATAACAATAACTTAAATTCCATATGGTTTTAGAAGAAGACATTATACAACTCAGATACAGTGGATGTTAGATAGCTCAATTCCAACCATTACTTAACATAGATGAATTCCAATTAATAATTTATTGTAATATACCGAATTAGGGCCTAATCGAAAAAGTGGTTTCGTGACCACAAATCTGAGATAGAAATAATTATTTTATAATTATTTTGAGATTTATGATATGATTGCATGATTGTGTGAAAATTTCGTGAAGAAATTCTATGCGTAAAGTGCTTAATTTAAAATTAGGGACTAAATCAAATAAGCTGCAAAACTTGCATTCTAGAAGTTTCTAGTATGAAATTACTTTGAAATATTAATTAGGAGGTCTTAAATAGTAATTTGGCCAATTTTAAGTTCATGGACAAAATTTGGACATGGATGGAATTTTTGAAAGTTTAGTAAGGAGGGGCATTTTGGTCATTTGGATATTAACATGAAATAAAAAGGGAAAAATAACACAAAATTGATCATCTTCTTCATTACCACGAAATTTCAAGGGTTCTCCATAGCTAGGGTTTGTTTCAAGCTTCCAAGCTCCATAGTAAGTGATTCCAAGCCCTGTTTTTAATGATTTTTACGTTTTTGAGATCCCGGTAGCTCGGTATAGCTTATGATAGAATATTTTGAGTTAGGGTTCATATTTGGAAAAATACCCATAGGTGAAATTTGTGTATTTTGATTTTTTATGATAGAATATGAGGTTTTAAATTATATTAGACAACTTGTGCTACTCGATTTTAAGTAAAAACGAACAAAACGGCTTAATCGGTAAAAGTACATATTGTTCATAAGTATGTGTTATAGTGGGAATTTGAGGTTGCTGTTAGTAAATAAATGATCAGCATGTCCTAAAACATAAGAATTATGGAAAAATTTTAATTTTCGAGCTTTGGGGCAAAAGTGTAAATATGCAAAAGTTTAGGGGCAAAATCGTAATTTTTTCAAAGTTAGAGTTAAGGACTATTTTGATAAATGTGAGTATTAAATAAGTAAAATGTGTTATTTTAGATCAAGAAAGACATGGAATCAACCTTGATCGAGGAAAAGACAAGATTGTGGACTAAATTACAAAATTGCTATATTTTGTACCGAGGTAAGTTCATGTGTAAATAATGTAACATCCTCATTATTTTTAAGTTAATTGATGTTATTTATATGATATGCTGATTTTTATCATGAAATATATGCTTTGTGGTTATTATCGAATAATATGCAAATTATGTGTGCTACTTGTTAAATATAAATTGCTACCGAGTATTGGTTTCGGTATTCTGTGGAAGACGGCAAGGATATGTGATTGAGGAAAATCCCGTTTGAACCTTAGGAATAGATTAGGATACAAGTGACATGTCACTAGGATGGTTGGGCATCCGAACTCGTTGAGTTGAGTCCGAGTTCGTGAGATGTAACTAGGCATCCGAACTCGTTGAGTTGAGTCCGATTTCACTTATGGATGTGAACACTCGAGCTCATTGAGTTGAGTCCGAGTTCGCTTATGGGCGGGTTACATGGTCGTTTGATTACATATGTGGCACTTATGTGCAAATTATCCATGTATCCGAGTTATATTCCGATGCGTTCAACGGGTAAAATTTTAGCGAAATGGAAGAATGCTTGAGTTGGAAATGATATTTTGGTAAGTGTCGCCAAAGGTACACTTTGGACAGGTATGTACTTAACCCTCGGGTTGAAACTTGATACACGATGGCTAGAAATGTGGAATATGTCTTGATGATAACATGCTATTGCTGTTTGGTATAATTGCTTTGTTACGTTACTCGCTATTTGCATATGGACTTACTAAGCATTTATGCTTACTCCCTCTTTTCCATTCATTGTAGTGTTGGACAAGCCGGCTCAAGAATCGGGATAGGTCGAAGGTTCGATCACACTATCCGAAGGACTTTTTGGTAAAATGGCTTGTATGACTTGAATATGACATGTATAGCAATATACTTGTTTTGTGTAATTAATCTTGTGATATGGTTGTGGTTTGGTTGAGAAAATGCCTGATAATGATTAGTCCTTGGAATGGCTAATTTAGATCATGTATGAGACCATGTATGTTCAAAGTGTTAATAGTTCATGAATTTCCATAGAAAAGTGAAAATTTGTCATAAAACAAAATGTTGTAACAGTAGTGACGTGAGTTTGAAAAATCACTAAAAATAGTAGAAACTGAACTAGGTGATGAATTAAATATGAAATTGAAGCGAAACAGGTAAAGGAGTAATATGTTATGAGATATTTGAGTTTTAGTGAAACAGGGTCAGAGCAATTTCTGGATCCCCTGTTCCAACTTTTGAAATTCACCATAAATTGTACAAAAATAATTAGGAGATGTACTTTATATGTTCAGAATCCTTATTGAGTCTAGTTTTAAGAGAAACAAATGCCATAGTCACATGAATTTTTTACAGATAGAAAGGTAGTTCGTAGTAGGCAGAGGTCAGTGCAGTCAAGTCCTAAAAGAGGGGTAACTTTAACTAATAAACTGTACTAATTGGCCCAACCAAAAATTCTAGAAAAAACTTAGTATATAGATATATGAGTCTAGTTTCAGGGAAAATTTACGGATCTTGATTTCAAGTTTTGTAACTTGAGATATGATTTTTTTTGTAGCCATAACGCAGGTAAATAGTATGCTGTGAATGTAGAATTAAATGTTTCAAAGTTCTTAAAATGGAAAATTATGTTCAGTAACACCTCAAGCTCAACTCCGGCAATGGTCTCGGGCGTGGGGGCTGTAACACCCCAGACCCGACCCAGACGTTATGGCCATGTCCGGTGTGCTACATCACCTAGACTATGCTACGCCGTCCTATATACTAAGTCTGATGTTTGAGATTTTTGAAAAGTAATACTTGTTTTTCTTGAAATTCCCAATTTAATTATTATTCAACCTAATTTCTATCTCATTTGTTAATCGTTTCATTTTAGTCTTATTGTCCTCCTTAGTCTTCAGTAAAGTCAGGTTGGTTAATAAAATGTTTGTTTAATTTTGAAAACGGTGTAGGTTTGTGTTTGAAATAAAACGGTAGAGAAATCCCGAATAACAGTTATAGCGGCCTTATTACAACCCATGTCAAAATAAAACCAATAAAAGGTAATTAAATAATAAAATAAAATAAAATAAAAAACCAACTATGATGAAAGTTCAGTCCTCGTGGCCACTCTGAATCCCTCCCAGCGTCCAAGTCACGATCTAGGGCTCACCTGCAAGGATGGAAAGAAAGGGCTGAGTTTGGGAAAACTCAGTGTGTGCAGAACCCATCCAAAGCCCAAATTGGCTTAAGCCCACTGGGCCTAAACCCTAACCAGTCTCAGTCAGATACTGGGCCGAAGCCCTATTCAGGAAACAGTAATCTGGGCCAAGTCCCTATAACAGATACTGGGCTGAAGCCCTATTCAGATAACAGATTGGCCCATAGGCCCAGAATAGTACAGTACAGTAATACAGTATAAATGCAAACCCAATTGGGGAGACTACTCAACCCACCAACCGCTACACACCACCCGTACCAGCCAACATACCATGTGGGGAATAACTCGACCCACCCAGCCCACACACCACAGTCGCAGCATGGCTGCTCAGTTAAACAGTATACGAGGCAAAGCCCCTTTCAGAAACAGTACGAGGCATAGCCCCTTTTCAGTAACGTGGCTGTGCCACTCACACTTCCTCCATTATCAAAACCCAACCCATGCAATAGATACATATCATGGCATGCAATAACAGTAACAGTCATGTCAAACAGTACAGTCAATTTTAGCCCTAGGGGTATAACGGTTCTACCTAGGGGCAAAATAGTAATTTCTTACCCTAAGGGTATTTCAGTAATTTTGCTCTCATGTTACAGATTTCATGCTTATTACAGTATTTATTAATCACATAGTTGTCACAGAAGTCCGGTTAACTCAGTTTTTCAGTCTTAGCATTCAAGCCCTAAAACCCCTAATGAGCCCTATTACGTCGATTGGCCCATTAAGCCCATTTAGTCCCAATTTCATAATCAGTTATCTTGTTTTAACTGTTTTCACGCCTACAGTTCATAATATTACCTTTAAACCCATTTTTACTCACATGGACCCAAATCGCCCATTGGGCCCATATTTGGCCCCACCGAGGCCCAACTTACCATAATGTCCAAAATTTAGCGGTCAACACGCCTAATAGTGCCGATTCCAAAACTAACCTTCTCCTACTAACTTGAGAACGTTCGCACGCTCACAAGCTCTCGAAATACCGAAACTTCGGTATTTCAGCTTTTCGGCTTTTGCCGATTTACGAATTGAAGGGCGTTCGAAACACACACCTGTTTTGCAGTTTCTCCTACGAGATCTCCTATGCGTTAATCCATACAATCCAATACTTAATTGATTAGACCATATTAACACTTAATCTGAATTGAAAACTTACCCAAAGCCTTACTTACACATTCGGCCAACACCTCCAATGGCCTTAATGTTCTTACCTTACCGATTTAGATCCCTTTAGATCTAGATCTGATGTTCCAATGTCTTCAACTCCTTGTTTGATCACCTTCTTCTCTAACTAACACACAAAAAGAACAAAGAAAACACCACTTGATTTACCAAAAGTCCAAAACGACAAAATCCTTAACTTTAGGGACTTTCGGCTTTTCCAAATATCAAATATTGAACAGATCTGAAGTATTAAACACTTACCAACGATTTCCCTTCAGTTCCTATGCAGATCTGATGTAAATTTGACCCTTAAACGTCAGTAGAAACCTTATCTCTGAGATTTGCAATTTCGGCTATCTCCCTACAACTATGGTGATTTTGGCTTTTCAACAAGAGAAGAGGATGGCGTTTTGGGTGTAGATTTTGGGTGATGATGTCGACAATGGTGTGATTCAAGGGAGTGTAGTAATCGGCCACAACAGGTGAAAGGAATAGGGGTGATTCGGCTTACAAGAAATCGCAAGAAAAGAAGCAGTTTTCGGGATTTCTGGCACTTTGAGCAATCGGTTATGGTTGATTTTAAGAGGAATGAAAGCAAAAGAAAGAGTGGATCTGTGCAAGGTGGGTATTCGGCTAGGGAAGAGATCAAAGGGGAAGAAGAAAAATGAAAAAAAAACAATGGTAGAGGTGGAGAGGAAGAATTCGGCTATGAGCTTTCCATGGAGGCAACTTTTGGCTTTTCTGACAGTAGAACAGAGAAAAATTCCTAAGGTGGCTAACCCTAATTGTCATGACAGAAAAAAGAAAATGATATAACCCTAGTAGTCCCTCTAAAGCAATCGGCCCAAGTCCCTAAAGCCCCCTTGCCGAAATTCACTTAAGTTAGGCACATGCCCGGCACATGCTTAAAAATTAAAAAGAACTCTACGCTTACCTTGTAACTCGAACCCTTGTCCTTGAATATCCACTTAGGCGCCACTTTTCTAGGAGCTTAGTGGCTCCACCTTGCCACTTTACCAAGAGCTCACTTGTGACATATTTTACACGGTTTTTCTTAAAAGCCCACTTAACCAAGTCCCCTTTCACTTGAAAATCCAACTTAATATTTTACCGGGTTTTAACTTAAACTTGGGCCTTCTATAGGCCCACTAACACATGTACATACATTATCAACCTTTAGAACACCAAAATTTTAAAAATTTCACTAAAATTCACAAAACCTGAAAAATCCCGAAAATCAGGGCGTTACAACTCTACCCCCTTTAAAGAAATTTCGGCCTCGAAATTTACCTGATCCAAATAACTGAGGGTATTGTTGACGCATCGCTTCCTCTGGCTCCCAAGTAGCTTCTTCTTTACCATGATTACGCCATAGCACCTTAACTAATGGAACAGACTTCCTCCTTAAGACTTTGACTTCACGATCTAAAATCTCCACAGGTTCCTCCTCGAAGGTCAAATCGGTATTCACTGCAATCTCCTCCACTGGTACAATATGCGATGGGTCTGACCGATACCGTCTCAGCATAGACACATGAAAAACGTCATGAATACGATCCAACTCTGGTGGCAACTCCAACTGATAGGCTACTGGCCCAATCCGCTTGAGAATCCGATAAGGCCCAATAAACCGCGGACTTAGCTTGCCCTTTTTACCGAATCTCAAGATCTTCTTCCACGGCGACACCTTTAGGAAGACCATATCCCCAACAGCGAACTCAATCTCCTTACGCTTAAGGTCAGCATATGACTTCTGCCGATTAGATGCCTCCTTTAACCGATCTTGAATCAGCTTAACCTTACTTTCAGTATCTGCCACTATCTCTGGTCCAAGAACTTTACGTTCCCCTAACTCTGTCCAACAAGTAGGAGTACGACATCTCCGCCCATAAAGTGCCTCATATGGAGCCATCTGAATGCTTGCTTGATAGCTGTTGTTGTATGCAAACTCTGCCAACGGTAAATAATCTTCCCAACTACCACGAAAGTCGATAACACATCCTCTTAACATGTCTTCCAACACTTGAATGACCCTTTCAGACTGACCATCTGTCTGAGGGTGAAATGCAGTACTAAAGTCCAAACGCGTACCCAACGCCTCGTGCAGCTTCTTCCAAAATCGAGAAGTAAATCTAGGGTCTCGATCAGAAATTATCGAAACTGGCACCCCATGCAAACGCACTATCTCTGCTACATACAACTTAGCTAACTTCTGAAGTGAGAGATCAGTTCTAACCGGTATAAAATGAGCAGACTTCGTTAATCTATCCACAACTACCCAAACAGAGTATTTCTTTGAAGGTGTCAAAGGCAATCCACTCACAAAATCCATCGTTACTCTTTCCCATTTCCACTGCGGAATCCTCACTGGCTCCAACAATCCAGAAGGTAACTGGTGTTCAGCTTTAACCTGCTGACACGTCAAACATTTCCTCACAAAATCAGTCACCTCTCGCTTAAGTCCAGGCCACCAATACACCTCTCGCAAATCCCTATACAACTTATTACTGCCAGGGTGCATCGCATAGGCTCCACCATGAGCCTCACTCAATAACAACTTCCTTAAGTCGGAGTCCTTAGGAATACAAATTCTTCCTCGAAAGCAAAGGACTCCATCAGAATTTAGTCCAAAATCATCACTCTTACCCTCCTTGACTTGCTGAAATTGAGGAGTCAACGAATCATCCTTCCATTGCAACTCTTTAATCTTCTCAATCCAAGTCGGTCTCACTTGCAGTTCTGCTAGCAAACTCCCATCATCATACAAACTCAAACGAGCGAACATTGCCTTTAACTCAGTAACAGTTCTTCGGCTTAGTGCATCAGCCACTACATTAGCTTTGCCAGGGTGATACTCAATCGAACAATCATAGTCCTTAAGCAACTCTATCCATCTCCGTTGCCTAAGGTTCAACTCTTTCTGAGTTAACAGATACTTGAGACTTTTATGGTCAGTGTATATAATACACTTTTCTCCATAAAGGTAGTGTCTCCAGATTTTCAACGCAAATATCACTGCCGCCAATTCCAAATCATGCATAGGGTACTTCGTCTCGTGAGGCTTAAGCTGCCGCGAAGCATAAGCAACCACCTTACCCTCTTGCATCAGTACACAACCCAATCCCACATGCAAAGCATCACTATAAACCGTAAAGTCTTTCCCAGATTCTGGCTGAATCAGTACTGGCGCCTCAGTCAACACCTTTTTTAGCTTCTCAAAAGCTTCTTGCTGTTTCTCAGTCCATACAAATGCTACTCCCTTCCTTAACAATTTCGTCAGTGGTGCCGCGATTAACGAAAATCCCTCAACAAATCTTCTATAATAACCTGCTAGGCCCAGAAAACTGCGAATTTCTGAAACTGATCTTGGAGACTTCCAATCCAGAACTGCCTCAATTTTACGAGGATCTACCCTAATCCCCTCAGCAGAAACAACATGACCTAGAAAAGTCACTTCGCGAAGCCAAAATTCGCACTTGCTAAATTTCGCATACAGTTGCCTTTCCCTCAATACTTGCAGAACGATTCGAAGATGCTTGTCATGCTTCTCCTCTGTTTCCGAATACACCAATATATCATCAATAAAGACGACCACGAAACGATCCAAGTACGGCTGAAATACTCGGTTCATTAAATCCATAAAAGCTACCGGTGCATTCGTCAATCCAAAGGGCATAACCAAAAACTCGTAGTGACCATAACGAGTTCTGAATGGGGTCTTATGCACGTCCACCTCCTTTACCCTTAACTGATGATATCCAGATCGAAGGTCAATTTTGGAAAACACTGAAGCTCCTTTAAGCTGGTCAAACAGATCGTCAATTCTCGGCAAAGGATACTTATTCTTGATCGTCAGTTTGTTCAACTGGCGATAATCAATGCACATACGCATCGTCCCATCCTTCTTTTTCACAAACAGCACCGGTGCTCCCCACGGAGACACACTCGGTCTAATGAAACCCCTATCGAGCAACTCTTGAATCTGGGCTTTCAATTCCACTAGCTCCTTTGGTGCCATTCTGTAGGGCGCAATAGACACTGGAGCCGTTCCAGGCAACAGATCGATCCCAAATTCAACTTCGCGGTTAGAAGGTAAACTAGGAAGCTCCTCAGGAAAAACGTCTTGAAACTCATTAACAGTCCTCACTGTCTCTACTGTCACCCCTTCGGGTTCAGTTTGACTTATGAACGCCAAGTATGCTTCACAACCTTTACGCATCAATCTTTCAGCCCTTAAGGCAGAGACCACATTAGACAAATAGTCCCTACGTTTGCCAATAATCATCACCTCCTCACCTTCAATTGTTCTCAGTACCATCCTTTTGGCCGCGCAATCCAGCGTTGCCTTGTGCTTGGTTAACCAGTCCATACCCAAAATCAAATCGAAATCACCAAAAGGTAGCTCCATTAAATCTCTAGTAAAGATCCTACCTTGAGTCTCTAAAGGCACTTCCCTAAATAGTTTGTCTACTGTAACAGAGTGACCTAAAGGACTAACTACTGTGACACCCCTCACAGTCTCCTCAGAATACACACCCAATAACCCAGAAATCTTACAAGCAACATATGAATGTGTTGAACCCACGTCAATCAAAGCAGTGTATGGTATACTAGATATCAAGAACGTACCAGTTATAACATCAGGGGCATCACCCTCCTCGCGGCGACGAGCAGCATACACCAAGGCTGGCTGACGAGCCTCAGCATTACCAACACCCCTTCCAGGTGCTCCATGACCACGTCCATTACCATTGCCTCCTCTACCTTGACCACGGCCCCTTGGCGGTGGCGGTCCTCCTCGCACAGGCTGAGCAACCCTCTGATCAACAGCTTGAGCCTGAGCTGGCTTCTGTGGACAGTCTTTGACTTGATGGTCCTTTGACCCACAACGAAAACAAGCTCCAATGCGTTTCCAGCATTCTCCTCGATGAACTCTGCCACAGTCTCCACAAGCTTGCGGTCTAACAACATTCACTGGCACAGCTCGCACTGGTTCCTCCACTCTTGCTTTCTTAAAGTTTCTGCTCGCAGCACTAGTCGATCCAGAATCTCTCCTGAAGTGATTACGATCTCTATCGCGGTTCTGACGCTCATCTCGCTTCACTTCCTCAGCTATCTTAGCCTTCTCCACTAGTGCAGCAAAGTCACGCTCTCTCTGTGGCGCTATCAACACTCTCAGCTCATCTCTGAGGCCATCCTCAAAACGAACACTGCTTTCATATTCCGTGGAAACAATACCGCTAGCATACCGACTTAATCGCAGAAATTTCGCCTCATATTCAGCCACAGTCTTACTACCCTGGGTCAGGTTCAGAAATTCCTTCCTTCGTGCGTCCACATAACTAGCCCCAACATATTTCGCCTTGAAAGACTGCTTAAACAATTCCCAGGTTACTCTCTCAGCTGGGGTACCCTCTCTCATGGTGATCCACCATTGATACGCCTCGTCCCTCAGCAACAATACCGCTCCTTTCAGTTTCTGCTCCACTGAGCAATCCAAGTCATCCATAATTCGCTCTGTGGCTTCTAACCAATACTCAGCCACGTTCGGGGCCACTCCAGATATGCCCCTAAAAACTTCCGCTCCATTGGCCCGAAGTCGCTCAGAAATGGACCCCCTATTCACCGGCCCAACATTAGCTCCGACCACCTTTTCCAGAACTCTCAGCATAGCCTGGGACAGAGCGTCGTCCCCTGCGGCCCGATCGTACTGCCCATTTTCCTCAACCAGTGGTCGTGCTTCTCCTGCTGGCCTATGCTCAGAAGACGACGATCCAGCTTGAGCACTAACTCGGCCTCGTCCACGGCCTCGTCCACGAGTAGCCCTTGTACTCATATCGATTATCTGATTTATAAAGTTTTATGACATTAGCTCAATGTTTCAGTTTTTATTACGGAATATCTTATGAACAGGTAGAATTTCAGAGTTGTTCTCACGCAACGTAGTCTAATTACTGTCTTAGTTTCCTAGGGTTTAGTTTACCCTACCGTCTCAGTGCTACAGCCTTAATACTACCTCATCCATAGTATTCTATCTAAGGCTCAGTGCTATCTACAGTTTTATTATCAGTACAATACAGAATTTAAGACAGAACATACTTACAACTTGGAGCCGGGGATTCAGTGTGCCACTTTCCAGTTTAGTAGTTCAAATACTTTGAGGCCTCAAAAAAACAATGTTTAAAAACTACAAGTTTGTTTAAAACAAAAAGAAAATTTTCAAAAAATTTGATTTTCCAAAGATACCCTTCTGGACTTTTAGATTTTTGAAACCCCTTTGTTTTTGGACCCGATCCACAACCGAGTTGTTGCAACTTGGCTCTGATACCACTAAATGTAACACCCCAGACCCGGCCCAGACGTTATGGCTATGTCCGGTGTGCTACATCACCTAGACTATGCTACGCCGTCCTATATACTAAGTCTGATGTTTGAGATTTTTGAAAAGTAATACTTGTTTTTCTTGAAATTCCCAATTTAATTATTATTCAACCTAATTTCTATCTCATTTTTTAATCGTTTCATTTTAGTCTTATTGTCCTCCTTAGTCTTCAGTAAAGTCAGGTTGGTTAATAAAATGTTTGTTTAATTTTGAAAACGGTGTAGGTTTGTGTTTGAAATAAAACAGTAGAGAAATCCCGAATAACAGTTATAGCGGCCTTATTACAACCCATGTCAAAATAAAACCAATAAAAGGTAATTAAATAATAAAATAAAATAAAATAAAAAACCAACTATGATGAAAGTTCAGTCCTCGTGGCCACTCTGAATCCCTCCCAGCGTCCAAGTCATGATCTAGGGCTCACCTGCAAGGATGGAAAGAAAGGGCTGAGTTTGGGAAAACTCAGTGTGTGCAGAACCCATCCAAAGCCCAAATTGGCTCAAGCCCACTGGGCCTAAACCCTAACCAGTCTCAGTCAGATACTAGGCCGAAGCCCTATTCAGGAAACAGTAATCTGGGCCAAGGCCCTATAACAGATACTGGGCTGAAGCCCTATTCAGATAACAGATTGGCCCATAGGCCCAGAATAGTACAGTACAGTAATACAGTATAAATGCAAACCCAATTGGGGAGACTACTCAACCCACCAACCGCTACACACCACCCGTACCAGCCAACATACCATGTGGGGAATAACTCGACCCACCCAGCCCACACACCACAGTCGCAGCATGGCTGCTCAGTTAAACAGTATACGAGGCAAAGCCCCTTTCAGAAACAGTACGAGGCATAGCCCCTTTTCAGTAACGTGGCTGTGCCACTCACACTTCCTCCATTATCAAAACCCAACCCATGCAATAGATACATATCACGGCATGCAATAACAGTAACAGTCATGTCAAACAGTACAGTCAATTTTAGCCCTAGGGGTATAACGGTTCTACCTAGGGGCAAAATAGTAATTTCTTACCCTAAGGGTATTTCAGTAATTTTGCTCTCATGTTACAGATTTCATGCTTATTACAGTATTTCTTAATCACATAGTTGTCACAGAAGTCCGGTTAACTCAGTTTTTCAGTCTTAGCATTCAAGCCCTAAAACCCCTAATGAGCCCTATTACGTCGATTGGCCCATTAGGCCCATTTAGTCCCAATTTCATAATCAGTTATCTTGTTTTAACTGTTTTCACGCCTACAGTTCATAATATTACCTTTAAACCCATTTTTACTCACATGGACCCAAATCGCCCATTGGGCCCATATTTGGCCCACCGAGGCCCAACTTACCATAATGTCTAAAATTTAGCGGTCAACACGCCTAACAGTGCCGATTCCAAAACTAACCTTCTCCTACTAACTTGAGAACGTTCGCACGCTCACAAGCTCTTGAAATACCGAAACTTCGGCATTTCGGCTTTTCGGCTTTTGCCGATTTGCGCATTGAAGGGCGTTCGAAACACACACCTGTTTTGCAGTTTCTCCTACGAGATCTCCTATGCGTTAATCTATACAATCTAATACTTAATTGATTAGACCATATTAACACTTAATCTGAATTGAAAACTTACCCAAAGCCTTACTTACACATTCGGCCAACACCTCCAATGGCCTTAATGTTCTTACCTTGCCGATTTAGATCCCTTTAGATCTAGATCTGATGTTCCAATGTCTTCAACTCCTTGTTTGATCACCTTCTTCTCTAACTAACACACAAAAAGAACAAAGAAAACACCACTTGATTTACCAAAAGTCCAAAACGACAAAATCCTTAACTTTAGGGACTTTCGGCTTTTCCAAATATGAAATATTGAACAGATCTGAAGTATTAAACACTTACCAACGATTTCCCTTCAGTTCCTATGTAGATCTGATGTAAATCTGACCCTTAAACGTCAGTAGAAACCTTATCTCTGAGATTTGCAATTTTAGCTATCTCCCTACAACTATGGTGATTTCGGCTTTTCAACAAGAGAAGAGTATGGCGTTTTGGGTGTAGATTTTAGGTGATGATGTCAACAATGGTGTGATTCAAGGGAGTGTAGTAATCAACCACAACAGATGAAAGGAATAGGGGTGATTCGGCTTACAAGAAATCGGCAAGAAAGGAAGCAGTTTTTGGGATTTCTGGCACTTTGAGCAATCGGTTATGGTTGATTTTAAGAGGAATGAAAGCAAAAGAAAGAGTGTATCTGTGCAAGGTGGGTATTCGGCTAGGGAAGAGATCAAAGGGGAAGAAGAAAAATGAAAAAAACAGTGGTAGAGGTGGAGAGGAAGAATTCGGCTATGAGCTTTCCATGGAGGCAACTTTTGGCTTTTCTGACAGTAGAACAGAGAAAAATTCCTAAGGTGGCTAACCCTAATTGTCATGACAGAAAAAAGAAAATGATATAACCCTAGTAGTCCCTCTAAAGCAATCGGCCCAAGTCCCTAAAGTCCCCTTGCCGAAATTCACTTAAGTTAGGCACATGCCCGGCACATGTTTAAAAATTAAAAAGAACTCTACGCTTACCTTGTAACTCGAACCCCTGTCCTTGAATATCCACTTAGGCGCCACTTTTCTAGGAGCTTAGTGGCTCCACCTTGCCACTTTACCAAGAGCTCACTTGTGACATATTTTACACGGTTTTTCTTAAAAGCCCACTTAACCAAGTCCCCTTTCACTTGAAAATCCAACTTAATATTTTACCGGGTTTTAACTTAAACTTGGGCCTTCTATAGGCCCACTAACACATGTACATACATTATCAACCTTTAGAACACCAAAATTTTAAAAATTTCACTAAAATTTACAAAACCTGAAAAATCTCGAAAATCAGGGCGTTATAGGGGCGTTACATTTATTATCTCTTTATTAACTACGAAAACACCCATTTCCAACTCTAGCAGATTATTAAGACGAATGCATTTTTTAACGTACAGATATACACTTCTTTTCAAGAACTTCCTTAAAACTTATCCGATTTCTTTACCTGTCAATTCAACCAAAATTACCTTAGACATATCATAACCTTACCTTAACAATACTTATTACACAACAATCAAAATTTTTCTAAATCTTACCATAAGGGCAGATAAGAACATTGTATCATACTGACTTGGCAAAACACGCCAAAAAGGCCAAACAGAAATACGTCATAAGGTATCATATAGAATATCATATTTACTGTCCCCAATGACTTCATAGAAAGTGTCATGGGTTTCTCCCTCATGGACTTATACATGATTTCATGTATCATGATTTGCCGATTTGATTTACACATTATCGAAGGTTCACCATGAACATATACACAAACATATATTGCTATGGGTCTCAACCTCATGGTTTTATACACATTCATGTATCGTAACCTGTCCGTCCAGTCTTTATCTTACTGGGGGCTACACCATGATTATTTCAAATCATATTAAGATGTCATGAGTCTCAACCTCATGGCCTTAAACCATTTCCATATTGTAACCTGCTAACCTGGTTAGTAATATAGCTGCCCTACCAGAGGCATCACAGAAGGACATTTACACAACATTAAATTACCTAGAGTTTTTCATATCACTGGTTGATTCATACGTGTCCTATCCCCAAACCTTATCTACATACTTAACCATTAACATTCTTTTCCAAGTAGAACTTAATACTTATTACAATAAGACGTAAATCCTTTTTATTCTGCTTCTTACCCATAACAATCATGAGAGATATCATCTTAATTCAATAAACTTCTATTTGAATAGTGTACATGCAAGAGTCAGATTAGAGACTTACCTGATACTCACTTACTGTAGTTTGAAGCTCTAGATTCATCCATCCTTCATGAACCAGCATCAACTGCTTAAAGAACATAATTTAACTATTATAACTCTTATACATATAATTTACTTACCAACTCAATCTCTGACAACCTCATGCAAAGCCTTGTTCTTACAATCTTATTGTTCAAATACCTCTTACAGACTTACTCATTCAAAATATCTAACATGCAGTGCTGCGATACTTACTTGAAGATGGAATGACCTTTGATTAGATTCAGAATCATAGTTTCCAGCTAAATAAAATAGGTTACCTTAATTTAAAAAAGAAATAGAGAGTAATATTTGAGAAAATAGGAAACCCCCTTACAACCCTTCTCACACATATATATAACTCTCTTAACTTATTGGAATTTAACAAGTGTCACACATCTCAGAATTTGTCTTTCTTAATCTATAACAACCTTATAGTCAGGGGTGTCAGAAAGTGCATTCCTAGGACTCCGTTCCTGTAATTTAGTTACGAAGTTAGTTGTGTAGTTAATTAAATTTTGGTTAAGTAAATTTGTATGAATTAAGAGCCATTATAGTATAAGGACTAAATCACGTATAGGGTAAAACTTGAATTATAGATTAAAAATTAATTAAGGGATTAAAGTAGTAAATATACCTTTATACTATGTAGTGGACGACATTAATGGAGTATATATGTATATATATAATAGTTTAATATATATAAGTTATATATTATAATTAATAAAATGAAATTGATATGTATATATGTATTATATAATAATGATAATTATTATAATAATAAAACAAAACAAAAGAAAGTAAGAGACATGCAAATTAATTAAGAAAGAAAAGAGGAGAAAAACACACCACTATAGGGACCTTAGGGTTCAAATTCAAAATTGGTTAGTCAATTTAGTCTCTTTTCTTGTAATTTTTATATTTTTTGAATCCTGGTGTTTAGTACTATCAAACCCATGTCAAAATTTTAACATTGATTAAAATTTAAGATATTGTTATTGTTAAATAGTTTTAGTATTAGTGATTTAATTAATAGAGTTTTAAGCTAGAAATGGAAAAGGATTAAATGTAGAACAAATTGTAAATTTTGAGTAATAGGGACTAAATTGTGAAAATTTAAAAAATTAGGGTTTAATTAAAAATAGGGAGCTAAATTTAGCTTAAAGTGAAATTAGTATAAAAATATAGGATTAAATCTGAAGAATAAAAATTAGTCTCGGTTTAGGGACTAAATTGGAATTTAAGCAAATATTGAGTAAAAATTGAAATATTCAAAGTGAAATTGAATTGTGTTGTATTGATGTATTTTAATTGTTTTAATTTCGTAGCTAACATCATACCGGAATCCTCAACTAAAAAGGGGAAGGATAAAATCGATGTCGAATAGCTCAAAATCCACAGTTTGTATTTCTATAAATCCGAACCTAGTTGTTAATTGTTGTATTTCGATTTAACGTGTAACACCCCAAACCCGGCCTAGACATTATGGCCAAATCTAGTGGTGTCACACTGAAGTGCTTTTCGAAAAAGTTAATCTTATTGATAAAACCCGTTGAAGGTTTGAGCCTCTATGAAAATTCTCAAAACATCTTAGTCATTTGTTAATCATTTTAAATCGTCATTACTTTTAAAAAAATGTTTGTTGCAGAAGCATTTCCAAAAATGTTGCGAAAGTGCAGTGTTTTGAAAACAGTTAACCCTTTTATGAAAACCAGCGTTCTACTTCTATCAGTTAAGTATCAATCTAAGTAAGTAAAGCCCAAAATAAAATAATTTAAGTTTAATGAGACCTTATTACATAACCAAAAACCCAAATAACATATTTATAATCCAAAAGCTAATATAAACCAGTACGGATATGTGGCCACCATCGAGCTCCTCGTAGCACCGAACCGCCTAACACTGGGGATCTCCTGTACAATTAAACAGTAGGGTGAGTTTACGAAACTTAGTGTGTAATCCCCTAATATACAATTAGTCAGACATACAGAATGCAGTAACAATTTGGGCCTAATTCTATTAGTCGACCCAAGTCGACCCACACCTCGTGCAACCCATTTAGCCTAATTTCATTCACGGCCATGCGAACATCATAGCCCAATCCAGTGTTTAACACCTACCAAGGATTTTATCCGTGTGGGCCCTCGAGCCTATCGGGCCCACACGGCCCATTTCAGCCTAACGTGGTCCATGACGGCCTAGTCCACGAGAATGCTCATGGCGGCCTCTACAGCCTACTGCCTATATTTTATGGGCTTAGTTCACCACACGAGTGTTCGTACACTCATGAGGCCTCGAATGCCGAAGTTTTGGCTTTTCGTCTTTTCGGCTTTTGCCAATTCACAGTCTATTCAGTGTGTGTGAACACACCTTTGCTTACGAAACGTGCTATGAACCCCTAGCCGCGAACCTTAATCGACCGGGCTTTGCTAAGTTTTCTCTAACTGTTAGTGAAGATATGTATATCCCTTGATGGATTTTTTATTAAGAACTAAGAGTAGGATGTTGACCGCCTCAGGTCGTTTGCCCTTTTTATCACACCTCGAGAAGACACTCCAATTTGGCAAAAAGATGAGAAAAAGAGAAACCCGACAATCGAATCGAACCCTTCTGACTAAGCAGTCGAAGGCTTCAAATTGAAAGAAATGGAGATGAGAAGAAGGAGAATAACAATCTGCCAGAGAAGAAAGAAAAACAAATAAATACAAGGGAAGAGAAGAATGTTATATTTGGCTAAAATGAGGGAAGGCAAAAGAGAAATAAGAGGAAAAAAAATAACCATGAGTATGTGAAGAGGGGAGAAAAGAAGGGAAGAGATGGGGGTTTCAGCAATTGACACTTTCGGCAATTTGAAAAAAGAATAGAAAAGAAACCCGAAAGGTACCAAAAGGTACTTGACTTCTCAGAAATTGACCAAAATGCTTTTTCCGTTGCCAAGAAACCAAGAACTATTCGGCCAGAGAGAAAACACCCAGAAGAAAAGAAAACAAAAATGCCTAAAGGGAAACCGAAACAAAGAATACTCCCAAAGGATGTCACAGCCGAATTCTTCAGCAGCTAGAGTCTCTATTCGGTATTACCACATCCACAACCTCAAAATACTTGATTTTCTTCTAAAAACCCTCCCATATCTCCTCCTTGATTCTCTCCACACCAACCTCTCCAAGACTAAGTCAAATTCACCACCCAGCAGAGTCCGAGTCACACTCTACTTCTCATGTGACAAGAGAGCAAAATAAATATATCTTGCGTACAAAGTGACTCGAACCCCAGTCCTCATGCATCACCCTTGATGCCACTTACCAATGGATCAGAAGCTCCTTTTTGTCATATTTCTGCCACCAATATATTCAAAACCTATATGCCAGGGTCAAGGTTTACTTAAGAGAAAAATCTAAAATTTTGCAAGAGCCTAGATTTGAACCCAAGACTTCTCCAACACTTCACAAGACCCTTAACCACTGAAGCAGACATTTAGTTGTGTCATTTTCTCGCACAATTAAATATTTATGTGCCATCTCCTAACTATTCCCTTACTCAAGGCCCACTACTTCTAGGCCCAAATTCAGGGCGTTACATAATGCATATGTAAGTGGTTGAGGTGAGTATTTTGGCACTTTGATAGTAAATTGAAATTATAGTTGATTGAAATGGATTGAATTGGTATATACATTATGAATGTATTGATTATTTGAATTGAAATTAATATATGTGTAAATGTGATAATGTGCACATATGAGAATTGGATATTGGTTGTATTTGAAAAGTGAAATGAAACCCTATTAACTGTATCAGGCTTGAGTCAGATATAGATGGCATGCCATAGGATAGGAAGGGTTCAGGGATTTATTCGACTTCGAGTCGATGAGGCACTGGGTGCCAATTTGCTTCGATTTAACCGATGAGACATTGGGTGTCAATTTATATAGTGCTAGGCATAGTTATTACTTAGATTTATCGGGTAAGGCATTGGATGCCAGCTAGTGTGTTGGTTGGATCCGTGTATTTGTCCAAGTCTGAGTCGTGTTAAAAGGGGTAATTAAATAATAAAGTTCTATGATTAATGTCAAAACATGTGAATTGGAAATGGAAAAGTGGATTGATATATGAAAGGTGAAAATGTTGTGATCATAAATGAGATATATGAGTAATGTACTCATGGATTGAATATAGTTGGTTTATGCCATTGTTAAAATGAATTGTTGAATGATCTATGAAAATCTATTTTTATAGCAATTGATATTAATTGAGTTTTATGTTAAACCAACTAATGGAAGAATATTTGTGAAGTTGAGCAAATCATGAAATAATGTACTATTATGCATGAAATTGAGATGGTGAAAAATTACAATTGCTTGTTAGATAGTAATGTGATTATACAATTTAAAATTGAAATTTCATGTATCTTTATGTCTTTAAATGTTCAGATTATAGAAATATCACTGAGTTTTACTTAGCGTACAGTTTTGTTTTCCGTGCACAGGTTAGTTACTTCTCTTTTGATCGCTAATTCAGCATCTAACAACGATCCCGATCTCAAATGTGGTGGTGTTTACCTTTTTTGATGGTACGAACCTAGGATGTCCTAATTGATAGTTATTTTATGAATGGATCGTAAATGGAGTTATAAGCATAATGTTGGTTTGAGTATATAAATATATGTTTGTGTTTAAAGCCATAAATTGACATGTTATTTTGGAACCATTGCTTGTGATGTGTATGTGAATTTAAGTTTGATGTTTTAGGTAGATATAAGATAGGCCAAATTGATTGATTTTGGCATGTTTAAAACTTTGATTTGAATGATGCATGGATGATATGTTTTGATGATATAACATGTGGTACCAATAAGGGTACACTGGTTAGGCATATTAGGTGATGAATTGGGTGTATTTTGGGCATCTTTAATTGTGTTTTGAATAGGTTAAACGATTGGTAATTGAGTTGCTTAGTGCCCAAGTAAGTAGGAAATGATAAACTTGAATTTTAATGTACTTTTGGGTGCATACGGCCTAGCCACACAGGCATGTGTCACGCACGGGCAACACACATGGGCATGTAACCCAAGTTAGAGAGTTACACGGCCTGGCCACACAGGTGTGTGACCCCTGCATTTGAAATTTTTCTAACTTTTTCCTAAATTTTTCAAATGTTCCCGATTTAGTCTCGAGTCATTTCTAAAGTGATTTTAAGGCCTCGATGGCTTGAATAAGGGATGATATGCATGTTTAATGATGGGTGATGTTATGATTATTGAAATATTTTGAAATGAATGATTTAGGTTATGTTTACTCAGTAATGCTTTGAAACCTTATTCCAGTGATGGATATGGGTTATGGGTGTTACATAATAGCCTACGGACTTCAAAAGAAACATAAATGAGAATTCTATAGTAATAGATATTAGACTAATCAATATAGTTAATTCCTAACCAAGTAACCTTTCAACCTAACTGCTATAGTACTTCAAACAAACAGGGTGTACTATACCTTTGGCGATACGCGTACCATACTTACCCCTTTTTTCTTAACACAACCTTTTTCTTTAAATAGCATAATAATCTAAAATAAAATCCTCACCGAGTACGAGGCATTATCGAATGATAATACAACCAATCGTACACAATCGAATTAAAAATTTCGTTCCAATTTAAAACTTTTACACAATATATCATACGATCCTTAAAATGGGCCTACGGGGCCCAAAACATGATTTGGGAGTGGTCCGAGACCAAACCGAGAACTTAGAAAAATTTTGGAAAATTAGGTCAAAAACATGGCACACGCCCGTGTGTGACAGGGGCACCCTCGTGTGGGCGGGCCGTGTAGTTACACACGCCCGTGTCCCCAACCCGTGTTGAATTTTTGGAAAAATATTTTTCATTTTTAACCTACAGGGGTTTTCACACGACCGAACACACGCCCGTGTCCTTGGCCCATGTCCTTTATACGGCCTCGACATGCCCGTGTGGCTTCCTTGTGTAAAAAACTGGGGGTATTCTATTTATGACGTCAGCATGCAATTTTGGTCACACAGCCATGGAACACGCCCGTGTGACTAGGCCGTGTGACATCCTTAGTCTCCAAAAATCCCATGCAACATTCACACACCCTACGCACATGGTCGTGGGGGCTAGCCATGTGGCCCTAAGTTAGGTTATTTTCCAAGCCATTCTTTGCCCCAAAACACATGCTAACTTTACCACTTTTAATATCACATGACTTACACATTTTTAGGCATCTATATGGCTTCATTTAATCATCAATCATCCATTTTAACTTAACCACACACAAACACACCAATCATTCTATAAAATGCCTCATTAGGATATATAAGTAAAACAACATCATCATTGGCCATATCACATGGCCGTAATTACAAAATGACTTATCCCATGATAATTACCACAATATAGCCAAACCATAGGTGTTGCCAGCCATAGTTGAAATGTATACATAAAATCAGGTTAAAACATTTTGGTTTTTATAAGTTTGAATATGTATACGTAAAAATGCCAGCCATAGTTGTTGCATTCAATTATCTGAGGTTATTTTAATATTTGAAACATTACGCGAGATTTATTTTGAAACGTTCGTTATTAGTTTTGAAAACCCGCATATGCTAATCTACCGGTTTAAAACCAGTTACCAATGCAACAACATAAAGATAGCAAAAATACCCAAAATGGCCTTATTAAAAAAATAATACCCGAACTGAAATAAAATAAAACAAATTCAAAAGCGGAAATTATGTGGCCACCTCGAGTCCTCGCAGGTCCAAATCATCTATGGCTAGGGGTTACCTATAGATTTAAAATAAAAGGTGAGTTTATGAAAACTCAGTGTGCAACACACCCAACCAATAACATAGAACAGACATGCAGAATAGACTGGGCCGTGGCCCTATTCAGAAACAGATTAGTTTGGGCCTTGGCCCTATTCAAAAACAGAGTGGGCCCAAGCCCATTATGACTACAGAACAATACAAGTATGAAAAACCCAACCTAATCCAACCATCACACTGCTCGTACCAGCCCATCACACCATGTGGGGATTAACTCAACCCTCCCAGCCCACACACCATTATGCAGCCAAGCTGCTAATTACAAATATTGTGGTAGTGCCACTAGATACAGAACTTCCTCCATAACCATACTCAACCCCCATGCAGAATCATACATCGTAATCAAATATAACATGCATACTTATTAACCACATAGATATAGTAATATATCGTAGGCAACCTATCTTTAAGGGTAAAATAGTCTTTTATGTAGTCAAGGGTAAAATGGAAATTTTATCCCTCAGGGATATTTTTTTCATTTTACTAAGTTTCGTCGTCTCGGCACCTAATACGCCCTTACAACAGGTCTAACGTCGCTCCAAGCGACTCAAAATGTCTATTTGGTCAAACAGTGTTTTTAGGCCCAAAACCCCTATTGAGCCGTAGTGGCCCCATACGCTCATGTGGCCCAATCAGTCCAGCTTTACATACACCATTACCAATCTCATCGTCCAACAAACTAAAGATCACTTAACGAGCATTTTTCCCTTATGGGCCCGTAGGCCCATTGGGCCCATAATGGCCGATCGAGGCCCATAATAGCTCATGTGCACGAAAACGCGCACGATGGCCTCCATAGCCTAATGCCCTTGATTTGTGGGTTCAGTTCAGCCTACAAGCGCTCGCACGCCTATAAGACTCGAAATGCCAGCATTTCAACTTTTCGGCTTTTGCCGAACTGCACTACAGATGGGTGTGCTTACACAACTATTTTTGCGATTCCAATCATCAACGTGCATTCAACCTATTTACATAACCACATTAATTAATACCATAATCTATGTATCGAGAGAATCATACTCAAGGGCTTGTTCAACGATTACCTACATTGCTTTAGTCGACCACTAACACATGTGGTTAAAGAGTCTTCCTCAAAACTGATCGAACGTCGATAAATCTAGGCACACACGAACCACCATAAATCCAATCAAAGGAGAAAGGTTAGAAGAGTATCAACCCCAAGTCGAATCCTTGTACCATAACAGGAGGAAAACCTTATTTCTAAAAAACCAAAAGCTGAAACTAAGAAGTACTTACCCAAAATTTGCTTGATTGAAACAACAACATATGGAAGCAGTCGACCCCTTACTAACGATTTGCCGATGGGATCGATGGCTAGCGTAAAATCCTAAAGAGGGAGGAGGTTCGGCTAATAGAAAGAGAAGAGAAAGGTTGTCAACGAACAGTCAAAAGTGAGACAGGGGTTCAGCTATGGAGCAAATCGGTTTTGACTCACTAAACAAGACTGAAAAGATAAGAGAACAGAAGAGATTTGACAGGATAATGGCAAAGAGAAGAGAACAAGATTCGACTTCCAAAAGAAAAATGAAGAGAAGGATTTGGGTAAGAATAACGTAAGACTGAGAGAAGAGAGAGTAAGAAGGTATGAGAATGGATAAGGAAAAGTGAGATTCGGTTCGTGAAGGATTCGGTCAAGAGAGATTGGTGAGAAGAACAAAGAGTAAAAATAATATCGAATAGGTTTGGCTATGGTAAGACAATCGACTAGAAGAGAATTGGAAGAAAGAAGAGGGAAAAAGATTTGAAGAGAGGATGCAAGGCTTTCGGTATTTGATCCTTAAAGTTTTCGGTACAAAATATTTGTACCCTAAATTCCCGAAGAAACCCAAGTGACTAAAAGTGAAAACGGCACAAGGGGAAAACTAAAAATACTAACAAAATGGAAACTCAAAATGACAAGGAAAGAATTCGATACCCAACTCACTCTCAAAGCCACATATGCACACTCAAAGCCAAATCCAATTTTGCACTCCAAGCTACCCTACAATCGGCCAACTCTTCCCCTACACCAATCCCTTGGAAATCTCCTTAATTTCCTCCATGATATACTCAATTTTTGAATTTGAATTCAATTCAAATTCTTAAT
Organism: Gossypium stocksii; assembly: GCA_020496765.1. Classification (NCBI taxonomy): domain Eukaryota; kingdom Viridiplantae; phylum Streptophyta; class Magnoliopsida; order Malvales; family Malvaceae; genus Gossypium; species Gossypium stocksii. The sequence continues at coordinate 40,911,592 of CM035621.1, forward strand.
ATCAAGTCAACTTTTATCTTTTACCAAGTCTTCCATCATCTTGAAGACTTTGCATCCAAGTCTACCACCTGCCAGCACAAACTAGAAAAAAGAGCTCAGCTTGCTTGCAAAGGGATTCGAACCTCAACTCTCCCCCTTGCAAATGATACCACTCCCTTGTCTCCCATAAGACGCCGACTTGCCACTCCAACACACGCCTCTTTGTGTCATAAATCCCCTAAAAATTTTCCGTAAGTCCTATTAGCTAGCATCCGCACTCGCATAAGCCCAAAATCCAAAATTTTGCCATGGTTTAGGCTTTAACCCAAGCCTTTTAAAGGCCTTCCAAACACACCCAAATCATCGATTCAGCACACCCAATCATGCAAATGCCAATTTATGCAAGAATCTAAAAACCTTAAAAATTGGGGCGTTACAACTCTACCCCTCTTAAAGAAATTTCGGCCTCGAAATTTACCTGGTTAGAATAAGTGAGGATATTGTTGTCGCATCGCCTCTTCAGGCTCCCACATGGCTTCTTCTACACCGTGATTATGCCAAAGCACCTTAACCAGTGGAACAGATTTCCTTCTCAGCACTTTAACGTCACGATCCAGAATTTGCACTGGTTCTTCTTCGAAGGTCAAATCAGGTTTAACTTCAATCTCCTCAACTGGAACTATATCTGAGGGATCAGAACAGTGCTGCCTCAACATGGAGACATAAAAAACATCATGAATCCAGTCTAATTCAGTAGGCAGCTCAAGATGGTATGCTACCGGACCCACTCGTTTCAGAACTCGATAGGGGCCAATAAATCAAGGGCTCAACTTGCCCTTCTTTCCAAATCTTAAGATCTTCTTCCAAGGTGAGACATTTAAGAATACCAGATCACCTACAGAATACTCAATCTCTTTATGCTTTAAGTCAACATATGACTTTTGCTTATCGGATGCTTCCTTTAACCGATCCCTAATCAACTTAACTTTATCTTTAGTATCTGCCACTAACTCTGGCCCCAAAACTTGACACTCCCCCAGTTCAGTCCAACACGTAGGTGTATGACACCTTCAACCGTACAACGCCTAATATGGTGCCATCTGAATACTGGCCTGTAACTATTATTATACACAAATTTTGCTAGCGGCAAGTAATCTTCCCAGCTGCCCCGGAAATCAATAACACAACCTCTTAGCATATCTTCTAACACTTGAATCACCCTTTCTGACTGTCCATCCGTCTGACGGTGAAAAGTATTGTTGAAATCCAATCTGGTACCCAATGCTTTATGCAACTTCTTCCAAAACCGAGATGTGAACCTAGGGTCTCTGTTAAAAATGATTGAAACTGGCACCCCATGAAGTCGCACTATCTCCACTACATATAACTTAGCTAACTTCTGAAGCGAATAATCAGTTCAAACTGGAACAAAGTGAGCGGATTTCATCAACCTGTCCACAATCACCCAAACCGAGTCCTTCTTAGAAGGCGTCAAAGGTAGCCCACTCACAAAATCCATGGTTGCCCTTTCCCACTTCCAAAGTGGAATCTTCACTAGTTGCAGAAGTCCAGAAGGCAGTTGATGCTCAGCTTTCACCTGCTGGCATGTCAGACACCTATCCACAAGTTTTGTTACCTCACGCTTAAGTGCAAGCCACCAGTACAACCCACGTAAATCCCGATATAACTTATTTCCCCCTGATGTATAGCATAAGGGCTGCCATGTGCCTCCCACAATATAGACTGCCTTAGGTCAGAGTCCTTTGGAACACAGACTCTTCCACGGAAACACAAAACTCCTTCACTATTCAACCTAAAATCAGAAGTCTCGCCATTCTCTACTTGTCAAAACTGAAGGACTAGTGACACATCCAATAATTGTTTCTCTCTAATTTGTTCAGTCCAAGTTGGTCTTACTTGCAATTCAGCCAGTAAACTACCATCGTCGAAGAAACTGAGACGAATGAACATTACTCTCAGATCAGATACAGCCCTACTGCTCAGTGCATCTGCAACCACGTTAGCTTTTCTAGGATGGTACTTAATTAAGCAATCATAATCCTTAAGCAACTCTATCCATCTTCATTCTTTAAGGTTCAACTCCTTCTGAGTAAAGAGGTATTTAAGACTTTTATGGCCCATGTAAATGATACACTTCTCCTGTATAACTAGTGCCTCCAGATCTTCAGTACGAACACCACCGCGGCCAATTCCAAGTCATAAGTAGGGTAGTTCACCTCGTGAGGCTTTAGTTGACATGATGCACAAGCAACCACTTTACCCTCTTGCATCAGCACACAACCCAAACCGTTGTGCGACACATCACTATACACAGTAAAGTTCTTCCCAGATTCTGGCTATATTAATACAGGGGCTTCAGTCAGAACTTTCTTCAACTTCTTAAAGCTCTCTTATTGACTATCAGTCCGGATAAATGGTACCCCTTTTCTCAGTAACTTAGTCAATGGTGCCGCTTTCACAGAAAATCCTTCCACAAACCTTCTATAGTACCCTACCAGACCTAGAAAACTTCGAATTTTCGACATAGTCCTTGGTGGTTTCCAATTCAACACCGCTTCGATCTTCTGAGGATCCACTCTAATCCCCTCGTCAGACACTACGTAACCCAAAAATGTCACTTCCTATAGCCAGAATTCACACTTGCTAAATTTTGCATAAAGCTGCTTCTCACTCAGAATTTGCAGAACAATCCAGAGATGCTCAACGTGGTCCTCCTCAGTTTTCGAATACACCAGGATATCATCTATAAAAACAACCACAAACTGGTTCAGATAGTGTTGGAATACCCGGTTCATGAGATCCATGAAGGCCGCTGGTGTATTCGTAAGTCTGAACGGCATTACCAAGAACTCATAGTGACCATACCACGTCTTGAATAACGTCTTATAAATGTCTGTCTCCTTGACCCTCAATTGGTGGTACCCAGAACAAAGGTCAATCTTGGAGAATATCGAAGCTCCTCTAAGTTGATCAAAAAAGTCGTCGATCCTTGGCAGAAGATACTTGTTCTTAATAGTCAGTTTGTTCAACTGACGATAATCAACACACATACACATCGTCCCATCTTTCTTCTTGATGAACAACACCGGTGCTCCCCACAGAGACACACTCGATTCGATAAATCCTCAATCCAAAAGTTCTTGGATTTGTGCCTTTAATTCCACAAGCTCCTTCGGTGCCATCCTGTAAGGGGCGATGGACACTAAAGCTATTCCAGGCAACAGATCAATTCCAATTCGACCTCACGGTTCGGAGGTAACCCAGGAAGTCTATCCGGAAAGACATCTGAAAATTCCTTAACAGTTCTAACATCACCTACTGAAGGACCTTTAGATTCAGAATTGCTCACATAAGCCAGAAACGCCTTGCAACCCTTGCGAACCAACTTTTTGGCCCTTAATGCTGAAATAATGTTGGACAAATAATCCCTTCACTCCCCTATCACAGCTACCTCCTCATCCTCTGAAGTCTTTAAAACCATTCGCTTAGCCGTGCAATCCAATTTTGCTCGATGCTTAATAAGCCAATCCATACCCAATATAAGATCAAACTCTCCGAAGGGTAATTCCATCAGATCCGTAGAAAAGATTCTACCTTGCACCTCTAAGGGCACATTTCTAAAAAGTTTATCTACCCTAACCGAGTGACCCAGTGGACTAACTACAGATATCTCACTAGCAATATTCTCAGATTGCACACCCAACGTCCCAGACACATCGCAAGCAACATATGAGTGTGTAGACCCAATATCAATCAAGCCAGTGTATGGCATGCTATGAATTAAAAATGTACTAGTTATGATGTCAGGTACATCACCATCCTCTTGGCAACGAGCAGCGTAGAATAAGGCTGGCTGTCGCGCGTCAGCATTACCAACACCTCTGTCTGGTGCTCCCCGGCCTCTTCCATTACCATTTCTACCCTGGCCTGACCACGACCTCTCGGTAGCTGCTGTCTACCTCTCACTAGCTGGGCAACCCTCTGCTCTGCAACTTGCATCTGAACCGGCCTCTGAGAGCAGTCCCTAACTCGGTGATCCTTAGACCCACATCAGAAACATGCACCAGAACGTCTCCAACATCCATCCTGATGAGTCTTTCCATAATCAACACACATCTGTGATCTCACCATAGTCACTGGAATTGCTCGAATCGGCTCATCCACTCTGGCTTTTTTAACAGGCTTTCCTGAAGTACCTGAGGCCCCTGAATCTCTTTTGAATCTGTCCATTTTCTTCTCTCGATTTTGGTGCTTAGAGCGCCTCACATCCTCAGCTATCTTAGCTTTTTCAACCAAAGCAGCAAAATCACGCTCCCTTAGTGGAGTAATCGGCACCCTCAGCTCGTCTCTGAGGCCATCCTCAAAATGCACACTAGGCTCATATTCAGTAGCAATAATTCCACGGGCATATCAGCTTAACCTTAAAAATTTTGCCTCGTACTCTGCTACGAATTTATTCCCTTGAGTCAGACTTAAAAATTCCTTCCTTCGGGCGTCCACATAGCTCGCCCCGACGTACTTTCCCTGAAAGGTCATCTTAAAAAGGTCTCATGTTAACCGATCAGTCGGTGTACCATCTCTCACTGTGAGCCACCATTGATAGGCCTCGTCACGGAGTAATGACATTGGCCCCTTCAACTTCTACTCCACCGAGCAGTCTAGATCGTCCATTATTCGCTCTGTGGCCTCTAACCAGTACTCGGCCACATTCGAGGCTACAACAGATACACCCCTAAAAATCTCTACTCCATTAGCTTGGAGCCACTCAAAAATCGATCCACGGCCCATGGACCCAATACTCGCTCCAACTACTCTTTCTAACACTCAGAGCATCGCTTAAGACAAAGCATCATCCCCTACCGCTCTATCGTGAGACGCCGTCGATGTCACTAGGGATGTTGGTGCCTCCCTAGAGGGCATATATCCCGATGCTCAAGACTCGGTCCGAGCACTACCTCGGCCCCTACCATGGCCTCGAGCACCTCTTCCACGTTCAGCTCTTGTGCTCATTTTGATTTTTTTTACGTATTATCTGGTTACGAATTTTATGAATTAGTTCATAATTTCAGTAATTATTACGATGTCTTATGAAAAAGCAGTAATTTAGATATGTATTTTCACATATCGAGATCTAGCTACAGTTTTCAGTCTTCTAGAGTTTTTAGTAAAGTACTACTCTCTATAGTAATTTTTCAGTATCACAGTAAAGCATATAACAGTAAAGCATTTCAGAATAACTTACAGACTTGGTGCTGGAGACTTGGTGTGCCACACTTTCAGTAACAACATTCAGAATAATTTGAAGTTTTTTTTACTTAGAAAATTAGACAAACCTCTTTGGAAACCTTTCAAAAACCCATATTTTGAAAATAACATTTTGGAAAAGAACCCTTTTTTACGAGAATTTTAAAAGAAATTTTCAAGGAACAAACTTCCAAAATGATTTAAATCTTTTAAATCAATTTTTAAGAAAACTTTCAAAACTCATTCCACAGCCGAGTTGTTGCAACCTGGCTCTAATACCACTAAATGTAACACCCTAAACCTGGCCCAGACGTTATGCCAGATCTGGTGTGTCATATAGACGATAAATTCGAAGTCGATTAATTCAATAAAAAGTTTCTTTAATTTCAAAAGACTAGTTTAAATTTTTGGACGTTGAACAAAATCAGGTTAAAACATTTTGGTTTTTATAAGTTTGAAAATGTATACGTAAAAATGCCAGCCATATTTGTTGCATTCAATTATCTGAGGTTACTTTAATATTTGATACATTACGCGAGATTATTTGGAAACGTTTGTTATTAGTTCTGAAAACCCGCATATCCTAATCTACCGGTTTAAAACCAGTTACCAATGCAACAACATAAAGATAGCAAAAATACCCAAAATGGCCTTATTAAAAAAATAATACTTGAACTGAAATAAAATAAAACAAATTCAAAAGAGAAAATCATGTGGCCACCCCGATTCCTCGCAGCTCCAAATCATCTATGGCTAGGGGTTACCTTTAGATTTAAAATAAAAGGTGAGTTTGCGAAAACTCAATGTGCAACACGCTCAACCAATAACATAGAACAGACATGCAGAATAGACTGGGCATTGGCCCTATTCAGAAACAGATTAGTCCAGGCCTTGGCCCTATTCAAAAACAAAGTGGGACTAAGCACATTATGACTACAGAACAGTACAAGTATGAAAAACCCAACCCAATCCAACCATTACACTGCCCGTACCAGCCCATCACACCATGTGGGAATTAACTCAACCCACCCAACCCACACACCAATATGCAGCCAATCTGCTAATTACAAATATTGTGGTAGTGCCACTAGATACAGAACTTCCTCCATAACTATACTCAACCCCCATGCAGAATCACACATCGTAATCAAATATAACATGCATACTTATTAACCACATAGATACAATTATATATCTTAGGCAACCTATCTCTAAGGGTAAAATAGTCTTTTAGGCAGTCAGGAGTAAACTGGAAATTTTATCCCTCAGGGTTATTTTTGTCATTTTACTAAGTTTCGGCGTCTCGGCACCTAATACGCCCTTATAACTGGTCTAACGTCTCTCCAAGCGACTCGAAATGTCTATTTGGTCAAACAGTGTTTTTAGGCCCAAAACCCCTATTGGGCACTAGTGGGCCCACACGCTCGTGTGTCTTAACTTGTCCAGTTTTACGTACAGCATTACCAATCTCATCGTCTAACACACTAAAGATCACTTACCGAGCATTTTGCCCTTAAGGGCCCGCAGGCCCATTAGGCCCATAACGACCCATTAGGCCCATAACGGCTTATGTGCAAGAAAACGCGTGCGATGGCCTCTATAGCCTAACGCCCTTGATTCGTGGGCTCGGTTCAGCCTACAAGCGCTAGCACGCCCGTAAGACCTCTCAACTTTTCAACTTTTGCCAAACTACACTATAAATGGGTGTGATTACACAACTATTTTTGCGATTCCAATCGTTGACGCGCGTTCAACCTATTGACATAACCACATTAATTAATACCATAATCTATGTACGCGTTCAACCTATTGACATAACCACATTAATTAATACCATAATCTATGTATAGAAAGAATCATACTCAAGGGCTTGTTCAACGATTACCTACACTACCTTAGTCAACCACTAACATACGTGGTTAAAGAGTCTCCCCCAAAACTGATCAAACGTCGATAAATCTAGGCACCTACGAACCACCATGATTCCAATCAAAGGAGAAAGGTTAGATGAGTATCAACCCCAAGTCGAATCCTTGTACCTCAACAGGAGGAAAACCTTATTTCTAAAAAACCAAAAGCCGAAACTAAGAAGTACTTACCCAAAATCCGCTTGATTGAAATGGTAGAATATGGAAGCAGCTGACCCATTACTAATGGTTTCTGATGGGATCGATGGCTAGTGCGAAATCCTAAAGAGGGAGGAGGTTGGCCAACAAAAAGAGAAGAGAAAGGTGGTCAATAAACACTCAAAAGTGAGACAGGGGTTCGGCTATGGAGCAAATCAGTTTTGACTCACTAAATGAGACTAAAAAGATCAGAGAATAGATGAGATTTGATAGGATAATGACAGAGAGAAGAGAGCAAGATTCGACTTCCAAAAGAAAAATAAAGAGAAGGGTTTGGCTAGGAATAACGTAAGAATGAGAGAAGAGAGAGTAAGAAGGTATGAGAATGGATAAGGAAAAGTGAGATTCGGTTCTTGAAGGATTCGGTCAAGAGAGATTGGTGAGAAGAACGAAGAGTAAACATAATATCGAATAGGTTCGGCTATGGTAAGACAGTCAGCTGGAAGAGAGTTGAAAGAAAGAAGAGGGAGAAAGATTTGAAGATACGACGCAAGGCTTTCGGTATTTGATCCTTAAAGTTTTTAGCACAAAATACTTGTACCCTAAATTTATGAAGAAACCCAAGTGAATAAAAGTGAAAATGGACAAGGGGAAAACTAAAAATACTGACAAAATGGAAACTCGAAATGACAAGGAAGGAATTCGGCACCCAACTCAATCTCAAAGCCGAATATGCACACTCAAAGCCAAAGCCGATTTTGTACTCCAAGCAACCCTACAATCGGCCAACTCTTCCCCTACACCAATCCCTTGGAAATCTCCTTGATTTCCTCCATGATATACGCAATTTTTGAATTTGAATTCAATTCAAATTCTCAAGATCAAGTCAACTCTTTTCTTTTACCAAGTCTTCCAGCATCTTGAAGACCTTGCAACCAAGTCTACCACCTACTAGCCCAAACTAATAAAAAGAGCTCAGCTTGCTTGCAAAGGGATTCGAACCTTAACTCTTCCTCTTGCAAATGACCCACTCCCTTGTCTCCCATAAGACGCTGACTTGCCACTCCAACATATGCCTCTTTGTGTCATAAATCCCACAAGAATTCCCCTTAAGTCTTATTAGCTAGCATCCGCACTCCCATAAGCCTAAAATCTAAAATTTTGCCAGGGTTTAGGCTTTAACCCAGGCCTTTTAAAGGCCCCCCAAACACACCCAAATCATCGATTCAGCACACCTAATCATGCAAATGCCAATTTATGCAAGAATCTAAAAACCCTAAAAATTAGGGCGTTACAAACATTAGTTTTAAACTTTTCCGTTGAGCCCTTCAGAATAACATTTGATACTAAGTGGTTTCAGTACATAGCTCCACCAACACGTAATCCGGCTCTCGTGTGCACATGGTGAGCTCTCATCATCACCTATGTGACCTAGCCGTTAAATCCCGTAGCTTTCATGTCTACACGGTTCCAACACTCAGAATCACACATGCGACCTAGCTACATATAACTTAGCTCTCGTGTCTACATGATGTACCCTTGTTAACATACATGCGACCTAGCTATTTTTAGTCTGTAGCTCTCGTGTCTACATGGTATACACACAGTATTAGGCATGCGACCTAGCTACTCATGTAAGAGTATCCCGTAGCTTTCTTGTACACATGGTGTCCTGCCCTCAGAAACACACATGTGACCTAGCTACACATTCTCCATATCTTTCATTTTTCCAAAGGTTCAATCGAGAACATAAATTTTCCATAATTCACCAATTCATAGAATACATCCAACATCATTCATATCATACAATAAATATAATTTATGGAATTAAAATCAATGTATTACTTATATATAAACTTACCTCAACAACAAAAAGCGATAATTTGCAATTTAGTCCATAACCTTGCCCTTGCCTCGGTCAAGGTTGATTCCTCGATTTTCTTGATTTGTGAGCTTGAAAATCAACAAAATCCTAGCTATGGAGGGCTTGCTACATTCGACTAAGGAGGAAGAAAAGATGGACAAATTTTGGCTTATTTTCCCTTTTTATTTATTTTATTAATTAATGACCAAAATGCCCTTCATTAAAAACCTTTAGTATTCCACCCTTCCTTGGGCATTTTTGTCCAAACAAGGTTAAAATGGTTTAATTACCATATAAGGACCTCTAATTTAAAAACTCAATTCAATCAAGTACCTTTATGGATTAAAACCCATATTTTCCACCTATTGCAATTTAGTCCAACCTACCAATTTGGACATGCAAACATTAATATTCATGCACCAAAATCTCACATAATTATTCAAACACCAAACAAACATCAAAACTCAATCGAAATAATATTTTAGACCTCGGATTCATGGTTTCAAAACCACTATTCTATTTAGACCCTAATTCTGGTTGTTACAACTCTTCCCCCTTTAGGGATTTTCATCCCCAAAAATCTTACCAGTAAATAGGTTTGGGTACTGTTTCCTTATATCTTCTTCCGGTTCCCACATAGCCTCTTCCACACCATGCTTTTGCCACAATACTTTCACCAAGGCTACACTTTTGTTCCTTAACTGCTTATACAGGTCTACGAGGCCCTAAACATACATTAGAGGTGATTTGGGACTAAACCGGAAACCTTGGAACACTTAGAATTTTTTTTTCATGTTTTAGAGAGTCACACACCTATGTTGGTAGGCCGTGTGGTCACACACGCCCGTGTGGCTCAGGACACGCCTGTGTCCTCAATCTATATAACTCTCTATTTATAATGTCATCAGCAAAATAAGGTACACGGCCAAGTCACAGGCCCGTGTGCTAGGCCGTGTAGCGAACTTAATTTTTGAATTTAAGGTGCAGACTTCACATGCCCTGGGCACACGCTTGTGTCCAATGCAATGTCACCCACACGACTAAGACACACGCCTGTGTCTTTGCCCGTGTACGCCATACTGGACATTTTGTTTCACGAAATTTAAGTTGTAAGGGATACACGGCCTATTCACACACCCGTGTGTCTACCCGTGTAGACAATGTATAGGCTATTTACCAAGCCTATTTCCCTCTGAAACTGATAAACACTTATATCAATTCAAAGACACAACTCATAGCATACTTAAGCAACCAAACATTCATAATTATCAACTCAAATCATGCAAGTGCCATATCCATGCAATGCATCACCATATGATTATATTATAATCAACATTTCCTAATTTCAAATGGCTTTATGCAAAATTATCACTTAACCAATATGAGCCAATATCATTAGCCCATTCATCATGACACATATACAAAATAACCAAGTCCCTATACATGTCATACTTTCAAAATATCAAAATCACAAACACTCCAAAATAAAGTCTTGATAGTGTGATGCGAACTCCAATGATCCCCGATTCCAGAGCTAGCTTGGTGACACTATAAAACAATGGAAAGAAAATAGGGGTAAAGAATATAGCTTAGTAATATATGCAAATAATAAACATCATACTTATAACTAATTCATACGAAAGCCATAATGGAATTTTGGTAAAAACATTACTAAACTCTCATAGCCATTTCTTACCCAATCATAACCTTACCATAAGAGCATTACTAAGCATCACATTTTAACTCATCATTATTCTTCCATCCAATAGTCATATGAACTTTGTACGTACCTGTAATACTTATTTAGCTTGTACTTTCATTCTTGTTTAGACTAGGCCCATTGAACTATTCGAAATCACTAAGATACTCGGGAGTCATACACAGGTCATACAATGCCATATCCTAGATATTGTCTTACATGCAATTCAATATCGATACCAATAGCCCAGCTATGGTCTTACTCGAAAGTTCATATCGATGCCATGTCTCGGACACGGTCTTACACGAAATCTCGTACTGATGCCATGTCCAAGACATAGTCTTACAGGTAGTACCATACCGATGCCATATCCCATATATGGTCTTATACGGAAATGCATCACAATAGCTTCCACGTTATGACCCTCGTATACTGTAATGTTCCGAGGGTTCATACTTAACTTCCACACTTATCAAATTATCGTTTATCTCATTCATGCAATTAAACTCATCCATATAGTCAATCACACAAATTCAAGCAATAATTAAACATTTTACATAATACTATAATCTATTATTTACACATAAACTTACCTCGATACAAAAATAGCTAATATTTGCGATTTAGTCCACAATCTTAGTCTTTCCCCGATCTAGGTCAGAAACTCGTCTTTCTTGATCTATAATAAAAAATTTATCTCATTTAATAATCACATTATTCAATTTGATCTAAAAATCACTTTATGGAAAATTTACATCTTTGCCCCTAACTTTCACTTATTTACACTTTAGTCCCTAGGCTCGTAAAATGAAATGTATTCATTTTCTTTGTTACCCAAGCCTAGCCAAACCTATATCATGCTTATAATAGCCCACATTTTCTTTCAAATCATATTTTCACCACTTATTTTACAACTTTTACAATTAGGTCCTTTTTGACATTTTCATCGAAAATTACTTAGCAAAAGTCATTTATCACACATCTACCACTCATAATCTATCGACATCAAAATATATGTATGTCTTAGCATGAGTAAAATTTTAAACATGAACCCTACTTCAAAATAATGGTACAAATAGGTAAATCGGGTGATAACGACTTCAAAAACGTAAAAAGCATTAAAACGGGGCTAGGATGTACTTCCTATCAAGCTTGAAAGTTGAAGAAACCCTAGCTATAGAGAGCTTGAGAATTTCAGCTATGGCTTGATGAAGATAGACAAATTTTTGCTTTATTTTCCCTTTTTATTCTTTTATTATCCAAATGACTAAAATGCCCCTAAAGCCTTTCTTTAAAATTTTGTCCCTTCCATGTCCATTTTTGTCCATCATGATATAAAATGGTTTATTTAGTCAATAAGGGCCTCAAATTTACAAATTCATTACAATTAAGCACCCAATGTTTCTAGAACACATATTTTGCACTTTTTGCAATTCAGTCCTAACAGTCAAATTGGACCCTCTATTAATAAAATTTTGTAAGAAAACTTTCACATATGCTTTCAATCAGTATAAACCTTAAAATTTTATCACAATAAAATTTTTTCTACTTCAGATTCGTGGTCCTGAAACCACTGTTCTGACTTGGCCCTAAATCGGGCTGTTACAGATTGGGTTGGGTATGGGGTGTTACAATTCCACTAGTTTGTTGAGGCTCCGTTTTATCTACTTGATTGTTGTTTGCTCATATGTTGCTCATAGAAGTGCATTTATACGTCATCATCAATGATTACGTTGAAGTCTAGCTGAACTAATTGTTTGGGCCTCTTGCATTCTTTGTCATAACCTCATTGATTCATCAGATCTCCTTCCCTCTTAGATGTATACTCATTTGGCTTGGGTGAGAGTTTTTCTGAATACTCAGGCTACTCATCTTTGTAATCATAACTCCATTGCTTGTTGAAGCTCCGTACAGCCAACTCGATTTGGAATGTTCATATACAAACCTATAAAAATCATTATCCATAGTTAAATATGCTAATCAAAAAAGTAAATACAAAATAAAAATATTTAATTATGTACAAAAAAATTAGAAAACTATCTAGATCATTTGTCTTTCTATTAATATTATTTTACAATAATCAATCTAACAAAAATTTCACGGTCGCAATCCCCAGCAACGGCGCCAACAATTTGACTGCCTCCAAACGTGCAAACGTTTAAAGTAAAAATCATACAAATAAAAATATAAATATTTAAGTGCGGCATCTGCAAGCGTAGAGGTTATTGTAATATAGTTTTGTTTACAATGAAACACTTGGTAAGTATTTTGAGGATCGTACCCAAGAGATTATAGATTGGAGAAATTATTATTAATTTAATTACAAAAAATAATTACTAATCTAATCGAGTCATGAAGTAGTAGTGTTGATCCAAATTAATATATTAATTAAACTAAACAAATTAACTAACTTAAATTATCCTACTAGAATTTCCTATTCCTAATGTCAATGATGTGAGCCTCTAGCCTATGATCGATTAAATCCCTAATTATCTAATTAAATAATTAATTATCCTTAATTGAGTTATTTATCACACTTAGCTAAGAATACCCTTCGGGTTTCATCCTCATTAAGGATTACCACCTAAGTCCCCCTTGCAAGCACTTTCTAGGCATATGGATACCCTCCCAGTCTCACAGCTTGGCACAAGTTATACACAACAGGATACCCTTCCTGTCTCACTTGTCTAAATATTCTATCAGGGGTGTCACTCCCTAATATACTAAATACTCTTGAATAAACAACCAATTTTAGACAAATAATCATTTAACAGATAAATTAGCTTAATAACTGAATCATGCAAGATATAAATAAAGCACAATAATATAGCATAATATTCATACAAACATTAATTAGCTAGATTAATGAAAGATAAATAACAGAAGAGAAAAGAAGAGATAAGAGAATACTCATGCATAAATATATTGAAGCGCGGGTTCTAAACAATCTCCACTCACTAATATCTTCACATCAGAATAGGATCTTTTGGCTACAAAAGAATAAAATAAAACTAAAACAAAAGAACTGAAGAGAGAAAATCGTCTGAAAAATCTCTATATTTGTGTAACAATTCGTTTTCCCCTGGTGTTAGAAATAGTGGTTTCGAAGCCACAATTTTGACAAGTAAGTTAGTAAATATTATTTATTTAACATTTATGAGTATTTATTAGAGTCATATTAAAATTTGGTTAAGAAATTTCAACATTTAGCTAGTTAATTAAAGAAAAATGACTGAATTGTAAAAGTTGCAAAAGTCAATTGCTATTAGTGTTTTTATGCAGATTGAGTATAAAGGTTTAAGTAGATGGTTTTAAATAGTAACTAATCCATTTCTAATTGTAGCGGATGACTTTAAGCTTAATAAATTAAGCTTTTGAATAAATTTGATAATAAAATAAGGTTAAAATAATGAAAATAATAAAAGTAAAATGAAAAAAACATTGTCATCTTCTTCATTTTAAGCCTCTCCTACCAAAACTCCATAGACTTTAGGTTTTCAAGCTTCAGTCTTGCTTATACTAACGAATGTAAGCTCATTTTTCACCTGTTTTTAGTATATTTTTTAATGTTTTTGTAATCATTTTTGCTTAATCTAGTTAACCCAAAGATTAATTTGTAAAACTGTTAAATCCTTTGGAAGATGCCATTAATAAGTTTAATGTGTTTTTGAAGTTTAATGGTAGAATATTAAGCTTAGCTGTTAAATAGAATTATTTTGTAAAGTAATTTTGTATAATTTTTAAGTTTAGGGATTTATTTGAAAATAATGAAAAAATATGACATGTTTTTATTGTGCAATTTTTTATTGTGAGGACTAATTTAGGATGGTTATGAATTAGGCTCAATGGGTATAAGGTTTAATTATGAAAACAATCATAATTTTGGTCTTAATGATCAAATGGAGTAAAATGTAAAAGTTTAGGGCAAATGTGAAAAAATTATAAATAGGAATTCATATGTATTAAATTGAATATTATATAAATTTGAAGCTAATAAATTGAAATAAATTTTTTTATAGATCAAGAACAAGTAGATAATCATGGAAAAGAGAAAGTTGTTGACTAGTCTCTGAAATCTTTCATATCCTGTAGTTTAGCCCTGGTAATTTCATTCGATTTAGCTTAGTTTAATTTGAAATGTTATATTGATTGTGAAATTGGTTGTTGAATATTTTTGGTATAATTGATTTGTTATAAACTATTGTGAATTGAGAAAGTCATTTTTTGAACGTTGTTAAACGATGATGTGTTTTGAGTCAGATGAACATAGGATAGAGTTGTAATAGCCCGTTTTCAGTGAAATCGGAACAGTAGTTTCGGGACCACAAATCCGAGTCATAAAGAAAATTTATTTTAAAATTATTGTATGGTCTGCATTATGATAGGAATGTTATATGAAAATTCTGATAAGAAAACTTTATCGATTATGTGTTTAATTATGGAAAGGACTGTAACACCCTTTACCCGTGACCGATATCGGAGTAGGGTACGAGGTATTACCGTACTAAAACACATGCAATTCAATCCATTTCAACTACTAAAAATATTACCCAATTTGAAACTTTTTCAAGTTATGCCCTACAGACCTTAAAATGGTCTACGAGGCCTAACAAATGGTTTAGAAACGATCTGGCACCATTTCGGGTACTTCAAAATTTTTCAAGGAAATCTACAAAAAACAGGGCATACACCCGTGTGGAAAGGCGACATGCCCGTGTGACCTCTAAACATGGCCATGCGGTTGACCTGTGTACCTCACATGGCCTAGGCATGCTAAGGAGACACCCGTGTCCCTTACCCGTATGGAATTAATTTCCAACACCAACCTACAAGGGTTTTCACATCCATCATAGGGCCATGACACGCCCGTGTCACGGCCTGTGTGTGAAAACTTGGACATTTTGTTTCTAATGTCATCATTCACACGGCCGTGGCACAAGCCCGTGTACTGGCCGTGTCCTCCATACGGTTGGGACACACGACCGTGTCTCTTGCCCGTGGGAGAGCCTGATGGCATTTAATGCTATTCATGCAAGGTGTAGGGGACACACGGTTATGCCACACGCCCTTGTGTGACTCGTATATCTCACACAGCCTAAACTCACGCCCGTGTGTCTATCCGTATGGGCAATATAGGACTATCTACCAAGCCCTTAGCCTCCCTGAAACACACACAAACAAGACTCCAATCCCCATACATTATACCTAGCACCAGTGCTTATCTAAATGCACCTAAATAGGTATTCACACACCAACTAACTCATAACCAAAATGCATGCTTAAACTACTAAGCAACTTTGCACAGTTTCATTACAAATTCATCTCATTCTATTAAGCAAAAGAATGATTATAGGCCAATTCCAAAGGCTATTAACAAAATGATCTTCATAAGATAAATGACCAACACAATTGGCAAATTAGAGTATCATACACAAAATGACCATATGACCTATACATGCCATTACTCAAAACATAAGACATGACTTTACCGAGTACTAGAGTTAATAGTGTGCACGATGTCTCTGACGTCCTTGGATTCTCGAGTTAATTGGGCGGTACTAAAAGAAAATGGAAAGGAGAGGGGTGAGCAATAAGCTTAGTAAGTCTATATGCAAACATTTATTACCAAAATCATTCATTAAATAATTAACTGTCACATCAACTGTACCAATACTTTCAAACATGGGTTTACTTACTCTTCCCACAACTCATCCAACTTTCTCATACAATTTCAAGCACGAAGCTTATATTATTAGTACTTACATTCCCTGCACTTATTCATCACCACATCACACATAAATCTCACTCAAGTGATTTCATGATAAACACATCCAAGCAAGACAAATTTTGAATCTAGCCATTCATAATGACATTAACGATAATAGGGTGGTTCCGCACTTAGCTCACCCTCACCAATAATTCACGGTGGTCTCGCACATAACCCACCTTTATAAGTAAATTACGGTGGTATCGCACTTAGCCCACCCTTATCAATATGATCTCAATGGCATCACACTTAGCCCATCGATATTAGTTGCCACTCATGTAACGCCCTAATTTTCGGGATTTTTTGAGATTTTTTCGATTTTAGTGTGAACATGAAATTTTGTTGTCTAGTTGTCTAATTTATACTTTGAATGTGTTAGTGGGCCTTTAGAAGGCCCAAGCCTAAATTAAAACTCGATAGAATTATCAAATTTTAGACCTAAAGAGAAGGGGTCTTGAGTATGTAGGCTTTTAAGAAAAAGTGAGTAATTTAGAACACAAGTGAGCCCTTGGTAAAGTGGCAATGTGGCACCACTTAGAGCCTAAGAAAGTGGCGTGTGGAAGCTAGGCAGGGGCCAAGATTCAAGTCTCAAGGTAAGTAGTGTGGTATTTTATTTTTACTGCGTGTGCCAGTCATGTGATGGACTTCAAGTAAAATTCTATTGGGAAGAGTTTGAGATGCTCATGAGATTAAATCAAGTAGGATAAGGGAGAGAAATTTTAGGAATTTTGAATAGAAGCTAGTGGTGGCCGATTGTGGGGTTCTTGGAGGAGCATAATCGGTTTTGGCCTATCGATTTTTGGGCATTTTCGGTAAGAGGGAGTTGTGGGAGTTAGCCGAATGCTTTTTGGGGTTTTCTTGGGGTTTTAGTTCGGCACATTAGGCTAGTGTGTGCCAACTAGGTAAGGCTTTAGGGTTTTTTTTTTCACTTCTTCTCCCTTGTTCTAGAAGCCGACACCATAACCACATTCACTTGTGTCGAATTGTCTTGAACCAAATTCTCCTCTCTTCTTCCATCTTTTTTTCTTTTCTTCTCCTTTCTCTAAACTGAATTCACTTCATCACCTTTCTTCTTAGACCGAACCTACTCTTTGTTTTTCTTTTCTCTTCTCAAAGCCTAATAGTCGACTTCCCTAAAAGCCAAAACCAATCCACCATTGCTGATTACCTCTTTGATCAAAACCATCTCTTCTTTCCTTTTCAAATCTTTCAAGAAGTCGAACCATTAACCTCTCATCTTACTCTCTGCCGATTAATTCTTTCACTTATGAACTCCTCTTCTTCATCTACTTTCTCTTAAACCAAAATAGTCTTAGGTTAGTATAGATCCCAAAGTCGAAATTATTTAGATTCATTTTCTGCTTAGATCTTGAGGTTAGATCTACGACAGTTCTGGATTAGAAAAGAATTGGAAGCATTCTTTGTCAAGTGGATCTTTGGTAAGTGCTCAGATTCCCTTTTCATTCGTTATTTCAGGATTTAAGAAAAGCCGAAAACCCCTATGTGCATAGGGTGGCTATCGATTGGGGCTAAGAGGCTTTATTGGTATTATTATTCGGTTTGTTTTGTGCTAGTGTGGACTAAAGGCTATCGATCGAGGAGTGTGTGGAAGGCTTGGACCATTAGAGCGACTAGATCTAGATCTAGTCATTAGTTTCGGCAAAGGTAAGGATTCTAGGGCCTTAAGTAAGGTTGGCCGAATATGGTAAGTGTGGGTTAGTTAGTTTCATTGATTCATGGTTGATAAGTGTATTCTTAATGACTGTAGGATAATCGCATGGGAGATTTCGTCAACGTCTGTCGCAAATCAGGTGTGTAAACGAACACCCTCTAGTAGACTAAATCGGTAAAAGTCGAAAAGCTGAAATGCTGAAATTTCGGTATTTCATGGGCTTGCGAGCGTGCAAGTGCTCATGGGTTGGTTGACTTAGTAAAAACTGCAATCACAAATGGTAAGGTTGATGTGTGCGCGATTTCGTGTACTTCAGTAAATTTGGGCCTCGAGGGGCTAAATTTGGGCCCAATGGGCTTACGAGCCCATTTGGGTGAAAACAAGCAGTAAGTGGGTTGTGGTAATTTGTATGCTAAGACTACTAAGATAACTGTGGAATTTGGGCTTTGTAGGCCAAAATAGTTAATAGACACTATAGGGCCCATTAGGGGTTTTAGGGCCCGATAGCTTTAAAGTTGGTAAATGGGCTAGATGAGCTATTTAGGTGAAAATTGGACTGTTAACAACTGTAATAAGCATGAAACCCTAAAAACTGGTAAATTTACTTAAATACCCCTTAAGGGTGGAAAATTACTATTTTACCCTTAGGTGCAAAATGACCATTATACCCCTAGGGTTAAATTTGACTGAAATGCATGCTATATTATATCTGTTTACTGTATGCCATGACATGTTTACTGTTGCATGGGACTGGGTTTGTTGATGGAGGAAGTGCTAAGTGGCATTGCCACGTTTACTGATAGGGGCTTTGCCTCGTTTACTGTTAGTGGCTTAGCCACGTTATCTGATTAAGCAGCTATGCTGTGATTGTGGTGTGTAGGGCTAGGTGGGTTGAGTTATTCCCCACATGGTGTGTAGGGCTGGTACGGGTGGTGTGTAGTGCTGGATTTGGGTTGGGCTTTTGCATACATGCATAATATCTATTCTGTTACTGAATGGGCCTATGGGCCGCACTAATTACTGAATAGGGCTAAGGCCCAGTTAACACTATTTATTGAATAGGGCTAAGGCCCAGTTAATACTGAATCGGGATAGGGCTTAGGCCCAGTAAAGATTTACTGATTTAGGCTCTGGTTGGGTTTACTTTACACACTGAGTTTTCCAAACTCACCCCTTCCCTTTCATCTATGCAGGTGAGCCCTAAGCTAGTGGACTTGGAGATGGAGGGATTCGGAGTGGCCACGTGGACTGTAGTTGGTTAATTTGCTTTAAGTAATTCGCTTTTTTAGTAGTTTTACTTAAGTTATTTTTCATTGTTATTTTGGGTTTGTAATAAGGCCACTTAAAGTACTTTTAATTTGGGTTTTATTCATTTATTTATAATTTGATTAAAATGGGTAGATTAAGGCTGCGCGGGTTTTTCTTAAAATTAATTGACATTTTTAAAATAAAACACATGTATCAAATGAATAACAAAAAAGACGAACAAGACCTTGTAATAGAATACACTTTAAGCTGGTAGTGGATAGGACGTTCACAAACTAAACCTAGATTTTCTTTTCAAACTTTAATAACGGTTTTTGCAAAACTCACCCTAATCGTGGTAACTAAAGAATATGATCAATCTATCATCGATGTGACACACTAGACTTAGCCGTAACATCTGGGCTGGGTTTGGGGTGCTACCACTCAGGCAATATGTACTTAATTCAATAATTTTAACTCTAAACTAGTGATTTCGCACATAGCTCACCTTAACTCATAATTTATGGAAATTTACCAATACTTTCAATTCTCATGATTTCGTTCAATATCCATACCATTAACCACATATCATATAAGTCATTTATGAGCAAAAACATTAATAAAGAAGGTATCGTTTACATATAAACTTACCTCGGTATGTAAAATACGGGAAATATGGAATCTACTCTGAAGCTTTTCCCTTGCCTCAGTCAAGGTTGACTTCATGTTCTCATTGATCTAAATGAATACAAATTCATCCATTTAATCACCAACTTAATTAAAACAATCCAAAAATCACAATTAGGAAAATGATCGTTTTGCCCCTAGTCTCTTGGCAAAATGATCGTTTTGCCCCTAGGCTCGAAAATCTATTTTTATTGTGTTTCCTTATCAACCAAGCCTAAACCACTCTTTTTATCCTCAATACTACCCCAATTTCTCATTATTTCACACACTTTCCCCTTGTTTTACAACTTCTACAACTAAGTCCAATTTGAGTGTTTTCATGCAACATCTTACACAAAAGTGGTCCAATTGACAACCTACATTCATTTTCCTTCCCAAAATTTATAGCAAACATCATTTATTCAACACTAGAAAAACTCTCAACTTTCAACTATTTTTCACAATATACCCCTCAAAATGTAGCTCATGCTACAAGGGTCTCAAATATGCAAAAATATTCAAGAAAAGCCTTAAAAATCACTTACTTGTTAGTGATAAAAGTAGCAGAAAATTTGAAGCTCTAAAACCCCCTTTTTGGCTGGTAAAATCTGCAAGAAGAAGAAAAATGGGAAGAAAGAAAGTGTAGGCTAGGCTAATTAGGCATTATTTGATCCAATCATCCACCAAATTTACCTAACCCTTTGACTTTTCTTCTCTTCTCTTGTCATGGCTAGCCATCCAATGGAAAGGGGGTCTTTTTGCCCTTTAAAACCCTTAAGTTTTACTTCTATGGTCATTTAGCTCAACTTTACTAGAAATTGCAACTTTTTCCTTTTATCCGATTTAATCCTTTTTCGCGATCAAGCCTACAATCGCGTAAATTGATTCACCAAAATTTCATGCATACTAATAAAAACACTATAACACATAATTCAATACTAAAAGAAATTTCTTAAACCTTGGGAAGTGATTTCAAAATCACTGTTCTGACTAGTCCCGATTTTGGGCCGTTACAAAGACCAAATTGCATAAATTGTAAAACTTGAATTCTAGTAGCTAGAAGGATTAAATAGTTATGGAATTCAAAATTTGAGGTCCTAATATAGTAATTAGACCATTAAGAAAAGGTTAGTAGATATTTTTTGTGATTCATCCATAGAAAAATAGAAAAATAAAAGGACTAAATTGGAATTGAATTAAAAAAAAGATGATAACATATTAATATCATCTTATTTAATCATCATCTTCCCCAAAATACATGGAAACTTTAGGAAAGAGAAAGGAAATCAAACAAGCTTAATTGGGTAAGTAATCATGTCTCGTTTTTAGTAATTTTTATATTTTTATATCGAAATAGCTTAATCTATCTATTTTGGGATTAATTTGAAAAGATATCAAAGTATAAAAATTTTGCCATGGACGAATATGCTGAAATTTTAAAATTTATGGTAGAAAATGAAAGGGTGTTGATAGATAAACAACTTTTACAAAGAGAATTTTAATGAAATTGTGAATTATGGATTAACTTGCATGAATTTTATTTTCCGGGCCTAGGGACAAAATTGTCATTTATGAAAAGTATAGGGGCAAAATGGTAACTTTTTCCTAAGAAGTGAATTGAGTTCAATTGAGTATGTAATGAATTGAATTGACGTTAAATTCATTTGTATTGATCCAGAAAGATCAAATAAAGAGTTAGATCGAGGAAAGAAAAATATGACGGATTAGTAGATTTACCTATATCAATAAGTGTCAAGGTAAGTTTGTGTAACTTAATTATGAATATTAATATGTTTTAATTGCATGTTGTACTTGTGTGAATTTCATAAATGCTTAATGTATGAAATTAATCACTTGTCTAATATTGCCCGATAATTGATAAGTCCCTTTTGAATAATGAAAATCGATGGATACAATTTTTTCGTATTAGTTGTAGTCTTACATATGTTGTAGACACACCATAGCCCAAAAAGAGCATCCCAAATTAGCCTCTCAAGCTTCCCATATAAGGTTCTGGCGAGCTTCCCGTTATAGCTCTTCGAAGCATCCTAATAGGTTGTGATTCTACATTTGTTGTGGACACACCTTAGCTCTTATGAGCATCCCGATTATAAGCTTGTAACACCCCATACCTGATCTAGACATTATGACCAAATCTAGTCATAACGTCTGGACCGGGTATGGGGTGTTACATTTAGTGGTATCAAAGCCAGGTTGCAACAACTCGGCTGTGGAATGGGTTTGAAAGTTTTCTTAAAATTTAATTGAAAGACTTAAATTGTTTATGAAATTTGTCCTTTGAAAATTTCTTTGGAAATTATTTTAAATCAGGTTTCTTCCCAAAAATTATTTTCCAAAATCTAGGATTTTTGAAAGGTTTTCAACAAGGTTGGTTTAAAATTTTTTCTTTCGACAAAAACTTGATCTATTCTGAATATGGCTACTGAGAAGTGTGGCACACCGAGTCTCTGGCACCAAATCTATAAGTACTCTGATTTGTTTTACTGATAGATAATTAAACTATGATACTGAAACACTACTATAGATAGTGCTAAGACCCTACTGAAATTCTGTAGTTAGGGTAAACTAAGACAATAGGAAAAACTAGAAACTCTAGAAGACTGAAAACTGTAGCTAGGTTGAGATTCTGTTGAAACAAAACTCTAAAATCACTGTCTTATCATAAAACATCCTTAATGATTACTGAAATTATGAATTAATGCATAAAATTCATAAATTAGATAATACGTTATGAGTACAAGAGCTGCACGTGGAAGAGGCCATGGTAGAGACCGAGGTAGTGCTCAAGCTAGATCTTCATCCTCGGGACATATACTGGCTGTGGAGGCACGAGTGCCACCAGTAACTAAGACGGGGTCTCACGATCGGGTTGTAGGGAACGATGCTTTGTCCCAGGCAATACTCTGTGTTTTGGAGAGAGTTGGTGGAGCAAGTACTGGAACGGTGAATCGTGGATCGAGTTCTGAGCGGCTGTAGGCTAATGGAGCAGAGATCTTTAGGGGTATATTTGGCGTAGCCCCAAATGTGTCCAAGTACTGGTTGGAGGCCACGGAGCAGATAATGGACGATCTGGACTGCTCGATGGAGTAGAAGCTAAAGGGGACAGTATCTCTACTACGTGACAGGGCCTACCAGTGGTGGCTCACTGTGAGAGATGGTACACCAGCTGAACGGTTGACTTGGGACTCATTTAAGACGGCCTTCAAAGGGAAGTACGTCGGGGCGAGTTATGTGGACGCCCAAAGGAAGGAATTCTTGAATCTGACTCAAGGTAGCAAGTCTGTAGCAAAGTACAAGGCTGAATTCTTAAGATTAAGTCGGTATGCCAGTGGGATAGTTGCGACTGAATATGAGCGCAGTGTGCAATTCGAGGATGGCCTTAGAGATGAGTTGGGAGTACTGATTACTCTACAGAGGGAGTGTGATTTTGCTGCTCTGGTGGAAAAAGCCAAAATAGCTGAAGAGGTGAAGTGCTAAGAGCGCCAGAACCGTGAAAAGGATAAAAATAGGTTCAGGAGGGATTCAGGGCCCTCGGGTGCTGCAGGGAAGCGTACTTAGAGAGTTAAAGTGGATGAGCCGATTCGAGCAGTTTCGGTGAATGTAGTCAAACCGTAGGCTTGTGCAGACTATGGAAAAGTACATCAGGGCGAATATTGGAGGCATTCTAGAACATGCTTCTGGTGTGGGTCCAAAGATCACCAAGTCAGAGATTGCCTTCAGAGGCCTGCACAGATGCAAGCTACTGAACAGAGAGTTGCTCAGCCAGTGAGAGGTGGCCAGTAACCACTGAGAGGCCGTGGTCAGGCCAAGGGCGGTAATGGAAATGGACATGGACATGGAGCACCAGGCAGGAGTGCTGGTAATGCTTAGGCATGACAGCCAACACTAGTTTACGCTGCTCATCTTCGAGAGGATGGTGGTGCACCTGACGTCATAACTGGTACGTTTTTAATTCATAGCACGCCATATACCGCTTTGATTGACATTGGGTCTACACATTTGTATGTTGCGTGTGATGTGTCTGGGATGTTGGGTGTGCAATCTAAGAATACTGTGAGCAGGGTATCTTTAATTAGTCCACTGGGTCACTTAGTTAGGGTAGACAAACTTTTTAGAAATGTGCCCTTAGAGGTACAGGGTAGAACTTTCTTTGTGGATTTAATGGAGTTACCATTTGGAGAGTCTGATCTCATCTTGGGTATGCATTGGCTTGTTAAGCATCGGGCGAGCTTGGATTGTGCTGCCAAGTGGATGGTATTAAAGACTTTGGAGGATGATGAGGTAACTATAATAGGAGAGCGAAGAGACTACTTGTCTAATGTTGTCTTGGCATTAAGAGCTAAAAAGCTATTCCGCAAGGCGGCGAGGCGTTTCTGGCGTTTGTGAGTAAATCTAATTCTGAGGATTTGTCCGTAGGGGAAGTTGGAACTATCAAGGAATTTTAGGATGTTTTTCGGATGAGCTTCCAAGGTTTCCTCTAAATCGCAAAGTCAAATTTGGAATCGATCTGTTGCCTGAAACGACTCTGGTGTCCATCGCCCCTTATAAGATGGCACCGAAGGAGCTTGTGGAGTTGAAGGTGCAAATCCAAGAACTTTTGGATCGAGGTTTTATTCGACCGAATGTGTCTCTATGGGGAGCACCGGTACTGTTGGTCAAGAAGAAAGATGGAACGATGCACATGTGTATTGACTACCGTCAGTTGAACAAACTAACTATTAAAAACAAGTACCCTCTGCCAAGAATTGACGACCTGTTTGATCAACTTAGAGGAGCTTCTGTATTCTCCAAGATCGATCTTCGATCTAGATATCATCAACTAAGGGTTAAAGAGGTAGACGTCTATAAGACAGCATTCAGGACTCGATATGGTCATTACGAGTTCCTGGTAATGCCGTTTGGACTTATGAATGCACCATAGGCCTTTATGAATCTTATGAACCGGGTATTCCAACCTTACCTAGATCAGTTTATGGTTGTCTTTATAGACGATATCTTGGTGTATTCAAAGACTGAGGAGTATCATGTTGAGCATCTCCGGATTGTTCTGCAAATTCTAAGGGAGAAGCAGTTGTATACAAAATTCAACAAATGTGAATTTTGGTTGCGAGAAGTGACATTCTTGGGTCACGTTGTTTCTGCCGAAGGGATTAGGGTGTATCCTCAAAAAATTAAAATTGTTTTAGAGTGGAAGCTGCCGAGAACTATGTCAGAAATTTAGAGTTTTCTGGGTTTGGCAAAGTAGTATAGAAGGTTTGTGGAAGGGTTTTCTATAATCGCGGCACCATTGACGAACTTCTAAGGAAAGGAGTACCGTTTAACTGGACTGATAAACAATAAGAGAGTTTCGAATGGTTGACAAAAGTCTTGACTGAAGCACCTGTGTTAATTCAGTCAGAGTCTGGGAAGGATTTTACTGTGTATAGTGATGCATTGTATGTTGGATTGGGGTGTGTGTTGATGCAAGGGGGTAAAGTGGTTGCCTATGCATCATGTCAACTTAAGCCTCACGAGACGAATTACCCTACTCATGATCTGGAGTTAGCGGCGGTGGTATTTGCACTAAAGATCTAGAGGCACTACTTATATGGGGTGAAGTGTATCATTTACATAGACCATAAGAGCCTCAAGTATGTCCTCACTCAAAAGGAGCTGAACCTTCGGCAACGAAGATGGATAGAGCTACTTAAGGATTATGACTGTTCTATTGAGTATCACCCGGGTAAAGCTAATGTGGTAGCGGATGCTCTAAGCCATAGGGCTGTATCCGATCTGAGGGCGATGTTCACTCGTCTCAGTCTATATGCTGATGGTAGTTTGTTAGCTGAATTGCAAGTAAGGCCGACTTGGACTGAGTATATTAGAAAGAAACAATTGTTGGATGAGCTTTGATTTCGACAAGTGGAAAATGGTGAAACTTCTTATTTTGGCGTGAACAGTGAAAGGATTTTGTGCTTCCGTGGGAGAGTTTATGTTCCAAATGACTCTGATTTGAGGCAATCAATACTTTGAGAGGCACATGGTGGCCCTTCTGCCATGCATCCTGGTGGAAATAAGTTGTATCAGGATCTACAGGAGTGATATTGGTGGCCAGGACTTAAGCTTGAGATAACGAAATTTGTGGGTAAGTGTCTGACATGCCAGTAAGTAAAAGCTGAGCATCAACTGCCTGTTGGACTTCTGTAGCCAGTCAACATTCCACTTTGGAAGTGGGAAAGGGTAACCTTGGATTTTGTGAGTGGGCTACCCTTGACTCCTTCTAAGAAGGGCTCGGTTTGGGTGATTGTGGACAGGCTGACGAAATCTACTCACTTTATACTCGTCTGAACTGATTATTCACTTCATAAGTTGGCGAAGTTGTATGTAGTGGAGATAGTGCGACTTCATGGGGTGCTAGTTTCAATTATTTCTGACAGAGACCCCAAGTTTACATCACGTTTCTGGAAGAATTTGCATGAGGCTTTGGGTACGCGGGTGGATTTCAGCACTGCCTTTCAACCTCAGATGGATAGATAGTCGAAAAGGACAATTCAAGTTCTGGAAGATATGCTAAGAGGGTGTATTATTGATTTTCGAGGTAGCTAGGAAGATTACTTACCATTAGCGGAATTTGCATATAACAACAGCTATCATGCGAGTATTCAGATGGCACCATATGAGGTGTTGTATGGTCATAGGTGTCGTTTGCCTACTTGTTGGACAAAATTGGGTGAACGTCAAGTTCTTGGGCAAGAGTTAGTTACAGATACTGAGAGTAAAGTTAAGCTGATTAGGGATCGCTTAAAAGAGGCATCAAATAGGTAAAAAATCTTATACCAATTTGAAGCGTAAGGGGATCGAGTACACTATGGGAGATTTGGTATTCCTGAAGGTCTCTCCCTAGGAGAAGATTTTGAGATTTAGTAAGAATGGTAAGTTGAGCCCTCGGTTTATTAGGCCCTATCGAGTTCTGAAACGGGTAGGTTACAGCCATTTTGATCGGATTCAAGACGTGTTCCATGTCTCTATATTGAGGCGGAACCATTTTGATCCTTCACATATCATGCCGGTTGAGGAAATTGATGTTAAACCTGGCCTGACTTTTGAGGAAGAACTAGTACAAATTCTGAAGCGTGATGTCAAGGTGTTAAGAAAGAAATCAGTCCCATTGGTAAAAGTTCTTTGGTGTAATCACGGGAGAGAAGAAGCTACTTGGGAGCTTGAGGAGGCAATGCGTCAACAATACCCTCACCTATTTTGGCCAGGTAAATTTCAAGGCCGAAATTTCTTTAAGGAGGGTAGAATTGTAACGCCCTAATTTTTAGGGTTTTGAGTTGTTGCTTAAATTGGCAATTGCATGGTTATGTGTGTTGAATTGATGTTTTGGATGTGTCTAGGGGGCCTTTGGAAGGCCCAGGTTAAAGTCTAACGCTTGGAAAAATTTTAATTTTTGGGTTTAGGGGAGTATGGACATTAGTTCTTAGGGCTTAAGAAATGTTGTTAGGGTTTTGTGACACAAAGTAGCACGTGGTGGAGAGTCTTGAGGCATCATTGTCAAGGGGGAGCAAGGCGTGTGGCATCAGTGGCAAGGGGTCAAGGGTTCGAATCCCCTTGCTGGCATGATGAGTTATTTTGCTGGTTGGAATCGGTAAGTGGTGGTCTTGAATGTAAACTCTTCAGATTGGAGGAATGATAAGGATGACATGATCTTGAAGGTTTGAGTTATTATCCAAGTGAAATTAGAGTAAATCATGAAGGAAATTGTGGAGGTTTTCAAGGGATTGGAGGAGTTGGCCGAATGTAGGTAAGCTAGAGTAGGCAAAATCGGCTTGTGTCTTTGGGCATTTGGCATTTTCGGTAAATAGAGAGTAGTATGCCGAATTCATTCTCTTGTGTTTCGGTTTTAGCACTTTTTACTTTTACGTGGTATTGTTTTTTACCAGTTAGGCATTTTTGTTTTCTCAAGAAACCGAATTGGCCTAGTTCTCTTCTCTATTCTTTTCCACTTCTCTTATTATTTTTCTTCAAGCCAAAACCCCTTCTTTTCTTTCACTCTGTCGCCACTTCTTCAACTCCAGCCAAATATTCACAACCTTCTCTTCTTCTTGTTCTTCCAAACTGGTCAAGGTCGAATCTCTGTTTCTTGTTTTTCTCCACTCTTAGCCGACAACATTATCTCTTTACCTTTCCATCTTCATTTTTCTTCTCAAATCCTTGCATGTGCTGAATCTCATTACTTCTTCCCATATTGCTATGGGCCGAATCTTATCCTCACTTTTACGTTCTCATACGCTCTTTTTCTTTTCGAATTTGAATCAAGTGGTTCGAGGAGATCGAAGTCTCAAGGGGTGGTGGATTGCTAATATTGTGGAATCAATCTAGGCCTAGTGGGTAGGTTACAGCCAAGGTAAATTGTTCGCAGGATTGTTCGACATCCAGGTGTGTAACGACACTCCCTAATAGCATAGATCGGCAAAAGTCAAAAAGTCGAAATGCCGAAATGTCTGCATTTCGAGGTCTTGCGGGCGTGCGAACACTCATGGGTCGATCCAAACCCACAAATTATGGGTATTTGACTGTAAAGGTCAGTGTGCGCGTTCTCGTACACTTGAGCTGTTATGGGCCTCGATGGGCCAAAATGGGCCCAATGGGCCTACGGGCCCATATGGGTAAGTTATACTGTAAGTGATATCTGGTTCATTAGATGTTAAGATCTGTGATATTGTGTGTAAGATTGGATTGAGCGGACTATACGAGCGTGTAGGCCTACCTGGGCCCATTAGGGGTTTTGGGGCCGTAAAACCCCGTTTGAAGATTTAGACCTCTTGAGTCGCTTGAAGCAATGTTAGACCTACTAGAAGGTCGTATGAGGTGTTGAGACATCGAGACTTAGTAAAATGACTAGAATACCCCTGAAGGGTAAAATTACCATTTTACCCCTCGCTACTAAAGGGCTGTTATACCCCTAGAAATAAGTTGTTTAGTACGCGTATGACTTTATCTATATCTATTAATCTGTATGCATGTTATATGTAGTTCTGTTAGTCTGCATGGGGTTGGGTTTGAAATCGGAGGAAGTTCTATATAGTGGTACTACCACGTATTCTGTTTAGTGGTTTAGCCACGTAATCTGTTCTGGTGGCTCTGCCACGATTTCTGATTTTAGCAGCATGACTGTGAACTAGTGTGTGGGCTGGGTGGGCTGAGTTATTCCCCACATGGTGTGATGGGCTGGTACGAGTGGTATGATATGCTCGACTTGGTTGGTTTATGCATCTGTTCTGTTCTGTATTTGTAATGGGCCCAAGGCCCACTATGTTTCTAAATAGGGCCAAGGCCCAGATTGATCTGTATCTGAATAGGGCTTCGGCCCCGTTTGTACTGCATGCCTGATCTCTGTTATTGGTAGGGGAGATTACACACAGAGTTTTCACAAACTCACCCAGTTTTCGCAAACTCACCCTTTTATTTTCACATATGCATGTAACCCCCAGCCATAGAGGATTTGGAGCTGCGAGGGACTCAGGATGGCCACATGACTTCTGCTTCTGAAATTCATTTTTGCTTTTATTTTTATCATTATTTCAGTTTCGATATTATTTTTGTAATAAGGTCATTATGGTTATTTTATTTTGTTACACTGATATTTTGCTTTAAACCGGTAGATTAGGATACTCAAGTTTTCAAAATTCATAATTAGCGTTTTCAAATAAGTTTCGCGTAATATTTTCAGATAGTGTAATAATGGGATACAACAAATGGAAATTTGCTTATACGAACCAAACTAACATAAAAATAGTTTTTAATCTGGTTTCACTCAAAACTTCCAACTTTCTAAACAAAGCTTTGAAAATAAAAAGAAATTGTTTGCCAAGTGTCTAATTTCGAATAAATTGTCCATGTGACACACCACATCTGGTCATAACATCTAGATCGAGTATGGGGTGTTATAAAGCTCTTCATGAGCTTCCTGTTAAATTGGCTCTTTGTGAGCTTCCCGATAGTGCTCGCTTGAACTTCCCGATATTTGGCTATCCAGAGCTTCCCGTTACATGGCCCTTCGTGAGCTTCCTGATATGGTTCTTTGTGAACTTCCCGATTATGGCTCTTATGAACTTCCCTTAATATAGCTCGGATAAGCTTCTTGAAATGGCTCTGTGTGAGCTTTCCGTTACAAGGCTCGAGAGTGTGCTTCTTGATTATATGCCCTAATTGGGTACCCTTGGATATGAATTGACGGATTTTAGTTTTGTACACTAAAGTGTACTACATGAGAGTATCCATCAATGTTTCAAATAAATTCAAAGGGTAAAGTTTTGACATGACTAAACTATACTTGAAATGATTTGTCATTAAAATGTACATTTAATATGAAAATAAGATATGGAAAGCATATGTATATGAAATTCATTAAATGAATTTTGTTTTGAATGCTTCTAAAATTTACCTGAAAGTTGTGACATGATGAGCTCATCCATGTTTAATTGATGTATGTGTGAAATATGTGACTAACTTGCTTAATTGAGTGTATGTGTTTAGGCAAACTTGTCAATTTGTTGGAAAGCATGTTATTGTTATACTTATTTAAATGAATATGATTGGTAAGGTTAACTCTTGTTATACGAACTTACTAAGCATTAAAGGCTTACTAGGTTTTATTTTCTCTATATTATAGTGCTCGGAAGCTCGCGAAGGTTGGAGCATGGTCGGAGCATCTTTACACTACCCACCAACTCATTTTGGTATAATATATAGTAAACAAATTGTGATATAATGGCATGTATAGGTTAACATGGCTAATTGTTGGCTTGTAAATGGTTGTTTGAAATCTAGCCATTGGAATGGCTAGTGATAGTTTGTTTTGGTATATTTATAAGGTTAAATCATCGTAAATACATATGTGTTTAGTATAGTTTAATTGAGTTATGTTGAACATGTATGTTTATAAAAGGTAAGATTATAAACATGAATGCATGTGATGATATATCATGCTAGATGATAGAGTTGGGTTGGTTATAATGTTTGAATTGGTTGATATATCATGCTAGATGATAGTTTTATTTTGTCCACACAGGTAGGCACACGGGCGTGTGTCTCAACCATGTGTGATACCTGGCTTGGCACATGGGCATGTCGTTTGGCCATGTGCCCCCTGCATCTTAAATTTAAGAAACAGAATGCTTAGAATTAGGCACATGGGCACAGACAGAGACGTGCATCTTAGCTATGTGTAACACATGGCCTGGAACACAGGCGCATGTTTTGGCCGTGTGAAACCTACACCTAATTTTCGAAAATTAAATTGACCACACGGCCTAGTACACGGGCGTGTGGCTTGGCCGTGTGACCCTTGCACTTAATTAAGTTGCAAAACAGAGAGTTACACGGGTTAGGGACACAGGCGTGTGCCCTACCTCATATGCCACACAGCCTGAGACATGGGCATGTCACTTGGCTGCGTGAGCCACACGGCCTACTCACACAGGCATGTGACCCTTGTATATAAGAAAAATTTTGAAATTTTACTAAAAAATTTTTGAGATCTCGATTTAGTCCCGACTTGTTTCTAATGCTTAAATTGGGCCTTGAGGGTCCAATTAAGGGACAATACGATTAGTTTCAAATATGAATAGTAAATGACATGAATTATCTATATTTGTTCTATAAACTTCGGTAATGCTTCGAAACCCTGTTTTGACGACGGATACGAGTTAAGGGTGTTACAAGAGTACAATTGGCATGTTAATATGTTATATTGCGCCTTGTATGTAACACCCTATACCCGACCTGGTCACCAAACTGAATATGGGATTCCACACCATCGTCTCATGTCATATACAACAAGTAAAAGATCATTCTAAACGAAACGTCTTCCATTTTAGTATTCGTATAGGTTTTAAATCAATTATACTTGTTACTTATTAGTGTTACATGCTTCCCATACATCAAGAAGTCTTATAATAATAATGAAACATACATAAGGTCCATTTAACAAAATTTCCCAAAACTGATACGTAGGTATCGATACTAAAGGAGTGGTATTGATACCACAAGAAAAGTCGATACCAAACTTGCATTTTGTTTCTCACCAAAATTTTTGAATGTCGAAAACTATCGGTACCTTTCGAAAGGTATAGATAAATTTACCCTGAGTATCAATATTCAGGCTTAGGTATCAATACCGATTCTATATTCTGACTCCCTGAAGTATTGAAGTTATAGAGGTATCATTTCATAAAACCAAATATCGATACCTCTACTCCAGACAATAAAATCTTAGCATACATCAACATTAAAATCGTTCAAACTCAATCCTAAACAACATACTTCATTCACTCATCAAAATATCCGAAATAGCAATCCCAATGGCATGTTCAAGTCCATAAACTTCCAAACATAAATAGCATACAACCAACCCAAAAATTGACTTAGCATAACTGATATAAAATCTACCATATTGGCTTATCACATTGTCTTTATTGCCCAAACATAAATAAGCATATAACACCTACTAATAGAAGCTAATTAATCGGCTTGGATCATCCCCTTGAAGGCCACACCGCTCACACTGGCACTACTTATCTGTAATGGTTAAAACAGAGTGGGTAAGCTTTACAAGCTTAGTGAATGCTCAGAATAACCACGACGCAAACAACTCGTCATGCATCAACCAAACAACTTATAGCATTTTTCCAAAATGTCTTTAACATAGAGCCATAACTTACAAATTTAACCATCTTTGTAACACCCCTAACCCGTATCCGTCGCCAGAATAGAGTTATGAGGTATTACTGATCAGTTTGCAACTTATCATATACATTTTTTTATATATTAAACATTCATATTCATATTTCAATTATACACAATCACATTGTCCCTTGTAATAGCCTACGAGGCCTTAAACATACTTTAAAATTAGTTTGGGACTAAACCGATAACTGAGAATAATTTTAGAAACTTAGAAAATTTTTCATTTAAACAGGGGTCACACGCCCGCGTGACCAGGTCATGTGCCTTACACGGCCACAGACATGCCCGTGTCACAGGCCGTATAGAAACAGGGCATATATACTGACTTGCACGACACGGCCAACCACATGCCCGTGTGTCTAGTGTAACACCCATAACCCGTATCTGTCGCTAGATTAGGGTTATGAGGCATTATCGAACAAATCACAGCATAAAACATACATTCCTTATTCATTATTCAATCCCATACGTTTATAAATAAAACACAATCATATTGTCCCTTACGAGGCTCAATGTGGCCATAAAATATGCTTAAAAGAGGTTCGAGACTAAACTGATAACATTTGAAAACTTTAAGAAACATTAAAATTTTTCATGCATATAAAGGCCACACGCCGGCACACAGCCATCAAACATGCCCATATCCAAGTTATGTGGAAATAGAGCATACATACTGACTTGGGTCACATGGCCAACCACACGCCCGTGTGCCAACCCATGTGCCATACACGGCCAATACACACGCCCTTGTGTCTATGCTATGTAACTCACTGTCTTATTTAATTAAGGTGCAGGGGTCACACGGTCGAGTCACATGCCCGTGCGCTCAACCGTGTGGCACAAAAATAGGCTTGCTTTAAGCCACATTTCCTACCTAACTTTCCAACACCTACGCAAGAGCAAATGGTACAATTTCTAAACCCAATTGTCAACCAAAACAATCTCAATTTATGCATAATTCAAGATATACTAATACAATCATTTCTTTACCCAAACATGTATCAAAACAACATGATCATAACTTGAACTCATACTCAATTCATGGCATCACAAATACTTCCAATTCAACATTTAAATCTATGCTATTTACTTAATCAATTATCACAACAAGACATGACCATATTTCAACCAACTCATCATCATAAAACCAAGCTACAATCATACCATTTCTCAAGCTATAATCCACCACATATCAATTAGCCAAAAACACAACCCTATGACATCACCAACTTTATATCAAGCATGCGTAAAAGGCAATATATAAACATCATAAACACATACCGAACTCACATCTTAAGCCAATCTATATGGCCAACTTCACAACAAGCTTTACATTAATAATTAGCCAAATCTCGTGGCTAAAAATTCATCAAACACATAGGTATGAATTTCCAATATTACCAAATTCCACTACCACATTTATAATCAACCATCTTAAATGATTACATTTCCAACCATAATATCAAATACCATAGCCTATAAATGTCATATAACCAAGTTACAAAGTATATAAATACTGAAATCATTAGCTAGATCGTGTGATGCGATCTCCACAGACTTTCAACCCAAGCGATCATCCAAGTCACTATAAAACATAGAAAAATAACACAAAGTAAGCTATAAAGCTTAGTAAGCTCGTATCTTAATAAACTTAACATAACAAGTAATTTCAATTCAATGTCATAAGCATAATATGCTATCACACATGCCAAAACATAAACCTTTCACAGGTGTATAACATGTTCTCATATCATATTACCACCATTCAATAATATAATCACTTACTTAGCTAACTTTAGCTTTCACAAGCTTAATCAATTCAATTCTCATATAACATTCAATTCATACCTTCATATAACCAAATGAGCACATTTTGGAAAATAACATATTTAATCACATATCTTTCTCATGTGAATCACATATCATCACTTATATTCATAATCACCTTTCATTCTCAAGAAATCATTTAGCATCTGTCATACTTGAATAGTATAACTCATTCATATAGTCATTTGCTTCTCGACTTTGCCCGTTGAACCGTTCAGAATTGATAAGGATACTCGGATAGCTCGTAAAGCTCATAAAATGCCATATCCCATATATGGTCTTACATGTTATCAAATATCGATGACACTGTCCCAAACAGGGTTTACACAAAATCATATACGATGCCAGTGTCCCAGACATGGTCTTACACGATACCACATCTCGAAATCCTATGTCATGACATATGTATCCTATATTGTTCCTATGGTTCGTACAGGACTTTCGGACGTCGCAACACTATCGATACTATCTTGTATTCACGCATTCTGTTTCTTAAACAATTCAATATCATAATAACATATAACCTAATCAAAATACTTATATTTGCATAATCATTTAGCTTTAAATTTAGTTCCATAAATAATAAGCATTTATAACGCAGTTTCATAACGTTTACTAACATACGAACTTATATTGCTGATGGTAACGATGAATTAAATCGACTAATAGGTAAGTTTGGTTTTTCCCCCTAATCTAGATCCAAATTCCGCTTTTCACAATCTAGATAATATCAAAATTAACTTATTTATTAATTAATTCATTCAATCTCATCCATAATTACATAAATGGGCATTTTGCACTTTAGCCCCCAACATTTCACATTTTCTTAATTTAGTCCTTATTTCATAACAACATGAAATACACAAAATTTCAACATGCTCATACTTGGCCAAATCTTCCTTAAGTCCCTAGCAGCCCATATTTTTCATTTATTTCACATTTTAACCATAAATTTCCTCATTTTCACAATTTAATCCTTAATAGATAATTTCATCAAAAATCACTTAATAAAACATGAACAACTAACACCAAGCTTTCATATTTCAAAATTTAACATCACAAAACTCATATATTCAACATTGGCATCTCAAGAATTCATCAACAATTTCATAAATTCAAGTAAGGGTTAGCTAGAACACAAAGCAATGATATTGAGTAGCGGGCTATAAATCTAGCCTGGAATTAGAGTGCGCAACTGAAGCATAGTGGTATGACTTGAGTAGTACGGTTAGTTGATAGTTGGAAATTTCGAGGATGAAATTTCTTTAAGGGGAGTAGAGTTGTAACGTCCCGAATTTTAGGCTTACGAGAAATAGGCTTCGTGTAGCGGAGAAATTCAAACTTTTGTGGTCAAGAAAAATTTTGCAATTTCATGTTTGGTGTGTTACTTTAGTAATTTGGAGTGATTGGGGGATGTCTGAGAAGTCTTGGGTTCAAACCAGGACTTTAGGAAAAAAATTGGTTTTTACCTTTAGGGGACATTGGTGTCACAAGGAAAGGCTTATAAATATTTTTGGTTAAAGTTAGACGTATAGAAGTAGTTAGTCTAATGGCAAGGGGGCGTTGGTAGCATGTAAAAGGTCCAAGGTTTGAATCCTGGCCATAGCATAATTTTTTCTATTTTCTTATAAGGGTATGGAGGCTGGCGTTTAATCTTTATAATTAAATGACAGAGATTTTCGACACAAAAAGAGAATGTAGAAGAGTGGCAATTGGTGTGCTGGGGATTGGGAGGGAGCAGGTTCAAATCCCAGGCCATATGAAGTTCGGTTTTTTTAAGGGGAGTGACGCTAGCGTGTAAGTGTTATAATCGGTTTTGGCCAAATTACAGCACAAGAGCGTCTGTGGTGCAGTGGTGAGGAGCGTGCTAGGGGAATCGAGAGGGCACAGGTTTGAACCCCTAGGTAGGTGAAGTTTTTGTTTTAACTCTTTAATAAATCGTGGCTCCAGCAGGTAAAGGTTATAATTAATTGTGACTATATTATAGTGTAATAGCAGTTGCGATGCAATGGCCAGCAACGTGTTGGAGAGCTTTGAGGGCAGGAGTTCGAGCCTCACCCTGTGCATGGAAGGTTTAATTTTTACTGCTCGTGCAAGGAAGAATTGAGGCTGGCCGAATTGGTAAGTTTGGACCTGGTCAAGCGGTGGGAATTAAGGAAGGCTACGGTTCGGTGAATTGGTCAAGCGGTGGAAGGGCATTGATTTGGGATTGGACTATCGGCAGCTTATTTTAAGTTGCTAATAAAGGATTGTATTTGGAAAGTTTTGGCCGGATGTGGGATTTATGGAGCCATTCGGTCAATGGTGATTTATTGCTAATAAAGGTTTTAATTTTAGCTTTCCTTTTTGTTCTAAATTTTGACCGAATGTGGGATTTTGTGTGTCCCTTTGGTCATTGTGATTTTTGGCCAATTTAGGATTTTGATTCGCTTTTCTTTTTGTTTTCTAGCTTTGACCAAAGACACCATTGTCTTTGATCAAACAAAAGTCATTGTGCCGATTTTGTTTTTCTTCCATTTTGGCATTTTCTTTTCCATTCCTTTGATTCCTAATCAAAATTCATCTCCACCCGTCTTGTTTGAACACGCATACCCCTATTTTCTTAATTCTTGCAAGTACTTTCTCTTCTTCTTTTTTTATTTTGGAACCACCGAATACACATTGGTCACTTTTTCTTATCTTTTGGCTTTACCTTAGCCGATTGCAATTTGCTTCATATCTAGTGTCATGGCTGACTTCTCTTAAACCAATTATTCCTTCCTATAGTTGGCTGACCAATACTTTCTTCCTTCTATCTTTTCTTGTCTTTTCTCTAGCCCAATCATCTTGATTGCATAGGGTGAAAGGGGTATATTCCGGATGAATCTAGGAGCCTTGGTTAGAGCTGAACTTTGACTCCTTTTCTTCAGGGACGCCTTCTAATCTTGGGTAAGTTATTAAATCACGTGTACCGATTATGCTAAGATTTTGTATTCTCATACGTGATCAATTATTTCCATTTAAGTGATAACATCGTGTTATGATCGATTGTGATTAGCAGATACTTTATTCGGCAAACGATTGATTTTGGGTAAGTAGTATTTGGTCGAATGTTCCATGATCATTGTTTTAAGATTTAAAGTCATGTTCGTATAGTTGTTTGTGGCTGGATAAGGATTGTGGCTTTTGGAACATATCATGGAGGCAAGTGATATTCAGACTGAGGGAGGTTGTGGAAGAGTATCTACTGGAAGTGCACTCGCAGTTTCTACTCTCAAGTTCAAGCGAATTAGTGTGTCGGCAGTTAGGGACTTTCTGCCGGGATACGGAAGAGTGACCACGTCAAACTACAGTTTGACTAGTTGGCAGTTAGGGACTTTTCGCTGGGATGCGGAAGGGTGACCACGTCAAACTACGGTTTGACTAGGAAAATCGCAATTGATCACTCTTATGAAGGCAAGTGATAGCAAATACTTTGGCTAAGTGTTTGGATTAAAATTTCCTTAAATCTTTAAATAAGGGGTTTAACTGTGTTATGTTTGATTTAGGTGATGGTGCTTAGGATTATTTAGTACTCTACGTGATAAGGTGTGTTTTCGCACTTTTCGGATACAAAGGCAAAATGCCGAAATGACAAGTGCCGAAAAGTTGACGAATCGATTGTTGGCCACATGGGCGCACGAACGTCCATGTGTCGCTAGATGACCATGGGCCTACTGATAGGCCTTTACACACGAAGGACCATACTGACAAAAGACTGAAATGCCCCTAGGGGCAAAATGACCAAAATACCCTCTAGGGGTAAAACGACTGTTTCGACTCTGTATGTTTTCTAATTAAATATGTATATTATGAAATTATTTGTATGAGTTATCTGTATCATGTTAGCATGTTTTTAATATGTTGCATTACATGGGGGATGGGATATATATTTATGGAGGAAGTGTACTGTTCTGGAAGTTTTGCTGTGTTATTCTATGGCTTATAGCCTAATATTCTGGCAGGACTGCTACATTTTATCTATAGTGCAGCATCGGTACTACACTGTGGAGTGTAGGGTTGAGTGGGTTGATTATATCCCCACATGGAGTGATGGGTTGGACAGAGATGGAGTGTAGCGGATGGTTGGGTAGGATTCTGATTGCATGTTATAGTGTTACTATTATGGGCTTAAGCCCACTATTTGTGATATGCTACTGTAATGGGCTTTAGCCCAAGACTGATTCTATTATATTGTTATTGCCGGGGTTACACACTGAGTATTCATATACTCACCCTTTAATTTTACCATATAGGTAATACCGAGGCATAGGTGATTCGGTGCTACGTGGACTTGGAGGCGGCCACACTTTGTAGTTACACTGCTTTTAAATTTTCATTTACTTTAAATTATGGTTTTTATTTTGGGTTTATAATAAGGCCGCTATTTAATTTTTCTTAAGTATTGGGTTTATTTATCTGCATGTTTAAAATATGTTAACTCTAGGGCGCGTTTTACAAAAAGATATCTGTTTTTCAAAAACCACGACTGCACCACAAATGAGAATTCAAATAAAGCTTCCACAATCATTATGTTTTCCCAAAATAAACTACTTTCATAATCTGATTAATCAAAGATAGACGGAATAGTGATTTCTTTAAAACTTGTAAGAAGGGTTTTCAATAAAAACACGGTTTTCTAAAAACACTTCAATATGACACGTCAGACTCGAGCCTAACTTCTAGGTCGGGTTTGGGGTGTTACACATACAGATATTACGGTTGACTTTCATATCCACCCAATGGAATAGAATACTAGAAAAAAATAAAGCAATGCCAAACGTAACCCAAATAGATCCATCATGCTTTCATCTATTAGTACTTTTAGCTAGCGTTCTCGTATGATGAGAGTTTAATCTGAAAATATACAGTTACATATATCTCTAAGAATAGATAAATACATAGAATATCCAGAAGAAACCTTTGTAAATTACTCAACTAAAACTACTGCACTCGGCTATCAATACAGTTCAATCATTGATCCAATGTCTATTTGTAACATCACTAATTTTACACTATCTTATCACTAGCAAAAATCAATTTAGAAGAACTTTCAATTAATACGTTCTTTATACATCATACCTAAATACTTTTGTCTCATCGAAGTTAACTCCTTCTTTAACAGTGACTTGCATAATTCGAATAGCCTTTAAAACGATTCAATATCTTTTCTATTACTGTCTTCACTTACGGACTTATGCTCTTATCTGATCACAGTATTAATCCTTCAACTATGAAAGTCTGTCATTCTACACTTGTAAGTCTATTTAATCCAAATCTTTCAAATTTCATTGTAACATTTTACTGATAAGGGGGTGAGGGTAGTAAAGCCTCAAATTTAAATCTCACATAAATGCACATAACATATACTGATACGAATAGCCAGTTCATTATTAAATTTCACATTCTCAAAACATTTAATAATCATTTGTTTATAATCACTTTTATGCTTAATACATTGTTCATATGCCAATTCAAATCACTAATTCCCTATCGAAATTTTCATATAGCAATCATAAATCTATTGTCATAACTCATATACTCATATAATTATAACATTTATCAATAACAAAACTATCATACACTCTGATTCATACCTTTATGCGTGTCGAGTCATCATCAATACATTTTCACTCAAACATTTGAGTACAACATTCCGTACTATCAAAATTAGCTCAGATGGAAAACATATGTGTCTAATCAAAACAAATTTTGTCAAAGTTGGGAGATATCACACCATCACAAGTTATATATAGAATGTATAGCTAGACTCACATATGCTATGTTAGTCCTAGAATTGACTAAACCGTAGCTCTGATACCAATAAAATGTAACACCCCTAACTCGTATCTATCGTCAAATTAGGGTTACAAAGCAATACTAAACAAATCACAGCATAAAATATACATTCCTTATTCATTATTCAATTTCATACGTTTATCAATCAAACACAATCATATTGTCCCTTACGAGGCTCAATGAGGCCATAAAACATGCTGAGAAGAGGTTTGGGACTAAACTGATAACATTTGAAAACTTTGGGGAACTTTAAAATTTTTCATGCACACAAAGGCCACACGCCCATGTGAACAGGCCGTGTGCCTCACACAGCCATCAGACACGCCCATATCCAAGCTGTGTAGAAACAAAGCATACATACTGACGCCAACCCATGTGCCATACACGACAAATAGACACGTCGTGTGTCTATGCCGTGTAACTCATTGTCTTATTTAATTAAGGTGAAGGGGTCACACGGTCGAGTCACACGCCCGTGTGCTCAACGGACGAGTCACATCTCTTTAATCTCACAACTAAGATTCTAATCTGTCTTCCCCTATACGTTATATCAAGCTAAAATTGCTTCTAACTGTATTGAATTACTTTTACTTTCTGCTCAATTTCTCTAATGATATTAATCTTGTGGATCATTTTCTCACAAAGCTCAATTCAGTATCAATGGAGTTCGGTAATTGCAACTATACAATACTCAATACAAGATCATCTTTATACTCACTTGATAACTCGATCAACGATAATAGTCTTTCATAGTTGCTTTCCAACTCTAAAACATAGTGACAAAACATATTTTTGAGAATCTAAATCACTTACTTGTCAATTTTTGTCATGAGTACCTTGACTGATTCATACCATCACTTGTATCCATGTCCCATCAAATTTTCCCATTGACTCATTTAAACATCAATGAAAACACATAGTCTCAATTCAATATTGATAAATCTTATTGGTTCATAAATCGTTCACATTTCATTCAAAAAATTAAATATAAATTTCACAAGTTTCTATGATTCAATGTTCGTGTAATCTGTAACACCCCAAACTCGGCCCAAACGTTTTGGCCAGATCTAGTGTGTCACATAGACGATTTATACAAAACCAGTTACTTTGTTTGACAGCTTTTTCTGTTTTAAAAACTTGGTTTAGTAAATTGTAGGTTTTGAGCAAATTCACTTATAAACCATTTTATTAATTTGATATGTTTAAACAGGATCCCATTTGTAGTCGTTTATTATCATATTAACCAAAATATATGCAAGGTTTATTTAAAAACATTCAATATAAATTTTGAAAACCTAAGTACCCTAGTCTACCGATTTAAATCAAATTAACAGTGTAACCAAAATAAAAAACCCATAATGGCCTTATTACAGAAGTAATACTGAAACTGAAATAATGGTAAAAGTAAAAGTGAAAGCGAAATCCAAAAAGCGGAAGTTATATGGCCACCCCGAGTCCCTTGCAGCTCTAAATCCTCTATGGTTGGGGGTTACCTGCATGTGGTAAGAACAAAGGGTAAGTTTGTGAAAACTCTGTGTGTAATTTTTCCCAACCAACAATAGAGATCAGACATACAGAACAGACTGGGCCAAAGCCCTATTCAGATTCAGATCAAGCTAGGCCTTGGCCATATTCAATAACAGAGTGGACCTTGGGCCCATTACAGATGCAGAACAGAACAAATGTATAACCCAACCCAATCCAACCCATCACTCCACCTGTACCAGCCCATCACACCATGTGGGGAATAACTGAACCCACCTAACCTACACACCTATTCACAGCTATACTGCTAAAATCAAATATCGTGGTAGAGCCACTAGAATAGAATTACGTGGCGAAGCCACTAAACAGAATATGTGGCAGTGCCACTAAACAGAACTTCCTCTGAATCCAAACCCAACCACATGCAGACTAACAATACTACTTATCACATGAATACAGATTAATAGATTTAGATTAACAGTACTTAAACTTTCAAGATCATATTATCCTTATCTCTCCACCAACCTAAAGAGTTTACATCCAAGACCATCACTTGCTGATTCCAACTAGTAAAATAGGTACCATTTAAGTGCAAAGGGACTTGAACCTCAGCTCTTCCACCTACTAAATCATGCCACACCAAGCCCTACATGTGGCGCATCTTGCCTCTCCAACACAAGGTTTTTTGTGCTAAGAAACCCCACCATTAATTTATAAGTCCTACCTACCAGTGTCTAGATTCACTTAAGGCTAAAAATTAAATTTTTGTCAGGGGTTGGGCCTAACCTAGGCCTTCCAAAGGTCTCCTAGACACACCTAAAACATCAATTTAACATACCCAAGCAAGTAAATATCAATTCAAGTAAAAATCCTGAAACCCTAAAATTTGGGGCGTTACAACTCTACCCCTCTTAAAGAAATTTCGACCTCAAAATTTTACCTGATCCAAAATGGTGAGGGTATTCTTCTCTGTCGTGATTATGCCAAAGCACTTTTATCAAAGGAACTGATTTCTTTCTTAACACCTTGACATCACGTTTCAGAATTTGTACTGGTTCTTCCTTAAAAGTCAGGTCAAGTTTAACTTCAATCTCCTCAACCGGCACGATATGCGAGGGATCAGAACGGTACCGCCTCAACATGGAGACATGGAACACACTATGAATTCGGTCCAACTCAGGAGGTAGCTCCAGCTGATATGCCACTGGACCCACCCGTTTTAGAACCCGATAGGGCCCAATAAACTGGGGGCTCAACTTGCCTTTCTTACCAAATCTTAAAATCTTCTTCCAGGGAGAGACCTTCAAGAAAACCCAATCCCCCACAGAGTACTAAATCTCCTTATGCTTCAAATCGGCATAAGACTTTTGCCTATCTGAGGCCTCCTTTAAGCGATCCCTAATCAGCCTAACCTTACTCTCAGTATCTTCCACCAACTTCTACCCAAGAACCTGACGTTCACCCAATTCCGTCCAATAGGTAGGCGTACGACACCTACGATCATACACGCCTTATATAAAGCCATCTGACTACTCACATGGTAACTATTGTTGTACGCAAATTCTACTAATAGCAAGTAATCTTCCCAGCTACCTCGAAAATTAATAACACACCCTCTTAACATACCCTCCAGAACCTGAATCACCCTCTCTGACTGCCCATCAGTCTGAGGGTGAAAAGCAATACTAAAATCTAACCGCGTACCCAATGCCTCATGCAACTTCTGCCAGAACCGAGATGTAAACCTAGGGTCTCTGTCGAAAATAATCGAAACTGGCACCCCATGAAGTCGCACTATCTCAGCCACATACAACTTGTCTAACTTCTGGAGTGAATAATCAGTTTAGACGGGTATAAAATGACCAGATTTCGTTAGCCTGTCCATAATCACCCAAACCGAGTCCTTCTTGGAAAGAGTCAAGGGTAGCCCACTCACAGAATCCATGGTTACCCTTTCCCACTTCCAAAGTGGAATCTTGACTAGCTGCA
The DNA here is from genome assembly GCA_020496765.1 of Gossypium stocksii. Classification (NCBI taxonomy): domain Eukaryota; kingdom Viridiplantae; phylum Streptophyta; class Magnoliopsida; order Malvales; family Malvaceae; genus Gossypium; species Gossypium stocksii. Next base: position 40,955,683 of record CM035621.1, read on the forward strand.
GAAGTCCAGAAGGTAGTTGATGCTCAGCTTTCACTTGCTGGCATGTCAGACACTTACCCACAAATTCTGTTACCTCACGTTTAAGTTTAGGCCACCAGTACAGCTCCTGTAGATCTCGATACAACTTATTTCCACCCGGATGCATGGCACAAGGGCTACCATGTGCCTCTCGCAATATAGCCTACCTTAAATCCGAGTCCTTAGGAACACAAACTCTCCCACAGAAGCACAAAATCCCTTCACTTTTCAATCCAAAATCAGAAGTTTCACCATTTTCCACCTATTGAAACCGAGAAACCAATGACTCATCTAATAATTGTTTCTCTTTAATTTGCTTAGTCGAGATCAGTCTTACTTGCAGTTCCGCCAACAAACTACCATCATCATAAAGACTGAGACGAGCAAACATCGCCCTCAAATCAGATATAGCCCTTTGACTCAGAGCATCTGCTACCATATTAGCTTTACCCGGGCGATACTCAATGGAACAGTCATAATCCTTAAGCAACTCTATCTATCTTTGTTGCCTAAGGTTCAACTCTTTCTAAGTCAGGAGGTACTTAAGGCTCTTATAATCCATGTAAATGATACACTTTTCTCCAAAAAAGTAATGCCTCTAGATCTTTAGCGCCAAAATCGACGCTGCCAACTCCAAATCATGCGTAGGGTAATTTGCCTCGTGAGGCTTAAGTTGATGTGATGCGTAGGTAACCACTTTACCCTCTTGCATCAACACACAACCTAATCCAACGTGCTTCAGTCAGAATTGAATTAACATAGGTGCTTCAGTCAAGACTTTCTTTAACTTCTCAAAACTTTCATGTTGCTTATCAGTCCAGTTAAATGATACCCCTTTCCTCAGAAGCTTGGTCAATGGTGTCGCAATTATAGAAAACCCTTCCACAAATCTTCTGTAGTACCCTGCCAAACCCAAAAAACTCTAAATTTCTGACACAGTCCTCGTTGGCTTCCATTCCAAAATAGCCTTGATTTTCCAAGGATCCACCCTAATCCCCTCGGTAGAAACAACGTGACCCAAGAATGTCACTTTTCGCAGCCAAAATTCACACTTTTTGAATTTTGCATAAAGCTACTTCTCCCTCAAAATTTGCAGAGCAATCCAAAGTTGCTCATCATGATCCTCCTCGGTTTTCAAATACACCAGGATATCGTCTATAAATACAACCTCAAACTGATCTAGGTAGGGTTGGAATACCCGGTTCATAAGATTCATAAAGGCCGTTGGTGCATTCGTAAGTCCAAACGGTATTACCAGGAACTCGTAATGACCATATCGAGTCCTGAATGTTGTCTTATAGATGTCTGCGTCCTTAACCCTTAGTTGATGATATCCAAATCGAAGATCGATCTTGGAAAATACAGAAGCTCCTCTAAGTTGATCAAACAAATTGTCGATTCTTGGCAAGGGGTACTTGTTCTTAATAGTTAGTTTGTTCAACTGACGGTAGTCAATGCACATGCGCATCGTTCCATCCTTCTTCTTAACGAATAGTACCGGTGCTCTCTAGGGAGACACACTCAGTCGGATAAAACCTCGATCCAAAAGTTTTTGGATTTACGCCTTCAACTCCACAAGCTCCTTCGATGCCATCCTATAAGGAGCGATAGGCATTAGAGCCGTTCCAGGCAATAGATCGATTCCAAACTGGACTTCGCGGTTCAGAGGCAACCCAGTAAGCTCCTCCGGAAAAACATCCTGAAATTATGTGACAGTTCTAACTTTGTCTACGGGCAAACCCTTAGAATTAGATTTATTCACATATGCCAGAAACGCCTCGCAACCCTTGCGAACCAGTTTTTCAGCTCTTAATGCCGAGATAACATTAGACAAGTAGTCTCTTTTCTCCCCTATTACAACTACCTCCTCGTCCTCTGTAGTCTTCAATACCATTCGCTTGGCCATACAATCCAGGTTCACCCGATGCTTAACAAGCCAATCCATACCCAAGATGAGATCAAACTCTCCGAATGGTAACTCCATCAAATCCGCAGAGAAAATTCTACCTTGTACCTCTAAGGGTACATTTCTAAAAAGTTTATCTACCCTAACCAAGTGACCAAGTGGACTAATTACAGATACCCCACTCACAGTGTTCTCAGATCGCACACCCAACGTCCCAGACACGTCACACGCAACATACGAATGTGTATACCCAATGTCAATCAAAGCAGTATATGGCATGCTATGAATTAAGAATGTACCAGTTATGACATCAGGTACGTCACCATCCTCTCGATGATGAACAGCATAGACTAATACTGGCTGTCGTGCCTCAGCATTTCTAGCACCTCTGCCCGGTGCTCCATGTCCACGTCCATTTTTGCCCCTGGCCTACCCACGGCCCCTTAGTGGTTGCTGACCACCTCTCACTAGCTGAGCAACCCTCTGTTTAGTAGCTTGCATTTGTGCCAGCCTCTAAGGGCAATCTCTAACTCAATGATCTTTGGACCCACACCGGAAGCATGCTCCAGAACGTCTCCAACATTCACCCTGATGTACTTTTCCATAATCCGCACAAGCCTGCGGTCTGGCCACATTCACCGGAACTGCTCGCACCAGCTCCTCTACTCTAGCTCTCTTAGCAAACCTCCCCGCAGCACCCGAGGGCTCTGAATCCCTCCTGAATCTGTTTTTATCTTTTTCACGGCTCTGGCGCTCCGAGCGCTTCACATCCTCAGCTATTTTTTTCCACCAGAGCAGCAAAATCTCGTTCCCTCTGTGGAGCAATCATTACTCACAGCTCATTTCTGAGGCCATCCTCGAACCGCACACTACGATCGTATTCAGCAGCAACTATCCCACTGGCATACCGACTTAACCTTAAGAATTCAGACTCGTACTCGGCTACAGACTTGCTACCCTGAGTCAGATTTAAGAATTCCTTCCTTCGGGCGTCCACATAACTCACCTCGATGTACTTCCCTTTAACGACTGTCTTAAATAAGTCCTAAGTCAACCGTTCAGCTGGTGTACCATCTCTCACGGTGAGCCACCACTGGTAGGCCTCGTTATGCAGTAGATATACTGCCCCTTTTAGCTTCTACTCCACCGAACAGTCCAAATGGTCCATTATCCACTCTGTGGCCTCCGTTCCGTGGCCTCCAGCCCATACTCGGCCACATTCGGGGCTACACCCGATACGCCCCTGAAAATCTCCGCTCTATTAGCCCGGAGCTGCTCAGAAATCGATCCCCGATTCACTGTTCCAGTACTTGCTCCCGCAACTCTTTCCAGAACACGAAGCATTGCCTAGGACAGAGCATCGTCCTCTACAGCCTGATCGTAAGACCCTGTCTCAGTTGCTGGTGGTGCTCGCACCTCCGTAGCAAGCATATGTCCCAAGGATGAAGATCCGGCCTGAGCATTTCCTCGGCCTCTGCCACGGCCTCTTCCATGTGCAGCTCTTGTACTCATATCGTATTACTTGATTTATGAGTTTTATGCATTATTTCATAATTTCAGTATTTATTACAGATGTTTTATGAAAAGATAATAATTTAAAGCTTTGCTTCCGCAGAATCGCAATCTAGCTACAGTTTCCAGTTTTTCCTACTGTCTCAGTCTCCTACAGTCTTAGTGTTATCCCAACTACAGAGTTTCAGTAGGGTCTTAGCACTATCTACAGTAGTGTCTTAGTATCACAGTTTAATATAATACAGTATAGAAGAGAATACTTACGAACTTGGTGCCGGAGACTCGGTGTGCCACACTCTTCAATAGCCACATTCAAAGTAATTCAAGTTTTTGTCGAAACCAGAAATTTTAAACCAACTTTGTTGAAAACCTTTCAAAAAACCCTAGATTTTGGAGAAAACATTTTTTGAAAAACACCTGTTTTAAAAGAATTTTCCTAAAAGAAATTTTCAGGAATCAAATTTCAAAAGCAATTTAAGTCTTTCAATTAAATTTTAAGAAAACTTTCAAACCCATTCAACAGCCGAGTTGTTGTAACTTAGCTCTGATACCACTAAATGTAACACCCCAAACTCAGCCCAAACGTTATAGCTAGATCTAGTGTGTCACATAGACGATTTATTTGAAACCAGTTACTTTGTCCAACAGCTTTTTCTATTTTAAAAACTTGGTTTAGTAAATTGTAGGTTTTGAGCAAATTCAATTATAAACCATTTTATTAATTTGATATGTTTAAACAGGATCCCATTTGTTGTCGTTTATTATCATATTAACCAAAATATTACGCAAGGTTTATTTAAAAACATTTTATATAAATTTTGAAAACTCAAGTACCCTAGTCTACCGATTTAAAGCAAATTAACAGTGTAACCAAAATAAAAACACCCATAATGGCCTTATTACAGAAGTAATACTGAAACTGAAATAATAGTAAAAGTAAAAGTGAAAGTAAAAATCCAAAAAGCAAAAGTCATGTGGCCACCCCGAGTCCCTTGCAACTCCAAATCCTCTATGGTTGGGGGTTACCTGCATGTGGTAAGAATAAAGGGTGAGTTTGTGAAACTCAGTGTGTAATTTTTCCCACCCAACAACAGAGATCAGGCATACAGAACAGACTGGGCCGAAGCCCTATTTAGATACAGATCAATCTGGGCCTTGGCCCTATTTAGTAACAGAGTGGGCCTTGGGCCCATTACAGATGCAGAACAAAACAGATGCACAACCCAACCCGTACCAGTCCATCACACCATGTGGGGAATAACTCAACCCACCTAGCCCACACACCTATTCGCAGCCATGCTGCTAAAATCAGATATCGTGGCAGAGCCACCAGAATAGAATTACGTGGCGAAGCCACTAAACAGAATATGTGGCAGTGCCACTATACAGAACTTCCTCCGAATCCAAACCCAACCCCATGCAGACTAACAGTACTACTTATCACATGCATACAGATTAACAGATTCAGATAAAACATACATAAATCAGACAATCCACTAATAAGGGTATAATAGTCATTTGGTAGCTAGGGGTAAAATGGTAACTTAACCCTTCAGGGGTAATTTGGTCTTTATACCAAGTCTCGGTATATCATTACCTAATACAACCTTTTAGCAAGTCTAACGTCGTTTCGAGCAACTCAAAAAGTCCACAGAGTTAAATAATTTATTTGGGCCTAAAACCCCTAATGGGCCCAAATGGGCCCACACACTCGTATGGCCCGCTCAGTCTAAACTTATGCATAATAACACAGATCTTAACATCCAATGTACCAGATATTAAATACTGTATAACTTACCCATACAGGCCTATAGGCTTATTGGGCCCACTTTAGCCTATCGGGCCCAAAACAGCCCAAATGCACGAAAACGCGCACACTGGCCCTCATAGTCAATCGCCCACGATTTGTGGATTCAAATTAGCCCATGAGAGTTGGCATGCCCGTAAGACCTCGAAATGTCAGAATTTTGGCATTTTGGCTTTTCGGCTTTTGCCGATCTAAGCTATTAGAGGGTGTCGTTACACATTTATTTTTATGATTCCCACTGTCGGCATGCACTCAACCTATTGTCATAACAACGATCATTAATAACTTAACTAATACTTAGCGAAACCATACTCAAGACCTTATCAACAGTTACTTACCACTGCTCTGCTTGTCTACTATCACCTGTGATTAACGTGTACCCTCAGTACTTGATTGAACGACAACAGATCTAGGCACCCACAAACCACCATAATTTCGATCAAAGAATAAGGGTTAGAGAAGTCTCAACCTTAAGTTGAACCTTTGAACCTTAGCATGAGAAATACCTTATTTCTACAAACCAAAAGACGAACTAAGAAGTACTTAACCAAAAATCGATTGATTCAAGCGACAGAATCCAGAAGCAATTAATCCCTTGCTTATCAATTTGCTATTGGCTTCGGTGACTAGCGCGATATCCTAACGCAGGAGGAGATTCGGCCAACAAGAAGAAGGAGAGCAATGTGGCCTACGATTACTCACAAGTGAGACAGAGATTCGGTTAGGAATAGTATAAAGCCGAGAGAAGAAAGAGTTAGAGGGTATAAGAATGGGTAGAGAAACGGGAGATTCGGTTCATGAAGGGTTTAGTCAAGAGAGAAAGTGATGAGAAGAGCGAGGAGTATAATAAAAAGGCAGGTTTCGGCTTATAGAAACCATATTCGGCAATGGCCTAGATTCGGCAAATAAACAATAGGCCCAAGGGATGTCAAATGAAGCAAAGGAGCATGTGAGGGAAGGGAGAGATAAACAGAATTCGGTTGAGCACAACTGATGGATTGAAGGTTTAGAGTAATTGGTATAAACAAGAAATGAAAAAAAGAGGTGTGGTAAGAGTAGATAGGAGGAATCAGTTTGTGGCCAAAACAAAATAGAAGAGAAGTAGAAAAGATATAAGGTTCGGCTAACACCAAAAGAGAAAATTTAGCACAACACCTATACTCACCCTTTTACCGAAAATGCCAAATGCCAAAGACCCCAAACCGATTTTGCCTACTCAAGCTTACCCACATTCGGCCAACTCTTCCAAACCCTTGAAAACCTCTACAATTTCCTCCATGATTTAATGTAATTTTAATTGGATATTAACTTAAACTTTTAAGATCATATTATCCTTATCTCTCCACCAACCTAAAGAGTTTACATCCAAGACCACCACTTGCCGATTCCAACTAGCAAAATAGGTACCACTTACGTGCAAAGGGACTTGAACCTCAGCTCTCCCACCTACTAAATCAAGCCACACCATGCCCTACATGTGGCGCCTCTTACCACTCCAACACAAGGATTTTTTTGCTAAGAAACCTCACCATTAATTTATAAGTCCTACCTACCAGTGTCCAGATTCACTTAAGGCTAAAAATTAAAATTTTGTTAGGGGTTGCGCCTAACCTAGACCTTCCAAAGGCCTTCTAGACACACCCAAAACATCAATTTAACATACCTAAGCATGCAAATATCAATTCAAGCAAAAATCTAGGAACCCTAAAAATTAGGGCGTTGCATAATTCATATACATACCTGTACCATCTCTTACTAATTCCATACTCATTTACATCTCTAATATACCCGTTGAATCATTCAGAGTATTTTTGGATACTCGAAAAACTAGCACACTTAGTGCCAAATAAATAGTCAAAGCAATATTAACCTCGCACACTAAGTGCCAATATATATACACACAACCAAAGCTATCTTGATCTCGCGCACTAAGTGCAAATATATTGCCGTAGCTATTTTTTATTTCGCACATTAAGTGCCCATAATTAGTTGAATCGTCATCGATCGTGACTGGAGTCTCGTACTCAATAGAATTTTCATTTCATTTCAATAACATAGTGTTTACCACAATTATATCAATTAAGCATTTGAACATATATAATTTAATGCTTATTAAACATACGAACTTACCTCGTTCGCTGTAATGACGAATTGGGTCGACTAGTCCGATACTTTGTTTTCTCTATTCTGGATCCAAATATCATTTTTCTCAATCATGCAAGAATATCAATGGCCAAAAGCTTGGTGTTCCTCAATGGTGTATTTCTTCTTCACTTTCGACAAGAAAAAATGAAAGATAGGCACCATATTATGATTTTGTTTTATTTATTTTATGTTTAATAACTAATTACAAAATTAACCTTTAATAAAACCATTTAATATCATCCATTTTATGTCCATCATTGTCCACTTAATATATAAAGGGTCTAATTATCACTTAAGGACCCTAACTTTTATAATCCAAAGCTAATAGATACTTTTACCTATTAGAACAACACTTTTGCACTTTACGCGATTTAGTCATTTTTATCAAATTGAGCACTCAAACAATAAATTTTCTTTACGAAAATTTCACACAACTCTAATATTATATTGTAGACATTAAAATAATAATAAAATAAATTTTTTGACGTCAAATTTGGGGTCCCGAAACTACTGCTTCGATTTGACTAAAAACGGGCTGTTACAATCTTTCATGTATCCCTTTTACACATTTATATACGAATATTTAGGCACATATTCTGATACGTATTTATCACATAAAGTCACATACAATCCCATTTAAACATAGTTTATAATAATTTGCATAGCATCCACATACTTGTTTAAGCATACATCACATTACACATATATACTCTTTTTAAGATAATTTCGCACTTGAGCTATGAAATATAAAAGTGAGCTATATCATCACTCATTGGATACACAGAGCTCCAATACACCACACATAGACTCGTAGAGTTAAACATATCCCATAAGTTTAGCTTATAGCAAACACTCTCCAACATACCAAACACACATATCCTGGTGAATAAAGCTTAGCTCGCATTCCTTTATCTCTCCAAAAACTATCCTTGGGCCTCAACGCCCAAAATAACACAACACATATAAGTGAGTACTCACTATCCTATGACATGCCAACTATATCCAACAGTCTCATTAAGTCACACGGCCAAAATATCCATATTGTTATCAAATATTACTTTACCAATTATTCAGACATATTATTTGCATAACCATATCATTAGCACATTATACACATTGTTACATGGCATGAATAACATACCTTTATATTTACTATCACAACATGTTCATATTTCATCAAATCATAATCCTCCTTATCACAATTCATAAACATATTTATCACACATTTAGCATGGGTAAAGGGACACTTACACTTATAATTTAGAGAAGAGGTTTAGGCTACCTCTAAATTCCCAAATACACAACGAATTGCTTACAAGTAGCCATTCCAAAACACTCACCAAAATATACGTTTTTACCGAAAACCACAAACTTAGACAAGCTTTTCTTTGCCTTTATCTCTATTCGTTGAAAGTTCTATTGACTCTGACGCTTCAACAAGACAAACCACACAAACACACATTGAACAATCAATCATCAACTTCATTAAAATAGTCTCAAACATAGGCCTAAGCTACCTTATTTTTTAATCAAAACTTTCATCATAAAAAACTTTAGATTTGAATTTCTCGGCGTACACTAAATCTTTTCGCTCGAAACAAATTCTGTTCATCTACATATTCATCTACGACTAGCTATCAACTTTTAAGCTATACAGAATTTATAACACCCCAAACCCAGCCTAGGAGTTTAGGCTAAATCAGGGATGCTACATTGATCACCAAAATGGTCGTGAAAAAAATCTTACAAATCAAGTCATTTATACTCTATTTCCGAAAATGTTTTCCCTCAATAGTCAAAACATTTAAAAATCCATTCATTAAAGCAATAATCAAATTTAACAAATAACCGGAGTAGAAATCATGAATGTAAACTTAAATCAGAATTTGTACCACAGTATTGTAAATCTTTACAGTTCAAAACTAATTATAAAAAAAACCTGAAAACACAAACTGGAATTCTAGTTTGTCAAAGTTGTTCGAGACCTTCGCGCACTGAGTCCAGTATCCAAAATCCAGAACTGTACCTGAAAGGGAAATAGAAGAGGAGGTGAGCTACTTGAGCTCAATGTGAGATCAGTAACCATCTAACTACAGATTTAGGACAGAACACTAGAACGTAGTTCCGAAGTAGAACTTAATTACAGGAACAGATAGTAACCTTGAGACAAAAGTCTCAATCGAATATTACGAATCAAAATCAGACACCAGTTCTAATCAATCAATCAGTTACAATCAGAGTAGAGTCATTGCACAAAGCCACGGATGCTTTGCAGTCATAAGAGACAATCAATCACAAAATCAGTAATTCTCATTCAGTCGTAAGTTTCAACTCAGTCAATCAAATTCAGTCAGAGTTTATAGAATTCGCATAGGCACAAGTGCCTTTCAGTCAAACAGTACAATCACGTTCAATCACAATATCACATTTAGTCACAGTATCAATCAGATGCATATGAGTGCAAATGAGTTATACAATAAGAACCCACCCATCCAGCCAACACACCTCTCCGTCCAACCCTGCACTACTGTGGAGATTTAAACAACCCATCCATCCCTACACATACAAGCCGTACCAAATGCAGCATAGACAGAAATTTACAGCTAAGCTACCAGATCAGATAGTTGTATGTAGTGTAGCTAACGTACCTGTGGTATTGTGCAATACGGTAATCTACGATACCGATATCAGTGAAGTCCACGACCCTCTGGGTATTAGGGGCTACAGTATACAGTTCAACTACCACTCTCGTATATTATGTAGCAAGGCTAACGTATAAGATGTACAGTGCAATGCCGTAAACAGCAGTATAGATATGTAATGTGAACTACCAGATCAAATAGTAGTACGTAGCGTAGCTAACATACATGCGGCACAGTACAATGTGGTGAACCGTTACACTGTTCATAGGATGTCATCCCGAGTTGCCCGATAACGATGATCATCAGCATTGTCCATATTACACCAGGTAAGCTTAGTCGAGTTTTGGGACACATAGAATCGTGATCGCACTTAAATTTCCCTAAAATTAGAATTTGGCGAGCTAGGGCCACACGCGCATGTGCTCCGACCGTGTGAAGCATTCCAGGCTACGTGGGGGTCCAAATGCCCTTGTGGACAGTAGCACATGGTCGTGTGACAGAGGCACATGCCTGTGTGGTGTAAGGACATGGTCGTGTGAACAGGTTGTGTAACTCACTGTCCAATTTCACTAAAATAGGGTGCAGGGCAGACACGACCGTGTGAAGGTGTCACACGCCCGTGTGGCCATTAGACACGACTATGTGTCCTGACACACACGCTTGTATGGAATCTCTAGGCCCTAAATCAGTCACACAACCATGTGTCCCAAACAAACGCCCTTGTAAAAGCCCTAATTTCCCCAAATCAGTCACACGATCGTGTGGCTAGGCCGTGTGACCCTAAAACTCAGAATCCCTAATTCCCAAATCCACACGTCCGTGTGCCCAAAGGACACGGTCATGTGAAAATAAACAAAATCCCCAAAATCTACCACACGACCGTGTGGCCAGGCCGTGTGGCACCCAAAATTGGTAAGAAACTGATAAACCGTAAATTATACATCTTTTTACCCTATGCTTAGCTTTATTTTTGGATGAATTATTCATTAATTTGTAGAATTTGATGCTCCTAAATCTTTAATTTCATGTTTTATACTCAATAGAGCATAGGAGAGTGAAAAGAACGAGAAACGAGCCAAAAACGGAGAAAATGGGCCAAAGCAAGGAAACAACATGGCCTGCAGTTCGTCACACGGGTAACCCATACGGTTGTGCCACTTTAGCAGGCTTGAACACGGCCTGGGGCTCGACTCACACGAGCATGTCATAGTCGTAATGAAGTTTAATTTCACGCAGAAAAGGTTACTTAGGGGTTAAGAAAGACATTCCAAACTCTATATAAAGACCCTAGGTGACAACGCCAAGACTAAGAGTAGGAGACAGGGAATTACTCGAAAGAAGCCGATTGATCCATCTCAGAAGCTAGGATCTACACCAAGACTGAAGATCTTCCTTCAATCTTTTCAGGAGTTTTGGGTTTTCTTTATGTTTTGGTATTTTCTTTATTTTGAGATGTTTTCTTTTATAAACATGAACTAAACCCTTAAATACCTAAGGGGGATGAAACCTAAGACGAATCTTGTTATTGTTATCTAAACTATATGATAAATATTCGATTTGTTCTTAATTGTGTTTTTAATTCTTGAATTGATATTTTTGGGATATTAATTTAAGTCGAATGTGCTTAGGTGGAGGAGCAAAAGTCTCTATTTAAGAGTTGATCCAACACAATTAAGCAGAGTTGATCGCAATCCTAGACATAGGATGACGAAAATCTGCTGAATTAGAGTCAAATCTAATAGGGGGATCCATAGATCGAGTTAATGCAAGACTAGGGGTTTTAATTAGAAAGAGATTTCAATTAATCAACCTAGGGTTAGTTGTTCTTATTCTCAACGGAAATATTGACATAATTTAGGGATCTCTACGAATCAAGTCGAATGAAGAAATCGTCTAGTTCAGAGTTAGATAACAAGTAAGGTCTAGGTGGATTCTTCCTTAGGTATTGTCTTTATCGTTCAGTTTTCCCAAAGCAATTCCCCAATTTACTTTTTGTCGCATCATTAGTTTAGTTTAGAGTTAATTAGTTTACACACACACCCTCTTTATGTTTAGGCTAGATAATAGGAAGAAAGTCATTACTAGAACTTTTAGTTCCTTGGATTCGATATTTCGGTCTTGCCACTAACTATACTACTATTCGATAGCTGTGCTTGCCTTTTATCGTGATAATAGTTAGTTTCTAGGTACGATCAATTTTATTACTTTATCAGATCACGATCAGAAACCATAGTTCCCAAATCCATACAGCTGTGTGTCCCGTCGACGAGGCTACGGAACCACCCCAATTCAGCCCCAAAACTACTATTTTGGCCACCTAAACCGCCCCCAACCTTATCAAAAGTACTTCAGAATATGGAGTTTTTCCCTCTCTTACAACGACCAAAACCCACTATCATCGGATAAGCATAGGCTTTCTAAAAGTCGAATCCACAATTCAAAACAAACGAAAGTAAATATAGTTAAGGTCAGAATCCCACACCTGATTTGTGAACAGCGATGACGATGGAGGAGTGATAATCTTAGTATCTATAGATAAAATCATTTTTGAATAAACTTTTAGGGAGCAAAAAGTGAAGAGAAGAGAGGGGAAGAGGGGAACGTAAATACTAACAGAGAATAATGCCAAAAAAATAAAAGTAACATGAAATAATAATACAATAAAGAAAATAATTTAAGTAGCACCAAGTAATGGCTTAATAAGACAAAATAAAACATCCTTGAATGCTCAGGGATTCGATCACAGGACCTTTAGCAACTTAACATTCCACTTAACCACTAGACCAGCAGGCCCATTCTTGTCACTACATTGTACAAGTAATCACTTATGTGCAGCCTCCTCACTGTCCTTATGCTCAAACACTCAAACTTCTAGGCCCAAAAATTCGGGGCATTAAAAAATTACACTTTTTAAGGTATCGAAATATTTCGACAAGTTTTGGCCTTTATGACTAAAATTCCTTAAAACTCAAGAATTTCTTAACAAAACTTCAAAGTAACTTTAGAAATGTTCTAATTAGGTTAAAACTAATTGAAAATCACTTTAAAACCAAGTTTTTATCCACAAACCCGAAATTCACCATTAAAGACACGATTTTCGGCTTTTATTTAAAACATGTGTTTCAATGGCTAAAAATTCAATTTAAGGGACTAGATATCATTTAAAACTCATAGAAAGTCAAATGGTTACCTTTGATGGAAGAAAAACGAGCTTTGATGCAAATATAGAAAACTCACATTTTGGAGAATATGGTGAGGTTTGGGTGATTTTCTTGGTCTTTATAGAGATTTAAGGTTCAAGGGTGTTAGAATTCAAAGGTAATTAGGAATTATATATCAAAAGAAATTAGAAGAGCAAGAAGAGAGCAAAAATGGCACAAACAAAAAGAAGAGAAAATTTTAATGTGAAAGCAAACTGGAATTGGGGTTTATTGGGTTGATTTTAAAATTCTAGTTTATTTGCTTCATAAAAACTCTTAGTTTTGACTATTTTACAATTCAATCCTATTTCAGATCAAGGATATTTAAAACTCATTTTTAGAAATTGACTTTATTTTATGAAAACCATTATCGAAAACATTATCGGTTACCAAACCTAAGAAATTTCGACTTCATATAGGTCAAAATAACTAAAATACGCCTAAAACTCCTTAGCCGTATTTTGGGGTGTAACAATCCTCCCCCTCTAAAAAGAATTTTTTCCTTGACATTCCGTACTGAAATGTCACTTGCTTAATCACAATATATACTATTTCTCTTTTAACCTAACCATCACACTTTCACTGTGCACTCTGATTCATATTATCTATAACTCTCCATTGTTTTTCTTAATATTCCTATTCACTACCACGGACTTATTCTACAGTAACTTTGCTAACAGATTTCTCTACTCACTACGACACTTTCATCTAAAGAAGTTGTAACCATTTTTCCTAATTCAATAGTCTCTATTGGGATTCTCCACTTAATAGCTAAATCGCTCTAAATTTATGAAGGCATAGAACTTAAACCTACCAACGAGAATAAAAAAATTGATCACAAAACAAAAATACTCGTAATCTCGATGTTTGAATCTTCATCCTGCATTTCTCTAATAGCATAAACTCGAGCTAGACCTCTAAACTCAACCTGTGAAGCAACAGTATGAGAAGCAATTCATTGCCCAACTGGTCTCCCATTACCTCTTCCATGACCATGGCCTCTAGCAGGCGTAGAAATAGGTGTCGAACTCTAAGTTAGTGAAACCTCAGCTCTATTCGGACAATCCCTTAGAAAATGTTCTTTTGAACCACAAGTATAACAACCACCTGTCAACTTACGACACTCTCCAGGATGTCTACAATCACAATGCACATAAAGTGGCCATCCAAAACCACCAGTTAAACCACCAGTACTAACTACAATGCTATCTTGCTGCTCAAACTGACTCGGCAGAATCTCATGTCGTGCACTCCTCTCAGAACCTTGAGTATCACGCCTTCTCTTCAATCGTCCAAATGCACCATCAGAAGCCCTTTTACCAGTCTTAGCCACCACAAAACAAGTTGGCTCAGACAAAGTCTCCTCAACAGCTTTGGCTTTTTCCACAAGTTCATCAAACAAGTCAACATTTTAGGCCAAAAATTCCCACTTACGAGCCTCCATATACTGCTCGCCCATAAACTTCCTTCTAAAAACCTCAAGGAAATAATCCCAAGTTAAACAATCAGCTGTCATACATCTCTTAACCATATTCCACAAATGATGCGCTTTCCCATCAAGTAGTGACACGGTACAACCCAACTTTTCCTCGTCAGAACAGGATATCTGTTTGAGGATCCTTTCAACTCCTTCCAACCAATAATCAGTTACGGTCAAATCAGTCCCTTTAACCCCAGAAAACTCTTTACCATCTAACGCCCGAAGATGTTCAAGCGATAACCCATGGTTAACTGGTGCAGGATTGGCAGATGCAGGAGTAGGGTTAGCACCAGTAATATGCTGAAACACTCCAATTATCACTTCCATCAGAGGGCCTACACCCTCATCAGGTATATTTACTCTACGCGGTAGTACAGGAGTTGTAGAAGATGTACCATCCTCTTGAGCACTAGCTTTAAAATTAACACATCTAGAAGGCATACATAATAATTTGACATACACATAAACAAATAAACAAACAATGTGAATGGCGAGGAGATGATCCAAGTCTCATTCCTGCAAGCAAGCTTTAGGATTAAAAGCAATGTGATCCCAGTCCTACCCCACATGCATCACAATCAAGAGACATCTCATGCAATTCAAACGTTCAACATAGTTTAATCACTTGGGTTTCCAAGATCTATTGGTAATCAACACATCAACAATAATCACCAAGGTCTGAGAGTTAATAAACCTGGAGCTCTGATACCATCAAATGTAATACCCTATACCCGGCTTGGTCACCAAGCCCAAATACGGGATGCCACGCCACTGTCTCATGTCATATACAACAAGTAAAATATCATTCTAAATGAAATGTCTTCCATTTTAGTATTCGTATAGGTTTTAAATCGATTATACTTGTTAGTTATCAATGTTACATGCTAGCCATACATCAAGTAGTCTTATAATAATAATTAAACATGCATAAAGTCCATTTAACAAAATTTCCCAAAACTGATACGTAGGTATTGATACTAAAGGAGTGGTATCGATATTTTCTTTAAGTGGTATCGATACCACATGTAAAATCTATACCAAACTGGCATTCTGTTTCTCACGAAAACTCCCAAACGTCGAAAACTATCGATACCCTTCGCAAGGTATCGATAAATTTACCCCAAGTACCGATACTCGGGCTAAGGTATCGATATTATTTCTATATTCTGACTCCCTGCACTATTAAAGTTACAGAGGTATTGTTTCATAAAACCAAATATCGATACCTTTGCTCCAGACTATAAAATCTCAGCATACATCAACATTAAAACCATTCAAACTTAATCCTAAACAACATGCTTCATTCACCTATTTAAAAAATCATAAAAATATCTGAAATGGCAGTCCCAATATCATGTTCAAGTCCACAAACTTCCAAACATAAATAGTATGCAACCAACCCAAAAATTGACTTAGCATAACAGATATGACGTCTACCATATTGGCCTATCACATTGTCTTTATTCCCTAAACATAAATAAGCATATAACACCTACTAATAAAAGCTAATTAATAGGCTTGGATCACTCTTTTGAAGGCTACACCCTCACATCGACACTACTTATTTGCAATGGTTAAAAAGGAGTATGTCATCTTAACAAGCTTAGTGAATGCTCAGAATATCCACTACGCAAACAAGTCGTCATGCATCAACCAAACAACTTATAGTAATTTTCCAAAGCGTCTTTAACTTAGAGCCATAACTTACAAATTTAATCATCTTTCATGTATCCCTTTTACACATTTATATAGAATATTTAGGCATATATTCTGATACGTATTATTCACATAAAGTCACATACAATCCCATTTAAACACAATTTATAATAATTTGCATAGCATCTACATACTCGTTTAGGCATACATCACATTACTCATATATACTCTTTTTAAGATAATTTGGCACTTGAGCTATGAAATATAAAAGTGAGCTCTATCATCACTCACCAGATACACGGATCTCCAACACACCATACATAGACTCATAGAGTCGAACATATCCCAAAAGTATAGCTAACACTCTCAACATATCAAACACACATATCTTGGTGAATGGAGCTTAGCTTGCATTCCCTTATCTCTTCAAAAAGTGTCACTGGGCCTCAATGCCCTAA
The DNA here is from genome assembly GCA_020496765.1 of Gossypium stocksii. Taxonomy (NCBI): domain Eukaryota; kingdom Viridiplantae; phylum Streptophyta; class Magnoliopsida; order Malvales; family Malvaceae; genus Gossypium; species Gossypium stocksii. Next base: position 40,972,507 of record CM035621.1, read on the forward strand.
ATATCACAACACATATAAGTGAGTACTCACAATCCTATCGCATGCCAACTATATCCAACGGTTTCATTAAGTCACAAGGCCAAAATATCCATACTATCATCAAATATTACTTTATCGATTATTCATACATATTCTTTGCATAATCATATCATTAGCACATTATACACACTATGACATGGCATGACTAACATACCTTCATACTTATCGTCACAACATGTTCATATTTCATCACATCATAATCTTTCTTATCACAATTCACAAACATATTTACCATACATTTAGCATAGGTAAAAGAATACCTACACACAAATTTAGAAAGGGGTTTAGGCTACCTCTAAATTTCCAAATACAAAATGAATCATTTATGAGCAGCTATTCCAAAACACTCACCAAAATATACGCTTTTACCGAAAACCACAAACTTAGACAAGCTTTTCTTTGCCTTTATCTCTGCTCATTGAAGGTCTTATTAACTCTGACGCTTCAACAAGACAAACCACACAAATACACATTGAAAAATCAGTCATCAACTTCATTAAAACAGTCATAAACATAAAGCCTAAGCTACATTATCTTCTAACCAAAACTTTCATCATAGAAAACTTTAGATTTGAATATCTTGACCTACACTTAATCTTTTCACTCAAAATGAATTCTGTTCATTTGCATATTCATCTACGGCTATCTATCAACTTTTAAACTACACAAAACTACACTTTTTAAGGTATCAAAATATTTTGACAAGTTTCGGCCTTTGTGACAAAAATTCATTAAAACTCAAGAATTTCTTAACAAAACTTCAAAGTAAATTTAGAAAGCTTCTAATTAGGTTAAAAATAATTGAAAATCACTTTAAAACCAAGTTTTTATCCATAAACCCAAAATTCACCATTAAAGACATGATTTTGACTTTTATTTAAAACATGCATTTCAATGGCTAAAAATTTAGTTTAAGGGACTAAATATCATTTAAAACTCAAATAAAGTCAAATGGTTACCTTCGATGGAAGAAAAATGAGCTTTGATGCAAATCTAAAAAACTCACATTTTGGAGAAAATAATAAGGTTTGAGTGATTTTCTTGGTTTTTATAGAGATTTAAGGTTCAAGGATGTTAGAATTCAAAGGTAATTAGGAATTAAAGATAAAAAGAAATTAAAAGAGAAAGAGGAGAGCAAAAACGGTACAAACAAAAAGAAAAGAAAATTTTAACGTGAAAGCAAACTAGAATTGAGGTTTATTGGGTTGATATTAAAATTCTGGTCTATTTGCTTCATAAAGACTCCCAGTTTTGACTATTTTACAATTTAGTCCTATTTCAAAATCAATGATATTTAAAACTAATAGTTTAAAATATTATTTCGATTTAGTTTTGATGTTTATTGAGTGTTTGGATAAATATGTGAAATTTTGGTGTGTGAATTTGATTGGTTGCATGTCCAATTTGGTATGTTGGACTAAATTGTAATAGGTGAAAAATATGGGTTTTATTTCATAAAGTACTTGATTGAATTAGGTTTTGAAATTAGAGATCCTTATATGGTAATTAAACCATTTTAACTTAGTTTAGACAAAAATGCCCAAGGAATGGTGGAATATTAAAGGTTTTTAATGAAGGGTATTGTGGTCATTTGGTTAATAAAAGAATAAGAAGGGAAAAATAAGGCAAAATTTTGTCCATAATCATTCTCCTTGGCCGAACATAGAGAGGAAGCCATAGCAAGGGTTTCTTTAACTTTTCAAGCTCATAGAAAGTGCAATCGAGCCCCGTTTTTAATTTTCTTCGTATTTTTTGAATCCACATAACTTGCTCTAGCTATTTCTTCCATTATTTTAAGCTAAGTTTGATGTTTAAAATTTTACCCATGTATGACATACAAGTATTTTGATGTCTAATGGTGGAATATGAAGGTTTAGGGTGTGGTAAATTATGATTACTAGGTGATTTTTCATGAAAGTTCCTAAAAAGGACCAAATTGCAAAGTTAATAAATTGAAGGGTAAAAGTATGAATTTGTAAGAAATGTGGGATGTTTTGGGTGTCATGGATATTTGACTAGGTTTAGGTAACCAAAGGAATTAATACATTTCAATTTACGAGCCTAGGGACTTAGTTATAAAAATTTACAAAGTTAGGGGTAAAATGGTAAAAGTTTCCATAGGATGATTTTGTGTCCAATTGAGTTTTGTGTGCATTAAATGAGTTAAATGTGTTATTATAGATCGAGAAGATCAAGGAATCAGCCTTGACCGGGACAAGGGCAAGGTCTCGGATTAAGTTGCAAATTTACCGCTTTTTATCGTCGATGTAAGTTTATATGTAAGTAATGTGTCCGTTCTATTTGTACATTAATAATTATAATGGATATTATGAAATGTTGATATTGAAAATCTTCTATGAAGATTGGATGTATTGGAAATGGGAGTTTCCGATTGAACCTTCGGAATAACGGGTGATACGGATAAAATATGGTTTGGTTACATGTGTGATAAAGTGATCTTCACTATGTAGACCCGAGGGCTATGGAGCCCAATGGCTAAGCCACATGTGTGATAAAGTGACCTTCACCATGTGCAATGATAATTGTGGAACTTAATGACTATGCCTCATGAGTGATAAAGTCCATGTGTACATGAGAGCAATGTCATATGTAGCTAAGTCACATAGGTGATAAAGTGACCTTTACCATGTGCACACGAGGGCTATGAGAATAAATAGCTAGGTCACATGGATGATAAAGTAATTTTCACTATGTGTACCTGAAAGTTGAGCTTATGTGTTGGTGGAATCATGAGTGGAAAATCCATCGAGTATCAAATGTTAATCCGAAGAGTTCAACATGAATACTCACTAAAGAGATTTAGTGTGGTAGTTCGATATATGTATGCAGGTGTATTATTTGGGCAAGTGAAATTGTGAGAAAATGCATGTGGTTGTGAGGGTGCATGTGGACTTAAATAAGTGAAAATAATATGTATGAATTGTATGGGAAAGTTGGTAAGTTTTGGGTGGTAAGTTGGTATATGAGAGATATCCTTGGTATGGTTAAATGTTATTTTAATGTTGATTATTTACATATAGACTTACTAAGCTTTTGAAGCTTACTCTTTTCTCTTTTCCCTTGTTTTATAGATTCAGTCAAGCCAACTCGGGATCAGATCGAGTCGGAGGATCACCCACACTATCAACATTATCTTTTGGTATAGTGAAACAAACTCTTAGACTATGGCATGTACAGGGACTTAGTGAGGTTGTTGGTGTTAAGTTAGTTTGGTTATGTTATGGTAATTGTCATGGGTTAAGTCATTTTGGAATCAAAGGCTAAGTGATTTAGCCATTGATGAATAACATTTTGTTTATCTATTATTATGAGGAAATTTATGAAATACTTGGTATGTTTGTTTGTGTTTAATTTGAAATGGATGATGGATGAGTAAATGGAGTCATTTTGATGCCTAAAAATATGTTGATTATGTGGTGTTAAAAGTGGTAATGATTGAATGTGTTATGGGGCAAAGTATGGCTTGGAAAATAGCCTAACTTAGGGCTATGCGGCCAGCCCCACGGTCGTGTGTGTAGGACTTGTGAACCTTGCATGGGATTTTCGGAGTTTAGGGACGTCACACAGCCTGGTCACACTAGCGTGTCCCGTGGTCGTGTGACCAAAATGGCATGTTGACGTCATAAACAAAATGTCCTAGTTTTTCACAAGTGGAGGCCACACGGGCGTATCGAGGCCGTGTGAAGGACACGGGAGTGTGCTCAGCCGTGTGAAACCCCTGTAGGTTCGAAATGAAAAATAACTTTCCAATAATTCAACATAGGTAGGGGATACAGGCGTGTGTGACCACACGGCCTGCCCACACGGGCATGCCCCTGTCTCACATGGGCATTTGCCCTGTATTTGGTCTAATTTTCCAAAATTTTTCTAATATCTTGGTTTAGTCTCAGACCATTCCCAAACCATGTTTTGGGCCTCGTAAGCCCATTTTAAGGGTTTTATGATATTTTATGATTAAGGTTTAAATTAGAACAAAAATTTGTGGTTTGATAATAGATGGATGAAGGTGATTTTGTTCGGTAATGCCTCGTGCTCGGGTAAGGTGATAAACCTGGGTAAGGGGTGGTACAGGATCAACCTAAAGACCACACTATCCAGATATCTATTGCTAATTTTTGACATTTTCACCTTTGGGTCATATGGCATGTAATAGGTGTGTCTTATATATGTTTGAGATACTTATTACAAGTGGTACACATTGTGCTTGTGTGATGTTGTTTAAGTTAGATTTTATCCTACTTGTGTATACGCCTTTGGTTTTGGTTTGTACATGCTTTTATAAATATGTCTTTGGTTATTTGGTACATGGCTCATGGAAGAGTTTGAAATATGGTAAATTAGGATGTGAATGGATTGAATGAATTGGTAGGTTTAGCATATGCTTAATGTATGGACTTGTGATATTTGAATGCAAGTTGTTTGGTTTGTAATGTGGACTTGGTTTGATAATTGAATTATGGTGGCAATGAGGACATATTGATTAGGCACATAGGTTGAATGTTTTGGTATGTTTTGAGCATGTTTAAATGTGTTTTGAAGGTATGGAAATGGTTGTTTTTGGTTTGGCTTGGTACCTAAGATTTGAGTGAAGTTTTGCTATGTTTAGAAACTCACTTAAGGTGTACACGACCTAGGACACGGGCTGGCACACGGTTGTGTGCCACACATAGTCACACCACATAACTGTGTGTCATCTCGATTTTAAGTGCAGGATTTTCCATACAGTATTAGGCTGTTACATGGCCTAGAGACACACGGTCTAGAACATGGCCTGCGGCACGGCTGTGTGACCTAAATTTCAAATTGTATATGTAACAGCTCGTTTTTGGTCAAATCAAAATAGTGGTTTCAGGACCACAAATCCAAGGTTAAAACATTTATATTATTATCTTATTAAGGTTTACAGCATGATAGAATTATTGTGTGAAAATTTTGTTAAGAAATTTTACTGTTTGAATGCTTAATTCGGTAAAAAGGACTAAATCGCATAAAGGGTAAAAGTAGAGTTCTAGTAGTTAAATGTACTAAATGGCAATAGAAAGGAAATGAACGAGTACTAGCATGGTAAATATACCATTTTTATAATGAGTGGACAACTTTGGACATATAGTAGGTGGATTTTTAATGTTAGTGAAAGGTTAGTTTAGTAAATTGGTTATTAATGTTATATTAGATGAAATAGATAAAATTTAAAGCCATTATCTTTTATGTTTCTTCTCCACCAAAAATAAGAGGAAGAAATAACCATTTATAAAGGTTCCATTCGTGTAACACCCCAAACCTGGCCCAGACGTTATGGCCGATTTTGGCGTGCTACATCATAGTGCCTTTCGAAAAATCAGAATTTGTGAATCAAAACTTAACGTCAGTTAAAAACCCCTTTGTGATTTCATAGAAAACTTTAATGAATTAAGTCCTTTACTATTATCAATCATCTTGTCAAAACATTTGCCATTGGTATACTAAACTGATATAAGTCGCGGAAGCTTTTGAAAACTTTGTAGTTCTAAATTGCATGTCTTTAAAACCAGCTATTATTTTGAAAACTCGTGTTCTCCTAAACTAGCAGTTTAAAGTACGTAAACAAAGCCCAATTTAAAAAATTAAATCCCATGAATGGCCTTACTACATAATTAAAAACCCAAAATGAAACTGTAATTATAAATAAAATCAACTGTAAGTTAACTGCAGTCGTTTGGCCACCTTCGAGTCCCTCGCAGCACCAAATCGCCTATGACTGGGGATTACCTGCACAGTTAAAAGAAAGGGTGAGTTTACGAAAACTCAGTGTACAACTCCACTATCAGGCAATCGGTATACCAAATGCAGTAACAGTCTGGGCTAGAGCCCTATTCGGAAATAGTACAGTGTGGGCCTTAGCCTAATACAGTAACAGTACACTGCAGTAATGCAACAGTGCAACCCACCCCAATCCAGCCAAACACACCACTCCGTACCACCAACACACCATGTGGGGATAAAATCAACCCACCCAGCCAACACACCAATATCGCAGCCGAGCTGCCAGTAATAGTATCGCAGCAAAGCTGCCAGTAACAGTATCGTAGCAAAGCTGCCAATAATAGTATATGTGGCAAAGCCACCAGTACAGTATATTTCCTCCATATCAGTATCCCAATCCCATACAGTATGTCATGTCATAAATCATACGAGTATGCAGAATGTCACGCTCAGTAACAGTCATGTTTATATCATAAATACATCAGTCAATCTACCTCTAGGGGTATAACAGTCATTTTTATCTATTAGGGTTAAAATAGTCATTTTACCCTTTATGGGTATTTTGGTCATTTTACCTATTTTGGGATCCTGGTACACATACTGACCTCTTAGAAGGTCTACAATCACCTAGAGTGACTGATATAACTTAAACGATTATAACAGTGTAAATGGGCCCAAGGCCCATTACCCGGCCCTAGTGGGCCCATACACTCGTGCGGCCCATTTAGACCAGATTTAGCCATGGCTATGCAAACAACACAGCCCAATCCAGTATTCGCCACGTATCGTGAATTTCATCCGTGTGAGGCCCACGAGTTCATTGGGCCCACACAGCCCATCTCGGCCCAACATTGCCCAAAACAACCTAAGCCCATGAGAATCCTCATGGTGGCCTCCACAGTCTTACACCCATGATTTGTGGGCTCGTGAGCCTCAAACACCATACTTTTCGACTTTTCGGCTTTTACTGATCTACAGTTGAGAGGGTGTGATTACACACCTGATAGCGAAGATGAACTGTGCTCCCAAAATCCTTGTACCTAAATTAAACCAATAATCTCTAGTTAGAAACTTAACTCATACTTCTAGAGAGATCTAACAGGATTTCAAAACAATTACGATGCCCTTACCAAATATAAAAGTAGTCAGCTCTTTAGTTCTCAAGCAATGCACCAATCACCCTTGGCCATAACCTCCACAAAACTCCTTTCCTCTTTAGATTCACACAAGAACTACGATATCATCAAAATAAGAACCCTATACCTCTTAAGCCTCATTCTCAACCACTTACCAGAATACAGAACTGAATACTAAATAAAGGAGTAGCGTACACGAGTCGAGAATTGGTTTAATCTGAAAGAGTATACCAAAGAAAGGTAGTTGGTACAAAAAGGAGAAAACAAAAGACAATATCCAGAGAAAGGAAAACCCGAAAGAAAAAAAGTGCACTATGGATGCTCACCTATGAGTATTCGACCAAAGAAGCAATTGGAAGAGAAGAAGAGAAAAACTGTGCACCTCCTACTGATCAATGAGCCCTTGCTAAAATCGAGAGCAAACTAGGAAAGAATGTAATAGATGCTTAGCCACAATAATAACATAGAAAGAAAAGAAAAAGAAAAGAGACAAGAGGAAAGTATTCAGTCGAACCTAGGAAGGGAAGAAGAAGAAATAGTTGACAATAGTAACCCAATTGAAAGGTGAAGAATGTTCAGCCACGAAAAGGGGATAAGTAATCGGCCAAAAAGAACACAACCTTAGAAAGAAAAGAAAATGAATAATTTGCATAAGAGGTTATCGACCAAAAAGGGACTTGGTGAAGTAATGCGTAAAAACCACACAAACTCGAAAGAACAAGGAAGCCAAAAATGAAAAATTAGGTAAATGCCTAAACTCTAAATGGTTTCCAATAGCCAAAAATGAGAAGCACTCAGAAAACTTCCTAAGAACTGAAACTAAACTGCCCCCATAACAACCAAAAACCAAAATCCCAATGCTTAGAGACCCATTTCGGCACACACACTCCTTCCCATCCTCAAACTCCCCTTTTTCTCCTAGAATCTCTCCCATTATCTCTCCACAATCTCCACCCCAACCACCATCCATATCCCTTGATTCACTCCATCTAAGACCCATTCAAACCTCACCTTGCAGAGTTTCAATCCACCTCAGCTTCTCCCACGGCCAGAGTAGCAAAATAAATACCTCTTGCTCAAGGCATGACTCGAACACAAGCCCCCCTTTGAAGCTCTATCACGCCACTTACCACTAGGCCAATAGACTCTTTGAGTCATAACTTAACTTGAAACTAGGCTTCTCTAACACCCCCAAACACACCCGAATCACTTTAGCCATTAAAGCAAACAAGCAATTTGTCACAATCACAAAATTAAAACTTTAAATTTTTGGGGCGTTACAATTCGACCAAATTATTTTTGCCCATTAAGTCACGGTTTTTGATTGATATTTAATGGTTTCTACATTTTTGAGTTTGTTGTAGCTTAATCTAGCTAGCCCGTACCTTCAATTTTGAAACTGTTAAAGATTTAGCATGATGCCATTGTTGAATGCTTGAGTAATTAAATGTTTGATGATGGATTTGGAAGGTTTAAGGTTAGATTAATAGCTTTTATAAAGTGATTTTTGACAAAAATGTCAATTAGGGATTTAATTGTGGAAAATGAAAATGTTGTGGTTAAAATGTGAAATAAATTGAAAATATGGGCTGATAATAACATTTATGAAATTCGGTTAAGCATGGGTTTGTGCTTAATTGCATGAATTTGCAATTTTTTGTGATAGTGACTAAATTGTAAAAGTGTAAAACATTAGGGGCAAAAGCGTAAATTGCCAAAATATGAATTGAGGGCTAAATTGAATAGACCAAATACTGAATGTGTTAATTTGACAATATTTAGATCAAGATAAGCTGAGATTAGGATTAGATAGGGGAAAAGAAAAAGTGGACGAATAGTCGATAATTTCTATCCGAGCAACTCGAGGTAAGTTGTATAATTAGAATTGAACTTTTAAATACTTGTAATTATTTGAAATGGATGTATATAATTGAATAAATTATGCATTGAAGTATAATATTGAGATAATGGTTGATTTCAATCTTGTGAATGGATGACTATATGCACTTATATGACTAACATGTTGATGAATGCTTATGTATAGGCATTAAGCAAGTGAATTGGATATATTATGTTTAATTGTCTTGATTATGTATAAATGGTATGTTCAATTCTGAATTATATGGGCTTACTAAGCTATAAAGCTTACTCTATTTCTTTTTCGTGTTTTATAGAGGTTCGGTAGCTCGCTCGATTCGGACAACATCGGAGACTCACATCACACTATCTAGTTGGCCAATTGGTATTTTTGAACTCAAGAAAATGTATAAATATGGAATTATAGGCTAGTTATATAGATGATGATTTTGGTCATCTTAGCTTGTGAAGTTTACATGTTTTGATATATGGTAAAGCCATGTGATTTGGTTTAACTTGGCATAATGTTTTGGTTGTGTATAAGTGTTCAAGGTATGGTATGTTCTGACAAGTAGTTGATGGAATGGAAATATGCAAATGGTTGTCTTGATATGTGATAGGCATATGAATGGAAAATGTTGATTATAATTTAGGTATTTGAATACCATTTTCAGTTGGTTATATGATTTGGTTATGGAATTTATGAAGTGTATGAACTATGGCATTGGAGTATGTTAGTTTGGTTTGTAATTTGATTAGGTAAATGGTATTGAAATAGTTAATGTTGAAATGGTATAATATGTGTCTTGAATATTGATGTTTGGCTGCCTATTTGTATATAGAAATGGTACCAATTGAGTTGTTGTAGGTGAATATGATTTGGGTGGCAAAATGGCTTTGCATATAGCCTATTTTTGTCCACATAGGCAGAGACACAGGTGTGTGTCTTAGCCGTGTGTGACACACGGTCATAGTACACGGCCGTGAGCCCCCTACTGTTGCATTTCAAACCAAGTCAGTATGCTCCACATGACCTCACACACGGGTATGTGACTGGCGGTGTGGCATAAGTCAATATACCCTATAAGAAGGACACGGCCTAGTACAAGGCCTGGTACACGGGCATGTATGGCCATTTCGAATAGGCACATGGGCGTGTGGTCAGCCATGTGGCCAAGTCAGTATGTACCCCCTATTTTCACACTGCCCGTGACATGGGCGTGTCTGGTGGCTGGAAACACAAAAATTTATATACTTTTTCATACCCTTTTTGACTTAAAATCATGTTATTCCGGTTAAATTCTTGTCGAAAAATAATTAAATTTTATAAAATAATTAAATTGTGTTAAAAATATGAACATGATGAATTTTTATTAATTTTATAGTTAATTTTGATTATATTTGGTTATTTTTGACAGAATTGCACAAAGGGCGAAAAATGGCCCGGCGAACACTGCGAGAAGAACAAAACCGAGAAGCAATTTGGAGTATTGAGGCGAACTAATTTCCAGCCCAAGACGGTCCAAAAATATGTATTAATTCATAATTAAATTAATTTTAATTTATTGCCTATTTAATTTGGGTTAAATAAATTAATTTTAATTAATTATGGAGAAAGGGCCCAGTTGAACCGCACTGGTCGAACCGAATGGAGTGAGCCGAACCAGCCACTAATTGGGCTGACCAGAACCGTCCATAGGCTGACCCAAATTAGCATTTTAGCTGATTAAATATGCTTGCAAAAATGCCCTTGAAGAACCTCCAATTTGCATTCAAACCCCACCTTTATTTTAGGCTTTGTAGATTTGCCCCAGCCTATTTTTAGCAAGGTTGAAAGCTTCAACCTTGCCATGTGTGTGGCTGGCCATAGGGGGGCTCTTTGGCTGCTGGAATTTGCTATTTTTAGTAGCCACAATCAGCTATAAAAGCCACCCCTTGCTGATCATTTCACTCATCCCTCATTCAAAACATTCTCTCATTCTCTCTTCTCCTCTCCATTCTCTTTTCTCTCCATTTTCCATCCCATTTTCCTATAGTCTTGTGCTGATTTCTCCTCTTGGAAAAGAGGTATTTTCCCAGTCATTTTGGGCAGCAAGAAAGTGTTCGTAGAAGCCTTGACCAGCGAGGACAACGAATACAAAGAACGGAGCAATCAGTCAAACCACGGAGAAACACCGAATTTGCCTTCTTGTTCCCTATCTTTTAATTTCTGTTGTTTTTATGATGAACATATCTATGAATATTATTGTTGTTGAAATGGTTATTTTATTCAATTTATCTTGAATTTAATTCGTGTTGGGTTGATTATATTTTGCCTACTTGAATTATTAAAATAGTGTTTATGCTGTTATAGGCCTCGGTAAAAATGCTTGATTAAGTAAAATCATGCCTAAGTTATTCTGGCATTAAATTTGTTAGATAACTAATGAATTAATTGTTTAAACGGATTGAAATTGCAATTAATGGACACAATACTTAATCAGTGCATGTTTAATTATTCTAAGGTAGCTAAAAATTAAATTAGCATTGTATTTGGCCTTGCATAACTAGTAAGATTGTTGTGATTAAATTGTTTCAAGGTATGGCTACCTTGTTACTTCACATAATCTTTTATATGTTTATTAAATTGAGTTAATTGTTTGAATTGACATGGTAACATGCAAGAGATTAATTGAATTTAATAAGTATGTATGAGCAGTAGTTTGCAATTTTTTCGAGTTGCCATGAATTTATTCGTAATAGCATAAGCATGATTTTAATAATTCTAAGTTAAAAAGATGTAATTAATCCAACACAATTATATCATCTTGATTAAACCTTTTTGAAATCATGCATTAGAACTCTTTTATTTTATTTTAATTACTTTACTTAGTTTTGGAATCTTAGTTTATAAATCACCCTTTTCAAACCAAAATATTTTTCTCACCAAAGTGTTTTAAAATTAAATTCATAAATATTTCTTTTTACAGTCCCTGTGGGTATGATAACTCGACAGTTACTTGTCACTTTATTACTTGTTACGACTGTGTACACTTGCACATTTCCGTCGTTCCAGTGGCCATGTGAGACACATGGCTTTCTCACATAGGCGTGTGTCCTCTGTTCGAAAATTTTTCTAAGTTGTCCCGAAACATTCGTATGTTATCTATTTAGTCCCAAATGCATGATTAAAGCTTTGTATGCTCATTTTAAGTATGTTATAAGTGTAAATGAATGATAATGATTGCAATGTGATAATGGTATGATGAACGAATATTTTGAACTTTATTATATGTCTGGTAATGCCTCTTAACCTATTCCGGTGACGGATACGGGTTAGAGGTGTTACAACACGGTTTAGCCACATGGTCATGTTTCTAAGCCACACGATCTGGACTCTATCACACAGCCTGGCCATATGGCTGTGTGGCCTTATTTCCAAAATTTTCAATATTTTCATGCTTTTATGTTTTATTCCAAATTAGTCCCTAATTGTTTCCTAACTATTTTTTAAGGTCCCATAAGCTCGATTTAAGGCTTAAAAGTGCATATATGCTATGCTTAATGTTTGGATTAATATTAATATTTAAATTAATATTTGGATGGTTTTGTGAGTCATTTGATTGAATGTGTGTCGTAATACTCCGTAACCTAATTCAATAACGGAGATGGGTTAAAGGTGTTACAGTTTGATTACCCTAATTTATGTACAAGAGCCTCTTATTTTATAGGCTAAAATATGTGCACCTTATGCTCCCCTAGTACTAATAAATGGGAGATATCAAATGGTATCTTAAAATCTTGTCAAACACAACCGCTGATGTCATCATTACTTGTGACCCACATTCAAGCTACGTCTCAACACAGGAGCTATTATGTCTCAACACAAGGATGCTATGTTGCAGCATAAGAGGTGTGTCGCACCATAGACTTTGCATGTCATGACACGACAGCCATTTTGTGGTCTTGGAAGTGCCTATCATGCTTTCGTGGCTCTAGAAGCTTATGCAACACTCGTCCCAAGTTCCTACGTCAATTGGGCCTAGAATTAAGCATCTTGCACACTTACATAGCCTATTAGTCGTTCTCGAGGCCTGAGATGGTCTTGTGGGTTATTGGAACATCAAAAAATGCGTAAAAACACTTATTTTACTAATAATTAAATCCTAAGCTACTAATACTAAAAATGCAATAATTAAATATAAAATGCCTAGAAAACAAGCTCGTTAAGTGTCAAAATATACTTAAACTGCCACTACAATTGGTGGTAGGTCAGTAATCAATGTTCCTATTACATTATATAATCAATTTGCATATTATCATTATTAACTCACATATAAAACTAATGCCACATAGCATAGTTCAAAGCATTTCCATTTAACATATCATGTTTTAATTGAATCATACTACTTCCTATTTTATTCAATTCTATCCATTGTCTCGATACTCAATATCAATCATCATAAATCAATTCATGTGACCATTATATAGTCACCTCGATACTCAATCATGCAATTAACATGAATATAAAAACAATTAAATTGATCTTGAATCATAAAAGAACAAAACTAAATTTTGTGTCACTTGTTAACGACTCTTGCTTTTCATTTCCCTCTCAATGGCCTGACGTCATCTTTACCTACATATGATAATACGACAAATAAATAATATCAATTTTCATCCAATTCACATTAAAATACAAAGTCAAGCATATTTTTCATTTTAATCAATTTAATCCCCAAACTCGGGATTTGTATATTTTTCGATTAATAGCTTCAAACCAAAATTCGATTTCATATTCTTTCATTAGGGACCTTATACTTCAATTCCTAGCATAAATTCATAACAAGTTTTCAATTTATTCAATTCGGTTCTTAATGTTACAAAGTTAACAACAAAGTTTATTAAGCTTTACAATTTAGTGTTTATCATAATCTAAACTTAATTTCTATCAATTTCAAGTTTATTTCATCAATTTCTCAACAATGGAAACTTACTAAAAATTCAACAATTGAACAAATTGATACATGGGCTAGCTAAATCAAGCTCCCATGATCATAAATCTATAAGAATCAAAGCAAAATGGCTTAGGACTTACTTGAATAGGTGGTCGAATGTTTAAAGCTTCAACAATGGTGTTTCCCTTTTTTTTTTCCCCTTCAAATGGACAGTGGAGAAGATGATGAGCTATCATCTTTTCTCCACTTACTTTGGCATTTATACCATGGTTAGTTACTAATTAACCTTAATTAATTAAGTTAATCATGTTTTATTTTATTAATTGTACTATTAATGTAATTTAAGTGGTCATCATCAATATCATCCACTAAGTCATGTTATAAATTGGTTTATTTATTATTTTGGTCCTTTAGATAATGTTTATCTAGTTCCCCAAGCCTTTTCTTAATTAAAACTCTATAACAATTAGACTTTTACAAGTTAGTCCTTAAGCCTTAATTAACTACTTTTTCGGTTAAATTACTTAACTGAATTTTAATATAATTTTATATTAACTCCACAAATATTCCTATTATATATTTATAGACTCTATTTACAAAAATGAGATTCTAAAATCGTATTTTTTGACATAATTGTAAATCGAGTCATTACACAATCTATATCATTTCATATCATCCTTTGCATATTAACACACTTTCATAAGTTACCAATCATATAACACTTACCAAATCATAAGACAAATAGAGGTATTACAACCAAACTGTTTTGTAACAAGCCACACACACAAAAAAAAAATTGAATTCAAATCATGAAAGCACAAACTGGGATCGCTACTCATCTACAACTCTTGCCTTTCCTTTATCTCGAAATGGCCTGACGTCGTCTTTAGCCCTGTACGATAATTTAATTATAGATGGTATTAGTTTCCACTCAATCACATGAAAAAAATATAATTTAACATAATCTACATTATATTCATTTTACTCTTTATATACGAATTCATTTTTTTATATTTAATATCAAATAAAAAACCAAAGTTCAAATTATTTCATTAAGGACCTGGTACTCTTAATTTATAGCAGAATTTCTTAATAACTTTCAATTTATTCAATTTAGTCCCTAATATCATAAATAAACTATATAGCTTAATTGAATTTCTAATCATTCCCAACATTTTTCTCTACTCTTCAACTTAGTCCTAACATGCTCAAAACTCATACTTCAAATTCTAATCAAAATCAAGCTCAATTTCATCAATGCTAATTAATGGCAACTTGATAATCATTTATCAATTGAAAAATCTAAGGCATAGGTAAGCTTAATCAAGCTCAGATGATCATGAAAACATACAAATTTCAAAAGAAAATCATGTTTAGCTTAGGGATTTTGGACCAAACTGTAAAGAAAGCAAAAAAGGAAATTCTTTCTTCCTTTTTCACTTAGACAATCAAAGGAAGAAAATGATGGCTTTAAATTCCATCCACTATCACGTACTATAAATGCTAAGATGAGTTGTTTAATTAAGCTTAATTAATCATTATTCGTGGTTTAATAATAATATGTTAGTTTTAATTAATCAAGCTATAATTAAGATAAATGGATGTAATCATATCATTCCACTATTATACTTCAATAATGGTAAAATTACTCCAAAGTCCTTAGGTTAATTACTTATTACGCCTTCAAGCATTTTCTAAATTAAAACTTAATATTGATTTCACCTTTTTACAATTTAGTCCCTAAATTTTAATCAATGATTTTCTTGCTTTAATTTCTCAACTACTCATTATATATTTTAATACTAACTTTGTAAATCTTTTTATTCGTATTTTCACTAACTCAGTTTATAGAATTGAGTTTTAAAACCACATTTTTCGACATCGTTTAAAATCGGGTCATTAAAGAAATGATTGATTCTTTATGAAACTCATGATAGTCTGTTAGCTATGCATCCTAGTGGTGCGAAAATGTATTGTGTTCTTTGAGAGTTGTATTGGTAGCTGAGTATAAAAAGAGAAATTGTCGAATACATTGCAAGGTGTTTGACTTGCTAGCAAGTTAAAGTCGAACATCTGGTTCCCTTAGGTGTACTTCAACCTATTTCGATTCCCGAGTGGAAATGAGAACAAATCACAATGGATTTTGTTATGTGATTTCCAATATCCCCGAAGAAAAGAAATATTATCTAGGTCATATTAGATCATTTAACAAAATTTGCTCATTTTTTAGCGGTGAGAACAAATTGGCCACTTTAGAAGCTTATTGAGGTGTATAGTCACGAGATAGTAAGACTCCATGGTGTGCCATTATCGAGTAATTAAATCGAGACCATTGTACCATATCTAGATTTTGGAAGTAACTGTATGAGTTTTTGGGTACAAAGTTGAACTTTAGTACTGCATTTCATCCCCAATCAAATGGCCAATTAGAGCGTATTATACAAGTGTTAGACGATATATTGTGAGTTTAAATTATCAAGTTTGAAGCTAGTTGGGAGCGTTACTTACCACTAGTGGAGTTTGTTTAGAATAACAGTATTTAATTAAGCATTTAGATGGCTTTGTATAAATTCTTGTATGGTCGACGATGTCAAACACCTTTATGTTGGTAGAAATTAGGTGAAAGAAAGATGGTTGGATCGAATGTGATGCGAGAAATAAAAAAAGGTGTGATTTATAAAAGACAAGTTGAAAGCAACATCAGATAGGCAAAGTCGTATGTAGACCTAAAATGGAAAGAAATTGAATACGATAGGTCTTTCCATGGAAAAAAAAATTGTGCTTTGTTCGCAAAGGAAATTAAGTCCTGTTAACATATCGATTGGTATTGCCACAGGAATTACAAGAGATCCACAATGTATTTCACGTGTTAATGCTACAGAGATATCGTTATGATCTCTCCTATATGATACCTGTAAAAATGATTGAAATGCAACCTGATTTGACTTATGATGAAAAACTAGTAGAAATCTTAACTCGGGAAGTGGAAGAGTTGGGAAATAAACGCATGTCGTTAGTAAAATTTCTATGGCAAAGCTGTAACAGCTCGCTTCCGGTAAAAATTAGAATAGTAGTTTCGGGACCACAAATTCGATTCCGAAGATGAAATTTATTTTAATATTATTTTATAGTCTATAGTATGATGGAAATGTCATATGAAAATTTTGTAAAGAAATTTTACTGGTTATATGTCTAATTTGATAAAGGACTAAATTACACAATGTGTAAAAGTTGAGTTCTAATACCTAAAAGGATTAAATAGCTATATAACTTTAAAGTAAAGGTCCTTATATGGAAAATAGACCATTTAAAAATGCTTAGTGGTTAAGGATGATGATTCATTCATGGAAAATAAAACAAAGAAAAGGACAAAATTGGAAAGATGGAAAAATAAGATGATAAATAATAAAAGAAAAGAAAATATCATCATTTTTATGTCATCTTTCCCAAATAAAACATGAAAACCCTAGCTATGGAGAATGGAAGGAAGATAAGCTTTCTTAGCTCAATTAGGTGAGTATTCAAGTCCCATTTTTAGTAATTTTTATCTTTTCGAGATCGTAACAGCTTAATTTAGCTATCTCGGGGATTAATTTGTAAAGATATCAAAGAACTAGGGTTTTTACATGGATGATTATACATGAATTAAAAAGTTTCTTGGTAGAAAATGAAAGGTTATTAAAAGATAAACAACTTTTGCAAAGTGAATTTTGATAAAATTGTGATTTAAGGACTAAATTGTAAAAGTGTGAAATCTATGGAAAAATTTTGAATTTTATGAAATACGTGGGCAGTAAACATTACATGTAAAATTTGACTAGGCTTGAAATAAGGATTAAACTGTAAAAATTTCATTTTTCGAGCCTAGGGATGAAATTGTCATTAATTAAAATTATAGGGGTAAAACGATAATTTTGCCTAAAATGTAAATTAGACTGAATTGAATACGAATTGATGATAAATTTCCTTATATAGATCTGGATAGACCAAATTCGGAGTTAGAACGAGTAAGAGAGAAATGTTGGTTGTACATACACGAACAATTATCAAGGTAAGTTCGTGTAACTTAATTATGTATGTTAAAATGTTTAAATTGAATGTTGTATAGGTGAATTGTAGAATTTCTATGTATATGAAATTGATTGAATTTCTGATGAGTGTGTATATGTAAATTTTATAAATGGCATAAGTATATAAAATGATCACTATGCCTGAAAAATGTTAAGTCTTATTTGAATTAATGAAAGTCGGTGGATACTGGATTTCCCGATTGGTATTGATCTTGCATATGTTGTAGACATACCGTAGCTCAAAAGAGCATCTTGATATAAGCAGTCATAGTGTTCCTGCGAGCATCCTGATCGATAATGATTTGCATGTGTTATGCACTACCACAGCTCTTTGTGAGCGTCCCATTATTTGATCGGTTGTGATCCTACATATTTGTGGACACAAACGCAGCTTTTTGTGAGCATCTCGTTATTTGATCGATTGTGATCCTGCATAAGTTGTGGACACAAACGCAGCTCTATATGAACGTCCTGTTAGTGCTCGCTTGAGCTTCCGTTATAAGCTATCCGGTGCTACTTAATAGGTGCTCAATGTAGCTACCTAATAAGTGATCTCCGGAGCTTCCAGTTAAGTGCTCTTTGGAGCTACCTGATAGAGGCTCTTTATGAGCTTCCTATTATTAAGCCCAGATAAGCTTCCTGTTACATGGCTCAATGAGCTTCTCGTTATAGTGCTTGAGAGAGAGCTTTCTGTTTAAGTGCTCTAATGAGTACTCCTAGACATGAAGTGACAGATTATGATTTGTACACTTCGAGTGTAACACCCTTAACCCGTATCCTTCGCTAGAACAGGGTTTCAGAGCATTACCAAAACTTTCAAAACATTTTAATATAATTTATGTAAATTACTATTCATTTACCGACATCATTCATAACGTCCCTTAGTAGGGCCCTCGAGGCCCAAAACATGCATTAGAATCGATTCAGGACCAAATCAGGATCTTAGTGAATTTTTCGCAAAATCTCAATTTTTTTCTCACTAATAAGAGTCACACGCCCATGTGGTATAGGACACGCCCGTGTGGTTAGGCTGTGTGAAGTCACACGCCCGTGTCCTGAACCCATGTAACTCTCTAACTTGCAACTCATGAACAAATTGATGTCACACGGCCAAGTCACACGCTCGTGTGCTAGGTCGTGTGGTTAATTCGAATTTTCAAAAAATAGGTGCAGGATTCACATGCCCAAGGGACATGCCTGTGTTCTAGGTCATGTGTCTCACATGGATGAGACACATGCCCGTGTCTCTACCCGTGTGCTTAATTCTGAGCATTCTGTTTCTCAAAATTTAGGTGCAAGGGACACATGGTCTTGACACACACCCATGTATCAGCCCATGTGTCACACACGGTCTAGACACACGCCCGTGTGGACAAAATAAAGCCATTTCTAGCTTCATTTCTCACCTAAAATCACACCCAAGTCCTACACTTGAAACACACATCCAATACCAACTATTCCAAGCATTCAAATTAAACAAATTCCATCATTCATCATGGCATACCATTTCATGCATGAGTGTTTATAACTTACCTTAATTTAACCTAAGTATTAACAACATTTAATCTCATTTACTTAACATATCTCATATGAATATATCATAATAACCTATTTAACATATATTTAGCTACCATAGCATGACATTGCAAGTATATCAAAACAACCATTTCTAGCCATTCCAATGGCTAGATTACAAACATCATTATCAAACCACTAATGGTCAAGTTGTCTTATACATGCCATTATACCAAAAGGATTCAACTATATATACCCAAAATAAGCTAGTTGATAGTGTGATGATGCTCCAACAATCTTCCAACCTTTGCAAGTTTCCGAGCACTATAAAACAGGGAAAATAACACGGAGTAAGCATTACATGCTCAATAAGTTCGTATAATAAAAAACTAAACTTACCAATCCTATTTATTAAATCTAAGCATACAATATCATGTTTTTCATCCATTAGCAAAACTTCCTAAACATATGCATTCAATCAAACATGTTAGTCACCTAAATCTCCATATCAATCAAGCAAACATAGATGAGCTCATCATGCAATACTCTTTCAAGTCATTATCATTTATCTCATTTTCTCATAACATGTCAAAATTTGTGTCATTTGAATCATTGAAATTCCGATGAATGCTCAAGTGGTACACTCGAGGTGTACGATTCAATAACCCGTTAATACTTTTCAAGAGTACCCATTAGGGTACTTAATCAAGGAAAAACTCTCGAGCCACATATCGTATAATAGGATTACCAGTCCAGGCTAAATCCTTTATATATCGTATGCTCAGAAAAGCTCAACTAGGGTTACCAATTCAGGCTAAACCCTATCGTTACATATAATCGAAATGTGTTATATTAGGATTACCCATCCGGGCTAAATCCTTTATATAATAAGGTTAATAGGATTACTTTTCTGAGCTAAAGCTTGACAGCAACAAATGTAGAACCTCATTCATTTCAGGAAAGCACGTATATTTATCGGAATTCAATATTCAATTGGGACTTAACCCTTTTCACCATTTTCAAGCATGCATTAAAATTTTTCATATAACATTCAAATAATGTACATCAATATAATTCACATCCCCTACAAACACAACATTCAATTAAACATATTTACATGCTTGATTAGGTTACACGAACTTACCTTGACACTTGTTCGCGTATAAAATCTACTAATCTACAATATTTTCTTTTCCTCGATCTAGCCTCAAATTTGAGTTGTCCGGATCTATATAAATAACTTTAATCGTCAATTTCACACATTTCATACTTATTAGGACTCAATCTAAGTCTTAGGCAAAATTACCATTTTGCCCCTAACTATTCCATAAATTCCAATTTCGTCCCTAGGCCTTGAAAATGAAACTTGTGCAATTTACTCCCTATTCCAAGCCTAACCAAAATCCCATTACAAAATTTACAGCACAAGCATTCATAAAATTTCAACATTTTCCATCAATTTCACAACTTTGCGTTTTAGTCCCTAAATCATGTTTTCATAAAAAATCACTTTGTAAAAGTTGTTTATCTATCAACAACCTTTCATTTTCTACCATAATTTCTAATTTTCAGCATATTCATCCATGACCTATTTTCCAAACTTTGATAACTTTTCAAATTAGTCCCCCAAATAGATAGATTAAGCTATCTTGGTTTCAAAAATATCAAAATTACTAAAAACGGGACAAGGAAACTTACCCAATTAGGCCTTGAAAGTTTCATCTCTCTCTCCTATGGTTTCCATATAATTTTGGGGTTGAAGATGACAAAATAAGATGATATTTCTTTTATCATCTTTTTAATTAATTAATTATTTCAATTTCCAATTTAGTCCTTACCCTTTTCCAAAATTTCCATGGATGATTCAACAAAGATATTTTCCATCTTTTAATTGATAGTTTAATTACCATACAAGGACCTCTAGTTTTTAATTCCATAGCTATTTAATCCTTTTAGCTACTAGAATTCTATTTTCGCATTTTCTGCTATTTGGTCCTTCTCGTAATTAAACACGAAATCGGTAAAATTTTTTTATCAAAATTTTCACATGACATCTCTAACCTAATACGGACCATATAATAAAATAAATTTTATTTTTCAGATTGGATTTGTGGTCCCGAAACCACTATTTCGATCTCATTAAAATTGGGCTATTACATCGAGTGTACTACCGGTGTATCCATCAATGTTTTCAATGATTCAACGGGTAAAAGTCTAACTTGAGGAGATATGAGCATGAAAAGAATTATTATACGTATCTGCCCGAAGTACATGAAAATGATGATCCTTGATAATATGAGATGATAATCTATGAATATAGAATTTATTTGATGAATGTTCATCCATGACTTTAAAATGGTACACTTTGAGTGTACTATCTGTATGACATTGATTTTTCAAATGATTAAATGAGCAAAATTTTGACATGAAATAACCTAAACTCAAGATGAAATATTGTGAAAATGTACTTGAAATACCAGAATATGATTTGTATGTGTTATATAAATACATGATGTGAAAAGTATATGTACATGGAAATTTGGTTATTGTTGAGTCTATACATGTTTCTTTATGTTTGAATGAATTATATGACTAACAAGGGTGATAATAATATGTGTTAGGGCTCGTGATCAAATTGATTGAATGTGTCTTGTATGTTTATCTTGAACATAAAAAAGGAATGGTAAGTTAATTACTATGTTACACAGACTTACTAAGCATTATATGCTTACTCTGTTTTATTTTTCTATGTTCTGTAGTAATTTTGAAACTCGTTAGATTCGAAGCTTGGCGGGGATCACTCACATTATCCATCAGCCCATTTAGGTATATACGGTAAATAAATTAAGGTTATAATGGCATGTATAGGTTGATTAGCCAATGTTGGCTTGTAAATGTTTTGGATATTGCTAGCCATTGCAA
This sequence comes from Gossypium stocksii, assembly GCA_020496765.1. Classification (NCBI taxonomy): domain Eukaryota; kingdom Viridiplantae; phylum Streptophyta; class Magnoliopsida; order Malvales; family Malvaceae; genus Gossypium; species Gossypium stocksii. The sequence continues at coordinate 40,994,746 of CM035621.1, forward strand.
TGGCTTGTATTGAACATGTTTTGATATGTATAAATGAGGTTATAACATGTTTGGTGTATGCTTAAATGGTTAATTAATAGATATCATGTTAACGTATAAGATAAAACATGCATATAAGTGAATTTGATAAGTTAAGTAAGTTTGTATAATTATTTACAAGACGAGGGAGATGTGAAAATGTAGTCACTTGAGGTGCCTAAGGGCACATTGGTTAAAATTGGAATTATGACATGTTTAAGACATGATTTTGGTATGTTTAAGAGCCTTGATATGGATTGGAAATGTGTTTAAGTGTCAAATGGATAGAAAGACAAGTTTAGGTGAGGAATAGGGCTTGGTAATAGCCTTATTCCATCCACATGGGCAGAGACACGGGTGTGTGTTTTAGCCGTGTGTGAACATGGCCTAGCATATGGGCATGTATTTTGGTCGTATGTCCTCTGCATCTTAAAATTGAGAAACAAAATGCTCAAAATTAACCACACGGCCTGTCACATGGGCGTGTGACTTGGCCGTATGACCCCTACACTTAAATAAAATATAAAACAGAGAGTTACATGGGCTAGGACACGGGTATGTGTCCTACCTCATATGCCACAAGGCCTAGGACATAGGCATGTCACTTGGCCATGTGTGTCACTTGGCCGTGTGAGCCACACGGCCTGACCACACGGGCGTGTGACCCTTGAACTTAGGGAAAATTTTGAAATTTTGCGAAAAATTCTATGAGTTCCCGATTTAGTTCCAATTTGTTTCTAATGCATGTTTAGACCTCAAGGATTCATGTAAGGGACTTTATGTTTGATTTCTGACATGAATACTGTATCATGTGGAATATATGTTATTCAATCTGTAAATTCTGGTAATACTCCGTAAGCCAGTTCCGGTGACGGATTCGGGTTAGAGGTGTTACAAAAGCCTCAATATCGAAGAGGCTACTTGGGAGTCAAAATAGACAATATGATTGCAATATCCCCACCTCTTTTTAAGTAAATTTCGAGGATAAATTTTCTTAAAGAAAAGGAGAATATATGGCTTCGAAGCTCAATTTTGTAAAAAAGATTAGTGAAATTACTAATAAAAGGACTTGCATATCTATTATAAGATTATATTCTTGAATTTTCAAGTTATTTAATAGGGAAAGTCGTTGATTATAGTATAAAGACTAAATTGTAAAAGTGTAATCGCTATCAAGTTTTAATTTAGAAAATGCAAGTGGACTTATATAGCAGTTCAACCAATGAATAAATGGTTATTTAACCATTATTGTCACTTGGTTAGTTGGTTGAGAAAATCCCATTCATCCATTTCCATTTAGATGATAATTGTTAAATCAAAGCCATCCATTTTAAGTTAATTATACTTAATTATATCACTAATCTTATTTTATAAACTAAGTAAGTGTGAGAGAGAAAACATTCATCATCTCCTTCATGCTATTGTCATCTATAGCTTAAGAAAGAAAGAAAAAAGTTTGAGAGTTTTTTAAGCCATTTCTGATCCAAAGTTCAAAAGGTAAGCATGATTTTTTTGTTGAATTTTTATGGATTTTAGATCATGTATGCTTGGTTTAGTTTACCTAACTCTTAGATTTTTCAATTAGGAAGATTTGTTCAAGTTTCCTTATTTGAATAATTAGTGATTTGGAAGCTTAAAACCATGGTATGATAAAAACTATGTTAGGATTATGTTAAGCTCATGTTAAAACATAGTGGAAAGTATTGTTTTAAGTTAGAATTTGAGTTAAGCTTGCTAGTTAATTTTATGACATTAAGGACCAAATTGAATAAAATGAAAGTTGTTATAAAATTATGTTATAGATTGATAGTATAAGGTCCCTAGTGAATATATAGAAATCCAAATTTTGATTCAATAAATAATATCGAAAGAATATTTCAAACATTAGGGCTTAGAAGGACTACAATGAATAAATTGCATTTGACGAATTATTGATGTACTTTTATGAGTTTCGTATGAAACTGATATGATTTATACAATTGAATTTATTGTACATAGCAAAAAACAACGTCGAGATGTTGCAAGATAAAGGAAAGATGAAGCCTGTAGACGAGTAGCTCTATCCTGATTTGCGCTTTCATGACTTTGAATTCAATACATAGTCTATTAAGCACTAACTTGTTAAGGTAACAAATGATACTTGTCTCATGATTGTTAAGTATTTTAAGCTATAGTGAATTGTTGTAATGTGATGAAAGTATATGTGATTGTATGCATGTCATGTTTTGAATAAAAAAATATGAGTATGAAATGAATGTGATGAATGGTAAATGAAGGTGTGATTCCATATGTAAAGTATGTGAAATCATGATAATGATATGTAAATGATTTGTGAATGATATGAATTTACCATGTAAATAGTATGTAACATGTGGAACATGTATGTATTGAAATAATGAATACCCTATTAAACGGTCTCGGATAAAGTCAGGTATAGTTGGCATACTATAGAATTAGTTAAATAAGGATTACTTTGGTTTATACTAATGAGGCGTGGAGCGCATATTACTTTGGACCTATTGATGAGGTGCTAAGCATGCATTACTTCGGTTTATACCAATGAGGTGTGGCGCCAGTGGTGGAGCTAATGGGGGCTGGCAGGGGCCATGGTCCCCTTAAAATAAAAATTTTCCATTTAGGCCCTTTATAATTTATCAAATTTTAAATTAGTAATGGTAAAATTACACTTTGCCCCCAAGAATAATAAAAGTTTATATAATTAAACCATTTAAAATCCATTAAGTTATATAAATTTTTGGAATTTTTTTTATTTATGAAAAAAGTGCTATTTACTTCTTTAATGATAGTAAAATCTCTCCGAAGCTTGAGTTATTCGTTTAGTACATATTAAACTCAAATTTGAATAAGTATTTTTTAATTTAATTTAGAAATTGTATTAAAATCTTATTTAATACAAACTAAATGAATAACTTAAACTTTGAAGAGACTTTATCACCACACGGTCTGATGGAGCTATTAAAATCAACATAGGTTCCACTTCAGAATGAGGAGTTTTGAGAGACTAAAATGGTGAATAGATCATTGGGTTCAATCGCAAAATAATGAATAACTTAAACTTTGAAGAAACTTTATCACCATACGGTTTGATGGAGCTATTAAAATCAACACAAGTTCCGCTTCGGGAGAGGAGTTTTGATAGACCAAAATGGTGAATGGATCATTGGTTTCAATTGCAAAATAAGGATATGTTCTGTTTTTGAAGCTGAATTATGGGTCATTTTCGATGGTGTGATATTGGCACAAGGAAGTCTTCATGATAGAATATTGATACAAATCGATAAGTTGGTAGTTACTAGGGCTATTAAGGAGTCTTTATTGAAGGGATCAAATTTTGCATTAATCAGGTGCATTATACAACTCTTACGAAAGGAGGCGAACTAGTCCATAGATTAAGTGCCTAGAGAAGATAACAAGGAAACTGATCAAATTACCAAGTTGGCTTTTGATAGAGAGGAAGGATTACAATTATATGTAGCTTCTCCTATAGTTTATTTCTAGTTCTTTGCAATGTTTACTTTCACAATTTTTTTTTGAAACTTTTCATATTTTTAATATTTCTTTTTGAATTTTTAAATTATAATTTTTAAAAGAACTAGGATTTTTATTGAAAATATATTTTAAAAACTTAATTTTTATAATTTTATGTACTTTTTAAAGGTAATAACCAAATTGACAAAAACAGTAAATGTTGATGGTTAAAATGGTTATTCTATCTTTTTATATACTTACAAAATTGGATGAAGAGATCAAAATTAAAGTGCAGAGACTAAATTTTAAATTTGTTAAGAATACAGGGACCTCTTAACAGATTTAAACCTATATAAAATTATTGAAATATGAGGGGTCAACTTCTGATAAATCCCATTTCCGATTGAATTCCTATAAACCAAAACCTACGCGCAGAAAGAAGCGTTCATCAATTTTTTCTGTCATCTGATTGAATCGTGTTATTTACTGTCTGAGCATGCGCGTTGCTTAATGATCCTAAAGCCAACACGTTTCAAATCTTTTTCTTTTTTTTCTCGCTCGAGCTGGTTTTCTTCAATCTAATTCGTTCGTTTACACCGAAATTAGGGCATTGCCTTTCCTCTCCATGGAAGATCGCGGGTAATTGGTCTCCTGTACGTTTACTCTCTGAGTTTCTATTCCCGGCTCACCGAGTTGCCAACTCGTTCATTCAGTCTGACTTATAGTCGTCTCACGCGCCAATGAAGAACGGTCTCGAGGTGTTCGACTTCAAGGAGGAGGACGAGATTTCAGAATTGGCAGCTGATAAATACTTGAGTAAATTGAAAAGCCCTAATTTCGATGACGCCGCGACTCTTAAATGTCAGTTTCTCGAATGCGGTAGGTTTCTAAAACAAAGAAATCTTTTTCTTTTTTAAATAATTTTTTGGGCGTTGAAAAGGAGCCCCTAGATAACCGATCGAATTTTCTGTCTAATTTTAAATGCACAAAATCCTTACCTCCTTTTGATAAGGCCAGGGAAATGAAAATGAAATGATTGAATTGTAGTTAGTAATTGTATGAATTTTATTTTACCAATATTGCAATGAGGTTGTAGGAACCAGTTCGCAATCACTGTTTGGATTGAATTCCATAATTTAGTCAATGCCACTTCCAAAAAAAAAGGGAAAGAAAAGAAGTGAATGTTAGCTCTGAGTTCACTTCCAATGAAGCAACTAGAATTTTTCAGAGTCTGTGGTCATTCGTAGATTGATTGTTTAGTTGTAATCCCTTATTAAGTAACGGTGATCAAGATGTGGAGATATGGTGAATTACAAGCTCTATAGATTGCTTGATCGATGTGAACATTTAGATGTGTCTAATAAGATGATACTCTTTTCTTTCACTAGCATGAAAACATATATTTCTGTTTGGATTGTTTGGATTGCTTGTTTTGTGGAGATATGGTTAACTATCCTATAATTTGCTATGGTTTTTATTTTTGGTTTTTCATCTTTTATGCATGTGTGTATGTGGGATTGGGCTTTGAAAAGTATGAGTCATATTCTCTTTGTTCAGCAATGGATGTTGAATTCGGGATGGTTAAAGTAATGTTATATGCAAAATTTATTGAAAAATTGGAATTATAAGATAACTGTAGAGTTAGATGCATGGATGTTTCATATTTACTTAATACCCTGCTTTTCTGATAATAATTCTTCTACCTTTTCTTTAAGTTGCCTGTGGTGCTGCTGTTCAGAGGAAGGGAATGGACAACATTCCTTGTGTAGATGTTGATGCAATTGATGGTGATTATAGTTTTGATGGTGCTACTCCAGCTGCCTCACTGGGGGCTGTTGAAAAGGAATTTTCCAAGGAAGGAAATACTGACCTGGATGTTTCCCCAGAGTCAAAGTCCACAAGTTCTGAACAACAGCCAGACTTACAAAATGATATCCATGAGTTTGAGTTGAGAGATTCATTTTCTCAAGCACCTTTACCTGGGAAAAGACAAGTAAACGAGTCCCTTTCTAATTCTCATTTAAGGGTACTTTTCCAGTTACTCCTGAGCTACATTTTGTATTAAGTTATTTATGTTTTGGCTTGTGCTTACATTGTTTTAACTCTTGCAGATTGAGCCAGTTGATCTGGCTTCAGATGCTAATGAAAGCATAAGTGAAAGATCTCCATCAAGTCCCGCTTCTGACATAGCAGCGGATAATGGTATTCCTTCTGATTTGAAATTTTACGTTCAATTCCTTATTGTTTGTAGTGGTTTTTTATTTTCTAAATATTGTTATGTGCATTTTTCAGTTTCTTTGAATGGCAACAAGTTAGATCATTGCGTTGGCAACATCCCTGTGGTAATTTCCTTTCCTTTTAAATATATTAATAAATGAGAATGGGCTTAGGTGGTTTGCGGTGTTTTTCATCTTTAGGGGGTCCATTCATATACCATGTAGTCTATTGTCTGAAGTTAGCTCTCTGGGTAAGAGTTTCTAAATACCCTCTTGACATGTTATTTTAAGTTTTTCTTTAGTTGACTGTTAAAACAGTTCTAAAGAAAATGGTTAGCCTATAGTATCAATATTATTAGTACATGATATTGTGAAGACTTATCAGATTTGTTTTAATTATCCTTTTTTTTCTGAAATTTGCAGGATAACATAGATGGGACAGTTGTTATATGTTTGGATTATGTTCTATATCAAGATAATTGTTACACAGGGGTATCAGCCATTTTTTCTCCTGATGGCATCAAAATTGAGTGCTCAACTATGAGTGACCACCATGGGACCTTTAGTTTCGAAAGGGGCATTGATGATATTATTAGCATTCATTGTCAGTGGTTTCAAAGGGTGAGTCCTAAATGGCAATGTTTAAAGTTAGTGCCTTTGTGCAGTTTCTTGGTTTTAACAGTATACAGTTTTCTGTATGGTCTGCATTGTAGGTCGGATATATGACAGTCAATCTGAAAGTCCTATCAAAGGGTGCAGCAGAGGCTGAGAGTGCATGTAAAACTTCAGGTTGGTGGTCTTACATATTTTTTATTTTGTTTCGTGTAATCTTTTTTCTTATTTTCTTTGATCTATAATATTTTTGTCTATACAGATGAAGACAATTTTTGGGGATATGGTTTGACCTTGTTCAATTGTTTTTCTTTGTTTTGAGTCTTGGCCTAGGATAACATATACTTTGACCATCATATGGTAATTAGCTATCAGCTATTTTTTTTTCCTTCTTTTTATCTGACTTTATTTGCTCATGTATATATCTTCCAGCTATTGAGGAGTTAAAGTTTGCGGTTTTTGACCCTAGATGGTCTGAGAAACAGGAAGCAATCACCTCATTAAATATTAAATACCTAGCCATGTGGAGTACTTTGTTTGAGTAAGCTTCTTAATTGATGTTTCTTTTCAAAGTCATCATTCAACTCTAATTGGCCACTTATGTTGATTTTCTTGTTCCTCTTTTTGTTTCCTTGACAAAGACGGATATTTACATGCCTGTCATGATATTATGATGTTAAATCTGGAGCAGGGCTAAAATATTCCTTTTCCTTTTCAGTCCACTGATGGAAATGGATGGGGATGATTCACCAGTACACAAGTCTTATTTTCCCAAGTAAGTTCTGGAACTTCAACCTTCCCACTCCAGAAAAAAAAAAGGGTCAAAAGTCTATGTTTTCTTTTTGTTTCAAGTGTGTTCCCTGAGTCATGTCCCTGGTTGGATGTCATCTAGTCTTGCTTATGCTCTATACCTACAATACCTGTTTTGCAGTTTCGATGAGCCTTTTGAGGAGGTTATATATCCGAAAGGTGATATTGATGCTGTTTCCATTAGCAAGAGAGATGTTGATCTGTTACAACCAGAGACCTTCATCAATGATACGATCATTGACTTCTACACCAAGTAAGACCATTTTAATTATTTTATACTTGTGTATGTTTCTATTCTTAATGCTCAAGTTTGGAACATAAGAAATTCTAGGGGTTAGCATACACTATCTTGTGGTTTTAGAGGCTTTAAATCATGTTTTTGACAGGTATTTGAAGAATCAGATACAGCCTCAGGAAAGGCAGAGGTTTCATTTTTTTAACAGTTTTTTCTTTCGGAAACTTGCTGATCTTGACAAAGATCCATCCAGTATTTCAGATGGAAGGGCTGCTTTCCTGCGTGTTCATAAATGGACTAGGAAATTAGATATTTTTGGAAAAGATTACATCTTTATTCCTGTAAATTTCAAGTAAGAAACTTGTTCTCAGAATCATTATTTCCTTTCTAGGAAAGACCTCTAAGAACTTATGAGTTAATGTCAAGTGTATGTGCATTTTACTCACAGCCTTCATTGGAGTTTGCTAGTCATATGTCATCTTGGGGACGTGGCTAGTTTTACAGGTACATATTCTGGTTTGACTGGGAAAGGGCTTTTGGGAAATATGCCTTTTATTCATGCATATTTTTTTTATATTTCAGATGAAGACTTGGTCAATTTATCGAAGGTACCATGCATATTGCACATGGATTCTATCAGAGGAAACCATGCAGGTCTTAAAAATCTAGTCCAAAGGTATCCTAATGCTTTTACACTTCATATTTTTATGGATCCATAAATATGTATGGATGCAGGTTTCTCTTCTTAGTTTTCAAAGCCTTTACTGACACATGGTTGCTTTTCTAAGTTGAAAGTGCTGATTTTTTTTTTCTAGATTATTAGTTTCTGCTTTTCTTCTCTTAAACTTTCATATCATATATCTTTAGGATTATGTGGTAACCTTAGTATAATGCACTTGGTCCTTGTGTGTTTTCCTCAAACATGCAACTGAAAGTTTTTTGTTATAAATGTAATGGATTAGGGTGCTATCAAGCAAATATGTACTAGTAGTAGTGATTAGTGAAAGTAATTAACTTTTCTGGTGTGGCTTAGGGCTAGCAGAGGAATAAAAAAGTTGGAACTCTAAAAAACATAGGGTTATAAAAAACCTCTCGTTTTGGTCTATCAATTCAAAGAAAATAATAAGAATAATAATTTTGGCTGTAAAGCATACATTACAACTTATTTATACTAGACTTTTCCTGCAAGTAAAGTTACTAGGCTTTCTTGCAAATAAAGTTTTATTCCTAGCCTTTAAACCCTAGAGTTAGCTAATAATCCAGGCTGACAATAATATATCTAATACTTAATAAAAATCTAAAATAATAAAATATTATAAAATAAATAAAAACTCCTACATCATTTTCATTCTCACTGAATCATTCCATACATTGTACTAGATTTTGGACATCCACACTTGTATTTTCTTCCTTGAGTCCGCTTTAGGGAAATTGTATGCCAGCTGCGACAATATGAGCAATTAACCATTCATTGTTGGTGAAATTATTAAATTTTCCTTGTAGTCTTAAAATGAACTAGAGCTTGTTAAAAATTCAAGATTGTCTGTAGAAAGGTTCTAGATAACAAAACCTTTGGAGGCAGAACCATATCTGAACCCATTTGGTTTTCTTATGCATGCATATAATTTTGCTATGCATCTAATATGAAACTTGAAGTTCCTCCTGGCAAAGAACCGCTTTTGGTGTTGTTCTGCACTTGAGTGCGAATAGGTGATCCTGTTCATGTATTCTCTCCTCTCCTCCTTGATACACTTCACTCTCTCCTGCCTCCCTACAAAATAAAAAGAAGAAAAACTAGAAAAGCCTCAAACCAATGTGTCCAGAGATATTGAGATTCTTCAATCTTATTATTATTATTTCTATTGTTATTGTTATTAGTATCATCCTGGTTTGCTTGGTAAAGCAGTATTTTACACAATATATTGATTGTGTAATTTAAAATCTGGCCAACTTTGTTGCCACTAGATTACCACTTCTGGTCTCAGTTTGTGGAACTGGCTTTTGATGAGCAGCAGTCAATAGTTCTCTTCCTTCCAACAGTCAAACATACATAGCTTCAAAAGCCTCTAATTGGATGCTTGAATTCCTGAATCACTTTTATTGCTTAGTTATTTAGTACTTTAGTAGATGCATTGGGCTTCAGCATATTCAAATTTTGACTTTTTAAAGTACCCAAAAAAGAAAAAGATGATTCCTTAAAATGGCTTCCATGCTTTAATTTGCAGCAAAAGCTAGCCATTAAACAAAGGGGTCCAAGCCATATTTGTATTTACCGGTCTCTTATAGCCCTTTCAAAAATTGATCACTTCTTATTGAAGAATTTCTTCCTATGCATCATGCTGAATCTTTTTGTCTACGTCTTTAATTTCAAGCTTGTTTGGGTATTTAACTTCGTCCCCCGCACCCCCCCCCAAAAAAAAAAAATCCCTCTTAATTAGCTAATATGCATTTTTGAATGCTACATCAAGTTATTTCTTGACCTGAATTTTGTCCCTGAAAATGACAGTTACCTTTGGGAAGAGTGGAAAGAGAGGCACAAGGAGACATCTGAAGATCTTTCTTCAAAATTCTTGAACCTTAGATTTGTCTCGCTTGAGGTACTGCTAGTCTGGGTTTAATGTTTAGCTATTTTGTGATACAGTCTTGGAATAAGACTTTCCTCAACAACTCTGGGGGATTCAAGAAGCAGTGAGAATTGGTCTGGATATTATGGTTTCTTGTCCCATTTGATTCTGCGCTTGATATTACGGCTCTGGGGCACCATTTTATTCTATAATTCAAAGAGACAATACTTTGGTTGTCTTGCCTCTACTTGCTCAATGACATGATGAATGTAATTTTTCTGTAAGGATGTTTTACATTTAATATCAGCTTGCAAAGAGCAAAGTTTTTTTTTTAACTAGAGAAGTGAAGTTACGGTACACATATTTGTGCTTATGTTTGGCTTTTTCTTTTTCTTCTATGATTGTTCCTGTCATCTTTCTGTGTCTTGATGTAGATTATTTATTTATGTATTTACATTTTGTCTGTATGGTTGCATGCAAGGTAAAGAATTGGCTATTCTTTATTAGTTGGGGACTGCAAAGTTGAAAAAGGAAATAAGGAAAATTAAGAAACTAAATTTGTCATGCATTGCATCTCTGTAACTCTGTTGGTATTACACTTGATCATTGCTTAGTCCTTGTCCCTCTCGTATGATGCATTTCTCTAACAATTTATTCATTTATTGCCAGCTGCCACAGCAGGAGAATTCATTTGATTGCGGCCTTTTCTTACTTCACTATCTAGAGCTCTTTTTAGCTGAAGCTCCTCCTAACTTCAATCCATTCAAAATAAACAAGTTCTCTAAGTTTGTAAGTCATCGGCATAGGTATTTTGGTTCATAGTGCAATTGATGCATATGCCTGATATCATATTATTTTATAATTTTAATGAACTTGTACCTTTTTATTTTTATATATGTTTGTCCAGTTAGCAGTGAAGTGATCTAGTTTTGAGTTGACATGTAAATGCTTTAATATGAACATGTTCTGGAGTTTGGTCTCAGGACGAGGAACCAACTTAAAAGTTTCTTCAAGATAACCTGAGAACAACCTGTTGACTATGTTGCGATCATTCTTTATATTTGTTGTATGTTCTGAATTATTAGCCATAGTTTTTATACTATTTTTTCCCTTTGTTTTGTCTCCCAGCTTAATTTGGATTGGTTTCCACCTACTGAGGCATCTCTAAAGCGTACTCTCATCCAGAAGTTAATTTTTGAACTCCTTGAAATTCGTTCTCGGGATATCAGTTCATCTCATTGCGGTGATGAGAATATTTCGTCTAAATCTTCAGAAAATATTGAAAAAGAAAATGGCGTGGAGTTCATTACAGAGAGTTTCAGTCCGGAAGTAGCTTATCATGGGAATTTGGATTCCCAAGTGGGTCAAGGGATTGAAATGACTCTGTTAGCATCACCTTCTATGAGAAACACGGGGAGTGTTAATGATTCTGGCCTGGTTCTTAGGGAGTTTTTTGATCCAGGAGTTACAGCAGGGCCTTTGCTCGGGCAATTTCAATCTTTTGACCACGCTCAATATTACAATCTCAATGGGGCTATATCACCAACAGAGGTATTGAATTTCGTTATTCTTGTGATAATTTGCTTCTACCCAGTTAGGTCTTAAATGGTTTTGGTGCACTGGTAACTTGATTCCTTACTATGCCTTCTGATGCTATGTTAAAGATGGATACGCACCACAAAAATGAGGCTAAACCAATTACTGTGAGAAATTAGCAAATAGAGGGATTTCCACGATATCATATCTTTGTTCTAAGTTTTCTTAGATTTAACTATTTTGTTGGTGAAGTTTTATTTCCATATCCAAGTACAAATAATCTGTTTTATTTACAGGAAGAAGTGCAAACGAGTCAACCATTTGCTTATTTAGCTTCTGGAGAAACTGGTTTTCCACAGTTTTCTGTTATCACACCTCAAGCTTGTGAAGCTCCATATTCATCAAGTGGTTTTGCCATGGGCAGTACATGGAATCCTGGAATTTCCATGCAAGGAGAGCATAAAGTTGACACATCTTTTGAAACATCTTCTGCCTCCGGTGATGAAGAAGAAGAAGATGATGTTGGGATCATCGAATGTAATCCCAGCCAGATTAAAGTGGATAGAATTGAAAAGCAGGATACAGATCAGGAACAATCTCATCTAGTGGAAAATGTAGGGTGTCAGAGGAAAGTTTTCATACCTGCCTCCATTCGGGTGCTGGAGACATCTATCACTGAAGTTTATGGAACTTCTGAGGACACTATCAAGATTTGCATTAGCACTGAGAATGCAGACCTTCGCTCCAAAGATGATTTCCCTGTATTGTTGCATCAAAATCTTGGTGCAGCAGTGAACCAGTTGGATCAGGACCCTCAACTCATTGAAATGAATGCTGAAATGGTTCAGAACGAGGCCAGAGGTGACAATGTGCGAACACTTGGTGAAGACCTTCCATCTGAAGATAATTCAACACTATCATCCTATAAAAGTCCCAATCTGCTGTTGAACCAGTTGGATCAGGATTCTGAACGACTTAAAGATACGGAGGCTAGAGGTGATGATGTGCAAACAATCAATGATGACATTCCGTCTGAAGATAATTCAACTGTATCCTCGCATCAAAATCCAAGTACAATGTTGAACCAGTTGTATCAGGATTCAAAAGTGGTTGAAAACAAGAAGGCCACTGACGATGATGTACAAATAACCAGTGATGGTATGTTGGCAGAACTAGCAGGGCAACCAGTAGTGAAAAGGATGCGGTTTACGACTTCCTTTGAGGAGTAAGTGGACTCTTAGGGATCTGTCAAAGTGGATTTTTTTGTTTGTTTCCGCTTTACTTTACTAGGAATTCAATCCTCAACCATGTATTTATTTACGTACGTGTTGCCATGCTGTGAATATTTTTGGTGGCTTTATGTTGATTTATGACTATTAGAGTGGGGCAGTCGAAGATTCGTTTTAGTGCTTTTGGATAGATATCTTAGCGATTTTAGCTTATTATATTATAACATATTAAGTAGAGATACATTAGTTTATATTGACGTGGTTTTACAGATTTGCGTAACTTTTTAAGCCATTTTACAAATAAAAGCCCATTTCTAACATTATTTATAGAAATGGGTCAATTTTTTTTAATATTTATTGCAAATGGCCGATTTTAGGAAAAATGTGTCTACGTTAGCATGATTTGAAGGGATATGCCAGCAAAACGCGTTCTTGGGGAGTGTTTTGCCACATCAACACAAATCGCGCCCTCTAGGACGCGTTTTGTGCTGATGTGGCAAAACGCTCCCTCCGGGACGCGTTTTATCCCCTTCACCCCCCAATGGCAATTTTTTTTTTTACTATTGGGGGCACCAACGATAAAAAAAATTATAAATACCCCATCTTTCCTATTTTTTCACACAAATTTTTTCAAAATTCTCTTAAAATTTCTCTTTAATTTTTGCAAAAATGCTCTTTAAATTTTTTCTGAATTAATATTTTCTTTATAAATTCAAAAATATTTGATCGTGTTAGTAATGGCCGGAGAATTAATTCGTCTTGATAATATACATATTTTCGTCGAACAAATGAAAATGGTAAGTGTTAATTTTAATTTTTCAATATTATTTAATATTTTTTCCATTTATGCAATTTTAATTAATTTTTATTTTATAGTTTTTTATAACAGTCTGTAGATCGGGTGTTACAATGCTATATTTGTAATATGTCTGGTTTTTTATCACCGTTGATAGAGAATTACTTGCGGGAAGTGGGTTTTTGGCACGTGGCCACGATAGGCGGGGGTGCAAGTTGGACCCGAAACTCATCAGCACGTTGATAGAGAGGTGGAGACCCGAGACGCACACATTCTATCTTCCATGCAGAGAGTGTACTATCACTTTGGAAGACGTACAATTACAATTGGGATTGCGGGTGGATGGGTACGTAGTCACTGGGTCCGTTTAATCCGCTGAGGAGCCGTATGCTACGAGCTTTTGGGTGCTATTCCAGATAATATTAATAGAGGTTGAATCGAGATGGGTTGGTTATGAGACACATTCTCGGCTGAAGTCGAAAGGATACGATATGCTCGGGCATACATCCTTCAGATGACTGGAGGTTATCTGATGCCGGACTTGTCACGAAACCTCATACATTTGAGATGGCTGTTGAAACTTGTTGATTTTAGAGCAGGTGGCGAATTTAGTTGGAGGTCTACCATGTTGGCAACATTGTACTGGGAGATATGCGGGACGACGTGATCGAATAAAGCCAAAATCGGAGGTTGCTTATCACTACTACAATCATGGGCTCAGTTTCACTTTACATTTTTACGTCCTCGAGTGGACCACCCATATATATTCCCACTCATAACAAGGTAAATTTTATATTAGATTTTATAACTATTATATAAATTCAAAATATAATTGTATGCTAAAAATTTATTTAATCAGGTGGAACCATTCGAGGAGTTATGTTGGAATACCTACCGCTCTTGAAGATATATGGTTTCTATTAAACCAACGGTCAGAAGCACGGGTAAGTATTAAAGAAAATATATATACATAAAATAGTTGTTTCATATTTAGTATTTAGTATTATGTATATAACTAATATTTTTATCATATTCATATAGTTTCAATGGACACCATACGAGGATCCCACAATTTGGGCAGTAATCCCGGATGAATTCTTTCAAAATTCGAACATTTTGTATGTGAAGGTCCCATTGGTTAACTTTGCTACCGTGGAGATGCACCAGTCAGATAGAGTATTGTGACAATTTAGATTTCGACAACCGATTCCCGTAGCACCTGAAGTGCTCGATGATGAGCATAAAGTCGACTTACGGTAATTGAATACGGATTAACTGAGATTCTGGTCAGAATATATCAAAATGTGAGAAAATCGGTATGATTATTTACCTATTCGGGAATCGATCATCGTTCCAGAATTAGCGTGCGTGTCCAAAAACATGCCATGTTTAGGATCCATGGCAAGCCATACTTACTGTCAAAAGAGGAGAGACGACATCAAATTCATGTCTAAAGGGAACGACGAGGTCCTTTAAATTCAAGAAGAAGAGATGACGGCACGGGCCAATCAACAGTGCTCACACAATCACTGGGCTTAACGCATCAACCGACGACACCATCACAGCCTTTTCAGATTATGTCAGGTGCGTATCCTAGCCCTTATATGTATCCTAACCCTTATATGTATCCTAACCCTTATATGTTTTCTTTTCCCAGTCCTATACCAGGTTGGAATGCATGGCTCGGTTCATCTCCTTTCCTGATTACTTCGACTCAACAGCCGATATATAAGTCATCGTCTCATTAGGGATCGCATGAGGCGCCGTCGGGGAGCTCTTCTTATTACTAATTCCTATCGCGATATGGGATTCAAACACCTCTGACGTGGGTGATGCAAACATCTCCGCATTCTTGACTCTATCAAGGTGAGTCATTCTTCCAACATCCACAAGTAGAACATCTGCCAGAGGAACCACAACCCCCGCCGGAAGCTGAACCAAGGAGTAATCCAGCGTGTAACCATCGACGACCCCCATGTGGCACTGATTCCGACCGGCACCAACATTGATTTTTTTAACATATTTGTACAAACTTTTTTATATTGTTTCATTTAATAAAATAAAAGTTTTTAATATTCTAATTGTAATTTACTTTTATCTTTTTAATAAAATAGAAGTTATTTTGAATAAGGCAATATTTTTAATATTTTTATATTTGTAATATATTTGTACAGACTTTTTTATATTGTTTCATTTAATAAAATAAAAGTATTTTTTAATATTTTAATTGTAATTTACTTTTTATATTTTTAATAAAATAGAAGTTCTTTTAAATAAGGTAATATTTTTTAATATTTTTATATTATTAATAAAATATAAATAATGCAACATAGGTTTTATTATAACAACTATCAACTATTCTGATTTGGACATGATCGAGTTGTATGGCTTGGGTTCCTACACTATCCGAACAACTTCTGTTGGTTGGTTATTTCTTGGATATCCATATTGTTATGTATTCTAGTCGAGTAAGGTCAACCTTTTGGTTTGCGACGCAATTCTCTATCTGGTAACAACTTAAACGAAGCAAGCAAAATAGACGGCCACTTACGTTCATCTGGGACTAGTGGGAATATGTGTCTCCACATATTGTACATGTATTCTATTTTGTACACTTCGACGACGTAGCTCATGAAATCCAAACAGAGATTTTGCCAAGCTGCAATTACATGAGCGCATGGATAACGAAGTGTGTCAAACCTCCCATAGTCACAAGTCCTATTTCTCAAGTGTACACGATATTGCCTGCCAATAATACCTTGGTTCGGTCCGTCAAACTCCATCACATGAAACCATATGTTGTCACGATCGTGACACACTGTGTGCATGATGTTGGCTTGCGCTTTCGCCTTGTTAATTTCTTGCAATACCTTTCGGCACCATACATAACCTTCCTGTATTTGGTCTTTATAACTCACTGCTCGCTTTGGAAATAGTGCCGATAAACAAAAATACCTATCGCACAATCGAGGTTATTGGCAAATGACACGTTCTTTTTAGAATAGAATTTATGCATTCAACTAGAGTTGAGGTCATTTGACCATATCGTAGGCGACTGTAGTATGCTTGTGTCCACTGTTTGAAAGATATGTTACAGAGGTAGTGTGTGCCTTCTTCGTTAACTGAACGCAAAACCGCCAACATTTCATGAAAATGGTCCTTACTTATCTCATACCCTATCAATATAAGTTAATAGCGAAAATTACATACCACTCTTCCATTCAAAATAAATTGAATATTACAAACAAAATTATATTAATAGAGATTAAATACCCATGTTGGTCATTTGTTGTTGTTCAATTGTAGATCGATATTGCTCGTAATAGTTGGACGCAACGTGCCTTAGACAATACCGATGGTATGTGCGATGCCATTGGCTTTTTTGTCGATCAATTGGGGCTAGTATTCCAGTGCCTCGATCCAATATAACGCAAATATCAGGTTGGGGATAGACATGCCTCCTTAACCTAGAAAGAAAGAAATTCCAGTTATCACTAACTTCCCCGATGTTATTGCAAACGCAATTGGAAGGATTCTCCTACTGTCATCCTATGCCACAGCTAGCAATAATCGATGGGTATATCTACCATACATAAAGATACCATCAATTTGTACCAATGGCTTGCAGTATAGAAATGCATCTCGATATTGCTTAAAGTTGTAGTACGCAGGTGCCGTTTCAAGGTCTATTATGCGACCTGGGACGTATCTCTCCAGCACCTGACACCACTGCCACACTTCATTATATAAAGCGTCCCATCCACTATGCATCTTTTTCAACGCCTTCTACTTAGCTATCCAAGCCTTGCGATAAGAGGGCGTGTACCTCAATTGGTTATGAATATTGGCAATTAAGACCGAGACTGAAGTCCTGGGATTTACCTTCACTATCAGTAGTATTAAGCTAGCTAACATATCTGAATCCATCTTGGGATGATCTTGTGAAACACCTGTCAACGAAGTATGTTAAATAATACAAAATTATGTAATAACAGTATCATTCAAAAACCATAAACACCTAGTGATACTGTACCGACAATACATGTATGTGAACCTTTGTACTTTTTTTTATCTCCCACAAGCCTGTCCTTTTCCTAACCGAAACCAGGATTTTCCATGAACATATACCATCTTGCATTGTACACTTGGCCTCAAACTTATCAGATTTGGATTTAACCACGTTGTAGTTAACCCCGTTCGTGATGCTATGTTGTTTCAATGCACCAAGAAAACTATTATTATTAGAAAAATCCTTCATAACTTCCAATTCACCCAAATCAAATGGCGAACTTGTACAGTCACGCCTTCTGTATGGTAGATCTCGAAACTCCAACGCATCATTTGTAGATAGATCAACATTATGCATGTGAGCTAGAGGCGAGTACATCCTGAATCGCAGATCTTTTTCTTCTTCATCTGAACCCTCTTTAACATCTTCAAGTTTGGTTGGAGTAGGTTTTGGTTTAGAAAATAATACAACTTCTGCACCATCAGAGCCGAGCTCTTGAGGTGGATCCACATCGGACTCATCATCTGACCCACCATTATCTACAATGTATAAGGTTCCCTAACTGGTGGACATCGTAGGGAGTACATCATCCCTTCTTGTAGACGTTTCATAACGTCCTCAATCAGATATGGATTGCCAACCAGGAGAAGTTGATGTCATTCCCCAGTACATATTTCTAACATCAAACATCGACCAACCGAGGAGCATGTCCAATCCACTAATGGAGTGTCGTGCAGGGGTTGTGTATTCTATACTGCTACCAAACATGTGTGCTTCCGTGTTCTACCACCCACTAACGAAGTGTCAGATAGGGGTCGTGTATTCCTCTTGAATAGTAGTAAATGTTGAAGTCGCAAATGCTTCATTTGGCGATGAAAATTGTATATATGACTCAAGATAGGGTGATCCACTAGCGAGATGAGTCTGCACCATTGCCTCCAAGTTACGAGCACATTTGATGTCGAATGAGTCATATCTCACGGGATCAACCGAAGCACAAAATCGATACTTAATAGACGAAACTCTCATTGGTGTCGTTCCGAAGATTTTATGCCTAATTCTTTTATGAAGTTCTGTCAAATTTATGTTCTGGCAAAAAAGTAGTCGCGCTGTGTTCTCCGATAAAAAAACAACGCCGTTCTTGGTGTCACGGACCTCACCATCATAGTAAATAACAGCACTAATATGTTAACTCATCTTTAATTTCTATTCTACTTTAGCCTTAATTTCTCTTGCTGTAACTTATGCATCTTGAGAATGAAATTTGACTCATTTATAATCTAAGGCCAAATAGGAACTACTATAGGAAAAGAGTGTTTACGTGTGAGCTTTTTTCAGTAATTTTGTTGACAGTACATCCTATTTGAAGCGTTTTGACACTATTTGCTCAGAATCGTCTTCTCAAAATTATTTTTTTTAGAACTACTGTAGAAAAAAAGCGTCCACGTGGGAGCTTTTTTCAGTAATTTTGATGACAGTGCATCCTGCTTGAAGTGTTTTTGACACTATTTGTTCAGAAACGTCTTCTCAAAATTATTTTTTCAGAAACTACTTTAGAAAAACAACAAAAGTTTTTTCCTAAACCCTAAACACAAAATTATTTAAAAAAACTAATCCATAATTTAATTAATTTTCTTCAAAATCCTAAACCCTAATTTAATTAATTTTTTTTAAAACTCCCTAAACTTAATTTAATTAATTTTAAAAAAAACCCTAAAAACCCTAATACCAAAAACCCTAATCACAAAGAAAACCCTAACCTTAAAAAACATGGGCTAAAACGTGTCCTTGGGGGAGCGTTTTGCCACATCAGCACAAAGCGTGTCCTAGAGAGCGCGATTTGTGTTGATGTGGCAAAACGCTCCCCCAAGAACGCGCTTTGTTGGCATATTCCCTGGAACCGTGCTGACGTGGACGCGTTTTCCTTAAAATCGGCCGTTTTCGGTAAATAATGAAAAAATTGGCCCTTTTTCGTAAATAATGTTAGAAATGGACCTTTATTAGTAAAATGACCAACTTTTTATATGGTTAACCAACTTCAGATTTAATATAAAGTTTTAAATAGATAAAAAAAATCATTGTTATATTAATTGAAATTGTTTTTTTAGTTAAAAGTTTTTTACATTCAACAAATAATTATATATATTTAATTTACTCAATGTTTGATGCGTGGTTTAAGTAAATAGAATGTTAATATGATAGTCGAATTAAGTAAATATCAATTGTATAATAATAGTTTAATACTAAAAAATTGATTATTTTTATATTATATTATGGGTTAAATATAAAATTGGTATTCAAACTTGTTCACTCTCTTAAATTGGTACTTATGAATTTTTTTTTATTTTAGATTGATACTTGAACTTTTTTTTCATCAACCAAATTGATACTCGAGTTTAATGTGTTAATTTTTGCTAACGTAGCAACGCTGACCAATCGCGCGCCATCATGTGATGTCCTCTTTTACCTTTTTTTTTTCTTTTTCTTTTTTCTTTCCTATTATTTTCCCTCATTTTCTTCCTTTTTTATTTTCTTAATTTTCTTTTTCTTTCCCTGCTTCTACACTTCATCTTTCTTCTATAAAAAACTCATGATTTCACTCTTAGCCCCAAAAACTTCCCTCACTTTTTCACCATCCTATCAACACCAAAATCACATCTCTTAAACCCCTTTCGTTTTTCTTCCCATTTTCCAACCACCATCAACCAACCTCCACCACTTCCCTTCCCTTTTTCAAACTAACCCACAAAGACAAAATCTGATAGAAATATCTGAGTTCTTTCTTCTCTTTCTTTTTTGTAGTTACATGATAGAAACATTTTAGCTCCATAGGTGGTTAGATTCACTAAAATCATATATTGTATTATCATTCACATTTATGTTCATGTTTGAAACTTTAATTTTTTTGCAAATAAAGTTGACTTCAAATTTCAAGTTTCAAAATTTAATTTTTCATTAAATTATTTATTAATCAAAATAATAAAACCAAAAGAAAATAAAAAAAATCGTTGAACTCAAAATCCCTCAAAAAATTGAACCTATCAATTGGAAGAAAATTAACATCACTAAAAGAAAAAACCATCAATATCCCCAAGAACATTGAATCTAGAAAATTTCCAAACCCCAACAAACATACTGGTGGTAGCTTGCAGTTGCTAGCTCTACCACCAATGATGGTATAGGCGAACCAAGGGCATGGTGATTTTGGTGGTCTTCAAAAAGTTGCTTTAACCAAACCTTGGTCGAAAAGAAAATGCTCGAGAAAACTCAATTATTGATCCTAAAGATTCCATGTATGGGAATACTTTTTATTTTTTTAACAGGAAGAAAAAACTTTAGATGGTGAAAAATCAGCTCGAAGATCAATTTTATGAGCAGATTTTGTCTATACTTTTGGTTTGGGTTTAAAGTAATTAATGGTGAAAGTGGGATGGTAAACAAGAGCAGCCATGAAAATTGGT
This sequence comes from Gossypium stocksii, assembly GCA_020496765.1. Lineage (NCBI taxonomy): Eukaryota > Viridiplantae > Streptophyta > Magnoliopsida > Malvales > Malvaceae > Gossypium > Gossypium stocksii. The sequence continues at coordinate 41,015,721 of CM035621.1, forward strand.
GGGAGTTGGTTGATGGTGGCTGAAAAATGATGAGGAAAATGAAAGGGGTTTAAGAGATGTGATTTTGATGGTGATTGGATGCTGAGAAAATGAGGGAAAAAGTTGGGTTCTTGACAGAAGAACAAAAGAAAGATGAAGAAGTGTAGAAGTGATGCCAGAAAAAGAAAATAACAAAAGAAAAGAAAAAGGGAAGGAAACGAGGGAAAATAAAAAGAAAAAGAGGTATAAGAGGATGTGGTGGCGCGTGATTGGCCAGCATTGCCATGTCAACCAAAAAATTACGGTGTTAGATTCGGGTACCAATTTAGTTGATGGAAAAAAAGCTTGGGTATCAATTTAAGACAAAAAAAAAAAAAAAACTATAAGTACCAATCTGAAAAAAGTGAATAAATTTGGATACCAATTTTATATTTAACCCTTATATTATTTATAAGTAAATAAAAACATTTAACCAATTCTTTCGGTATTACGTAATAGTTCTAAATTAAAAAAATTTAGACAGCAGTAATTTGTTTATTCGTGATGGGTTTTATGTTATTTGCTGTCTTATAATTTCATTTGTGTTATTCACTTGATTTTTTTATATATAAAATTAACACGTGCATAATTTATGTAATGCAAAATTTAATATATTTTATGTATTTCTTTAAAAATAATGTGTCTCATATTTGGTTCAAGTCGAAGCTTATATCAAACTGTAGAAATAAAAGTGTACTCTAAATAGGTAAAAGTACCATAAAAGCCCTTATATTAAGAGTTAGATTGCATTTTACCTCCTGTAGTAAAAAAATGAGCAAATTAGTCTTTATAAGTTAGATCAAAGAATGAACTTATTATTTTGTTAAAAATTTCATCTATTTCTACTGTTAAAAATTGGTTTATGCATGTTAGCATAAGGGTAAACACGGCACACCAAGTATTGTAGCCTAGTTATTCTATCAACCAAGTCAGTTGTTAACAATACAAATAAATGAAAATTTTAATAGAAATAATTAATTTGCTCTTTGATCTGACGTATAGAGACTAATTTACTCGTATTTCGAGTAAAAAAATAAAATGTAATCTTACTCCTAATATAAGGACATTGATAATACTTTTACTCTCTAAATATCATTCAAGAGTAAAATAATCTTGGTATAAAGGTTCCACAATACATTCGGACGGGCACTTCATACAAAATTACAATATAATCATTAAACAAAGAGGACACATTAAAACCGACATATTTAACAAGCGTACAGGCTACCATGTTACTAGTTCTAAAAATATGTTGAAATCGAATGAATTAATGTTAGAATCATAAAACTTTGACATAAAATTAGAACCGTAATTTAAGATCTATCATGTCAAATTATCAAGAATAAATTAGGAATTAAAGGAGATGTAAAAGCATACCTAATCTATCGATATCTTGAAATCTTTGGATCGCGTTATTTTGATCTTCCAAATTAACACACAAGTTTTTAGAGAAGGTGACTCTTTTTTTGAAGATGTTAGAAAAGTTACATATGTGTAATTTGAGGACTATAACCCTAATATATAACTTTTGCATATTAATCTTAATTTCTAATCACCCCATCATCAATTAAAAATGAGTTATTAGTAAAACAACCCGTTTCTCAGTGGTGTCAAAAACAGTGGTTTCGGGGCCACAAATCCAACGAGTAAGTTCGTGAATGTTATTATTTAATATTTACGAGTCAAATATGAATTAAAATAAGTTTTGAATTGACAATTTATGTTATTTGAATGAATAATTAGGTTTAAGTGGTATGATCCTAAAGTTAAGTGATTTTAGAAAATGAGGTATTGGGGCCTCGTTTCTATAAACCGAGTTGTAAATATTTTATTAAATATTTACCGAGCGTTATGAAGGTTGTATTAAAATTTGTTTAGAAAATTTTAATGTTTAGTTCGTTAATTGAATAAAAAGGACTAAAGTGTAATAGATGTTAAAATTCATTTATTATTGAATTAGGTGATTAAAGGAATTAATTAGTAAATGTGGGAGGTTTTAGATGTAATTATGTCACTTCTAAATTGCATGGACGGTTAAAGCATGAAATAGGTTGAAAATGCATGTACAGTTGAAGGGTAAATTAATAATTTAATAAAGAAATAATTAGTAAAATAAAACAAAGGTTGATTGTCATCTTCCTAATTGTTTTTGACCGAATTTGAGAAAGGAGAAAATCACCATTAAGGTTGAAGGTTCGGCCATCACATTTTCTTTGAATATAAGTTCAATTTGAGCTTATTTCTTGTAATTTTTATATTTTTGAGATCGTTGCAACTAGGTTCAACCAACCCATAGCTTCGTTTTGAAATTGTTGAAAATTTTAGATGATACCATTGAAGCGTTCTTGATGTTTATGATGTTAAATAATAAATTTGAGTAGTTAATTGTTGATTATAAGTATTTTATTAAGTGTTTTTGATAATTTTTATATTCAAGGATTAAATTGTTGGAAAAGGAAAGTTCAAGGTAAATTGTGTGAAATGAGGAGAAAAGTGGGCTGATATAGAACCTTAAGAAAATCGGTTAACATGAAATTGTATTAAGTGTGTTCAAATTTCAAGTTTTGGATGTAGGGACTAAATTGCATAAAAGTAAAATGTTGGGGGTAAATTTGTAAAAAAGTCAAAAAGGACTTAATTGCATATGAATTGATTTTTCTATTAGAATTAGTCAATTTAATAGAATTGTTATTTTAGATCGAGAACGAGTGGAAAATCGAGGAGAAGAGAAAATTACCTAATAGCCCTTGTACTTAGTCATTACTGCAATTTAGTTAGGTAAGTTTGTATGAACTGTAATCATTATAATGTTAATTAAATTAAATGTTTACTATGTTGTTTGTAATGTAATTGAATCAATATATATGTGAATGTATCCACATTATGACAAATTGACGGATATCAAGTCTAGGTTGAACCTTAAGAATTCTTAGGATACAAATGACATGTCATTAGGGATTTCATATTTCAGGTACTGGTCTTGAATGTCCTACCGATAGTTGAGGTTATGCATTTATTGTGGATACTCCACAGCTCGTGTGAGCAGTGATAAACCATAATGTATACATAATTTTACCCCATGCTTAGCACATTTATGGATGATTTATCATTAGATTTATGGAATTCAATGCTCCTAATCCTTTAATTTCATGTTTTATACTTAGGTGAGCATAGGAAAGTGAAAAGAACGAGAAAAGGGCCAAAAACAAACCAAATGTAACACCCCAACCCGTATCCGTCGTCGGAATAAGATTTCGGAGCATTACTCGGATTTACATATCATTTAGCAAAAATTTCCGTTAAATACTTATCGATTCAATGCATCATATAGATAATTATATTATCATTCAATCAATAGCTTGGCGCTTGTCTTAGCATCAATCAACATTGTTAGTATACTTACGCATATTTTATATAATATGCTTATAAGTAACATTCTCTTACCGTTTAAAATCATTTATTTCATTATATTATAATTTCATGTACCGTAATTTCCATATATTTCACTTATATTAATTCCGATAATAATTCATATCAAATTCTATATGCACATACTGTAACGCCCCTAACCCGAATCCAACACCGGATTAGAGTTACGGAGCATTACTGGAGTTACTGATTTATTTATCAAATATTTTATTTAACAATCTAACATTTATATATTTCGAAGCACTTAAAATTAGACATATTTTTCCCCAAACATATTTTTTTTCTCGACGTATTTTATTTGGATATATTATTCGTCTCAACATACTTAATTTCCTTATATCAACGTCTCAAAGGTAATCACATATGTACATGTCATGATAAATGTCATTTTTCTTTCCATATTCCAGTCTCGTATTTGAGTCATCCGGATTTTTATAATAAATTTGGTCATCGTTTTCATTTATTCTATATTCCAATACATTCAATTAATGATCTAGGAAAAATTACCATTTTGCCCCTAAATCTTTAATTAATAACGATTTTACCCTTAGGCCCAGAAAAATAAATTCTTGCAATTTAATCCTTATTTCCAACCGTTATCATCATACATATTGATAATAGCCCATAAATTCTATAAAATATCAAAATTTTTCCATAATTTCAACACTTTTCAATTTAATCCCTAAAACATGTTTTTCCCCGGTCTTGAACTATATTAATAATTTCATACAGTTTCATAATTTAAATAATAAAATAATCCATTTCATGCGATTTCATCATTTTTGACATTTTTACAAAATTGCCCAGAAAGTTTTACCTTTATTCAATTTAGTCCTTGAGTCTACAACTTGCAAATTAACCATGCCAACTAAATATTCATACATATTTTCCTCCTCCTCCACTCCATTCCACATCCTTAATTTATATAACATGCTTATGAGTAACATTATCAAAACTTTCACTATTTACTTATATGTATTTTCAAAGCTGTCCATTTGAGTCATAGTCACTAAATTATTTATATCTTGAGCTAAAAAACTCCAAATTAAGATCCACTAATTTTCCCTGAAACTAGACTCACATATATTCTTACCATAAAATTTTCATAATTTTTGGTTTAGCCATTTAGTACAGTTTATTTATTAAATTCTCCCCTATTTTACTGTTTGACAGTTCTGATCACTCTTTGGTAAAATTTAATTATCTCTTTGCACAGAATTCAAATGATGTTCTTGTTTATTTCTTATAAAAATAGACTCATTAAAGAATCTAACCATATAAATTATGTCCCATAATAATTTTTATACAATTTTTAATGATTTTTCCAAATCAGAACAGAGGATCCCGAAATCATTCTGAATCAGTCTCACAAAAATATAAATATCTCAGAATACAGAATTTATTTACTTGTTCTGTTTCTTTTATATGAAAATAGACTCAACAAGATTTAATTCCATATCTTATTAAACTTCTAATTTAGTTTCTACCATTTTTGGTGATTTTTCAAAGTTAGCTTACTGCTGCTGTCTAAAACTGTTTTAATGCAAGATATTAATTACTAAGTTTATAACACTCTTATTTCCTTTCTCTACAATATTTCCCATCACTTTCTCTTATTTCTCTTCATTAATATATCAAAAACATAGAACCATAAATAAGAAACTCTACTTTAGCATCATTTCCATGCTTTTTCAATAATATCAAACTTAAAAATATATTGAAATCTTGATATACTTACCTTGTCTCATTGATTTCAATCTTTAACTTGATTTTTCTCTCTCTTCCAGCTTCTATTTCTTGAATCCAACTTGATATTCTAACTCCCCATAGTCTCCTTAACATTTTTCTCTTTGGTAGCTATGGAAATTCTCTTGATTTCTAGGTAAAATTGGTGAATTTTTGGTGGAAGGACCAAATTGTAAAGAAAGTAAAACTTTCTCTCTTTCCCTCTTCCTCTCACGTTAGTGCATGAAAAATGGTGGGTTGATGTGTTTTTTTTTTCCCTCCCTTTCTTACTTTCCACACACATATATATACTAAATAAAATAATAAAATAATAAAATATCTTATTAAAATATTAATAAAGTAATATTTATCTTATTAAATAATTATAAAATATCATCACATCATCATTACCTTCTAGATTTCTCTCTCCTTCTAATTGACTATTTTGCCCTTCATGATTTTTTAAAATTCCATCCTTGAGTCATCACTTAATTTGGTAAAATTGCGATTTAGTCCTTCATAATTCTTCTCCTATTCAATTTGGTCCTAATTCATCCATTTGCCTTAGTTTCTAGATCATTCCATCCTTAAAATATTTGCACTATTGGTCCTTCAACTTTTCCATATTTACACTTTAACCCCTTAAATTTTGAGTATTTACTCTTGGGCCACAAGACTTTTTCTCACTTTTACGATTTAGTCCTTTCTTGGATTAATACATCATAATATACTTCCTATATAGATTTTATTGACATAGCTCAAAATTTCTCTTTTTATCACTTTATTTCCTTACTTAACTATATCAAGGATAATATCTTACTGTAAAAATATTTGGGGTGTTGCACCAAATGGCCCAAAATTAGAGTGCAACACGGCCTGGACCTTCACACATGGGATGTCCACACGACCATGTCAATTTAACAGTCTTGAACACGGCCTGAGCTACCTCACACGGGCGTGTCCCTGTCGTGAGTTGCTTTAATTCTACGCGGAGAAGGCTACTTAGGGGCTAAGAAAGGTATTCCAGAGTCTATATAAACACCCTAGGAGAGGGCTAAATAAGACACACAGAGTAGAAAGCAAGGAATTACTCGAAGAACGCTGATTGATCCATCTCAGAAGCAGGATTTCCATCAAGGCTGAAGATCTCCTTTCAATTTCCTTCAAGGGTTTTTGGGTTTTCTTTATGTTTTGTTGTTTTCCCAACTTTGAGATGTTTTCCTTTATAATTATGAACTAAATCCTCTCAATACCTGAGGGGGATGAAACCTAAGACGGATCTTGTTATTAATATCTGAATTATATGATAAATACTTGATTTGTTCTTAATTGTGTTATTAATTCTTGTGTTAATATTTCAGGATATTAATATAAGTTGAATGTGCTTATTCAGTGGAGCAAAAATCCTTGTTTAAGAGTAGGTCTAACATAATTAAGCGGAGTTGATCGCAATCCTAGATATAGGACGATGAAAATCTGCCGGATTAGAGTCAAATCTAATAAGGGAATCCATAGATCGAGTTAATGCAACACTAGGGTTTTAATTAGAAAGAAATTTCAATTAATCAACCTAGGGTTAGTTGTTCTTAGTTTTGAAAGAGGTATTAACATAATTTAGGGATTTACGGATCAAGTCAAGTGAATAAATTGTCTAGTTTAGAGTCTAATAACAAGTGAGGTTTAGGTGGATTCTTCCTTGGGTATTGTCTTAATCAATCAATTTTCCCGAAAAGTAATTTCCCCAATTTACTCTTTGTCGTGTTCTTAGTTAATTAGTTTAATTTAATTAGTTTAAAAAAAATTCCCTTTATTTCTAGGCTAGATAATAGAAAGAAAGTTATTATTAGTACTTTTAGTTCCTGTGGGTTCAACATTCCGGTCTTGCTACTAAACTATACTACTGTTCGATAGGTGTGCTTGCCTTCATCGTGATAATAGTTAGTTTTTAGATACGATCATATTACTTTATCATCACACACACGATAGATCAAGTTTTTGGCGCCGTTGCTGGGGAACTAAAATATTAGGAACACTCGATTTTTATTACTTTAGCCATTTTTACTTTTATTGCAATTTATTTTCTACTTTTATTTTAGGTTTTATTTACTAAATCTTTTTTTATTTTGCTCTGACAGGTGTCTCTAGTTTATGACTAGAAGAAACCCGTTAGGACCTTTGCTTTTTGATAGCGGTATAGAAGCTACAGGTCGTAGAAACCGAAGAGAAATAAGGCGAAGCTTACAATACGTAGAAGAAAGGCAGGAGGACAAAATCGAGTCTACCGAAGAGATGGAGGCAAATCCAAACAATCCACTACCTCCTGTGGTAGCCGCAGATCCTGTGAATTAAAATCCTGCTCCTCGTACTATGTATGACTATGCTAAGCCTAATTTAGCTGGTACTGAATCTAGTATTGTTAGGCCTGCTATTATTGCAAATAATTTTGAACTGAAACCTAACACTTTACAGATGATTCAATAGTTTGTTCAGTTTGATGGTTTGCAGGATGAGGATCCTAACACACATCAAAATAATCCTTATAGTAATACTTACAATGTAGGTTGGAGAAATCACCCAAATTTTTCATGGGGAGGTCAAGGGAATCAAGGAAATCAAAGGCCACCACCCCTTCTGGGATTTCAGCAACCCTCTTATCGACAGGAAACGAAACCGAACCTTGAGGAGATGTTGGAGAAAGTTATATCGATATCAGAAACTCGTTTTCAAAATACCGAAACAGCACTTAAGAACCAGTAAGCCTCAATTCAAGGACTTGAAAATCAGATTGGCCAACTCACTAAGATGATATCCGATAGACCATAGGGCAGTTTGCCAAGTAACACTGAACCTAATCATAGGGAACATGTTAAAGCAGTTACATTAAGGAGTGGAACGACACTAGCTGAGCCTGTAAAGAAGTTGCCACAAGAGCCTGACAAAGAGAAAGTTGAAGAGACTCAACCCAAGTAGAATTCCCCACCGGTGCTCAAAGAATACAAACCATCTATCCTATACCCAACAAAGTTGAAGAAAGACCGCGTGGATGCTTAATTCGGTAAATTTCTTGAACTTTTGAAACAGTTACATATTAACTTACCTTTTGTTGAAGCTATTTCGCAGATGCCCACGTATACAAACTTTTTAAAGGAGCTTCTAACAAATAAAAGGAAGTTGGAAGAGCTGTCCACAGTGGAACTCAACGAGGAATGTTTAGCCATCCTCTAGAACAAATTACCAACCAAGCTAAAAGATCCAAGAAGTTTTATTATCCCTTGTTTAATTGGTAATTTAAACATTGAAAATTCGTTAGTTGATTTAGGTGCTAGTATCAATTTAATGCCTTATAAAATGTTCAAGCAACTAGGTCTTTGGGAACCAAAATCCACTAGGATGAGTATACAATTAGCTGACAGATCTGTTAAATATCCTAGTGGCATTATTGAAGATGTGTTAGTTAAAGTAGATAAATTTATATTCCCTGTTGATTTTGTTGTGCTTGACATGGATGAGGATGTTGAAGTGCCTTTAATTCTAGGACGCCCATTTTTAGCTATCGCTAGAGCTGTCATAGATGTGGGAGATGGTAAACTCGTTCTTAGGGTAGGTGATGAAGAAATTGTGTTTAAAATTTATGATGCTATGCGATTTTCTAGAGAACAAGACGATTCCTGTTACTTTATTGATTCTATTGACTATTCTGTTCAAGACTCTTTTCAGGAAATCGCTCTTGAAGACACATTGGAACTGTGTCTCGTTCAAGGTGGGGGAGAGGATGAAGTCACAACTGAGGTGGAAAAGGTAATAATTGATTTGAACTCCAATGAACCTTCTCCAAGACAAATAGATTACGAGAGCATTGAGATTAATGATGAACTAAGACAAAAGCCTTTTATTGACGAACCTCCCAAACCAGAACTTAAGCAATTACCTAAGCACTTTGAATATGTATTTTTGGGAGACGATTCTACATTACCAGTGATTATTGATTCAAACTTGCAACACAAGGAGAAGGAGGAATTAATTCAAGTGTTAAGAGAACATAAAAGGGCTATAGCTTGGAAAACTTCTGACATTAAAGGGATTAACCCTTCTTTTTGCACCCACAAAATTTTGATGGAGGATGAATACAAACCATGTGTGCAAGCTCAAAGACAACTGAACCCCAACATGAAGGAAGTTGTCAAGGCCGAGCTAATTAAACTTCTAGATGCTGGAATTATTTATCCTATTTCTGACAGTGCTTGGGTAAGTCCTGTGCAGGTTGTTCCTAAGAAAGATGGTATGACTGTCGTTGCCAATGAAAAGAACAAATTGATCCCTACAAGAACAGTCATAGGTTGGAGAGTTTGCATTGACTACATGAAATTGAATGATGCTACCAGAAAAGATCACTTCCCCTTGCCCTTCATTGATCAGATGTTGGAAAGACTGTCAGGACATATGTACTACTATTTCTTGGATGGACTCTCTGGCTATTTCCAAATCCCGATAGCTCTTGAAGACCAAGAGAAGACGACATTCACATGCCCATATGGTACGTTTGCTTATCGTAGAATGCCTTTTGGATTATGTAATGCTTCTGCTACTTTTCAACGATGCATGTTAGCCATCTTTGATGAACTCATGGAGGATATCATGGAGGTGTTTATGGATGACTTCTCGGTATTCGGTAACTTTTTCCATCTTTGCCTTAAAAATTTAGAATGAGTTTTAATAAGATGTGAAGAAACAAATCTTGTTCTCAACTGGAAAAAATGCCATTTTATGGTTCGTAAAGGTATTGTGTTAGGTCATAAAATTTCTAGTAAAGGGATTAAGGTTGATAAAGCAAAGATTGAACCCATTGAAAAACTACCTCCCCCTAATTCGGTTAAGGATATAAGAAGCTTTTTAGGACATGGTGGTTTTTATAGAAGATTTATTAAAGATTTTTCTAAAATAGCTAAGCCTTTAACTAAATTACTAGAAAAAGATGTGCCTTTTGATTTTAATCAGGAATGTGTAGAAGCATTTAACACTCTCAAAGAGAAATTAACTAATGCTCTGATTATAATTGCACTTGATTGGAATTTACCTTTTGAACTAATTTGTGATGCGAGTGACTTTGTATTAGGTACAGTTCTTGGACAACAAAAAGACAAACTCTTTCGGCCAATATATTATGCTAGCAAGACTTTAATGGCCGCTCAAGAGAATTACACGACCACGGAAAAAGAATTGCTAGCTGTGGTTTTTGCGTTTGACAAATTTAGACCATATCTGATGTTGTCTAAAGTCATCGTTTATACTGACCATTCCGCTCTTCGTTATCTTTTAACTAAGTCTGATGCAAAACCTCGACTAATAAAATGGATTTTATTATTACAAGAATTCGATCTGGAGATAGAAGATAAAAAGGAGGCTAAAAATCTTGCGGTAGATCACCTTTCCAGGCTCGAAAATCCACATCTTGAGGAACTTGATGAGGCCGAAATAGATGATGCATTTCCTGAAGAAAAATTCTTGCTGATATCTAATTCTGAGGTACCTTGGTTTGTTGATATTGTAAATTATTTAGCGGCTAACATAACCCCAAAAGGGTTGACACATTAGCAAAAGAAGTAATTTTTCGCTGATGTAAAAAACTACTTTTGGGAAGATCCTTTCCTCTTTCGTATATGTGCAGATCAAGTCATTCGAAGATGCATTACTAAGACAGAAGCATACAGAATTTTAGAACACTACCATTTAGGACCGATCGGAGGACACTACAATGGGACTAGGATCGCTCACAAAATACTCGAATCAGGTTTTTATTGGCCCACCCTGTTCAAAGATGCTAACAGGTATGCTACTTCTTGTGATAAATGTCAAAGAATAGGTAATATCTCTCAACATAATGAAATGCCTCAAACATATATACTCTCATGTGAAATATTCGATGTATGGGGTATTGATTTCATGGGTCCATTCCCTAGTTCGTTTGGGAATAAATATATCTTAGTAGCGGTTGATTATATGTCAAAATGGGTGCAGGCCCAAGCTTTACCTACTAATGATGCTAGAATAGTGGTAAGATTTCTAAAAAAACTCTTCTCATGATTTGGAACACCTAGGGTAATTATTAGTGATAAGGGTACTCATTTTTCGTAATGCCCAATTCAATAAAGTTCTAAAGAAATATGGGTTGTACCACAAAACAGCTACCCCTTACCATCCTCAAACTAGTAGACAAGTCGAAGTAGCCAATAGAAAGCTTAAAAGGATTCTAGAGAAAATGGTAGAATCAAATAGGAAAGATTGGGCGATGAAAGTAGATGATGCTTTATGGGCTTATAGAACTGCATTTAAAACTCCTATAGGAACATCTCCTTATTGACTTGTTTATGAGAAAAGTTGTCATTTTCCATTTGAATTAGAACATAAGGCATTTTGGGCTATCAAATTTCTGAATCTTGATCCTAAACTTGCAGGTGAGAAACGACTAATGCAGTTAAACGAGTTGGATGAATGGCGTAGCAATGCATACGAGAACTCTCGATTGTACAAGGAAGCAACAAAACGACGCCATGACACTCGTTTAAAGCAACCTAAGCAGTTTGAAGTTGGTGACCTTGTCTTGCTTTACAACTCGAGGCTCAAATTATTCCCTGGAAAACTTAAATTGAGATGGTCAGGCCTATTCTTAGTTCAAACTGTCTTTCCCTAATGTGCAATTGAGGTAACACATTTGAATCATGGCACTTTCAAGGTAAGCAGGCATCGACTTAAACTCTATAGAGGTGAGGATTTTAGGAATGATAGAGAGGAGCTTAGGCTCCACGAACCCTCGTAAAGGTGCACGCAAGGTAAAGTCGAGCTTAGACTTTAAACAAACGCTTCTCAGGAGGCAACTTGAGCACTAACATTGTCGATTTCTTTAATTTCAATTCATAACATCTAAATAACTAATTGAGTCCTGAAACATAGGATTTTCTAAGCCACACAGCCTGGCACACGGGTGTGCTTGAGGCCGTGGACACACCACGGGTGGAGACACGGCTGTGCAAGATGGCCGTGTGAAAGCAGAGCAAAATTTACCCAAAGCCAAGGACGAGACAGGGGATTCGAAAAATCACCACGGTCGGGTGATATGGCCGTGGACGAACCTGCTAATTGAACATGGACGTGGCACGAGTAACACGGGCGTGGGAAAGACAAAACACAGGCGTGCCTATAGACCATGGGCGAACCTGTTAAAACAACACGGGCGTGCGACACGCCCGTGTCCATTACTTATGGGCGACACTAAGAAAATAGCGCGAGCATGCGACATGCCAGTGCCCGAAGACCGTGGTCGACACTGATTGCCTAAACACGAGCGTGCAAGGTCGAGCACAGGCGTGTGAAAAGCGAACAAAGCAGGACACGATCGTGTGAACCAACACGCCCAAAGAACACGGGCGTGGGCTAAGTTTTAGACACTCTCAAATGCCCCAACTCACAAAAAACACGAGCAAAAATTAGGGCACACGGGCGTGTGACACAGTCGTGTGCCCCAATCCCTATTTAAACCCCTTACTAGTTATCTTCTCCCCAAATCCCCTCCCCCAAACCCTAGCCCCGCCACCGGCCCTAGCTCCAGCCACCACGCCAAAAACCAACCTTTCCTCCTTCTGTTTCCTCTCCTCCTCCTATTTCACCCTTTCCCCATTCAAAACCTATCTCACTACCACCTGAATACTTAATACACGGCCGTGTTAACGCGTCGCTACCGCCGCCGCCCACACCACCAACCACCAGTCCTCCATTGTTGGTTTCAATTTTTCTTCCTTATTTTCTTGATTCTTAACTCATAATCTTGTATTTGATTATTATTTCCTTTATTATTTTTACTTTGTTTTCATTGCTGGACTATCAGCTTTATGGATTGTTCTTGTTTTGGTTTTTTTTTTAAATTGATCTTGTTAGGATTCTATAATTAGTATTTGATGATTCCTTTCTCGCTAATGTTAATTATTCATGCTTACTATGATAATTAGTTTCTCATATTCAAAACTTGATGAGTAGTCTGCTAAATACTTTGTTCTTTTGGTACATGTCTATTTGAATTTTCATTTAGCACACATTTAGTATGTTTATGAGTGAAATTTCTCTTGGTTGCTTTCTTTTAGGTATACGATTCTTGTCATAAAAACTATTAGGGACTTGCATTTAGTTTTTTAGCATTTCATTCCATTTGCTGCACATCATTCTCACATATATAGTCATGTTATATTCAATTGATTTAGACCATATGAAGCATCCTTTTCTTATTGAGATTAAGTAGGCATTTTTACCCCACGTATTTATAATTAGTTTGGGCCCATTAGCCCGTTCATTTATCTTTCATGATTTGTTTTGTTATTCGGCATGCCTTTAGGACTTTTGAACTGTTAAACATTATTTGTGGATTTTTGTGATCTTTTTCACTTAGTAATGGTAATCTTTCGACTTATCCTACAGGTACACCACGTCAAATCCTCGTGGAAAATCCAAAATAGCCGTCCCTGCTTCAAAAAAGCGAAAGGGGCCCAGAGCTACCTCCTCTAGTGCAACCACGAAAATACGACACCCATTCCTCCAGTTTCCACAGGGGTCCCAAGAAGAACTCTTCCAAATTCTTAAGGCCAGGCCCCTCGGTGTGGGGCGATGTATCGATTGGGCCACCTTAGAGTAGGTCAACTAGTTGATGCAGTTCAGGCCCTATTGACTACTGACCCATGGCGGCTTTTCTTCGAGATTGTCGAGCTGGCGTATCTCGAACTTACATTGGAATTATGCTCAACATTCCACTTACAGACGGTTATGTCATAGTTTGACGATCCCGGAACGGTCCAGTTCCGTTTCGGTGGTTTGGTACACCAACTAAGCATACTTGAGTTCGGTGTCGCATTGGGACTTTATACCGAGGAGTTCATGGATGACGACGACTTCTCTGATCTCCATCGCCACATTCATTACTCCCCTTCTGCCTGTTGGAGAGCCCTGATCCCTGCTTCAGCAACTTATGATCTTAGTCACTCCAAGGCGACAGCTCTCTAACCATCACTTCGTTACCTTCACGCCATCCTCACACACACATTGACGGGCTGACAAGAGAGTACCGACGTTGTCAACACCCACAACGCATACTTCCTATGGAGCATGGCGCATGGGCACGTGTTTAATCTAGCATACTTCATCGCCCTCGCCATTCGCCATCAGACGGAGCGACATAGAAAGGGGGTAATTTGCATAGGCTCTTATATGACACGCCTCACGAGATACTTCGGCCTTCTTAACACAGTGGTGCAATCATCCTCACCCACTTTCATAGGCCAGATGTCCCCACAGAGCATCTCGAGCATGCTACACATAAGGCTGATCGAGCGATGTCGTGGGTATGATCCTCCTTAGTACCGTTTAGTTCAATCTACTAAGCAGGAGGACCCAGAGGACATTATTGATGATGTCCCTCCACCTTACGAGGGGCCACCATCTCAGCCACTACCGATCCATCGCCCAATTCATGCGGCTACTTCATTATCTGAGGTATCAGAGCGCCTCACTCGATATGAGCAGCAGTGCTCTGATACCAAATGATGTGGTCCAGCTCGGGTGATTGAGTCGAATTCACGTAGTTGCTCGATCGTAGTCGAGAAGGATCGTTCGTGCCTCGGTGTCTTGGAAATAAAAGTGAAATGGATAGTTTAATTAAGCAGAAGGTTTTCAAAATGGGAAATAAGTGTAGCTATGTTCGGTTATGGAATAACAAAGGTAGATATTGGATAGTTGGCTCGGTTTGATGAAGACAAGAAAGAAACTCAAAGGATGGGAATGGAAAACGAACTTAACGTCAAGAATGATTCAACACTAAAAAGTGTCACCTCGGTTCCTATATTGTTAAGGTGGATAGATGGAATCAAAGGATAGGTGAACGCCACACCAAGGATGGTGATAAGTTCAAAAACAAGATCGGTAGACGCCACTAGCATGCTAGATAAGTCTTTCGAAACTTGTACGAGATATGAGAGGAAGTAACCTCACAAAAATAGGTTTTTAATCAAATGGCAAAGTCCCCTTTACAAAGATTACAAATCTCTATTTATAGGCCTAAAATGCCTATTGAATTTCAGCATCTAAATGTGTTCATACTAACTTAAATTCTGTTCACACTTGTATTTAATATGCTCACACAAAAGCATTAAAATTTGGTTCATGCTTGAAGATGGTGCATGAATTGGCCGAATCATCATGTTGCTTCACTTTATGTATTCATGCATACCTAGCTTTGAAGAAAGGCCTTAATTCCATGAATGTGCAGCCCTTTAATGTTCTATCATCCCCCTTGGCCGAATGAAGCTTTAATGCACCTGAAATACTTGAATGGTTAACTTGAAAATGCATGGATCATGCATAAAACGTCCCAATGTATGTTCCTCCATAAATTCGGTCCATGAACCTTCAAAAACATGAACATTAGATAGCCCCCACTTGCATGAACATCCTTAATACATGTACTCCCTTAAATGCCGTCCATTGAACCTCAATTCTACATGCACCTCTTTATACATTACACCAAGCCGTTCATGAACTTGCATTAATTTCCTTCCATGCATGAATGTGTGCCGTCCAAAGGGAATGGATCTTCTAGATACATTCATGCATGAATCTTCATCATCCATCTAACCGAATGTGCATTTGAGCCCAATCATTCATGTATTTTGGGCATTCATGTATTTGACAAATACATGAACTTGTAAACACCTTGAATCTGGTCATGCATGCACCTAATTAAATGTTGTTCATTCATGTATGTGGGATGTCCAAAAGAGATGTTTCTTCCATGGTTCTTTGTACCGTCCAAATGAATGTACCTACATAAAATAAACAAGTCATTTAAAACATTGCATGAACACTCATAAATTTTGGCATAATGTGAACACATGTCATGCATTAAATCGGCTATGTTTAAGACAAATTTAAAACATGCAATATCTAAGACATATTAATAACAAACATAAATGTAAGACATGTTTAATGCTTAATTAATAAGTTCAAAATTTATTTAAGTAAAAAGTCAACGAGCTAAATATGAGCTACTATCAAGCTAGTGAGCTAATATGGAGCTGAGCCCAAACTCGTGAGCTGGAAGTGAGCTAGAGTTTAGCTCGTGAGCTGAAGAGAAGCTAGAAGTGAGCTTGGTTTAGCTCGGGTAAGCTGGATCGAGCTTAAATGAGCTGAATTTAAGCTAGATGGAGCTCGTGGAGCTAGAAACGAGTTGGGATCAGCTTGCCAACAAGTCAGTACTCGACTCAAAAGAGTTGTCCAAAGTAGTTCGCGAGGCGTGCTCTCGAGCATGCTACACATGAGAATGATCGAGCGATGTCGTGGGTATGATCCTCCTTAATACCGTTTAGTTCAATCCACTAAGCAGGAGGACCCAGAGGACATTACTGATGATGTCCCTCCACCTTACGAGGGGCCACCATCTCAGCCACTACCGATCCATCGCCCAGTTCATGCGGGTACTTCATTGTCTGACATATCAGAGCGCCTCACTCGATATGAGCAGCAGTGCTTCCAATGATTTGATCACATTGACGCTACTTTACAGCAGATATGTCAGCATCTCCACATTTCATCTCCACCACCCCCACCTCACGAACCATCTGCCGATGAGGACTTTTGATTCCTCTTATCTTTATTTTTAATTTTTTAATGTTTATTTTATTTTCTTTGTATCATTATGACTTTTATCGTCATTCTTACCTTTATTTTCAGTTTGTCTTTTTGTTATCCAAAACTTTTATTAGAATATTTTGATATTTTCCTTTCTGGCTATTTTCTTAACGAGTAATCCTGCCTTTCTATATTTCTTAAACAACATCATTGATGCTATCGCAGTTACAAAGAGCATAAAAGCTCAATAGTACTCTGGAATATCCAACTCTAATGGGAAAACTCCGCCACAACTGCCATTTCCTTCTCAACCACGATCATAGCCACCGCAACACCAAGTATAATATTCTTTTGGCGCAACAATTATGGATTGGCACCGTCTACCACAACCGGAGTATTCTCACTTTTGCCGTAACTACAAATACATCTCAGAACTACTTTCCACAAACTTCACCTCAAGGATTTCATCCAATATTTAGGAAGTTTCACGATTTTATGCTTATATTTTCCGTAAATCCATGCTTGTACATTGAGGGCAATGTACATCTTAAGTGGGGGGGAGTTATTAAATTCCTTATCTTAAATTCCCTGAATTTTATCTTGTTCTTAAGTATCTTCTCTCATATCACTATTAGAATGAGTTTTGATTGATTTATGATTTTTATTGATATGTCTTGGATTAAAACATAGGGAGTTTTGCTTTGATTGTTTAAAATTTAAGTCATTAGAGAATCAAGCATGATAAGTTGATTTTTGAGAATTAAAATTTTTTCTAGGTTGTCTCCCCAAGTTTAGGTATTATCTTGAAGTTTGAAATTCACAGGATTGACATCAAAAGCCATAATTTCTGTGAGATTTTGAGCCTTTAGAGCATATATTCTTTCTTGCTCACTTTTATTGTTGTTATGAGTGTGTCAATATTGATTTGTTATTCTAGAACTTGCTTCAATTATGCATGTCGAGACCACACCATTGATTTGATATACCAAGATGATAAAGGCACCTAGGTTTTAACACACTCACTCCATAAAAGACTACACTCATAATTAACCATTAGTGAACCCCCTTGAGCCTAATAACCAACAACCTATTATTGTTGAAATCCACTTAATTAATTTGATCCCCATTTTTTGTCGAGACTTGATTTGAATAAATTGCTTAGCTATGTTTTCTGTTCTCTAGTAAAGTTTCATATTTGATTTGTTCTTAAAAAACGAAGTTGTTTAGTTGGTTGATTTGTTGTTAGCATTACAAAGCTATGCTTGAGCATGAACGATGTTATTTATAAGGAAAAGTTCAATTCTAAGATCATTTATTCAGGAATGCAATTTTTCAGTATAAGTATTTTTCTAGTTAGGTAATTTTTCAATTCAATCTCAATTCTAACCTCTTTTTTCAGCCTACGACCACACCCCTTAACCAAAGCCACGTTACAACCCTCTAAAGACCTTTTGATTGATATATCATGTCAATACATAGTGGTGGAGATTTGATTTTCATGCAAGCTTATGGTAATAACTTTTCATGTTGACAATTGAGTGCTTAATTTATTGTCATTAAACACCTCGAGTGATTTGAGTGAATCTTTAGTGAGGTTGTTAACTCTGTGTGATTTTGAACTAAAGATAATTACTTAGATAAGGGGAGATACCTGTGTTTTCGTGATAAAATGTTCAACTTGGATTGTTTGAAACTTTGATGTTCTTTTAGTTGAACTCTTAAGGTATGATTACTTATGGATTATTTCGAAACATTATTGATAGGAATTATAAGTTGAGAAAAACGAATTCTTAATTGTGAGTTGAGGATTTTGCTTGAGGATAAGCAAATGATTAAGTGTGGGGCTTTTTGATAAACCATAATGTATACATAATTTTACCCCGTGCTTAGCACATTTATCGATCATTTATCATTAGATTTATGGGATTCGATGCTCCAAATCCTTTAATTTCATGTTTTATACTTAAGTGAGCATAGGAAAGTGAAAAGAACAAGAAAAGGGCCAAAAATAGACCAAATGCCCCCAAATTAGAGTGCAACACAGCCTGGACATTCACACACGAGATTTCCACATGCTCATGTCAATTTAATAGTCTTGAACACGGCCTGAGCTATCTTACACAAGCATGTCACACAGACGTGTCCCTGTCGTGACTTGCTTTACTTCTACGCCGAAAAGGCTACTTAGGGGCTAAGAAAGGTATTCCAAAGTCTATATAAACCCCCTAGGAGAGGCCTAAAGAGGACACACAGAGTAGAAAGCAAGGAATTACTCCAAGATCGCCGATTGATCCATCTCAGAAGCAGGATTTCCATCAAGGCTGAAGATCTCCCTTCAATTTCCTTCAGGGGTTTTTGGGTTTCCTTTATATTTTGTTGTTTTCCCAACTTTAAGATGTTTTCCTTTATAATTATGAACTAAATCCCCTAAAGACCTGAGGGGGATGAAACCTAATATAGATCTTGTTATTAATATCTGAATTATATGATAAATACTTGATTTCTTCTTAATTGTGTTATGAATTCTTGTGTTAATATTTCAGGATATTAATATAAGTTGAATGTGCTTATTTAGTGGAGCAAAAGTCCCTGTTTAAGAGTAGATCCAACACAATTAAGTGGAGTTGATTGCAATCCTAGACATAGAACGATGAAAATCTTCCGGATTAGATTCAAATCTAATAAGGGAATCCATAGATCGAGTTAATGCAACACTAGAGGTTTTAATTAGAATGAAATTCCAATTAATTAACCTAGGGTTAGTTGTTCTTAGTCTTGAAAGAGATATTAACATAATTTAGGGATTTCTACGAATCAACGCAAGTGAATAAATTGTTTAGTTCAGAGTCTAATAACAAGTGAAGTCTAAGTGGATTCTTCCTTGGGTATTGTCTTAATCAATCAGTTTTCCTGAAAAGTAATTTCCCCAATTTACTATCTGTCATGTTCTTAGTTAATTAGTTTAATTTAATTAGCTTAAAACAAATTCATTTTATTTATAGGCTAGATAATAGAAAGAAAGTTACTACTAGTACTTTTAGTTCCTGTGGGTTCGACATTCCGGTCTTGCTACTAAACTGTACTACTGTTCGATAGGTTAACTTGCCTACATCGTGGTAATGGTTATATGTAAAGGCACACTTTGTGTGAGATTTCCCGTGTATCTAATGTAATTCTAGATGGTTCAACGGCTATGAAAAGGAAATGAAATGGTAAGTATCAAAATGGAATGAATCATGAACTTGTGTAAAGGATTTATGATTTAAATTGTGTGATTGCATGCATAAATTTATTTCTTTTATGGATAAATGCATTTAAATTATGGAAAAGTGCACTAACTTATGAATTGATGATGTTGTTTAGGATTCTAATAAATATTTGGGATAAAATGGTAAGTAAGTAAATGGAATGGTATATAATTTTATGAAAAGGTTGATGATTATGGTATTGTTTAAGAATTAAATGTTATGTTCATATATGGTAAACTTTATATATTATGGATGATCTCACATGTAACATGATACTATAAAAAGCTTGATAAATTAAATGATGTGCTTATGTATGGGAAATTTACCTATGCTATTATGTATGGGGAATATACCTATGCTATGATCGATTAATTTATATCATGGATAAGTGAACTTATTAACTTATGAATTTGATATTGTAACACCCCAAACCCGACCCAGACATTACGGCCAAATCTGGTGTGTCACATCATCAACAGACTAACCATGTTCCCTAGTTACTACAATTATGGTAAGTTTTGCAAAACCATTATTAAAGTTTGACGAGAAAATCTAGGTTGATTGTGAACATTCTATCCGCTACCAATTTTTAGGGGATATCTTATTAGAAGATCTTGGAATAACTTTTGTTACTCATTTAATACGTGTGATATATTTTGAAAACATTGATTGATTTTAAGAAAACTTGCGCAACCTTATTCAAATCATTTAAAGTATAGTATAAATAAATAATTGAAAGACCCAAACTAAAATAATTAAAGCGGCCTTATTACAACCCAAAACCAGAATAAAAAATAATAAAAAAATAATTAAGAAAATAAATAACTTAATTAAAAACCAGCAATGCAGTCTCCGTGGCCACTCTGAATCCCTCCCAGCTCCAAGTCCACCAGTCTAGGGCTCACCTGCATAGATGAGAAAATGGGGTGAGTTTGGAAACTCAGTGTGTAAAGAAAGCCCATCTGGAGCCCAAATCAGCTCAAGTCCACTAGGCCTAAGCCCTATCCGGACTCAGTAATAACTGGGTCGAAACCCAATTCAGTATTGAGTTGCTGGACCGTAGCCTTATTCAGTAAACAGTACGGCCCACGGGCCCAATACAGTAACAGATTAGTAATAATGCATGTATGCCAAAACCCAGCCTAAATCCAGCCGCTACACTCCACCCGTACCAGCCATACACACCATGTGGGGAATAACTCAACCCACCCAGCCCATTACACTCCACAGTCGCAACATAGCTGCTCAGATAATGTGGCCAAGCCACTAACAGTAAATCCGAGGAAAGCCCCTTTCAGTAATACGAGGCAAAGCCCCTTTTCAGTAAACGTGGCAATGACACTTGCACTTCCTCCATCAATAAATCAAGTCCCATGCAACAGATAATCATGTCATGGCATACAGTGAACAGAAACAGTAAAGCATGCATTTCAGTCAAATTTAGCCCTAGGGGTATAACGGTCATTTTGCACCTAGGGGTAATACAGTAATTTCCCACCCTTTAGGGGTGTTTCAGTAATTATACCAGTTTTTAAGGTTTTATGTATATTTCAGTTATTAACAGTCCAATTTTCATCCTAACAGTATATCTAGCCCATTTATCAATCCTTAGAGCTATCGGGCCCTAAAACTCTTAATGGGCCCTACAGTGTCATTTAGCTATTTTGGCCTGTTTAGCCCAAATTCTATGTCTGACTTAACAATTTTAACCTACGAATTGCCAGAATACGCTTACCGCTCGTTTTCACCCATATGGGCCCGTAAGCCCATTGGGCCCAAATCTAGCCCATCGAGGCCCAAATTTATCGGGGTGCACGAAATCGCGCACTCACCAACTTTATCGATTTCAATTACAGATATTATCGCTTCTAATCGACCCACGAGCACTAGCACGTTTGCAAGCCCATGAAATGCCAGAATTTCAGCATTTTGGCTTTTCAGCTTTTGCCGATTTAGTCTAGTAGAGGGTGTTCGTTTACACACCTAATTTGCAATAGACGTTAATGGGATCTCCCACGTGTATCCTACAATCGGGCACTTAACAAATTAGGCTTACTAATTAACGATAACTAATGTAATCTAGCTTACCATATTCGGCCAACCTCCTTTAAGGCCTTAGAACACTTACCTCTGCCGAAAACAATGACTAGATCTAAATCTAGTCGCTCCAATTGTCCAAGCCCTCGATTGGTAGCATTTAGTCCTCACTAGCACAAAACAAATCAAACAACACTAGTAAACCCTTTTAGTCCTAGTTGACAGCCACCCTATGCATATAGGGGTTTTCGACTTTTTTTTTAAATCCCGAAATATCGAATGGTAAGAAGAGATCTGAGTACTTACCAAATATCTATTAAACCAGAATGCTTCCAACCCTTTTTCTATCCCAGATCTGATGGAGATCTAGTCTCAAGACATAAGCAGAGAACGAATCCAACTATTTCAGCTTTTGGATCTATCCTAGAGTGTCAATTTCGGTCTTAGAGAAGAATGATGAAAATAGTTCACAAGGTGACAGAACTGTCAGCAGAGAAAGGGATAGGAGATTTGTGATTCGGTTTCTTGAAAGATTTGAAAGAAGAGAAGAGAGGATGTCAATCAAAGAGGTAATCAGCCATGAGATGAGGGAATTTACGGTTCGGCTCTTTGAAATAAATCGCAAAAGGGGAAGGAGTTTTGGTTGAGATGAATTCGACACACTATCTTTAGGCTTAGGCTATTATGAAATCGACTATGAGGCTTGAAAAGGAAATAGAAAAGGACAGAGTAGATTCGGCTTCGGGTGAGAGTAGAAAAGAATGAAGATTGAAGAAGAGAGGAGAAGAGAAGATTTTGTTATGGCAATTGGCACAAGAAGAAACAAAAGCTGCATTTTTTGCTTGTTGGAGCTGAAGGAGAAAACAAAAAGAGAAAGCAATGAAACCCTAGCAGACACCACACTAATTCGACAAAGAGAAAAGAAGTTAGAATTATCCTTAAAGTCTACTCAAAACAATTGGCACCCCCTAACACCATTTGCCGAAATTGCAACCACTAAACCCAAAATGCCAAATTTGCTTCCAAGACTCCCACAATCGGCCACCACCAACTTCCATTCAAATTCCCTAATATCTCTCCCCCTTATCCTCTTTGATCAAATCCCATGAACATCTCAAACTCCTCTCAGCAGAGTTTCACTTGAGTTTCATCACATGACGGGCACATGCAACAAAAATAAACACTAGCTTACTTACCATGCAACTTGAACCTTGGCCCTTGCACTCATCCACACGCCACTTTTTTAGGAACTAAGTGGCGCCACCTTGCCACTATACCAAAGGCTTCCTTGTGTCTTAATATACTCACTTTTTCTTAAAAGCCCACATAACTAAGTCCCCTTCTCTTTAAGTCCAAAAATTTGATAAATCTACCGGGTTTTAACTTAGGCTTGGGTCTTCTAAAGGCCCACCAACATACTTAAAACATAAATTTCATCACCCAACAACTAAATTTCAAGATTACTCTAAAATTGCAAAATCCCGAAAATTAAGGCGTTACAACTCTACCCCCCTTAAAGAAATTTCGGCCTTGAAATTTACCTGATTCAAATAGGTGAGGGTGTTGTTGACGCATTGCCTCTTCTGGCTCCCAAGTAGCCTCTTCTATGCCGTGATTGCACCAAAGCACTTTGTCCAACAGAACTGACTTCCTTCTTAACACTTTGACCTCTCGATCCAGTATTTGCACAGGCTCCTCTTCAAAAGTCAAATCAATCTCTACCTCAATCTCCTCCACTGGTACAACATGCGAAGGATCCGATTGATATCGTCTTAGCATGGACACATGAAAGACGTCATGAATACGGCCCAACTCCGACGGTAACTCCAACTGATAAGCTATTGGCCTTACCTATTTAAGAACCCAATAAGGCCCTATAAATTGTGAACTCAACTTGCCCTTCTTGCCAAACCTCAAGATCTTCTTCCAAGGTGAGACCTTCAAAAATACCATATCCCCTATAGAGAACTCGATTTCTTTACGCTTTAGATCAGCATAAGACTTTTGCCTATCAGATGCCTCCTTTAACTGATCTCTGATCAACTTAACCTTATTCTCGATATCTGCCACCAACTCTGGCCCAAGAACCTGTCGTTCTCCTAACTCTATCTAATAAGTAGGCGTACGACACCTTCATCCATACAGTGCCTCATATAGAGCCATTTGAATACTTGCCTGATAGCTGTAGTTATAAGAAAATTCCACCAATGGCAAGTAATCCTCCTAACTACCTCGGAAGTCGATAACACAACCTCTTAGCATGTCCTCTAGAACCTGAATAACCCTTTCCGACTATCCATCTGTCTGAGGGTGGAAAGCAGTGCTGAAATCCAATCACGTACCCAACGCCTCATCCAACTTTTACCAAAATCGAGATGTAAACCTAGGATCTCGATCAGAAATTATCGAAACTGGCACCCCATGCAGTCGCACTATCTCTACCGCATACAACTTGGCCAACTTTTGAAGTGAGTAATCGGTTCGGACATGTATGAAATGAGCAGATTTCATTAACCTATCCACAATTACCCATACCGAGTCCTTCTTGGAGGGTGACAAAGGTAACCCACTCACAAAATCCATGGTTACCCTCTCCCACTTCCAAAGTGGTATGTTCACTGGCTGCAACAGTCCAGAAGGCAGTTGATGCTCAGCCTTTACTTGTTGGCATGTCAGACATTTTCCCACAAATTCAGTCACCTCTCACTTAAGTCCAGGCCACCATTACAACTCTCTCAACTCTCGATACAGCTTATTCCCTCTAGGATGCATGGCACAAAGTCCACCATGAGCCTCTTTCAGAATTAATTGCCTCAAGTTAGAGTCCTTCGGAATACAAACTCTTCCACGGAAGCATAGAACTCCATCATTATTCAGTCCAAAATCTGAATTCTTTTCATTCTCAGCTTGCTAAAACCGAGGAACTAACGACTCATCCTCTAACTGCTTCTTTTTAATCTGCTTAGTCCAAGTTGGTCTCACTTGCAACTTTGCTAACAAACTTCCATCATCATATAGACTCAAACGAGCAAACATCGCTCTCAACTCAGCTACAGCCCTTCGGCTCAGTGCATCAGCCACCACATTTGCCTTGCCTAGATGATACTCAATCGAATAGTCATAATCCTTAAGCAACTCTATCCATCTTCGTTGCCTAAGATTCAACTCCTTCTGAGTCAACAAATACTTGAGACTCTTATGATCTGTGTATATAATACACTTTTCTCCATACAGATAGTGTCTCTAGATTTTTAATGAGAAAATCATGCTGCCAACTCCAAATCATTTGTAGGGTAATTCGCTTCATGAGGCTTAAGTTGTCGTGAAGCATTAGCGACCACCTTACCCTCTTGCATCAGTACACAACCCAGACCCACATGTGATGTATCACTGAACACGGTGAAATCTTTCCTAAACTCTGGCTGAATCAATACTGGCGCCTCAGTCAAAACCTTCTTCAACTTATCAAAAGCTTCTTGCTACTTCTCAGTCCATATAAATGATACTCCTTTCCTCAACAGTTTCGTTAACAGTGCAGCAATCAGAGAGAACTCTTCTACAAATCTTCTGTAGTAGCCTGCTAAACCCAAAAAACTCTAAATTTTCGATACTAACCTCAGTGTCTTCCATTCCAGAACTGCCTCAATTTTTTGAGGATCCACCCTAATCCCCTCAACAGAAACAACGTGACCCAGAAATGTCACTTCTCGCAACCAAAATTCACACTTACTAAATTTTACATAGAGTTGCTTCTCTCTCAACACTTGCAGAACAGTATGGAGATGCTCATCATGCTTTTCCACAGTTTCCAAATACATAAAAAATATCATCGATAAAGACGATTACAATCGATCCAAGTAAGGTTGGAATACTCGATTCATCAGATCCATGAATGCTGCAGGTGCATTCGTCAGTCCAAATGGCATACCAGAAACTCGTAATAACCATACCGAGTTCTGAATGCTGTCTTATGAATATCCACCTCCTTTACCCTTAATTGATGGTATCCAGATCAAAGATCGATCTTGGAAAATACCGAGGCTCCTCTAAGCTAGTCAAATAGATCGTCGATTCTTGGCAGAGGATACTTGTTCTTTATCGTTAGTTTGTTCAATTGGCGATAATCGATGCACATACGTATCGTCCCATCCTTCTTCTTCACGAATAGTACTGGTGCTCCCCATGGAGACACACTCGATCTAATGAAACCTCTACCTAACAATTCTTGAATTTGTGCTTTCAATTCTACTAACTCCTTCAGTGCCATCCTATAGGGCGCGATAGGCACTGGAGCCGTCCTAGGTAGCAAGTCAATTCCAAACTCGACTTCTCTGTTCGAAGGCAATCTCGGAAGCTCCTCTAGAAAAACACCTTGGAACTCCTTAACCGTCCTAACCATTTCCACATTCAAACTCTCAGTCTCTGTTTGACTTACAAATTCCAAATAAGCCTCGCAACCCTTGCGAATCAGTTTTTCAGCCCTTAAGGCCAAAACAAGATTGGACAAGTAGTCCCTTCGCTTTCTTATAACCATCACCTCCTCATCCTCTATAGTCCTTAACATCATCTGCTTAGCCGTACAATCCAGAGTCGCCCTATACTTAGTAAGCCAGTCCATCCCTAAAATAAGATCGAACTCTACGAATGGTAACTCCATTAAGTCTCCAGAGAAAATCCTACCTTGAGTCTTTAAAGGCACTTCCTTAAAGAGTTTGTCTACTCTAACTGAGTGTCCCAGTGGACTTATTACAGTTACCCCTCTCACAGTTTCCTTAGAGTGCACACCCAACGACCCAGATATACCACATGCAACATACGGATGAGTTGAGCCCACATCAGTAAAAGTAGTGTATGGCATGCTAGAGATAAAAAATGTGCCAGTTATGATGACAGGTGCATCACCCTCCTCTCTGTGTCGAGCAGCATAAAGCAATGCTGGCTGGCGAGCTTCAGCATTACCAGCACCCCTGCCAGGTGCTCCACGTCCACGACCATTTCTGTTGCCGCCCCTACCTTAACCACGGCCTCTGGGCGGTAGCGGTCCACTTTGCACTGGTTGAGCAACCCTCTGTTCAGAAACTTGAGTCTGAGCTGGCCTCCGAGGACAGTTCTTGATCCTATGTTCTTTGGACCCACATCGGAGACATGCCCTAGTACGCTTCCAGCATTCTCTCAGATACACTCTACCACAGTCTCCACAAGCCTGTGGTCTAACTGTATTCACCGGAACTGCTCGGACTGGTTCCTCCACTCTAGCTTTCTTGGCATTTCGGTTTGTGGCACCAGAGGGTCCAAAATCCCTCCTAAATCAGTTTCGGTCCTTATCACAATTTTTCCGTTTAGTTCGCTTCACCTCCTCGGCTATCTTAGCCTTGTCCACCAATGCAGCAAAGTCACGCTCCCTCTGTGGAGCTATCAACACCCTAAGCTCATCCTTGAGGCCATCTTCAAAACGAACGCTACGCCTGTACTCAGTAGCAACTATACCACTGGCATACCAGCTCAACCTCAGAAACTCCGCCTCATACTCAACAACGGACTTAATGCCCTGGGTCAGGTTCAGAAATTCTTTCTTACGCGCATCCACATAGCTTGCTTCGACGTACTTTCCCTTGAAAGCCATCTTAAACAGTTCCCAGGTTACCCACTCAGCTGGGGTACTCTCCTTCACAGTGATCCACCACTAATATGCCTCATCTCGTAGCAGAGACACCACTCCTTTCAACTTTTGCTCCACCGAGCAATCCAAGTCGTCCATAATTTGTTCCGTAGCTTCCAGCCAATACTCAACCATATTTGGGGCTACTCCAGATATGCCCCTGAAGACCTCTGCTCCGTTAGCCTGGAGTCATTCAGAAATGGATCCCCTATTCACAGTTCCAGTGCTTATCCCAGCGACCCTCTCTAAAACCCTTAACATTGCTTGGGACAGAGCATCGTCCCCTGCAGCTCGATCATATGATCTAGTCTCAGTTGCTAGCGGAGCTCGCACCTCCTCAGCTAGCATATGTCCAGAAGACGAAGATCTAGCTTACACACTACCTCGGCAACGTCCACGGCCTCGTCCACGAGCAGCCCTCATACTCATACCGTCTTATCTGATTACGAATTTTATGACATCAGTTTAATATTTCAGTTGTTTATTACAAAATGTTTTATGTAGAGATAGAGTTTCATAGTTTATTTTCGCGAAATCGTAGCCTAGCTATAGCCTCAGTCTTCTAGGGTTTAGTTTCCCTACAGTCACAGTCTTACAGTTTTCAGTACTACCCTATCTACAGTATCATAGTAGGGTCTTAGTTCTATCTACAATAATATTTCAGTACAGTATAGTATAAGAGAAGAACACTTACAGACTTGGTGCCAGGGATTCTGTGTGCCACTCCTTCAGATACCAGATTTTAGAAAGCCCAGAAAACTTAAACTTTTTAAAATAAGACCTTAAAAAAAGTATGTTCAAAGAAAAATAGGTTTGAAAAGGGTTTTCTTATAGATTTTCCAAAACTGATTTCAAAATACCCTTCTTGGGCCTTGATTTTAAATTGTTCAAAAACTTTTTAGACCCGATCCACAGCTAAGTTGTTGCAACCAGGCTCTGATATCACTAAATGTAACACTGAAACCCAGCCTAGACGTTACAGCCAAATCTGGGGTGTCACATCATCAACAGACTAACCATGTTCCCTAGTTACTACAATTATGGTGAGTTTTGCAAAACCATTATTAAAGTTTGATGAGAAAATCGAGGTTGATTGTGAATGTTCTATCGGCTACCAATTTTTAGGGGATATCTTATTAGAAGATCTTGGAATAACTTTTGTTACTCGTTTAATACGTGTGACTTATTTTGAAAACGTTGATTGATTTTAAGAAAACTCACATAGCTTTATTCAAATCATTTAAAGTATAGTATAAATAAATAATTGAAAGACCCAAACTAAAATAATTAAAGCGGCCTTATTACAACCCAAAACCAGAATAAAAAATAATAAAAAAATAATTAAGAAAATAAATAACTTAATTAAAAACCAGCAATGCAGTCTTCGTGGCCACTCTGAATCCCTTCCAGCTCCAAGTCCACCAGTCTAGGGTTCACCTGCATGGATGAGAAAATGGGGTGAGTTTGGAAACTCAGTGGGTAAAGAAAGCCCATCCAGAGCCCAAATCAGCTCAAGCCCACTGGGCCTAAGCCCTATCCGGACTCAGTAATAACTAGGCCGAAACCCGATTCAGTATTTAGTTGCTGGACCATAGCCCTATTCAGTAAATAGTGCGGCCCATAGGCCCAATACAGTAACAGATCAGTAATAATGCATGTATGCCCAAACCCAGCCTAAATCCAGCCGCTACACTCCACCCGTACCAGCCATACACACCATGTGGGGAATAACTCAATCCACCCAGCCTATTACACTCCACAGTTATAGCATAGTTGTTTAGATAATGTGGCCAAGCCACTAACAGTAAATCCGAGACAAAACCCCTTTCAGTAATACGAGGCAAAGCCCCTTTTCAGTTGATGTGGTAATGCCACTTGCACTTCCTACATCAATAAATCCAGCCCCATGCAATAGATAATCATGTCATGGTGAACAGAAAAAGTAAAGCATGCATTTCAGTCAAATTTAACCCTAGGGGTATAATGATCATTTTGCACCTAGGGGTAATACAGTAATTTCCCACCCTTTAGGGGTGTTTCAGTAATTATACCAGTTTTTAAGGTTTTATGTATATTTCAGTTATTAATAGTCCAATTTTCATCCTAACAGTATATCTAGCCCATTTATCAATCCTTAGAGCTATCGGGCCCTAAAACCCCTAATGGACCCTATAGTGTCATTTAGCTATTTTGGCCTACGAATTGCCGGAATACAATTACCGCTCATTTTCACCCATATGGGCCCGTAAGCCCATTGGGCCCAAATCTATCCCATCGAGGCCCAAATTTATCGGGGTGCACGAAATCGTGCACTCACCAACTTTACCGATTTCGATTACAGATATTATTGCTTCTAATCGACCCACGAGCGCTCGTACGCTCGCAAGCCCACGAAATGCCAGAATTTTGGCATTTCGTCTTTTCAGCTTTTACTGATTTAGTCTACTAGAGGGTGTTCGTTTACACACCTGATTTGGGACAGATGTTAACGGGATCTCCCACGTGTATCCTACAATCGGTCACTTAACAAATTAGGCTTACGAATTAACGATAACTAATGCAATCTAGCTTACCATATTCGGCCAACCTCCTTTAAGGCCTTAGAACACTTATCTCTGCCGAAAACAGTGACTTGATCTAGATCTAGTCGCTCCAATTGTCCAAGCTCTCGATTGGTAGCCTTTAGTCCTCACTAGCACAAAACAAATCAAACAACACCACTAAACCCTTTTAGTCCTAGTCGACAGCCACCCTATGCATATAGGGGTTTTCGGCTTTTTTTAAATCCTGAAATATCGAATGGTAAGAAGAGATCTGAGTACTTACCAAAGATCTACTAAACCAGAATGCTTCCAACCCTTTTTCTATCCCAGATCTGATGCAGATCTAATCTCAAGACATAAGCAGAGAACGAATCCAACTATTTCAGCTTTTGGATCTACCCTAGAGTGTCAATTTCGGCCTTAGAGAAAATGGATTGAAAGAGTTCACAAGGTGACAGAATTTTCGGCAGAGAAAGGGATAGGAGATTTGTGATTCAGTTTCTTGAAAGATTTGAAAGAAGAGAAGAGAGGATGTCAATCAAAGAGGTAATCGACCATGAGATGAGGGGATTTAAGGCTCAGCTCTTTGAAAGAAATCGCAAAAGGGGAAGGAGTTTTGGTTAAGATGAATTCGACACACTATCTTTAGGTTTAGGCTATTATGAAATCGACTATGAGGCTTGGAAAGGAAATAGAAAAGGTCATAGTAGATTCGACTTTAGGTGAGAATAGAAAAGAATGAAGATTGAAGAAGAGAAGAGAAAAGAAGATTTTGTTATGGCAATCGGCACAAGAAGAAACAGAAGCTGTGTTTTTGACTTTTTGGAACCAAAGGAGAAAACAAAAAGAGAAGGCAATGAATTACATGTTTAATTTGCCTATTAGGGCTTGTTTGAAAAAGTTGATAAATATGAGTTCTAGATAGGAAAGGATTAAATTGAAGAGCATTATTGAAGTAGAGGTCCTTAAATGGTAAGTAGACCATTAGGTTTTCATGGACAAAAATGGACATATATAGATAAAAATAACTAAAGTTTTAATTAAGGGCATTTTAGTCATTTGGTAATTAAAAGGAATTAAAAGGGAAAGGGATGGCAAAATGTTGTCCATCTTTTTCAAGTTGGCCAAAACTCCAAGGGACACCATACCTAGGGTTTCTTCAACTTCTCAAGCTCATAGTAAGTGTATCCAAGCCCCGTTTTTAATGTTCTTTACGTTTTTAGAGTCCCGGTAACTTGATTTAGCTTATTCTAGCAATACTTTAACCTAGGGTTCATATTTGGAAAAATACCCATACGTGAAATGTGTCTATTTTGATGTTTTATGGTAGAATATGAAGCTTGAAATTAAGTTAAACGACTTGAGCTAAGCGATTTTAAGTGAAAACGAGTAAAACGACATACTCAGTAAAAATACCTAATGTTCATAAGTACATGTTAGAGTGAGAATTTGATGTTATCGTAGGTAAATAAATAATCAACATGTCCTAAAACATAAGAATTAGGGATAAAGTTTAATTTCTGAGCTTTCAGGCAAAAGTTTAAATATGCAAAAGTTTAGGGGCAAAATCATAATTTTGCCAAAGTTAGGACTATTTTGATAAATGTGAGTATTAAATAAGCTAATTTTGCTATTATAGATCAAGAAGAATGAAATTCGAGGTTAGACCGAGGAAAGAAAAGGTTGAGGACTAAATCAAAATATTTGATCATATTTTGTATCGAGGTAAGTTTGCAGTAAATAAATGCAATGTTTCATTATCTATAATAATGATGTTATTTTTCAGCATCTATATGTTTATTTTGTAAATTTACTCCTTGATGATTTAAGCAAGAATTGACGGAGAAATGATATTTAAAAGTCCTGGTTGAACCTTAGGAATGTGTAGGATACAAATGTCATGACATTAAGGTTTAAGGATACCAAGTAAGACCATGCCTAGGGATGGCATTGGTAAGTTTTATAAGGCAAGGGAATCATGTAAGACCATGTCATGACATGGCATTGATAAGTTACTATAAGGTAAAGATCCCATGTAAGACCATGCCGAGGCTTGGCAATAGTGAGTTCATAAGGCAAGGATACCACATAAAACCATGTCAAGAGATGGCAATGGTAAGTTAAAAAGGAAAGGTACTTGTGTATCCTTAGTATTCCAAGTGGTTCAATGGGAAATTTAAAGAGTATACTTAAGGAAAGGTAAGATAAGTCCATATTCGAAAGGTTCAGGTAAGAGAATTTAAGACTTATGTATATTGAGCTTGAAGGTTAAAGTTATCTTGAAAATTCATTTAGAATGTTGTTATTTATTTACGTGCAAACTTACTAAGCTTATGCTTACTCCCTTTCTTTTCTCTTTTTTTTATAGTATCGCCAAGCCAACTCGGGGATTGTATGGACGTTGGAGATCGTTCCACACAATCAAAGGGCTATCTCGGTATTTTGTGATTTGAACGTTTTAAGTTATGGCATGTATAGGGACTTGGCTCTTTTGTGTGTATGTCCTTATGATATGATTAAAGAATGACATGTGAATACTTGATAATGATTAGCTATTGAAATGGCTAATTAAGAACATGTGTTGATGTTATGTATGCCTAAATGAGATTTAATGCAAAGAAATTATGAAAGCATAAAAGTTGGTTATGAAACAGTTTTGGGACAGCAGAAGTGACGTAAATTTGAAAAATCACTAAAAATTTTATAAATAGAATTAAATGGTAATGAGATATAGAATTAAAGCTTATTGAGTCTGTTTTCATAGGAAAGAAACAGAGCTTTCATTGGAAAGAAACAGAGCAAGCAAAGGAAGTCTGTATTCTGAGATTTTTAAATTTTTGTGAGACTGGTTCAGGGTGACTTCGTGATTCCCTGTTATGAATTTATAATTTCACTAAAAATTGTGGAAAAATAATTATGATTCATAATTTATATGTCTAGATTCCTTAGTGAGTCTATTTTCATTAGTAACAAACAAAAATGTTATCTGAATTCTGTATAATGAGATAATTGGTTTTTAGTGAAGAGAGGTCTAGTCCTCTGGACTGTGAAACAGTGGAGAATTTAATGAATAAACTATACTAATTGGCTGAACCAAAAATTTTGTAAAAATTATGGTAAATAGATATATGAGTCTAGTTTCATGGAAAATTTATAGATTTGAATTTTGAGTTTTTTAACTCGAGTTATAATTAACTTAGTGACTGTTACGCAAGAGGACAGTTTTATTGTGAAAAGTGAAATAACTTGTTTTGATTTGTGTAAGTAATCGAAAAATTTTTAATGTTCTTGGTTTGGTCCCGAACCATTTCAATTGAATGTTTTAGGGCCTCGAGGGCCCTTTTTAGGGATATATTAGATGAATGTGAGCGAATTAATATTAAAAATAAATTTTTATGCCCCAAACTAGTAAGATAAGTCTGGTAGCGCCTCGTGCTCATATTCGGCGATGGTCTCTGGTAAAGGGTGTTACATTTATTTGTATAAGAGCAAGAGTTTAGTCAGTTCTCAGAATATTTAGTATGAGTAAGAGTCTAGCTATACATGCCATATTTATATTTTGATAGTGTGACAACTCCTAATGATTTTAAAATGTTTTTCTTTTATAGTTATGGATCCTGAATGAGCTAGTGTAGATGATGTAGAAAGTAATGCGCCTGCTCCCGCAAAAGCGATGGTGCCACCAGATAGTAGTGAAAGGCCCGTTACAGTTAGTAAGGTAGGAGGGGCTCGAGAAGCCTTTTTCTAAGCTATGAATGAATGGTTTGCCGAGTTCGTTCATACGAATCCAGCCGTTAGACCTCCACCCCCTTATGATCCTTAGACTACCCATGTAGCATCCCCAGTCATAGATACAGTCAGAAGAGAGAAGCCATCAGTTGATAAAATTAGAAAACAAGGGGCCGAAGAGTTTCAGGCTACTAAAGATGACGATGTAGAGAAAGCTGAATTTTGGCTCGAGAATACTATCAGGGTCTTTGACGAGTTATCCTGCACACCTGAAGAGTGCATGAAGTGTGTTGTATCACTTTTATGAGATTCAGCCTACCATTGGTGGAAGACACTTGTGTCAGTAGCATCGAAAGAAAGGGTTACCTGGGATTTCTTTTAGGAGGAGTTCCGTAAGAAATACATTAGTCAGAGGTTCATATACCAGAAAAGAAAAGAATTCCTTGAACTAAAGCAGGGTAAGATGACAGTGACTGAATATGAACGTGAATTTGTCAGACTCAGTAATTATGCTCGAGAGTGTGTGTCAACTGAAGCTATTATGTGCAAGAGATTTGAAGATGGGCTCAATGATGATATTTGACTGTCAGTCGACATTCTAAAAATAAAAGAGTTTGTTGTTTTAGTTGAAAGGGCTTGTAAGGCAGAGGAGTTGTTGAAAGGAAAGGGTAAAGCTGAAATTGAGATGCAAGACATGAAGAAAAGACAGATGAGTAAGTCGTTTCAGTCTACATCTAAGAGGCCTAGAGAGTTCTCTACAAGATCTAATTTTTCACCAGGGTATTGTAGCCAAAACAAAGGTAAAAGATTTATGGGTCAGAAAGCTCAGACCACTTCAATTGTGAGTGTTGGCAGTATTCAGCCTGATAGACCCGAGTGTCCTCAATATGGTCGACGTCATCCAGGTCAATGTCGAGCAACTGAGACTAGTTGTTTCCAATGTGGTGCACCAGATCATTTCATTCGGAAGTTTCCTGAGATGGTTAAAAGAAAAGTAATACCGAGTGTAAGATTAGGCAATGCCCCCGTTAGAGGCAGACCTCAGAGAAATTCAGGAAAAGGGGCAGGCAGAGGTGTATCTAGAGATTCATCAGTGAGACTAGATGTTAGAGCACCTGCAAGGACCTATGCTATCTGTGCTCGTGAAGAGGGATCCTCCCTCGACGTAATTACAGGTACATTTTCTCTTCATGATGTTAATGTCATTGCATTGATTGATCCGGGTTTGACCCATTCCTCTGTTTGCATGAAATTGATGCCTAGTATGAACATGCCCATAGAGTCTACGAGATTTTTGATTAAAGTATCGAATCCATTAGGTTAATATGTATTAGTATACAAAGTATGTAAAAATTGCCCTTTGATGATTAGAGGTTACTGTTTTCTGGCCGATCTCATACTATTGCCATTTAATGTGTTTGATGTGATTCTTGGTATGGATTGGTTAAGTGCGCATGACGTGATAGTGAATTGTGGAAAGAAATTCATTGAGTCGAAATATGAAAATGGTGAAATTCTTCGGGTTAATTCAGATGTAACATCCTGATTTTGGGACTAGTCAGAATAGTGGTTTCGAGGCCACAAATTTGACAAGGAAAACATTATTTTTATTATATTTTTATGATCTACGATTTCACAGAAAGATTTTGTGAAAATTTCGTTCGAAAATTTTGACGTTTGGGCACTCAATTTAGTCAAAAGGACTAAATTGTAAAAAGTGCAAAAGTTGAGTTCCATATGTTAGAAGTGTCCAATTGTTATGAAGTTTTAAATTGAAGGTCCTTAAATAGCAATTAGACCATTGGTTAAATTGTTGGACAAAAATGGGCATGAATAAGACAAATTTGAAAGAAAAGTCTTTAAGGGCATTTTGGTCATTTAGTAATTTAAAAGAATTAAAAAGGGAAAATGAAGAAAAAATTTGCTCATCTTCTTCCTCAAGGCTGAATATAGCATGGAGAAACCATGGCTAGGGTTTTTCAAGCTTCCAAGCTCGATTGTAAGTCTGTTCTAGCCCCGTTTTTAATGATTTTTATGTTTTTGAAATCCCGGTACATGATTTCTCTATTTCTACCATTTATTTGAGCTAGGGTTTGATTTCAAAAATTGACCCTTATTAAATAATTGTGCATTTTGATGAATTATGGTAGATTATGCATGTTTATGGTCAGAGAACCAGTTTTTGCCGAGTGATTTTCGACGAAAAAGTCCAAAAGAACTAAAAAGTTGGTCATAACTGTGAGTTTTAATTAGAATTGTAGGCTGCCATATTTATGAAATGGTTCAGTTAGGCCTAAAATGTAGAGAAATTAAATAAAAATTTATTTCTGAGCTTTGGGGAAAAAGTGTAAATATGCAAAAGTTTAGGGGCAAAAATGTAAATTTTGTAAAAATATGTTTTAGGTCAAAAATGATTAATACATTGATTAAATAATTGAAATATGATGTTTTAGATCCCGGAAAACGAGATTTGGACCTAGAACGGGAGAAAACTCGAAAATTGGGAAAGTTGATCAAAATGACCGTATTGGTATCGAGGTAAGTTCATGTGTTTAATAAGCATTTAATTAAGCATGTTTGAATGCTAAATTTATATATTAGTTATAAATTTTTTAGTATTGATTTTTGAATATAATGATAATAATTGAGAAATGTTCGATAATGATTCGACATTAAAAGTAAGAATTCGAATAAGTTTACATATAATACCATAGTGGTAATGTGGCTTTGTATAAGATCAAGAAAGTATCGAATAGCATAATTTGAGGAAAGTAAGATAAATTGAGGATATGATGAGATTAAGAATGTAAGTATGTAAGTTGAGTAGTATTTTATTATTATGAAATTGTTGCTATTATTATTATTGAGTTATGTGACTGACCTTGAGAATTTTGAGCAAGTATGTTTTAGTTATGAATTGCCAAGACATTAATATTTCAATGTAACAGCTCGGTTTGGACCCTAGTCGAAAAAGTGGTTTCGGGACCACATATCCAAGTCCAAAAAATATTTTGATATTATTTTCTATATCTGTGGTAGATGAATTAGCAGCTGTTAAATTTCTGTGATTTAATTTATCTGTCTTTATGCTTAATTTGCAAAAAAGGATTAAATCGCATAATAAGTAAAATTAGCATGCCATATGTTTAATGTGTTTAATTGAAATGGCTTTTGATTTGTTGGCCTTATGTGGCAATTAAACCATTGAATATTTGGGTGGTCATAAATGACCTTATTACATATGATTTTGCATGGTTTTATATGAGGGACATTTTGGTAAATGAACTATTATTATGTATTAATAAAACAAAACACAAAAAAATTGTTCATTTATTTGTTCCTCCACCAAAAATCAAAGAAAAAGAAAGGGTTTCATGCTCTCACATATTTGGCTAACTAAATCCTTGATTAAGGTATGAGTTTTCATCCGTTTTTGATAATTTCTACGTTTTTG
Source organism: Gossypium stocksii (assembly GCA_020496765.1). NCBI lineage: Eukaryota > Viridiplantae > Streptophyta > Magnoliopsida > Malvales > Malvaceae > Gossypium > Gossypium stocksii. The sequence goes on from CM035621.1 coordinate 41,053,224, forward strand.
TGATCGTTGCTTTGAAATCTTTCATGCCTATGTCTCAATTTCTATTTTTGATGAAGATTATGAATATTGACATTGATGATTTTGAAGCTTTGTGATGAATTTGGTTGAATTATGATGGATATATGGTAGATTAATATGTTTTGTCTTGGAGTTTTTGATGAATTTGTGATATTGGGCTAAATTGTGAAAAATGAGATTTTGGAGGATTAGATTGTGAAATAAATGGAATGTGTGGTCTAGTATGAACATTAGGAAAATTTGGCTAAGCATGAGTGCATGCAAATTATGTGTATTTTGTGACTTTTGTGAAAGAGGGACTAAAATGTCAAGATGTGAAATGTGAGGGCCAAAATGTAAAATGCCCTAAATAAGTGTTCATGGATTGAGTTGACTGAAATGGATAATTGAATGGCTGAATTTGGATTTATTTAGATCAAGAACGAAGGAAATCAGACTTAGATCGAGGGAAATCCAAAATCGTTGAATAGTCGGCTTGAATTTGTCTAAATTCGTACGAGGTAAGTCAATATACAAATATGCATTGTTTCGATGTTAATTACGTATTCATGATATTTAAACTGTATTTGGATGGCCGTGAGAGCCTGACGTATTAATTTGGAATCAATTCTGATAAAGTAATAGTAAAATGATATCATGTAAGACCTCATCTGGGATGTAGGCATTGATTACAGAATTGCATGTAAGATCGTGTCTGAGACACTGGCATCGTATATGTTTCGTGTAAGACCCTGTCCGGGATAGTGGCATAATATCGATTGACATGTAAGACCACGTCGGGGATGTCGGCATTGTATGAGACATACATGTTCTGTAATATTTCTGAGTGATTTAAGGAGAAATTCAGAGAAATGAATGAATGCATACCTTATGTGTCTGACTCAGGTACGTCTGTTTTGTTCTAAATTTCTGAGTATGGAAGGTATGCTATTGTGAAATATGAGCATGTGTTTGAAAAGAGTATGTTTGGCTCATGAGTAATCTATGTGAGATGATTGTTATATTGCACTCATGAATTTCATATAGTTGTATTTGGCTTACTAAGCTCGTTGTAGCTTACTCTGTATATTCTCTCAACTATTTTACAGATATCGTAGCTACCGTGGGCTCAAGGATAGTCAAGGATTGTCACCACACTATCGAGCTCGAATTTGGTACCTTTTGAATGTACAAAGTTTAAGTATGGCATGTATAGGCTAGAAGGATTAGTTATAATTTTGAATTGTATGTATATATGACATGAGATATGGTTGACTTATGGTTAGATACTTGCTTGGTTTTGGTATTTTGAATTGGATGATTTAGTCATGCATATTACCTATGAAATGGTTATTCTTTGGCTTGAGATTTGTAAAGGAATGCTATGATTTTGGCTGAATGTTTAAAACCTTGAAATGGTTGATTTTTGTTTAAGTAAATTGAGTTTTTTTATATGCTTATGTGATTGACCCAAATGGGTGGAATTATGACTCAAATCAAGTCTGTTTGTACCACAGGGTCAGTGCACACAGGCGTGCCTAGTGGCCGTGTAAATAAGTCAGTAGCTAGTTAAATTTCACACGGCCATGACACACGGGCGTGTTTAGTGGCCGTGTGTAAAAGTCAGTATACTTGCTCTATTTTTGCATGGTTTAGACACATGAGTGTGTTTGATGCCCGTGTGAGGCACACGGCCTGGTCACACGAGCGTGTGACCTTCATAGATTGGAAAGTTTTCAAAATTTATGAATGTGTTCAGTTTAGTCCCGACCCTATCTTTATGCATGTTTGAGGTCTATTAGATCTCCAAAAAGGGACTTTATGTTTGAATCTTGTTATATCTATGAATATTTTGTTCTGATCTATTCTGAATGTCTGGTAATGCCCCTTACCTATTCCAACGACGATTCGGGAAAGGGGTGTTACATTCAAAGTCTATTTTTATAACATGGCAATTAAGGAGAAATTGACGGAAAAAGACCATAGTTGACCCATGGCAACATAAGATAAGGATACCAAGTAAGACCATGCCAAGGTATGGCATTGGTGAATTTTACAAGCCAAGGAAATCATGTAAGACCATGTCAAGACATGGCATTGATAAGTTACTATAAGGCAAAGATCCCATGTAAGACCATGCCAAGGCATGTCATTGGTGAGTATAAAAGGCAAGGATCACATGTAAGACCATGTATTAATATTGAGGTTATAAGTTGATGATATTAAAAGCATTTTAATGAGTATATTCAAGTATTAAGTAAGTGATAAGTTTTCAATTATATTTATGACACTTTGTGACATGATTAGAAATATGCCTATATATTATGAAAGAGTATTAATGTGTTAAGTGAGATGTTGCAGGTACATAAGCAAGCTATCAAGTAAGGTATTTTTTTATTATTCTGAGCCTTTGGTAAGGTTACCAGTGAGTAAGATGGGAAACTAAGAACTTAACATTATTTATGCAAATTATGAAAGCTTAATAATAACCTAAATTCATTACTAATACCTATTATTTTACATGTGAACTTACTAACTTTATAAGCTTACCTCTTTCCTTTCCTCTGTTCCAGAGTTTTATCAAACAAGCTCGGGTTAGAGGTCGTCGGAGATCACTTCACACTTTTGACTATCAAGTTACCAATTGGGTATTTTAACTGAAACATTTTCAGTTATGGCATGTATAGGGACTTGGCCATTTTGTGTGTATGTCATTATGATATGGCTAAATAAGAACATGTTTGCTGTTATGTATGCCTAAATGAGGTTTAATGCAGAGAAATTATGAAACAGTAAAAGTTGGTTATGAAACAGTTTTGGGACAACAGCAGTGACGTGATTTTAAAAAATCACTAAAAACTGTAGAAATGGAATTGAATGGTGAATGAGACATATAATTAAAGATTATTGAGTCTATTTTCATAGAAAAGAAACAAATTAAGCAAAGGAAGTCTGTATTTTGACATATTGAAACTCTTACGAGACTGGTCTAGAGTGACTTTGTGATCCCCTATTCCAATTTTAGAATTTCACAAAAAATTGTACAAAACGAATTATGATGTATAATTTATATGTCTAGATTCCTTAGTGAGTCTATTTTCATTACAAACAAATAGAAACATTATCTGAATTCTGTAAAATGAGATAATTGATTTTTAGTGAAGAGAGGTCAAGTCTATTAGACTGCAAAATAGGGGAACATTTAATGAATAAACTGTACTAATTTGCCAAACAAAAAATTATGGAAAAATTATTGTAGGAAGATATATGAGTCAAGTTTCATGGAAAATTTATAGATTTAAATTTTGAGTTTCATAACTCAAATTGTAATTAATTTAGTGACTATTACATAGATGGACAGTTTTATTATGAATAGTGAAATAAATTGTTTTGATTTGTATAAGTAATCGAAAAAATTTTAATGTTCCCAGTTTGGTCCCGAACCGTTTCAATTGCATGTTTTAGGGCCTCGAGGGCCCTTTTTAGGGATATATTGGATGAATGTAATGAATTAATTTTAAAAGTAAATTTTTATGCCTTGAATTAGTAAGATAAGTCTGGTAATGCCTTATGCTCGACTCCAACAACGTTCTTGGGTAAGTGGTGTTACATTTATTGGCATTAGAGCAAGAGTTTAGTTGGTTCTCAAACTATCTAGCATGAGTAAGAGTCTAGCTATACACGCCATATTGAATTGTGATAGTGTGACGACTCCCGACCCAAATGTAAAATGTTTTGTCAGACAAATATGCACTCCAACCGAGCTAAGTTTGATAGTACAGACAATATGCTTATGATGAGTTGTGGCTCATAAAAGGTAAGAATAATAGTTGATGATGTTTATGTTAAAATAAATAAATTGTGAATAAGAACTGTTTGGGAAATACTAAAGATGAGATAAAATGAAAGGAAAGTTTATATTGAGATAAGTGTTCATGTTAAATTGGCATGTGTATGATGCTAAATGTATAACTAGAGAAGTTAAGTGAATGTATGAGTAATGTTATTTGAGATTCATGAATGCATGTATAAGTGCACTAGTTTGCATAAGATGATCAGGAAGTCTTTGTATTATGAACGTGTATGCTAAGTTGCTTGAAGAAAATTGCATAATTGTGATAATATTATATATTGATGAGTGTTAAGTTATAGGCATGAGTATATACGAGGTAAATCAAAGGTGTTACAACCTCACCCCCCTTTTCAACAAGGTATTTCAGAGAGAGATTACATGAAATTCAGACTGAATAGGCTTACAAGTGAAAAACTAAAGAGTTCAGTGGCAGATTAATTGACAACATAATCAGAGTCGAGAATGATTTAGCAAATGAATACAGTTACAGAAAAGATGCCAGGTTAATATGAAGATCATCAGGATTCTGAAACGTTACAGTTAAAGAAAAGTTAGGTTCAGCTAATGCACTTATTCAGGTATGATGTGTAAGGTATAAGATTGCTGGATTTTCTTCCGAATAAATTTTGATTTTGAATGAGATAATGTGGATTCAGTAATGACAGAATTAGACAGAGGAATAATGATTGAGATGCATTAATAGCTGAATGTAGAGTTTTTGGTTGAGAAAATTTCAGAAATTTCTTTCGACTATTATATGTGTACATTTATTTTCAAAGGTATATATATTTATATCTGCAAGATTTCAGATGAAATTCTACTGTATGAGGATGTCAATTAAATATATAGACAGATGAAGGTATTGTGGTTTGCTTGAGTTGTGATTGATATTGCTCTATCTATTCTGGTTTTCTGCTCCAATGTGCAGATGGAAAGTTGACGGTAAGGTCCTTATGATGTTAGCGTCCCGTACTACTAGCTACTGTTTGGTAAATATAAAGGAAAATTATATGGTTTCTGTTATAGTTGATTTTAGTGCTTATGAGTATTATCTTTCCTTTTTGGAAATTTTCTGAGATGCTATCGAGACCTTAACTGTTTTACATGAGAAGTGATTTTCAGAAATTCTGTATAGCTCCATGTTCTAAGATTTTGTTATCCCGGGTTTCTTAATAAATTACTGTTCAAAGTATTAGCCATAAGATAATAGCAAGAAATGTTCTATTAATGAATATGAGTTCAGACCTGATAATGAAAGTATAGAGTGGGACGTCATTTACTAAAGTAATTGAGAAGTCAGTCTTATTATGGCATCGCGATTTTTAAGCTGAATGAATTTGAAGAGAAAGTGACTTTGTCAAAATGTGAGTGATAAGAAGTTTGGCTTAGATCGAGGTGAGGATTTTTCTTTTTAAATGGTCTTGATACATGTATCAGCAAGTTAAAGACTGAATGTTATGCTTTTTCGAGTTATGCAGTGATAATGATCTGTGATTAGCTTTTTGGAGAGATCATGATAGAATGTATGTCTGAGATATAATGATAGCATAAAGAAGAGCAGTTCTTGAAAAGTTATTGTTTATTAGTCAAAATCGACTTAGTTGAGCAGTCTGATTAAGTTATATGTATGTTAGAATTATTCACAATTCCAAAATTAAATGTTAATTGTTTATGTATAAATGGATAAACGACTTGAGTGAAGAGTACCTATTCTAGAAGTTATGATACAGAGTTATATATTTATACACATCAAAAGGGTTGCATTCGAGGTATGATTTTGCCAATCCAAGTTGTCCGATTGCTAGAGTTCTCATTATATGAAGTTTAATTTGGCTTAAATCCATGCAAGTAAAGTTATAAACAGCTGAACAAATTGACGACCGAAGTATTTGTTATGATTCAGTCTGAATCGAGTAAAGAGATTATGCAACAGTTATGAAGCTTGACACAGTGATAATTATTTGTCTACTCAAGGAGTACAAAGATGGAGGATACTTAGAAATAGTTACACTAGTAAGCGTAAGATATGCTATGTACCAGATTTTGAACCTAATGTCTGAACTTTCAAAGAGTTAAAGTTGATTTTTTAGTATCTTAGAAGCTATTACAGTCAGTATTGATATCTGTGTGGAAATGCAATGGTAATTCGAAGAATTGTACTACAGAATTAGTATTATCATCAAAAGGGTAAAGGTTATGTGAGCTATGGTTGATTACTCGAGGAAGGTTATGTGAGCTATGGTTTATTACTCGAGGAAGTTTATGTATATTTTTGTTTTCAGCATGACCATGTTTTTCTATTGATGGGTTATCTGAGTTATTTATCCTGAGGTTGCCAGTTTATACAGAGCCCAAATTTTCATTGGTTATGGTTGAAATTCGAGATTTGTATTATAACTTTAGAAGAAAGTTACAGTAAGCCTTGAGTACGAGATCTCTAAATGTTATTGTGTGCCACTCTAATACTAATAGTTAAATAGAGGAAGCGATTCAGATTCTTAGAAAGGTAAGTTTTGTTTTGTGTTTTAAATAGTAAGAGCAATTTAGAAAGAGAAACCCACAGGGTTAATTTGAGTTAAAATATTAGAGAAAGGTGAAAATTGATTTTTGAGATCAGAGACAGATTATCAAAAATTGTGTATAGAATCGAAAGGCAAGAATATTGAAACTCAGATGGGTGTCAGGTGTTTCTAAATGTATTTTATTAACAGAAAATTTTTTATTTTGGTAAGTAGAGAAAAGTGAGTTACGGATCATCTAAGAGTATGAGATTATAGAAAGAATAAGGTCAGTTACTTATTAGTAGGTATTTCAGTCAGAATCCGAGAAGATCAGTAATGTGATTCTGATGTCTGCGATAAGAGAGTATAATTTAGAATCTTAGCTTGAGCAGTAAGATGCTAAGGATACCGAGACTATAAGAGAAATTGAAAGTGCCTTGTGAAATTAGTCCTTAATCTGTCATCTCGTAAGATTTTCGGGGAAGAAAATCCTTAAGGGGGGAGAAACGTAACATCACGATTTTGGGCCTAGTCAGAACAGTGATTTCGAGGGCACAAATCTGACAAGGAAAACATTATTTTTTTTATATTTTTATGATCTACAATTTCACAAAAAGATTTCGTGAAGATTTCGTTTGAAAAATTTGACGTTTGGGCACTCAATTTAGTCAAAAGGACTAAATTGTAAATAGTGCAAAAGTTGAGTTCCATATGTTAGAAGTGTCCAATTGTTATGAAGTTTTAAATTGAAGGTCCTTAAATAGTAATTAGACCATTGGTTAAATTTTTGGACAAAAATGGGCATGAAGAAGACAAATTTGAAAGAAAAGTCTTTAAGGGCATTTTGGTCATTTAGTAATTTAAAAGAATTAAAAAGGCAAAATGAAGCAAAAATTTGCTCATCTTCTTCCTCAAGTAAGCCCTTGGTAAAGTGGAAATGTTGCACTACTTAGGTGCCTAAAAAAAGTGGCATGTGGACACGTATGCAAGGGCCAGTGTTCAAACCACAAGGTAAGCATTGTGTGTGTTTTTAATTTTGTGCATGTGCCAGTCATGTGGTGGATGTTAAGTGAAACTCTGATAGAAGAATTTGAATTGTGCCTGAGATTGAATTAGGTGAGATACGAGGGAGAGATTTTAGGAATTTTGAAATGAGGCATGTGTTGGCCGATTGAGGGACTCTTAGGGAAGCATTGCCGTTTGAAAATTTGGCTTTAGTGTGCATTCAGCTAGGGTAGTAAGTATCAAGTTTGGCACTTGTTCTTTGTGTACCGAATGCTTGGTGTAAGACCATTCGGGATTTGTTTTGGCCTTTCTTCTGTCTTGCTGAATTAGGTTAGTGCCACTTAGGGTTTCTGCTCTTGATCTATTCTTCTTTGGTTTCCAAAAGCAGAAAACGCAGCCTTAGTTCCTCCTTGTGCCGATTGATCATAATCGAATCTCCCCTCTTTTCTTTCATTCTATTCTTCTCTCCTCTCTTTCTTCTTCTCATCCTCTTCCTCTTTAATCTCTATAAGGCCAAATCTACTTCTTCCCTTCTCCTTTTTTTCAAGCCTAATCGATTACACTAAAAGTCGAAATCCCGAAAAGGCTGCTTTGGTTCCGATTTCTTCTTAGCCGAACCCCTCCTCTCTTCTTTATCCCTTTTAGCCAAATTTCACACTTTCAAAACCCCTAACCTCTGTCGATATCACCTCTTCAATCCATAACTTCAAATTACCTTCTTCTTCATCCTACCAAAAGCTAAAACTACCATATCCATAGGGATTTGGGAGTCGAACTCTTAGACCTCTAAGAATCATTCTCTGTTCGTGTTTAGAGGCTAGATCTGTGTCAGATCTGAGTTAAGTACGGGATTGAATCATTCTGTTTTAGTGATTCTATGGTAAGTTATCAGAATCTTTGTTTCATACTTTATTTTGGGATGTAGGAAAAGTCAAAACCCTTATGTGCATAGGGCGGCTGGCGATTTGGGGCTTAAGGATCTATGGGTTTTAACAGTAGATTAATTGTGTGCTAGCATGATCTAAAGGCTACCGATTGAGGGTTTGGACAAGTGGAACGACTAGATCTAGATCTAGTCCCTATTTTCAACAAGGTAAGTGTTCTAAGGCATTAAGGAAGGTTAGCCGACCTTGGTAAGCAAGTTTACAATTAGTGTCATTGAAATCTTGGATCTGATTTGGTGGTAACCCATTGTAAGATACCGTGGGAGATCTCGTTAGCGTTCATCGCAAATCAGGTGTGTAAACGAACACCCTTGTAGTCTAAATCGGCAACAGGTGAAAAGCTGAAATGTCGAAATTCCTGCATTTTGTGGGCTTGTGAGCGTGCGAGCACTCGTAAGTCGGTTGGAAATAGTGAGATCTGTAATCGCAAATAGTACGATGGATGAGTCTGCAATTTCATGCACCTCGGTAATTTGGGCCTCGATGGGCTAAAATTGGGCCCAATGGGCTTATGTGCCCATATGGGTAAAAGTAAGCGGTAAGTGTGTTCTGGTATACTGTAGGTTAAATCTATTAAACTAGACTTAGAATTTGGGCTAAACGGGCTTAAAATAGCTAGATGACACTGTAGGGCCCAATAAGGTTTTAAGGCCCAATAACTAAAAACTGCTAAAATGGGCTAAATTAACTACTAAGATGTAAGTTGGACTATTAGGGATTGAAATATGCATAAAACCCTAAAAAATGGTATAATTACTGAAATACCCCTTAAGGGTGAGAAATTACTATTTTACCCCTAGGTGCAAAATGACCATTATTCATCTAGGGCTAAATTGGACTGAAATGCACGTTTTACTGTTTCTGTTCACTATATGCCATGACATGATTATCTGTTGCATGGGACTGGGTTTATTGATGGAGGAAGTGCAAGTGGCATTGCCACGATTACTAAAAGAGGCTTTGCCTCGTACTGATTACTGAAAGGGGCTATGCCTCGTACTGTTTACTGAAAGGGGCTTTGCCTCATTATACTGTTAGTGGCTTGGCCACATTATTTGAGTAGCTATGCTGCAACTGTGGAGTGTAGCGGCTGGGTGGGTTGAGTTGTTTCCCCACATGGAGTGTATATGGCTGGTACGGGTGGAGTGTAGCGGTTGGACATAGGATGGGCTATGAGCTTTGCATTCATGCATAATATCTGTTCTGTTATTGAAATGGGCCTATGGGCCGTACTGTTATCTGAAAAGGGCTAAGGCCCAGTTATCTGAATTCTGAATAGGGCTTCGGCCTAGTTATTACTGAGATTGGATAGGGCTTAGGCCCAGTGGGCTTGAGCTGAGTTGGGCTCCGGATGGGCTTTCTTTACACACTGAGTTTCCCAAATTCACACCTTTTTCTTCCATCCATGCAGGTGAGCCCTAGACTGGTGGACTTGGAGCTGGGAGGGATTTAGAGTGGCTACGTGGGCTGCATAGCTGGTTTTTAAATTAAGTTATCTATTTCCTTATTTATTTTTAATTATTTTTATTATAGTTTTGCGTTTGTAATAAGGCCGCTTAAATTATTTTAATTTGGGGTTTTTGATTATTTTCTTATATTATACTTTAAATATTTTGAATAAAGTTGCGCGAGTTTTCTTAAAACTAATCAACATTTTCAAATTAATTCACATGTATCAAACGAGTAACGAAAGTTAAACCAAGATCTTATCATAAGAATACCCTTAGAATTTGGTAGTGGATAGGACGTTCACAATTAAACCGAGATTTTCTCTCAAAACTTTAATAATGGTTTTTGCAAAACTCACCCTAATCGAAGTAACTAGGAAACATGTTTAGTCTGCCATTGATGTGACACACCAGACTTGGTCATAACGTCTGGGCCGGTTTAGGGTGTTACATTTAGTGGTATCAGAGCCCAGTTACAACAACTTGGCTGTGGATCGGGTCTAAAAAGTTTTCAAAAAATTTTTAAATTAAGGCCCAATAAGGGTATTTTTGAAATCAATTTTGGAAATTGTTAAGCAGACCCTTTGCAAACTCATTTTTGCTTGAAATAAACTTACTAAAGGTTTGACTTCAAATGGTTTTGTTAAATTGGGCTTTCTAAGATTTGGTATCTGAAGAAGTGGCACACTGAATCCCCGACACCAAGTCTGTAAGTATTTCTATTTCTTATACTGTACTGTACTGTACTGAGACATTACTGTAGATAGAAATAAGATCCTATTATGATACTATACATTGGGTAGTATTGAAACCTGTAAGACTGAGCCTGTAGAAAAACTAAACCCTAGAAGACTGAGCCTGTAGCTAGGCTATGATTTCGCGAAAACAAACTCTGAAACTCTATCTATACATAAGACATTTTGTAATAAACAACTGAAATATTAAACTGATGTCATAAAATTTGTAATCAGATAAGATGATATGAGTACGAGGGCTACTCGTGGATGAGGCCGTGGACGTGGCCGAGGTAGTGTGCAAGCTGGATCTTCATCTTCCGGACATATGCCAGCTGAGGAGGTACGGGCTCCGCCAGTGACTGAGACTGGATGATATGATCGGGCTGCAGGGGACGACACTCTTTCCCAGGCCATGCTAAGTGTTTTAGAGAGGGTCGCTAGGGCAAGTACTGGAACTGTGAATAGGGGATCAATTTCTGAGTGACTCCGGGCTAATGGAGCGGAGGTCTTCAGGGGCATATCTGTAGTAGCCCCAAGTGTAGCTGAGTATTGGCTTGAAGCTACAGAACAGATTATGGACGACTTGGATTGCTCAGTAGAGCAAAAGCTAAAGGGAGCGGTGTCTCTACTGCGAGACGAGGCGTATCAGTGGTGGATCACTGTGAAGAAGGGTACCCTAGCTGAGCGGATAACCTGGGAACTATTTAAGACGACTTTCAAGGGAAAGTACATCAAAGCAAGCTATGTGGATGCTCGTAGGAAGGAATTTCTGAGTCTGACTCATGGCAATAAATCTGTAGCGGAATATGAGGCTTCTAAGGTTGAGCCGGTATGTGATCGATATAGTTGCTACTGAGTACGAGCGTAGCATTCGTTTTGAGGATGGCCTCAGGGATGAACTAAGAGTGCTGATAGCTCCGTAGAGAGAGCGCGACTTTGCTGTATTGGTGGAGAAGGCTAAGATAGCTAAAGAGGTGAAGCGTACTGAACGACAGAACCGTGATAAGGATTGAAACTGATTTAGGAGGGATGCTGGACCTCTGGTGCTACAAACTGAAATGCCAAGAGAGCGAGAGTGGAGGAATCGGTTTGAGCAGTTCCGGTGAATATGGTTAGACCACAGGCTTGTGGGGATTGTGGTAGAGTGCATTTTGGAGAATGCTAGAAATGGGCTGGGGCATGTCTCCAATGTGGGTCCAAGGAGCATAGGATCAAGAATTGTCCTTGAAGGCCAACTCAGACTCAAGTTGTTGGACAGGGGGTTGTTCAACCAGTGTGAGGTGGACCGTTACCGCCGAGAGGCCGTGGTCAAGGTAGAGGGGGCAACAGAAATGGGTGTGGACGTGGAGCACCTGGCAGGGGTGCTGGAAATGTTGAGGTTCGCCAGTCAGCATTGGTATATGCTGCTCGACGCCGAGAGGAGGGTGATGCACCTGACGTCATAGGGAGTACATTTTTTATCTCTAGCATGCCCTACACTATTTTGATTGATGTGGGTTCAACCCATTCGTATGTTGCATGTGACATTTCTGGGTCATTGGGTGTGCACTCTGAGGAAACTGTGAGTGGTGTAACTGTGATAAGTCCACTGGGTCACTCAGTTAGGGTAGACAAACTCTTTAGGGAGGTGCCTTTAGAGACTCAAGGTAGGATTTTCTCTGGAGACTTGATAGAGCTACCATTTGGAGAGTTCGATCTGATTTTGGGAATGGACTGGTTGACTAAGCATAAGGTGACTCTAGATTGTGCAGCTAAGAGGATGGTGTTAAGAACTACTGAGGATAAAGAGGTAATGGTTATTGGGGAGCGAAGGGACTACTTGTCCAATGTTGTTTCAGCCTTAAGGGCTGAAAAATTGATTCACAAAGGTTGCAAGGCGTACTTGGCTTTTGTAAGTCAGACGGAGACTGAAAACTTGATTGTGGAGACAGTTAGAACTGTTGAGGAGTTCCAAGATGTTTTTCCTGAGGAGCTTCTTGGATTACCTCTGAATCGAGAAGTCAAGTTTGGAATCGACTTGCTGCCTGGAACGGCTCTAGTGTCCATCACACCCTATAGGATGGCACCAAAGGAGTTAGTGGAGCTGAAGGCGCAAATCCAAGAATTGTTGGATAGAGGAATCATTAGACCGAGTGTGTCTTCATGGGGGAGCACCAGTGCTGTTCGTGAAGAAGAAGGATGGGACGATGCGCATGTGCATCAATTATCGCCAGTTGAATAAACTGACGATAAAGAACAAGTACCCTCTGCCAAGAATCGATAATTTGTTTGACCAGCTTAGAGGAGCTTCGATATTTTCTAAGATTGACCTTCGGTCTGGATATCATCAGTTAAGGGTCAAGGAGGTGGATATTCATAAGACAGCATTCAGAACTCGGTATGGTCATTACGAGTTTCTAGTTATGCCATTTGGACTGACGAATGCACCTGCAGCTTTCATGGATCTGATGAATCGAGTATTCCAGCCGTACTTGGATCGATTCGTTGTCGTCTTTATTGACGATATTTTGGTAAATTCAGAAACTGAGGAAAAGCATGATGAGCATCTCTGTATTGTGCTGCAAGTGTTGAGGGAGAAACAACTCTATGCAAAATTCAGTAAGTGTGAATTTTGGCTGCGAGAAGTTACTTTTCTAGGTCATGTTGTCTCTGCTGAGGGGATTAGGGTAGATCCTCAGAAAATTGAGGCAGTTCTAGATTGGAAGTCGCCGAAGTTGGTATCAGAAATTCGAAGTTTTCTGGGTCTAACAGGGTATTACAGAAGATTTGTAGAAGGATTCTCTCTGATTGCTGCACTATTGATGAAATTGTTGAGAAAAGGAGTAGCATTTGTATGGACTGAGAAACATCAAGAAGCCTTTGATAAGTTGAAGAATGTATTAACTGAGGCACCAGTGTTGATTCAACCAGAGTCTGGGAAGGATTTCACGGTGTACAGTGATGCATCGCATGTGGGGTTAGGCTGTGTACTGATGCAAGAGGGTAAGGTGGTCGCTTATGCTTTGCAACAGCTAAAGCCTCACGAAGCAAATTACCCTACGCATGATCTAGGGTTGGCAGCGGTGATTTTCGCATTAAAAATCTAGAGACACTACGTGTATGGAGAAAAGTGTATTATATACACAAATCATAAGAGTCTCAAGTATTTGTTGACTCAGAAGGAATTGAATCTTAGGCAATGAAGATGGATAGAGTTGCTTAAGGATTATGACTATTCGATTGAGTATCACCCAGGCAAGGCAAATGTGGTGGCTGATGCACTGAGCCGTAGGGCTCTATCTGAGTTGAGAGTAATGTTTGCCCATTTGAGTCTGTACAATGATGGGAGCCTTTTAATGGAGTTGCAAGTGAGACCAACATGGACTGAGCAGATTAAAGAGAAGCAATTAGAGGATGATTCGTTGGTTCCTCGGTTTCAACAAGCTGAGAGTGATGAGAATTTAGATTTTGGACTGAATACTGATGGATTTCTGTGCTTTCGAGGAAGAATTTGTATTCCAAAGGTCTCTGACTTGAGGTAGTCGATTCTGAAAGAGGCTCATGGTGGACCTTGTACTATGCATCCTGGAGGGAATAAGTTGTACCGAGACTTGCAAGGGGTGTACTGGTGGCCTAGACTTAAGCGAGAGGTGACTGAGTTTGTGGGGAAATGTCTGACATGCCAGCAAGTAAAGGCTGAGCATCAACTGCCTTCTGGACTGTTGCAGCCAGTAAAGATTCCACTCTGGAAGTGGGAGAGAGTTACCATGGATTTTGTGAATGGGCTACCATTGACACCCTCCAAGAAATACTCTGTATGGGTAATTGTGGATAGGTTAACGAAATCTTCCTATTTCATACCTGTCCGAGCCGATTACTCACTTCAAAAGTTGGCCAAACTGTATGTGGCGGAGATAGTGCGACTGCATGGGGTGTCAGTCTCGATTATTTCTAATCGAGACCCTAGGTTTACATCTCGATTCTGGCAGAAACTACATGAGGCGTTGGGTACACGGTTGGACTTCAGCACTGCTTTTCACCCTCAGACAGATGGACAGTCAGAAAGTGTTATTTAGGTTTTGAAGGACATGTTAAGGGGTTGTGTTATCGACTTTCGTGGTAGTTGGGAGGACTATTTGCCATTGACGGAATTTGCGTACAACAACAGTTATCAGGCAAGTATACAAATGGCTCCATATGAGGCACTTTATGGGCGAAGGTGTCACACGCCTACATGTTGGACGGAATTAGGAGAACGACATGTTCTTGGACCAGAGTTAGTAGCAGATACTGAGAATAAGGTTAAGTTGATCAGAGATCGATTAAAGGAGGCATCTGATAGGGAAAAGTCGTATGCTGATCTAAAGCGTAAGGAAATTGAGTTCTTTGTTGGAGATATGGTATTTTTGAAGGTCTCGCCTTGGAAGAAGATCTTGAGATTTGGCAAGAAGGGCAAGTTGAGTCCGCGATTTATTGGGCCTTATCAGATTCTTAAATGGGTAGGGCCGATAGCGTATCAGCTGGAGTTACCACTGGAGTTGGACCGTATTCATGACGTCTTCCATGTGTCCATGCTAAGACGGTATCGATCGGATCCTTTGCATGTCGTACCAGTGGAAGAGATTGAGGTAAAGACGGATTTGACCTTTGAAGAGGAGCCTGTGCAAATTGCGGATCGAGAGATCAAAGTATTGAGAAAGAAGTCAGTTCCACTGGTAAAAGTGCTTTAGCGTAATCATGGTAGAGAAGAGGCTACTTGGGAGACAGAAGAGGCAATGCATCAATAGTACCCTCACCTATTTGGATCAGGTAAATTTTGAGGCCAAAATTTCTTTAAGGCGGGTCGAGTTGTAACACCCTGATTTTCAAGATTTTTCGGGATTTTTACGATTTTGGTGAAATTTTGAAATTTTGTTGTTAAGATATGGAATTTATGTTTTAAGTATGTTAGTGGGCCTTTAGAAGGCCCAAGCCTAAGATAAAACCCGAAAAAAATATCAAATCTTGGAGTTAAAGTGAAGGGGACTGGGTTAAGTGGGCTTTTAAGAAAAACTAGGGAAAATAAGACTCAAGTAAGCCCTTGGTAAAGTGGCAATGTGGTGCCACTTAGGTGCCTAAAAAAAGTAGCGTGTAGACAGGTGTGCAAGGGCTAGTGTACAAACCACAAGGTAAGCATTGTGTGTGTTTTTAATTTTGTGCATGTGCCAGTCATGTGGTGGATGTTAAGTGAAACTCTGATGGAATAATTTGAATTGTGCATAAGATTGAATCAGGTGAGGTAAGAGGGAGAGATTTTAGGAATTTTGAAATGAGGCATGTGTTGGCCGATTGAGGGACTCTTAGGGAAGCATTGTCGTTTGGGATAGTTGGCTTTAGTGTGTATTCGGCTAGGGTAGTAGGTATCAAGTTCGGCACTTGTTCTTTGTTTGCCGAATGCTTGATGTAAGACCATTCGGGATTTGTTTTGGCCTCTCTTCTGTCTTGCCGAATTAGGTTAGTGCCACTTAGGGTTTTTGCTCTTGATCTATTCTTCTTTGGTTTCCAAAAGCTGAAAACGCAGCCTTAGTTCCTCCTTGTGCCGATTGATCATAACTGAGTCTCCCCTCTTTTCTTTCATTCTCTTCTTCTCTCCTCTCTTTCTTCTTCTCATCCTTTTCCTCTTTAATCTCCACAAGGCCGAATCTACTTCTTCTCTTCTCCTTCTTTTCAAGCCTAATCGATTACACTAAAAGCTGAAATCTCGAAAAGGTTGCTTTGGTTCCAATTTCTTCTTAGCCAAACCCCTCCTCTCTTCTTCATCCCTTTTAGCTGAATTTCACACTCTCAAAACACCTAACCTCTGTCGACATCACCTCTTCAATCCATAACTTCAAATTACCTTCTTCTCCATCTTACCAAAAACTGAAACTACCATATCTATAGGGATTTGGGAGTCGAACTCTTAGACCTCTAAGAATCATTCTCTGTTCGTGTTTAGAGGCTAGATCTGCGTTAGATCTGAGTTAAGTACAGGATTGAATCATTTTGGCTTAGTGATTCTATGGTAAGTTATCGGAATCTCTGTTTCATACTTTATTTTGGGATTTAAGAAAAGCCAAAACCCCTATGTGCATAGGGAGGCTGGCGATTTGGGGCTTAAGGCTCTATGGGTTTTAATAGTTGATTTATTATGTGCTAGCGTGATCTACAGGCTACTGATTGAGGGTTTGGACAAGTGGAACGACTAGATCTAGATCTAGTCCCTATTTTTGATAAGGTAAGTGTTCTAAGGCATTAAGGAAGGTTAGCCGACCTTGGTAAGCAAGTTTACAATTAGTGTCATTGAAATCTTGGATTTGATTTGGTGGTAACTGATTGTAGGATACCGTGGGAGATCTCGTTAGCGTTCATCGCAAATCAGGTGTGTAAACGAACACCCTTCTATAGTCTAAATCGGCAAAAGCTGAAAAGTCAAAATGCCAAAATTCGGGCATTTCGTGGGCTTGTGAACGTGCGAGCGCTCTTAAGTCGGTTGGAAATAGTGAGATCTGTAATCGCAAATGGTACGATGGATGAGTGCACAATTTCGTGCACCTCGGTAATTTGGGCCTCGATAGGCTAAAATTGGGCCCAATAGGCTGACAGGTCCATATGGGTAAAAGTAAGCGGTAAGTATGTTCTGGTATACTGTAGGTTAAATCTGTTAAATTAGACTTAGAATTTGGGCTAAACGGGCTTAAAATAGCTAGATGACACTGTAGGGCCCAATAGGGTTTAGGGCCAAATAACTAAAAACTGCTAAAATGGGCTAAATTAACTACTGAGATGTAAGTTGGACTATTAGGGACTGAAATATGCATAAAACCCTAAAAACTGGTATAATTACTGAAATACCCCTTAAGGGTGAGAAATTACTATTTTACCCGTAGGTGCAAAATGACCGTTATACCCCTACGGCTAAATTCGACTAAAATGTACAGTTTACTATTTCTGTTCACTGTATGCCATGAGATGATTATTTGTTGCATGGGACTGGGTTTATTGATAAAGGAAGTGTAAGTGGCATTGCCACGATTACTAAAAGAGGCTTTGCGTCATACTGATTACTGAAAGGGGCTGTAACACTTCAAACCCGGCCTGTACGTTATGGCCAAATCTGACGGGTCACATGGACTTACGTCTGAGTGTGTTCTCTGGTTCAGATGACTAAAGTGATTTTTGTAAAAACAGTGGTATAGTGAAAAGTCAGTTTATTAAGTATTTAAATTATCCATTGGTTACGTTTGTTGCGTTTTGAAAACGTTCATTGAATTTGATTAAAAAACCCGCGCAGCCTATAACTAGTAGTTCCAATAAAGTATAAGTAAAACCAGTAAATAAAACCATAAAAGAAAAAGAAATTTAAGAGCAGCCTTATTGCAATCTTAAAACCCAAAACGATTATCAAGTAAATACTTAAAATATTAAAGAAAAGTACGATAAATCGAACTTGCAGAACATGTGGCCACTCTGAACCCCTCTCAGCTCCAAGTCCACTATGGTTGGGGATTACCTGCAAGGATGAAAATATGGGGTGAGTTTGGAGAAACTCAGTGTGTACCCATAACCCAACCATAGTCCAAATCAGATCAAACCTCAGAGTCAGATTAATTTGGGCTTTAGCCCATTACAGAAATCAGAATGAAGCCCATCAACCCATAACAAATATAGAATAGATATATTATGCATACAGAAAACCCAACCCAAATCCATCCATATACACCCCCATACCAGCCTTACACCATGTGGGGGGACTACTCAACCCACCCATCTGCTACACACCACAGAATTTGCAGCGAGGCTACCAGAACAAATATTATGACAGGGTCACCAGATACAGATATTGTGACGAAGCCACCAGAATAGATATATGTGGCGAGGCCACAAGAACGCTTCCTCCATCAATATAACCCATATCCCATGCAACAGGTATACATGTTATGACATATAACATACAGAATCGCATGCATCAGATATACATATTATGACAAATAACATACAGAAACAGAATATCATGCATTTCATACAAAATTAACCCTAGGGGTATAACGGTCATTTTGTACCTAGGGGTATAATGGTAATTTTCACACTTAGGGGTATTTTAGTAAATTTACTGTTCTAATGTTTCCATGCATATTACAGTCATTACGTTTTTAATTGAGTCACTTATCGAACGTTTTACCTTACTGGGCCCGTAGGCCAACTAACCCGATTTCGGCCCATTAAGCCCAAATATACCGAAGTGCACGAAAACGCACATTCTGTAATCTTATCGCTTGCGATTATCGACCCAACCATCAAATGAGTGTTCGCACACTCATAAATCTACAAAGTGCCAACTTTTCGGTCACTTTCGATCATTATCGATTTCGTTGACTTAGTCTATAGGGAGGGTACGATACACACCTGTTGTGATGAAGCGTTGACGAGACTCCTCTCACGTAAAGCCTTTCTGCCGAATATGAACTAGATCTCGACGCCCGACCATGATAGCCTTCAAGATCCTTTACTGCACGACCCCTTGATCACATTATTGCACACACAATCAAAAGAAAGAGGCCAATAGGCCTTTAGCCCAAATCGATAGCCACCCCTAAGGGGTTTCGGCTTCTTGCCTTACCACATAAACTATCAAAAGAACAAGGTTTGAATACTTACTCCAACATGTTGTACTGCCAAAGAAGAGTTCTAGATAACGCTATAATCTCGATCTACCGTAGCTCCTATCACGAACACGAGAAGAGAAAAGTACAGCCAAATATTTGGCTTTGACACCACAGATATGAAGGTTTCAGTTCTAAAGAAAAGGATGAAGTGTTTGGCCACAAAAAGGTATTCGGCTAACTTGGTTTCTGAGAGATTGACAAAGAAAAGAAAGAAGAGAAATAGAAGAGAAATATGAGCAGGGTAGATTCGGCTAAGAAGAAATCGGCAATGAGAACACAAGGTTTCGGGATTTGGTTCCAATGGTTTTGGTCAACAAGGGAAATCAGAAATAAGAGGCTTTGCTTTTGACTTTTGTGAATATCTAAGTGAGAGGGAATGAGATGAAGAAGTAAGGGATATGGTTGGAAGAAGAAATAAAGAAGAAGAGATTAGAGAAGAAGAGAAGTAGGCAATCAGTTTTGACAGACGAAAACGGCACAGGGAGGTATGGAGGCTTGCGTTTTTGGTTTCACACAAAATGAAAAAGGATAAAACCTAATGATATTCTACTTTATTTCGATAACTAAGAAAGTGAGCAACCAAAATCCCAAAATGCTCAAAGAGAATTCGGTAAACACTCCTACACAATGCCGAATTTGTCCAAAGCCTAACCCCTAGCTGATTTGCCTAACTAGAGACCTTTGACCGGCCAACTCTTGCTCCTCAAGAGTCCACCATTCGGCCAACACTTCCCTCCCTGATCAGCTCCTACTTTACCTCCCCTTATCCCTACTTAACTTACTCCTTTGACTCAGTCAAACTCTTCCTGACAGAGTTTTACCCAAAGTACAACACTTAACCTTCTTGTTTATAAAAATAAAACACCCTAATTAACTTACCTTGTGACTTGAACCTTGGCTCCCCTTAGCTCCCACACGCCACTTTAATAGCTCCTTAGTGGCGTCATTCAACCACTTTGCCAGGGGCTCTCTTGTGATCCATTTTGCTTATTTTAATCTTAAAAACCCTCTTAACCAGAACCCCATTCTCTTTAAAACTAAAATTTATTAAATCCGTCGGGTTCCAACCTAAGCTTGGGCCTTCTAGGGGCCCACTATCGTACTAAAATACAATTTACACAATTAGAACATAGAAATTTAAGAATTAACCAAAATCACAGAAACCCCAAAAATTAGGGCGTTGCAGGGGCTATGCCTTGTACTGTTTACTGAAAGGGGCTTTGCCTTGTTATACTGTTAGTGGCTTGGCCACATTATCTGAGCAGCTATGCTGCGACTGTGGAGTGTGGCGGCTGGGTGGGTTGAGTTGTTTCCCCATATGGAGTGTATATGGCTGGTACGTGTGGAGTGTAGCGGTTGAACATAGGATGGGCTGTGGGCTTTGCATTCATGCATAATATCTGTTCTATTACTGAAATGGGCCTATGGGCTGTACTGTTATCTAAAAAGGGCTAAGGCCCAGTTATCTGAATACTGAATAGGGCTTCAGCCTAGTTATTATTGAGATTGGATAGGGCTTAGGCCCAATGGGCTTGAGCTGAGTTGGGCTCCGGATGAGCTTTCTTTACACACTGAGTTTCCCAAACTCACCCCTTTTTCTTCCATCCATGCAGGTGAGCCCTAGACTGGTGGACTTAGAGCTGGGAGGGATTCAAGTGGCTACGTGGACTACATAGCTAGTTTTTAAATTAAGTTATCTATTTCCTTGTTTAGTTTTAATTATTTTCATTATGGTTTTAGGTTTGTAATAAGGCCGCTTAAATTATTTTAATTTGGGGTTTTTGATTATTTTCTTATATTATACTTTAAATATTTTGAATAAAGCTGCGCGAGTTTTCTTAAAACTAATCAACATTTTCAAATTAATTCACACGTATCAAACGAGTAACGAAAGTTAAACCAAGATCTTATTATAAGAATACCTTTAGAATTTGGTAGTGGATAGGACGTTCACAATTAAATCGGGATTTTCTCTCAAAACTTTAATAATGATTTTTGTAAAACTCACCCTAATCGAAGTAACTAGGAAACATGTTTAGTCCGCCGTTGATGTGACACATCAGACTTGGCCGTATCGTCTGGGCCGAGTTTGGGGTGTTATAGTTACTGGTCATAAAAATTTGAAATACTTGATGACTAAGAAGAATTTGAATTTGAGGCAAAGAAGATGGCTAGAGTCGATGAAAGATTATAAACTAGTGATCGATTATCACCCGGGTAAGACGAACGTAGTTGCTGATCCTTTGAGTAGAAAATCTTTGTTTGCATTAAGAGCTTTAAACACTAGATTAACCTTATCAGATTATAGTTCTATCTTAGCCGAATTAAGAGCTAAGCCAATGTTCCTTGATGAAATTTGTGAAGTTTAGAAAGATGGCAGTGAGTTGCGAGCCAAAAGAGCTCAGTGTGAGTTGGGGAGTCAGATTTTTAGATCAATTCTGACGGTTGTTTAATGTTCAAAAATCGGATATGTGTACCAAAGAATGATAAGCTTATTCGAAAGATCTTAGAGGAAGCACATGGTAGTTCATTGTCTATTCATCCAAGTAGTACAAAGATGTATAATGATTTGAAGAAAATGTATTGGTGGGTAGGAATGAAGAGAGATATCTCAGAGTTTATTTTTATATGCTTGATTTGGCAGCAAGTAAAAACCGAACATCAGGTACCTTCAGGTTTATTGCAACCTGTATTAGTTCCTGAGTGGAAATGGGACCGAGTTGCCATGGATTATGTGATAAGATTGCCGTTGACACCGAGAAAGAAAGATGCAGTATGGGTTGTGATTGATAAGCTAAAAAAGTTGGCTCATTTTATTCCAGTTCGTATGGATTATTCACTTGACAAGTTGGCCGAGTTGTATATTTTAAAGATAGTCAGACTACATGGAGTACCATTATCGATTATTTCAGATAGAGATCTGAGATTCACTTTGAGATTTTGGAAGAATTTACAGGAAGCTTTGGGCACAAAGTTGAGTTTTAGTACAGCTTTCCATCCTCAGACTGATGGTGAGTCAGAGAGAGTTATTCAGATACTTGAGGATATGCTCAGATGTAGTGTCTTAGAATGTCAAGGTAGTTGGGAGAAATATTTACCGTTAGTAGAGTCTGCCTATAATAATAGTTACCAATCGAGTTTGAAGATGGCACCTTATGAAGCTTTGTATGGACGTAAATGTCGCACACCTTTGTATTAGAAAGAGCTTAAAGAAAATTAGATTTACGGGGTTGATTTAGTTAAAGAAACTAAAGAGAAAGTGAAAGTTATCAGAGATTGCTTGAAAGCAGCTTTAGATAGACAGAAGTCTTATGCAAACTTGAAAAGAAAAGAGATTGAGAATCAAGTTTGTGACAAAGTGTTCCTAAAAGTATCCCCGTGAAAGAAAGTCTTTAGATTTGGCAAGAAAGGCAAACTAAGTCCATGTTTTATTGGACCATTTGAGGTGACTGAAAGAGTTGGGCCATTAGCATATCGGTTAGCTTTACCGACAGAGTTAGAGAAGATTCATGACGTGTTCTATGTGTCCATGTTACGTCGTTACCGTTCTAATCCGTCACATGTGATTTCATAGACAAAGGTTAAGATTCAGCCAGACATGACTTACGGTGTGAAAACGATAAAGATTTTAGCTCGAGAGGTCAAGCAACTAAGGAACAAAAGTATTGCAGTTGTGAAAGCATTATGGAATAGGCATGGGGTAGACAAGGCTACATGGGAGCCCGAAGAGGCTATACGAAAACAGTACCCAAATCTATTCACAGGTAAGATTTTTAGGGACGAAAATCCCTAAAGGTGGAGAAATATAACATCCTGAAATAGGGCCTAAACGGAATGGTGGTTGCAAAACCACGAATTTGAGATAGAAAAATTTATTTCGATTAATTTTTATAATTTACCGAGTGGTTAGATACATGTGTTAGAGTATCGATAGAAAATTTTATGAATTACATGTTTAATTTGCCTATTAGGGCTTGTTTGAAAAAGTTGATAAATATGGGTTCTAGATAGGAAATGATTAAATTGAAGAGCATAATTGAAGTAGTGGTCCTTAAATGGTAATTAGACCATTAGGTTTTCATGGACAAAAATGGACATACATAGATAAAAATAACAAAAGTTTTAATGAAGGGCGTTTTAGTCATTTGGTAATTAAAAGGAATTAAAAGGGAAAAAGATGGAAAACTGTTCTCCATCTTCTTCAAGTTGGTTGAAACTCCAAGGGACACCATAGCTAGGGTTTCTTCAACTTCTCAAGCTCACAGTAAGTGCATCCAAGCCCCGTTTTTAATGTTCTTTATGTTTTTGGAGTCCTGGTAACTTGATTTAGCTTATTCTAGCAATAACTTAACCTAGGGTTCATATTTGGAAAAATACCCATAGGTGAAATGTGTCTATTTCGATGTTTTATGGTAGAACATGAAGCCTGAAATTATGTTAAACAACTTGAGCTAAGCAATTTTAAGTGAAAACGAGTAAAACGACAAAATCGGTAAAAATACCTAATGTTCATAAGTACATGTTAGAGTGAGAATTTGATGTTGCCATAGGTAAATAAATAATCAGCATGTCTTAAAACTAAGAATTAGGGATAAAGTTTAATTTCCGAGCTTTGGGGCAAAAGTATAAATATGCAAAAGTTTAGGGGCAAAATCATAGTTTTTCCAAAGTTAGAGTTAAGGACTGTTTTGATAAATGTGAGTATTAAATAAGCTAAATTTGCTATTATAGATAAAGAAGAATGAATTCGAGGTCAAACCGAGGAAAGAAAAGGTTGAGGACTAAATCAAAATATTTGATCGTATTTTGTATCGAGGTAAGTTTGCGGTAAATAAATGCAATGTTTTATTATTTATAAGTAATGATGTTATTTTTCAGCAGCTATATGTTTATTTTGTAAATTTTCTCCTTGATGATTTAAGGAAGAATTGA
Source organism: Gossypium stocksii (assembly GCA_020496765.1). Taxonomy (NCBI): domain Eukaryota; kingdom Viridiplantae; phylum Streptophyta; class Magnoliopsida; order Malvales; family Malvaceae; genus Gossypium; species Gossypium stocksii. The sequence goes on from CM035621.1 coordinate 41,077,304, forward strand.
CGGAGAAATGATATTTAAAAGTCCCAGTTCAACCTTAGGAATGTGTAGGATACAAATGTCATGACATTAGGGTTTAAGGATACCAAGTAAGATCATGCCAAGGCATGGCATTGGTAATTTTTACAAGGAAAGGAAATCATGTAAGACCATGTCAAGATATGGCATTGATAAGTTACTATAAGGCAAAGATCCCATGTAAGACCATGCCAAGGCATGGTAATGGTGAGTTCATAATGCAAGGATACCACGTAAGACCATGTCAAGACAAGGCAGTGGTAAGTTAAAAAGGAAAGGTACCGTGTATCCTTAGTATTCCAAGTGGTTCAACGGGAAATTTAAAGAGTATACTTAAGGAAAGGTAAGATAAGTCCATATTCGAAAGGTTCAGGTAAGAGAATTCAAGACTTATGCATATTGAGCTTGAAGGTTAAAGTTATCTTGAAAATTCATTTAGAATGTTGTTATTTATTTACATGCAAACTTACTAAGCTTTATGCTTACTTCCTTTCTTTTCTCTCTTTTTATACTATAGCCAAGCCAACTCAGGGATCGTAAGGACATCGGAGATTGTTTCATATTATCAAAAGGCTATCTCGGTATTTTGTGATTCGAACGTTTTAAGTTATGGCATGTATAGGGACTTGGCTATTTTGTGTGTATGCCCTTATGATATGATTAAAGAATGTCATGTGAATACTTGATAATGATTAGCTATTGAAATGGCTAATTAAGAACATGTGTTGATGTTATGTAAGCCTAAATGAGGTTTAATGCAAAGAAATTATGAAAGAGTAAAAGTTGGTTATGAAACAGTTTTGGGACAGCAGCAGTAACATGAGTTTTAAAAATCACAAAAAAATTTATAAATGGAATTAAATAGTGAATGAGATATATAATTAAAGTTTATTGAGTCTATTTTCGTAAGAAAGAAATAGAGCAAGCAAAGGAAGTCTTTAATGTGAGATATTTAAATTTTTGTGAGACTGGTTCAGGTTGACTTTGTGATCCCCTGTTCCAATTTTAGAATTTCACTAAAATTTTTACAAAAATAATTATGAGTCGTAATTTATATTTCTAGATTCCTTAGTGAGTCTATTTTCATTAGAAACAAATAGAAACATTACCTAAATTTTGTATAATGAGATAATTGATTTTTAGTGAAGAGAGGCCAGGTCAGCTTGACTATGAAACAGGGGAGACTTCAATGAATAAACTGTTCTAATTGACCAAACCAAAAATTCTGGAAAAGTTATGGTCAGAAGATATATGTGTCTTGTTTCAGAGAAAATTTATGTATTTAAATTTTGAGTTTTGTAACTCAATTTATAATTAATTTAGCGACTATTACACAGGTGGACAGTTTTGTTGTGAAAAGTGAAATAACTTGTTTTGATTTGTGTAAGTAATCGAAAACTTTTTAATGTTCTCGGTTTGGTCCCGAACCATTTCAATTGCATGTTTTAAGGCCTCGAGGGCCCTTTTTAGGGATATATTGGATGAATGTGAGTGAATTAATATTAAAAGTAATTTTTTATGCCCCGAACTAGTAAGATAAGCCTGGTAGGGCCTCGTGCTCGACTCCGACGACAGTCTCGGGTAAGGGGTGTTACAAAATAAGTTAATTAGAGGTGACCCTAGCTTTGAAAATCAAGAACTAGTTTAACTTTGTTAAGCATATGACACCGTAGCCATTAAGCTTAGGAGTTTGCTGAGTTTGTTTCCAGCTGGGAGTTTAAGTACAACTCCCTAAAAATGGAGTCTGAGAGTAAGGTCCACCAATTAGAGGACCAGATCAAGGCACAAGAGGAACACCACTTGGAAAACCTAGAAAGGTTCAAGAAGGAAAATAGTGAATCCCTAGAGCAATACAAAGTAAAGGTTGTGGTGGGGATCATGAATTATCTTCCCAAGCTGAGGTCTAAATACATCCTTCATGCCCAGGTTGCCATGGGCCCCTTTGATATAAGGCGAGTGGACATCAACTATCTGCACCAATACATTAACGAAATCTAGGCTTTAATGAGATGAATCCTTCTAGAGTGAAGTGGGAAGAGTTCTAGAGGAAATGGAAAGATTTTGACTGTTTCTTCTTCCCTCTCGATCCTGAGCCCACTACTCTGGTTCCAATAGAGAAGGCTAATGCTGGGGGTAAGAAAACATAGAAGAAATTACTAATCCACTTGCGAGGGATAATGCTTGATTATCGTTTGTATTTGTGCTAATTTCCCCATATTAATGAAAATTCCCATCTTTTATTTCCCTTGCTTCATGTTCACTACAGGAAAATAGACTTTTATCGGCGTTTTTAAGCGTCACTAAAACTATTTTCGGTGTTTTTACAAGCAGCGCAAAAAACGATGTTATAGACAATGCGGCTAAAATTTGCGGTGTTTATTTAAAAAACGCCGCTAAAAGTCATGATCTTTAGTGGCACTTTTTATACAAACGCCGCTAACTTTGGCAGATTTGCAATATACATTTTTCACCAATATCCAACCCTTCCTGCATGAAATCTGACAAAAAACAGCAAATACAGCATGAAATCCAACCAAAAACAACAAATATAGCATGAAATCCAGCCAGAAACAACAAATCTAACACCAAAAATTATACGAAAGATATATGATATAAATTATAAATGAAGTACAATTCAAAGTATTCTTACAATAATGCTAAAAGTTACAATAAAACAAATGTCTAAGATGGCGGCTGTTGCGACTGCTGAAACATCTTCATTATACTCTGCAGTTGTAGCTGGAGTTTATCGTACTTTTTGGTCTGCTTTGCCTCCCTCACTGCTGCCTCTACCTCCCTCACTGCTGCCTCCGCTCTAAGTTGAGAAATTTGCTCAACTGTGCTTGCTTACATCTGAACTATCTGGCCTCTTAACCTCTGAATTTCACTTGAGCTTGACTCCCCGAAGGCATATATTGCTGCAAGCTGGATCCAAAATATTGGGTAGGGTTAACACTAGATCCTTGAAATTGAACCCGACCATACCTTTCAGGCTCCAAAACTTCATTAATTATTCTATTATCAATGTCCTCAAGATTAACAGAACTATCAGTCGAAGCAATCACTTCATACTCCGCCTTCTTATCCTTTAATTTTTCCTAATAAAACAATTAAAGAGTTAGAAACGAAAGGTATAATAAAAAGGAATGCAACATAACTTAACATTATTTAAAACTACTAACGATGAATTAAACCATTATAATTAAACATTATAAATATGTATAATAAATCAAATTTTATTAAGTAAATATACCATAATTTCTCCAGCTTCAGATGTCATTGGAGATCCATCTTTCTTCCTATGCGTAATGTCAAAAAGTCGAACGCGTCCAACTTTTTGACTAGACGAGACTTCCTACAATATAGTAATAAAAATATTATTTCATAAAAAAATCATTAATATTTAACTGAATTAATAAATTCAAAATACCTTGGCCTCAGCTACACAAGCAAAACTTTTTGACCCTGCCATGTGCGTGAATTTTTGTTTCTGCCTGCTGCTTGTTCGAACTCGCTCACGGTCCTACATTAAGAAATTGCTATTACGTATATTGTAAATACTATAAATGAAAATAATTATAAGAGTTTAGAAGTACGTAATACCTCTCTTTTCTTTGAGTTCCAGAATCTAACAGCATCTTCCCATTTGTACTTCAGCATTCCCGGCGGGACATTTCGCAATTTTTCTTCGAGGCTTATATCTTTCTTAAAATATTCTTTCTTCAAAGTGCTTTTATGGTCTCTCCATTTTTTTCCCAACACCTTCTTGATATAGGCATCTGAGACCTCTAAAACAAATCTCTCCTTAAAAAAATAGAAGTTTAGAAAGTAAACATAAATGAAACTTAAATCAAAGTATTATAAATTACATTCACATTTTGTTACCTTAATATTATCGAGAGCTTGATTTTTGTTGGAATCAGGCATTTGACGCCATGATTCGTAGTTGATGGAAAACATATTGGCATTTCATGATATAATGCCCATATAGCCTACTAAAAGTCAAGCTTTAGATCCAACAGGTTGACCATGACAGGTTCTACTTACTTTGATACGCACGACAGGATTTAAGTCATATAAATCTTTAAGTAGTGTACGTCCTCAACCTCTACGTGTCCCACCACTTTCAGCTGAAAAATGATATATTATTATATTAAAATTAAAAAATAAATCAATAATAAAAGTCAACACGAATGTAAAATAAATTTAACATTACTTTGAAATTCTGCATGCTCGTCAAGTGTCTCCGGCACATTCAAAGATCCGATAGCTGTTTGTTGTTCAATATTTTTTTCTTCTAAGTTTGGAGTATTTTGGACAATGCTTAAATCTCGTAATCTTCTTCTACGCATTTTTTCTACAATACACATAAAATAGTTGAAACTTTAGTAACAAATTACAACAATAATAGTACATATAAAATAGTTAAAATATATAACAAAACCAAGATTTAAATTATAATATTACATATAATTAAAAAAATCATAAAATCTTACTACATCATAATTTGTAAATATCTTCATCCACATCTTGACAAACCCATTGAAATTGTGTACTAGTACTAGGGATATTTTCATTTAAATTTTGTTCTGGAAAAGGAAAAGTTTCTAATCTTTCGACGATGTAATCTCTACTTCCATTGCCCATGTCAAACAAGTCTCTAGGAATGTTTTGGAGTACAACGTACCTACCCTCATCAATTGATCTTTCGAGTAAAAAATTGCTTCACTTGAGAAGAAAATACATACGGCTCGTCTATCAATTGTTCTCTAGTGTGAATCAATCGAGAAAAATTCACCATTGTAAAACCAAATTGATTCTTTTTAATTTCGCGAGCAGTATTAACATCAGCCCAATCACATCGAAATAAGTTAACTTTCCATTTTCCATAGTAATCCAACTCAATAATGTCAGTAAAAAGTCCGTAATACTCCAGATTTCCCTCAACAGGATTACTGTCCCTAGCACTAGCATAACTTTTAATTGAAGAATTAACAACTATTCCACAATTTTGAGTTCTCCTCAATCTCTCACGATATTTTGTATGAAATCTGAATCCATTGATGATGAAGGCACTATATCTTTTTACTATTCTATTCGGACCTTGAGAAAGCCATTTAACTTCGTCATTAACGTCCTCCCACTCCAAACCTATTGAATTGAAAGTAAATTAAGTAATTATAAATGTTATGAGAAAACATTATTATTTGTCAATAAAAGGTTGAGTTGCATACCGTTTGGCTTAACCATTCATGAAAAGATTCTATGAATATCTTATTAATCTCTCGATGTTGTAATCTTCGGGAGCCTGAACGAGATCTCAATATTTGTTTGTACTCACTATGTTAAAAAGAGGTTTAATTGGTTAGAAAATAAACAAATCAAAAAGATGAATATTTATCATATTCTAGAACTTACTTGCTTAATGGTTCAATTGAATCGTGGTGAAAAATAACATATCTATGTGCTTGTACTCAAGATCTGTCATTTAATTCTGCAATTCCAACTTTACCAATTGGTTCTCCATAACTTTGAAATAAATAAGTTTCGGCCAAGTTAGGATCATTGAGCCCAGCATTTCTACTTGGTCTATTCAATCTTGTTTCAACATCTTCTAAATATCTAGAACAGAATGTCATGCACTCCTCTGCAAAGTAGCCTTCAGCAATTGATCCTTCCGGATAATGCTTATTACGACAATAAGACTTCAATTTGCTTAGGAACCTAAACACGATATACAACATTATCAAAAGTTGTAACTAAAGGTATAGAGGTGAATGAATGAATACCTTTGAAATAAATTAGCACCTTTCTATAGGATACATCCATCGATAGAAAACCGGTCCACCAATTATTGCTTCATGAGGGAGATGGATTACCAAGTGCACCATAATAGTGAAGAAGGGAGGTGGAAAGATCTTCTCCAAATTGCATAAAGTCAAAGTGGCTTGATCTTGTACTTTCTCAACTTCTTCAACATTCAAAACTTTGCCACAAATAACTTTCATTATGTTGGATAGTTCAATTATACAGGATGTCACCTTTTTTGACATGCAGTACCGTAAAGCAACTAGAAGTAAATCTTGCATCAAGATGCGATAATCATGTGATTTTAAGTAATATAGTCTTTAATTTTTAAGGCTTACACATCGAGATATATTTGATGCATACGCATCTGGAACCTTTATATCCTTCAACACCATGAAGAACACTTCTTTCTCTTCCTTCGACATTGCAAAAATTGGAGGTAGCAACCAATATTTCCCATGGGAAGTACTTGGGGATGAAGATCACGCCGAATTCCCATGTCAACTAAATCAAGTTGACTCTGAAGATTATCTTTCAATTTTCCGTCGACATTTAAAATTGTCCCAATAATGTTCTCGCAAACATTTTTCTCAATATGCATGACATCAAGATTGTGTCGTAAATGTGATGCTCGCAATAAGGCAACTAAAAAAAATACTTCTTTTTTTCCACAAGTCTGCCTCATTAGGATCATCCTTTTCATCAGATTCATCCCTCGATCTTCTTTTTGTTTGCATGTTGGATGGTTGATTCATCCTCCCATAACTGAAATCCATATCTTTTAACATGAACAAAATTTCAGATCCAGCGGTCTACTGAGGAGCTTCTCTGAACTCTTCAGTACCGTCAAATAAAGTCTTCTAAAATCTAAATCTATGATTTCCATCTAACCACCGATGATGCCCCATATAAGAGAACTTCTTCCCATTATATAACCACTTCGAACATGGTTGCACAGCACAACAAAGACAAGTATAACGTCCTTTGGTACTCCAACCAGATAAATTGGCATAAGCCGAGAAATCATTAATAGTCCACAACAAAGCAGCACGTAGGTAAAAGTTCTCCTTTCTCAATACATCATATGTCTCAACACCCGCCTATAATTGTCTTAACTCTTCAATAAGTGGCTGCAAATAAATGCCGATATCATTTCCGGGACCTTTCTCTCCAGGGATAATCATAGATAAGATAAAAGAAGATTGCTTCATGCAAAGCCATGGAGGCAAATTATAAGGAACAAGCATTATAGGCCAAGTACTGTACGAAGTGCTCATGATTTTATAAGGATTAAATCCATTAGATGCTAGCCCAAGCCTCACACTTCGAGGATCACTTGCAAAGCTTGGAAATTTAATGTCAAATGATTTCCATGCTAAAAAATCCGCAGGATGCCTTAATAATCCATCACCGGTTCGTTAATCATGATGCCACGTCATAGACTTGGCTGTCTTTGATGACATGAAAAGCCTTTGAAGCCTTGGTATTAGCAAAAAATATCGTAAAATCTTGTTTGGCTTCCTTTTTTACTGTGCCTCATATTCATCCTTATTAACATCTTCTGTATTTCTATTTATCCAACAAGATTTATTGCAAACATGACAAGACTGTTGGTTTTTTCGATCACCCCAATACAACATGCAATCATTTGGGCAACTATGAATCTTGTTGTACACAAGGCCCAAATCTTTTATCAGTTTCTTCATATCTTTGCATGAATGAGGGCTTTTGGCAAAGGGGAATATATATCTCAAAAACTCTAACAGCATTTTAAGGAGTTTTCAGTCACCCTCCCAAACATTTTAAGTGAAAAAGACTAATGCAGAAGGACATTTTTGAAAATTGTGATCCCTCTTAAAGTTATTCATTCATTTCACTAAGTAACGTGTAGAACTTTGCCGCTTCTTCATTTGTCTGTTCATCAGGTACATTTCTTCCCGTTTCGGTGAAAGTATTTCCACCAAAATTATAATCATCAGATGCAACCAAGTCAGGTGGAAATGATTGCAAACCATGACTGCGCATATTAAATGCATCCCACAACATACCTTCCATGTCATCTTCTCTAACAGACTGATGGTAAGCACTATGAGGATAAGGTGGATTAATCGTTGAGGAGGTTCTACTTGATGTACACTCTCCATGAAAATTTCATTTTTTATACCCCCGAATAAAGCCATCAACAATTAGATGTTCATAGACAACTTCACGAGAATGCCAGTTGATGTTGTCACATTTTTTACACAGGCAAAGAATCATATTCTCTTGGCTTGCATTTTGAAATGCAAAATTTAGAAAATTTTGTACTCCATTTCGATAGCCGTCGGTTACCTTTGACAAATTCATCCAAGTCTTATCCATTTCGTAATTGTTGAAGTCTAAAGTTGATAATAAATTACAAAGGTAAGTTGTTTATTAATAAGTATAATTAAGTTATGTAAGTTATGATATGATATATATTTATGTATTATGTAAGTTATGTTAGTTATGAAATTTGATCTTTAAACTATATAAGTTATGTATTGTGTAAGTGTTATGTAAATTATGTAAGTTATGAAATTTGGACTTTAAATTATGTAAGTTATGTATTATGTAAGTTATGTAAGTTATGAATTTGGACTTTAAATTATGTAAGTTATGTATTATGTAAGTTATGTAAGTTATGAAATTTGATCCTTAAATTATGTAATTTATGTATTATGTAAGTTATGTAAATTATGTAAGTTATGAAATTTGGACTTTAAATTATGTAAGTTATGTATGATGTAAGTTATGTAAATCATGTAAGTTGATCTTGTTATTTAATTTAATTACGTAATTTAAAAATAAAATAAAGTTAGACCAAATATTTTTCGTGATTAAAAAAATAAAATAAATTATTTAAAATAAAAGTTTAAATAAAATTTAATTTAATTATGTAATTTAAAAATAAAATAAAATTAGACCAAATATTTGTCGTGATTAAAAAAATAAAATAAATTATTTAAAATAAAAGTTTAAATACAATTTAATTTAATTACGTAATTTAAAAATAAAATAAAGTTAGACCAAATATTTTTCATGATTAAAAAATAAAATAAATTATTTAAAATAAAAGTTTAAATACAAGTTAATTTAATTACGTAATTTAAAAATAAAATAAAGTTAGACCAAATATTTTTCGTGATTAAAAAATAAAATAAATTATTTAAAATAAAAGTTTAAATACAATTTAGTTTAATTACGTAATTTAAAAATAAAATAAAGTTAGACCAAATATTTTTCGTGATTAAAAAAATAAAATAAATTATTTAAAATAAAAGTTTAAATACAATTTAATTTAATTACGTAATTTAAAAATAAAATAAATTTAGACCAAATATTTTTCGTGATTAAAAAAATAAAATAAATTATTTAAAATAAAAGTTTAAATATAATTTAATTTAATTATGTAATTTTAAAAAGTTATGAAATTAGACAAAATATTTTTCATAATTAAAAAAATAAAATAAAATATCACTCTCGTTTTCTTCATCTTCTCATATTATCATTACTCCGTTGACATCTTCTTGTTTACTTTATATTCCCAAAATATTTATTGACTTAAGTATTAAACAATGTCTCGAGCACAAGTTCAAGTTCTATTGCTCATATAATTCATATATGTCTTATATATCTTCCGATGATCCAAATTTAGTTCTTAAGTTCAGTTGACTACTTTAATCCTTAAACTTAAATTTTAAGTTTGAAAATGAATTAACATACTACTTAAAAAAGTACATGGTAATAAAATTTAATAAAAAGAGAACATGGCAAACTGGCAAACATGGCAAATTCAAAGGAAAATCAGCAATCAAAACTATACAAAATCGGAGCCCCAAAAGATTAATTTTTCCAAAATCATCTTGATAAAACTATTATTTACCCGAATTTTGAACTAAAACATACCTTAATAATTTCAACAAGCTGGTTTACTCCACTCTCAGCAGGAAACAAAGGCTGGAGTTAGAAAAATAGTATTAGTTAAGTAGTTTAAAGGGAAAATGCATATAAATAAGCCAAAAAAATGCAATGAAACATGTACCTATCCAAGCAATAGCTCAGCCAAAACTGGAGATAACAGAAAACTTATTAGCGGAAAACTAGAGAAGCAGCAAAGGGCAGCCGACAGAGATGCAGCAGAGGGCTACCGACAATTTAACAGCATGAAGCATGCATGTCAAAGACAAAAGGCATATGTAAATATCTAAGTACCATATAAGAAAATTTAATACAATTTAAAGCCAATGATGTTGAGTTGCTAACTGCACAGCAAAACAAGGTCCAAAATTTGGAGAAAGGAAGGAACTACAACTGACTTACATGAGACAATGTGGATTGAAGCTAAGCAAACTTGAGACAATGAAGTTGTTGATGATCTATAGCCCTGAAATAAATGAAGGATTAAAATATCAATAAAATAACCACAATAACTACAATAACTACAGCAATAAAATTGGGTTCTAACTTGGAAATTTTTGCAACATTAGCCTGGAAATATTTGTCATTTTATCTAAGAGACTTAAACCCTTTAATTTTTAGGATATGGAAGTTATGTGAGTAGCAAATCAAGAATATGAAATCTTGAGATACATACATATGGTGTGTTTTGTAACACCCCTAACCCAAATCCATCGCCAGAAGGGCTACGAGGCATTACCGGAAGTACACACATATTCATATTAATCATAAGTAATCATTTTCTTAAACTCTTAAATCAATCAAAGATCTCATTAATTAATGAATCTTATAAAAACATACAAAATCGAATATGCAACATCTTTATCTAACTAATCTTATAAAAACATACAAAATCGAATATGCAACATCTTTATCTAACTCTATTCGGCACATGAACATTACTACCTGAATTATCCAAAACATCAAAACCATAAACAACATATCAAGCGTCGTCCATAATTATATTATACTTTGGTTGATTTCTTAACATGTGTAACCATCATTTAATCAAAGTACTAAACTAATTTGACATAATAAACAAGCCATTTTCGCATGGCTTATATATATATATACAATTCAAAATGAATCATATCGAAAATAACCTATACATGCCATATAACCAAAACTCAAAACACTTATTTACCGGAACGAAAATTGGATAGTGTGAAGACGTCTCCCAGATTTCCAACCCAAGCAAAACTCTGAAGCTCTATAGACATAGGAAAAACACATAGAGTAAGCTTTGAAAGCTTAGTAAGTCATAAGCAAATAAATCATTTCAATGATAATTATAATTCCATAACACTAAACTAAATTTTAAACAATCTCAATCACATGTATATCCATTGTACTCTTGAATTCATATAACTTCATTAAATAGCTTCACTTATTTTATTTATCCATACCATATAACTATGCTTTTAAATTCGAATAATAATCGTTAGCTCAATTATATAAATCAAACTTGTACATATTCATTATGTAACCAACCAAACCATTGTCATTGCTTTACTAACTGATTTATAGATATAAAAACTAAGCATCATAATATCACCGTCTTAATATCCATTTCATGTTTAGATTTCAAATTAAGACCTAGTCATATCTCAAAACCATTTTTCTTATTTCATATTTCCCATGTTCAAATCATGGGACCACAAGGCCATATAGCAAGCACATATATCATATATAATCATCTGTGTACCTTTCTTTTTCATTCATGGTAACTTGTTTCACATATCATTATTCAATACATAATCACCTTACATTTCCGAGTTTCAAAGATAATGCACATGTACCAGAATCATATATTTACGAACACCGTTACTATATCACAATTCTTATATAATTTATTTGATTATAGTCACTTGCCATTAATCACATCTCATTTTCACATAGACCTTATATTATCGGATCATAATCATATCCACTTTCAATCCAAATAATCATAACATCAATAATACATTTATGAATATAACAAATCCATAATTCATAGTATAATATCACTCATATATATACATAGCCTACATGGCTGATGATACCAAATTCATGAAAATGTCATTAAACTTTCAACTATAATTCCAGATTTAACTTCCCATAAGCAAGCATCACTTAGTTAGCCGAATAACACTATTGGGAACATTACTTATCTTAGCTAAGTAAACATGGCCGAATCTACTTAACTAATTTCAACATCACATGATTACTTACTCATAAGGTCAAATGTATAAAATTCACTACATTGCTTATATCCCGAATTGATGAATAGGTATACATATACGAATTCAATATATCATTACAGGATATTTATTAATTCACTTTAATAAATTACTTCACAAGGCTGAATATACAAATTCTGTATAATCTCATGTATATATATATAAAATTGAATCTGTAAATTCAGTATAAATTCATACCAAATCACATATGCCAAATCACTAAAAAAATCACATATAATCAATTATACCAATTCAATCTATTAGTTCATTTTGAGCCGTTTATGCGAAATGCATAGATTCATTCCCTTTAATACATGCAATCGAACTTATACTTAGGTCCAAAATCCATAATATAATATCTCAAATGCATAAGTATAACTCACAAGATCGAGTACTTTAATTCGAATAGGCACCCCTTTTTATGACATATTTTCCCAATTTGTACCAACTATTCATTGGCAATTGAATTCGTATACATACTTATTTCACAAATATACATATCTTAACAATAGATATCGTACCTTATTTCGGTATTTAATAATCCAAATTCATTTCATCTCACATCAGTGTATAACCTTCTAAACTTATATCTTAATAAAATTCACCGGCTCAAGGCCTGCTAAGCTCGGAGCCCAGTTTTATTCACTAGCACGAAGCCTGCTAGGCGTAAAGCCTGATTTAATTTACCGGCACAAGGCCTGCTAGGTAACAACCTGATTTAAATACAACGACATAATGCCTGCTAGGATTATCACCTGAAATTTAACACCGGCACTAGGCCTGCTAGACCCAAGGTCTGATATTTAATCACAGACAATAAGCCTGTTAGGCATGAATCCCAAACAAACTTAACAGCAAAAAACTTGTTAGGCTTATAGCCTGAATGAATTCACCAGCACTAGGCCTGCTAGGCTCGGAGCCTGAATATTTCAATCACATGTTTTACATTACTAATCATTAACAGAACACTATCAAAGTCTTTGAATTATCCTTTCCAACATAAAATCACATTGGGCCATCACGTTTAACTCATCGCAATATTATTCACCCTTATAAATCACATTCGGCATTCACATTGAGACATGACAAATATCTTAATTTAATCACTTCAGAAATTACTTGGATAATTTCATGCGATAGTATCAACTATTCGGCTAATTCCTCTTTTCCACGATCTGGGTCTCTTATCTTTAGGTCTTGAGCTCAAATTAAAATAAATAAATTGAACTATTTCATCAACTAATCAAAAATAATTTAAGTTAATTAACATACATCAAAATCATATCCCCCATACTTTAAAATCCACTGCTCGAATTATGAGAGGATTTCATTTATGACATTCCACTATCAAATTATAATTAATTTGATACAAGACAATTTCATGTGCACTAAACCATAGTATTTATAACCATTTCCAAGCTCAAAGGCCGAAACTAACATATCAAATTATAAGCCTTGCACATTTGCATAATAAACCAATTTGGCCATATTTTCACCAATTAAAAACTTACTTGCACAATCATAAACATATACTACTTCTAATCTCAATGCCAAACTAATAAGTAAATTTATTTTTAATGTATAACCACAATTCTAAGTACAAGCCATTCAAATATACGACTTATGCTAAATTCCAAATAATCACTCCACACTTAACATTTTCATATACTTCATAAGCAACCATATATAATTTATATCTCAAATGCAAACATTTCATAATATCAAAATTTATCGAACTCCATCTTCGAGCTTAAAGATAATTCGCACACTTAGTGCTCATTAACCGATCTCGTATACTTAGTACTCGGTATAAATTCAATTTGCACATTTAGTGCCTATTGACCGATTTCGTACACTTAGTACTTGGTACAAATTTCATTTGGCACACTTAGTACTCATCTCAAGCTTACTACTCTTTTGCTTATATATATACATACTTATACCACAATCGGCTAGATAACATAAATGTGTATATATATATATATATATATATAACACTTTGCTACATCCAATCCCACAAATATAAACACATTCAGTTATATCAAACCACATTATATATACACCTTCAACTATACCAAGTTATACATATATATTCACCTTCGATTATACCAAGTTATACATATATATTCACCTTCGATTATGCCAAGCCATACATATATATTTATGTACTTCCATTGAATTCATGAACTACATTATAATTTAATTCAATCAACTCAATTGCTTAAAACTTACCTCGATTATCGAGGAATTAAGTTTCACGGCTATTCAATTAATTTTGCTTTTCCCTTATCCGTTTTCGATCTCCTCATTTCTTGATCTAATTAAAAATTCAATTTCAACTCATTCAATTTTATTTATAAACAATTCAATTCTTAATGTATAATTAATAAATTTACTTATTCGCCTCTTGTGGTATTCAACATTTGCTAAATAGTCCAAAGTATTTAATAATAAAAAAATACATCAAATCTTTATTTCAATGTACCATAACCGAATGCTCCATATGCCTATATGAATCCTTACGTATCTTCATTTCACAATTAACTTCCCATTTAACCATTTATTTCAATTTCATACCATAAACACAAAATCACCTATCATTCAAATTTAAAACTCAATAATCAAACACCAACTTTTATTTTCTAACACATTCAACAAAGAACTAAAGCATTTCTTTATATCAACCTCATGACCGAACATTCAATGTTCAACAATTAGGAAAATAAATTCATGGGTTATGATCAAAAGATAACTAACATCTCAAAAAAACAAGAAATTTTCAAATTAAAGCTAAACACATACCTAATTTTGAATCAAAGAAAGCCGAATGTCTTGTTTCTTTTCTATTTTATTCTCTTTTTTTTTTTTTTTTTTCGGCAAGAACAAAGCAAATGGTTTTATTTTATTGCTTTTCTTTATTTTATTACTTCATTTCATATAATATAATAATAATACTAATAAGTAAAATGCATATACTCATTATATAAATTAATAACAATTAACAAGTGTCGTCCACTACACTTGGAAATGGAAAATTTTCCTATGAAATCCCTCCACTAAAATAATCCTCATAATTTGGTTATCACCAAATAATTCATTAAGTTTTAATATTGTGCATTTAGACCCTATTCAATAAATTGGCATTCAAATGATACAAATTTTAAAACGAAATTTCACGCCAACCAAATTCATGCATTCAAAACATAGATAAATAATAAATAAATATTTTCTGACTCGGATTCGTGGTCCCGAAACTACCGTTCCGATTTAGGTCAAAATCGGGCTGTTACATGTTTAGTGAATGAAATGATTTCTATAGCATCAAAGATGTTTAATAAAAATAAGATAGAAGGGCACGTGCCAAAGGCTGGCGATGAAGACATATAAGGTCCAAAAAGCACATTTAACTGCAATATAGTTAATATTCTGAAAGAATGTAGCATTTCTAACCCAAGACTTACAAATACAATTAAATAAGCTACCATTTGTAACCCAAAAGCAAAACCACACATAGCCTTTCAACTATGTTAAACAATAACCTATGGTACAACGCAGTGATGTAACATGAATGAACATAATATGCATAGCAGCACAAACATAAATGCAGATAGGTGGTCGATTTTTATTAAACAAAAATAGAGGGTCCTATAACAAAAATTGACTGTTACCTGTATATAATTAAGAAACTGTAATCAAAATATGAAAATAATTAATAAAAGTTGATTTATGTATGGGAAAATTATATGAATTCATTGAAAATATACCATAAAAAATTAAATAGACATGTTTACAAAAAAAAATCAAACAGACCTAATTTTAGGATATGATTGCTAGAATTCGTTTTATTAAACTGTTTTTTTTTTATCAATTTCAACCTCATAAGTTTAAATCAATTTAAAAATAAAAAGGACTTTAGCCATCATTAGTGATTATAATTATAAATTTAACTCAGTTATATCTTATTGATCCTGTAAGAAAGTAAATGGAAAACATTCTCAATAATGAAAAATCATTTAAAAAAAAAATAAAATCATAATATTTATATATACGCTAGATTTTTGATGATTAGCTATTAAAAAATTAATCATGCAAATATAAAAATTGAGATATTGAAATGCAACAATTTATATATAGATTAGTATTTATATAAGGTGAGGACATACCCATGAATAAAACCATAATACCTATAGATATTAATTTTTGAATGATTAAATATTTAAACTGGATAAACATAAAATTTTAGATATTGATATGTAATAATTTATAGATTAATACTCACTGATATGATAAGGGTTTATTCATCGTGCATACATATACTATGTCCAAACAAATGCCTACCATTTACTATGTCAAAGGCTCAAATTAAGTAAAACCTATAGGTGAATAACCCTTAAGCTCAAATTAGGTATTATCTGTTCAAACAGAGCCAAACACCGCAAAGAAAAAAGAAGCAACATGAATTTAATAAATCAGGTCCGAAATGATATGCCTCCTTACTAGGAGCTTTGATACCAACACCTACCTGCACAGCAACGAAAAAAACCTATCTTTACCCTAAAACAATACAGAACTTTTAAACATGCAAGGGTAGAGACACAAAAAGAAAAACAAATACAAAGGAATCGATGTGCAACTTACTATTTCTTAACCATAATCTACTTTTAACACAATGATGCGCTATTCCTTTAGCAAAAATTATGACAACCACTTCCTCCTGGTAAAATTCAGAAAAGGATTTGAGAAATTGGGGATTTCGATCAAAAAGGGACTGGGAAGTTGGAAAATTGGGGAAAATTATTTAGGAATAATAACCTGGGGAAATTTGGTGAAGAAAGACTTGGGGTAATTTGGGGGAAAAGTTGGAAAATTAGGGAAATGAAATCAGGGGTTTCAGACTTGGGTAAAACTGAGGGAAATTCGTGGCTGATAATACGACACCATTTAGGTTAGTTAAATTAAACTTTATGGCATTTATTATAAGCGCCACTAAACCATAGACAAAATCAGCACCATTTACAAACTATTAAAATCTTTTGCGGCGTTTCTTACAAAAATGCCACTAAAACCAAATATAAAAACACAATGTTTTGTAATATCAATTTCAAGTTTGCGGCGTTTCCCAGAAAAATGCCACTAAAATATCTATTTACGACGTTTTCCTTAAAAATGCCACAACAAGAACACACAAAAATGCATCATTTTGCCATACCTCAAACCTATCAGTGGCGTTTTTCAGTAAAATGCCACTAAAAATGCACCAAAATGCATCGTTTTGCAATATTTAAAACATTTTTTGACATTTTTACTAAAATGCCACTAACAACACAGATATAAACAACACTGTTTTGATAAATCTGAACTATATTTGCAGCGTTTTTTCTTGAAATGCCACTAATGAATATCCTTTTGTAGCATTTTTTTTATAAAAACGCCACTAATAACACATATAAAAACAGGGTTTAGGGATTAGGCTATAGAGTGTAGGATTTAGGGGCTGAAATTAAATTGTAAGTAAAAAAGCAATCTGATCATCTTCTTATTGGATCATTATAAGTCCCCATATTTTTTTCATTTCTAATTTGTTTTTAGGATTTAGAGTATTAAGGTTTATATATAGTTTAGGGTTTAAGGGTTTATATATAGTTTTAGGGTTTATATATAGTTTAGAGTTTTAGGGTACTTACAATTCATGGGTTAGGAATTAGGGTTAAGCTTTAAATCCAAACATAAACCGAAAACCCTAAACTTAAAAACACTAAACTGAAAACCTTAAGCTTAAAAACACTAAACCCAAAACCCAAAACCGTAAACTTAAAAACACTAAACTCAAAACCCTAAACTATAACCCCTAAAACATTAAATCATAACCCCTAAACTAAAAAATAAATTGTATTTTAATTAATATGAAGTAACTAGTTAAATAATAAATATACAATAAAATACTTTTTACGGCGTTTTAGATAAAAACACCGCTAAAGGCTAGTATTTGCGGCGTTTTTAACAAAAACACTGCTAATACCTTTGATAGTAATAAATTTTAATAGTTTAATTATTTATTAAATTCCTATTAAACTAAGTTTGTTTTGTTTCAAACAATATATGTAATTTGTTTCAAACAAAATATATATTTTATATTCTTATATAAAATAATGTGGGTATTGTACAAAATGGCATGAATCTCAGTAAATTCCAAATATTGCATCTGTTTTCCAATGGTATCCTAAACTTTAAGCCTCAAACCATAAACTTATAATCTAAACCCTAAATATATATTACAAGGGACAAAAGTAATTAAAAAAGAATGCTATTGCTTACCTATACTCTAAAACCCTAAATCATAAACATTAAACCTTAAACCCTAAACCCTAAGCCCTAAAATAAAATGACTCTTTTGCGGCATTTTTATGAAAAACACCGCTACTGCTTGACCTAAATATTAACAGAAAATGGCATCATTGTGTTCAACTTTTTTTGCGGCATTTGTGGAAAAGCGCTGCTAATTCTCGACCTATAGCAGCGTTTTCTAAAAAGCGCCACTAATTCTAAATCTTTAGCAGCGTTTTCCACAAAAGCCCCGCTAATACAAATAAAGACTCAAGCGAAAACGACACCGTTTAAACAAAAGTAAAATGTTTTTAGCGGCGTTTGGTCCAACACATCGCTAATTTATCAGTTTTTTGTGGCGTTTATGAACAAACGCCACTATTGCTAGGTTTTTAGTGGCGTTTTTTTCCAAAATTGCCGCTATTGCTCCTTTTTTAGTGGCGTTTTGTTCAAAAATGCCCTATTACTTGATTTTTAGCGGCGTTTTCTTTCAAACACAGTTAATGTATAATATTTGCGGCATTTTTCATCCAAATGCCACTACAAACGCTGCTAAAGCCCTATTTTGTTGTAGTGGTTCTTCGTCAGTTTGACTATAATCTGCCAATCCTGTACTTATCTTCAGTACACTTATTAGTTCCTATCCACCCATGTGGGACTAAGCTAGATCTAATGCAGCATGTGTACAAAGGCTATCCCACAACACCCTTCATTTAGAGGATCAGCTAAACCGAAGTTCTGATACCACTAAATTAGTAACACCTTGGAAGAAAGTTCTCTAGTTTAGCTGAAAAGGAAATTGAGACCACAGTTTATCGGGCCATATGAAATTACTAAAAGAGTTGGACCTGTTGCTTACCGGTTAGCTTTACCACCAGAGTTAGAAAAGACTCATAATGTTTTTCATGTATCCATGCTATAACGATATCGGTTAGATCATTCACATGTTATTTCTCCAACAGAGATTGAGCTTTAGCCCGACATAACTTATAGTGAAGGATAGATCAAAATCCCGGTACGTGAGACAAAAAAGTTAAGAAATAAAAAGGTAGCTCTAGTGAAAGTTCTTTGGCCAAGACATGGAATAAAAGAAGCTACCTGGGAACCAAAGGAAACAATGAAAAAGCAATATCCAAACCTTTTCACTGGTAAGATTTCTGAGGATAAAAATTCTTAAGGGAGAGAGTTGTAACAACCCATTTCACTGAAATCGGAACAGTGGTTTCGAGACCACAAATTCGAGTCATAAAGAAAATTTATTTTAAAATTATTGTTTGGTTTGCATTATGATAGGAATGTTATATGAAAATTCTGATAAGAAAATTTTACTGATTATGTGTTTAATTATGGAAAGGACCAAATAGCATAAAATGTAAAACTTGAATTCTAGTCGTTAGAAGGATTAAATAGCTATGGAATTCAAAATTTGAGGTCCTAATACGATAATTAGACAATTAAGAGAAGTAGTAAATACCTTTGATGAATCATCCATGGGAAAATAGAAAAAGAAAAAAGATGAAATTGGAAAGAAAAGATAATTAAAGATGATAAACAATTAAAAAGAAATATCATCATATTATTATCATCTTCATCCTTAAAATTCTATCGAAATCGTAGGAGAGAGAAAGGAAACTTTCTTGGCTTAATTAGGTATGTTTTCTTGTCTCATTTTTAGTAATTTTTATATTTTTGAGATCGGAATAGTTTAACCTATCTATTTTGGGAATTAATTTGTAAAGTTATCAAAGTATTAAAGTTTTTCCATGGATGACTATGTTGAAAAGTTGAAATTTATGGTAGAAAGTGAAAGGTTGTTGATAGATAAACAACTTTTACAAAGTGAATTTTCATGAAATTGTGATTTAGGGATTAAATTGTAAAAATATAAAATTCAAAGAAAATTTATAATTTTTTTGAAATTTAGGGACTGTTATTATTATATAGAAATTTTGGCTAGGCTTGGAATAAGGATTAAATTGCATGAATTTCATTTTTCCAGCCTAGGGACGAAATTGGAATTTATGAAAAGTATAAGGGTAAAATGGTAATTTTGCCTAGGTGTAAATTAAATACAATTGAATATGAAATGTGATAAATTGATGATTAAATTCATTTATATAGATCCGAAAAGTCCAAATATGAAATTGGATCGAGCGAAACAAAAAGTGTCAGATTAGTAGATTTTTTTATACGAACGAATATCGAGGTAAGTTCATGTAACTAAATTGTGTACATTTATATGTTTGAATTAAATGTTGTCTATGTGATTTGTATGATTTTCATATATTTAAAATAGATTAAATATCCGATATTGCCCGATAATTGATAAGTCCTGTTTGAATGATGAAAATCGATGGCTACAAGTTTCCCGTATTGGTTGTAGTCTTGCATATGTTGCAGATACACCATAGCTCAAAAAGAGTATTTTGTATTAGCGCTTTTGAGCTTCTCGTTATAGTGTTCTTCATAGCTTCCCGTTATAGCTCTTCGGAGCATTCCGATAGGTTGTGATCCTACATTTGTTGTGGACACACCCTAGCTCTTATGAGCATACCGATTATAGGCTCTTCATGAGCTTCCTTTTGAATTAGCTCTTTGTGAGCTTCCCGATAGTGCTCGCTTGAACTTCTCGATATTTGGCTATTTGGAGCTTCCTGTTACATGGCTCTTTGTGAGCTTCCCGATATGGCTCTTCGTGAACTTCCCTACTATGGCTCTTATGAGCTTCCTGTTATAAGGCTCGAGAATGTGCTTCCCAATTATGTACCCTAATTGGGTACCTGTAACACCCCAAACCCGGCCTAGATGTTAGGCCCGAATCTAGCGTGTCACATTGAAGTGTTTTTCGAAAACCTTGTTTCCATTGAAAACCCTTCTTATTAAAACTTGTTGCCATTTAAAACGTGTGTAAAATCTCGAATTTCAGATGCATATTTTTAAAACATGGTTTATTAAAAACTATTCTCTTGTAAAATGTTATTACCCTTTTAAACCCTATTTGTTAGGAAAGCTTTATCTAAAAGAAACCGATTTACGAAAATGACATGTTTTAAGAAAAATAGTTAACATTTTGGAAAACCGTGATTCACCTCTAGCAGATATAATTCAAAGTAAATAAAAGCCTTAAAATAAAAATCCATAAATTATAAAAGGCCTTATTACAAACCAAACCCAAAATAAAGTACTTGAGAGTAAATAATCAAAATAGAAAGCATAAGCAGTGTGTGGCCTTCTCTGAGTCCCTCGCAGCTCCGATCCGTCTAAGGTTGGGGATTACCTGCACAGTTAGTAAACGGGGTGAGTTTTATGAAAACTCAGTGTGTAATCCCCTACTACAAATACGAACAGTCAGTCATGTAAAATAATTAAAAAGTTTACCCTACCGCAGTTCCAGTATCAACTAGGCCTTAGCCCATTACAAAATAGAGACATTATCTGAACCAGAATCAGTATCAGAATTAGAATCAGAATCAGAGTCAGTATCAGAATCAGAATCAGAATCAGAATCAGAATCAGAATCAAAATTAGAACCTGTATCAGTATTAGAATTAGAATCAGAATTTGAATGCAATGCCCAAGCCCAGTCCAGCCCTACACGCCATTCGTACTAGCCCTACACACCATGTGGGGAATAACTCAAGCCACCCAGCCCTACACACCACAGACGCAGCAGAGCTGCGAATACAGAAATCGTGGTAGAGCCACCAGAGCAGAAATAAGAGGCAGAGCCTCTGAGTAGATTACGTGGCAGAGCCATTTTATAGCACTTCCTCCATATCAAGCCTACCCCATGTAATATGTCGTGTATGCTATGCTCAATCATCAAACGTGTATGCAGAATGGACATGCTCATTATCAGTCATTTAAACATATACTAAAACCTACCAGTCACACAACCGTAGTCATATCAGTCAAAATACTATCATACGACCACAGTTAATTCAATCAAATACACCAACCAAGTTAGTCACTTGCCCACAAGGGCGAAACAGTCATTGTACACCCTAGGGACAAAACGGTCATTTTACCCTACAGGGGTATTTCGATAATTCTACAATGTAGGGGTATTTCAGTAATTTTACCCTGTAGGGGTATTTCGATAATTCCACCCTATAGGGGTATTTTAGTAATTCTACCTTACAGGGGTATTTCAGTAATTCTACCCTACAGGGGTATTTCAGTAATTCTACCTTATAAGGGTATTTCGATAATTCTACCCTAAAGGGGCATTTCGGTAATTCTACCCTAAAGGGGTATTTCGATAATTCTATCTTATATGGGTATTTCGGTAATTTTGCAACCCAAGGGTATTTTGATAATTTCATAAACCAGGGGTATTTCGGTAATTTCACAAACTAGGGGTATTTCGGTAATTTCACAAACCAGGGGTATTTCGGTAATTTCACAAACTAGGGGTATTTTGGTAATTTTGTAAATCAAGGGTATTTCGGCAATTTTGAAATCTAGGGTATTTTCGTAATTTGTAAACTGGGGTATTTCTGTACTTTTCCAAATCGAGGGTATTTCTGTAATTTTCCAAATCAGGGGGTAATTCGATAATTTTGCAAATCGGGGGTATTACAATAGTTCTACCTTATAAGGCTATTTCAGTAATTTTGTAAACCAAGTGTATTCCAGTAATTTTTTAAATCAAGGGTATTTCAGTAATTTTTTAAATCGGGGGTAAAACGGTAATTCTGTAAATCAGGGTTACTTTGGTAATTTTACAAGTCAAGGGTATTTCAGTAATTTGGTAAACTAAAATATTCTAAATAGAGATAACAATTTGAATGGGCCTAGGGCCCATTCTCGGCCTAAATGGGCCCACACGCTCGTGTGGCCCTTTTAGCCCAAATCTAGCTACAAGTATGAAATTCACCTAGTCTAGTCCAATATTTACTATACAATCAAACAACTTATCCAATTGGGCCCATAGGCCCATTGGGCCCACACTGCCCCTTCCGGCCCATCGCGGCCCGAAGTAGCTGTTCTACAGCTAGAGTAGTGAGAAATACACACCTGATAGGAATCTGGAGTTAATCCGCGCTCCGAACACTCCTAAGCCCAAACGCCAACCAATGTATGCTTACTCTCTTCATAGATCGCTCTCTTTAAAGCCAGCTTCTCGCCTACTCCCATGCAAGCTTCCCGATGTGGGATCCCTCCATCAATCCTCCAAAATAAACTTATTAGCAAAATAACCAACCTTTGTGTGCAAAGGGATTCGAACTATAGTCCTCTCAATAACCATGCCACGCCACCACCACTAGGAGACAAGCTCCTTTGTGTCATAAGTCCAACACATTTAACTTCAAAGCCCGCCTACTCGCTTTCAGATTTATTTAAAAGAAAAACTAAAATAAAATGCAAAAGCCAAGACTTGAACCTTGGACCCCCTTACTTCCTTTATGGCATCACTTCCTTGTCCCTTAAGTGGTGCTACTTTGCCACTACACCACACTCCTTTTTGTGTCATGCTTTCAACAAAAATATTCTTAAAGCCTACCCACTAACATCAAGCCTCCCATAAGAGAAAAAATATATAAATTTTTGCTAAGGCCCAGGTTTGAACCCAGAATTTCTCCAACACTCCCAAACCTTTTAGCCATCACACCAACACGCCATGGAGTGAATATTGGCCCGGGGCCCATTACGCAACCTAAGTGGGGCCCATGTGCTTGCATGGCCCGCTAAGCCAGATTTGCCAGTAGCCACGTGTACGACACAGCCGGTCCACTAATTCTTGTAAGTCCAAAGACAACGACCTGTGTGGGCCTACAAGCCCATTGGGCCCACATGGCCCATTCTTCCAGGCCCAATTTCAAGGCGTTACAGTACTCCCGGATATAAATTGATGGATTTTAGTTTTGTACACTAAAGTGTACTACATGAGCGTATCCATTTATTTTTCAACTAAATTCAAAGAGTAAAATTCAGACATGGTTAAACTGAACTTGAAATGAATTGTCATTAAAGTGTACATGTAATATAGAATAATGATATGGAAAACATATGTATATGAAATACATTAAATGGTGAGCTCATCCATGTTCTTGGTATTTTGTGAATTACTAGACTAACATGATTGTTGAAGTTGTATTTTAGGCTATAAGCCAAATTGCTTGGATGCATTATTACATGCTTATCTTAAATGTAAATATATGGTAAGTTAAATTCCTATTATACAAACTTACTAAGCCTTAAATGCATACTAGATTTATTTTCCTTTGTTTTATAGTGCTCGGAAGCTCGTAAAAGTTAAAGATTGGTCGGAGTATCATCACACTATCCTCCAGCTCATTTTGGTATAAATAGAAATCTTACTTTGGTATAATGGCATGTATAAGCTAATTAGGCCAATGTTGGTATGAAATTGGATGTTTGTAAACTAGCCATTGGAATGGCTAAAATAGTATATTTTGGTATATAATTATAAGACCATATCATGTTTGATATGTTTTGAAATAGTTAATTAATATATGAAATATGAATAAAATGGAAAATGGATTTGTATTAGTATAAATGATACAAATTTACCTAAGTACATAAATGAAAATTTGGTAAGCTTAATCATTTGAATATACATTTTAATATAACTTACATAGTACTTGTATTAAGTTTGATTTATATGACTTGAATTGGTTGGTATATGTTTGTAAGTGTTGTTGTAGGTTGTTGGCAAATTTTGGTGAGAAATAAGGCTAGGAAATGGCCTTATTTTGTCTACACGGGTAGACACACGGGCATGTACCTTGACTATGTGTGACACACGGCCTGGCACATGGGCATGTGGTTTGGCCATGTGTCCCCTGCATCTTAAAATTGAGAAACAAAATGCTTAGAATTGGGTACACGGGCCCGTGTCTCTCAGCCGTGTGTAACACATAGTCTAGTACACGGGTGTGTGCCATGGCTGTGTAAATCCTGCACCTAATTTTTGAAAATTAAATTGTCCACACGGCCTAGCACACTAGCATGTGCCCTACCCTATATGCCACACGGCCATGGACATGTGAATGTCACTTGGTCGTATGAGCCACACAGCCTGACCACACGGGTGTGTGACCCCTATATATAAGAAAAATTTTGGAATTTTGCAAAAAAATTTTTGAGGTCCCAATTTAGTCCCAACCTGTTTCTAATGCTTAAATATGGCCACGAGGGTCCAATCAAGGGACGATATGAATAGTTTCAGATATGAATAGTAAATGACATGAATTATCTGTATTTATTCTGTAAACTCTGATAATGTTTCGTAACCCTATTTCAGTGACGAATATGGGTTAGGAGTGTTACATTGGTTGGTATCAGAGTCAAGGTTTAGTCGATTCTCAGACTAACATAGCAAGTACGAGTCTAACTATACATGCCATTATATAAAGTATGATAGTGTGATATCTCTTGACCATTTTAAACATGTTTTTCATATAGTAATGTCATCCAACCAAGCTAGAGCTAAATCTGTGGAAGCTGAGAGTAATGCTCAAGCTTCAGTATAAAGAGCTGCATCTAGTAGTAGTAGAAGGCCCGTATCTAAGGGCTAAGGTAAGGAGGCAATAGAAGCCTTCTTTTGAATGATGAACAAGTGGTTCACAAAATTTTTAAGAACAAATCCTGCTGTACAACAACCTCCCCCTCCTGCTCTTCAACTAGATCCTAAGATGCCACAGGGTGCTGAACCTGTTAGAACTGGTAAGCCTCCGGTAGATAAAATCCGTAAATATGGGGCAGAAGAATTTAGGGCTACTACCGAAGATGATCCGAAAAGGGCTAAATTTTGGTTGGAAAATAGTATCAGGGTTTTGGATGAATTATCATGCACACTAGCTGTTGTATCTCTGTTGAAAGACACAACTTATCAGTGGTGGAATACTTTGATTTCTGTTGTGCTAAGGGAAAATGTTACATGGGAGTTTTTCCAAACAGAATTCAGAAAGAAGTATATTAGTTAGGGATTTCTAGATCAGAAAAAGAAAGAATTTTTAGAGCTCAAAGTGGGGAATATGACATTATCTAAGTATGAACGAGAATTTGTTAGATTGAGCAAGTATGCCAGAGAATGGGTTCTGGCTGAGGCTAATATGTTCAAATGTTTTGAAGAAGGATTAAACGAGGATATCAAGTTATTGATTGGAATTCTTGAATTAAGGGAATTTGTGGTACAGGCCGGTCAAGCACACAAAGCTCAGGATTTAAGCAAAGAGAAGAGACAAGCAGAAAGAGAAGCACAAATTTCTAGTAAGAGATCTATGGGGAAGTCACAAGCATCTGTTTCAAAGAAATCAAAGAAACACTATGATCATTCTACCACATTTACGAGTGATACACTGTAAATTATACATATTTCTATCCCACATTTAGCACATTTATGGATGAATTATCATTGAATTTGTGGAATTTGATGCTCCTAATCCTTTAATTTCATGTTTTATACTTAGAAGAGCATAGGAGAGTGAAAAGAACAAGAAATGGGCCAAAAACGGAGAAAATGGGCCAAAGCAAGGAAACAACACCGCCTGGAGTTCAACACATGGGCAACTCACACGGCTGTGCCACATTAAAGGCTTGAGCACGGCCTAGACTCGACTCACACGGGCGTGCCACATGGGCATGTCCCTGTCATGATGAAGTTCAATTTCACGCAAAAAAAGCTATTTAGCAGCTAAGAAAGACATTCCAAACTTTATATAAAGACCCTAGGAGGCAACTACAAGGGTGAACAGTCTTCCCGTCAAGACGAAGAGTAAAAGGTAGGGAATTACTCTAAGGAAAGCCGATTGATCCATCTCAGAAGCAAGAGTCTACATCAAGACAGAGGATCTCCCTTCAATCCTTTCAGGATTTTTTGGTTTTCTTATGTTTTGTTATTTTCTTTATTCTGAAATGTTTCTTTTTATAAACATGAACTAAACCCCCAAATACCTGAGGGGATGAAACCTAAGCTGAATCTTGTTATTGTTATCTAAACTATATGATAAATATTCGATTTGTTCTTAATTGTGTTTTAATTTTCGAATTGATATT
This sequence comes from Gossypium stocksii, assembly GCA_020496765.1. Taxonomy (NCBI): domain Eukaryota; kingdom Viridiplantae; phylum Streptophyta; class Magnoliopsida; order Malvales; family Malvaceae; genus Gossypium; species Gossypium stocksii. The sequence continues at coordinate 41,104,672 of CM035621.1, forward strand.
TTTGGGATATTAATTTAAGTCGAATGTGCTTAGGTAGATGAGTAAAAGTCCCTGTTTAAGAGTAGATCCAACACAATTAAGCGGAGTTGCTCGCAATCCTAGACATAGGATGATGAAAATCTGCCGGATTAGAGTCAAATCTAATATAGGGATCCATAGATCGAGTTAATGCAAGACTAGGGGTTTTAATTAGAAAGAGATTTCAATTAATCAACCTAGGATTTGTTGTTCTTATTCTCGACGGAGATATTAATATAATTTAGGGATCTCTACGGATCAAGTCGAATGAAGAAATCGTCTAGTTCAGAGTTAGATAACAAGTGAAGTCTAGGTGGATTCTTCCTTAGGTATTGTCTTTATCATTCGGTTTTCCCAAAGCAATTTCCCAATTTACTTTTTGTCGCATCCTTAGCTTAGTTTAGAGTTAATTAGTTTACACAAAACCACTCTTCATTTTTAGGCTAGATAATAGGAAGAAAGTTAATACTAGTACTTTTAGTTCCTTGGATTCGATATTCTGGTCTTGCCACTAAGTATACTACTATTCGATAGGTGCACTTGCCTTTTATCGTGATAATAGTTAGTTTCTAGGTACGATCAAATTTATTACTTCATCAGATCACGATCAACGAGGTCTTCTGGAAGAGAACGAGGTTCTCAACGCTCTTATGTGAGATCTCTGTCTCCATCTATTACAAGTGTAGGAAGTGTTGGAAGTCCTAAACCAGGATGCAAACATTGCAATAAATTACATTTCAGTGAATGCCACATATAAAGCGGAGCTTTCTTTAGATGTGGTTCTCTTAACCACTATCTTAGAGACTACCCAGAAAAGTATGTAAAAGATACTGTTTAGACCTCTAGGTTGAGTAATCCCACCTTGAGAGGCAGACCACCCCAACACCTCGGCAATGTTAGTGGTAACCGAGGTGTGACAAAAAAATCAACAGTCAAATCTAAAGCCAGAGCACCGGCAAGGACATATGCTAAACGTGCAAGAGAGATGCCTCTGCACCAGACGTTATTACTGGTACATTTTCTCTTCTTGATATTGATATAACTACTTTGATTGATCTTGGTTCATCCCATTCGTACATTTGCACCAATTTAGTGTCTGTTAAAAATTTATCTGTTGAGTTCACTGAATTTGGGGTTAAAGTTTCAAACCCCCTAGGCTAGTATGTTATGGTGGATAAAGTTTGTAAGAATTGTCCGTTAATGATACGAGGTTACTATTTTCTGGCTGATTTGATGTTATTACCATTTGATGAAATTGATGTGATACTGGGTATGGATTGGTTGACTCAGCATGATGCTATAGTAAATTGTAAACAGAAATATATTGTATTGAAATATTAGAAGGGTGAGATACTTTGTATTGAATCTGATAATTCGGATGGTTTGTTTAATGTGATATCAGCCATGTCTGCAATGAAATATGTCAAAAAAGGGTGTATTGCTTACCTTGCCTATGTATTGGATACTAAAGTGTCTAAAACTAAGATCAAATCAGTGCCAATTGTTTGTGAGTTTCCTGACGTGTTTCTGGAGGAATTACCTGGTTTACCACTGGTTAGAGAAGTAGATTTTTCTATAAATCTTATTTCGGGAACAACACCGATATCCATAGCACCTTACAGAATGGCTCCTACTGAATTGAAAGAGTTGAAAGTACAGTTGCAAGAATTAACTGACAGAGGCTTTGCTTGACCTAGTCATTCACCTTGGGGTGCACTAATTTTGTTTGTTAAGAAGAAAGACGGATCTTTGAAACTATGTATCGGCTACCGACAGCTCAACAAAGTCACCATAAAGAATAAGTATCTTTTGCCACGTATTGATGACTAGTTTGATAAGCTAAAAGGTGCCATTATGTTCTCCAAAATAGATATCTGTTCTGGATACTATTAGTTGCAAGTGAAAGACTTAGATATGCCAAAGACAACTTTCAGAACCAGGTATGGACACTACGAGTTTCTTGTAATACCATTCAGTTTGACTAATGCACCTACAGTATTCATGGATTTAATGAATAAAATTTTCAAACCGTATCTAGACAGATTTGTGGTGGTGTTTATTGATGATATTTTGGTATATTCCCGAGATGAAAATGAGCATGCTGATCATTTGAGAATTGTGCTGCAAACTTTGTGTGAGAAACAACTATATGCCAAATTCAGTAAGTGTGAATTTTGGCTTCAGGAAGTTGGTTTACTTAGGCATATAGTGTGTGCAGAAGGTATCAAGGTAGATCTGAGTAAAATCTGAGCTATTATTAATTGAAAATGACCAAAGAATGTGTCGGAAGTCGGAAGTCAGAGGTTTTCTGGGATTAGACGGATACTATCAGAGATTTGTACAAGGGTTCTCAATGATAGCTTCTTCGATGACTCATTTGTTGCAAAAAGATATAATAGCTTCTCTGATGACTCATTTGTCGCAAAAAAAAAATATAAAATTCAAGTGGTCTGATAAATGTCAATAGAGTTTTGATAGATTGAAAGCTTTGTTGACTGAAACACCTATGCTAGTACAGTTGTAACGCTAGGGTTTGTGCAAGTGCACACAGTCATTATCAAGTAATAAGTAAGTATCGAGTTATCCTATCCACAGGGATTGTATCTATGTTAAGTCACTTAATTGTAAAATTACAAAATCAACTTGGTAAATAAAAACACAATATGATTTGGAAGTGTTGATTGAAATTAAGTATATCAAACTAAATGCAATGATCCCTAATGTAATTTATCTTGACTATGCAACTATATGAATGAAATAGATTTTAGTAGAATTAAACACAATTTGCAATAATTATAACATAAATAAACTAGGACAATTACTTTAATTAAACTCAATTTATCATCAACATGCTTAATAATATTCGAAAAAACATTCCATGTCAACTCGATCTTTCATGAGTTTAAAAACCACACTAGGTCCTTTTGGAATCCTTTACTTAGTAAATATGCATTTTACTGATCCTTATTTAATTAGGTCTTCTTAGTGTTTGTGTGAGGTAATAGGGACGTGTCAGGTTTGAAATAGTTTAATCACACAAATCTAAAAACTATGCAGATAACAGAGCTTGGTCAGTGTTGTTATGCAACCTACAATTTAATTAGGTGAGGATCTAAATTGAGCATGCACATTTCAATTATATGTCCATTAGCCATCGTCCGGTCAAGATCACTCAGCTAATTCAAGTGAATTTCAATCATGTATGAATGAAATACAAACCAGATTTTAATTGAAAACATGATTGATTGAGGTACAAACATTATAAGCATGAATTTAATAAATATTATTTAATCAAAGCAATCATCCTAGCTTAAATAAAATTAAGCTATCATTGTTGTAAACAAGAACAAAGAACACATAGCAAACATTCTTAGATTAAATTAAAGAAAAGAAAGATTAAAGCCAATTCAAAGTGGTTGTCACCCAAGACTCTAAACGATGAGGGCTCCTTCGTTCCTTCGCTTTGCTCCTATGTCGATGGCTCTCCAAGGTGGCCGACCAAGGCTCTTTAAGAGGCTTAATTGCTAAAATCTCTATGAAAAGATGATGCTAGGCATGGGAAGATAGAAGAATTGAGACAAGAGAGAAAGATTAGAGTGAGAGATGATTGATGAAATGATGAATGATGAGGGATGATTAGAAATGTGGGAATGATGTCTTATTTATAGGTGAGGGGAGAAGGATAGTTTACTAAAAATAGGAATTTTCATCTCTTCAAGTATCTTCACTATATGGCTGGCCATAAATTGAGGAAGTTGAGCTGATTTTTGCTTGATTTTTCTCAATTTAAGTGCCACAACAACTCTGGGCGGAGACTCGGTCAAGTGCAAATCTTCAGGTAAATCTCTAATTTCTTCAACATTGTAAGGACCTTGTTCAATTAAACCAAAAAAGCTGTTTACAGACAGTCATGTGCAGCTGAATTTTGTGTTGACTTGGTCCTCAATTTGGATGGTTTTGTAATCCAATAAAGCTATCAGACTTGTCTAAAATAAATCAATAAATTAGAGGACCAAAGAATAAAATTTATCCAATTTAATTAATTAATTAAAACCAAATTTATTAATGAAATATTTACAAATGAATTATTAAATAATCTTATAATTTATCATTTAATTTAATCATGCATGACCCACTTTATATCTTAAAAATGTATTATGCTCAAAATAAATATAAAATAAGTCATTTTATGCATGAAAACTATAAGCACAAAATCACATTTTAATAATTTCTATGTCCTATTTTCATATTTTTACATATTTCATTAATTTATTGAACAATTACTTAGTTTTAGCAACAAATTTAAGTAAAAAGGTGATAAATTACATAGGAAAAGTCCTCTATATTTTTCAGTTTACACACACCCAAACTTAAATCAGTGCTCGTCTTGAGTAATGTTTATACACAACAAAAGGTCTTGCTAAGGCAAATTTGCTAATAGTGTAAACAACATCAATCTTTATCCCATAATCATGCATTAATAACTTCATGTTCATAGATCTTCTTTATTAACAAGTAATTCATATGCAAACATTTTGAGAATTTTTTATTAAGTTTCAAAATATGCCAACATGAATCATAGTTTGTATGTATGTCACAGCCACAGATAATATTTTTCATTCAACATAATTTCTCATCAATCAAGCAAAACAATCATAAGGTTTATTTATGATCTTCATATGTTGAGCTTAGTACTTCCTCTCCACTAATGTAGGTGACATAATCATCAAATCAATAGGTCTTGTATAAGGTTGTAATAGGGGTTTGTTAAAGGTAGGGATTTTAAGAGATAAGACATTTCGGTTTCAAAATCTTAACCTTTGACTTTGTCTTGGATTTCTCAAAGTACAACCTTTTTCTTTAAGTGATCTTTTGGAACACCCCCAAACTTATTTTGAACTCATGCTCATACATTTTTCTTCGTGGAAACTGAGCAAACTTTTCTTCTCTTTTTTTTTAAGCATGAACACATATATCTTTTAAAAATTTCCTCACACTAAGACAACTTTAGTTAATATGGGTGCACAAAATTAGGATAACTTCAAAAGATGGAAATATGGCTTATAAAGTAGGTGCATTACAATAAAAAGGCCTTTAAGCTCAAAATTATAGTTTTAAGGGTCTAATATCATAAGGTTGGCTTGAGCAGGTCACACGATCCAATGAAATAGTGCCTATATCATTTTAGATTTTTATGTCTCCTAGGATTTTGCCTCAAGAAAGTTACTAAGTCAATTCTAAAGACATAAACCTTCATGCATGTCTAATCTCAAAAGAAACTAAGTTTTCATGGCAAACATTACCTAAGACTAAGATCATCCAAACATTCCATTCTTCATGATAACATACAATCACTCAGATAGAATCAACATTCATGCTTGCATAAAAACTATCTCATTAAAAAAAATTCTCTAAACATTGATTTATTAAAACATACTTATGAAAGAAATGATTGAAGCATACTTGAAAAAAATTTTAAGCAATTTATTTGCCTTACCCCCTCTTTAAAAAGCAGCAATGTCCTCATTCCAAGAGCAAAGCAATGAATGAAAACTGAACACCACGTAGGCTTGTAAAGAAAGAGAGGTGAGTCATTAAGACTGCTTAAATACCAAGTCTTTCGTCATAACCCAATCCTAGACATGTTCATTCCCATTACCACATCACTTAGTCTTTTTCTTTCTAAAGAAGTATTTATTCATGCTTGCTATGTTTTATTTTGCAAAACTAAATCCTAATTACGAAAGAAATAAATTCTAATTATGAAAGAAATAAATTTCTAAAGACCTAAAAAAAAAAAAAAAGACAAGAATCCCCCCTTTTTATTTTCCTGGCTCATTCCCCTTGTCTTCTTCAGCTTTATTTTCACTTGCATAGTCAGCATCCTCCGTCCATGTCTCAAAGATAGCATTTGGGAACTCAAGAACTTAAATAAGTCATTTTATGCATGAAAACCATATAATAAAGCACAAAATCACATTTTAATAAGTTCTATGTCCTATTTTCATATTTTCACATATTTCATTAATTTATTAAACAATTACTTAGTTTTAGCAACAAATTTAAGTAAAAAGGTGATAATTTACATAGGAAAAATCCTACATATTTTTCAGTTTACAATAGCCTGAATCAGGTAAAGAATTCGTAGTTTACAGTGATGCGTCATTAAATGGTTTAGGCTGTGTTTTGATGCAAGAAGGTAAAGTGATAGCCTATGCTTATAGACAGCTAAAACCACATAAATAATACCCGATACATGATTTGGAGCTAGTAGCTATTGTGTTTGCATTGAAAATTTGGCGGCATTACTTGTTTGGTGAAAAATGTCACGTATTCACTGATCATAAGAGTTTGAAGTATTTGATGTTGCAAAAAGACCTGAACTTGAGACAACACAGGTGGCTTGAATTATTGAAAGACTATGACCTAGTTATTTATTATCATCCAGGAAAAGCCAATGTAGCTGCTGATGCCTTAAGTAGAAAATCACTATTTACTTTACGGGAAATGAATACCCGATTATCATTATCAGAGGATGATTCAATCATAGTTAAAAGCTCAACCTACATTTCTACAGCATATTTGTGAAGCTCAGATAGATGATGATGAACTACAAGCTAAACGACTTCAATGTAAGTCAAATTCTAATTTAAAATTTCAGATTGGGTTTGATGATTGTCTGTTATTCAGAGGAAGAGTATGTGTACTGAGGAATTCAGAGCTCATACAAAAGATTCTATACGAAGGTTATAGTGGTATTATGTCTGTTCATCTGGGGAGTAATAAAATGTATAATGATTTGAAAAAAAAAAGGTACTAGTGGCCGGGAATGAAATGGGATATTTCTGAATTTGTATCTAAATGTTTGATATGTCAGCAAGTAAAAGTTGAACATCAAGTGCCTTCAGGATTATTATAGCCAGTACAATACCGAAATGGAAATGGGAAAGAGTGACCATGGATTTTGTATCCGGATTACCCTTATCTTCAAAAAAGAAAAATGCTATTTGGGTAATCATTGACTGTCTAACAAAGTCTTCACACTTTATTCTGATACGTATAGATTTTTCCCTAGATAGACTGGCTATATTATATTTTTGCTGAGATCATTAGACTATATAGAGTACCACTCTCCATTATTTTTTATAAAGATCCCCGGTTTACATCTCGATTCTGGAATAAATTGCAAGAAGCTCTAGGTACGGAGTTACATTTTAGTACTGCATTCCATCCTCAGACTGATGGCCAATCTGAACTTGTAATATAGATTTAAGAGGATATGCTCCGATGTTGTATTTTGGAATTTGAAGGTAACCAGGAAAAAAACATACCTTTGATTGAATTTGTATATAATAACAGTTATCAGTCTAGCATTAAAATGACATCGTATGAGGCTTTGTATGGTCGTAAATGTAAAACTCCATTGTATTAGACAAATCTTAGTGAGAAAAAGATACACGGAGTTGACTTAGTCCGTGAGACTGAAGAAAAGGTGAAAGTAATTCGAGATAGTTTGAAAGTAGCCTCTAATCGTCAAAAGTCTTATGCTGATCTTAAATGAAAAGAGATAGAATTTTAGGTTGGTGAAAAGGTATTCTTGAAAGTATAACCTTGGAAGAAAGTTCTCCTATTTGGCCGAAAAGGAAAATTGAGTCCATAGTTTATCGGGCCATATGAAATTATTGAAAGAATTGGACCTGTTGCTTAACGGTTAGCTTTACCACCAATGTAACACCCCCAAACCCAGCCCAGATGTTTTGGTCGAATCTGATAGTGTCACATTGAGGGGTGTATCATAGAATTTGATGTTTGGAAAACTTCAAGGTCATTTGATCAAAACGTTATTAGACCGAAATTTTAAAATAGGTTTCTCTTTAAAAAACATACACTTTCGCTTATTAGTTTAAAACATATTTTATCCGAAAATTAAAGCTAGGTTCACATTCTAAAAAAAAAAAAAAACATTAAGATTTGGTTGAAAACCTTAAGTTGTTAATGAAAATCTTGATTAATTTAAAATCGTTATTAAACTTTCACGTTCATTTACAGTGGAAGAAATTCTTTGAAAAACTTTTATGCACTTGCATTAGTATTGAAAAATGTCGTTTTCTTTTTTAAACACGAGACTTAAAAACTAGAAGTTAAGCAATTCAAACATGATAAAATCCTGAAATTAAAATAAAAACCACGGAAAGGCCTTATTAAAATAAAAACCCAAACAAAAGAAATGTTATTTAAGAAATGTAATTTAAAGTACTTAAAATCCAGTTGTCCAAAGTGTGGCCACCTCTGAATCCTCCGTTATGTCTCACATTACTGGGCATTACTTGAAAATTTTAAACTAAGCGTGAGATTACGAAAACTCAGTGTGTAACCCTACCAATCAAATAACATGTATCACATTAGTCTGGGCATAAGCCCATATCAGAATTGATGGCAATTGGACCTAAGCGCATTACAGCCTTGCTAGGCCTTAGCCCATATCAATATTCGAATCAGCATATGCAATGCGTGCAAACCCAACCAATCCTGCACTCCATCCCCTGTCCAACCTTACACTCATGTGGGGATTATGTCGACCCACCCATCCCTACACTCCAATGTAGCACCGGTTGCGACACTAACCAATATCGCAACAGAGCTGCCAATCACATAATCGGCTCAACGCCATTGACGAGTCCATAATCGTCTAGCGTGACTCGTGTAACCCTAACAAATCAATTACTTCCTCCAATCAATGATCCCACCCACATGCAGTATAATGGCACATATGAATGCAAACATAATATAAAATGGCATACAAAAACAATCACATATCACATAGGGGTATTTTAGTCATTTTTCCCTTCAGGGGCATAACGGTCATTTCGTAATTTCGGGTCTAGGTACGCTTACTGACCTATCAGTAGGCCCATGGTCGTCTCACGCGACTCGTGCAACCTTTTTTCAATCAAAACGTACAATTGGGCCCAAAGCCCATTACGTAACCCAAGTGGGGCCCACATGCTCATTTGGCCCGCTAATCCTAAAATCGACCCTAGCCATGTGAACAACATAGATCGGTCCAATATTTCCACATATCCATGACCAAGACCCATGTGTTCGCACGAGCCCATTGTGCCCACACGGCCCACTTCAGCCCAAATTTCGCCTAAGCCCATGAGGTCGGTCATGGTGGCCTCTACTATCGTATCAGATTTTCCACACGTACCTTCGCATACTCGTGTGGCAACAGTTATCGTACTTTCGACTTTTCGGCATTTCGATATTTTGGCATTTCGTCGTCCTACGATCTATTAGTGTGAGTACACACCTCGCTTACAAAACGTGCAACCAGCCCACGAGCACTTCAACTTATTTTAAACAGGAACTTCAGTTAATAGCCTAAAATTGATTTAAAGCAACCTTACTCGAAACACTCATTCACTTAATACCTACCCCTCGCCTTAACCGATCCAAGAACCATTGGAAGCAATCATTTCCAATCCTTAGAGACTACTTGCAACCCGTACACCCCTTGTAAACCCTTACCAAACACATGCAATCCATTAAACCAAAGTCTAGTGACTTACCAAAAATGAAAACTAGGAGTTAGGGACAGCAGTATTCGGCCAACACCCAAAGCACATCTAGTTCGCAGACACGAGATTAACAATCCCGCTCCCTAGCAGAAAACATTAGAGAGTAGAGTCTAATAAGCAACATTTATTTTGGCCAAACTAAAAGAGTGGAGAAAAGAAATAAGGTGATGAAAAGGAGAAAGAACCTTGTGCTTGACCTCTATCCGAATGTTCAAAGAACTACTTCCAAAACCAAAACCCAACAGAGACAGAGAGATGTAGTAAATAGTCAAGGTATTCAAATGAAAGAATTCCAAGAAGAAAGGGGAAAGGAAAAAGGGTATTCGGCTATTTCTTGAGTAAATGAGTGAGCACAAATTCAAGAACAGTTGACAGAGAGAGCAGGGAGTATTCGGCTTTGACACACCTTGTGAACAAAAGAAAAGATAGTTGAGAGACAAGGGAAATTTGGCTATGATAGATTAATGGGGAAAGTGGAAGAGAAGGATGTCTTGCCCAAGCAGAGAAATAATGTAGAAGACGAGAGCCACAATTTAGAAGAGAAGAGAGGAGCAATATTCGGCACAAGAAAGAAGAAAAAGAGAGAGGTATAATTGGCTAAGTCTAAAAGAAAAGTGACTTAAAGTAATCGGCTTAGGCAAAAGGGGAAGAAAGGAAAGCAGAGAAAAAGAAGAGAAAGAATAGACTTGGAACTGAAATAAGGTAAACCGAGAGAAGGCCCCAAAGTAATTAGCAAAAATGACCAAAACGAGCCAAAAGCCAAAATAGCAAGAGGGGAAACGACATTACTCCTACCCCACATAAGGTTGAATTCCCTACCTAAGCACAAAGTCCCATTTCGGTACTAACCCTCACTAACTCAAATCCCACAATTTTCTCCTCATAATCCTCCTAAAATCCCTCTTCCAACCTCTCAAGACCAATTCAAACTTCCTTTATTAGTGTTCAATTCCAACTCTAACACTTTCTCAACAAAGGAGTAAAATAAATACTCCTTTGAGTAGGGAGTGACTCGAACCTAGTCCCCCTTAGACAGAGAACAAGCCACCTACCACTGAGCCATAGGCTCTTCTTGTGTGAAGTTTTACCCATCAAAATTTAAGAAGCATTCAACCTAGAGTCAGGGTTCCCCTAGTGCTTAAAAAAAATTTCCAAAAGCCAGGGCTTGCACCCAAGGCTTCCCATAGACCCCCAACCACTCCAAAATCACTAACCCAGTAGTGCTAACATGCATTTCAAGTCACAACACACAAACTTTAAAAGATTAGATTTTTGGGGCGTCACAACCAAAGTTAGAAAAGATTCATAATGTTTTTCATGTATCCATGCTGCGGTGTTATCGGTCATATCCTTCACATGTTATTTCTCCAACAAAGATTGAGATTCTGCCCGACATGACTTACAGTGAAGAACCGTTCAAAATCTTGGCACGTGAGACAAAAGAGTTAAGAAATAAAAAGTTAGCTTTAGTGAAAGTTCTTTGGCAACGTTATGGAATAGAAGAAGCTACCTGGGAATAGGAGAAAACAATGAGAAATCAATTTCTAAACCTTTTCATTGGTAAGATTTTCGAGGACGAAAATTCTTAAGGAGAGAGAGTTGTAACAGCCCATTTCAGTGAAATTAGAACAGTGGTTTCGGGACCACAAATCTGAGTCATAAAGAAAATTTATTTTAAAATTATTGTATGGTCTGCATTATGATAGGAATGTTATATGAAAATTCTGATAAGAAAATTTTACTTATTATGTGTTTAATTATGGAAAGGACCAAATTGCATAGAATGTAAAACTTGAATTCTAGTAGCTAAAAGGATTAAATAGCTATGGAATTCAAAACTTGAGGTCCTAATATGGTAATTAGACAATTAAGAGTAGTAAATATCTTTGATGAATCATCCATGGAAAAATAGAAAAAGAAAAATAATGAAATTGAAAAGAAAAGATAATTAAAGATGATAAATAATTAAAAAGAAATATCATCATATTATTATCATCTTCATCCCCAAAATTCTATGGAAACTGTAGGAGAGAGAAAGGAAACTTTCTTGGCTTAATTAGGTATGTTTTCTTATCCCGTTTTTAGTAATTTTTATATTTTTCAGATCAAAATAGTTTAACCTATCTATTTTGGGGATTAATTTGTAAATTTATCAAAGTATTAAAGTTTTGCCATGGATGAATATGTTGAAAATTTGAAATTTATGGTAGAAATGAAAGGTTGTTGATAGATAAACAACTTTTATGAAGTGAATTTTCATGAAATTGTGATTTAGGGATTAAATTGTAAAAATATAAAATTCATGGAAAATTTTTAATTTTTGTGAAATTTAGGGACTTTTATTGTTATATAGAAAATTTGGCTAGGCTTGGATGTAACAGCCCGATTTTGGGCCTAGTCAAAATAGTGGTTTTGGGACCACAAATCCGACGTAGTAAAGTTTATTTTTATTATATTTTTAGGGTCTACAATTTCATGGAATGAATTCGTGAAAATTTCGTTTGAAAATTTTGACGTTTGGGCACTCAATTTAGTCAAAAGGACTAAATTGTAAAAAGTGCAAAAGTTGAGTTCTACATGTTAGAGGTGTCCAATAGTTATGAAATTTTAAATTGGAGGTCCTTAAATGGCAATTAAACCATTGGTTAATTTTTTGGACAAAATGGACATGAAATAGGTGAAACATATTATTTTTAAATTAAGGGGATTTTGGTCATTTGGTAATTAAAAGAATAAAAGGGGAAAATAAAAACCAAATTCATGCTCATCTTCAACCCTTGGCCAAAAATACCATGGAAGCTATGCTAGGGTTTTGTTCAAGCTTTCCAAGCTCCATAATAAGTCCGCTCTAGCCCCTTTTTAACGATTTTCACGTTTTTGAGATCCTTGTAACATGGTCTACCTATTTCTACGATTTATTTGAGATATGATGAAGGTCTAGAGTTTTACCCATGTTAGAAATTTTTGTATTTTGATGCTAAATGGTAGATTATGCATGTTTATGGTCAGAGAAACAACTTTTCTAAGTGATTTTTGATGAAAATGCCTAAAAGGACTAAATTGTGAAAGTTATGAAAAATGTATTAAAAATCTGTTTTAATGGAAAATGTTGGCTTCTATAAGCATGAAAATGATTCGCCTAGGCTTGGGTTACAAAGAGATTGAATAGATTTCGTTTTCCAAGCCTAGGGGCAAAATTATAAATATATAAAACTTTAAGGGCAAAGACGTACCTTTTCCATAGTATGATTTTTGGGTGACATTGAATAATGTGAATAATAAATTAGCTAAATGTGTCATTATAGATCAAGAGAAACGAGGTTTAGAGCTAGAACGGGGGCAAACGAGAAATTGACTGTTAAGCCCCTTTTCGCCATTTTTGTGCCGATGTAAGTTCGTGTACTAATAAATGTTACTGAATTGCATAAATAATGCATTATTATCATTTATTTGATTGAATTGCGTAACTTGAATTAAATATTCGAAATGAGTAAAAATGCAAGATCGATTACGATCGGTTCATAGTGAAATATGAATTGACGGTAAAAGACCATGGTTGGACCATGGCAATATGAGATATGTGATTCCCGTGTAAGACCATATTTGGGATATGGCATCGGTATTGATATGAGATCCCATATAAGACCATATCTGGGATATGGCATGAGCATCGATAAGAGATCCCGTATAAGACCATATCTGGGATATGGCATCAGCATCGATATGAGATCCCGTATAAGACCATATCTGAGATATGGCATCGGCATCGATATGAGGCCCTGTATAAGACCATATCTAGGATATGGCATCAGCATCAATATGAGATCCCCTATAAGACCATATCTAGGATATGACATCAGCATCGATATGAGTTCCCGTATAAGACCATATCTGGGATATGTCATCGGCATCGATATGTGATCCCATGTAAGACCATATCTGGGATATGGCATTGGCATCCTACCATGTGTATGAGATTTCTCAGGCATCCTGGTATTCCAAGTGATTTGATGAGTAGTTCAAAGATTATGTCAAAGAGATAACAAGGTACGATCATGTTGGATGGGTACAAGTATGTACGTGAAATTTACAAGTATAAACCATATTGTGATAAGCTATTGGTAAAATCGTGATAGAGTACGTTATGACTACGAAAATGAATTTACGGAAGTCTTGTGGATAATAACCTATACTTGTGATATATGAAATATATGGTAATTTCGAATGATGATTGTACAATTGGATCCCGGGCTAAATTAATTTAAGATATAGCATAATCGTTCGTATACAATTGTAAATTGTCGAAAATGAGAGAAAAGGAAAGATTGGCGTAATTGCCTATTAAAATGTTTATGGGCTAATATGAGTTTTAAATGAATGGAAGATATCAAAATATATATGTTGAAAGGTGAATACTCATGAATTATGTGCATGTTTACTATGATGAGTTTAGATACGAATAGAAGGTTATGGTTGTTAGGCTAATGGCAAAACACGTTCAGTTATACTTTCAAATTCAATAAGGCAAACAATATGGACGGATAAGATATAATTGTGGGCTTTAGGGCAATTTGTTTTGTATTCATAATGATGACCTTAGTAAATTATGGGTAAAAATACTCATGAGTAACAAACTTGATAAGTGATGGACTCTCGCAAAAAGGGCATGATTAAACAAGTTATGATTATGAAAGTCTTAATGACATTTTTGTCACCCCTTAGCTTATAAATTGCATAATTAAGTTGTGTTTAAGAAGCTTATCATTTGCATATGAACTTACTAAGCTTTGCAACTTACTCCCTTTCTTTTTTCATACCTGATAAGGTTATATGCTGGCTCGGGTTGAAGATCACTGGAGATGCTATCACACTATCAAGATACTATGTTGGGTAAACAAATGTAAACCTTTGAGTCTATGGCATGTATAGGTATTTAGTCGTTTCGTGTATATGTCATTATGATATGGCCAAATGAATTAGCTTGTAATAATTAAGGATTTGATTTGGTATGTAGCCACATAAATTGGATTGTATTGGCTAATTGGGTTGTAAACCTATTTATATGTGCATGCATGAGATAATGCCTTTTGATGTTATGGGAATGTCATGTTTATAGATGTTTGGTTGCCAATTGATGCCTTGATAAATGCTATTGGGATGTCTAAGTATGTTTGTGAAGTCGAGGGTGGAAAATGGCTTGGAAAATAGCCTTAAAGTTGTCCACACAGGTAGACACATGGGCGTGTGTCTAGGCCGTGTGTGACACACTGTAACACCCTTAACACGTATCCATCATTGGACTAGGGTTACGAGGCATTACCGATCAATACACATTATCATACAATCATTCCATTTACATATAGCATTCATCATCACATCATTGCCATACACAAACATATAGTCCCTTTAAGAGGTTTACAATACCTCAAACATGCATTGGAAAGAGGTCGGGACTAAACTGATAACATTTGAAAATCTTTACAAGGCATATAAAATTTTTCTTTTAAAACAAGGCACACGCCCGTGTGGCTAGGCCATGTGCCTCACACGGCCGTGCCTCATACCATCCTTAGTCTGTGTGCAAAACTGACTTGATTACACGGTCACCAACATGTCCATGTGTCTAGGCCGTGTGTCATCCTGATTTAGCTTAACGGTCACCAGGCACGCCCGTGTGTCTAGCCCGTGTGCCATACTGACTTTATTTTCTACAAAACAGGGGTCACACAGTCGAGACACATGTCTGTGTGCTTAGGCCATGTGGCACGAAATTAGGCTTGGTTTAAGCTACATTTCACACCCACTTCTCTTGTATCTACATTCATCAAATGCATAACATCTAAATGCATAAATAGGCAACCAATTTAGCCAATTTTCCACTCAAAACATACACCACTCCATCCATAATATACTCAACCAATTCCAAACTCAATCTCCATGCCAAATCATACCAAATCACAAGTCACATTCACATCAATATACATATTTCATATCTTATTCAATATCTATTTCATTTTGTGTCCAAAAGTTAATAAAATCACTACTTGATTCATACCAAAATGATCATTTCCAAATAGGCCATATATGCATTATAAAACACATGCTAAATCCTAGCATATTCACAACCTATAAATTAGCCAAATCACTTGGCATAACATATATACAACTCAAAATATATTCAAAAATACCTCTAGCCTATACATGTCATACTTAGCCATTTACAACCACAAAAGGTACCAAGTTAAGTTTTAATAGTGCAATGAAGATCCCCGACGATTTTCGAGCCTTCAATACTTCAATAATCTATAAAATAGGAATAAACACACCAAGTAAGCATTATAGCTTAGTGAGTCACAAGTAAGTAATTCAATACACAAATTCAATAGTAAATCATTCATTTACACAATTTCAACCCAAGTATAACACCACAAACCTTTATCCATGTCTCATAACATGGTTTATACAACTCAAATAGTTTTTCACAATGCAACACCTTTGTTCATCTCAATAATTCTCGTATAAATATTGTACGTACCTGTTCAATTCGTACTAACCTCATTTACTCATTTACAACCTTTGCTTACTCGTTGAACCTTTCGAAGTAGGAATTGAAATACATAGATGTTTCGATCGATAAGTACCTTTACCATGGCCCATAGCCAAATCAAGGTAACTTATCCTGGAGCACCAATACTATGGCCCGTAGCCAACTCAAGGTCGCTCCCACATAATACCTACAGCATGGCCCATAGCCAAATCAAGGTATTACTTGCACCCGTAGTGCCGATATCATTGGTTGAAACCAAATCATAACCTAGTAACATTTCACTAACATTCCGAACTAATTCTACGGTTCAACCGAACTTTTTTAATATCGTTTTCATCACTATCCCCATTTGTAACATCAATTTTGCTATTTCCACCTTTTCCGAGGTTTCAATCATTAACACTTATACAAAATCAATGCATTTAACAGCATTTATAGTGAAATTACTACTTAGAACTTACCTCGAGTGTGATACGTCTAAAATAGTCGATTATTCGTAGACTTTCGATTTCCCGCGATCCAAATCCAAATTTTGCTTCTCTTGATCTATACGTATTAAAATTAACTCATCCAATCTCACAATCAATTCAATACAAAAACACATAATTAGGGCATTTTGCAAAATATCCCTCACATTTTCACATTTTAACAGTTTAGTCCATATTTCACAAAATCCTCAAATACACATAAATTCATTCCTTTCATGCATAGTTGAATTTCCCCTAGTCTAATCAAGCCCATATAATTCATCAATTTCACATTTTAGTCCCTCTCTATTTTGTTTTCACAATTTAGCCCTCACTAAGCAAATTTATCAAAATCTCAATATACAACATGTTAATCAATCATCAAGCACTTAGTTTTCATCATTAAACACCACAAAGCTCACAAAATCAACAATGGCATAACTTAAAATCATCATCAATTTCATGAATTTAAGCATGGGCTTTATAAAACACAAAACAACGATAAAAAAAGTAAAAATCATCAAAAACCGAACAAATTTCATACGTCAATCAAGCCAAGAGTGAGCCGAACCCTCGAAAGCTCAAATTCTTTCTTTTTCTTTTGATTTTCGGTGAAGATGATGATAAAAATGGCCGCCATTTTGTTTGTTTTAGTTAATATTAACTTATTAATTAATTTACCATTTTAACCTTTAATTAAAACATTACAAATCACATAATTCAAGGCCATTTATGTCCATCTCCACTATCAATGGTCTAATATCAACATAAGGACCTTTCATTTAATAAGCCATAGCAATTAAGCACTTTTAACTACTAGAAAGCCACTTTTGTATTTTCTACGAATAGGTCATTTTATCAAATTGAGCACACAAACGACAAAATTTCCTCACGAAACTTGCACACACATCAATTCACATATTATAAGAATGAAAAATAATATTAAAATATTTTTCTGACTAGAATTTGTGGTCCCAAAACCACTGTTCCGACTAGGGTCTAAATCGGGTTGTTCAACTCTCCCCCTTAGTGATTTTTGTCCCCGAAAATCTTACCGTTGAATATATTTGGATACTGTTGTCTCATGACATCTTCAGGCTCCCACGTAGCCTCTTCAAACCCATGTTTGTGCCACAACACTTTTACTAAAGAAATTTTCTTATTTCTTAATTCTTTGATCTCACGAGCTAAAATTCAAATCGATTCTTCTCTATATGAAAGATCAGGCTGAATCTCGATGTCAGCAAGGGTAATCACATGCGAGGGATCTGATCGGTATCTCCGAAGCATTGAAACATGAAATACATTATGAATCTTTTCTAGCTCAAGTGGCAGCAACAATCTATAAGCTATCGGCCCGATACG
This sequence comes from Gossypium stocksii, assembly GCA_020496765.1. NCBI lineage: Eukaryota > Viridiplantae > Streptophyta > Magnoliopsida > Malvales > Malvaceae > Gossypium > Gossypium stocksii. The sequence goes on from CM035621.1 coordinate 41,122,650, forward strand.
CTCTATGATCTCATACGGTCCGATAAACCTTGGACTCAATTTGACTTTTCGCCCAAACTATAGTACTTTCTTCCATGGCAACACTTTTAGAAACACTTTGTCACCTATCTCAAATTCCATATCTTTCCGTATGTCTGCATACGATTTTTGACGATCTGATGCTACTTTCAGACTTTCTTGGATTTCATTTTTTGTTCGGTCTCTTTGATCAAATCGACCCCATGAATCTTATTCTCACTGAGCTCAGTCCAATACAATGGTGTTTTGCATTTACGACAATAAAGAGCCTCGTACGGTGCCATTTTCAAACTTGATTGAAAACTATTATTATATGTAAATTTAATCAATAGCAGGTATTGTTCCCACGTACCTTCAAACCTGAGAATGCAACATCTCAACATATCCTCGCGAACCTGAATAATCCGTTCTGACTAACCATCTACCTGCGGATGGAAAGCAGTGCTAAAATGTAATTTCGTACCCAATGCATCCTATAGTTTCTTCCAAAATCGCGATGTAAACCTCGGATCTCTATTCGAAATAATAGAAATAGGTACTCCGTGCTGTCTCACAATCTGAGAAATATAATCTGTGCAAATCGGAATGAAATGAGCTGATTTAGTCAATCTATCCACAACAACCCATATTGCATCTTTCTTGCACGGTGACAACGACAAACTCGATACAAAATCCATCGTAAGTTTGTCCCATTTCCACTTGGGAATCATAATCAGCTAACGTAATCTAGACGGAACCTGATGATCAGCTTTAACTTGCTAACAAATTAAACATTTCGAAACAAATTCTGAGATGTCTCTTTTCATCCCATGCCACCAATAAAATCATTTCAGATCATTATACATTTTTGTGCTACCCGAGTGAATAGATAATAGGCTACTATAAGCTTTATTCAAAATCATTCGAATCAACTCTGGATTCCTCGGAATACATTTTTGGTCTTTGAATCTTAAACAACCGTCATCATAAATTTAGAACTCTGAATCAGCATTCAAATCACATTGAGCTTGTTTTCTAACAAATCATTATCAACTCTCTGAGCTTCGCAAATTTGTTGAATGAATAATGGTCTCGCCTTCAACTCGGCTACAATCAAACCATCATCAGATATAACCATATGCGCATTCATTGTACACAGAGCAAATAGTGATTTTTGACTTAACGCATTAGCAACAACATTAGCCTTTCCCGGATGATAATCAATTACAAGCTCGTAATCCTTTAGCAATTCTAACCATCGTGGCTGTCTCAAATTCAGATCTTTCTGAGTCATGAAATATTTTAAGCTTTTGTGATCAGAATAAACGTGACATTTCTCACCGAATAAATAATGGCGCCAAATCTTTAATGCAAACACAATAGCTACCAACTCTAAATCATGAGTCAAATAGTTCTTTTCATGAGGCTTTAGTTGTCTTGAGGCATAAGCTATGACTTTGCCTTCCTGCATCAAAACACAACCCAATCCATTAAAAGATGCATCACTATAAACGATGAATTCTTTACCCAATTCTGACTGAACTAGTACCAGAGCCTCAGTCAACAAGGCTTTCAGCTGATCAAAACTTTCCTGACATCTGTATGACCACTCGAACTTAACGTCTTTCTGAAGTGATCTCATCATTGAAGTCGCAATCATAGAGAAGCCTTTTACGAACCGTCTATAATAACCAGCAAGTCCCAAAAAACTTCGGATTTCAGATACATTTCTCGAAGGCTTCCAATCTAATATTGCCAAAATCTTGCTCGGATCAACCTGAATACCCAATGCTGATACAACATGTCCCAGAAAAATGACTTCTCGTAACCAGAACTCACATGTACTAAGCTTCGCATACAACTACTTATCGCGCAAAGTCTGTAACACTAATATCAAATGTTTGACATGCTCGAACTCATCACGTGAACAGATCAATATGTCATCTATAAACACAACCAAAAATCAATCTAAATACTGTCTGAAGATCTGATTCATTAAATCCATAAAAAATACAGGTGCATTTGTTAGTTTGAAAGGCATAACATGGAACTCATAATGTCCGTACCTCATTCGAAAAGCAGTCTTCGACACATCAGAGTCTTTATCTTGTAGCTGATAATAACTCGATCTAAAATCTATCTTTCAAAACACAACAGCCCCTTTCAACTGATCAAACAAATCATTGATTCTGGGCAGAAGATATTGTTCTTTATAGTAACTTTGTTCAACTGGTGGTAATCTATGCAAATTCTCATCGTGCCATCTTTCTTTTTCACGGATAGAACCGGAGCACCCCAAGGTGAAAAACTCGGTCTCATAAATCCCCTATCTGTCAATTCTTACAACTGAGACTTTAATTCTTTTAACTCTGCCAGTGCCATTCTATACGAAGCTATCAAAATTGGAGTAGTCCCCGACACTAATTCAATGCCAAACTCAACTTTTCGAATAGGAGGTAATCCAAGAAGTTCTTCAGGAAACACATCAGGGAATTCACAGACAACAGGCACTGATTCAATTTTCTTATCAGTCACTTTTGAATCAATCACATAAGCAAAGTAAGCTTCACAACCCTTATTCACATATTTTCGAGCTTTCATTGCAGATATTACAGCAGGCAACCCATTCAAATCACTAGATTCAATCTGGACTATTTCATCATTCTTACATCTCAAATCAATAACTTTCCATTTACAATTTACAACAACATCGTGCAAAGTTAGCTGATAAACGATAAATTATACATATTTTTACCTCATGTTTAGCCTATATTTTGGATGAATTATCATTAATTTTGTGAGGATTGGTGCTCTTAATCTTTCTTTTTCATATCTTACACTCAGGAGAGCATAGGGAAGAGAAAAGAATGGAAAATAGACCAAAAATGGAGAAAATAGGAAAAAATGTGTAATCGACACGGCCCAAGAAGTCACCACACGGCCATGGCACACGGTCGTGGCACACGAAGACCACACGGTCTAGCCCCAGACAAGCACGGCCAGACCACACAGCCGTGCCACCTCAACAGTCCTGAACACGGCCTCTTGTCTAAACCACACGGGCGTGGCACACGAGCATGTTCTAGTCGTGAGGAAGAGGAATTTCACTCGGATTTGGATGCTTAGAGGCTAAGAAAGGCTCCCCAAAGCTCTATATAAAGACCCTAGGAGGCAACTCTAAGAATATACTCTTTTCTCTCAAGAAAGAGTGCCATAATTCTGCCAATACAAGGAGTGAAAGTAAGGGATTACTCCAAAGGAAGCCAATTGATTTATCTGAGAAGCCAGAATTCTACATCAAGACAGAGGATATCCCTAAATTCCTTCAGGGGTTTTTGGGTTCTTTATGTTTTGTTATCTTAATTCTTCTGAGATGTTTTCTTTCTTTATTATGAACTAAACCCCTCAAATACTTAGGGGGATGAAACCTAAGACAGATCTTGTTAGTATTTATTCTTGAATTATTTGATAAATACTTGAATTGTTCTTAATTATGTGTTCATCATTCTTGATTTAATAATCCTAGGTATTACTTCAAGAAACTGATGTGCTTAGGCAGATGAGCAAAAGTCCCTGTTTTAAAAGTAGATCTACCATAATTAAGTGGAGTTGCATGCAACTCTAGACATAGGGCGACATAAATCTACCGGATTAGGGTCAAACCTAATAGGGGGATCCATAGATCGAATTAATACAACCTAGGGGTGTTAAATAATAAGAAAACTTTAATTAACTACCTAGGTTAGTTGTTCTTATCCTCGAAAGAGGTATTAACATAAGTTAGGGATCTCTACGGATCAAGTCAAGTAAAGAAATCATCTAGTTCAAGAAATTAATAACAAGTGAAGTCTAGGTGGATTCTCCCTTAAGTATTGTTTATATCAATCATTTTTTCCCTAAAGTTTTCCCCAATTTACTTTTTGTGCACTTTTAGTTAGTTTTAGAATTAGTTTCAACCAATCCTCTTTTATTTTTAGGCTAGATAATAGAAATGAAGTAAGTATTAGTACTTTTGGTTCCCTTGGGTACGATAACTCGGTCTTGCCGCTAAACTATACTATTGTTCGATAGGTGCGCTTGCCTTTAAAATCGTGATATTAGTTAGTTTCTGTGTGATCAGTTTTTATAAATTTTATTACTTAGTATTGCGAGCATATCAAGTTTTTGGCGCCGTTGCCGGGGAACTGAAATATTAAGGAAACTTGATTTCTATTACTTTAGCCATTACTATATTTATTTATTTTCAGTTTTTATTAATTTTTAATTTATTTATTTTTCTTATCTTTTATTTTGTTTTATTTTAATTTTCTTTGCTTTCTTCTTCCAGGTATTTCTAGTTTATGACTAGAAACAACCCAGGAGGACACTGCTTTTTTATGAAGATTTAGAAGCGACAGTCTACAGAAATCGTAGAGAGATCAGACGAAGCCTACAGTATCTAGAACAAGATCAAGAACAAAGGCCAGAACCTACGGAAGAGATGGAAGCAAATCAAAACATTCCACCACCTCCCGCAATAGTCACGCCACCTACAAATCAAGAACAAGCTCCTCGCACTATGAATGATTATGCTAAGCCTAGTTTGGTTGGTACCCAAACTAGCATTCTTAGACCTACTATTGCTGCTAATAATTTTGAATTAAAGCCTAACATTATTCAGATGATACAGCAATTGGTGCAGTTTGATGGCTTACAGGATGAAGATCCAAATTCACACATGGCCAATTTTTTGGAACTTTGTGATACTTTTAAAATTAATGGCGTTTCTGATGATACCATTCGTCTACGACTATTTCTATTCTATTTGAGAAATAAAGCCAAACAGTGGTTAAACTCTTTACCACAAGGCTCCATCACCACATGGGAACAGATGACCGAAAAATTTTTACTTAAATATTTTCCTTCAGCTAAAACAGTTAAATTACGAAATGATATCTCTTCTTTTGTGCAGATGGATACTCAAGCAAAGTTGAAGAAAGACCGTACAGACACCCAATTTGGTAAATTTCTTGAACTTTTTAAACAATTACACATTAACTTACCTTTTGTTGAAGCGATTTCTTAGATGCCGAAGTACGCAAAGTTCCTTAAGGAACTTCTGACAAATGAAAGGAAGTTGGAAGAATTAGCCACAGTGGAACTCAACGAGGAATGCTCAGCTATTCTCTAGAATAAACTACCGACAAAACTGAAAGATCCAGAGAGTTTTACTATTCTTGCGTAATTGGTAGTTTACTTATCGATAAAGCCTTAGTCGATTTAGGTGCTAGCATTAATCTCATGCCTTACAAAATGTTCAAGCAACTAGGTCTAGGGGAACCAAAGCCCACTAGGATGAGTATTCAACTAGCTGATAGATCCGTTAAATATCCTAGGGGAATCATAGAAAATGTGCTAGTAAAGGTAGATAAATTTATATTTCCTGTTGACTTTGTTGTGCTTGATATGGATGAGAATATTGAGGTACCTTTAATTTTGAGACGTCCATTCTTAGCCACTGCTGAGCTGTTATTAATGTATGGGATGGTAAATTAGTACTTAGAGTTAGTGAGGAAGAAGTCATTTTTAAAATCTATGATGCTATGAAATTTTCTAAAGAACAAGATGATTCCTGTTATTTTGTTGATATTATTGATTACTTTGTTCAAGATAAGTTTTAAGAACTTTCTATCACAGACATGTTGGAACTGTGTCTTGTTCAAGGTGGGGGAGAAGATGAAGTTACCATTAAAATTGAGGAAGTAAGAAATGAGTTAGATTCTAATGAAATCATCACAAGACATATAAGTTATGAAAGTATAAAGATGAATGATGAGTTGAGACAGAAACCTTCCATTGAAGAACCCCCTAAATTAGAGTTGAAGCAACTACCAGATCATTTAGAATATGCCTTTTTAGGGGAAGATTCAACTTTACTAGTCATTATCGCATCAGATTTGAGCATTGTAGAAAAAGAGGAACTACTCCACTTGTTAAGGGAACACAAGTAGGCTATAGCCTGGAAAATTTTAGATATTAAGGGAATTAATCCTTCTTTTTGCACCCACAAAATTTTAATGGAAGATGAATATAAACCATCAGTGTAAGCTCAGAGATGATTGAATCCCAACATGAAGGAGGTCGTAAAAGCTGAGGTAATTAAACTTCTGGATGCAGGCATTATTTATCCTATTTCTGACAGTTCTTGGGTAAGTCCTGTGCAGGTTGTTTCTAAAAAGGGAGGCATGATTGTGGTATCTAATGACAAAAAAGAGGCAATACCTACAAGAACAGCCGCTGGATGGAAAGTTCGCATTGATTATAGGAAGCTGAATAACGTGTAACACCCTCATCCGTCACCGGAATAGGTCATCCATCATTAAACATCTAATACAGTCCTCAAGGCAAACACGAATTTACAAAGCAACTTTTTTTTTAGGGGACTAATGTAAACAAATATGTATAGTACAATTCTTGCATTAACATCAATATCACTTATGCATATAAGTACATACAATAGTGGCTTACAAAGAAACATACAATAAGTACATAAACAAAAATAATCATTTGTTAACATTGGTAATTCAATAAATGTAACCACCATCGGATATGCACACATAAATGTATATATGTCTTAACCGAATGTACCATCAAACTAGATCATTTCACAACCATTGATTTTAAATACGGGACTAAGCTATTTAAAAATAACCAGCCACTTTCGCATGGCTTTAATATTTACACAACCAAAATATATATAACTTGTTTCAAAAGGAGAGTTAAGCCTATACATGCTATTCACTAGAGTTAAAAATAATTAAATACCGAACGAGACTTTGATAGTAGAGATGACTTCAATACTGGAACTCCCGAGACCGTAGCTTCCGATCAAAATCTACAAAACCGAAAGCAGGGACAACAAAGTAAGCAATTAAGTGCTTAGTAAGTTCTTAAGTAACTCAGTCAAATACATATGAAGGATACAAATTAACTTCTCATGTCTATAACCTGCTTTGGCCGAAAATGAGCATATCATTTTACTAATTACTCACCGACATAATTCAAAGAGAACGCAATGAACCCAAGGATTATCTAGATATATATATATATACAGCTCAAGGTCGGATTTCTTAAACATACGAATGATATCAAACGATGGTTCACAGACTCTTCACCAGGCTCAACCAAACCAACTCTAATGATATTCTAAACCATTAAGAGTCTAGAATGCGTACCTGCCCTTCTTACCTTAAGTGCGCATATGTTATAACTAGAGCAATATTATTTACACGTGAGCTTATACATTTAACTTATATCCGATTTCCACAACGAAAAGTTCTCAGGATCACTAAAATCTTATCCTTGGCTTTAAGCCCTTCGAGACTAAGCTCGGTTATAACTCTGGCTCGGAAGCCCTTCGAGACCAAGCTCGGCTTTAACTCTGGCTCGAAAGCCCTTCGAGACTAAGCTCGGCTTTAACTCTGGCTCGGAAGCCCTTCGAGACTAAGCTCGGCTTTAACTCTGGCTCGGAAGCCCTTCAAGACTAAGCTCGGCTTTAACTCTAGCTCGGAAGCCCTTCGAGACTAAGCTCGGCTTTCGACGAAGTTTATAATTACCCTTATCAGCATACATATCTTGTCACTTTTCAAATAAAATGAAACACAACAACCTCGGCATACTACCGACCATTCTACGTACGGTTCATTTGCTTGTAAGCAAGGGATACAATTTCATATCTAAACACATTAAGGTTCCACTTTAGTATTCGGTCTCTAACATTTACTCATTTTCTCATTCCCAAATTTTGCATTCGGACATATCATTTGCTATTTGAGTTCACATGATTTGCTATATAAATATTATAACTTCACTTTATCATACTTAAAGATTTGTTACTCAAGAACTTACCTCGTATTTTTCGGAGAAACTTCGATTTGACTATTCCGTGACCTTGGCCTTCTCTTTATCCGAAATTGCCCCTCTAGGCTCTTGAGCTTAATTTGAACAATACAATAATATCAAACTCTATTCAACATTTCTACTGATAGTTACACTTTCATTCTAATCAAGACATACATTCGGCAAAGCACCATTATAATACAATTTATAACTAAATTCATTGATCAAGTAATAAACAAAGTCTTTTAACCCAACTCGGTACTCATGCCATCCCAATTTACAAAGACCGAATATAATAGCACCTAAATGCTTTAGTCATAAACCGTTTTCTAACATTTATTTAGTACATAAATCCCCCCAAGATAAGTTCACAATTGGTTTAGGTTCGAACATTAACAACCACATCGGAAGTTTTCAAGCTATCATTTAGTGAACCCAAGTCCATGCTAATTTAGTCTCAAAATGTCTACGAATAAGTTCTCACTAATTCTGCCCTTAACACCATTTTTTTTTTTAACTAAATTCTATGAACATCAATCGGCTCTACTAAGGAAGGCTTAAATGTATAAGCCAACAAGACTAATCTTGAGCCTCCCAATTATTTCCTCAATTTCCTATCCACACACATTCGGCAATAGTATAAGGATTCAATTCAAATTATCACAATTAACTAGTTCATCCCTATATCAAAAATTGTTCAACAAGTGTTCACCCTCATAGAACACTATGGCCGAATGGCCTCCTAAAGTTTGTTTCACCAACCGAAAGTGAAAGCCAATTTCATACAAGGAAGATATCAACTACTCTTGTTAGCTTAACGAAATCATAGTTCAATTCTACTTTAAGGAAAAATGGCCACTTAAAATTTGAATCTATTAATCAAATTCATACATTCCAAAACTCCACCATTCGCTAGACTCTAGGCTTGGCCGAAAGCCTTAGTTCACCAAGACTAAAAGTCCTTACTAAGGTGACGGTTAGGACTTCAATTCTAGCTAAATTCTATGAACTCACACAAAGTCCATCCATTTTAACCAAAACAAAACACCAACTCCTCTATCATGACCATAACCGAACGTTCATGGCTTAGCTCACCAAAAACTAATACATGGGTTTCATAACAAGCCTCAAGTGCAACTAAATTTCACAAATTTCAAAAGAAAATTCATGCAGATTTACCTTAATTTGAAGCCACTAAGATGACCGAATGGGGTTCTATTTTCTCCCCTTTTCTCTTCAACTCACGGCAAAGATGAACAAGAATGAGTTCACTTTGTTCTTTTCACCTTTCCTTAATTTCATATATTTTTTTATTGAACTAATTTATAAAATAAGCCATTTAAACATAAAATACCAAAAAAAAATGCATATTTTAACTATCACCATCATTATGGCCGGCCACTACTTTCAAAAAGGAGAAATTGACATGCAAGTCCTCTTTTTTCTAGTCCATGTATTAATTAGCCTTCTAAATTATCCTAGCATAATTTTTTTCAAGTTCTCACTTTAGTCCTATTTCATGAAAATTCACAACACAAAGAAAATCTTAAGGCATGCTATTATCACCCCGATACTTCACATATAACGGACATACAATATAACATTTAATTTTTGTAGTGACTCGGTTTTGTGGTCCCGAAACCACTTCCCGATTAGGGTCAAAATTTAGGGCTGTTACATAACGCCACTCGAAAAGATCATTTTCCCTTACCTTTTATTGATCAGATGTTAGAAAGATTATTAGGTTACATGTATTATTGTTTCCTAGATGGCCTCTCTGGTTACTTCCAAATCCCGATAGCTCCAGTAGATCAGGAGAAAACGACATTCACATGCCTATACAGTACGTTTGCTTATCCTAGAATGCCTTTTGGTTTATGTAACGCTCCTGCTACTTTTCAGCGATGCATGCTAGCTATCTTCAATGAATTCGTGGAAGACATCATGGAGGTATTTATGGATGATTTTTCAGTTTTTGGTAATTCTTTCCAAATTTGTCTTGATAATCTAAAACGTGTTTTGATGAGATGTGAAGAGACAAATTTAGTGTTAAATTGGGAAAAATGCCACTTTATGGTTCAAGAGGGTATTGTATTAGGACATAAAATTTCTAGTAAAGGGATAGAGGTAGATAAACCAAAAATTGAAACTATTGAAAAATTACCTCCCCCTAATTCAGTTAAGGCTATAAGAAGCTTTTTAGGACATGCCAGTTTTTATCGTAGATTTATTAAAGATTTTTCTAAAATAGCTAAGCCTTTAACAAGTTGCTAGAAAAATACATGCTTTTCAACTTTGACCAAGAATGCTTAGATTCTTTTAACACTCTTAAAGAAAAGTTAGTCAATGCCCCGATCATGATTTCACCTGATTGGAATCTACCTTTTGAACTAATATGCGATGCAAGTGATTTTGCAGTAGGTGCAGTTTTGGGACAACGAAGAGACAATCACTTTCAACCGATCTATTACGCTAGCAGAACTTTGACAGCTGCTCAAGTAAATTATTCTACCACAGAAAAAGAATTGCTAGCCGTTATTTTTGCATTTGATAAATTCAGATCTTATTTGATTTTGTCAAAAGTCATTATTTTTACTGACCATTTTGCTCTTCGTTACCTTTTAACTAAAACTGATGCAAAACCTCGATTAATAAGATGGATTCTATTGTTACAGGAATTCGATTTAGAAATAAAGGACAATAAAGGAGCTGAAAACTTAGCAGCAGATCACCTTTCAAGATTAGAAAACACGCAACCCAAGTACCTCGACAAAATAAACGACTCGTTTCCTGAAGAACAACTCCTATCCTTAGCAGACGCAACAGTTCCTTGGTTTGCTGATTTTGCAAATTATTTAGCGGCTAACATAACCCCAAAAGGGTTGACCCATCAGCAAAAGAAGCGATTCTTCGCTGATGTGAAAAACTACTTTTGGGAAGATCTTTTTCTTTTTCGAATTTGTGCAAATCAGGTTATTTGAAGATGCGTTACTAAAATAGAAGCATACCAGATTTTAAATCACTGCCATTCAGGACCCACAGGAGGACATCACAGTGGAGCTAGAACTACTCATAAGGTACTCAAATCAGGCTTTTACTGGCCTACACTTTTCAGGGATGCCAACAGGTATGTGACCTCTTGTGATAAATGTCAGCAAACAGGTAATATTTCTCAACATAATGAAATGCCTCAGAACTATATACTTTCATGCGAAATATTTGATGTATGGGGTATTGATTTCATGGGTCCATTCCCTACTTCATTGGAAAGAAGTACATCCTAGTGGCAGTAGATTATATGTCAAAATGGGTGGAAGCCCAAGCCTTACCTACTAATGATGCTAGAATGGTAGTACGATTTTTGAAGAGACTCTTCTCTCGATTTGGAACACCTAGGATAATTATTAGTGACAGGGGCACACATTTTTGCAATGCCTAGTTTGAAAAAGTCTTAAAAAGTTATGGAGTACACCATAAAACAGCTACCCCTTATCACCCACAAACCAGTGGCCAACTTGAAGTGACAAATAGGGAATTAAAACGCATCTTAGAGAAAACAATAGAAACAAATAGAATGGATTGGTCAAGGAAAATAGACGATGCTTTATGGGCTTATAGAACTGCTTATAAAACACCCATAGGTATATCTCCTTATAAGCTTGTCTACGGAAAAAGTTGCCATCTGCCATTTGAACTTGAACATAAAGCATTTTGGGCTATTAAATTTTTAAACCTTGATTTCAAGCTTGCAGGTGAGAAAAGATTAATGCAGTTAAATGAACTAGATGAATGGTGATGCAATGCCTACGAGAGCTCACAACTATATAAGAAAGCCATGAAGCAACGCCATGACAAATGACTGAAACAACCTAAGCAGTTTAAAACAGGTGATCTTGTCCTACTCTACAATTTGAGACTGAGACTTTTTCTAGAAAACTCAAGTCAAGGTGGTCAGGTCCATTCATTGTTCAAAATGTCTTTCCATACGACACAATTGAGGTAACTCACCCCAACCACGGTACATTCAAGGTAAACGGCCATAGGCTTAAACATTATAGAGGTGAGAATTTTAAAGAAAGAAGGGAAGAGCTTCAGCTCCACGAAATCCCTTCATGATACATCCAGAAAGAGTCGAGCTTAGACTCTAAATAAGCTCTTCTAGGGAGGTAACCCGAGCACTAACTTAGTAATTTTTCATCTATTTTGATTTTAGTGTTTTCATGCATCAACTAATCCTTTTTAATGCAAAGATTTAGGACCACACGGCCAGTTCCACGGGCGTGTCCCAGGCCGTGTGAACACTTCAAACAGAGGCACGGTCGTGTATCGAGGCCGTGTATAAATAGAGCACAAATTTTCCCAAAACACAGGCCACCGATAAATAGCCACGACCGTATGACATGGCCGTGGCGACCTTTCAACTTCAACACGGGCTACCAACAACACCCCACGGCCGTGCGACATGGCCGTGGCAACCCTGCAGTATCAACATGGGCTTGCACAAATCCCCACGCCCGTGTCCCCAGCCTGTGGAAGACACTGTCAAGTTTCACACGGCCGTCGACCATGTCACACGACCGTGAGAAACACGAACATGATCGTGCATGGTCGTGTATACCATCACACGACCGTGTGAGTGACGAAGAACCGATCTCCCACGGCCGTGTAAAACATTCCCACGGGTGTGTACTTCAAACCAGGAGTGCCAAAACCACCGGATTACGAAAGACACGGGCAAAACACGACTCTTACGGGCGTGTGACATGCCCGTATGACCCAAAAACTATAAAAAGGAAGCCACTATTCATTTTCTTTTTCACTCAAACCTAAAATCCTCCCTCCCCAACCACCATAAGCACTGCCACAGCCCTCAAAACACCACCACCCTTGAAATCAGCCGACCCATGCCCGTGTAAACCTACCCCACGACCGTTCACCCTCAACCCACGACCTTGCAACATCATTTTTGGTTCTATTCTCTTATTTTTCTCATTTATTTATTTATTTATATTTCATTTCTTTATTATCTAATTATTTAATTTTACTTTATTTTAGATGTTAAATCAAGCATGGAATTAGAAAAATTAGGATGAATAATCTAGAATAGTATAGAACACATTAGGACTGCATGCCACTTAATTTTATTTTTGTTTGCCACTTAAACTCATATTTGCCTGCCATTTATCTCATAAATTTAGCATAAATACATAACCATATTTCTTAGTTTTGTTACAAGTTTCAAAATGATTAATTTTTACTATTTAGGTTAATCTTCATTTTATGTTTTCTTAGGAACATTGTTATTGTAATTTTAATTACTATCTATCTAGTTTAATTTCAATATTAAGACTAATGTTTGTTATTTTATTTCAGATACTATGCCGTCATCACGCGGTAGGAAAACTGTGGTCCTCGTATCCAAGAAATGAAAGGGGCCAGGAAGTTCATCATCGAGGCCCACCTCCGAGGCTCGACACCCATTCATGACTTTTTCCCAAGCCTCGCAGAAGGAACATTATCAACTACTCCGAGCCCGCCCTATATCCACGGGCCGCTGCATAGATTGGGGCGACCTCGAGCAAATACATCTAGTGGATGACGTTTGGGCCCAATTGATGACCGAGCCATGGGAGCAGTTCTTCCAGATTATCGAGCCCACCTACTTGGAACTCACTTTAGAGTTCTGCTCCACCTTCCACCTGTAGACTGTGATGACCAGATTCGACGACCCAGGGACGATCCAGTTTCATCTGGGAGGACTCGTGCGACACCTCAGCATGCCAGAGTTCGACTCAGCACTCAGGCTCTACACAGAGCAATTTATGGTGGGCGAGGATTTCCCCACCCTTTCGCGTCGCATCCACATCCGGCCCGTCGATTGCTGGCACGAGATCACCCCAGGGCGTCAAATCTATAACCCCAGCTTCAGTAAGGTGACCGCCCTCGTTCCATCTCTAAGGTACATTCATGCTTTCCTTGCTCACACTTTGGCAGGGACGAGAGAGCACCGGCGTCGTCAACACTCACGATGTCTCCTCCCTATGGTGCATGGCGAATGGACACATCATCAACTTGGCATACTTCATCACGCACGCCATGCAGCATCAGACGGAGAGGCACCGCAGAGGCATCTTATCCATGGGGCCCTACATCACACGCTTGGCCCGTCACTTCGGGGTCCTCAACACTTCAGCCCAGACATCCTTCTACACCCTAATCGGTCAGATGTCTCCCCAAGGCATCGCGACTATGCTACATATGCGGATGATCGAGCGGAGACCAGGAGGCACCCCCTTTAGTTTTGCCTTATTTAGGAGGGCGAGGACTTAGAGGACATTCCTGATGATGTCCCACCACCAGAGGAGGATGCGCCGGTAGAGCCACCACGACCCCGACAACCAGCCCATGCGACAGACGCCCACGCTGACCTATCTGAGCGCTTTTCACAATTTCAGCAGCAATGCTTTCGGCGCCTCGATTATATCGATGCCACCTTAGAACAGATATGCCAGCACCTCAGCATCACTCCACCGCTGCGTGATCTATCTAAGGATTAGATATATCTATTCCTCTTAACTTTATTTTTTACTTTATTTTACTTTATTCTAACTTTTGAACACTGATCTCTATTTTTACCTTTTCTTCTAACTTTATTTTCCTTTTTACGTTTATTTTTATTTTCTTTCATTTCATCTTTTTCATTATTTGAATATTAGTATTTTTAGTATTTTGCTTTATTTTATTTTATTTTATTTCTTTTTCATAACGGCCAACCCCTAACGAGTAATTTCCATTGATCCAAATTCCCCACGACTAATAAATTTTTTCACAGTTTCAAAGGAGCTTTACAGCTCAAATCTCTATGAAAATGGGAACACCCTGCCACAACTGCCGGCTCTTCCAATTCCAATATCCATCTCACAAATCCATCCAAAATTTAGGGAGTTTCATACCTCTCCCTATCTTATGATCTTGTGATTTTATTGCTACTAATGTTATCTTTGTACATTAAGGACAATGTACATCTTAAGTGTGGGAGGGGGAGATCTATTTTCAGTCTTTACACTCTCTTTGAAATCCCTGAACTTTTCTAACATTTTGCATTGTTCTCAATTGCATCATCTTCAGTCTCCTATTAGGGATATATTCTGATTGATTTATGATTTTTATTGATATGTGAGAATTAAGACTTAGGTGCTTGTACTTTGATTATTCAAACTTTTAAACCTTAAGGAATCAAGCATGATAAGTTGAAATTTTTGAGAACTCCAAATTTTTGCATAAGTTCTTTTTCTTAATTCTAAGTGTTATCTTGAGATTTGAAATTCGCAGGATTGACATCAAAAGCCATAATTCTGGTGAGATTTTGAGCCTTTTTGAGCATACATTCTTTCGTGCTCACTTTTATTATTGCTTTGAGTGAGTCAACATTGATTTGTTATTCTAGAACTTGCTTTGATTATACATGTCAAGACCACATCATTGATTTGATATACCGAGATGATAAAGGCACTTAGGATTTAACCCACTTACTCCACAAAGGTCTACCTCCATAAATTAACCCCTAGTGAACCCCATCGAGCCTAACAACCTTTTCTTTGACTTACCTCTAATTATTAACCAATAACCTATTTTTTGTTGAATTTCATTCCATTATTTTGACCCATATTTTTGTCGAGATTTGAGTTGAAATTTTCATCTAGCTTTGTTCTTTTTTTTAGATTGTAAAGTTTTGTTCAATATATTATATCATAAGTTGAATTGTTCTTAAAAAAAACGTATGTATTCAGTTGTAATCTATAATAGTTCAAATAGTTTTTGCATACTTCTAGGTAGAATTGATATTATCTTAAGAACTAGCTCGAGAAATATGTTCCAGTGATAGAGATTTTTCTAGCTAGATGATTTTTCAATTCAATCTCGATTCTAACCCTCTTTTGCAGCCTGTAACAACACCCCTAACCAAGCCCTATTACAACCATTGAAAGACCTTTTGATCGATGTATCATATCAATCTACAGTGGTGGAGATATGATTTTCTAGCAAGCCTATGGTAATAACTTTTCAGGTTGACTAGAGAGTGCTTAATTTTTGAACCCTAAACACTTCGAGTGGATAGAGTGAATCCTTAGTAAGGATGTCAACTTCTATAATTAAGATGGAGAGATAACTACTTAGGCACTAGAAAGAAACTTATGTTTCAATGATAAAATTCTCAACTTAGAGTGATTGAATCTTTAACGTTCTTTTGATTGAATTTTCATTATATGATTACCTTTGGATTAGTTTGAAACATTATTGATAAAGATTGTAAGTTGAGAGGAATGATTCTTAATTAAGGATTGAGATTTTTCTTGAGGACAAGCAAAGGCTTAAGTGTGGGGATATTTGATAAACGATAAATTATACATATTTTTACCTCATGTTTAGCCTATATTTTCGATGAATTATCATTAATTTTGTGAGAATTGGTGCTCTTAATCTTTCTTTTTCATATCTTACACTCAGGAGAGCATAGGGAGGAGAAAAGAACAGAAAATGGACCAAAAACGGAGAAAATAGGCCAAAATGTGTAATCAACATGACCCAATAAGTCACCACACGGCCGTGGCACACGGCTATGGCACATGAAGACCACACGGTCCAGCCCCCGGCAAGCACACCAGCCACACGACTGTGCCACCTCAACAGTCCCGAACACAGCCTCTTGTCGAAACCACACGAGCGTGGCACACGGGCGTGTTCTAGTCGTGAGGAAGAGGAATTTCACTCGAATTTGGATGCTTAGAGGCTAAGAAAGGCTCCCCAAAGCTCTATATAAAGACCCTTGGAGGCAACTCTAAGAATATACTCTTTTCTCTCAAGAAAGAGCGTCATAATTCTGGCAACACAAGGAGTGAAAGCAAGGGATTACTCCAAGGGAAGCTGATTGATTCATCCGAGAAGCCAGAATTCTACATCAAGACAGAGGATCTCCTTAAATTCCTTCAAGGGTTTTTGGGTTCTTTATGTTTTGTTATCTTAATTCTTCTGCGATGTTTTCTTTCTTTATTATGAACTAAACCCCTCAAATACTTGAGGGGGATGAAACCTAAGACAGATCTTGTTAGTATTTATTCTTGAATTATTTGATAAATACTTGAATTGTTCTTAATTATGTGTTCATCATTCTTGATTTAATAATCCTAGGTATTACTTCAAGAAACTGATGTGCTTAGACAGAGGAGCAAAAGTCTCTGTTTTAAAAGTAAATCTACCATAATTAAGCAGAGTTGCATGCAACCCTAGACATAGGGTGACATAAATCTACTGGATTAGGGTCAAACCTAATAGGGGGATCCATAGATCGAATTAATGCAACCTAGGGGTGTTAATTAATAAGAAAACTTTAATTAACTCCCTAGGATTAGTTGTTCTTATCCTCCAAATCGTCTATGGCTGGGGTTACCTGCTGTAACACCCCAAACCCGGCCTGGACATTATCCCTGGATCTAGAGGGTCACATAGCTCAACTTCCGGAAAACCATGAAAACATCCATAAAAACTCTTTTCAATAGAAGGTGTTTAGTTTACTTCGGATTGTTTAGTTTAAAAACCCCTTTAGTACAAGTTAAAATCCTCTTCCCTTTAGTTTTGGAAAAATCGTGATGAGAGTGAAGTCACCGAATTGATTTGAAGAAACAGGTTGTAGTTTTTCTTTCAAAACACCTGTTATCAAATTTTAGAGGCCCAGTGTGTTTATTTAACTGATTACATGCAAAGCCGTTTAAACGAAAGAAGCAAACCAAATAAAAGTTAAAAACCCCATAATGGCTTCATTACATAATTAAAACCAGAAAGATAGAAAACGAGAATATAATGAAAACAGCGGAAGTCCAATTGATGCGGAAAACATGTAAAATCATGTGGCCACCTCGAGTCCATCACAGCCCAAATCCACTAGATTTAGGGGTTACCTGCACAAATTAAGAAAACAGAGTGAGTTTACGAAAACAGAATGGGCCCAAGCCCCAAACAGAACAGATCAGGCCTAAGCCCATAACAGATACAGAATCATGCTCAAAATATGCAAAACCCACCCAACCAGCCATCACACCACCCGTACCAACCAACACACCATGTGGGGAATAACTCAACCCACCCAGCCCACACACCAATGTGCAGCAAAGCTGCTAATAATAGAATAATTGTGGCAGTGCCACCAGAAACAGAATAAGTGGCAAAGCCACTGATAACAGATTATGTGGCGTAGCCACTATAACAAAACTTCTTCCATAATCATAATCCCAACCCCATGCAGATATACAGAACAGAACATGCCATATACCACAAGCTTACAGAACAACAGATACAGAATTTAGCATGCATAGTCACTAACAAGGGCATAATAGTCATTTCCAGAAACCAAGGGTAACGTGGCAATTTTGTCATTTAGCGGTTTTTCAGGCTTTTTATTCAGACTCAATGTCTTAACATATTCCACAACATACCTAACAACCTGGATTTATTAACTAGGTCAAATGTAGTCTTGGGCTCTAAAGCCCATTATCGGCCCTATGTGGGCCCATTCACCATAATGGCCCGTTACATCTAATTTCATGCTCAATAATCCAAATTTTACCATTTAACCCATTTTACCATCACTTACCAATAATTTTACTTCTACGGCCTATAGGCCCATTGGACCCGTTTTGGCTCATCCGAGTGCAACACAGCCTAAGTGTACAGATTCGCACCAAAAGGTCTCCATGGATTAAAACCCCACTTTTAACGGGTTCAAACTGGCCCAATAGCATTCGCACGCTAATGGGTGTCACTATGCCAGTTTCCTGGCATTTCAGCTTTTGCCGAACTATG
This sequence comes from Gossypium stocksii, assembly GCA_020496765.1. Classification (NCBI taxonomy): domain Eukaryota; kingdom Viridiplantae; phylum Streptophyta; class Magnoliopsida; order Malvales; family Malvaceae; genus Gossypium; species Gossypium stocksii. The sequence continues at coordinate 41,141,382 of CM035621.1, forward strand.
CTACAGAGGGTGTAGTTATACACCTGCTTATGAATTGAGTCGAGCGATCCCACCGATGAACTACCTACAACAATTCTCTCACACCATTAACCCAAAAATCTGTTTGGGACTAAAGTTATCTTACTCTTACCTAATCGACTATGACTAACCAACCTCATATCCACTTACCTCTGCCGACTCCAAGCCTTAGATCCCTGCTTTTGTTAATCACCACCTCGTACTCGCCCTCACGAATCACCCGCTATGCACGCCTATGACTCACAAACAAAAGAGATGTTTTGAACTGATACCCCAACAACAAGATCAAAAATGAAAGAATAAGAAATGGAAGATTCGGCTTTTCAAAACTTGCTTACCAAGAGAGATTGGAGAATAAGGCTCTTTCCTAACGATATGCTTGACTGGAATAAAGAAAGGCGAGATCGCCAAGGAATAGGCCAAGATAGAGACCTGGGTTCAGCCATTATACAGTCAAAAGAAAGGAGAAGAAGAACCAAGGTATTGGCTAGAATGGGAGGAGGTTTAGAAATGGTGATTCGATGCTCAAGGGAAAAGAAAATCGAAGAAAGGGTTGGAGAACTGATTAGAAGAAAGAAATAGGATTTCGATTTCTAGGGAAGAGGTGAGTAGAAATCGGCAATAAGGTGAGTAAAAACAAATATGGAGTTTTGCTTGAGAGCGAGCTAAGATTCGGCTAAACTAGATAAGGGAAGAAGAGAAACCTAAAGCAGCTTTCGGCCATTGGTACCCTAAACAACCACAATGGAGTCACCTAAGAACCTATAAGAAATCGACACCAAGAATCCCAAAAACATACCAAAACCCGAAAGAACTAAAAGAATTCAGCTCACCCAAGCCACCAATGCCGAAGATAGTAGACCCTCACCTCTTAGCCGGATTAGTAGTCCCACAGTCCCACAAACGACCACTCCCTAATCCCCTCCTTCTTTTGCTCCTTGATTGCATCAACTACAAGTTTGAATTCCATTCAAACTCTCTTGACCAAGTCCACCCTTATCCGGTCACAACCACCCCAGAGTTTGCTCCGAAGTAAACCACTTACTGCCCATTCCTAGCAAAACATAAAAAAATATGCTTGCAAGGGGAATTGAACCCAATCCCCCTTACTCCAAGGCGCCATACTCCCTGTTCTAACCCCTTCTAATGACGCCACAACCACTCTACCACTAAGCTCCTTGTGGCAAGAATTCCTAAAACTAAACTTAACTCATGTGAACTAACATCCCTACTACCCTATGCCAAAAATCAAAGTTCCACTAAGGCTTAGGCTTAACTCAGGCCTTCTAAAGGCCTCCAAAACGCCCTATAGTGTCGACCTAAGACACCCAAGCATGCAATTTACCAAAAATGAACAATCACATCGAAACCCAGAAATATAGGGCGTTACACTTGCAAATTTAAATTAAAAGGTGAGTTTGCAAAAAATCAGTGTGTAACTTCCCTAACCAATACCAGAGAACAGACATGCAGAACAGAGTAGGCCGAAACCCTATTCAAAAATAGATCAGTTTGGGCCTAAGCCCTATTCAGAAACAGAATGGGTCCAAGAGTAGGCCCAAGCCCATTATAGATACAGAACAATGCAAGCATGAAAAATCGAACCCAGTCCATCTATCACACCACTCGTACCAGCCCATCACACCATATAGGGAATAACTCGACCCACCCAGCCCACACACCAATATGCAGCCAAGCTGCTAGTAACAGATATCGTAGCAGAGCCACTACATACAAAATACGTGGCGAAGCCACAATACAGAATTACGTGGTACAACCACTATACAGAACTTCCTCCATAATCATACCCAACCCCATGCAGAGTCACACATCATAATCACATACAACATGCATGCTTATTAACCAACACAGATACAGTAATATATCTCAGACAACCTATCTTTAAGGGTAAAATAGTCTTTTAGGCAGTTAGGGGTAAAATGGTAATTTTACCCCTTAGGGGTATTTTGGTCATTTTACTAAGTTTTGGTGACTCGACACCTAATACGACCTTCTAGTAGGTCTGACGTCGCTCCAAGCAGCTCAGAAAGTCTATTGGGTCAAAAATTGTATTTGGGCCCAAAACCCCTATTGGGCCCACGTGGGCCCACCTACTTATATGGCCCGTTCAGTCTAATTTTACGTACGATATCACAAATCTTATTATCTAGTTTACTAGCAATCACTTACCGAGTATTTTACCCATATGGGCCTGTAGGCCCATTGGGCCTAGTTCGGCTTATAGAAGCCCATAATGGCCCAAGTGCACGAAAACACGCACAATGGCCTCCGTAGTCCATTGCCCACAATTTGTGGGTTCGAACTAGCCCACAAGCATTCGTACCCCTGTAAGGCCTCAAATTGCTGACATTTCGGCATTTTAGCTTTTCGACTTTTCAGCTTTTGCCGATCTACGCTACTGATGGGTGCGTTTACACACGGTTTTGCGATTCCACCCGTCGACATATGCTCAACCTATTGTTACAACAATATCAATTAATACCTTGATCAACGAATTAGGATAACCATGCTCAAAGTTTGTTCAATGATTACCTACCACTGCTCTGCTTGATCACTATCTCCAATGATTAACGTGTATCCCTCAGTACTAGACTGAACAGTGATAGATCTAGGCACCTAATATCGATGATAAAATCAACCAAAGAAAAAGGGTTAAAGGAGTATTAACCCCCAAACCAATACCTTAGATCTTATCAAAAGGAAAGCTTATACTAAAGTCAAAAGCCGAAACTTAAAACAAGGAGTACTTACGCAAGAATCCGTTTGACTGAATTGATTGAATCTAAAAGCAGTCGTCCACTAGTCCAGGCCCAGTACTCTTGCAGGTTCAATCGAATAACAATGGAGGAAAGGGAAACTAAGTATTCGGCTAAGTAGGCAAAAGAAAAGAAGTGACCAAATGGAAAAGGAGTAATCAGCTTTAGAAAGAATCCAAGAAGATAAAGTAGTTTTGGTAGAGACACAATTAGGGATGAAAAGAAAAGAAATGGCTGAGAGAAGGGGGATTCGACTGTTAACAATAGGTGGAGAAAGTACTTAAGAACCGTTTGAGAAAAAGAATGAAATTCGGCTTAGGGCTCAATCGACAGAACAAATGGAGGGGGAAGGAGAATAGTGGTATTCGACCAATGTAGAGTTTTCGATCAAAAGGGACAAATTGACGAACAGAAGAGAGGAAAAGAAGAGGTGTGGATTAGGCAAGGATGAAGATGAGAGGAATAGGAAAATGCTTGATGAAGGGAGAATAATAGCTTAGGTAGAGAGAAAGAATTCGACTTTTAGTCAGAGGAAAGAAAAGAAATACCAAATGAATTATCCCAATTCAGCACTAGAGAAAACAATACTAAAACGTCCTAAAACGCGAAATCTTGAATACTAAAAGGAAGAGATTCAGCAGCTATACTCACCAAATGTCGAGTATGCACACTCAAATGACCACTAGCTTAAATCTCCCCCTAGCTACCCCATTCGGCTAACACTCAATCCATAACCCAATCCTTTGAAAATCTCTTTGATCCTCTCCTTATTTTGCTCCTTGATTTACTCAACTTTCAATTTGAACTTAATTCAAATAACAACCTTTACGCATTCTAATCTTACCTCTTACCAAGTCAACAACCCACTCGATAGAGTTTGCAACCAAGTCCACCACTTGCTAACCCCAACTAGCAAAATGGGCGCATCATGCCTGCAAGGGGATTTGAACCTCAGCTCTCCCCCTTGCTAATGATGCCACCCCTGTATTTCCTGTGGCGCCACTTTGCCACTCCACCAGAGGCTTCCTTGTGTCATGAAACCCCAACAGCTTTACTTAACCCCTGTGAGTTAACATCCATGCTCCCCTAAGCCTGAAAATCAAAATTTTTCCCAAGACTTGGTTTTAACCCAGACCTCCTAAAAGCCCCCCAAACACATACAAATCATCAATTCAGCACACCTAACCATGCAAATATCAATTTATGCAAAAATTTAAAACCCTCAAATTTGGGTCGTTACAACTTTTGCCTAAGGGGTTCGATACTCAAATTACAAATTTAGTAGACTCTACAAGTAAAGTCTTACTGTGCACTAAATTCATACATATATAAGAATGCGTTGATCCAGGATCTATCAATACAATCACAGAAGTATCATAAAGAGTAAATGTACCCGTAATAACATCAGGAGATGAAGCTTCCTCTCGAACTCAGATAGCGTAGGCTCTGGCAGGTGCTTTGGCTTCAGACTTCACAGTTGTATCTTTCATAGCCCCTCAACTACCACTTACATTCCCAGCACCTCTGGGTGGTCTCCCTCTGGTCACAGTAGTGTTGTCTCACATTCTGTGCCGTTTCTTGTTCAACCAACCTGGGACAATCTCGCTTAAAATGATCTAATGATCCACATTTGTAACAAGCTTTATTACTTTTGTTCCAACATTTGCCAAATTTTCGTCTCCTGCACTGCAAACATTCGGGTTAATTAGCCCGAACACTACCAACACTCGCCACTAAAGTAGCTCGTGTTTTAGAACCGGAATATTGTTTTGCACGATCCCTATTTGAAAATCCCACCGAAGCATTTGAACGAGCATATGAATCTCTGAATTTCTTTGAGGAAGATTGATGTTGTTTTCCCATTGATCATTTTCTTGAGTCTTGAGCTTTTGAGTCAACTTTCTTCTTTTCTTTACTAAGATCCTCGACTTTATAAGCCCTCACAACTAAAACCACAAATTCTTTCAATTCAAGAATTCCAACCAGAAGTTTTATATCCTCATTCAACCCATTGACAAACTGTTTACACATAATCTCTTCAGTAGCAACATATTCCCGAGCATACTTGCTCAATCGTACAAATTCTCTTTCGTACTCTGTCATCGTCATTCGACCCTATTTTAGCTCCATAAATTCTTTATGTTTCTGATCGAGAAATCACTGGCTGATATATTTCTTTCGAAATTCAGATTGAAAGAATTCCCAGGTGACTCGTTCCCTCGAAACCACAGATATCAAAGTTTTCCACCAATGGTGTGCATTATCTCTAAGCCATGATACTACATATTTGATACATTCATCAGGTGTGCAAGATAGTTCGTCAAATACTCGTGTTATATTTTTGAGCCTAAACTCAGCTCTCTCTGCATCATCATCAACATTAGCCCAAAACTCTTCAGCCCCATATTTACGAATCTTATCTACTGGTGGCTTACTCAATCTCATCGGATCGATAACTTGAGGAATAGCAGGGATTTGTTGAGTAACAGGTGGGGGTGGAGGTTGTTGGACAGCCAGATTTGTATGAACAAATTCTGTGAACAATTTATTTATCATTTGGAAGAAGGCTTGCTTAGCCTCTCCCTCATGGCTACTCATAGCAACTCTAGATTCAGGTGGCACAGCTTCTTGAGCAGGAGCTGGTGCATTACTTACTACATCATTAGCTATGGCTCTTTTGGATCCATTTACTATACGAAAACACATTTCCATTGTCAGGATTCATCACACTATCTCAATTCGTAAATATGGCATGTATAGCTAGACTTGAACACACTACGTTAGTCCTAAAAATGACTAAACCGTAGCTCTGATACCAACCAAATATAACACCCCTAACCCGTATCCATCGCTAGACTAGAGTTACGATAATGTAACACCCCTTACCCGTATCCGACACTGAGATAGGGTACGAGGTGTTACTTACTAAATCACATGCAACTCTTCAACTTACACTCATTGAAATGTGACCCAATTTAAAACTCTTTCAAATAATGTCCTATGGACCTTCATATGGGCCTATGAGGCCTAAAACATGATTTAGAAATGATCTGAGGCCATTTCAGGCACTTGGGAAACTTTCAAGAAAATTCACTAAAAACAAGGCACATGCCCGTGTGGAAGGGCAACACGCCCGTGTGGCCTCCAGACATGGCCATGCTGATGGCCCGTTTGCCTCACACGACCTAAGCACCTAGAGACATGCCCGTGCACTTTGTCCGTGCGAATTTATTTTCTAACTTCGAACCTGTACTCAGCCTGTGTCCCTCACACGACCATGACACTCTTGTGTCACAGCTCATGTGCAAAAACCTTGACATTCTATTTCTGACGTCAGCAATCACATGGCCGTGGCATACGCCCGTGTACTTGGCCGTGCCCTCTAAACAGTTGAGACACATGGCCATGTCTTAGCTTGTGTGTTTACTACTGGACATTTAATACAACATATTCAAAGTGTAGGGGACACACGGCCTAAGTACACGCCCGTGGGGTAGACTGTGTGTCACATACGGCCTAGACACACGCCCATTTGACTATCCGTGTGGACAAAAATAGGCTATCTACCAAGCCTCTTTGCCACCCTGAAACAAGATCAAACATATCTAAGCATACCAAGACTCCTATACTCAACCAATAACCATAATTTGGCATCCGTAAACCATGCATTCAATCTATTACTCCTAGCACATACAATTGCTCATGCTAAATTCTCATTCTTGAAAATGCTATCATTGCATTTGATATCCAATGGTAAATATTAGCCAATAACTTTGGTGTTATACAAAATGAAGTATTTTTAAGACAAGCCAACACATTTGGCTTCAAAATAATATGACACTTAACAAAAGAATAAAGTCCTATACATGCCATATTCCCAAAATGCTAGAGCTAACTATACCTAATGCTTATGCTGGTAGTGTGAACGAGACCTCCGACGTCCAATGATCCATGAGCTATTTGGGTGGCACTAAAAGAAAATAGAAAGGAGAGGGGTAAGCGTAAAGCTTAGTAAGTCATAAGTAAATAAATAATAACAATTTACCAAATCATGACAAACTTTTATTGCATCACAAATTATCCATGACACAAAGAATAACCACAACTTAACTTACTCAGTTCCATCCTTTACTAATCAACAACATGCTAGTGAGCTCACATTTCATGCATTACACTTAAGCACCTGCACCACTTACAAAGGTCATCACACTATCTCAAAACTAAGCATTTACACTAAAGTTTTTTTTCGTTGAACTATTTAGAATACTAAAGGATATTCAGTAAGCCTCTAACGTAGGGTATCGAGCCGATGCCATGTCCCAGATATGGTCTTACACTAGCTCACATATCAAGTCGATGCCATGTCCTAGACATGGTCTTACAGTAACTCTTAATGAATTGAAGCCGATGCCATCTCCTAGACATGGTCTTACACTAGCACTTGTATCAACACTGACGCCATGTCCTATACATGGTCTTACATTGGCTAGCACATATTCGTGTCGATGCCATGTCACAAACATGGTCTTACACTAACACATAATGAGGCTGACGCCATGTCCCAGACATGGTCTTACACTAGCTCTTGTATCAACCCTAGTGTCACAACATGAATATTCAATCTATTCTTAAAGTTCAACAGGGCTCTATTACGCATTTTCTCATCTTTTCATGACTAAACATCACCATTCGACAATTTATGCTCAAATAAACATTCTCATATATAGCTCAATTCAAAAGGCATTATCTTATGATAAAATAATGATTTCATGCATAAAAATTAGTAATGTTGTATTATTTACTTACAACTTACCTCGGTATACAAAATGGAGATGACTATTTGGTTTAATCAATTTGCTTGGTCTTCCCCCGGTCTAGGTTCGGATTTGGTAAATCTTGATCTATAACAATGAAAATTCACTAATTTAATCACCAATCTAATTTAAACAAGTCAAGAATTATAATTTGGCAAAATGACCATTTTGCCCCTAGGCCTTGACAAAATGACCATTTTACCCCTAGGCTCGAAAATTGATTTTTATCGAATTTCCTTACTTACCAAGCCTAAACAAACTCTTTTCACTTTTATGGCAACCTAAAATTCCTATTATTTCACACACTTACTCTTTATTTTATTACTTTAAAACTAAGTCCAATTTAGGTGTTTTCCATAAACACCCTTTTACAAAAGTTGTTTATTAAACAACCATGACTCATTTTCTTCCAAAAAAAAATCCAGCAAAGAACACTCATTCATTAATGGAAAAACTCTAAACTCTCAACCATTTTTGCAAATTAGTCCCATCAATAGGTAGCCCATGCTACAATGGTTCCAAAGTGCAAAAATATTCAAGAAAGAACTTAAAAATCATTTACTTATGAGTGCTAGAAGTTGCTGAAAATTTTGGAGCTTCAAAACCCTCCAATGGCTGATATTTTTGGTGAAGGTGAAGGCAAAAAGAAAGAAAAATTGGAGGCTAGGCAATTAGGCTATTATTTTTACCAAATTAAGGCACCTAACTTTGACTTTTCTTCTTTTCTTGTCTCCTTTGCCTAGTATATAACTAAGGGCCTATTTGCCCTTTAAAACCCCCAAATTTTAATTCTTTGGCTATTTAACTCAATTTACTAGTAATTTGCAACTTTTACCTTTTATGCGATTTAGTCCTTTTTCGCAATTAAGCCTTCAATCGCGTAAATTAATTCACTAAATTTTTCATGCACCCTTATAAAAAATAAAATAACACATAAAATAATGCTAAAATAATTTTCTCTAACCTTGAGTAAGTGATTTTGAAATCACTATTCCAACTAAGCCCAAATTTGGGCTGTTACAATTCTCCCCCTTAGGGATTTTCGTTCCCGAAAATCTTACCGTTAAAGAGGTTCGGGTACTGATCTCTCATAGTCTCCTTGGGTCCCATGTGCCTTCCTCAACTCAATGTCTATGGCATAACACCTTCACTAACGCTATACTCTTGTTTCTCAATTCATTGACCTCCCGAGCCAAAATCTTAATGGGCTCTTCACCATAGGTCATATCTGGACTTATCTCTATCTCTGCCAGTGAAATCATGTGTAAAGGGTCAGGGCGGTAACAACGTAACATAGATACATGAAACACATCATGGATTTTCTCTAGCACCCAAGGCAATGCTAATCAATATGCTACTGGCCCAATTCTCTCAGTCACCTCATAAGGTCCAATAAACCGTGGACTCAACTTGCCTTTCTTACTGAATGGAAGGACTTTCTTCCACGGGGAGACTTTTAAGAACACTTTATCCTTGACTTGAAACTCAATATCTTTTCTTTTTAAATCTGTGTAGGATTTCTGTCTATCCGAGGCAGCTTTCAAGCAATCCCAAATCACCTTAACCTTCTCTTTGGTTTCTTTAACTAAGTCGACCCCGTGTATCTGATTCTTTTTAAGTTTCGACCAATACAACAGTGTTTGGCACTTACGCCCATATAAAGCCTCAGAAGGCACCATCTAAAGACTCAACTGGTAACTATTGTTGTAGGCAAACTTGACAAGTGGTAAATACTTCTCCCAACTGCCTTGGAAATCGAGAACACAACACCATAACATGTCTTTGAGGATCTAAATTACTCTCTCTGACTGGCCATTAGTTTGCTGATGAAAAGCCGTACTAAAGTTCAACTTTGGCCCTAATGCCTCTTATAACTTTTTCCAAAACCAAGATGTAAATCTCGAATCTCTGTTCGAAATTATCGACAAGGGCACTTCGTGCAACCTCACTATCTCGGAGATGTATAACTCAGCTAGTTTCTTAAGTGAATAATCTGTACAAATTGGTATGAAATGAGTCGACTTTTTTAGTCTATCTATGACGACCCATACTGCATCTTTCTTCTTTGGCGACAAAAGCAGCCCTGACACGAAGTCCATGGTAACTCGGTCCCATTTCCACTCGGGAACCATTACCGGCTGAAGTAAACTCGAAGGTACTTGGTGTTTGGCTTTTACTTGCTGACAAACTAGGCACTTAGAGATGAAATCTGATATGACTCTTTCATTCCCATCCACCAATACAATTTATTCAGGCCATTATACATTTTCACGCTGCCCGGGTGAATAGATAGGTGACTACTATGCGCCTCTCGCAAGATCCTTTGAATAAGCTCAGCATCCTTAGGTACACAGATTCGGTCTAGATACATCAAACAACCGTTGGCACCAACTCTGAAGTCTGATTCATTTCCCGTCTCGCACTGAGCTATCTTATCTTGTAGTTCCTTGTCACTTTTCTGAGCTTCGACAATCTCGTGCAAAAACATCAGTCTGGTTCTCAACTCAACTAAAATTGAACCATCATCAGTCATTGACAATTGAGTATCCATATCCCTCAAGGCAAACAATGACTTCCAGCTCAACACATCATCGACTACATTCGCCTTTCTGGGGTGGTAGTCGATTATCAACTTGTAGTCCTTTAGCAACTCTAGCCATCTTCGTTACCGTAGATTCAACTCTTTTTGCATCATCAAAGACTTTAAAATTTTGTTCTCCATGAAAACTCAGCATCTCTCACCATACAAATAGTGTCTCCAAATCTTTAGCGCAAAAACTATGGCCGCAAGCTCTAAATTGTAGGTCGGGTAATTTTTCTCGTGTGGCTATAGTTGCCTTGAGGCATAGACTACTATTACCTTGCTTTCTTGAATGATCACACACCCTAATCCATTCAAACACACCCTAATCCATTCAAGGAAGCATTACTATACACCACGAACTCTTTTCCCAATTCCGGTTGCATTAACATTAGGGCTTCGGTTAACAAGGCCTTTACTTTCTCAAAACTCTGCTGGCACTTTTCTGTCCACTCAAACTTAACATCTTTTTGAAGTAGCCTCATCATTGGAGTAGCGATCATTGAAAACTTTTCAACAAATCGTCGGTAGTGGCCCGCTAGGCCCATGAAACTCCTAATCTCTGTTACGTTCCTCGGCAGTTTCCATTCAACAATAGCCAATATCTTGCTCGGGTCAACTCTAATTCCATCTCCTGACATAATGTGTCCCAAGAATCTGACCTCTCGTAGCCAAAATTCACTCTTGCTGAACATGGCGTACAACTATTTACCTCTCAAAGTCTGTAGGACAGTCCTCAAATGCTCCGCATGCTTACCCTCGTTATGAGTATAGATGAGTATGCCATCAATGAAGACGACGAACTTGTCCAGGTAGGGTCGAAAAATGCAGTTCATCAAATCCATGAATACCGTAGAAGCATTTGTCAAGCCAAAGGGCATAACGAAGAACTCATAGTGGTCGTACCTCATCCGGAAGGTAGTTTTCGGTACATCTTGTTCCTTGACTCTCAACTGATAGTAACCCGACCTAAGGTCTATCTTGGCGGACACGGTAGCTGCCTTCAATTGATCAAACAAGTCATCAACCCTCGGAAAAAGGTACTTATTCTTCACTATTACCTTGTTGAGTTGTCAGTAGTCTATGCACAATCTCATCGAGCCATCCTTTTTCTTAACAAATAAAATCAGTGCTCCCCACAAAGAATAACTCGACCTCATAAAACCCTTATTCGTCAGCTCTTGCAATTAGGTCTTCAATTCCTTAAGTTCCGTCGGAGCCATCCTATATGGAGTGATTGAGATAGGTGTCGTACCAGGGACCAACTCGATACCAAACTCTACTTCCCTTTCTAGAGGTAATCCAGGTAACTCTTTCAGAAACACATACCACTGGCACTGAATTAATCTTTGCCTTTGACACTTGGGTATTCAGCACAAAAGCGAGGTACGACTCATACCCTTTTCTCAAGTACCCTTGAGCAGTCATAGAAGACATCACTATAGGTAGACCATCTGATTCACCTGATTCAATCTGGAGAACATCCCTGTTTTCACATTTTAGCTCAATAAACTTCTTTCCAAAATTTACCACTACATCATGGGTAGTTAACCAGTCCATACCCAAGATTACATAAAATTCGTCAAACGGCAATAACATTAAGTTAACTGGGAAGCAATGACCTCTAATTGTCAAAGGACAACCCCGACACACTTGGTCAACTAGCACATGCTTTCCTAGTGGGTTTGACACCTTTACTACAAACTCGATTGACTCAACTAGCATTTTCATTCTAGACACGAATTTCATGCAAATATAGGAATGGGTAGAACCCGAATCAATCAAAGCTATCATAAAAATGTCATGGATAGAAAAGGTACCTGTAATCACGTCGGAGGATGAAGCATCTTCACAGACACGGATAGCATAGGTCCTTACAGGTGCTCTGCCCTCGGCCCTCACAGTTGCATCTCTAGGGGCACCTCAACTACTAGCCCCACTGCCCGGGTTCTTCTGCAGTCTAGCCCTCGAAGAAGCACTACTCACTCTCACCTTTTACCTTTTTTTACCCTCATCCATCTTAGAACAGTCTTAGATGAAATGGTCAAGTGAGCCACACCGAAAACAACCTCTTTCATTTCCTCGACACTTACCGAAGTGCCGTCTACTGCACTGTGAGCACTTAGGTCTATTCGGTCGAGCACTACCAACACTTGAAATAGAGGTATCTGAGCTTTGGACGTCACATGTTGCTTACTCTTGTTCTTACCCGAGAATACCACTGAAGCATTGGAATGGGTAGTAAACTCTCTCAATCTCTTAGATGAAGATTGATGCGATTTCCCTATCTTTTTTTTGAGTCCCGAGACACCATGTTAGCTTTTCTCTTCACCTTAGTCAACTTTTCGGCCTTACACGCTCTCTCGACGAGCACAATAAACTTTCAAATATCTAAAATACCCACCAACAAATGGATGTCCTCATTTAGGCCATCTTCAAATCGCTTACACATGGTGGCTTCAGAAGACACACACTCCCTAGCGTACTTGCTGAGCTTTACAAACTCACGCTCATACTCGGTAACTATCATCTGACCTTGCTTTAATTTAGGGAACTCCCTTCTCCTTTTGTCGATAAACCCTTGACTAATATACTTTTTCCAAAACTCTTCTTGAAAGAACTCCCAGGTTACTCTCTCTCTCGGTACCACTGAACGAGAGTGTTCCACCACTAATAGGCTGAATCCCGTAGGAGTGACACTACACACTTTATGAACTCTTTCGGTGTGCACGACAACTTATCGAACACTCTGATGGTGCTCTCTAACCAGAACTTAGCTCTTTTCAGGTCATCATCTTTATTGGCCCAAAATTCCTCGGCCCTATGTTTTCTAATTCAATCTACTTATAACGCCTCAAATTTTAGAGCTTTAGGACTTAAATAAATTATTGGGGGTTTCATAACACAAAGAGGTGTGGGTTGGGGTGGCAAGGTGGCGCCTTATGGGAGACAAGGAAGTGGCGTCATTAGCAAGGGGGAGAGCTGAGGTTCAAGTCCCTTTGCAAGCAGACAGTATCTATTTTGCTAGTTGGGGTCGGCAAGTGGTGGAGCTGGTTGTAAACTCATCAGGTCGATTGAAAGATAAGGATGGCTTGGTCTTATAGATTTAAACTAAATTCAAATTGTGATGTTGAGTAAATCTTGAAGCAAAACAAGGAGCAAATCATGGGATTGGAGTGTGGGAGTGTTGGCCGATTAGGGGATTTAAAGGGAGGGTGCGTATTCAGTTTTGGGTGCCGGATTTAACTAGGAAGAAAACACTTGGTTTTGGTTTTCGCTAGTGTATATTTCGACTTTGAGAGTTGGCTGCCAAATTCCTCTTTTAGCATTTTGGGGATTTCAGTTCCTTTTCTTTCTAGTGCCTATTCGCTTTTTAGAGTGTGTTCTCAAAGTCACATGTGAATGTGCCGAACTTCTTTGCACAACCTTCTTTCTTCTATCTTATTGTTTCCATTCTATTATTTGCCGAATCTTGATTACCCTAGCATACCCATTTTCTTTTCTTCTCACAAACTTCTTAAGATCGAACCTCCCTGCTATGCTCTTAAGTGATTAGCGTCCTCTTCAACCCTTTCTTTTATGTTTTGATCCCTGGCCGAATCTTCTTACTCTTGAGTCTTCTTATAATTCTTCTTTAAGCCGAACCATATTCCTCCCTTCTTCACTTGTTTCTTTCTCCAACTGATTGCTTTCTCCATTTTCTCTTCTATTTTCTTTCCTTGACAATTAAACCCCTTCTCTTAATTCTTTTATTTTTATTATCTCTTGTAGCTGATTATAACTTCCTTTTCTATAAGTCGACCACTCCTATTTCTTCTCCTTTGGAATTCTTATTCATTGACGAATCTCCTCATTTCCCTTTCTTTATTCAATTTTTTATCTCTTTACCTTCAGTTGATCATTCTTTTAACTGTGTACTCTGTTCTCTGCTGAGTCGCAAACGGTTTTTCATTGACTAAATTGTACTGGTAAGTGTTCTTCAACATCGAGTTCTTCTCTCTTTCTTATTAACAATGACTTACCTTGTTTTTCTCTAGAGGCTGAATCTTATCCTTCTTATGTCTTTTTCTTTTCATTTCTTGTTCCATTTCGGTAACGAGATACATGTAGGGTACTAAATAGAACAAGGGAGCACGGGAAAACGGGGGCAAATCAAGTCTTCTCTTATCATTTTGTAAGGTAGGCTGATTGTATAAGGGTGTACAGTAAGGGGTTATTTGCAAGTTTCAACCACTTCGGTGGTTAATACTTGTTAATAGAAGTTATCGTATTAAGTTATTAGATGACGACCATCCTATAGCCAGCGATCTCAGGATGTTAGATCGACGTGCGTTTCAAATAAGGTAAGTATTGATGTTGGAATTGGGAGACCTTATGTGATAATTTTAGTAAAAGTAAGGCTAACGATAAGTATGTTTGGATTGTAGGCGTTGGGCATAGCAGTGCAGTTGGCTTTACAAATCAAGTGTGTAACTACAACCACCGGTAGCGTAGATTGGCAAATGCCAAAAAGCCGAAATGCTGAAATGCTGGCATTTCGAGGTCTCATGGGCGTGCAAACACTTGTGGGCTGATCTGAACCCACAAATTGTGGGCAATAAACTGTGAAGGTCAATGTCCACGTTTTCGTGCACTTAGGCCGTTATGGGCCTCGCTCGGTCGAAATCGGCCCATATGGGTAAATTTTTCTGTAAGTGTTAATTGGTATGATAGATGTTAAGATTTGTGATATCGTGCATAAAATTGGACTAAGCGGGCCACACGAGCGTGTGGGCCCATCTGGGTCCATTAAAGGTTTTGGGCCCGTAAACCCTATTTGACCGTTTAGACTTTCTGAGTCGCTTGGAGTGACGTTAGACCAGTTATAAGGTCGTATTAGATGCCGAGACACCGAAACTTAGTAAAATGACCAAAATGCCCTTAGAGGGTAAATTTACCATTTTACCCCTAACTGCTCAAAAGGCTGATATACCCTTAAAAATAGGTTGTTCGATATATGTATGATTGTATCGTATCTGTTAATCTGTATGCATGTTATATGTAGTTTTGTTAGTCTGCATGGGGTTGGGTTTGATATCGGAGGAAGTTCTGTATAGTGGCACTGCCACGTATTCTGTAGTGGCTTAGCCACGTGTTCTGTATCTAGTGCCTCTACCATGATATCTGTATTTAGCAGCTTGGCTACGTATTGGTGTGTGGGCTGGGTGGGTTGAGTTAGTCCCCACGTGGTGTGATGGGTTGGTACGGGTGGTGTGATAGTTGGACTGGGGATAGGTTTTTCATGTTTGCACTGTTCTGTATCTGTAATGGGCTTGGGCCCACTCTGTTTCTGAATAGGATCAAGGCCTAGCCTGATCCGTTTCTGAAAAGGGCTTTGGCCCAGTTTGTACTGCATGTCTGTTCGTTGTTATTGGTTGGGGAAGTTACACACTGAGTGTTTTCACAAACTCACCTTTAAGTTTAAATCTGCATGTAACCCCCAGCCATAGACAATTTGGAGCTGCGAGGGACTCGGGGTGGGCACATGCTTTCTACTTTTAGTTTTGTTTTAATTTTAAATAATTAATATTTTGGGTTTTCTGCTATGTAATAAGGCCATTATGAGGTTTCTGTTTAATTTTCTTTATGTGGATTGATTTAACATTACAACTGGTGAAGTATAAATTGGGTTTTCAAAACTAATAACAAACATTTTCGAATAAAACTGCGCGTAATGTTTTCAAAAAGATCAAAGAGTTTTTTTTTTATAACACCAAGTAACTGAACTTAACAACTAAGGCAATCCTTTCTTCTAAAATGTTTTCAAACTTATAAAAATGGTTTTAACCTAAAATCATAATACATTCCAAATCTAAACGTGGTTTTTAAACAAATGAAAACTTTTTATCGAATAGTATGAATTCGCACGTAACTTCCATGTGACACACCAGATTTGGCCATAACGTCCGGGCCAGATTTGGGGTGTTACACTACTGGGGGTTTTTCTCTCCTACCCATTTTTGCTCCTAGAAGAGTTACTGGGGCATGCTGATAAATCGGAGGAGGTGGGGGAGGTGGAGTGTTCAGATTGGCTCGAACGTACTCTGTATACCAAGCGTTCATCATTTGGCGTAGGCTTCTCTAGCCCCTCCACCCTGACTCATCGTCACGGGCTCAGTCTCAACTGGCACAGTCCCTTCAGCAGGAGCTAGCGCGTTACTCTCCATATCATCCGCCATAGTTCCTTCAGGATCTATTTGCTATATGAAAAATACAATTTATTATCGTCAGGAGTCGTCACACTATCATATTTCATTATGGCATGTATAGCTAGACTCGTCCACAAGCTAGGTTAGTCCTAGAATCGACTAAACCATAGCTCTGATACCACTAAATGTAACACCCCTTACCCATACCTGACACCGAGATAGGGTATGAGGCGTTACATTACTAAATTACATGCAACTCTTCAACTTACACTCATTGAAATATGACCCAATTTAAAAATTTTTCAAATAATGTCCTACGGACCTTCATATGGGCCTACGAGGCCTAACAACATGATTTAGAAACGATCCGGGGTTATTTCGGGCACTTGGGAAACTTTCAAGAAAATCCACTAAAAACAGGGCACACGCCTGTGTGGCCTCTAAACATGGCCGTGCTGATGGCCTGTGTGCCTTACAAGGCCTAAGCAACTAGGGACACTCCCGTGCCCATTGTCTGTGCCAATTTATTTTCTAACTTCAAACCTACAGGGGTTTTCACAGGGCCTAGCAGACACCCATGTACTCAGCTCGTGTCCCTCACGTGGCTATGAGATGCCCGTGTCACAGCCCGTGTGTAAAAACCTTGACATTCTGTTTCTAACGTCAGCAATCACACGGCCATGGCACACGGCCATATGCTTGGCCGTGCCCTCCACACAATTGAGACACACGGCCGCGTCTCATACCACCCTTAGTCTGTGTGAAAAACTAACTTGATCACACGGTCACCAGACACATCCATGTGTCAAGCCTGTGTGTCATCCTAATTTGGCCACACGGTCACCGAGCACCCTCGTGTGTCCAGCCCGTGTGCCATACTGACTTTATTGTCTACAAAACAGGGGTCACGCAGTCGAGACACACGCCTATGTGTTCAAGCCGTGTGGCACGAATTTAGGCTTGGCTTAAGCTATATTTCACACCCACTTCTCTTTTATCTACATTCATCAAATGCACAACATCTAAATGCATAAATAGGCAACCAATTTAGCCAATTTTCCACTCAAAATATACATCATTCTATACATAATATGCTCAACCAATTCCAAACTCAATTTCCATGCCAAATCATACCAAATCACAAGTCACATTCACATCAATATACATATTTAATATCTTATTCAATATCCATTTCATTTTGTGTCCAAAACTTAATAAAATCACTACTTGATTCACACCAAAATCACCATTTCCAAATTGGCCATATATCCATTATAAAACACATGTCAAATCCTATCATATTCACAACCTATAAGTTAGCCAAATCACTTGGCATAACATATACAACTCAAAATATATTCAAAAATACCTCTAGGCTATACATGCCATACTTAGCCATTTACAACCACAAAAGTTACCAAGTTAAGTTTGGATAGTGCAATGAAGATCTTGATGATTTTCGAGCTTTTTGTTGCTTCAATAATCTATAAAATAGGAATAAACACACCAAGTAAGCATTATAGCTTCATAAGTCAAAAGTAAGTAATTTGATACACAAATTCAATTGTAAATCATCCATTTACACAATTTCAACCCAAGTATAACACCACAAACCTTTATCCCTGTCTCATAACATGGTTTATACAACTCAAATAGTTTTTCACAATGCAACACATTTGTTCATCTCCATAATTCTCATATAAATATCGTACGTACCTGTTCAATTCGTACTAACCTCATTTACTCATGCACAACATTTGCTTACTCGTTGAACCTTTCAAAGTAGGAATCGAAGTACATAAATGTTTCAATCGATTAGTACCTATACCATGGCCCATAGCCAACTCAAGGTTGCTTCCACATAATACCTATACCATGGCCCGTAGCCGAATCAAGGAATTACTTGTACCCGTAGTGCTGATATCATGGCCCGAAACCAAATCATAACCTAGTAACATTTCACTAACATTCTGAACTAATTCTATAGTTCAACCAAGCTTTCTCAATATCGTTTTTATCATTATCCTCATTCGTAACATCAATTACACTATTTCCACCTTTTTTGAGGTTTCAGTCATCAACATTTATACAAAATCAATGCATTTAACAACATTTATAGTGAAATTACTACTTATGAATTTACCTTAAGTGTGATACGTCTAAAAAAGTCGATTATTCATCGACTTTCGATTTCCCGCAATCAATCCAGATTTCGCTTCTCTTGGTCTATACATATTAAATTTAACTCATTCAATCTCACTCTCAATCAATTCATTAAAAAAACACATAATTAGGGCATTTTGCAAAATAGCCCTCACATTTTCACATTTTAACACTTTAGTCCATTATATAAAATCCTCAAATACACATAAATTCATTCCTTTCATGCATAGCCAAATTTTCCCCTAGTCTTAGCAAGCCTATATAATTTATCAATTTCACATTTTAGTCCCTCTCTATTTTGTTTTCACAAGTTAGCCCTCACTAAGCAAATTTATTAAAATCTCAATACATAACATGTTTATCAATCATCAAACACTTAGTTTTCATCATTAAACATCACAAAGATCACAAAATCAACAATGGCATAACTCAAAATCATCATCAATTTCATGAATTTAAGCACGAGCTTTATAAAGCACAAAGCAACAATAAAAAACCGTAAACATCATCAAAAACTGAACAAATTTCGTACCTCAATCAAGCCATGAGTGAGCCGAACCTAAGAAAGCTCAAACTCTTTCTTTTTCTTTTGATTTTTAGTGAAGATGATGATAAAAATGGCCACCATTTTGTTTGTTTTAATTAATATTAACTTATTAATCAATTTACCATTTTTAACCTTTAATTAAAACATTACAAATTGCATAATTCAAGGTCATTTATGTCCATCTCCACTATAAATGGTCTAATATCAACATAAGGACCTTTCATTTAATAAGCCATAGCAATTAAGCACTTTTAACTACTAGAAAGCTACTTTTGCATTTTCTACGATTAGGTCCTTTTATCCAATTGAGCACACAAACGATAAAATTTCCATACGAAACTTGCACACACATTAATTCACATATTATAAGCATAGAAAATAATATTAAAATATTTTTTGACTTGGATTTGTGGTCCCAAAACTACTGTTCTGACTAGGGTCTAAACTGGGCTATTACACACACGGTCAGCCCCATGTGTGTGTTGATAGGCCGTGTGTCCCTTACACCCTAGTTTAAAGAAATAGAATGTCTAGTAGTAAACACACAGATAGAGACACGGCCACGTGTCTCAGCCGTGTGAAGGATACAACCTTAGGACATGGGCATGTGCTTAGGCCGTGTGAAGTCTGCACCTTAAATGTGAAAATTAATTTCACCACATGGCCTAGCACACGGGCATGTGACTTGGCTGTGTGACCATAAATTGTTGATGACATCATAAATAGGGAGTTACATGGGTTAGGGACACGGGCGTGTGTGACCACACGGCCTACCTACACGAGCGTGTGACTCTCTAAAATAAGAAAATTTTCTAAGTGTTGTGAAAAGTTTGAAAGTTCTCAATTTAGTCCTGAACCACTCCCAAAGTATGTTTTAAGCCTCGTAAGCCCGTGATAGGGATATTATGAGTACATATGAAAAGTTTTAAATTTGGTCAGAAATTCATGTTTTGGCTTTGTATGATTGATTGAGTTTATGTCTGGTAACTCCTTGTACCCTATTCCAGCATCGAATACGGGTAAGGGACATTACATGGAATAAGGATTAAATTGCATGAATTTCATTTTTCGATCCTAAGGACGAAATTGGAATTTATAAAAAGTATAAGGGCAAAATGGTAATTTTGCCTAGGGTGTAAATTGAGTCCAATTGAATATGAAATGTGATAAATTGATGATTAAATTCGTTTATATAGATCCGGAGAGACCAAATACGAAATTGGGTCGAGGGAAATAAAAAGTGTTGGATTAGTAGATTTTCTTATACGAACGAATATCGAGGTAAGTTCTTGTAACTAAATTGTGTACATTTATATGTTTGAATTATATGTTGTATATGTGAGCTGTATAATTGTCATATATATAAAATAGATTGAATATCCAATATTGTCTGATAATTGATAAGTCTCGTTTGAATAATGAAAATCAATGGATACAAGTTTCCCATATTGGTTGTAGTCTTGCATATGTTGTAGATACACCATAGCTCAAAAAGAGCATTTCATATTAGCCCTCTCGAGCTTCCCGTTATAGTGTTCTTGTGAACTTCCCATTATAACTCTTCGGAGCATTCTGATAGGTTGTGATCGTACATTTGTTGTGGACACACTTTAGCTCTTATGAGCATCCTGATTATAGGATCTTCATGAGCTTCATATTAAATTGGCTCTTTTTGAGCTTCCCAATAGTGCTTGCTTGAACTTCTTGATATTTGGCTATCTAGAGCTTCCCATTACATGGTTCTTCATAAGCTTCCCAATATGGTTCTTTGTGAACTTCTCGATTATGGCTCTTATGAGCTTCCCATTATATAGCCCAGATAAGCTTCCCGATAGGCCTTTTATGAGCTTTTGAAATTGGCTCTGTGTGAGCTTTCTGTTATAAGGCTCGAGAGTGTGCTTCCCGATTATGTGCCTTAATTAGGTACCCCCGGATATAAATTAACAGATTTTAGTTTTGTACACTAAAGTGTACTACATGAGCATATCCATCGATATGTCAACTAAATTCAACGGGTAAAATTCTGACATGGCTAAACTAAACTTGAAATGAATTGTCATTAAAGTGTACATGTAATATAGAATAATGATATGGAAAGCATATGTATATGAAAGACATTAAATGATGAGCTCATCTATGTTGTTGGTATTTGTGAATTACTTTACTAACGTGATTGTTGAAGTTATATTTTAGGCTATAAGCCAAATTGTTTGGATGCATTATTACATGCTTATCTTAATATAAATATATGGTAAGTTAAATTCCTGATATATGAACTTACTAAGCCTTAAATGCTTACTAGCTTTATTTTCTTCTGTTTTATAGTGCTCAGAAGCTCGTAAAGGTTGGAGATCGATCAGAGTATCATCACACTATCCTTCAACTTGTTTTGATATAAATAGAAATCTTACTTTGGTATAATGGCATGTATAAGCTAATTAGGCCAATGTTGGTATGAAATTGGATGTTTGTAAACTAGCCATTGGAATGGCTAGAATAGTATGTTTTGGTGTATAATTATAAAACCATATCATGTTTGATATGTTTTGAAATGGTTAAGTAATATATGAAATATGAATCAAATGGTAAATGAATTTGTATTAGTATAAATGATACAAATTTACCTAAGTACATAAATGAAAATTTGGTAAGCTTAATCATTTGAATATACATGTTAATATAACTTACATAGTACTTGTATTAAGTTTGATTTATATGACTTGAATGGGTTGCTATATGTTTGTAAGTGTTGGTGTAGGTTGTTGGTAAATTTTGGGTCAGAAATAAAGCTAGGAAATGGCCTTATTTTGTCCACACGGGTAGACACATGGGCATGTGTCTTGACCATGTGTGACACACGACCTGGCATATGGGCATGTGGTTTGGCTATGTGTCCTCTGCATCTTAAAATTGAGAAAGAGAATGCTCAGAATTAGGTACACAGGTAGAGACACGGGCATGCGTCTCAGCCGTGTGTAACACATGGTCTAGTACACGAGTGTGTGCCATGGCCTTATGAATCTTGCACCTAATTTTTAAAAATTAAATTATCAACACGGCCTAGCACACGAGCGGTGACCTAGCCGTGTGACCCTTGCACTTAATCAAGTTGCAAGTTAGAGAGTTACATGGGTTAGGGACACGGCATGTGCCCTACCCCATATGCCACACAGCCTAAGACATGGGCAAGTCACTTGGCCGTGTGAGCCACATGGCCTGACCACACGGGCGTGAGACCCCTGTATATAAAAAAATGTTTGGAATTTTGTAAAAAATTCTCTGGCGTCCCGATTTAGTCCTGACGTGTTTCTAATGCTGAAATTGGACCTCGAGGGTCCAATCAAGGGACGATATGAATAGTTTTAGATATGAATATTAAATGACATGAATTATCTATATTTGTTCTATAAACTTCAGTAATGCTTCGTAACCTTGTTCCGACGATAGATACGGGTTAGGGGTGTTACAACAAACATTTATACAACTTATATTATACTTGAATTAAAAACATGAAGAATTTGGTCTATCAGCTATCTACAAATTTCTTTCTTTGAAAAAGGCTCCATAATATAAAATAACACTTATCCTTAAGGTGGAGCCTCTACGGGTGGCCCTTTGTAAACATGTACACTTCCGTGTTTTACCTTGCTCCCCGCAAAGCTTGGATTGGTCCCTCTCAACTTCTAAATCTTTAACTAACCTGCATATGAGCAAAAACTTATAAGTTCAAGCTAACTTAGTTAGATCACCATATAGAATTTAAGAAAAATGTAAGGCGTTTAGCTCAGAATTTAACTCCCTGGTAACTGTGTTTAATACTTCTGGAGGGCAACACTATAGCGACTACCCAAGTGTTTACTACCTCCGTGTTCTTTCTTAGAGTTCAATGTCCTTCCTACTTTGAACTACTAAGGCTCACTAGTAACGTAAAGGCCCTTGCTCTATCAAAATATTCACAAAGAAGGCATCTTAAAATATGTAGTTCCTACCTTAAGAGCTAAACAAAATCCTTGCCATTCTCATTGGCTAAATTTGTCCTCTACCTTTCACTATCCTTTGGTAGACTTTGCTAGCCAACTAGCCTTGGGCGTACACTTCTTCTTAATCAGATAGGTTCAACCTATTAAACCCCTTGGCTAATCTTCTTCCATTATCTTAATGATTGTGTATTAGGACAGACTTAACCATGTCTATTAACGTTGCATGGGATCCACAGCTTCCCTAGCAGACTAGTATACGTGTATGCTATGAGTACCCCTTCCCCTTTATCGAATGACCCTTTTTTTCCTTTTACCCTACTCGAGATGATGCATAACCTTGGCATTTCTCATTGTCTTAGTGGTCAGTATCTCTGCACACACCAACTCATTTCTCATTTTGACTTATTAATATAGTGACATCATCGATGCTACTCTCACCCTGAACATCCTTGTGGACCGCGGACCTTCCAATCATGATCCTTATGTCTTCACAACTTGGTGTCTACCTCATTTGGTAGTTCCAGCAGATAGGTAGTTCCGACAGACTACATCGTTTTTACTATCCCAACACACAATCTATGGTGCCATAGCGTCTTCTAGTTATGGTCTTACATAATATACCCGATGCTTACTGTTCTGGTGGATTATCCTGTAACACCCCTAACCCGTATCCCTCACCAGAATAGGGTTTCGAGGCATTACTGGGGTTTATAGAACACTTTCAAATAAATCGAGTCAAACACTATTCATTTTCTGATATTAGTCATAAAGTCCCTTATTATGGTCCTCAAGGCCCAAAACATGAATTAGAATCGGTTTAGGACCAAATCGGGTCTTAGGGAATTTTGCGCAAAATCCCAAAAATTTTCCCACTATTAAGAGTCACACACCCGTGTGGTATGGGACACGCCTGTGTGGTCAAGTCATGTGGGTTCACACGCCCATGTCCCTAAACTGTGTAACTCTCTAACTTGCAACTCATGAACAAATTAATGTCACATGGCCAAGTCACACACCCGTGTGCTAGGTTGTGTGGTTAGTTCGAATTTTCAAAAAAAAGGTGCAGGATTCACATGGCCAAGAGACACACTTGTGTTCTAAGCCCTGTACCTCACACGGCTGAGACACATAGTCATGTCTCTACCTGTGTGCTCAATTTTGAGCATCCTGTTTCTCAAAATTAAGGTGCAGGGGACACACAACCTAACTACATGCCCATGTACCTGGCCATGTGTCACACACAGTCTAGACACACACCCGTGTATTTGCCCGTGTGGACAAAATAAAGCCATTTCCTAGCCTCATTTGTCATCCAAATTTACCATTTTCTTGCACTAAAACATACCAAACACATTCCACCCATTTCAAGCATTCAAATTTGACAATTTCTATCATTCAACATGGCATATCATTGCATGCATACATGTTTACAATCTTACCTTGATTCAATCCATATGTTAAACATGATTTGATCAACTACTTAACACACATATATATAGCTACCATTGCACGACATTTCAGGTATATCAAAACAACCACCACTAGCCATTCCAATGGCTAGATTACAAACATCGTTATCAAGCATCAAGCCATTAAAGGCCAATTTGTCATACATGCCATTATACCAAAATCATTTTTACTATATGTACCCAAAATAGCTAGTAGATAGTGTGACGATGCTCCAATGATCTCCAACCTTCGCGAGCTTTCGAGCACTATAAAATAGGGGAAAAATAAAATGAGTAAGCATTACATGCTTAGTAAGTTCGTATAACAGAATCTAAACTTACCAATCCCATTTATTAAATCTAAACATCCAATATCATGTTTTCCATCCATTTGGCAAAAATTGCCTAAACACATGCATCCAATCAAACATGTTATTCACAAACTTTACATATACATCAAGTAAGGATAGATGAGCTCATCATGCAGTATTCTTTCATGCCATTATCATTTCATCTCATATTTTTCATACCATGTCAAGATTTTTGCCCGTTGAATCATTAAAATTCTGATGGATGCTCAAGTGGTACAGTCAAGGTGTATGATTTAATAACCCGTCAATACTTTTTCAAGAGTACCCATTAGGGCACTTAATCAAGGAAAAACACTATCAAGCCACATATCATATAACAGGATTACTAGTCCAAGCTAAATCATTTATATAACATATGCTCAGAAGAGCTCAATTAGGATTACCAGTCTAGGCTAAACCCTAATCGTAACGTATTCTCGAGAGGTATTATATCAGGATTACCCATTTGGGCAAAATCTTTTCTATAATGAGGTTAATAGGGTCACTCAGCTGAGCTAAATCTGTCAGCAACAAATGTAGAACCTTATCCATTTCGAGAAAGCACGTATAATCATCGAAATTCAATATTCCATCAGGACTAAACCATTTTTCACCATTTCAGACATGTATTAAATTTTTCATTATAGCATTCAAATAATGTTCATCAATATAAGTCATATTCTATACAAATACAACACTCAATTAAACTTATTTACATGCTCGATTAAGTTACACGAACTTACCTTGTAACGCCCTAATTTTCAGGATATTTTGGGATTTTGCGATTTTGGTGAAATTTTGAAATTTTGTTGTTAATATATGGAATTTATGTTTTAAGTATGTTAGTGGGCCTTTAGAAGGCCCAAGCCTAAGATAAAACCCGGTAAAAATATCAAATCTTGGAGTTAAAGTGAAGGGGACTTGGTTAAGTGGGCTTTTAAGAAAAAGTAGGGAAAACAAGACTCAACAATGTAGCGCCACTTAGGTGCCTAAAAAAGTGGCATGTGGACAGGTGTGCAAGGGCCAGTGTTCAAACCACAAGGTAAGCATTGTCTGTGTTTTTAATTTTGTGCATGTGCCAGTCATGTGGTGGATGTTAAGTGAAACTCTGAAGGAAAATTTTGAGTTGTGCATGAGATTGAATCAAGTGAGATAAGAGGGAGAGATTTTAGGAATTTTGAAATGTGGCATGTGTTGGCCGATTGAGGGACTCTTAGGGAAGCATTGCCAATTGGGACATTTGGGTTTAGTGTGCATCCGACTAAGGTAGTAGGTATCAAGTTTGGCACTTGTTCTTTGTGTGTCGAATGGTTAGTGTAAGACCATTCGGGATTTGTTTTGGCCTCTCTTCTATCTTACCAAATTAGGTTAGTGCCACTTAGGGTTTCTGCTCTTGATCTATTCTTCTTTGGTTCCCAAAAACTGAAAACGCAGCCTTAGTTCCTCCTTGTGCCGATTGATCATAACCGAATCTCCCCTCTCTTCTTTCATTCTCTTCTTCTCTCCTCTCTTTCTTCTTCTTATCCTCTTCCTCTTTAATCTCCACAAGGCCGAATCTACTTCTTCTCTTCTCCTTCTTTTCAAGCCTAATCGATTACACTAAAAGTCGAAATCCCAAAAAGGTTACTTTGGTGCCGATTTCTTCTTAGCCGAACCCCGCCTCTCTTCTTCATCCCTTTTAGCTAAATTTCACACTCTCAAAACCCCTAACCTCTGTCGACATCACCTCTTCAATCCATAACTTCAAATTACCTTCTTCTCTATCTTACCAAAAGCCGAAACTACCATATCCATAGGGAGTTGGGAGTCGAACTCTTAGACCTCTAAGAATCATTCTTTGTTCGTGTTTAGAGGCTAGATCTATGTTAGATTTGAGTTAAGTGCGGGATTGAATCATTTTGGTTTAGTGATTTTACGGTAAGTTATCAGAATCTCTGTTTCTTACTTTATTTCGGGATTTAAGAAAAGTCGAAACCCCTATGTGCATAGGGAGGCTGTCGATTTGGGGCTTAAGGCTCTATGGGTTTTAACAGTTGATTTATTGTGTGCTAGCGTGATCTAAAAGCTACCGATTGAGGGTTTGGACAAGTGGAACGACTAGATCTAGATCTAGTCCCTATTTTCGACAAGGTAAGTGTTCTAAGGCATTAAGGGAGGTTAGCCGACCTTGGTAAGCAAGTTTACAATTAATGTCATTGAAATCTTGGATCTGATTTGGTGGTAACCAATTGTAGGATACCGTGGGACGTCTTGTTAGCGTTCATTGCAAATTAGGTGTGTAAACGAACACCCTTCTGTAGTCTAAATCGGCAAAAGCTGAAAAGCCAAAATGCAAAAATTCAGGCATTTCGTGGGCTTGTGAGTGTGCGAGCGCTAGTAAGTCAGTTGGAAATAGTGAGATCTATAATCACAAATGGTACGATAGATGAGTGCACAATTTTGTGTACCTCGGTAATTTGGGCCTCGATGGGCTGAAATTGGGCCCAATGGCTTACGGGCCTATATGGGTAAAAGTAAGCGGTAAGTGTGTTCTGGTATACTGTAAGTTAAATCTGTTAAACTAGACTTAGAATTTGGGCTAAACGAGCTTAAAATAGCTAGATGACACTGTAGGGCCCAATAGGGGTTGTAGGGCCCAATAATTAAAAACTGCTAAAATGGGCTAAATTAACTACTGAGATGTAAGTTGGACTATTAGGGATTGAAATATCCATAAAACCCTAAAAACTGGTATAATTACTGAAATACCCCTTAAGGGTGAGAAATTACTATTTTACCCCTAGGTGCAAAATGACCGTTATACCCCTAGGGCTAAATTCGACTGAAATTAATGTTTTACTGTTTCTATTCACTGTATGCCATGACATGATTATCTATTGCATGGGACTGGGTTTATTGATGGAGTAAGTGCAAGTGGCATTGCCACGATTACTGAAAGAGGCTTAGCCTCGTACTGATTACTAAAAAGGGCTATGCCTCGTACTGTTTACTGAAAGGGGCTTTGCCTCGTTATACTGTTAGTGGCTTGGCCAAATTATTTGAGTAGCTATGCTACGACTATAGAGTGTAGCGGCTGGGTGGGTTGAGTTGTTTCCCCACATAGAGTGTATATGGCTGGTACGGGTGGAGTGTAGTGATTGGACATAGGATGGGTTATGAGCTTTGCATTCATGTATAATATCTGTTCTGTTATTGAAATGGGCTTATGGGCCGTACTGTTATCTGAAAAGGGCTAAGGCCCAGTTATCTGAATACTGAATAGGGCTTCGGCCCAGTTATTACTAAGACTGGATAGGGCTTAGGCCCAGTGGGCTTGAGTTGAGTTGGGCTCCAGATGGGCTTTCTTTACACACTGAGTTTCCCAAACTCACCCCTTTTTCTTCCATCCATGCAGGTGAGCCCTAGACTTGTGGACTTGGAGCTGGGAGGGATTTAGAGTGGCCACGTGGACTGCATAGCTGGTTTTTAAATTAAGTTATCTATTTCCTTATTTATTTTTAATTATTTTCATTATGGTTTTGGGTTTGTAATAAGGCCGCTTAAATTATTTTAATTTGGGGTTTTTGATTATTTCCTTATATTATACTTTAAATATTTTGAATAAAGTTGCGCGAGTTTTCTTAAAACTAATCAATGTTTTCAAAATAATTCACATGTATCAAACGAGTAACGAAAGTTAAACCAAGATCTTATAATAATAATACCCCTAGAATTTGGTAGTGGATAGGACGTTCACAATTAAACCGGGATTTTCTCTCAAAACTTTAATAACGGTTTTTACAAAACTCACCCTAATCGAAGTAACTAGGAAACATGTTTAGTCCGCCGTTGATGTGGCACACCAGACTTGGCCGTAATGTTTGGGCCAAGTTTGGGGTGTTACATTTAGTGGTATCAGAGCCTAGTTGCAACAACTAGGCTGTGGATCGGGTCTAAAAAGTTTCAAAAAATTTTTAAATTAAGGCCCAATAAGGGTATTTTTGGAATCGATTTTGGAAATTATTAAGCAGACCCTTTGCAAACTCATTTTTCCTTGAAATAAACTTACTAAAGGTTTTACTTAAAAAGTTTTTTTTAAATTAGGCTTTCTGAAATTTGGTATCTGAAGAAGTGGCACACTGAATCCCGGCACCAAGTCTGTAAGTATTTCTGTTTCTTATATTGTACTGTACTGAGACATTACTGTAGATAGAACTAAGACCATATTATGATACTGTATATAGGGTAGTACTGAATACTATAAGACTGAGAATGTAGGGAAACTAAATCCTAGAAGACTGAGCCTGTAGCTAGGCTACGATTTCGTGAAAATAAACTCTGAAACTCTATCTATACATAAGACATTTTGTAATAAACAACTGAAATATTAAACTGATGTCATAAAATTTGTAATCAGATAAGACGATATGAGTACAAGGGCTGCTGGTGGACGTGGCCGAGGTAGTGTGCAAGCTAGATCTTCGTCTTCTGCACATATGCCAGCTGAGGAGGTACGGGCTCCGCCAGTGACTGAGACTAGATCATATGATCGGGCTGTGGGGGACAACGCTCTGTCCCAGGCCATGCTAAGGTTTTGGAGAGGGTCACTGGGGCGAGCACTAGAACTGTGAATAGGGGATCAATTTCTGAGCGACTCTGGGCTAACGGAGCGGAG
This sequence comes from Gossypium stocksii, assembly GCA_020496765.1. Lineage (NCBI taxonomy): Eukaryota > Viridiplantae > Streptophyta > Magnoliopsida > Malvales > Malvaceae > Gossypium > Gossypium stocksii. The sequence continues at coordinate 41,170,902 of CM035621.1, forward strand.
GTCTTCAGAGGCATATCTGGAGTAGGCCCAAATGTAGCTGAGTATTGGCTGGAAGCTACGGAATGGATTATGGATGACTTGGATTGCTCAGTGGAGCAAAAGCTGAAGGGAGCGGTGTCTCTGCCGCGAGACGAGGCATATTAGTGGTGGATCACTGTGAAGGAGGGTACCCCAGCTGAGCGGGTAACTTGGGAACTGTTTAAGACGGCTTTCAAGGGAAAGTACGTTGGAGCAAGCTATGTAGATGCTCGTACGAAGGAATTTTTTAATCTGACCCAGGGCAATAAATCTGTAGTAGAATATGAGGTTGAATTTCTAAGGTTGAGCCGGTATACGAACGGTATAGTTGCTATTGAGTACGAGCATAGCATTCATTTTGAGGATGACCTCACGGATGAACTAAGAGTGCTGATAGCTCGACAGAGAGAGCGTAACTTTGCTGCATTGGTGGAGAAGGCTAAGATAGCCAAAGAGGTGAAGCGTACTGAACGGCGGAATCGTGATAAGGATCAAAACTAATTTAGGAAGGATGTTGGACCCTCTGGTGTTGCAAACTGAAATGCCAAGAGAGCAAGAGTGGAGTAACTAGTTTGAGCAGTTCCGGTGAATATGGTTAGACCACAGGGTTGTGGGGACTGTGGTAGAGTGCACTTTAGAGAATGCTACAAATGGACTGGGACATGTCTCCGATGTGGGTCCAAGGAGCATAGGATCAAGAACTGTCCTCGGAGGCCAGCTCAAACTCAAGTTGTTGAACAGGGGGTTGTTCAACCAATACGAGGTGGACCGCTACCGCCGAGAGGCCGTGGTCAAGGTAGAGGCGGCAACAAAAATGGGCGTGTACGTGGAGCACCTGGCAGGGGTGCTGGAAATGTTGAGGCTCGCCAGCCAGCATTGGTTTATACTGCTCGATGCTGAGAGGAGGGTGATACACCTGACGTCATAACGGGTACATTTTTTATCTCTAGCATGCCTTACACTGCTTTGATTGATGTGGGTTCAACCCATTCGTATGTTGCATGAAACATTTCTAGGTCGTTAGGTGTGCACTCTGAGGAAACTGTGGGTAGGGTAACTGTGATAAGTCCACTGGGTCACTCAGTTAGGGTAGACAAACTCTTTAGGGAGGTGCCTTTAGAGACTCAAGGTAGGATTTTCTCTAGAGACTTGATGGAGCTACCATTTGAAGACTTTGATCTGATTTTGGGAATGCACCGGTTGACTAAGCATAAGGCGACTCTGGATTGTGTGGCTAAGAGGATGGTGTTAAGAACTACTAAGGATAAGGAGGTAATGGTTATTGAGGAGCGAAGGGACTACTTGTCCAATGTTGTTTCGGCCTTAAGGGCTAAAAAACTGATTCGCAAAGGTTGCAAGGTGTACTTGGCTTTTGTAAGTTAGACGGAGACTGAGAACTTGACTATGGAGACAGTTAGAACTGTTAAGGAGTTTGAAGATGTTTTTCTTGAGAAGCTTCCTGGATTACCTCCGAATCGAGAAGTTAAGTTTGGAATCGACTTGTTGCCTGGAACGGCTCCAGTGTCCATCGCACCCTATAGGATGGCACCGAAAGAGTTAGTGGAGCTGAAGGTGTAAATCCAAGAATTGTTGGATAAAGCCTTCATTAGACCGAGTGTGTCTCTGTGGGGAGCACCAGTGCTATTCGTGAAGAAGAAGGATGGGACGATGCGCATGTGCATCGACTATCGCCAGTTGAACAAACTGACGATAAAGAACAAGTACCCTCTGCCAAGAATCGATGATTTGTTTGACCAGCTTAGAGGAGCTTCGATATTTTCTAAGATTGACCTTCGGTCTGGATATCATCAGTTAAGGGTCAAGGAGGTGGATATTCATAAGGCAACATTCAGAACTCAGTATGGTCATTACGAGTTTCTGGTTATGCCATTTAGACTAATGAATGCACCTGCAGCGTTCATGGATCTGATGAATCGAGTATTCTAACCGTACTTGGATCGATTCATTGTCGTCTTTATTGATGATATTTTGGTATATTCAGAAACTGAGGAGAAGCATGATGAGCATCTCCGTATTGTGCTGCAAGTGTTGAGGGAGAAGCAACTCTATGCAAAATTTAGTAAGCGTGAATTTTGGCTGCGAGAAGTGACTTTTCTAGGTCATGTTGTCTCTACTGAGGGGATTAGGGTAGATCCTCAGAAAATTTAGGCAGCTCTAGATTGGAAGTCGCCGAAGTCGGTATCAAAAATTTGAAGTTTTCTGGGTCTGGCAGGGTATTACAGAAGATTTGTAGAAGGATTCTCTCTGATTGCTGCACCGTTGACGATATTGCTGAGAAAAGGAGTAGCATTTGTATGGACCAAGAAACAGCAAGAAGCCTTTGATAAGTTGAAGAAGGTATTAACTGAGGCGCCAGTATTGATTCAGCCAGAGTCTGGGAAGGATTTCACGGTGCACAGTGATGCGTCGCATGTGGGGTTAGGCTGTGTACTAATGCAAGAGGGTAAGGTGGTCGCTTATGCTTCGCGACAGCTGATGCCTCATGAAGCGAATTACCTTACGCATGATCTAGGGTTGGCAATGGTGATTTTTGCATTAAAAATCTAGAGTCACTACCTCTATGAAGAAAAGTGTATTATATACACAGATCATAAGAGTCTCAAGTATCTATTGACTCAGAAGGAATTGAATCTTAGGCAGCGAAGATGGATAGAGTTGCTTAAGGATTATGATTGTTCGATTGAGTATCACCCAGGCAAGGCAAATGTAGTGGCTGATGCACTGAGCTGTAAGGTTTTACCTGAGTTGAGAGCAATGTTTGCTCGTTTGAGTCTGTACGACGATGGGAGCCTGTTAGCAGAGTTGCGAGTGAGACCGACATGGACTGAGCAGATTAAAGAGAAGTAGTTAGAGGATGATTCGTTGGTTCCTCGGTTTCAACAAGCTGAGAGTGATGAGAATTCAGATTTTGCACTAAATATTGATGGAGTTCTGTGCTTTCGAGGAAGAATTTGTATTTCGAAGGTCTCTGACTTGAGGCAGTCAATTCTGAAAGAGGCTCATGGTGGACCTTGTGCTATGCATCCTGGAGGGAATAAGCTGTATCGAGACTTGCGAGGGGTGTACTGGTGGCCTGGACTTGAGCGAGAGGTGACTGAGTTTGTGGGGAAATGTCTGACATGCCAGCAAGTAAAGGCTGAGCATCAACTGCCTTCTGGACTGTTGTAGCCAGTATAGATTCTACTCTGGAAGTGGGAGAGAGTTACCATGGATTTTGTGAGTGGGCTACCGTTGACACCCTTCAAGAAAGACTCTGTATGGGTAATTGTGGATAGGTTAACGAAATCTGCCCATTTCATACCTGTCCGAACCGATTACTCACTTCAAAAGTTGGCCAAACTATATGTGGCGGAGATAGTGCGACTACATGGGGTGCCAGTCTCTATTATTTCTGATCGAGACCCTACGTTTACATCTCGATTCTAGCAAAAGCTACATGAGGCGTTGGGTACACGATTGGACTTTAGCATTGCTTTTCACCTTCAACAGATGGACAGTCAGAAAGGGTTATTCAGGTTCTAGAGGACATGTTAAGTGGTTGTGTTATTGATTTTCGTGGTAGTTGGGAGGACTACTTGCCATTGGCAGAATTTGCATACAATAATAGTTATTAGGAAAGTATTCAGATGGCTCTATATGAGGCACTTTATGGGTGAAGGTGTCGCACGCCTACGTGTTGGACGGAATTGGGAGAACGATAGGTTCCTGGACCAGAGTTAGTGGCAGATACTGAGAATAAGGTTAAGTTGATCAGAGATCGGTTAAATGAGGCATCTGATAGGCAAAATTCGTATACTGATTTAAAGTGTAAGGAAATTGAGTTATCTGTTGGAGATATGGTATTTTTGAAGGTCTCGCCTTGGAAGAAGATCTTGAGATTTCGTAAGAAGGGCAAGTTAAGTCCGCGATTTATTGGGCCTTATCGGATTCTTAAACGGGTAGGGCCAGTAGCGTATTAACTGGAGTTACCACCGGAGTTGGACCGCATTCATGACATCTTCCATGTGTCCATGCTAAGACGGTATCGATCGGATCCTTCGCATGTCGTACCAGTGGAAGAGATTGAGGTAAAGACAGATTTGACCTTTGAAGAGGAGCCTGTGCAAATTGTGGATCGAGAGATCAAAGTATTGAGAAAGAAGTCAGTTCTACTGGTAAAAGTGCTTTGGCGCAATCATGGCAGAGAATAGGCTACTTGGGAGCCAGAAGAGGCAATACGTCAATAGTACCCTCACCTATTTGGATTAGGTAAATTTCGAGGCCGAAATTTCTTTAAGGGGGTAGAGTTGTAACGCCCTGATTTTTGGGATATTTTGGGATTTTTACGATTTTGGTGAAATTTTGAAATTTTGTTGTTAAGATATGGAATTTATGTTTTAAGTATGTTAGTGGGCCTTTAAAAGGCCCAAGCCTAAGATAAAACCCGGCAAAAATATCAAATCTTATAGTTAAAGTGAAGGGGACTTAGTTAAGTGGGCTTTTAAGAAAAAGTAGGGAAAACAAGACTCAAGTAAGCCCTTGGTAAAGTGGAAATGTTGCACCACTTAGGTGCCTAAAAAAGTGGCGTGTGGACAGGTGTGCAAGGGCCAGTGTTCAAACCACAAGGTAAGCATGTCTGTGTTTTTAATTTTATGCATGTGCCAATCATGTGGTAGATGTTAAGTGAAACTCTGAAGGAAGAATTTGAGTTGTGCATGAGATTGAATCAGGTGAGATAAGAGGGACAGATTTTAGGAATTTTGAAATGAGGCATGCGTTGGCCGATTGAGGGACTCTTAGGGAAGCATTGTCGTTTGGGACATTTGGCTTTAGTTGCATTCGGCGAGGGTAGTAGGTATCAAGTTCGGCACTTGTTCTTTGTGTGTCGAATGCTTGGTGTAAGACCATTCGGGATCTGTTTTGGCCTATCTTCTGTCTTACTGAATTAGGTTAGTGCCACTTAGGGTTTCTGCTCTTGATCTATTCTTTTTTGGTTCCCAAAAGCCAAAAACGCAGCCCTAGTTCCTCCTTGTGCCGATTAGTCATAACCGAATCTCTCCTCTCTTCTTTCATTCTCTTCTTCTCTCCTCTTTTTCTTCTTCTCATCCTCTTCCTCTTTAATCTCCACAAGGCCGAATCTACTTCTTCTCTTCTCTTTCTTTTCAAGCCTAATCGATTACACTAAAAGCCAAAATCCCAAAAAGGTTGCTTTGGTGCTGATTTCTTCTTAGCCGAACCCCTCCTCTCTTCTTCATCCCTTTTAGCTGAATTTCACACTCTCAAAACCCCTAACCTCTGTCGACATCACCTCTTCAATCCATAACTTCCAATTACCTTCTTCTCTATCTTACCAAAAGCCGAAAGTACCATATCCATAGGGATTTGGGAGTCGAACTCTTAGACCTTTAAAAATTATTCTCTGTTCATGTTTAGAGGCTAGATCTGTGTCAGATCTGGGTTAAGTACGGGATTGAATCATTCTGGTTTAGTGATTCTATGGTAAGTTATCAGAATCTCTGTTTCATACTTTATTTCAGGATTTAAGAAAAGTCGAAACCCCTATGTGCATAGGGAGGCTATCGATTTGGGGCTTAAGGCTCTATGGGTTTTAACAGTTGATTTATTGTGTGCTAGCGTGATCTAAAAGCTACCGATTGAGGGTTTGGACAAGTGGAACGACTAGATCTAGATTTAGTCCCTATTTTTGACAAGGTAAGTTCTAAGGCTTTATGGGAGGTTAGCCGGCCTTGGTAAGCAAGTTTACAAATAGTGTCATCAAAATCTTGGATTTGATTTGGTGGTAACCGATTGTAGGATATCGTGGGAGATCTCGTTAGCGTTCATCGCAAATCAGGTGTGTAAACGAACACCCTTCTGTAGTCTAAATCGGTAAAAGCTGAAATGCCGAAATGCTGAAATTTTGGTGTTTTGTGGGCTTGTGACCGTGCGAGCACTCGTAAGTTGGTTGGAAATAGTGAGATCTACAATAAAAAATGGTACAACAGATAGGTGCGCAATTTTGTGCACCTTGGTAATTTGGGCCTCGATGGGCTAAAATTGGGCCCAATAGGCTTACAGATCCATATGGGCAAAAGTAAGCGGTAAGTGTGTTCTGGTATACTGTAGGTTAAATTTATTAAACTAGACTTAGAATTTTGACTAAACGGGCTTAAAATAGCTAGATGACACAGTAGGGCCCAATAGGGGTTTTAGGGCCCAATAACTAAAAACTGCTAAAATGGGCTAAATTAACTACTGAGATGTAAGTTGGACTATTAGGGATTGAAATATCCATAAAACCCTAAAAACTGGTATAATTACTGAAATACCCCTTAAGGGTGAGAAATTACTATTTTACCCCTAGATGCAAAATGACCGTTATACCCTTAGGGCTAAATTCGACTGAAATGCATGTTTACTGTTTCTGTTCACTGTATGCCATGACATGATTATCTATTACATGGGACTGGGTTTATTGATGGAGGAAGTGCAAGTGGCATTGCCACGATTACTGAAAGAGGCTTAGCCTCGTACTGATTACTGAAAAGGGTTATGCCTCGTACTGTTTACTGAAAGGGGCTTTGTCTCGTTATACTGTTAGTGGCTTGGCCAAATTATTTGAGTAGCTATGCTGCGACTATAGAGTGTAGCGGCTGGGTGGGTTGAGTTGTTTCCCCACATGGAGTGTATATGGCTGGTACGGGTGGAGTGTAGTGATTGGACATAGGATGGGTTATGGGCTTTGCATTCATGCATAATATCTGTTCTGTTACTGAAATGGGCCTATGGGCCATACTGTTATCTGAAAAGGGCTAAGGCCTAGTTTTCTGAATACTGAATAGGGCTTCGGCCCAGTTATTACTGAGACTGGATAGGGCTTAGGCCCAGTGGGCTTGAGCTGAGTTGGGCTCCAGATGGACTTTCTTTACACACTGAGTTTCCCAAACTCACCCCTTTTTCTTCCATCAATGCAGGTAAGCCCTAGACTGGTGGACTTGGAGCTGGGAGGGATTCAAAGTGGCCACGTGGACTGCATAGCTGGTTTTTAAATTAAGTTATCTATTTCTTTATTTTTTTAATTATTTTCAATATGGTTTTGGGTTTGTAATAAGGTCGCTTAAATTATTTTAATTTGGGGTTTTTGATTATTTTCTTATATTATACTTTAAATATTTTGAATAAAGCTGCGCGAGTTTTTTTAAAACTAATCAATGTTTTTAAATTAATTCACACGTATCAAACGAGTAACAAAGTTAAACCAAGATCTTATAATAAGAATACCCCTAGAATTTGGTAATGAATAAGACGTTCACAATTAAACTGGGATTTTCTCTCAAAACTTTAATAACGGTTTTTGCAAAACTCACCCTAATCGAAGTAACTAGGAAACATGTTTAGTCCGCCGTTGATGTGACACATCAGACTTGGCCGTAACGTCTGGGCTGGGTTTGGGGTGTTACATTTCTTGACACTTGTTCGCGTAAATAATCTAATGATCCGCAACCTTTACCTTTCCTCGATCTAACCTCAAATTTATGTTGTTTGGATCTATATAAATAATTCTAATCACCAATTTCTCATATTTCATACTTATTTGGACTCAATTTACATCCTAGGCAAATTGACCATTTTGCCCTTAACTTTTCCATAAATTTCAGTTTCATCCCTAGGCTCAGAAAATGAAAGTTGTGCAATTTAGTCCCTATTCCAAGCCTAACCAAAATGCCATTACAAAATTTACAGCATAAGTATTCATAAAAATTCAGCATTTTTATTTAATTTCACAACTTTTCATTTTAGTCCCTAAATCATGTTTTCATCAAATATCATTTTGTAAATTTAACACCCCTAACCCGTATCCATTACCAAAACAGGGTTCAGAGCATTACAGGAACTTTCAGAACATTTTCAGATAATTAATGCGAAATTTTTGTTCATATTCCAAAATCATTCATAATGTCCTTTAGTAAGGCCCTCAAGGCCTAAAACATAAATTAGAATCAATTCGGGACCAAACCGGGATCTCGGGGAATTTTTCACAAAATTTCAAAATTTTTCTCACTATTAAGAGTCACATGCCCGTGTGGTATGGGACATGCCCGTGTGGTCAGGCCGTGTGGGTTCACATGCCCATGTCTCAAACCTTTGTAACTCTCTAACTTGTAACTCATGAACAAATTGATGTCACACAACCAAATCGCACACCCGTGTGCTAGGTCGTGTGGTTAATTTGAATTTTCAAAAAAAATAAGTGTAGGGTTCACACGGCCTAGAGACACGCTGACACACATGCCCGTGTCTCTGTCCATGTGCTCAATTTTGAGCATTCTATTTTTCAAAATTTAGGTGTAGGGGACACACGGCCTAACTACACGCCCATGTACCTGTCCGTATGTCACACACGGTCTAGACACACATCCGTGTGTCTATCCGTGTGGACCAAATAAAGTCATTTTTAGCTTCATTTCTCACCCAAATTCACACCCAAAGCCTACACTTGAAACACATATCCAATACCAACCATTCCAAGCATTCAAAATTAAGCAATTCATCATCCATCATGGCACACCATTACATGCAATAGTGTTTATAACTTACCTTGATTTAACTTAGGTATTAACAAGATATGATCTCTTACACTTAACATGTCACATATGAATATCATAATAACCTACTTAACATATATTTAGCTACCATAGCATGACATTACAAGTGAATCAAAACAACCATTTCTAGCTATTCCAATGGCTAGATTACAAACATCATTATCAAGCCACTAATGGTCAAGTTGTCCTATACATGCCATTATACCAAAAGGATATAACCATATATACCCAAAATAAGCTAGTTGATAGTGTGCCGATGCTCCAATGATATTTCAACCTTTGCAAGCTTTCGAGCATTAAAAGAAACAGGGAAAATATAACGAAGTAAGCATTTCATGCTTACTAAGTTCAAATAACGAAAAACTAAACTTACCAATCCTGTTTAATAAACCTAAGCATACAATATCATGTTATCCATCCATTAGCAAAACTTCCTAAACACATGCACTCAATCAAACATGTTAGTCACCAAAATCTCCATATCAATCAAGCAATATTCTCATAATTCTTTCAAGTCAATATCATTTCATCTCATAATTCTCATGCCATGTCGAGAGTTTTATGTCTGTTGAATCATTGAAATTCTGATGGATGCTCAAGTAGTACACTCGAGGCGTACGATCTAATAATCTATCAATTTCTCATTCAAGGGTACCCGTTAGGGTCTTAAAACAAGAAACACGCTCTCGAGCCACTTATCATATAACAGGATTACCAATCTAGGCTAAACCCTAATCGTTACGTATACTCAAGAGGTATTATATCAGGATTACCCATCCGGGCTAAATCCTTTCTATAATGAGGTCAATAGGATTACTAATCTGAGCTAAATCCCTTCTGCAACAAATGCAGAAGTTCATTCATTTCGGGAAAGCACATGTATTCATCGGAATTCGATATTCAATTGAACTTAACCCTTTTTCACCATTGTTAAGCATGTATTACTATTGCTCATATAACATTCAAATAATGTACATCAACATAATTCACATTCCATACAAACACAACATTTAGTTAAACATATTTACATGCTCGATTAAGTTACACGAACTTACCTCGACACTTGTTTGCGTATAAGATCTACAAATCCGAAACCTTTTCTTTTCCTTGATCTAACCTCGAATTTGAGTTGTTCAGATCTATATAAATAACTTAAGTCATCAATTACATACATTTTATAATCGTTAGGACTCAATTTACGTCTTAGGAAAAATTACCATTTTATCCCTAACTTTTCTATAAATTTTTATTTCGTCCCTAGGCTCGAAAAATGAAACTTGTGCAATTTACACCCTAATGCAAGCTGAATCGGAATTTCAAAGTAGATTTTATAGCACTTATTTTTTATAAATTTCAAGATTTTACATCAATTTTCACAACTTTACATTTTAGTCCCTAAATCATGTTTTTATCAAAAATCACTTTATAAAAGTTGTTTATCTATCAACAACCTTTCATTTTCCGCCATAAATTTCTAATTTTCAGCATATACATCCATGAACCATTTTCCATACTTTGATAACTTTTCAAATTAATCTCCCAAATAAGTAGATTAAGCTATCTCGGTCTCAAAAATATCAAAATTACTAAAAACGGGACAAGGAAACTCACCCAATTAGGCTTGAAAGTTTCTTCTCTCTCTCTCCTAGGGTTTCCATCAAATTTTGGGGTTGAAGATGACAAAATAAGATGATATTTCTTTTTATAATCTTTTAATTAACTAATTATTTTAATTTCCAATTTAGTCCTTACCTTTTTCTGAAATTTCCATGGATGAGTCACCTTAAAATATCTACATACTTTCTTAATGGTCTAATTACCATATATGGACCTCTATTTTTGAATTCCATAGCTATTTAATCCTTATAGCTACTAGAATTCAACTTTTGCATTTTATGCGATTTGGTCCTTCTCGTAATTAAACATGAAATCGGTAAAATTTTCTTATCAGAATTTTCACACGACATTTCTAATCTATTACAGACCATATAATAAAACAAAATAAATTTTTATTTTTGGATCAGATTTGTGGTCCCGAAACCGCTATTTCAATCTCACTAAAATTGGGCTGTTACAACTTTCCCCCATAAGGATTTTCGTCCTCGACAATCTTACCAGTAAATAGGTTTGGATATTGCTTTCTCACGGTATCCTCTAGTTCCCAAGTAGCCTCCTTTATACTTTTTCGTTGCCAAAGTACTTTTACTAATGCTACCTTTTTTATTTCTCAACTCCTTTGTTTCCCGAGCTAAGATTTTGATTGATTCTTCACTATATGTCATATTAGACTGAATCTCTACCTCTGCCAAAAAGATAACATGTGAACGATCAAATTGATACTGTCGTAGCAGAGACACATGAAAACCGTTATGAATCCGATCAAGTTTTGGTGGTAAAGCTAACCGATACGCAACAGGTCTAATTCTCTTTGTAATCTTGTATGGCCCAATGAACCGTGGACTTAGTTTTCCCTTCTGACCAAACCAGAGAACTTTCTACCAAGGTGATACTTTCAAGAATACCTTGTCGCCAACCTGAAATTCTATTTCTTTTCGTTTCAAATCAACATAGGACTTTTGGCGATCAAAGGCTGCTTTCAAACTGTCCTGAATTACTTTCACCTTTTCCTCGGTCTCACAGACTAAGTCAACTCCGTGTAGCTTTTTCTCACTAAGTTTTGTCCAATACATTGGAGTTCTACATTTGCAACCATACAAAGCTTCATACGGTGCTATTTTAATATTGGACTGATACTTGTTATTGTAATAAAAGTCAACCAAGGGCAAATACCTTTCCAAATTACCTTCAAACTAGAGTATACAACATCAAAACATATCTTCCAAGATCTATATTACCCGTTCAGATTGACCATCTGTCTGGGGATGAAATGCAGTACTAAAGTGTAACTGAGTACCTAGAGCTTCTTGCAATTTGACCCAAAATCGAGATGTAAATCGAAGATCCCTATCTAAAATGATGAAGACAGGCACTCCATGCAATCTTACAATATAAAAAACATACAACTTAGCCAATCTATCCAAGGAAAAATCCATATGTACCGGAATAAATTGTGCAGACTTTGTCAACTGATCAACAATTACCTAAATGGCAGCCTTTTTCTTTGGAGACAAGGGTAACCCCAATACCAAGTCCATAGTAATTCTTTTCCATTTCCATTCTGGTATCGTAACTGGCTATAATAGTCCAGAAGGCAACTTATGTGTAGCTTTTACTTGCTAACATATCAAACATTTAGATACAAACTCATAAATATCCTGTTTCATTCTTAGCCACTAGTACACCTTTTTCAGATCATTGTACATTTTATTACTACCAAGATGTATTGACATGTTACCATTACGAGCTTCATTCAAAATCTTCTATACTAGTTCTGAACTTTTCGGTACACAAACTTTGCCTCTGAATAACAAGCAACCATCAATTCCAATCTGAAATTCCAAATCAGGAACCGATTCACTTTGTATCTGTTTCACTTGCAACATACTATCATTTTTTTTAGCTTCAGATATCTGCTGCAAAAACGTTGGTCTAGCTTTCAACACAGCTATAATTGAACCATCATCAGGTAATGACAACCAGGTATTCATTGCTCACAATGTATACAGGGACTTTCTACTCAAAACATCTGCCACCATATTGGCTTTTCCCGGATGGTAATTGATAACAAGATCATAATCCTTTAGTAATTCTAGCCATCTGCGTTGTCTCAAATTCAAATCTTTTTGTGACATCAAATACTTCAAACTTTTATGATCAATGAATATGCGACATTTTTCACCATACAGTTAATGCCGCCAAATTTTCAACGCAAACACTATGGCTGCCAATTCAAGATCATGTGTCGAGTAGTTTTTTTTTTCATGTGGCTTTAGCTATCTTGAAGCATATGCCACTACTTTACCTTCTTGCATCAAAACACAACCTAAACCATTCAATGACACATCACTATAAACTATAAGTTCCTTACCTGATTCTGGCTGAACTAACACTGGAGCTTCAGTCAGTAAAGCTTTTAATCTATCAAAACTCTACTAGCAATTGTCAGTCCATTCAAATTTCACATCTTTTTGCAATAGTCGGGTCATCAAAGAAGCTATCATTGAAAAACCTTTTACAAACCTTCTATAATACCCAGCTAGTCCCAGAAAACTTTGACTTCAGACACATTCTGTAACACCCTTTACCTGTATGCACACTAGGACAGGGTTCGAGGCATTACCAAACTTAAACACACTTACATATACAGTTTCGAGTCATAAAATTTGCGTCTAATTTAAAACTTTTCAAACAGATTCATAACGTCCCTATTACGGTCCTACGAGGCCTTAAACATACATTGGAGGTGGTTAGGGACTAAATTGAGAACTATTAAAACTTTTACAACAGTTAGAAAATTTTCATGTTTTGGAGAGTCACATGCCCGTGTGGGCAAGCCGTGTGGTCACACACGCCTGTGTGGCTTAGGGCACACCAGTGTTCACCACTCGTGTAACTCTGTATTTATGACGCCATCACCCATTTATGGTTACACAGCCAAGTCACACGCGCGTGTGCTAGGCCGTGTGGCGAATTTAATTTTCACATTGAATGTGCAGACTTCACACCACCTGGGCACACGCCCATGTCTTAAGGTCGTGTCCTTCACATGGCTAAGACACACAGCCATGTCCCTACCCAGTGTTTACTATTGGGCATTCTGTTTTGAAAACTTTGGGTGCATGGGACACACGGCCTATTTACACGCCTATAGGGCTGACCGTGTGTCGTATATGACCTAGACACACGCTCGTGTCTCTACCCGTGTGGACAACTTTAAAGCTATTTTCCAAGCCATTTTCCACCTTCAACTTCATTCACATACTTATACATTTCATTAACAAATAGCATGGCACTAATTGGAAATCAAGCATCCAAAAACATGGCTTGAACATGACATTCAGTCAACATCAAGGCATTAACTCATGCATACACATATAAATAGGTTTACAACCCAATTAGCCAATGTAAGCCAACTTATGTGGATATAGACCAAATCAAATCCTTAATCATTACAAGCCAATTCACTTGGCCATATCAAAATAACACATATACAAATGACTAAGTCCCTATACATCTATAGACTCAAAGGTTTATATTTATTTACCCAACATGATAGCTTGATAGTGTGATAGCATCTCTGGCGATCTCCAACCTGAGCTAGCGTACCATCCTATAAGATATGGGAAAGGAAAGGGTGTAAGCTATAGAGCTTAGTAAGTTTATATGCAAATAACGGACATCTTACGATTTATTATCCCAAGACCAACAATAAGATAATGTCACTTATTAAATCACATTGTCAATTCTATTAATTTCCAATCATAATTTAACATATCTTATGATTTTTCTAGCAATCAGACGCTCTCTATTTTTAATAAAATGCCACAATTTGTGCGATTAGAACATGATACATCATAATTCAGTTTGGCCCAAAAGCCAATTACATAATCACCAATTGAATTTATTGTATATTCCATACCTCACAAGCATGAACCTACAGACACAAATCGTATCTCATTTTCATTATTTTTACACACTTTACAATTCATTAAATACAATAAAACTTGCACTAATATTATTATCCCCATACTCATAACTTACTCAATCTTTTTCTTACCAAAAGTTCATCACATACCGATCTCATTCCTTATGAGGTTCACGTGCATACCTGTACCAATTCGCAATAGAGCCATATAAACTTTCACATCTTTAACTCATCCCGTTGAACTCTCGAAATACTAACGGATACATGAAAGGTTTGCACATAAGTGCCACATATATGTAGCCGAAGCTACCACTTATCCCTTGTAGTAAAAGCTACCACTTATCACTTATCACTTAAGAGCTCACTATTAAGCTAATCATGGGTCTGCTCACACAAGCTGGCGATTGTGACGTAGCTACACAATGCTGCTCACACAAGCTGACATGTATCTGCAACATATGCCGGATTACCTAGCCACTGGTAGGACGTAGTAGACCAACACTCGGATCACTTAATCACTTAAACACTTAGTTTCCCAGTGACATGTCACTCGTATCCTATTCGATTCCTATGGTTCAACTGGGATTTTCTCACTTACATTTATCTCTTATCGAAACTTTATTACATACAATCGGAAATTCACACTCACACTTATCACTTATTGAACTTTGTCAATTTCATTCGAAATATCATTTACACAATTCATACATATATATGTAACATGTAAACATAGATTAATGATGCATTATTAGCATATAAACTTACCTTGATGCAAAAATAGTGAGAAAAAGACCAAACCGTCGTTTTTCCCTCACTCTAGTTCCAAACCTCGTTTTCCATGATCTATAATGTCACACTTAGCTCACTTATTATTCACATTATTCAATATGACCCAAAAATCATATTATGACAAAATTATGTTTTTGCCCCTAAACTTTCACATATTTACACTTTTGCCCCTAGGTTCGTAAAATGAAATTTATTCAATTTCTTTAACATACAAGCCTAGCTAAACCATTTTCATAACTATAATAGTCCACAATTTCCACTAAATCACACTCTTATGACAAATTTTATAACTTTTACAAATTAGTCCTTTTGGACGTTTTTGCCGAAAAATCACTTAGTAAAAGCCGTTTCTCTAACCATAAACATGCATTTTCTACCATTAAACACAAAAATACACACATATTTCTCATGGGTCAAAACCCTGGACTTTAACCATATCTCAAATAAATGGTAGAAATAGGTAGATCATGTTGCAAGGATTTCAAAAAAACATAAAAAACACTAAAAACGGGGTAAGAACGGACTTACTATCAAGCTTGGAAGCTTGGCCAAACCCTAGCCATGTCTTCTCTTACTATATTCAGCCATGGAGAAGAAAAGATGGACAAAATTTGGCCTTTATTTTGTTTATTAACTCATTTAATTACTAAATGACCAAAATGCCCCTAACGTAAAAATATCCTATTTCACCTATTTCATGCCCATTTTTGTCCAACAATTTAACCATTGGTCTAGTTACCATCTAAGGACCTCCAATTTAAAAACAAGTAACAATTGGGCACCTTTAGCATATAGAACTCAACTTTTGCACTCTTTACAATTTAGTCCTTTTGACCAAATCAAAATTTTCCAACGAAATTTTCACGAAATAATTTCGTGAAATTGTAGACCATAAAAATATAATAAAAATAAAATTTTTCCTTGTCGGATTTGTGGTCCCGAAACCACTGTTTCGACTAGGCCCAAAATCAGGTTGTTACACATTCCTTGGTGGCTTCTAGTTAACAATGGCTGAAATTTTATTCGGGTCCACCCTGACACCTTCAACAGATAAAATATGCCCAAGAAAACTAACTTCCTGTAGCTAAAATTCAAATTTACTGAATTTGGCATACAATTGTTTCTCTCGCAGAGTTTGCAACACTATTCTCAAATGCTCAGTATGTTCATTTTCATCTTGAGAGTAAACCAAAT
The DNA here is from genome assembly GCA_020496765.1 of Gossypium stocksii. Classification (NCBI taxonomy): domain Eukaryota; kingdom Viridiplantae; phylum Streptophyta; class Magnoliopsida; order Malvales; family Malvaceae; genus Gossypium; species Gossypium stocksii. Next base: position 41,187,054 of record CM035621.1, read on the forward strand.
ATCGTCTATAAATACCACCACAAACCTGTCTAAATATGGGCTAAAAATTCAATTCATCAAATCCATAAACACTGTAGGTGCATTTGTCAGACCGAATGGCATCACAAGAAACTCATAGTGTCTATACCTGGTTCTAAAATCTATCTTGGGTACATCTGAATCTTTTACCCGTAGTTGATAGTAACCAGAACGAAGATCAATCTTCAAAAACACAGTGGCACATTTTAACTGGTCAAACAGGTCATCAATATGAGGCAAAGGATACTTATTCTTTATGGTAACTTTGTTGAGCTGTCTGTAGTCAATACACAGCCTCAACGATCCATCTTCTTCTTAACAAATAGAACTGGAGCACCACAAGGTGAGAAACTAGGTTGAGCAAAACCTTTGTCAATCAATTCTTGCAACTATGCTTTCAACTCTTTTAATTCAATAGGAGCCATTCTGTAGGGCACTATGGATATCGGTGTTGTACCCGGAACAAGATCTATAGAGAATTTCATTTCTCTATCTGGTGGTAAACCAGGTAATTCTTCTGGGAATACATTAGGAAATTCACATACAATAGGCACTGACTGGATCTTCAACTCAGAGACTTTAGTAACCAATACATATGCAAGATAAGCATTATAACCCTTTCTGACATATTTCTATACTGATATTGCTGAAATCACATTAGGTAATCCATCTAGTTTATCAGATTCAACACGAACTAATTCGCCACTCTCACATTTTAATACAATATATTTCTATTTACAATTCACCACTGTATCATATTGGGTTAGCCAATCCATTCCCAAAATCACATCAAACTCATCGAATGGAAATAACATCAAGTCAGCTGAAAAGTAATAACCTTTTACCATCAATGGACGGTTCTTACACACTTTACCTGCCATAACACATTGGCCCAAGAGGTTTGAACCTTTAACCACAAATTCAGTGAATTCAATAGGTAAATTCTTAACAATCACTAAGTTTGTGCATATGTATAAATGTGTGGAACCAGGATCAATCAAAGTAGTAATATTAGTATCAAGTAGAGAAAATGTACCAGTAATGACGTTTGGTGCAGAGGCATCTTCTCTAGCATGAATAGCATAAGTTCTTGTAGGTGCTCTTACCTTAGATCCAATTGTTGTATCCCTGGTAGTACCTCGACTACCACTAACATTGTCGAGATAACGGGTGGTCTGCCTCTCAAGATAGGATTACTAGGCTTTGGAGTTGGTTTTATATCTTTTTTAACTCTTCCTGGACAATCCTTAAGAAAATGGTCAAGTGAATCACATCTGAAACAAGCTCCACTTCTAGACCGACGTTCCCAACAATGAAATTTGTTACAATGTTTACATTTCGGTTTGGGATTACAATACTACCTACACTGGTTATAGACGAAGATGAAGACCTCGAGTTAGAATGTTGAGAGCCTCGCTCTCTTCCTGAATATCCTGTAGAGGTGGTCACACGATCATAATACTTCTTTAATTTCTTAGAAGAAAATGATTGTGACTTACTCATAGTTCTTTTTACAGAAACCTAACCTCTCTTTCAGCTTGTTTCTTCTCCTTACTCAATTCCTCAGCTTTGTGTGCTCGATTAGCTAACACCATAAATTCCCTTGTTTTGAGAATTCCAATCAACAACTTGATATCTTCATTTAGACCCTCTTCAAAGCGTTTACACATCTCAGTCTCAGTTAAAACTCATTCTCTGGCATATTTGCTTAATCGAACAAATTCTTGTTCATATTTAGATACAGACATGTTTCCTTACTTGAGTTCTAAAAATTCTTTCTTTTTCTGGTCCAGAAATCTCTGACTCACATATTTCTTCCTGAATTCAGTTTGGAAGAATTCTCATGTAATGCCCTCTCTCAGTACAACTGAAGTTATGGTATTCCACCAATGGTAAGTTGTATCTTTCAGTAGGGATACTGCACATTTCAGACATTTAGAAGGTGTGCAGGATAATTCGTCAAAAACCCGTATAGTATTTTCTAGCTAAAACTTAGCCCTTTTTGGATCATTATCTGCGGTAGCTCTAAATTCTTTCACCCCATGCTTACGGATTATATCTATCAGAGGCTTACCAATTCTAATAGGTTCAGCACCCTGTGGTACCTCAAGAATCGATTGAGGAGTAGGTAGGGGAGATCGTGGTACAGCGAGGTTTGTTCTTAAGTACTCAGTAAACCACTTATTCATCAATTGAAAGAAGGCCTGTTTTGCCTCCTCACCTTAGCCCTCAGACACGGGCCTTTCACTACCAGACGCAGAAGCCACTCTTTGAATTGAAGCTGAAGCATTGCTCTTAGCTTCCTCGGATTCAGCTCTCGCTTGATTGGATGACATTACTATATGAAAAAAAACATTTAAAACGATCAGGAGTCATCGCACTATCATAGTTTATATAATGGCATGTAAAGCTAAACTCGTGTTTGCTATGTCAAATCCAAGAATCGACTAAATCGTAGCTCTGATAACACTAAATGTAACACCCTTAACCTGTATGTGTCGCTAAAATAAGGTTTAGAGCATTACAGGAACTTTCAGAACATTTTCAGATAATTCATGCAAAATTTCTGTTCATATTCCAAAATCATGCATAATGTCCCATAGTAGGGCCATCAAGGCCCAAAACATACATTAGAATCGATTCGGGACGGAATTGAGATCTCAAGGAATTTTTTGCAAAATCCTAAAATTTTTCTCACTATTAAGAGTCACACGCCAGTGTGGTATGGGACATGCCCGTGTGGTTAAGCTGTTTGGGTTTACGCGCTCGTGTCCGAACATGTGTAACTCTTTAACTTGCAATTCATGAACAAGTTGATGTCCCACGGCCAAGTCACTCACCCGTGTGCTAGGACGTGTAGTTAATTCAAATTTTCAAAAAAATAGGTGCAAGGTTCACACGGCTAAGAGACACGCCCGTGTTCTAGGTCGTGTGTCTCACATGGCTTGTAACACCTCTTACCTGTGTTCAACACCAAAACAGGATACAAGGCGTTACCGGACTTAAACATAAACATTCATGCTAAATCAGACCATAAAATTTCATCCAATTTTAAACTTTTCAAACATATTCATAACACACGTGTGGCTCTGGACACGCCCGTGTCCTCCACCCATGTAACTCTCTGTTGATGACATCATCACCCATTTATGGTCACACGACCAAGTCACACGCCCATGTGCTGGGCCGTGTGGCAAATTTAATTCTCACATTTAATGTGCAGCCTTCACACGACCTAGGCACATGCATGTGTCTTGGGGCTGTGTCTCTCACATTGTCGAGACACACGCTCATGTCGCTGCCCCTATTTTTACTACTGGACATTCTGTATTGTAAAATATGGGCGCAGGGGACACAAGGTGTAACACCCTTTATCCGTATCTGATATCGGGATAGAATACATACCTTACTAATACTCTTGCAATCGTTCAAACTTGAGTCAACGAAATGTGTCCCAATTTAAAATTTTTCAAACATTGTCCTATGGACCTTCATATGGGCCTATGAGGCCTAATACATGGTTTGGAAACAATCCGAGATGATTTCAGTTACTTAAGAAAATTTCTTCAAAAACTACTAAAAACAGGGTACACGTCCGTGGGAAGGGCAACACACCCATGTGGCCTCTAGACATGTGCTAATGGCATGTGTGGTTCACATAGCCTAAGCACCTAGGGACATGCCCGTGTCCCTCGTCTGTGTGGATTTAAATTCTAATATCACACCTATAGGGGTTTTCACACGGTTTGGCACACCCCATTGTGCCCAGCCCGTACCCCACACATGGCCTTGACACGCCCGTGTCGCGACCCCTGTGCGAAAACTAGGGTATTTTGTTTCTAACGTTAGCAGCAACATAGCAGTGGCACACGCCTGTGTACTCGGTTTTGCCCTCCACACGATTGAGACACATGGTTGTGTCTCAGCTCGTGTGTTTACTAATGGGCATTTAATGCAACAAATTCAAGGTGTAGGGGACACACGACCTAAGTACACGCCCGTGGGGCAGACCGTGTCTCACACACAGCCTAGACACATGTCTGTGTGTCTACCCATGTGGACAAAAATAGGCTATCTACCAAGCCTCTTTGCCACCTTGAAACAAGATCAAATATAACCCAATATTTTCATATCATGACTTGACGTCAATATCCATCTAAATGTCTATAAGTATACATTTATCCAACAACCACATTATGCTTAATGTGCATGCACAATTAACCTAAGCAACCATTCACAATTTCCATGAATTCATTCTCATTTCACTAAAATAAATTGAACAATTTTGACCAATTCCTATGGCCATTTACAAAATGAATACTATAAAAATAAATGGCCAATACAATTGGCTAACTTGTGTAACTGGTACCAAAATGACCAAATAACCTATACATGCCATTACTCAAAATACAAAAACTACTATACCGAATGCTTCAATTGATAGTGTGAACGATGCCTCCAACATCCTTAGACCCTCGAGTTACTTAGGTGGCACTATAAGGGAAAATAGAAAGGAAACGGGTAAGCACAAAGCTTAGTAAGTTAATGCAAACATTACCAAAAGTTTACCATGAATTAACAAGTTCATAAAAAACTAACATTCACTCATAAACATGAATGATTATGGGCATAACTTACTTATCACCATTCTCTTACTAATCATATAACATAAGATCGATCTCATTTTGCATACATGATATACAAGTACCTATACCACTCACAATAAGGTCATCATTTCTTTTAACTACTCACACTACAAAATTTTCCCATGGAACTCATTTGAATAGAAGAGGATATTTAATAGCCTCAAATGTAGGTTAAGCGCTGATGCATGTCCCAAACATGGTCTTACACTGGTTCACATGTCGAGGCCAATGCCATGTCCCAGACATGGTCTTACATTAGCATACATCTCAAGCCAATGCCATGTCCCAGACATGGTCTTACACTGGCTCTCTCGTAATGAGGTTGATGCCATGTCCCAGACAAGGTCTTACACTAGCTCTCCTTGGTCCGTGTCGATGCCATGTCCCAAACATGGTCTTACACTCGCACATATCTAGTCGATGCCATGTCCCAAACATGGTCTTACACTAGCTCTCCTATAGCGCTAGTCTTACGGCTCAATTATCCAATCTATTCCTACGGTTCCAACGGGAAATTTACCACATCAACCTCATTATATCAATTGCAAATGTATAATCATCATCTAGTGTAATATCAAAGTCAATGTATAAATATAAAATAAATTTGAAATATTTACACCCAACTTACCTCGGTATACAAAATGTGGTAACTCAATCAGTTTCAGTCCGATAGCTTGGCCTTCCCTCGATCTAGGCCTTGATTTCTTTGTTCTTGATCTATAATAACAAGATTTCTCTACTTTAATCACTTAATCAATTACAACAATTTAAATTTTACAATTTGGCAAAATGACCATTTTCCCTCTAGACTTTAGCAAAATAACCATTTTACCCCTAGGCTTGGAAATTGATTTCAATCGAATTTCCTTATTAACCAAGCCCAACCGAATATTTTTCACTCTTATGATAGCCCCAAATTCTCATTAATTCACACAAGTACCAACAACTTATCAACTTTACAAATTAGCCCAATTTAGGTGTTTTCCTTGATCACCTCTTAACATAAGTTGTTTATTTAACAACATATATTCATTTTCCTTTATAAAAACTCAGAAACCAATATAATTTCATTCATGGAAACACCCTAAAATTTGTACCATTTTGTAAAATACACCCCTCAAAAGGTGGCTCATGCTACAAGGGTTCCAAAAATGCAAAAATATTCAAGAAAGGCCTTAAGAATCACTTACTTGCAAGAGAGATGGGTGGCTGAAATTTTTGTAGTTTCAATGGCTATTTCTATGGTGATTTTTGGTGGAAGAAGAAGGTAGAAAAAAAGATGATAGCCTTTTGTTTTGTTTAATAATAAAACTAGTCAAAATTGTCACCAAATTCCTACCTAATTTTGACTTTTCATTTCTTTTTGTCTCCCTTGCATCTTATGGCCAGCCAACCTCAATTTCAAGGGCCTAATTGCCCTTTAAAGCACCCAAATTTTAGTTCTCTAGCTATTTAACTCACTTTACTAACAAATCACAACTTTTACATTTTATACAATTTAGTCATTTTTTGAAATTAAGCCTTCAATCGCGTAAATTAACTCACCAAAATTTTCATACACTCTTATAAAAATCCTACAACACATAAAATAATGATAAATTAATTTTCTCTAACCTCGGGTAAGTGATTTCAAAATTGCTATTCTGACAAAGCCCAATTTTGGGCTGTTACAATTCTCCCCCTTAGGGATTTTCATCCCCAAAAATCTTACCGTTAAAGAGGTTCGAGTACTGATCCCTCATGGTCTCTTCAGGTTTCCACGTGGTTTCCTCGACTCCGTGTCTATGCCATTAAACCTTTACAAGGGCTATGCTTTTATTCCTCAATTTCTTGGCCTCCCAAGCCAAAATCTTAACGTGCTCTTCACCAAAGGTCATATCCAGACTTATCTCTATCTCTATCAGTGAAATCACGTGTGAAGGGTTGAAGTGGTAACGGCGTAACATAGATACATGAAACACATCATGGATTTTCTCTAGCTCCCGAGGCAATGCTAATCAGTATGCTACCGGTCCAATTATCTCAGTCACCTCGTAAGGTCTGATAAATCATGGACTCAACTTGCCTTTCCTACTGAATCGAAGGACTTTCTTCCACGGAGAGACTTTTAAGAACACTTTATCCTCGACTGGAAACTCAATCTCTTTTCGTTTCAAATCTGCATAGGATTTCTATCTATCTGAGGCGGCTTTCAAGCAATCTCGAATTACCTTAACCTTATTTTCAATCTCTTTAACCAAGTAAACCCCGTGTATCTCATTCTCTTTAAGTTCTGACCAATACAAGGGTGTTTGGCAGTTGCGCCCATACAAAGACTCATAAGACGCCATCTGAAGACTCCACTGATAACTATTGTTGTAGGCGAATTCGACCAACAGCAAGTACTTTTCCCAACTGCCCTGATACTCTAGAACACAACACCGTAACATGGCCTTAAGTATCTGGATCACTCTCTCCGACTGGCCATCCGTTTGCGGGTGAAAAGCTATGCTAAAATTCAATTTCATCCCTAAAGCTCCTTGCAACTTCCCCCAAAATCATAACGTAAACCTTGGATCCCTATCTGAAATAATCGATAAAGGTACTCCGTGAAGCTTAACAATCTCTGAGATATACAAATCGGCCAATTTCTCAAGCGGTTAATCAGTACGCACCGGTATGAAATGAGTTGACTTAGTGAGTCTATCCACTACCATCCAAACATCATTTTTTCTTCAGAGTCAAAGGCAACCCTGTCACAAAGTCCATAGTGACCCAATCCCATTTCCATTCGGAATCCATTATGGCTGAAGTAAACCCGATGGTACCTGATGTTAGGCCTTCACTTGCTAATAAATTAGGCATCTTGATACAAATTTCGAAAAATCTCTCTTCATACTAGGTCACCAGTACATTTTCCTCAGATCATTGTACATCTTTACACTCCCCGGGTGAATAGATAAGCACCCACTATGAGCTTCTTGCAAAATTTTCGAGATAATCTCATTGCTTTTAGGTACGCAAACTCTATCTCGATACATTAAGCAACCACTGGGCTCAATTCAGAAATCTGATTCAATGCCTGACTCACATAGTGTTCTTTTGGCTTGTAACTCTTCATCATTTTTCTAAGCCTCAAGAATTTCTTGGAGGAATACCAGTTTAGCTCTCATCTCTGCAAGAATCGAACCATCCTCAAACATCGACAATTGGATACTCATAGCCTTAAAAGCAAACAATGATTTCTAGTTTAGTGCATCGGCGACTACATTCACCTTTTCAGGATGGTAGTCAATCACCAACTCGTAGTCTTTTATCAGCTCTAGCCATCTCCATTGCCTTCAATTTAACTCTCTTTGCGTCATTAGATACTTTAAGCTTTTGTGTCGGTGAAAATTTAGTATTTTTCACCATATAAATGGTGTCTCCAAATCTTTAGCGCAAAAACAATGGCGGCCAACTCTAAGTCATGAGTAGGGTAGTTCTTCTTATGTGGCTTCAACTGTCTCGAGGCGTATGCAATTACTTTACCTTCTTGCAGTAGTACGCATCCAATCCATTCAAGGGAGTGTCACTATACACCACAAACTCTTTTTCTGGTTCGGGTTGCACTAAAATCGGGGCTTTAGTTAACAAAGCCTTTAATCTCTCAAAACTCTATTGACACTTTTCTATCCACTCGAATCTAACGTCTTTCTGCAACAATATTGTCATTAGAGTCACAATCATAGAAAATCCATTAACAAAACATCTGTAGTATCCCGCTAAGCCCAAGAAACTCCTAATCTCAGACATATTCCTCAGTGGTTTGCACTCAACAATAGCTGAAATCTTACTCGGGTCAACTCTAACCCCTTCACCCGAGATAATGTGTCCCAAGAATCCAACCTTTCAAAGCCAAAATTCACTTTTGCTAAACTTAACATATAACTGCTTCTCACTCAAGGTTTGTAAAACCATCCTCAAGTGCTCGGCATGCTCGTTCTTGTCTCGAGAGTAAATTAATATGTCATCAATAAAGACTACTACAAATTTATCCAGGTATGGCCGAAATATGCTGTTCATTAAATCCATGAATACCGCTGGGGCATTCGTCAAGCCAAAAGGCATGACTAAAAACTCGTAATAACCATACCTCGTCCGAAACGCAGTCTTTGGCACGTCCTGCTCCTTAACTCTAAGCTGGTAATAACTGGAGCTCAAGTCTATCTTGGAAAACATTATGGCTCCTCTAAGTTGATCGAACAAGTCGTCAATCCTACGTAAAGGAAACTTGTTCTTCACAATCACCTTATTTAATTATTTGAAATCTATACATAATCTTAACGACCCATCTTTCTTTTTCACAAAAAGTATTGGAGCACCCCATGGAGAATAGCTAGGTCTCACAAATCCCTTGTCCATCAATTCTTGTAACTGCGCCTTCAACTCCTTTAACTCCGTCGGTGCCATCCTATACAGAGCAATCGAGATAGGTGCTGTACCAGGGAGTAACTTGATACCAAACTCCACTTCCCTAATCAGAGGTAATCTAGGCAACTCTTCCGAAAACACATCTAGGTACTCACAAACCACTAGCACTGACTCAATCTTCATTTCAGATACTTGGGTGTTCAACACAAAGGTAAGAAAAGCTTCACACCTTTTTCTCAAATATCTTACTGCAGTCAAAGATGAAACCATTACCGACAAGTTATCTGGTCCACCTGATTCCACCCACAGGTTATCTCTATTTTCACATCTCAATTTAATAAATTTCCTCCCATAATCCACTATCACATTGTGAGTAGACAACCAATCCATACCAAGGATTACATCAAACTCATCAAACGGCAATAGCATAAGATTGGTCGAAAAATAATGACCTCTAATTGTTAAGAGACAGTTTCTACATACTTGGTCAACTAACACGTGCTTGCCTAGCGGATTAGTCACTTTTACTACAAATTTTGTAGACTCAACTAGCACATTTATATTAGGCACCAACTTCATGAAAAAGGAAGAATGGATAAACCCCAGATCAACTAGAGCAAGAACAAATATATTGTGGATAGAAATGGTACCTGTAATCACATTTGGGGATGAGGCTTCCTCACGAGCGCGAATGGCATAAGTCCTTACCGACGCTCAACCCTCGGACCTCGCAGTCGAATCTTTAGGCGCACCCTTGCTGCCGGCCCTGCTTATCGGGTTCTTTTGTGATCTACCTCGTGACAGTGCATTATTCGTCCGCATCTCTTGCTTTTTATCTTTTTCATCCCACTCTAGACAATTCCGAATGAAGCGATCCAATGACCCACACTTATAACATCCTCAATCATTTCCTCAAAATTCGCTGAAGTGACGTCTACCCTACTGCATACACTCTAGCCTATTCGGTCTAGCATTACTGACACTTGCAACAGAAGCGTCTGAGCTTTGGCCGCCATATGCTGCTTACTCTTGTTTCTATTTTAAAACCCCACCAAAGCAATCGAGCGGGTAGTGAACTCTTTTGACTTCTTAGATGAGGACGGATATGATTTCCCCATCTGTATGTTCTTCAAGTCTCGAGACTCCATGTCAACTTTCCTCTTTTCCATATTTAACTTTTCAGCCTTGCACGTCCTTTTGACGAGCACTATAAACTCTCATTCAAACCATCTTCAAATCGCTTACACACGATGGCTTCTGAAGACACACACTCCCTAGCATATTTGCTGAGTCTTACAAACTCACGCTCATACTCGGTAATCCTTTCTCTTCTGATCGATGAACCTCTGACTAATATACTTTTTCCAGAATTTTTCTTGAAAGAACTCCCAAGTTACTCTTTCTCTCGATACCACTAACACGAGAGTGTTCCGCCACTAATAGGCTAAATCCCGAAAGAGTGACACTATACACTTGATACACTCCTTTGGTGTGCACGTTAATTCATCAAATACTCGGATGGTATTTTCCAACCAGAACTCAGCCCTCTCTAGGTCATCATCTATGTTTGCTCAAAACTCCTTGACTCTGTGTTTTCTAATTTTGTCTATTGAGGGTTTCTCTTTTCTAACCACTTTTACTCTTTGAGGAGCTACCGGGGAATGTTAATAAATCGGAGGAGGTGGGAGAGGCGGAGTGTTCGGGTTCGCATGAACATACTCCGTATACGAAGTGTCCATCATTTGGAAGTAGGCTTCTCTAGCCCCTCTGCCCTGACTCCACATGACGGGCCCACTTTCTACAGGCGCGGTCCTCTCGGTGGGAGCTGGTGCATTACTTTCTACATCATCCGCCATAGGTTGCTCGGGAACCATTACTATAAGTAAAACATAATTTACTATCATCAGGAGTCGTCACACTATCATTAAACAACAATGGCGTGTATAGCTACACTCATACACACTCTTGGTTAGTCCTAAAATTGACTAAACCATGCTCTGATACCACTAAATGTAACACTCCTTACCCGTATCCGACGCCAGGATAGGATACGAGGCGATACCTTACTAAAACTCATGCAACCATTCAAACTTGAGTCAACGAAATGTGTCCAATTTAAACTTTTCCAAACATTGTCCTACAGACCTTTATATGGGCCGATGAGGCCTAATACATGGTTTGGAAACAATCCGGGACAATTTGGGTTACTTAAGGAAAATTCTTCAAAAACTACTAAAAACAGGGCACACGCTCGTGTGGAAGGGCAACACGCCCGTGTGGAAGGGCAACACGCCCGTGTGGCCTCCAGACATGGCTATGCTAATGGCCCGTGTGGTTCACACAGCCTAAGAACCTAGGGACACTGTAATGCCCTGATTTTTGGGATTTTTCGGGTTTCATAAATTCTTGGTAAAATTTTAAAATTTTGGTGTTCTGAGCGACTCCGGGCTAACAGAGCAGAGGTTTTCAGGGGTGTATCTGGAGTGGCCCCAAATGTGGCTGAGTATTGGTTGGAAGCCACGGGGCGGATTATGGACGACCTGGATTGCTCGGAGGAGCAAAAGCTGAAAAGGGCAGTGTCTCTACTGCGAGATGAGGCATACCAGTGGTGGATAATGGTAAAGGAGGGTACCCCAGCTGAGCGGGTAACCTGGGAACTATTCAAGATGTCTTTCAAGGGGAAGTACGTGGGAGCAAGCTATGTGGATGCACGTAGAAAGGCATTTCTGAATCTAACCCAAGGTAATAAATCTATTGCTGAGTACGAGGCAAAATTTTTGAGGTTCAGTAAGTATACCAGCGGGATAGTGTCTACTGAGTACGAACGTAGTGTTCACTTTGAGGATGGTCTCAGAGATGAGCTGAGGGTGTTAATAGCTTAGTAGAGGAGCGCGATTTTGCTGCCTTGGTAGAGAAGGCCAAGTTAGCTGACGAAGTAAAGCGAACTGAGTGACAAAACCACGATAAGGATCGAAACTACTTTAGGAGGGATGTTGGATCATCTGCTGCTGCAAACCAAAATGTCAAGAGGGCCAGAGTGGAGGAACTGGCTCGAGCAGTTCTGGTGAATATAGTTAGACCACAAGCTTGTAGGGACAGTGGTAGAGTACATTTTAGCAAATGCAGGAAGCATACTGGGGCATGTTACCGATGTGGGTCCATGGAACATAGGATCCAAGATTGTCCTCGGAGGCCAGTTCAGACTCAAGTTGTTGAAAAAGGGGCTGGTCAACCAGTACGAGGTGGACCACAACCGCCGAGAGGTCGTAGGAAAGGTAGGGGTGGAAATGGAAATGGACGTGGATGTGGAGCACTTGGCAGGGATGCTGGGAATGCTGATACTCGTCAGCCAACTTTGGTTTATGCTGCTCGTCGTCGAGAGGAGGGTAATGCACCTGACGTCATAACTGGTATGTTTTTGATCCCTAGCATGCCTTACACTGCTCTGATAGATGTGGGTTCAACCCATTCATATGTCGCATGTGAGATTTCTGGGTCGTTGGGTGTGCACTCTGAGGAAACTGTGAGTGGGGTAAATGTGAGAAGTCTGCTAGGTCACTCGGTTACGGTAGATAAACTCTTTAGGGAGGTGCCTTTAGAGACTCAAGGTAGGATCTTTGTTGGAGATTTGATGGAGTTACCATTCAAAGAGTTCGATCTGATCTTAGGAATGGACTAGTTGACTAAACAAAAGGTGACTCTGGATTGTGTGACTAAGAGGATGGTGTTAAGGACTACTGAGGATGAGGAGGAAATGGTTATTGGAGAGCGAAGGGACTACTTGTCCAATGTAGTTTTGGCACTAACGGCGGAGAAACTGATTCGCAAGGGATGTGAGGCGTACTTGGCTTTTGTGAGCCAAACTGAGACAGAAGAACTGATGATGGAGACAGTCAGAACGGTTAATGAGTTCCAAGATATTTTTCCTGAGGAGCTTCCTGGATTACCCCTGAACCAAGAAGTCGAGTTTGGAATCAACTTACTGCCTGGAACGGCTCTAGTGTCTATCGTGCCCTATAGGATGGCACTGAAGGAGTTAGTGGAACTGAAGGCACAAATTTAGGAATTGTTGGATCGAGGCTTCATTAGACCGATTGTGTCTTCGTGGGGAGCGCCGGTATTATTTGTGAAGAAGAAGGATGGGACAATGCGTATGTGCATCGATTATCGCTAGTTGAACAAACTGACGATAAAGAACAAGTATCCTCTGCCTAGAATCGATGATTTGTTTGATCAACTTAGAGGAGCTTCGTTATTTTCCAAGATCGATTTTCGATCTGGATACCATCAGTTAAGGGTAAAGGAGGACAATATTCACAAGACAGCATTCAGAACTCGGTATGGTCACACGAGTTTCTGGTTATGCCGTTTAGACTGACGAATGCACCGGCAGCTTTCATGGATCTGATGAATCGAGTGCTCTAACCTTACTTGGACCGATTCGTTGTCATCTTTATCGACGATATTCTGGTATATTCAAAAACTGAGGAGAAGCATAATGAGTATCTCCGTATTGTGCTACAAGTGCTGAGAGAGAAGCAACTCTATGCAAAATTCAGTAAGTGTGAATTTTGGCTTCGTGAGGTGACTTTTTTGGGTCACATTGTTTCTTCTGGTGGAATTAGGTAGATCCTCGAAAAGTTGAGGCAGTTCTGGAATGGAAACCACCGAGGTCAGTATCGAAAATTTAGAGTTTTCTAGGTTTGGCAGGCTACTACAGAAGATTTGTAGAGGCATTTTCTCTGATTGCTGCACCGCTAATGAAGCTGTTGAGGAAAGGAGTAGTGTTTACTTAGACTGAGGAACAGCAGGGAGCTTCTGCCAAGTTGAAAAAGGTATTGACTGAGGCGCCAGTATTAATTCAGCTAGAGTCTGGGAAGGACTTCGTTGTGTACAGTGATGCATCACATGTAGGATTAGGCTGTGTACTAATGCAAGAAGGTAAGGTAGTCGCTTATGCTTCGCGATAGCTAAAGCCTCATGAAGCGAATTACCCTACGCATGATCTGGATTTGGTAGCGGTGATCTTTGCGTTGAAAATCTAGAGACACTATCTGTATGGGGAAAAGTGTATCATATACACAGACCATAAAAGTCTCAAGTATCTTTTGACTTAGAAAGAGTTGAACCTTAGACAATGAAGGTGGATAGAGTTGCTCAAGCATTACGACTGTTCGATTGAGTACCACCCAGGCAAGGCTAATGTGGTGGCTAACGCATTGAGTCGAAGGGTTATTGCTGATTTGATAGTTATGTTTACTTGATTGAGTCTGTACGACGATGGAAGTTTATTGGCGGAATTGTAAGTGAGACCTACTTGGACTGAGCAGATCAAAGAGAAGTAGTTGGGAGATGATTCATTAGTTCTTCGGTTTCAGCAAGCTAAGTATGGTGAGAATACAGATTTTAGATTGAATACTGATGGAGTTTCGTGCTTTCATGGTAGAGTTTGTATTCTGAAGGACTCTGAATTGAGGTAGTCAATTCTGAAAGAGGCTCATGGTGGACCTTGTGCTATACATCCTGGAGGGAATAAGTTATATCGAGACTTGCGAGAGGTGTACTAGTGGCCTGGTCTAAAAAGAGAGGTGACTGAATTTGTTGGGAAATACCTGACGTGCCAGCAAGTTAAGGCTGAGCACCAACTGCCTTCTGGATTGCTTCAACCAGTGAAAATTCCACTATGGAAGTAGGAGAGAGTAACTATGGATTTTGTGAGTGGGCAACCTTTGACAACCTCCAAGAAAGATTCTGTATGGGTGGTTGTGGATAGGTTAACGAAATCTGCCCATTTCATACCTGTCCGTACCGATTACTTACTGCAAAATTTAGCCAAGTTGTATGTGGCAGAGATAGTTCGACTGTATGGAGTACCAGTGTCGATTATTTTCGATCGTGATCCTAGGTTTACATCTCATTTCTGGCAGAGGTTGCATGTGGCATTGGGTACGCGATTGGACTTTAGCACTACTTTTCACCCTCAGACCGATGGGCAATCTAAAAGGGTTATTCAGGTTTTAGAGGATATGTTAAGAGGTTGTGTCATCGATTTTCATGGCAGTTGCGAGGACTACTTACCATTGGCAGAATTTGCGTACAATAACAGTTATCAAGCGAGTATTCAGATGGCTCCTTATGAGGCACTTTATGGGCGAAGGTGTCGTATGCCTACGTGTTGGACGGAGTTAGGAGAGCGACAAGTTCTTGGGCCGGAATTAGAAGTAGACACTGAAAGCAAAGTTACGTTGATCAGAGATCGGTTAAAGGAGGCTTCTGATAGGTAGAAGTCGTATGCAGATCTGGAACGTAAGGAAATCGAGTTCGTCGTTGAGGATATGGTATTCTTGAAGGTTTCACCTTGGAAGAAGATCTTAAGGTTTAGTAAGAAAGGTAAATTGAGTCTGCGGTTCATAGGGCCTTATCGGGTTCTTAAACGGGTAGGGCCAGTAGCATATTAGTTGGAGTTACCACCGAAGTTCGATAGAATCAATGACATCTTCCATGTGTCCATGTTGCATCGATATCGATCAGATCCTTCGCATATGGTACCAGTGGAAGAGATTGAAGTAAAAACTGATTTAACCTTTGAGGAGGAACCTATGCAAATTTTGGATCGTGAGGTCAAATTTTTAAGAAGGTAGTCTATTCCGTTAGTAAAAGTGTTGTGGCGCAACCATGGCAAAGAATAGCCTACTTGGGAACCAGAAGAAACTATGCGTCAACAATACCCTTAACTTTTTGGATCAGGTAATTTCGAGGCCAAAATTTCTTTAGGGGGTAGAGTTGTAACGCCCTGATTTTTGGGATTTTATGGGTTTCATGAATTCTTGGTAAAATTTTAAAATTTTGGTGTTCTGAATGTTGAGAATATGTTTAAGGGTGTTAGTGGGTCTTTAGAAGGCCCAAGCCTAAGTTAAAACCCAGTAAAATATCAAGTTTGGATTTTAAATGAAAGGGGACTTGAATAAGTGGGCTTTTAAGAAAAACCTCGTAGAATATGACACAAAAAGGAGCTTTGGCAAAGTGGCAAGGTGACGCCACTAAGTTCCTAAAAAAGTGGCGCCTGGGAAGGAATTAAAGGTCCAGGGTTCAAGTTGCAAGGTAACCGTATTGTTACTTTTAATTTTTAGGCATGTGCCGGGCATGTGATTAACTTAAATGAATTTCAGCTAGGGCTTTAGGAAGTTGGGCCGATAGCTTTAGTAGTGATTAGGGTTAGTTTTATTTCTTTTTCTGTCTTGGAAAATTAGGGTTAGCCACCTAAAACTTTATTCTCTTCTCAAGTCTCACAAAGTGACCAAAAACACAAGTAAGCTTTCCCCTGTGCCGATTTCTCTTTTGTCACCTTCTCTTACATTCTTTTCTTTTCCTTTTTTCTTTCTTCTCTAGCCGAAACCATCTTACCACCTTCTTCATCTTCTCTTTCAATTCTACCCTTCTAAAAACCTCCGTAGCCGATTGCCAAAAAAGCTGAAATCCCGAAATATTACCTCTTGTGCCAATTTCTTCTAACCAACATTCTCTTATTTTCTTCATCTTTTATAGTCAATTTTTGCATCCTTTAAACCCTTAGGCTCTGTTGACAAAACCACTCCAAGATTACAACCCCAAATCATCATCTTCTTCGCTAGTCAAAAAGCCAAAAACGCCACATCCATAGGAGCTCATAGCCGAATCCTTAGATCTCTAAGATTCGAGTTCTGCTAGCATTTAAGGGATAGATCTGCTTCAGATCTGAATAGAAGCATAAGGAGAAACTGTGGTAAGTACCCGTTATCCCAAATCTACATTATTTTGCAATTTAGAAAAAGCCGAAGTCCCTAAAATCTAGGGAGGCTGTCGATTGGGGCATAGGGCTCTAAGGGTCATTAATCAATGATTTCTTTTGGTGAATAGTGTGTTCTAGAGGTGATTATTCGAAGGCTTGGGCAGGTGGAACGGCTAGATCGAGATCTAGTCATCGGTTTCGGCAAATGTAAGATTTTGAGGGCCTTAGGGCATTGGCCGAATGTGGTAAGTAAATATTGAGATTGATTATATGGATTTGTAAATTAAAAGTTGTGGTAACCAATTGTAGGATATCGTAGGGGATCTCTCTAGCAGTCATCGTGAAATAGGTGTGAATCGAACCCTTTCTTTAGTCTAATTCGGCAAAGGCCAAAGCAACCGAAAAGTGACCGAAAGTTTGATTGAAAGTTAGTATTTCGCGGGCTTGTGAGTGTGCAAACACTCACAAGATGTTTAAAAATAGTTAAATTTGAAATCATAAGTGGTAAGTCAGTTGAGAGTGCAATTTCGTGCAAATCAGTAAGTTGGGCCCCGATGGGCTAAAATTAGGCCCAATGGGCTTACAAGCTCATATGGTTGACAATGGGTAAATAATGTGTACTGATAGACTGTAGGCTCAAAACTATCTAAACTGATAAATTAATCGAGAAACCTGACCGAAATGTGCTTAAGTACTAATAGACACCGTATGGTCCATTAGGGGTTTTAGAGCCCAATAGCTAAAACTGTGAAACTAAGTTAAGTTGATTACTATGACGATAAATGGATTAATAGTGCCTGTAATATGTATGGAAACCTTAAAAATCAATAGAATTACTTAAATACCCTTATGGGTGGAAAATTACAGTTTTACCTTTAGGTGCAAAATTACCTTTATACCCCTAAGGCTAGATCTGGCTGAAATGCATGAGTTACTGATTCTGTTTACTGTATGCCATATCATGATTATCTGTTGCATGGGACTGGGTTTATATGGATGGAGGAAGTGTTCTAGTGGCCATGCCACAATTTCTGTTAAGAGGCTCTGCCTCGATATTCTAAATTTGGTGGCCCTGCCACAATATCTGTTCTGGTGACTCTGTCACATTATCTGTTTACGCAGCAATGCTGCCACTGTGGCGTGTAACGGTTGGGTGAGTTGATAGTTTCCTCACAATGGGGAGATGGGGCTGGTATGGGTAGCGTGTAGCGGTTGGGTGGGTTGAGTAGTCTCCCTACATGTGATGGGTTTAGGCATACATGCATAATCTTTGATCTGTTCTGTAATGGGCCTATGGGCCGTACTGTTACCTGAAAAGGGCTAAGGCCCAGTATTCTGTATCTGGATAGGGCTTCGGCCTAGTTATTACTGTGACTGGTTAGGGCTTAGGCCCAGTGGGCCTAAGCTGATTTGGGCTTTGGATGGGCTTCTTTGCACACTGAGTTTTCCAAACTCACCCCCTTTTCTTTTCCATCCTTGCAGGTGAGCCCTAGACAGTGGACTTGGAGCTGGGAGGGATTCAGAGTGGCCACGCAGATTAAATTTTTCGGTGTTCAATTAAGTTACATTACATTTCTTCTTTTATTTAGATTATTTATTATGGTTTTGGGTTTGTAATAAGGCCGCTCTTATTATTTTTATTTTTGTGTTTTATTACTTTTGCTTATGATACTTTAGTTATTTTGAATTTTAGCTGCGCGAGATTTTCTTACGGTAATTCAAATGTTTTCGAAATCAATCACACGTAACCAGCAAGTAGCAACGTTTTGATTTATCATAAACCTCTTAATAACCAGTATTAAATAGGATGTCCACCAACAAACTGGGAATTTTCTTTAAAGACTGAAAAGTTAGTTTTGGAAAGCTCACCCTAAACTTAGTAACTAGGTAGCATGGTTAGATTTAGGCAATGTGACACATCGAATTCGGCCATAACATCTGGGCTGGGCTTGGGGTGTTACATTTAGTGGTATCAAAGCCAGGTTGCAACAACTCGGCTATGGATCGGGTCCAAAAATATTTTCGTTAAATTTTAAAATTTAGGGCAAAGAAGGGTGCTTTTGGAAATTGGTTTTCGAAAGTTTAGGAAAAACTTTTTTTCAAACTAGTTATCTTCAAAATATACATGTTTTAAAGGTTTGCTTTTGAAAAGTTTTGAGCTTTTTGAAATTTGACAACTGAAGAAGTGGCACACTGAATCCTCGGCACCAGGTTTGTAAGTATTTCTACTTTATATACTATACTGTACTGAGACAATACTGTAGTTAGAACTAAGCTTTTGATATGATACTGTAGTTAAGGTAGTATTGAGACTACAAGATTGAGATTGTAGCTAGGCAACGTCTTCATGAAAACAACTCTGAAACTCTATCTTTACATAAAATATTTGTAATAAATGACTGGAATATTAACCTACTGTCATAAAATTTTAAATCGGATAAGTCGATATGAGTACGAGAGCTACTCGTAGACGAGGCCATGGACATAGCCGAGGCAGTGTTCAAGTTGGGTCCCCGTCTTTGGAACATATGGCAGCTGGTGACGCACGACCGCCACCGGCAGCTGAAAATGGGCCGCGTGATCAGGCCGCAGGGGATGATGCCTTATCCTAGGTGATGTTAATGGTTCTGGAAAGGGTAGTTGGAGCTAATGTTGGGCCTCTAAGCGACTCCAGGCTAACGGAGCGGAGGTTTTCAAGGGCGTATCTGAAGTGGCCCCAAATGTGGCTGAGTATTGGCTAGAAGCCACGGAGCAGATTATGGACGACCTGGATTGCTCGGAGGAGCAGAAGCTGAAAGGGGCAATGTCTCTACTGCGAGATGAGGCATACCAATGGTGGATCACGGTAAAGGAGGGTACCCCAGCTGATCGGGTAACCTGGGAACTATTCAAGACGTTTTTCAAGGGGAAGTACGTGGGAGCGAGCTATGTGGATGCACGCAGAAAGGAATTTCTGAATCTAACCCAGGGTAATAAATCTGTTGCTGAGTATGAGGTAGAATTTCTGAGGTTGCGTCGGTATGCCAGCGGGATAGTGTCTACTGAGTACGAACGTAGTGTTCGCTTTGAGGATGGTCTTAGGGATGAGCTGAGGGTGTTGATAGCTCTGCAAAGGGAGCGCGATTTTGCTGCCTTGGTAGAGAAGGCCAAGATAGCTGAGGAAGTAAAGCGAACTGAGGGACAGAACCTCGATAAGGATCAAAACCGCTTTAGGAGGGATGTTGGATCATCTGCTACTGCAAACCGAAATGTCAAGAGGGCCAGAGTGGAGAAACTGGCTCGAGTAGTTCCGATGAATACAGTTAGGCCACAAGCTTGTAGGGACTGTGGTAGAGTACATTTTGGCAAATGCAAGAAGCATACTGGGGCATGTTACTGATGTGGGTCCATGGAACATAGGATCAAGGATTGTCCTCGGAGGCCAGTTCAGACTCAAGTTGTTGAACAAGGGGCCGGTCAATCAGTGCGAAGTGGACCACAACCGCCTAGAGGTCATGGGGAAGGTAGGGATGGCAATGGAAATGGACGTGGACGTAGAGCACCTGGCAGGGGTTCTGGAAATGCTGATGATCGTCAGCTAGCTTTGGTCTATGCTGCTCGTCGCTGAGAGGAGGGTAATGCACCTGGCGTCATAACTGGTACGTTTTTTATCTCTAGCATGCCTTACACTGTCCTGATATATGTGGGTTCAACCCATTCATATGTCGCATGTGAGATTTCTGGGTCATTGGGTGTGCAGTCTGAGGAAACTATGAGTGGGATAAATGTGACAAGTCCGCTAGGTCACTCGGTTGGGGTAGATAAACTCTTTAGGGAGGTGCCTTTAGAGACTCAAGGTAGGATCTTTGTTGGAGATTTGATGGAGTTACCATTCGAAGAGTTCGATCTGATCTTAGGAATGGACTGGTTGACTAAACATAAGGCGACTCTGGATTGTGCGACTAAGAGGATGGTGTTAAGGACTGCTGAGGATGAGGAGGGAATGGTTATTGGAGAGCGAAGGGACTACTTGTCCAATGTAGTTTCGGCACTAAGGGCGGAGAAACTGATTCGCAAGGGATGCGAGGCGTACTTGGCTTTTGTGAGCCAAACTGAGACTGAAGAATTGACGGTGGAGACAGTCAGAATGGTTAATGAGTTCTAAGATGTTTTTCCTGAGGAGCTTCCTGGATTAACCCCGAACCGAGAAGTCGAGTTTGGAATCGACTTACTGCCTAGAATGGCTCTAGTGTCTATCGCGCCCTACAGGATGGCACCGAAGGAGTTAGTGGAACTGAAGGCATAAATTTAGGAATTGTTGGATCGAGGCTTCATTAGACTGGGTGTGTCTCCGTGGGGAGCACCGGTATTATTTGTGAAGAAGAAGGATGGGACAATGTGTATATGCATCAATTATCGCCAGTTGAACAAATTGACGATAAAGAACAAGTATCCTCTGCCTAGAATTGATGATCTATTCGGTCAACTTAGAGGAGCTTCGGTATTTTCCAAGATCGATCTTCAATCTGGATACCATCAGTTAAGGGTAAAGGAGGACAATATTCACAAGACAGCATTCAGAACTCGGTATGGTCACTACGAGTTTCTGGTTATGCCGTTTGGACTGACGAATGCACCGGCAGCTTTCATGGATCTGATGAATCGAGTGTTCCAACCTTACTTGGACCGATTCGTAGTTGTCTTCATCGACGATATTCTGGTATAATCCGAAACCAAGAAGAAGCATGATGAGCATCTCTGTATTGTGCTGCAAGTTCTGAGAGAGAAGCAACTCTATGCAAAATTCAGTAAGTGTGAATTTTGGCTTCGTGAGGTGACTTTTTTGGGTCACGTTGTTTCTGTTGGTGGAATTAGGGTAGATCCTTGAAAAGTCGAAGCAGTTCTGGAATGGAAACCATCGAGGTCAGTATCAAAAATTCAGACTTTTCTGGGTTTGGCAGGCTACTATAGAAGATTTGTAAAGGGATTTTCTCTGATTGCTGCACCGCTAACGAAGCTGTTGAGGAAAGGAGTAGTGTTTACTTGGACTGAGGAGCGGAAGGGAGCTTTTGACAAGGTAAAAAAGGTATTCACTGAGGCGCTAGTATTAATTTGGCCAGAGTCTGGGAAGGACTTCGTTGTGTACAGTGATGCATCATATGTAGGATTAGGCTGTGTACTGATGCAAGAAGGTAAGGTAGTCGCTTATGCTTTGAGACAGCTGAAGCCTCATGAAGTGAATTACCCTACGCATGATCTGGTGTTGGCAAAGGTGATCTTTACGTTGAAAATCTGGAGACAATATCTGTATGGGGAAAAGTGTATTATAAACACAGACCATAAAAGTCTTAAGTATCTGTTGACTCAGAAGGAGTTGAACCTTAGGCAACGAAGGTGGATAGAGTTGCTCAAGGATTACGACTATTCGATTGAGTACCACCCAGGCAAGGCTAATATGGTGGCTGATGCATTGAGCCAAAAGGTTGTTGCTGATTTGAGAGCTATGTTTGCTCGATTGAGTCTATACAACGATGGAAGTTTATTGGTGGAATTACAAGTGAGACCTACTTGGACTGAGCATCAAAGAGAAGCAGTTGGAAGATGAGTCATTAGTTCTTCGGTTTCAGCAAGCTAAGGATGGTGAGAATACGGATTTTGGATTGAATACTGATGGAGTTCTGTGCTTTTGTGGAAGAGTTTGTATTTCGAAGGACTCTGAATTGAGGCAGTCAATTCTGAAAGAGGCTCATGGTGGACCTTGTGCTATGCATCCTGGAGAGAATAAGTTATATCAAGACTTGCAAGAGGTGTACTGGTGGCCTGGTCTAAAAAGAGAGGTGACTGAATTTGTTGGGAAATGCCTGACGTGCCAGCAAGTTAAGGCTGAGCACCAACTACCTTCTGGATTGCTTCAACCGGTGAAAATTCCAATATGGAAGTAGGAGGGAGTAACTATGGATTTTGTGAATGGGCTACCTTTGACACCCTCCAAGAAAGATTCTGTATGGGTGATTGTGGATAGGTTAACAAAATCTTTCCATTTCATACTTGTCCGTACTAATTACTCACTGCAAAAGTTGGCCAAGTTGTATGTGGCGGAGATAGTTCGACTGCATGGAGTACCAGTGTCGATTATTTCCGATCGTGATCCTAGGTTCACATCTCGTTTCTGGCAGAGGTTGCATGAGGTGTTGGGTACGCGATTGGACTTTAGCACTGCTTTTTACCCTGAGACCGATGGGCGGTCTGAAAGGGTTATACAGGTTTTGGAGGATATGTTAAGAGGTTGTGTCATCGATTTTCATGGTAGTTGAGAGGACTACTTACCATTGGAAGAATTTGTGTATAATAACAGTTATCAAGCGAGTATTCAGATGGCTCCTTATGAGGCACTTTATAGGCAAAGGTGTCGTACGCCTACTTGTTGGACGGAGTTAGAAGAGTGACAAGTTCTTGGGCCGGAATTAGTAGCAGACACTGGAAGTAAAGTTAAGTTGATCAAAGATCGGTTAAAGGAGGCTTCTGATAGGCAGAAGTCATATGCAGATCTGAAACGTAAGGAAATCGAGTTCACTGTTAGGGATATGGTATTCTTCAAGGTTTCACCTTGGAAGAAGATCTTAAGGTTTAGTAAGAAAGGTAAACTGAGTCCGCGGTTCATAGGGCCTTATCGGGTTCTTAACCGGGTAGGGCCAGTAGCATATCAGTTCAAGTTACCACCGAAGTTTGATAGAATACATGACGTCTTCCATGTGTCCATGTTGCATCGATATCGATCAGATCCTTCGCATATGGTACCAGTGGAAGAGATTGAAATAAAAACTAATTTGACCTTTGAGGAGGAACCTGTGCAAATTCTAGATCGTGAGGTCAAAATTTTAAGAAGGAAGTCTGTTCCGTTAGTAGAAGTGCTGTGGCGCAACCATGGTAGAGAAGAGGCTACTTGGGAACCAGAAGAAACTATGCGTCAATAATACCCTCAACTCTTTGGATCAGGTAATTTCGAGGCCAAAATTTCTTAAGGGGGTAGAGTTGTAACGCCCTGATTTTTTGGATTTTTCGGGTTTCGTGAATTCTTGGTAAAATTTTAAAATTTTGGTGTTCTGAATGTTGAGAATATGTTTAAGGGTGTTAGTGGGTCTTTAGAAAGCCCAAGCCTAAGTTAAAAGCCAGTAAAATATCAAGTTTGGATTTTAAGTGAAAGGGGACTTGGCTAAGTGGGCTTTTAAGAAAAACCTCGTAGAATATGACACAAAAAGGAGCTTTGGCAAAGTGGCAAGGTGGCGCCACTAAGTTCCTAAAAAAGTGGCGCCTGGGAAGGAATTAAAGGTCCAGGGTTCAAGTTGCAAAGTAAGCGTATTATTACTTTTAATTTTTAGGCATCTGCCGGGCATGTGATTAACTTAAATGAATTTGGGCTAGGGCTTTAGGAAGTTGGGCCGATTGCTTGAGTAGTGATTAGGGTTAGTTTTATTTCTTTTTTTGTCTTAGAAAATTAGGGTCAGCCACCTAAAACTTTATTCTCTTCTCAAGTCTCACAAAGTGACCGAAAATACAAGTAAGCTTTCCCCTGCGCCGATTTTTCTTTTGTCACCTTCTCTTCTATTATTTTCTTTTCCTTTTTGCTTTCTTCTTTAGCCGAAACCTTCTTACCACCTTATTCATCATCTCTTTCAATTCTACCCTTCTAAAAACCTCCATAGCCAATTGCCATAAAAGCTGAAATCCTGAAATATTACTTCTTGTGCCGATTTCTTCTAGCCAACATTCTCTTATTTTCTTCATCTTTTCTACTCAATTTCTGCATCCTCTAAACCCTTAGGCTCTGTCAACAACACCACTCCAAGATTACAACCTCAAATTATCATCTTCTTCGCCAGTCAAAAAGTCGAAAATGCCACATCCATAGGAGCTCATAGCCGAATCCTTAGATCTCTAAGATTCGAGTTCTGCTAGTGTTTAAGGGATAGATCTGCATCAGATCTAAATAGAAGCATAAGGAGAAACTGTGGTAAGTACTCGTTATCCCAGATCTACATTATTTTATGATTTAGAAAAAGCCGGAGTCCTTAAAATCTAGGGAGGCTGTCTATTGGGGCATAGGGCTCTAAGGGTCATTAATCAATGATTTATTTTGGTAAATAATGTGTTCTAGAGGTGATTAATCGAAGGCTTAGGTAGGTGGAACGGCTAGATCGAGATCTAGTCATCAGTTTCAGCAAAGGTAAGATTTTGAGGGGCTTAGGGGCATTGGCCGAATGTGGTAAGTAAATATTAAGATTGACTATATGGATTTGTAAATTAAAAGTTGTGGTAACCGATTGTAGGATATCGTGAGGGATCTCTCTAGTAGTCGTCACAAAACAGGTGTGAATCGAACCCTTTCTTTAGTCTAATTCGGCAAAGGCCAAAGCAACTGAAAAGTGACCGAAAGTTTGACTGAAAGTTAGTATTTCATGGGCTTGTGAGTGTACGAACACTAACAAGATGTTTAGAAATCGTTAGATCAGAAATCGTAAGTGGTAAGTCAGTTGAGAGTGCAATTTCGTGCAAATCGGTAAGTTAGGCCCCTATGGGCTAAAACTGGGCCCAATGGGCTTACGGGCTCATATGGTTGACAATGGGTAAATAATGTGTACTGATAGACTGTAGGCTCAAAACTATCTAAACTGATAAATTAATCGAGAAACCTGACCGAAATGGGCTTAAGTAGCTAATAGACACAGTAGGGTCTATTAGGGGTTTTAGAGCCCAATAGCTAAAACTGTGAAACTAAGTTAAGTTGATTACTATGACGATAAATGGACTAATAGTGCCTGTAATATGTATGGAAACCTTAAAAATCAATAGAATTACTTAAATCCCTTAAGGGTGGAAAATTACAGTTTTACCTCTAGGTGCGAAATTACCGTTATACCCCTAGGGCTAGATCTGGCTGAAATGCATGAGTTATTGATTCTGTTTACTGTATGCCATATCATGATTATCTGTTGCATGGGACTGGGTTTATATGGATGGAGGAAGTGTTCTGGTGGCCATGCCACAATTTTTGTTAAGAGGCTCTGCCTCGATATTCTAAATTTGGTGGCCATGCTACAATATCTGTTCTGGTGACTCTGTCACATTATCTGTTTACGCAGCAATGCTGCCACTGTGGCGTGTAACGGTTGGGTGAGTTGATAGTTTCCTCACAATGGGGAGATGGGGCTGGTCTGGGTGGCGTGTAGCGGTTGGGTGGGTTGAGTAGTCTCCCTACATGTGATGGGTTTAGGCATACATGCATAATCTCTGATCTGTTCTGTAATGGGCCTATGGGCGGTACTGTTACCTGAAAAGGGCTAAGGCCCAGTATTCTATATCTAGATAGGGCTTCGGCCCAGTTATTACTGTGACTAGTTAGGGCTTAGGCCCAGTGGGCCCGAGCTGATTTGGGCTTTGGATGGGCTTCTTTGCACACTAAGTTTTCCAAACTCACCCACCCTTCTTTTCCATCCTTGCAGGTGAGCCCTAGACAGTGGACTTAGAGCTGGGAGGGATTCAAAGTGGCCACGTAGATTAAATTTTCTGATTTTCAATTAAGTTACATTTCATTTCCTCTTTTATTTAGATTATTTATTATGGTTTTGGGTTTGTAATAAGGCCACTCTTATTATTTTTATTTTTGTGTTTTATTACTTTTGCTTACGATACTTTAGCTATTTTGAATATTAGCTGCGTGAGATTTTCTTATGGTAATTCAAATGTTTTCGAAATCAATCACACGTAACCAGCAAGTAACAACATTTCGATTTATAATAAACCTCTTAATAACCAGTATTAAATAGGATGTCCACCAACAAACCGGGAATTTTCTTTAAAGACTGAAAAGTCAATTTTGCAAAGCTCACCCTAAACTTAGTAACTAGGTAACATGGTTAGATGTAGGCAATGTGACACACCGACTTCAGCCATAACATCTGGGCCGGGTTTGGGGTGTTATAGACACACCCGTGCCCCTCATCTGTGCGGATTTAATACTAATATCACACCTATAGGGGTTTTTACGCGGTCTGGCACATGCCCATATGCCCAGCACGTGCCCCTCACATGACCTTGACACGCCCATGTCACAGCCCATGTGTAAAACCCTGGGTATTTTGTTTTTGACGTCAGCAACCACATGGCCGTGGCACATGCTCGTGTGCTCAGTCGTGCCCTCCACACGGTTGAGACACACGGCCATGTCTCAGCCTGTTTGTTTACTACTGGGCATTTAATGCAACAAATTCAAGGTGCAGGGATACACGGCCTAAGTACACGCTCGTAGGGCAAACTGTATGTCACACATGGCCCAGACACATGCCCGTGTGTCTACCCATGTGGACAAAAATAGGCTATCTACCAAGCCTCTTTGCCACCCTGAAACAAGATCAAATATAACCCAATATTTTCATATCATGACTTGATGTCAGTATCCATCTAAATGTCCATAAGTATACATTTATCCAACAACCACATTATGGTTAATGTGCATGCACAATTAACATAAGCAGCCATCCACAATTTCCATGAATTCATTTTCATTTCATTAAAATAACTAGAATAATTTTGGCCAATTCCAATGGACATTTACAAAATGAATCCTATAAAAATAAATAGCCAATACAGTTGGCTAACTTGTGTAACTGGTACCAAAATGACCAAATAACCTATACATGCCATTACTTAAAATACAAAAACTACTATACCGAATGCTTCAATTGATAGTATGAACGATGCCTCCGACGTCCTTGGATCCTCGAGTTACTTAAGTGGCACTATAAGGGAAAATGGAAAGGATATGGGCAAGCACAGAGCTTAGTAAGTTGAATGCAAACATTATCAACAATTTACCAAGAATTAACAAGTTCATAACAAACTAACATTCACTCATAAACATGAATGATTATGGGCATAACTTACTCATCAACGTTCTCTTACTAATCATATAACATAAGATCGAGCTCATTTCGCATACATAATATACAAGTACTTGTACCGCTCACAATAAGGTCATCATTTCTTTTAACTACTCATACTACAAATTTTTCCCATGGAACTCAGTGGAATAGGAGAGGATAATCAATAGCCTCAAACATAGCTTAAGCGTCGATGCTATGTCCCAGACATGATCTTACACTAGTTCACATGTCGAGGCTGATGCCATGTCCCAAACATGGTCTTGCACTAGCTCTTGTCTCGTCACCGATGCTATGCCTCAGACATGGTCTTACGCTGGCATACATCTCGAGTCGATGCCATGTCCCAAACATTGTCTTACACTAGCTCTCCTCAGTCTATGCCGGTGCCATGTCCCAGACATTGTATTACACTCGTACATATCGAGCCAATGCCATGTTCCAGACATGGTCCGATACTAGCTCTCCTATAGCTTTAGTCTTACGGCTCAATTATCCAATTTATTCTTACGATTCCATCAGGAAATTTACCACATCAACCTCATTATATCAATTGCAAATGTATAATCATCATCTTATGTAATATCAAAGTCAATGTATAAACGTAAAATAAAGTTGAAATATTTACACCTAACTTACCTCGGTAAACAAAATGTGGTAACTCAATCGGTTTCAGTTTGATAGCTTGGCCTTCCCTCGATCTAGGCCTGGATCTCTTTGTTCTTGATCTATAATAACAAAATTTCTCTAATTTAATCACTTAATCAATTACAACAATTTAAAATTTACAATTTGGCAAAATGACCATGTTCCCCTAGACTTTAGCAAAATGACCATTTTACCCCTAGGCTCGGAAATTGATTTTTACCAAATTTCCTTATTAACCAAGCCCAACCGAATCTTTTTCACTCTTATGACAGCTCCAAATTCTCATTAATTCGCACAAGTACCAACAACTTATCAACTTTAAAAATTAGCCCAATTTAGGTGTTTTCCATTAACACCTTTTAACAAATAGTAGTTTATTTAACAACCTATATTCATTTTCCTTCATAAAAACTCAGCAACCAACATAATTTCATTCATGGGAACACCCTAAACTTTGTACCATTTTGCAAAATACACCCCTCAAAAGGTAGCTCATGCTACAAGGGTTCCAAAAATGCAAAAATATTCAAGAAAGGCCTTAGGAATCACTTACTTGCAAGAGAGATGGGTGGCTGAAATTTTTGGAGCTTCAATGAATATTTCTATGGTGATTTTTGGTGGAAGAAGAAGGTAGAAAAAAGGATGATAGCCTTTTGTTTTGTTTAATAATAAAACTAGTCAAAATTGTCACCAAATTCCCACCTAATTTTGACTTTTCATTTCTTTTTGTCTCCCTTGCATCTCATGGCCGGCCAACCTCAATTTCAAGGGCCTAATTGCCCTTTAAAGCCCCTAAATTTTAGTTCTTTAGCTATTTAACTCACTTTACTAACAAATCACAACTTTTACCTTTTATGCGAGTTAGTCATTTTTCAAAATTAAGCCTTCAATCGCGTAAATTAACTCACCAAAATTTTCATCCACTCTTATAAAAATGCTATAATACATAAAATAATGCTAAATTAATTTTCTCTAACCTCGGGTAAGTGATTTTGAAATCACTATTCTGACTAAGCCCAATTTCGGGATGTTACACATGGCCTAACAACACGCTTATGAGGCTGACCGTGTGTCATACATGGTATAGACACACGCCCGTGTTTCTACCCGTGTGGACAAATATAAGGCTATTTACCAAGCCTTTTGCCACCCTGAAACACGAGCACATTTACACCAACTCAAAGGAAAATAATACAAAATATTTAAGTTATCAAATATCTCAAAACCAAGTCATCCACACATCATTGAAGCTTATACACCACATACTTAGCAACTTAAACATGCAACCTATCACTTCCATGAATAACATCATCATATGCATATATCAAGTATCAATATTGGTCAAATTTTATTGGCCTTATACAAAATGAATCAAGTGTCATCATAAGCCAACATATTTGGCTAGACCAATATGGCATATAACAAAAAGACCAAGTTCCTATACATGCCATACTAAAAAATGTTAAGACTAGCTATACCCAAAATTTCCAATTAATAGTGTGATCGAGTCTCCAACGTCCTTCAATCCCCAAGCTAGCTTGGCGATACTATAAGAAAAATAGAAAAGAAAGGGAAGTAAGCATAAAGCTTAGTAAGTTTGCATGTAAATAATTAACAACATTAGTCATGCAATATTATACACATGACATAATTATAACTTGTCACTATGTCATCAAGTATCATAGATACGTCTTAGGTCAGGTCATTTATATAATGTACCATAAAACTCATGTTCATGATTCCTTCATTCACTTCTTACTGTGACCTTATCGATACATAACTCAAGAATTATGAGCTTCATGTACATACCTGTACCCTTTCAACATGTTCATACATTGTCATTTCTTTGACATACTCTTGAATTCCCCGTTGAACCACTTGGAATAATAAAGGATACTCAGAAAATCTCATACATATGGTAGGATGCCAATGCCATATCCCAGATATGGTCTTACATGGGATCGAAAATCAATGCCGATGTGATATCCCAAATATGGTCTTATACGAGACCTCATATCGACGTGATGTCTCAAGCATGGTCTTACACGAAATCTCATAACAAAGCCATATCCCAGATATGGTCTTACACGTAATCACACAATCAAATGTCGATGTCATATCCCAGATATGGTCTTACACGAAATCTCATAATCCTAATGTCATGACATTAGTACCCTATCTATTCCTAAGGTTCAACTGGGATTTCGAAGCATCACAACATCGTCATATCATTATTGAGTCATCATAAATCAAAATTCATAGAACAAGTGTACATATCATGTAATAATAAAGCATTAAATACATAATGAAGTAATGTTGCATTATTTACCCACAAACTTACCTCGGTAACAAAATATGACTAGTTATATAATTTAGTCTGCGACTTTGTTCTTTCCTCGGTTTAGGTTCGGACTTCGTTCCTCTTGATCTATAATAGCAAATTTCAATTATTTAAACATCAAATTGTTCAAATCAGTCCATAGATCATACTTTGGAAAAATTATAATTTTGCCCCTAAACTTTCACATATTTGCAACTTAGTCCCTGGGCTCATAAAATGAAACGTACTCAATTTCTTTAACACACAAGCCTAGCCGAACCATTTTCATGCTTATAACAATCCATATTTTCTTTTAAAACACATTTTTACTACCTATTTTATAACTTTTACAATTTTGTCCTTTTTAAGTGTTTTCATGAAAAATCACTTGATAAAAGATGTTTATCACACATCAAACTTTCATATTCCTTCATTAAACATCAAAATACATGCATGTCACACATGGGTAAATTTTTGAACATGAACCCTAGCTCAAAATAATGGTAGAAATAGCTAGTTCGATTGATGACAACTTTAAAAATGTAAAGAACATTAAAAATGAGGCTAGGATGCACTTACTTGTGAGCTTGAAAATGTCAAAATCCCTAGCTATGGAACCCTTAGAAATTTCGGCACTTGCTTGAGGAAGATGAGCACATTTTTGCTTTCTTTTTTCCTTTTTATTCATTTGATAATTAAATGATCAAAATGTCCTTTTTACTAAACTATCAAATTTTTTCCCATGCATGCCCATTTTTGTCGAAAAATATAAAAATTGGGCAAATTTCTATTTAAGGACCCCTAATTAATAATCCAAAGCTATTTCATACTTAACACTTCTAGAATCTCATATTTTGCAACTTTTTCTATTTAGTCCTAAAAGTCAATTTTGGCTCTTATTTACAAAATTTCTTCATGAAACTTTCACACAATCATGCAAACATGTCATCGACCTCAAAACAATCATAAAACAAATATTTCTACTTTGGATTTGTGGTCTCAAAACCATTATTTTGACTAGGCCCTATATCGGGATGTTACACGACTGAGACACATGCCTGTGTCTCTGCCCATGTGCTAAATTCTGAGCATTCTATTTATCAAAATTTAGCTGCAGGGGACACACGGCCTAACTACACGCCCATGTACCCAGCCGTGTGTCATACACGGTCTAGACACACGCTCGTGTGTCTGTCTGTGAGGACAAAATAAAGCCATTTCTAGCTTCAATTCTCACCCAAATTCACACCCAATGCTTGCACTTGAAGCACATGTCCAATACCAACCATTCCAAGCATTCAAAATTAAGCCATTCATCATCCATCATGGCATACGATTACATGCAAGAGTGTTCATAACTTACCTTGATTTAACTTAGGTATTAATAGCATATGATCTCTTACACGTAACATGTCACATATGAATATCATAATAACCTACTTAACATATATTTAGCTACCATAGCATGACATTACAAGTGTATTAAAAGAACCATTTCTAGCCATTCCAAAGGCTAGATTACAAACATTATTATCACACCACTAATGGTCAAGTTGTCCTATACATACCATTATACCAAAAGGATTTAACCATATATACCCAAAATAAGCTAGTTGATAGTGTGATGATGTTTCATTGATCTTCCAACCTTCGCGAGCTTCTGAGCACTAAAAAAATAGGGAAAATATAACGGAGTAAGCATTTCACGCTTAATAAGTTCGTATAATAGAAAACTAAACTTACCAATCCCATATATTAAATCTAAGCATACAATATCATGTTATCCATCCATTAGCAAAACTTCCTAAACACATGCACTCAATCAAACATGTTAGTCACCAAAATCTCTATATCAAACAAGCAAACATAGATGAGCTCATCATGCAATATTCTTTCAAGTCAATATCATTTCATCTCATAATTCTCATGCCATGTCGAGAGTTTTATGTTTGTGGAATCATTGAAATTCCGATGGATGCACAAGTAGTACACTCGAAGCTTACGATCTAATAATCCATCAATTTTTCATTCAAAGGTACTCGTTACGGCATTAAAACAAGGAACACACTTTCGAGCCACTTATCATATAATAGGATTACCAGTCCAGGCTAAATCCTTTATATAACATATGCTTAGAAAAGCTCAACTAGGGTTACCAATCCAGACTAAACCCTAATCGTTACGTATACTCGAGAGGTATTATATTACGATTACCCATCCGGGCTAAATCCTTTCTATAGTGAGGTCAATAGGATTACTCGTTAGAGCTAAATCCCATCTGCAACAAATGCAGAACTTTATTCATTTCGGGAAAGCACATGTATTCATCGGAATTCAATATTCAATCGGACTTAACACTCTTTCACCATTTTTAAACATGTATTACTATTTCTCATATAACATTCAAATAATTTACATCAAAATAATTCACATTCCATACAAACACAACATTCAGTTAAACATATTTACATGCTCGATTAAGTTACAGGAACTTACCTCGACACTTGTTCGCGTATAAGATCTACTAATCCAAAACCTTTTCTTTTCCTCAATCTAACCTCGAATTTGAGTTGTCTAGATCTATATAAATAACTTAAATCATCAATATCACACATTTTATACTTGTTAGGACTCAATTTACGTCCTAGGAAAAATTACCATTTTGCCCCTAACTTTTCCATAAATTCTAATTTTGTCCCTAGGCTTGGAAAATGAAACTTGTGCAATTTACTCCCTAATCCAAGCCTAACCGAAATTTCAAAGTAGATTTTAGAACACTTATTTTCTATAAATTTTATAATTTTTCATCAATTTTCACAACTTTACATTTTAGTCCCTAAATCATGTTTTCATCAAAAATCACCTTGTAAAAGTTGTTTATCAATCAATAACCTTTCATTTTCTACCATAAATTTCTAATTTTCAACATATACATCCAAGACCCATTTTCCATACTTTGATAACTTTTCAAATTAATCCCCTAAATAAGTAGATTAAGCTATCTCGATTTCAAAAATATCAAAATTACTAAAAACGGGACAAGAAAACTCACCCAATTAGGCGTTGAAAGTTTCCTCTCCCTTTCCTAGGGTTTCCATAAAATTTTGGGGTTGAAGATGACAAAATAAGATGATAATTCTTTTTATCAACTTTTAATTAATTATTTTAATTTCCAATTTAGTCCTTGCCCTTTTCCTAAATTTCTATGGATGAGTCACCTTAAAATATCTACATACTTTCTTAATGGTCTAATTACCATATAAGGTCCTCTAGTTTTGAATTTCGTAGCTATTTAATCCTTATAGCTACTAGAATTCAACTTTCACATTTTATGCGATTTGGTCCTTCTCGTAACTAAACACAAAATCAGTAAAATTTTCTTATCAAAATTTTCACATGACATTTCTAATCTATCATGGACCATATAATAAAATAAAATAAATTTTATTTTCGGATTGGATTTGTGGTCCCGAAACCACTATTCCAATCTCACTGAAAGTGGGCTGTTACAGTAAAAGTTGTTTATCTATTAACAACCTTTCATTTTCTACCATAAATTTCTAATTTTCAGCATATACATCCATGACCCATTTTCCATACTTTGATAACTTTTCAAATTAATCCCCCAAAAAGATAGATTAGACTATCCTGGTTTCAAAAATATCAAAATTACTAAAAACAGGACAAGAAAACTTACCCAATTATGCCATGAAAATTTCTTCTCTCTCTCCTAGGGTTTCCATGTATATTTTGGGGAAGATGATGAGAAAATAAGATGATATTTTCCTTTATCATCTTTTAATTAATTTAATTATTTCTATTTCCAATTTAGTCCTTGCCTTTTTCCTAAATTTCCATGGATGTGTCACCAAAATATCTACATACTTTCCTTAATGGTCTAATTACCAAATAAGAACCTCAAATTTTGAACTCCATAGCTATTTACTTCTTATAGCTACTAGAACTCAACTTTTATCTTTTATGCAATTTAGTCTTTCTCGTAATTAAGCACAAAATTAGTAAAATTTTCTTATCAGAATTTTCACATGACATTTCTAACATAATACAGATCTTATAATAAAATAAAAATAAATTTATTTTTGGATCATATTTGTGGTCCCGAAACACTATTTCTATCTCACTGAAATTGGGTTGTTATAACTCTCCCCCTTAAGGATTTTCGTCCTCGAAAATCTTACCAGTAAAGAGGTTTAGATATTGTTTTCTCATGGCATCCTCCGCTTCCCAGGTAGCCTCCTCTATACCGTGTTGTTGCCAAAGAACTTTTACTAATGCTACCTTTTTCTTTCTTAACTCTTTCGTTTCACGTGCCAGGATTTTTATTGGTTCCTCGCTATAAGTCATATCAGGTTGTATCTCAACTTCTGTAGGAGAAATAACATGCGAAGGATTCGATTGATACAGCCGTAACATACACACATGAAAAACATTATGAATCCGATCAAGCTCTGGTGGTAAAGTTAACCGATATGCAACAGGTCCAATTCTCTCTGTAATTATAATGTTGGGGTTTGTGCAACTGTACACAGTCGTTATCAAGTAATAAGTAAGTATCGAGTTATCGGCTCCACAGGGATTGTATTCATGCTAAGTCACTTAATTATAAAATTATATTAACAGCTTGGTAAATAAAAAAATAACACAATTTGATTTAGATGTGTTGATTAAAATTATGTAAAATTAATCTAGATGCAATGATCCCTAATGTGATTTATCCTAACATGCAACTACATGAATGAAATAGATTTTAGCAGAATTAAACACAATTTGCAACAATTATAACATAAATAATCTAGGACAATTACTTTAAGTACACTCAATTTACCATCAACATGCTTAACAATATTCAGAAAAACATTCCATGGCAACTCAATCTTTCATGAGTTTGGAAACCACACTAAGTCCTTTTGGAATCTTTTACTTAGTAAATACGCATTTTACTGATCCTTATTTACTAAGGGTTTCTTAGAACGTGAGAGGTAACAGGGACGTGTTAGTTTTGAAACATTTTAATCACACAGATCTAAAAACTATGCAGATAATAGAGCCTGGTTAGCGTTGTTATGCAACCTACAATTTAATCGGGTTAGGATCTAAATTGAGCACGCACATTTCAATTATGCGTCCACTAGTCATCGTCTGGTTAGGATCGCTCAGCTAATTTAGGTGCTTTTCAATCACGTATGAACGAAACACAGACTTGATTTTAATTGAACACATGATCGATTGAGGCATAAATATTATAAGCATGAATCAAGTAAATATTATTTAATCAAAGCAACCATCCTAGCTTAAATAAAATTAAGCTATCATTGTTGTAAACAAGAACAAAGAACACATAGCAAACATTCTTGAATTAAATTAAACAAAAGAAAGATTAAACCCAATTCAAAGTGGCTGTCACCCAAGACTCTGAACAATGAGGTCTCCTTCATTCCTTTGCTTTGCTCCTTTGCTGATGGCTCTCTGAGGTGGCCAACCAAGGGCTCTTTAAGAGGTTTAATGGCTAAAATCTCTTATGAAGAGATGAGGCTTAGGCGTGGGAAGAAATGAGAGAGGAGAGAAAATGATGAATGATGAGGAATTGAGGGATAATTAGAAAAGTGAGAAATGGGGTTTGATTTATAAATGAGGCAAGGGGGACAATTTACTAAAAATAAGAGTGTCCATCTTTTGAAACCTCTTCCATGGGTGGCTGGCCATACTTTAAGGAAATTAAGCTGACTTTTTGCTTGATTTGAGTGCCACAACAACTCAGGACTAAGACTCAGTCACATGCAAATCTTCAGGTAAATCTCTAATTTCTTCAACTATTCAAGGACCTTGTGAAATTAAACCAAAAATTGGTTTACGAATATCCATGTGTAGCTGAAACTTGGGTTGACTTGGTCCCCAATTTGAACGGTTTTGTAATAAAAAAAGCTCTTGGACCTGTCAAAATATAGTAAATAAATTAGAGGACCAAAGAATATAATTTAACCACTTTAATTAATCAATTTACTTAATTAATTAAAACCCAATTTATTAATGAAATATTTAAGTTGAATTATTAAAAATAATTTTATAATTTATTATTTAATTTAATCATGTATGCCCATAAAAATATAATAAGCTCAAATAAACATAAAATAAGCCATTTTATGTATGAAAACTATATAATAAATCATAAAATCACATTTTAATAATTTCTATGCTTAATTTCATATTTTCAAATATTTCATTAATTTATTAAATAATTACTTGGTTTTAAGAACAAATTTAAGTAAAAAGGTGATGAATTATATAGGAAAAATCCTATATATTTTTCAGTTTACATACCTCTAAACTTAAATCATTGCTCGTCCCAAGTAACATTCATGCACAGCACAAGGTCTCGCTAAGGAAAATTTTGCTAAAAGTGTAAGCAGCATCAATCTTTGTCCCATAATCATGTCTTAATAAATTCATGCTCATAGATCTTGTAACACCCCTTACCCGTGTTCGACGCCGAAACAGGGTACGAGGCATTACCGGAACAAACACATACAGTCTAACTAAACCGAGACATAAAAATTACATCCAAATTTAAAAAATTTTCAATTTTCATTACACACTCATTCAACCCAATCATGCATCTCATAAATTGCATCGTCATAAAACATATAACTTGACTAATATTAGCCAACATCGATGGCCTTATACAAAATGAGCTTTCAAATATTAAAGGCCAACATTTTAGGCCAAATCAATTATGACATATAACAAAATAACCAAGTCTTCTATACAAGCCATAATTCTAAATATTGATTTAAAAATACCAAAAGATTGATTATAGTGTGGATAGATCTCTGACGATCTTCACATCCCAAGCTAGCTTGGTGACTCTATAAAACAAGGGAAAAGAGAGGGGAGTAAGCATATAGCTTATAAGTAGGAATCTAAATAATAAAAAAATTATTAAAATGCTTTTATAAAACCTCAAAATATATTTTCAAAATAATACAATCATAACTACACATAGATCCACCATTTACTCAAGTTCAAAACAAGTTGTCTATTCGAGTCACAGTCACTAAATTATTTATATCTAGAGCTAAAGAACTCCAAATTAAGATTCGTTTATTTTCCCTAAAATTAGACTCACATATCTTCATACCGTAAAATTTTCAGAATTTTTGGTTTAGCCAATAAGTACATTTTATTCTTTAAAGTCTCCCCTATTCCGTTATCCAATAGTTCTAACCCCTCTTCACTAAAAATTAGTTATCTCCTCGTACAAGATTCAGATAATGTTCCCATTTGTTTCTATTGAGAATAGACTCATTAGGATTTTAAGCATATAAATTATAACTCATAATTATTTTTTTTACAATTTTTAATGATTTTTCAAATCAGAACAGGGGATTCCAAAATCAATTTGACTCTGTTCCACAAAAATTCAAATATTTCATAATATGAAATTCTTTTTCTTACACCATTTCTTTTATGTGAAAATAGACTCAATAACTTTTAATTTCATATCTTATTCAACCACTAATTTGATTTCCACCATTTTTGGTAATTTTTTTTAAAGTCACACAACTGCTATTGTCCAAAACTGTTTTATTACAAATTTCACTCTTACATAATTTCACTTACTTCATTTCATCTTACTAAAAGTTCGATCAACTATCGAGCGCATTGCTCATAAATTTTCACACACATATACCTGCACTTATTCATCACATAGTCATATTCAATTACACTAGTCATTACATGATCACATGTATTTTCACTTAGTCAATTTCCCGTTAAACTCATTGGAATAATAACAGACAAACGGTGGCCTGCACATAGTACCACCCTTATAGCCGAAGCTATCTAGTGCACATAGTAGCCTGCACTTAGTACTACATCTGTGACCAAAACCATCTCTTACACATAGTGGCCTACACTTAGTACCACACATGTGATCGAAGCTATCGGGTACGCATAGTAGCCTGCACTTAGTACTACACATGCGACCTAACCATCTGGTACACGTAGTAGCTTGCACTTAGTACTACACACGTGAACTAAAACCATCTGAAACACATAGTAGCCTACACATTGTACTACACATGTGTTCTCACAACGGATCATTCATATCTTTTTTATTCCGAAGGTCCAACCGGG
Organism: Gossypium stocksii; assembly: GCA_020496765.1. NCBI lineage: Eukaryota > Viridiplantae > Streptophyta > Magnoliopsida > Malvales > Malvaceae > Gossypium > Gossypium stocksii. The sequence goes on from CM035621.1 coordinate 41,225,916, forward strand.
AAATTCCTCACTTTTCAACATTTTACCAATTCATCCATACTCAATTTCAATTCATAATTTACCTCAAGTGAGCATTCAATATGCAACCACATTTCATATAATAACAAAATATTATAACATAAGTAAAAACGATATATTATTTACATACAAACTTACCTCGGTGCAAAATATAGTAATTTTGCAATTTAGTCCATAATCTTTTCCTTTCCCCGATCAAGGTTGATTCCACGTCTTTCTTGATCTATAATAACACATTTGACTTATTTAATGCTCACATTATTCAAATCAACCCAAAAACATCTTATGGGAAAAATTACAAATTTGCCCCTAAAGTTTCACAAAATTACGATTTTACCCCTAGGCTCAAAAAATAATTTTTATTCAATTTCCTTGCATTTTAGGCCTAGCCAAACCATTTTCATAACTATAGCAGTCTGCAATTTTCACTAAATCACACACTTACACACATTTTACAACTTTTTTCAAACTAGTCCTTTTATGCAATTTCATCAAAAATCACTTAGTAAGAGTTGTTTATCACACTCCAAATATTCATATTCTTCCATAAAACATCAAAATACATGCATGTCATTCGTTGGTAAATTTTTAAATATAAACCCTAGCTCAAAATATTGGTAGAAATAGGTAAACCAAGCTACGAGGATCTCAAAAATGTAAAGAACATTAAAAATGGGGCTAGGATGTACTTGCTATTGAGCTTGAAAGATGAAAAGCGCTAGCTATGGTGTTCTCCCAAAGGTTCAACCAAGGTTGAAGAAAGATGAACACAATTTTGGCTTATTTTTCCCATTTTATTCTTTTATTAACCAAATGACCAAAATGCCCTTCATTAAAAACCTTTGATATTTTATTCCACTTTGGGTATTTTTGTCCAAACAAAGTATAATGGTATAATTACTATCTAAGGACCTCCATTTTAAAAACCCATTACAAACAAGTACCTTTATAAACTAGAACACACATTTTTCACCTATTGCGATTTAGTCCTAATTATCAAATTGAACACATAAACATCACATTGTAAACATTAAAACTTAATCGTAATAAATTTTTCTACTTTGAATTTGTGGTTTCGAAACCACTATTCCATTTAGGCCCTAAATCGGGTTGTTACAACTCTCCCCCTTTAGGGATTTTCGTCCTCGAAAATCTTACCGGTAAAGAGGTTTGGGTACTATTTTCTCATGGCTTCCTCCGGTTCCCAAGTACCTCTTCCACTCCATGTCTTTGCCACAACACTTTCACTAAGGCTATACTTTTATTTATCAACTGTTTAATTTCTGAGCCAAAATCTTAATCGATTCTTCATCATAAGTCATATGCGGTCAAACCTCAATCTCTGTCGGAGAAATCACATGTGAAGGATCAGAATGATAGCGTTGCAACATCGACACATGAAATACATTATGAATTCTTTCTAACTCTATCGGTAAAGACAACCGATATGCCACTGGTCCAATCCTTTCGATAACCTCATATGGCCAAATGAAATGTGGACTCAACTTGCCTTTTCGGCCAAATCTCAAAATCTTTTTCCACAGGACACCTTTAGAAACACTTTATCACCAAGTTGAAACTCAATCTCTTTTCTTTTCAAATTCGAGTATGACTTTTATCGATTTGTAGTAGCTTTCAGACAATCACAGATTACTTTCACTTTCTCTTCAGTATCTCTAACCAAATAAACTCTGTGAATCTATTTCTCACTAAGCTTGGTCCAATACAAAGGAGTCTGACACTTGCGACCATACAATGCTTCGTACAGCGCCATCTGTATACTCAACTAGAAACTGTTGTTGTAGGCTGATTCAACCAAAGGTGGATATTTCTCCCAACTACCTTCGAATTCTAAAACACAACATCGGAACATGTCTTCAAGAACTTGAATTACTCTTTCGGATTGATCGTCGGTTTACGGATGAAATGTAGTGCTAAAATTCAATTTTGTACCCAAAGCTTCTTGTAACTTTTTCCAAAACCTTGAAGTGAACCTCAGATCTCTATTCAAAATAATACACATAGGCACCCCGTGCAATCTCACAATATCAGCAATATACAACTCAGCAAACTTATCAAGTGAGTAGTCGGTACGTACCGGTATAAAGTGAGCCAATTTTGTCAATCTATCAACCACAACCCAAACGACATCTTTCTTTTTCGGAGTCAGAGGCAAACCTGTTACGAAATCCATCGTGATTCTATCTCATTTCCACTCGGGAACCATCACTGGCTAAAGTAAACTCGAATTCACCTGATGTTTGGCTTTCACCTATTGGCAAATTAAACACTTTGATACAAACTCAGAAATGTCTCTTTTCATACCCAGCCACTAATATAATTCTTCAAATCATTATACATTTTTGTACTACCTAGATGAACTGACAAACAACCATTGTGTGCCTCATGTAAAATCTTCTAAATCAACTCAGCATCTTTTGGTACACATACTCGATCACGGAACATTAAGCAATCATTTGGTCCGATTCAAAAATTTGAGTTACGACTCGATTCACACTGAGCTCGTTTGGCTTGCAATTCACTGTCATTCTTCTGAGCTTCACAAATTTGCTGACAGAAATAATAGTTTAGCCATGAACTCGGCCAAAATCAAACCATCATCAGACATAGGCAAACTTGTACTCATAGCTCTTATAGCAACCAAGGATTTTCTGCTCAAGGCAGCTACGACTACATTCGCTTTCCTCGGATAATAGTCAATCATTAGCCCATAATCTTTCAATAATTCAAGCCATCTCTATTGTCACAAATTCAAATCCTTTTGATTCATTAGATACTTCAAACTTTTGTGATCAGTAAAGATTCAACATTTCTCACCGTACAAATAATGACGCCAAATCTTCAAAGCAAAAACAATGGTGGCCAATTCCAAATCGTGCATAGGGTAATTCTTCTCGTGCAGTTTTAACTGTCTCAAGGCATAAGCTACCACTTTACCTTCTTGCATCAACATACAACCAAGACCAGTTGATGATGCCATTATAAATCACAAACTCTTTCCCCAACTTAGGTTACACTAACACTGGTGCTTCTGTCAATCGCACTTTCAACTTCTCAAAACTTTCCTGGCACTTTTCAGTCCAATCGAACTTAACACTCTTTTGCAGCAACTTAGTTATAGGAGAGGCAATCATCGAGAATCTCTCGACAAATCGTCGATAATATCTGGCTAAGCCCAAAAAGCTTCTAACCTCGAATACATTCTTTGGCGGTTTCCAATCAACAATCATCGAAACTTTGCTCAGATCAACCTAAATTCCATCACTTGAAACTATATGTCCCAAAAATCCGACTTCATGAAGCCAAAATTCACTTTTACTGAATTTAGCAAACAATTTCTTTTCTCTCAAAATCTATAATACCGTTCTCAAGTGTTCGGCATGATCAGACTTATCCTAAGAATAAATCAAAATGTCATCTATGAACACAACCATAAACTTATCCAAATATGGCTGAAAGATTCGGTTCATCAAATCCATAAAAATAGCCAGAGCATTAATTAAACTGAAAGGCATCACAAGAAATTCATAGTGTCCATACCTTATCTGAAAGTGATTTTTGGCACATCTGACTCTTTAACTCTCAACTGATAGTAACTAGATCTCAATCGATCTTTGAAAACACTGTCGCCCCTTTCAACTACTCGAACAAATCACCAATTCTCGACAACGGATACTTGTTCTTTATAGCCACTTTGTTGAGCTGCAGATAGTCAATACAAAGTCTTATAGTTCTATCCTTTTCTTTACAAACAATACCAGAGCACCTTAGGGAGAGAAACTCGGTCTTACAAACCCCTTATCTATTAACTCTTGCAATTGATCCTTTAATTCTTTCAATTCAGTCAGAGCCATTCTATATGGAGTAATCGAGATCGGTACAGTCCCGGGCAACAAATCAATGGCAAACTCTATCTTTCTGATCAGAGGCAACCCAGACAATTCTTCTCGAAATACATCCGGGAATTCATAGACTACCGACACTTATCCGAGCTTCGACGCAGGCATCTCAATATTCAATACATATGCAAGATAAGCTTCACACCCTCATGTATCTTTGAGCAGACATGTGCGAAATCACCATAGGCAATTTATTTGATTCATCTGTTTCAACCTAAAGAATCTCACCATTTTCACATTTCAACTCGAGGGTTTTCTGTCTACAATTTACCTTGGCATCATGTAATGTTAACCAATCCATACCCAGAATAACATCAAACTCATCAAATGGTAACAACATTAGATTAGCTGGAAAACAGTGACTTTGAATCATCAAAGGACAATTCTTGCAAACATTTTCTACTAACACATATTTGCCAAGGGGTTTGACACTTTATCACAAATTCAGTAAGCTCTATAGGCAAACTCTTACTAGATACTAAATTCACACAAACATACGAATGAGTAGATCCAGGATCAATCAATGCAATAACAATAGTATCATAAAGAGAAAATGTACCAGTAATCACATCGGGAGATGACACCTCCTCACAAGCACGTATGGCATAAGCTCTAGCAGGTGCTCTAGTTTCTGATCTCCCAGTTGAATCCTTTATCACACTTTTACTGCTAGCTCCACTTCCAGTATTTCTTGGAGGTCTACCTCTATTAGCACTACTAGTTTGTCAGACACTCTGAAATTTTTCTACTTCAACCCTTCTTAGACAGTCCTTAATATAATATTCTCGAGAACCACACTTGAAACAAGCTCGACTAATCACCCAACACTCATTGTGATCTTGCTTACCAAATACTGATGCTCGAGGTCTATTAGACCTCACATGACCTACACTTGCCATTGAAGTAGCCTGAGCTTTAGAACCTGAATATGATCTCCCATGGTCTCGGTGAGAATATCCAGCTAAAACAATCAATCGAGGATTCATCTCTTTGGACTTCTTTGACTGAGATTGGAACGACTTACTTTTTGGCCTCTTTCTTGCATATTTGGCTTCAATTACAGTTTTTCTCTTTTCTTTATTCAGCTCTTCGGCTTTACAAGCTCGATTGACCAATACGGCAAACTCTTTCAACTCTAAGATCCCAACTAACAGTTTGATGTATTCATTTAACCCAATCTCTAACCTCTTGCACATAATAACTTCGGTAGACACACATTCCTGGGCATACTTGCTGAGTCTAACAAATTCACATTCATATTCTGCCATAAACATTTTACCTTATTTTAGCTCAAGAAACTCTTTCTGTTTCTGATCAATGAACTGCTGACTTATGTACTTTTTTTTGCATTCCTCTTAGAAGAAATCCCATGTAACCCTTTCTTTCGGGACCACAGATACTAGTTTCTTCCACCAATGATATGCTGAATCCTCAGTAAAGATATAGCACATTTTAAACATTCTTTAGGAGTGCAAGAAAGCTCATCAAATACCCTGATAGAATTCTCAAGCCAAAACTCTGCTTTCTTGAGATCATCATCTATATTAGCCCTTAATTCTTCAGCCCCTTGCTTTCAAATTTTATCAACCGGAGGCTTGTTCAATCTTACCATTTTGGCACTTTGAGGAACTACGAGAACTAGTTGGGGAATAGGAGGGGGTGGAGGAGGTTGAGTATTCGGATTGGCTCAAACAAATTTTGTATATCAATTATTCATCATACGGATAAAGGCTTCTCGAGCCCCATCTCTCTGATCAAGTGTCTCAGGTCTACTCTAAGCTGGCACGGTCCTTTGTGCTGGAGCCAATGCATTACTTTCTATGTCATCAGCTACAGCTCGGTCGGGATCTATTTACTATATGAAAACACAATTTAAATTGTCATGAGTCATCACACTATCACAGTATATTTATGGCATGTATAGACAGACTTTCCCACACGCTACATAAATCCAAGAACTGACTAAATCATGGCTCTGATACCAGAAATGCAATACCACTTACCCGTGTTCAATGCTGGAATAAGGTACAAGGCATTATCGGAACCAAACACATACAATCGAGACATAAAAATTATATCCAAATTTAAAACTTTTTAATTTTCATTACGCACTCATTCAACCCAATCATGCATCTCATAAATTGCATTGTCATAAACATATAACTTGACTAATATTAGCCAACATCGATGGCCTTATACAAAATGAGCTATCAAATATTAAAGGCCAACTCTTTAGGACAAATCAATTATTACATATAATAAAATAACTAAGTCCTTTATACATGCCATAATTCTAAATATTGATTTCAAAATACCAAAAGATTGATGATAGTGTGGATGGATCTCCGACGATCTCTGCATCTTGAGCTAGCTTGGTGACACTATAAAACAAGGTAAAAGAGAGGGGAGTAAGCTTATAGCTTAGCAAGTAGGTATGTACATAACAAACAAATTATTAACATGCTTTTATAAAACCTCAAATATATATTTTCAAAATAATACAATCATAACTACACATAGATCCACCATTTACTCAAGTTTAAACAAGTTGTCTATTCGAGTCACGGTCACTAAATTATTTATATCTGGAGCTACAAAACTCCCACTCAATTTCCCTGAAACTAGACTCACATATATTCATACCATAAAATTTTCAGAATTTTTGGTTTAGCCAATAAGTACAGTTTATTCTTTAAAGTCTCCCTTATTCTGCTATCAGACAATTCTAACTCCTCTTCACTAAAAATTAATTATCTCTTCATACAGGATTCGGATGATGTTCCCATTTGTTTCTATTCAAAATAGACTCATTAAGAAATTTAAGAATATAAATTATAAAACATAATTATTTTTTTAAACTTTTTAATGATTTTCCAAATTCAAAACAGGAGATTCTAAAATCAATCTGACTCTGTTCCACGAAAATTCAAATATCTCATAATATGAAATTCTTTTTCTTACACCATTTCTTTTATGTGAAAATAGACTCAATAAGATTTAATTTCATTTCTTATTCAACCTCTAATTCGATTTCGTCCATTTTTGGAGATTTTTTCAAAATCACACAACTACTACTGTCCAAAACTGTTTTATTACAAATTTCACTCTTACATAATTTCACTTACTTCATTTCATCTTACAGAAAGTTCGATCAACTATCGAGCGCATTGCTCATAAATTTTCACACACATATACCTGCACTTATTCATCACATAGTCATATTCAATTACACTAGTCATTACATGATCATATGTATTTTCACTTAGTCAATTTCCCGTTAAACTCATTGGAATAATAACAGACATACGGTGGCCTACACATAGTACCACCCTTATAGCCGAAGCTATCTGGTGCACATAGTAGCCTGCACTTAGTACTACATCTATGACCAAAACCATCTCTTACACATAGTGGCCTGCACTTAGTATCACACATGTGATCGAAGCTATCGGATACGCATAGTAGCCTGCACTTAGTACTACACATGCGACCTAACCATTTGGTACACATAGTAGCCTGCACATAGTACTACACATGTGTTCTCACAACAGATCATTTGTATCTTTTCTATTCCGAAGGTCCAACCAGGAAATTCCTCACTTTTCTACATTTTTCCAATTCATCCATACTCAATTTCAATTCATAATTTAACTCAAGTGAGCATTCAATATGCGCACACATCTCATATAATAACAAAATATTATAACATAAGTAAAAACGATATATTATTTACATACAAACTTACCCCGGCACAAAATATAGTAATTTTGCAATTTAGTCCACAATCTTTTCCTCTCCCCGATCAAGGTTGATTCCACGTCTTTCTTGATCTATAATAACACATTTGATTTATTCAATACTTACATTATTCAAATCATCCCAAAAACATCCTATGGGAAAATTACAATTTTGCCCCTAAAGTTCACAAAATTACGATTTTGCCCTTAGGATCAAAAATAATTTTTATTCAATTTCCTTGCATTTTAGGCCTAGCCGAACCATTTTCATAACTATAGAAGTCCACAATTTGCATAAATCACACACTTACACGCATTTTACAACTTTTTACAAACTAGTTCTTTTATGCAATTTCATCAAAAATCACTTAGTAAAAGTTGTTTATCACACTCCAAACATTCATATCCTTCCATAAAACATCAATATACATGCATGTCATTCGTGGGTAAATATTTAAATATAAACTCTAGCTCAAAATATTGATAGAAATAGGTAAACCGAGCTACGAGGATCTCAAAAATGTAAAGAGCATTAAAAACGGGGCTAGGATGTACTTACTATTGAGCTTGAAAGATGAAAAACCCTAGCTATTGTGTTCTCCCAAAGGTTTGGCCAAGGTTGAAGAAAGATGAAAACAATTTTGGCTTATTTTTCCCATTTTATTCTTTTATTGACCAAATGACCAAAATGCCCTTCATTAAAAACCTTTGGTATTTTATTCCTCCTTGGGTATTTTTTTCCAAACTAAAGTATAACGGTCTAATTACTGTCTAAGGACCTCCACTTTAAAAACTCATTACAAACAAGTACCTTTATAAGGTTGTAATGGGGCTCGATTAAAGTAGGGATTTTAAGAGATGGGATATTTCGGTTTCAAAATCTTAACCTTTAAATTTGTCTTGGATTTCTCAAAGTACAACCCTTTACATTAAGTGAACCTTTGGAATACCCTCAAACTTATTATGAACTCATGATCATACATTTTTTTTTCTTTTTGGAACTTGACCAACTTTTTTCTCATTTTTTTAAGCATGTACATCTTCTGAAAGTTTCCTCAAATGTCATTTACCAAGACAATTTTAGTTAAGATGGGTGCACAAAATTAGGAAAACTTCAAAAGATGGAAATGTTGTTTATAATGTAGGTTAATTACAATAAACAGGCTTTTAAGCTCAAAATTATAGTTTCAAGGGTCTAATATCATAAGGTTGGCTTGAAAAGGCTCAAACGATCCAAAGAAAGTGGTGCCTATATCATTTTAGACTTTTATGTCTCCTAGGATTTCGCCTCAAGTCAATTCTAAAGATATAAACCTTCATGTGTATGTTTAATCTCAAAAGAAACTAAGTTTTCATGGCAAACATTACCTAAGACTCAGATCATACCAACATTCCATTCTTCATAATAACATACAATCACTCAGATAAAATCTTCATTCATGCTTGCATACAAACTATCTTATTAACAAAGAAATTTCTCTAAACATTCATTTATTAAAACATACTCATGAAAGAAATGATTGAAACATACTTGAAAATTTTAAAAATTTGAGCAATTATTTACCTTACCCCCTTTAAAAAGAAGCAATGTCCTCATTGCAAGAACAAAGTAATGAATGAACACTGAACACCAGGTAGGGTTGTAAAGAAAGATAGGTGAGTCATTAAGACTGCTTAAATACAAAGTCTTTCCTCATAACCCAATCCTAGACATGTTCATTTACATTACCACATCACTTAGTCTTTTTCATTCTAAAAAAGCATTTATTCATGCTTGCTATGTTTTATTTTGCAGAAATTAAATCCTAATTACTAAAGAAATAAATTCCTAAAGACCTAAAATAAATAAATAAAAAGACAAGAATCCCCCCTTTAATTTTTTTGGCTCATTCCGCTTGTCTTCTTTAACTCCATCTCCGCTTATATAATCAGTATCTTCCGCCCATGTCTCAAAGATATCATCTGGGAACTCAGGAACAAAAGTGTTAGAGATATTCTTAAATATATTTTGAATTGAATCATCTCTACTTTTTTCATATTTCCAGTAAGTTTGTTGTCGATTGTGCATGAACTTGCACATATATCCAACATAATTAACAACTCTGATTTCTTTGAAGTACTTGCAAAAGTCGGCATTGGAGTTGTAAATTCAAGTTCAACACTTAGCTGAACTAGTTCTTCTTTTTGTTCAACCCTAAATTCAGGGCTTACAGTTCCTTCAACTTGTTGAGGACTGTTTTGTTCCTTATCAGACTCTTCTTCTTTAGTGTTTGTAACTAAATCATCTTCAGTTTCAGTTTTATTTGTTGACTCTTCAGTATCTGGCTCAGTTGATTCATTTTTCTTACCTTAATTCACCTCACGCTCCTTCTCTACTAATCTTTCAAGATCATGACTTGTAATGCCCCTTTAGATTTGCTTGTGTTTTAACACGAGCCCTTAAGCAAAGTGAAGTGATTAATAATGGGAAATAAGCACTTCCCGTCTTCTTTTTAGCACATCATAAATCTCCTTGAGAATAATTTTCCCAACATTAATGGGTTTTTCTGTCAAGATTGCATATAACAAGAGCATTCATTCCATCAAAATGGTGGAACTGTGTGAGATAGGCAGAAAATTGTAGCGAACAAAATAAAACCATACCTTTGCTATTGGTTTTAGGTATTCCCTTTGGCAAGAATGGCTTCCATACTTTCTTATAATCCATTGGGATCCCGGATTTGTCACCACATCAAGCACTTGTTGAAGAAAATACCAATTGATGTTGTTCATCATAGGGCAGTACTCATCTTCTTCAACATCAGGTAAGTTAAACAAATCATTGATGGATTTAGAAGTAAGAGGTACCTTTTTCTTTCAAACGATGACCTCAGTAGCATCTTGTGTAGTCAAACTCGCATAGAACTCTCGAACTAGTTCATCACCAGGAAGTGAACGAGCATCACAAAATTGTTCCCATTTGAGAGAACTGATTGTCTTTCTAATTGGCACAGGAACAACCATCACATCATTGCTCTTCAAGTTAAAACCTTTTTCTAGTATCATGGGTTGATGCTTGAAAATTGAATCAAATCTCTCTTTCACTTCTTCACCGATCAAAATCGGGTTTTCAAGAGTAGTCTTTGATGATCTAGTTCTTTTGCAAGACATTGTATCCTTTCCCGAAAAATTGGCAAAGTTTTAGCACAAGGGGAAAAGAAAAATCGACAACGTGGGTGGGATTTTTGCTACGACAAACACCTTGTGACGGCAAGGAGGTTGCGGCGGCAACGATGGTGCTTCGGCCATCTTCTTGCGGTGGCACTAGGTGATTTCGACAGACAAAAAGAAGAGGACTAAAGGCTTCTTTCGAGATTTGAAGCTAGCGGTACAAGAGGGAGGTTCTAACACCCCTTACGCGAGACCGTCGCCGGAGTCGAGCACAAGGCGTTACTAGACTTATCTTACTAATTCGAGGCACAAAAATAAACTTTTAAAACTAATTTGATCACATTCATCCAATATATCCATAAAAGGGCCCTCGAGGCCCTAAAACATGCAATTGAAATGGTTCGGTACCAAACTGGGAACATTAAAATTTTTTCGATTACTTACACAAATCAAAACAATTTATTTCACTATTCATAATAAAACTGTCCACCTACGTAATAGTCACTAAATTAATTATAACTTGAGTTACAAAACTTGAAATTTAAATCCATAAATTTTTCCTAAAATTAGACTCATATATCTTCTTACCATAATTATTCCAGAATTTTTGGTTTGGCCAATTAGTACAGTTTATTCATTAAATGTTCCCCTATTTTGCAATCCAAAAGATCTGACCTCTCTTCACTAAAAATCAATTATCTCATTTTATAGAATTTGGATAATGTTTCTGTTTGTTTCTAATGAAAATAGACTCACTAAGAAATCTAGAAATATAAATTATACATCATAATTCTATTTTTACAATTTTTAGTGAAATTCTAAATTCAGAACAGGGGATCACAAAGTCATTCTAAACTAGTCTCACAAGAATTTAAATATCTCAGAATATAGACTTCCTTTGCTTGCTCTATTTCTTTCCTACGAAAATAGACTTAATAATCTTTAATTCTATCTCTCATTCACCATTCAATTCCATTTCTACAATTTTTAGTGATTTTTCAAAATCACATCACTGCTACTGTCCCAAAACTGTTTCATAACCAACTTTTACTCTTTCTTAATTTCTTTGCATTAAACCACATTTAGGCATACATAACATCAACACATGTTCTTCTTTAGCCATTTCAATAGTTAATAATTATCAAGTATTCACATGTCATTCTTTAGTCATATCATAAGGACATACACGCAAAATAACCAAGTCCTTATACATGCCATAACTTAAAACGTTTCAATAAAAGTACCCAATTGGTAACTTGATAGTCGAAAGTGTGAAGCGATCTCTGACGACATCCAACCCGAGCTTGTTTGATAAAAATCTAGAGCAGAGGAAGGGAAAGAGGTAAGCTTATAAAGCTTAGTAAGTTCACGTGTAAAATAATAGGCATTAGTAATGAATTTAGCTTATTATTAAGCTTTCATAATTTGTATAAATAATGTTAAGTTCTTACTTTCCCATCTTACTCATTGGTAACCTTACCAATGGCTCGGAATAATAAAAAGAATACCTTACTTAATAGCTTGTTTATGTACCTACAACATCTCACTTAACACATTAATACTCTCTCATAATATATAGGCATATTGCTAATCATGTCACAAAGCGTCATAAGTATAATTGAAAAATTATCACTTACTTAATACTTAGATATACTCATTAAAATACTTTTAATATCATCAACTAACAAAATCTTTATTTTACTTCTCCACTTACTCTTTAACTTTCTTGTTTATCATTCCTTTACCTGAACTTTCTTGTAACATAGCTTGTATATTAGCCCTATGAACCGTTTGGAACACTAAGGGTACTTGGGTTTTCCTGCCTTATAATAGCCTACTAATGCCATGCTCCAGGCATGGTCTTACATGGGATGTTCCCTGTCCTGCCAAAGCCATATATCTGATATGGACTTACATGGGATGTTCCTCAACTATCTCAACCTGCCAATGCCATATGTCTGATATGGACTTCATTGGGATGTTGCTCAACTGTCTCAACCTGCCAATGCCATATGTCTGATATGGACTTACATGGGATGTTCCTCAACTGTCTCAACTTGCCAATGCCATATGCCTAATATGGACTTACATGGGATCCTTGCCTTATATACTCACCAATGCCATGCCTTGGCATGGTCTTACATGGGATCCTTGCCTTATATACTAACCGATGCCATGCCTTGGCATGGTCTTACTTGGCATCCTTATCTTATGTTGCCATGGGTCAACCATGGTCTTTTTTTTTTTTTGGTTAATTATTCCTTAGTTGCCATGTTATAAACATGGATTTTGAAATATCAATGCCTTGGAAAATCATAGCCAACATTACTTGCTCAAAATTCTCAACATTAGACACATAACTCAATAATAACAATAGCAACAATTGCATAATAATAAAATACTACTCAACTTACATACTTACATTCTCAATCTCATCATATCCTCAATTTATCTTACTTTCCTCAAATTATGCTATTCAATACTTTCTTGATATTATACAAAGCCACATTACAATTATGGTCTTATGTGTAAACTTATTCGAATTCTCATTTTTAATGTCTAATCATTATCGAACATTTCTCGATTATTATCATTATATTCAAAAATCTATACTAAAACATTTATAACTAATATATCAATTTAGCATTCAAACATGCTTAATTAAATACTTATTAAACACATGAACTTACATTAATACCAACACAACCATTTTGACCAACTTTCCTGATTTCCGGTTTTTCTCCCGTTCTAGGTCTCAATCTCATTTTTCGGGATATAAAACATCATAATTCACTTATTTAATCAATGTACTAATCATTTTGGACCTAAAACATATTTTTACAAAATTTAAATTTTCCCCCTAAACTTTTACATATTTACACTTTTGCCCAAAGCTTAGAAATAAATTTTTATTCAATTTCTTTGCACTTTAGGCCTAACTGAACCATTTCATAAATATGGCAGCCCACAATTCTCATTAAAACTCACACTTATGACCAATTTTATAACTTTTACGATTTAGTCCTTTCGGATGTTTTTGTCGAAAATCACTCGGTAAAAACCGTTTCTCTAACCATAAACATGCATAATCTACCATAAGTCATCAAAATGAACAGTTAATCAACATGGGTCAATTTTTGAAATCAAACCCTAGCTCAAATAAATGGTAGAAATAGAGAAATCATGTTACCAGGATTTCAAAAATGTAAAAATCATTAAAAACGGGGCTAAAACGGACTTATAATCGAGCTTGGAAGCTTGAAAAAACCCTAGCCATGGTTTCTCCATGCTATATTCGACCTTGAGGAAGAAGATGAGCAAATTTTTGCTTCATTTTCCCTTTTTAATTCTTTTAAATTACTAAATAACCAAAATGCCCTTAAAGACTTTTCTTTCAAATTTGTCTTATCCATGCCCATTTTTGTCCAACAATTTAACCAAAGGTCTAATTACTATTTAAGAACCTCCAATTTAAAACTTCATAATAATTGGACACTTCTAACATGTGGAACTCAACTTTTGCACTATTTACAATTTAGTCCTTTTGATTAAATTGAGTGTCCAAACGTCGAAATTTTCGAACGAAATTTTCATGAAATCTTTCTGTGAAATCGTAGTTCATAAAAATATAATAAAAATAATATTTTCCTTGTCAGATTTGTGGCCTCGAAACAACTATTCTAACTAGGCCCAAAATCGGGATGTTACATTTCTCCTCCCTTAGGGATTTTCGTCCCCGAAAATCTTACTAGATGACGAATTAAGGAATGATTTCACAAGGCACTTTCAATTTCTCGTATAGTCTCGGCATCCTTAGCATCTTACTACTCAAGCTAAGATTCTGAATTATACTCTCTGATCGTAGACATAGGAATCACATTACTGATCTTCTAGAATTTTGACTGAAATACCTACTGATAAGTAACTGACCTTGTTCTTTCTATAATCTCATACTCTTAGATGAACCGTAACTCACTTTTCTCTACTTACCAAAATGAAAACTTTTCTGTTAATAAAATACTTTCAAAAACACCTGACACCCATCTGAGTTTCAAATTTCTTACCTTTCGATTCTTTACACAATTTCTGATAATCTGTCTCTAGTCTCAAAAATCAATTTTCACCTTTCTCTAATATTTTAACTCAAATTAACTCTGTGAGTTTCTCTTTCTTAATTGCTCTTAATATTTAAAACACAATACAAAACTTACCTTGCTAAGAATCTGAATCACTTCCTCAATCTAACTATTAGTATTAGGGTGACACATAATAACATTTAGAAATCTCGTACTCAAGACTTACTGTAACTTTCTTCTGAAGTTTTAATACAAATATCAAATTTCAACCATAACCAATGAAATTTTGGGCTCTTTATAAACTGACAACCTCAGGATAAATAACTCAGATAACCCGTCAATAGAAAAACTTGGTCATGCTGAGAAAAATATACATAAACTTCCTCGAGGAATCAACCATAGCTCACATAACCTTTACCTTTTTATGATAATACTAATTCTGTTGTACAATTCTTTGAATTACCATTGCATTTCTACACGGATATCAATACTGACTGTAATAGCTTCTAAGATACTTTAAAAAAAATCAACTTTAACTCTTTGAAAGTTCAGACATCAAGTTCAAAATCTGGTACATAGCATATCATACTCTTACTAGTGTAACTATTTCTGAGTATCCTCCATCTCTATACTCCTCGAGTAGACAGATAATTATCACTGTGTCAGGCTTCATAACTGTTGCATAATCTCTTTACGCAATTCAGATTGAATCATAACAATACTTCAATCATCAATTTCTTTAGTTGTTTAGAACTTTACTAGCATGGATTTAAGCCAAATTAAACTTCATATAATGAGAACTCTAGCAATCGGACAACTTGGATTGGCAAAATCATACCTCAAATGTAACCCTTTCGATGTATATATATAACTCTGTATCATAACTTCTAGAATAGGTACTCTTCACTCAAGTCGTTTATCCATGTATACATAAACAATCAATATTTAATTCTAGAACTGTGAATAATTCTAACATACATATAACTTAACCAGACTGCTCAACTGTATCGGTTTTGACTAATAAACAATAAGTTTTCAAGAACTACTCTTCTTTATACTGTCATTATATCTCAGACATACATTCTATCATGATCTCTTCAAAAAGCTAATCACAGATCATTATCACTGCATAACTCGAAAGAACATAACATTCGGTCTTTAATTTGCTGATACATGTATTAAGATCATTTAAAAAGTACAATTATTACTTCGGTCTAAGCTGAACTTCTTATCACTCACATTTTGCCAAAGCCACTTTCTCTTCAAATCTAAGGAAAGATTAAACATATATTAGAATTTCCCTTAATTGTTTCTCATTGAGGCACTGAACTATACTAAGGCCACCATACTCGTTCAGCTTAAAAATCGCGGTGTCATAATAAAATTGACTTCTCAATTACTTTAGTAAATGACGTCCTAGTTGAAAATAAAACATCCTGCTCATCAGAAAGATTTAGATACAAATTTAAATAACAACCAGCGCAAAAACACATTCTTTACACTTCTGATAAGTATATCTCTGTACTTTCATTATCAAGTCCGAACTCATATTCGTCAATAAAACATTTCTTGCTATTATCTCATGGCTAATACTTTGAACAGTAATTTATTAAGAAACTCGGGATAACAAAATCTCAAAATATGGAGCTATACAAAAACCATATAATTTTCCTTTATATTTACCAAACAATAGCTAGTAGAACGGGACGCTAACATCATACGGACCTTACCGTCAACTTTCCATCTGCACACTGGAGTAGAAAACCAAATAGATTGAGCAATATCAATCACAACTCAAGAAAACTACAATGCCTTCACCTATCTATAAATTTAATTGACATCCTCATACAATAGGAATTTCATCTGAAATATTGCAGATATAAATATATACATACCTCTAAAAATAAATGTACACATATAATAGTCGAAAGAAATTTCTGAAATTTTTTCAACCAAAAACTCTGCATTCGGCTATTAATGCAGCTCAATCATTATTCCTCTGTCTAATTATGTCATTACTGAATCCACATTATCTCATTCAAAATCAGAATTTATTCGGAAGAAAATCCAGCAATCATATACCTTACACATCATACCTGAATAAGTGCATTAGCTGAACCTAACTTTTCTTTAATTATAACATTTCAGAACTTGGATGATCTTCATATTAACCTGGCATCTTTTCGATAACTGTGTTCATTTGCTCAATCATTCTCGACTCTAACTATGTTGTCAATTAATCTACCACTGAACTCTTTAGTCCTTCACTTGTAAGCCTATTCAGTCTAAATTTCATGTAATCTCTCTCTGAAATACCTTGTTGAAAAGGAGGTAAGGTTGTAACACCTTTAATTTACCTCGTATATACTCATGCATATAACTTAACACTCATTAATATATAATATTATCACAATTATACAATTTGCTTCAAGCAACTTGGCATACACGTTCATAATACAGAGACTTCTTGATCATCTTATGCAAACTAGTGCACTTATACATGCATTCATGAATCTCAAATAACATTACTCATAACATTCACTTAACTTCTCTAATTATACATATAGCATCATACAAATGCCGATTTAACATGAACACTTATCTCAATATAAACTTTCCTTTTATCTTATCTCATCTTTCATATTTTTCAAGTAGTTCTTATTCACAATTTATTTATTATCACATAAACATCGTGAACTATTATTCTTACCTTTTTTTAGCCTCAACTCATCATAAACATACTGTCTGTACTATCAAACTTAGTTCAGTTGGAGTGCACATCTGTCTGACAAAACATTTTACATCTGGGTCGTGAGTCTTCACACTATAACAGTTCAATATGACATGTATAGCTAGACTCTTACTCATGCTAGATAGTTTGAGAATTGACTAACCTCTTGCTCTGATACCAATAAATGTAACACTCCTTACCCAAGACTAACTAAGTTTAGTTATAGCTATAGCTATAGCTACTACTCGGGGCATAAAAAATTATTGTGAAAATTAATTTGCTGATCGTGATTTTGAAGAAGTAATAAATTGATCTACCTAAAAGACTAACTATTATCACGAAAAAAGTCAAGCGCACCTATCGAGTAGTAGTATAGCTAGTGGCAAGACCGGAATATCGAATCCAAGGAACTAAAAGTACTTGTAATGACTTTCTCCCTATTATCTAGCCTAAGAATAAAAGGGGGTTTGGTTGTAAACTATTTTAAACTAAACAAAAGAAACAACAAAGAGTAAATTGGGAAAATTACTTTTGGAAAACTAATTGATAAGGACAATACCTAAGGAAGAATCCACCTAGACTTCACTTGTTATCTAACTCTGAACCAGACGATTTCTTCATTTGACTTGATCCGTAGAGATCCCTAAATTATGTTAATACCTCCGTCGAGGATAAGAACAACTAATCCTAGGTTGATTAATTAAAATCTCTTTCTAATTAAAACCCCTAGTCTTGCATTAACTCGATCTATGGCTCCCCATATTAGATTTGACTCTAATCCGGCAGATTTTCGTTGTCCTATGTCTAGGATTGCGATCAACTCCGCTTAATTGTGTTGGATCTACTCTTAAACAGAGACTTTTGCTCCTCTACCTAAGCACATTCGACTTAAATTAATATCCCGAAAATATCAATTCAAGAATTAAAAACACAATTAAGAACAAGTCAAATATTTATTATATAGTTTAGATAACAATAACAAGATCCGTCTTAGGTTTCATCCCCCTTAGATTTTTGGGGTTTTAGTTCATAATTATAAAAAGAAATATCTCAGAATAAATAAAATAACAAAACATAAGAAAACCCAAAACTCCTGAAAGGATTGAAGGGAGATCCTTTGTCTTGATGTAGATCCTGGCATCTGAGATGGATCAATCGGCTTTCCTTCGAGTAATTTCCTGCCTTTAGCCCTCCGTCTTGGCGGGAAGACTATACCCTTGGTAGGAATAATGCACCCCCTTGTAGTAGCATACTAGGGTCTTTATGTAGAGTTTGGAGAGTTTTCTTAACCCCTAAGTAGCCTTTTCAGGGTGAAATTGAACTTCCTCAAGGCAGGGACATGCCCGTGTACCACGCTCATGTAAGTCGATGCTAGGCCGTGTTCAAGCCTGTTAAAGTGGCACGGCCGTGTGGGTTGCCAGTGTGGATTGATTCTAGGCCGTGCTCAAGCCTATTTATATGGCACAGCCATGTGACACGCCCGTGTGTGAACTTCTAGGCCGTGTTGATTCCTTGCTTTGGCCTATTTTCTTCGTTTTCAGCCGGTTCCTTGCTCTTTTCTCTTCCATATGCTTACCTGAGTATAAAACATGAAATTAAAGGTTTAGGAGCATCAAATTCCACAAATCAAGGAATAATTCATCCATAAATGTGCTAAGCATGAGGTAAAAATATGTATAATTTACGGTTTATCAAAGACCCCCACACTTAAGTCTTTGCTTGTCCTCAAGCAAAATCTCAATTCACAATTAAAAATCATTCCTCTTAACTTATAATCCTTATCAATAAAGTTTCAAACTAATCCATAAGTAATCATACATTGAGAATTCAACTAAAAGAAAATTAAAGTCTCAAACATTCTAAGTTGAGAATTTTATCACAGAAACATAGGTTTCCTCCCTTCTTCTAGGTAATTACCTCAAATTCAAAATCAACAAGAGTTGACATCCTCACTAAAGATTTACTCTATCCACTCGAAGTGTTTAGGGTTTAAAATTAAGCACTCATTAGTCAACCTGAAAAGTTATTACCATAAGCTTGCAGAAAAATCAAATCTCCACTACTATGTATTGACATGGTACATCAATCAAAAGGTCTTTCAAGGGTTGTAATGTGGCCTTGGTTAGGGGTGTGGTTACAAGCTGAAAAAGATGGTTAGAATCGAGATTGAATTAAAAAATCATCTAACTAGAAAAATCTCTATCACTGAAACATATTCCTAGAATAAAGCCTTTTAGACGACATCGTTTAAGAACAAGAGCTCAAAAATTACATGGAAATATGCAAAATATTGAATTACAACTAAAATATACACTTATATATATATATATATATATGAAGAACAAATTGAATACTTATAGACTTTACAACTGAAAATGAGAACAAAGCTAGATAATTCTTCAACTCAAATCTCGACAAAAATAAGGATCAAAATAAGGGAATTCAAAAAAAATGGGTTATAGGTTAATATTGAAAGTAAGTCAATGAATGGTTTGTTAGGCTCAATGGGGTTCACTAGGGGTTAATTTATGAAGGTAGGTTTTTATGGAGTAGGTGGGTTAAATCCTAAGTGCCTTTATCATTTCGGTATATCAAATCAATGATCTGGTCTTGACATGTATAATCGAAGCAAGTTCTAGAATAACATATCAGTATTGACTCACTCAAAGCAACAATAAAAGTGAGCACGAAAGGATGTATGCTCAAAAGGCTCAAAAATCTCACCAGAATTATGGCTTTTGATGTCAATCCTGCGAATTTCAAATTTCAAGATAACACTTAAAATTGGGGAAGACAACCTAGTAAAATTTAAGTTCTCAAAAATTTCAACTTATCATACTTGATTCTCTAATGTCTTAAAGTTTGAACAATCAAAGCATAAGTACCTATGTCTTAATTCTCAACATATCAATAAAAATCATAAATCAATCAGAATTCATTTTAGTAGGGGATTGAGAATAATGCAGCAAGTTAGTAGCAAAAATTTTCAAGAGTTCAAAGATAATACAAAGAATGAAAGTGAATTCCCCCCATACTTAAGATGTACATTGCCCTCAATGTACAAAGATATCATTAGTAGCAATAGAAGCATAAAATCATAAGATAGGGAGAGAAGTGAAACTCCCTGAATATTGGATGAATTCCTTGAGCTGGGTGTGATGATTTGTAGGGAAGGGTGTTTATCCATAATTTTTGTGCCAAAAGGATCGGGGTCATAGTGGCTATGGTCGTGGTCGTGTAGAAACTAGCAGTCATGGCAGGGTTTTCCCATTAGATATAGATTTGAGCTGTAAAGCTCTTTTGAAACTGTGATAGCATTTATCAATTTTAGGGAATTTGGATTAGCACAATATACTCGTTAGGAGATATCCAATATTAAACTTTTGAAATAAAATAAACTAAGTTCTTAAAGTACTAAAATTCAAATAATGAAAAAGATAAAATAAAAGAAAAAGGAAAAATAAAAATGAAAATAAAGGAGAAGATAAAAGGGCTCGTGAGTCCTAATCTTCAGATGGTTCGTGAGGTGGGGACGGCGGTGCGAGACGAAGGTGCTGACAAATCTGAGATAGAGTAGCATCAATGTGATCAAAGCACTAAAAACATTCTTACTGGAATTGTGCAAACTACTCAGAAGTGACATAGTCTGAAGCTGCGGCATAAACTGGGCGACAAGTAGGTGGTGGCTCCTCGTGGGATAGGGGGACATCATCAGTAATGTCCTTTGATTCCTCCTGCTCGGTGGATTGAGCTAGCTGGTACTATAAAAGATCGTTCCCACGTCGGTGCTGAATCTTTCTCATATGAAGCATGCTTTGGATGCCCTTCAGAGACATCTGGCCGATGAGGGTGTAAGAGGATGTATGGGCCTCTGTGTTGAGGATGCCAAAGTAACGGGCTAGGCGGGTCACGTATGGGCCTATCGATATTACGCCCCTTCGATACCGCTCGGTTTGTTACTGAATGGCATGAGCAATGAAGTAGGCGAGGTCGAGCACGTATGCATATGCTATGCTCCATAGAAAGTAGGCGTTGTGGGTGTTGACGACGCTGGTGCTCTCATGTCTACCCATCAGTGTGCGCGCGAGTAGGGCATGGAGGTATCTCAGTGAAGGGGCGAGAGCTGTCGCCTTACAGCGGCTGGGATCGTAAGTGGCCGAAACAGGGACCAGGGCCTACCAACACTTAGACAGAGAAAAATGGATGTGGCGGTGAAGCTCTGAGAGGTCTTCCTCCTCCATAAATTGCTCGATGTATAGACCCAGTATGGTACCGAATTTCGGTACACTAAGCTGTCGAACGATGCCTCTAAGGTGAAATTGGATCATCCCTGGATCGTCGTGTCGAGCCATGATTGTTTGGAGGTGGAACATGGAGCAAAGCTCTAGGATGAGCTCGAGGTAGGTGGGCTCAACAATATGGAAGAATTGGTCCCACAGGTCCGTTGTCAACAAGGCCCGTACTGCGTCGGCCAATTGGACCCGTTCTAACGCAGCCCAATCGATGCATTTCCCTACTCCGAGGGGTCTGGCTCTTAGAGTTTGAAAGAGTTCCTCTTCGAAACTTTGTAAAAATTAAAGGAAGGGGTGTCTGATTTTAGTTGTGGCTCGAGAAGAGGAACCACCGGGCCCTATTTGCTTTTTAGAAGCAGGGATGGTAGCTTTCTTTCCTCGTGAAGACGACATGATTTCTAAAAAAGAGTAGAATGAACAAATGTGAATAAAAGGAATGAGTCATGAGGATTCATAAATCCTAAACTAATTGTCAAATTAAACTAACCGAAATTTACTAAATATTTCATGCAAGAGATGAATTCGATGATAAATTTATTCCTAAGCATTGAACGTAGCATAACGATGAAGACAATGGTTCCTATAGTGAGTTTATATCATCAATGTGTGTTAGAATCAATGGCATGATATAGTTAAAGATGGCAGCAAAAGAATGATTCAAAGTGGCATTATTCTAAATCAATAGATCATGGGTATTGCATGGATATCAAATAAGCATTGAGAATAAAACATGAATGGATAAATAAAACTATGAAAATAAATAGAAACTAAAAAAATAGAAAAAATAAGAGTTAATAACAAAAAGGAAAGATAGAAAGGAGAACTGAATGAGTGAGATTAAGAGTGGAACACGGTTGTGGCGAGGCTTGCATGGGCGTGGTAGCATGGCTTAGGTCAGCGATGGCGCTAGAGAGGGCTGGTATGGGTTGTCGGTGGAGAGATTTTTAGGGTTTTAGTGGAGAAGAAGATGAATAGTGGGGGTTTTATATAGGATTTGGGGCACACGGGCATGTCCCATCCTGTGTGAATCATTTTTAGCCCGTGTGGTTCGAATTTCAAGGGTTTTGGTGCACCTGAGTGGAAACACAAAAATTTATATACTTTTTCATACCCTTTTTGACTTAAAATCATGCTACTCCGGTTAAATTCTTGTCGAAAATGATTAAATATTATAAAATAATTAAATTGTGTTAAAAATATGAACATGATAAATTTTTATTAATTTTATAGTTAATTCTGATTAAATTTGGTTATTTTTGACAGAATTGCACAAAGGGCGAAAAATGGCCCGGAGGACACTGCGAGAAGAACAAAACCGAGAAGCAATTTGGAGTATCGAGGTGAACTACTTTCTAGCCCAAGATGGTCTAGAAATGTGTATTAATTCAAAATTAAATTAATTTTAATTTATTCCCAATTTAATTTGGGTTAAATAAATTCATTTTAATTAATTATGGAGAAAGGGCCCAGTTGAACCGCACTGGTCGAACTGAATGGAGTGAGCCGAACCAGCCACTAATTGGGCTGACCAAATCCGTCCATAGGCTGACCCAAATCAGCGTTTTATCTGATTAAATATGCTTGCAAAAAGGCCCTTGAAGAACCTCCAATTTGCATTCAAACCCTACCTTTATTTTAGGCTTTTTAGATTTGCCCCAACCTATTTTTAGCAAGGTTGAAAGCTTCAACCTTGCCATGTGTGTGGCCGGCCATAGGGGGGCTCTTTGGCTGCTGGAATTTGCTATTTTTAGCAGCCACAATCAGCTATAAAAGCCACCCCTTGCTGATCATTTCACTCATCCCTCATTCCATAACATTCTCTCATTCTCTCTTCTCCTCTCCACGCTCTTTTCTCTCCATTTTTCCATCCCATTTTCCTATAATCCTGTGCCGATTTCTCCTCTTGGAAAAGAGGTATTTTCCCAGCCATTTTGGGCAGCAAGCAAGTGTTCATAGAAGCCTTGACCAGCAAGGACAACGGAGACGAAGAACGGAGTAATCAGTCAAGCCACGGAGAAACACCGGATTTGCCTTCTTGTTCCCTATCTTTTTAATTTCTGTTGTTTTTATGATGAACATATCTATGAATATTATTGTTTTTGAAATGGTTATTTTAATCAATTTAGATTGAATTTAATTCGTGTTCGGTTGATTATATTTTGCCTACTTGAATTGTTAAAATAGTGTTTATGCTGTTATAGGCCTCGGTAAAAATGCTTGATTAAGTAAAATCATGCCTAAGTTATTCTGGCATTAAATTTGTTAGATAACTAATGAATTAATTGTTTAAACGGATTGAAATTGTAGTTAATAGACACAGTACTTAATTAGTGCATGTTTAATTATTCTAAGGTACATAATCATACATAGTACGAGGAACAGGATTTTGCTCAACAGGATTTGCGGCTACCACAGGAGGTAGCTGATTATCTTGATTTGCCTCCATCTCTTCAGTAGGTTCAGATTCTTCTCCTTGACCTTGTTCTGGATATCGCAAGCTTCTTCTTATTTCTCTGCGAGTTCTACGAACTATGGCTTCTAAATCATCGTCAAACAATAATGGTCCTCATGGGTTTCTTCTAGTCATAAACTAGAGACACCTAGAAGCGAAAGGTAAAAAGAAAATTAAAAACCTAAAATAATAAAAAATAGAAAATAATTTGCAATAAAAGTAAAAATAGCTAAAGTAATTGGAATTGAGTGTTCCTAATATCTTAGTTCCCCGACAACGGTGCCAAAAACTTGATCGTGATTTTGAAGAAGTAATAAATTGATCATACCTAAAAGACTAATTATTATCACGATAAAACGCAAGTGCACCTATCGAGTAGTATAGCTAGTGGCAAGACAGGAATATCGAATCCAAGGAACTAAAAGTACTAGTAATGACTTTCTCCATATTATCTAGCCTAAGAATAAAATGGGGTTTGGTTGTAAACTATTCTAAACTAAACTAAAGAAACGACAAAGAGTAAATTAGGTAAATTACTTTTGGAAAACTGATTGATAAGGACAATACCTAAGGAAGAATCCACCTAGACTTCACTTGTTATCTAACTCTAAACCAGATGATTTCTTCATTTGACTTGATCCGTAGAGATCCCTAAATTATGTTAATACCTGCGTCTAGGATAAGAACAACTAATCCTAGGTTGCTTAATTGAAATCTCTTTCTAATTAAAACCCTAGTCTTGCATTAACTCGATCTATGGCTCCCCATATTAGATTTGACTCTAATCCGGCAGATTTTCGTCGTCCTATGTCTAGGATTGCGATCAACTCCGCTTAATTGTGTTGGATCTACTCTTAAACAGGGACTTTTTCTCCTCTGCCTAAGCACATTCGACTTAAATTAATATCCCGAAAATATCAATTCAAGAATTAAAAACACAATTAAGAACAAGTCAAATATTTATCATATAGTTTAGATAACAATAACAAGATCCGTCTTATGTTACATCTCCCTTAGATATTTGGGGTTTTAGATCATAATTATAAAAAGAAACATCTCAGAATAGATAAAATAACAAAACATAAGAAAACCCAAAACTCCTGAAAGGATTTAAGGGAGATCCTTTGTCTTCATGTAGATCCTGGCGTCTGAGATGGATCAATCGGCTTTCCTTCGAGTAATTCCCTGCCTTTAGTTCTCTGTCTTGGCGAGAAGACTATACCCTTGGCGGGAATAATGCACCCCCTTGTAGTTGCCTACTAGGGTCTTTATATAGAGTTTGGAGAGTTTTCTTAGCCCCTAAGTAGCCTTTTCTGAGTGAAATTAAACTTCCTCACGGTAGGGACACGCCCGTATGCCACGCCCGTGTAAGTCGATGCTAGGCCGTGTTCAAGCCTGTTAAAGTGGCATGGCCGTGTGGGTTGCCCGTGTGAATCGAGTCTAGGCCGTGCTCGAGCCTATTTATATGGCACGGCCGTGTGACACGCCCGTGTAGTGAACTTCCAGGCTGTGTTGATTCCTTGCTTTGGCGCATTTCCTCTGTTTTCGGCCTGTTCCTTGCTCTTTTCTCTTCCCTATGCTCACCTGAGTATAAAACATGAAATTAAAGGTTTAGGAGCATCAAATTCCACAAATCAAGGAATAATTCATCCATAAATGTGCTAAGCATGAGGTAAAAATATGTATAATTTACGGTTTATCATTCGCTCACATTCATCCAATATATCCCTAAAAAGGGCCCTCCAGGCCCTAAAACATGCAATTGAAATAGTTCGGGACCAAACCTGGATCATTAAAATTTTTCCAATTACTTACACAAATCAAAATAATTTATTTCACTATGTATAATAAAATTGTCCACCTGCGTAACAATCACTAAATTAATTATAACTCGGGTTACGAAACTAAAAATCTAAATCCATAAATTTTCCCTTAAACTAGACTCATATATCTTCTTACCATAATTTTTCCAAAATTTTTGGTTTGGCCAATTAGTACAATTTATTCATTAAATGTTCCCCTATTTCGCGGTCCAACAGACCTGACCTCTCTTCACTAAAAATCGATTATCTCATTTTACAGAATTTGGATAATGTTTCTATTTGTTTCTATTGAAAATAAACTCACTAAAAAATCTATACATATAAATTATATATAATAATTATTTTTATACAATTTTTAGTGAAATTCTAAAATTGGAACAAGGAATCACGAAGTCATTCTGAACCAATCTCACAAGAGTTTAAATATCTCAGAATATAGACTTCCTTTGCTTGCACTGTTTCTTTCCTATGACAATATACTCAAAAAGATTTAATTCTATATCTCATTCACGATTTAATTCTATATCTCATTCATTTTTCAATTCCATTTCTACAATTTTTAGTGATTTTTCAAAATCCCGTCACTGCTGCTGTCTCAAAACTATTTCATAACCAACTTTTACTCTTTCATAATTTATTTGTATTAAACCTAATTTAGGCATACATAACATCAACACATGTTCTTATTTAGTCATTTCAATACCTAATAATTATCACGTATTCGCATGTCATTCTTTATTCATATCATAAGAACATACATACAAAATAACCAAGTCCCTATACATGTCATAACTTAAAACGTTTCAATGAAAATACCCAATTGGTAACTTGATAGTCGAAAATGTGAAGCGATCTCTGACGACCTCCAACCTAATTGGTAACTTGATAGTCGAAAGTGTGAAGCAATCTCTGACGACCTCCAACCCGAGCTTTTTGATAAAACTCTGGAATAGAGGAAGGGAAAGAGGTAAGCTTATAAAGCTTAGTAAGTTCACATGTAAAATAATAGGCATTAGTAATGAATTTAGCTTATTATTAAGCTTTCATAATTTGTATAAATAATGTTAAGTTCTTACTTTCCCATCTTACTCATTGGTAACCTTACCAATGGCTCGGAATAATAAAAAGAATACCATACTTAATAGCTTGTTTATGTACTTGTAACATCTTACTTAACACATTAATACTCTCTCATAATATATAGGCATATTGCTAATCATGTCACAAAGCGTCATAAGTATAATTGAAAACTTATCACTTACTTAATACTTGAATATACTCATTAAAATACTTTTAATATCATCAATTAACAAAATATTTATTTTACTTCTCCACTTACTCTTTAACTTTCCTGTTTATCATTCATTTACCTGAACTTTCTTGTAACATAGCCTGTATATTAGCCCGATGGACCGTTTGGAATACTAAGGGTACTTGGGTTTTTCTGCCTTATAATAGCTTACCAATTCCATGATCTAGGCATGGTCTTACATGAGATGTTCCCTGTCCTGCCAAAGCCATATATCTGATATGGACTTACATGAGATGTTCCTCAACTATCTCAACCTGCCAATGCCATATGTCTGATATGGACTTACATGGGATGTTCCTCAACTGTTTCAACCTGCCAATGCCATATGTCCGATATGGACTTACATGGGATTCTTGCCTTATGCCTTGGCATGGTCTTACATGGTATCCTTGCCTTATATACTCACCAATGCCATGTCTGGGCATAGTCTTACTTGGTATCCTTATCTTATGTTGCCATGGGTCAACCATGGGCTTTTCCTTTTCGGTCAATTCTTCCTTAGTTTCCATGTTATAAACATGGATTTTGAAATATCAATGCCTTGGCAAATCATAGTTAAAACATACTTACTCAAAATTCTCAAGGTTAGTCACATAGCTCAATAATAATAATGGCAACAATTGCATAATAATAAAATACTACTCAACTTACATACTTACATTCTCAATCTCATCATATCCTCAATTTCTCTTACTTTCCTCAAATTATGTTATTCAATACTTTCTTGATCTTATACAAAACCACATTACCACTATGGTCTTATGTGTAAACTTATTTGAATTCTCATTTTTAATGTCAAATCATTATCGAACATTTCTCGATTATTATCATTATATTCAAAAATCTATACTAAAGTATTTATAACTAATATATCAATTTAGCATTCAAACATGCTTAATTAAATCCTTATTAAACACATGAACTTACCTCAATACCAACACGGCCATTTTGACCAACTTTCCTGATTTCAGGTTTTTCTCCCGTTCTAGGTCCAAATCTCGTTTTTCGAGATCTAAAACATCATATTTCACTTATTTAATCAATGTACTAATCATTTCGGAACTAAAACATATTTTTACAAAATTTACATTTTTCCCCTAAACTTTTGCATATTTACACTTTTGCCCCAAAGATCGGAAATAAATTTTTATTCAATTTCTTTGCATTTTAGGCCTAAATGAACCATTTCATAAATATGGCAGCCCACAATTCTCATTAAAACTCACACTTATGACCAATTTTATAACTTTTATGATTTAGTCCTTTCGGACGTTTTCGTCGAAAATCACTCGATAAAAACCGTTTCTCTAACCATAATCATACATAATCTACCATAATTCATCAAAATGTACAATTATTCAACATGATCAATTTTTGAAATCAAACCCTAGCTCAAATAAATGGTAGAAATAGAGAAATCATGTTACCGAGATTTCAAAAACGTAAAAATCATTAAAAACGGGGCTAGAACGGACTTACAATCGAGCTTGGAAGCTTGAAAAAACCCTAGCCATGGTTTCTCCATGCTATATTCGTCCTTGAGGAAGAATATGAGCAAATTTTTGCTTCATTTTCCCTTTTTAATTCTTTTAAATTACTAAATGACCAAAATGCCCTTAAAGACTTTTCTTTCAAATTTGTATTATTCATACCCATTTTTGTCCAACAATTTAACCAATGGTCTAATTACTATTTAAGGACCTCCAATTTAAAACTTCATAACAATTGGACACTTCTAACATGCGGAACTCAACTTTTGCACTATTTATAATTTAGTCCTTTTGACTAAATTGAGTCCCAAACGTCGAAATTTTCGAACGAAATTTTCATGAAATCCTTTCGTGAAATCGTATATCATAAAAATATAATAAAAATAATATTTTCCTTGTCAGATTTTTGGCCTTGAAACCACTGTTCCGACTAGGCCCGAAATCGGGATGTTATAAAGGTTTAGGGATTTTTAGGGTTAAGCAAATTGCTTTGGTGGCTATCAAAAATAGTAGAATGAAGAGGGGTTTATATAGGAAAAATTAGGGAAACATGTAGCAAAAATTTAGCTACATTAGGGTTACTTGGGCGGCAAGCAATGAGAGTGGCGACAATTGGTATGGATTTTTCCTCCTCTTTACTGTCTTGGGCCTTAAATTCAGACTGTATTTACAGACTAACTCAAGGAAAAACTGATTAGTACTTGGGCCAAATTTGACTCCCTTTATTAATATAAAAATTAAAATTAAAACAAAACAAATTAAACTTAAAAATTTTAAATCTTAATTAGAAAATTTCTTCTTAACAAATTACATTAAATTAATTCCCAAGAAAGGTTGGAGGGGTCACAACTGTCCCGCTTAAATTCCAATCTCCTTAGACAGAATTAATTAAATGTACTAAATTAAGAAAATAAATTCTAATTATTTATTTATTTACAAAACAAGTTCATAAAAAATCAAAGGTCTGTTAATTTGAACGAGGGTTCAACTCGCTCAACTTCACCATCCCAATAGTATTTGAGACATTGACCATTAACTTTAAACGTACCTCATAATTGTCGTATAATTCAACAGCTCCATAAGGATAAACTCGATACACAATATAAGGTCCTTTCCATCGAGATTTAAGCTTCCTGAAAAATAACTTCAACCTTGAATTAAACAAAAAAACCTTCTGACCTTCTTTAAACTCGTGATGTTGTATATGACTATCATGCCATCCCTTTGATCTTTATTTACACATTTTGGCATTCTCATAGGAAAACAACCTCAGCTCTTCCAACTCATCAAGTTGTAACATCCTTCTCTCACCTGCTTGCTTAAGATCAAAAGTTAACCTCTTCAAAGCCCAGTGAGCTCTATTCTCCAACTCCAATGGAAAATGACATGCCTTACCAAAAACTAACCTGTAACAAGTCATTCCTAATGGTGTCTTAAATGTTGTTCGATAGGCCCATAATGCATCATCGAGCCTTCGAGACCAATCTTTTCTACTAGGGTGTGCTACCTTTCAAGGATACTTTTGATTTCATGGTTCACTCTTTCAACTTGGCCATTGGACTGGGGGTGATAAGCAGTATCAATCTTGTGCTTCACATTATATTTTTCAAGCAACCACTTAAGCCACTTGTTCACAAAATGAGAACCTTCACCACTAATAATAGCTCTTGGTGTCTGAAATTGTGTAAACACATGCTTCTGTAGAAATCACATGACTACCTTAGCATCATTTGTAGGGTATGCTTCAGCTTCAACCACTTGGATACATAATCTACAACAGCTAAGATATATTTGCTCCCATAAGAAGAAGGGAACTGTAACACCCATTACCCAAGACCGTCACTGGAGTCGAGCACGAGGCTTTACCAGACTTATCTTACTAGTTTGGGGCATAAAAATTTACGTTTAAAATTAATTCGCTAACATTCATTCAATATATCCCTAAAAAGGGCCCTCGAGCCCCTAAAACATACAATTGAAATGGTTCGAGACCAAACCACGAACATTAAAAATTTTCCGATTACTTACACAAATCAAAACAATTTATTTCACTATTCATAATAAAACTATCCACTTGCATAATGGTCACTAAATTAATTATAACTTGAGTTACAAAACTTAAAATTTAAATCTGTAAATTTTTCCTGAAACTAGACTCATATATCTTCTTACCATAATTTTTCAAGAATTTTTTGTTTGGCCAATTAATACAGTTTATTCATTAAAGTCTCCCCTATTTTACTGCCTGATAGTCCTGACTACTCTTCACTGACATTTCAATTTCTCTTTATACAGAATTCAAAAGATGTTCATGTTTGTTTCTTATAAAAATAGACTCAATAAGGAATCTAACCATGTAAATTATGTTCCATAATTATCTTTTTACAAATTTTAATGATTTTTCCAAATCAAAACAGGGGATTACGAAATCATTCTGAACCAGTCTCACAAAAATTTAAATAACTTAGAATATAGAATTCTTTTACTTATTTTGTTTCTTTTATATGAAAATAACTCAATAAGCTTTAATTCTATATCTCATTCACCATTTAATTCCATTTCTACAATTTTTAGTGATTTTTCAAAATCACGTCATTGCTACTGTCCCAAAACTATTCCATGGCCAGCTTTTACTCTCTCATAATGTCTTTGTATAAACTATCATTTAGGCATACATAACACCAAAACATGTTCTTAAGTAGCCATTTCAATAGCTAATCATTATCAAGTATTCACATGCCATTCTTTAGTCATATCATAAGGACATACACACAAAATGGCCAAGTCCCTATACATGACATAACTTAAAACGTTTTGAAACACAAAATACCAAGATAGCCCTTTGATAGTGTGAAACAATCTCCGACATCCTTACGATCCCTGAGTTGGCTTGGCGATACTATAAAAAGAGAGAAAAGAAATGGATTAAGCATAAAGCTTAGTAAGTTTGCATGTCAATAAATAACAACATTCTAAATGAATTATCAAGATAACTTTAACCTTCAAGCTCAATATGCATCAGTCTCGAATTTTCTTACCTGAACCTTTCAAACATGGACTTATCTTACCTTTCCTTGAGTATACTCTTTAAATTTCCCATTGAACCACTTGGAATACTAAGGATACAAGGGTAGCTTTCCTTTTTAAACTTACCATTGCCATGTCTTGACATGGTCTTACGTGGTATCCTTGCCTTATGAACTCACCATTGCCATGCCCTGGCATGGTCTTACATGGGATCTTTACCTTATAGTAGCTTATCAATACCATGTCTTGACATGGTCTTACATGATTTCCTTGCCTTGTAAAACTTACCAATGTCATGCCTTGGCATGGTCTTACTTGGTATCCTTAAACCCTAATGTCATGACATTTGTATCCTACACATTCCTAAAGTTCAATCGGGACTTTTAAGTATCACTTCACCATCAATTCTTACTTGAGTCATCAATAAACATATAGATGCTGAAAAATAATAGTATTAAATATAAATAACAAAACATTGCGTTTGTTTACCGCAAACTTACCTCGATACAAAATACGATCAAATATTTTAATCTAGTCCTCAATTTTTTTCTTTCCCCGGTCTACCCTCGAATTTCGTTCTTCTTGATCTATAATAGCAAATTTAGCTTATTTAATACTCACATTTATCAAAACAGTCCTTGACTCTAAATTTGGCAAAATTATGATTTTGCCCCTAAACTTTTGCATATTTATACTTTTGCCTCAAAGCTCAGAAAGTAAACTTTATCCCTAATTCTTATGTTTTAGGACATGCTGATCTTTTTTTTATTTCTATGGCCATCAAATTCTCATTCTAACATGTACTTATGAACATTAGGAATTTTTACCGATTATCTCGTTTTACTCGTTTTCGCTTAAAATCGATTAGCAAAAGTTGTTTAACATAATGTCAAACTTCATATTCTACCATAAAACATCAAAATAGACACATTTCACCTATGAGTATTTTTCCAAATATAATCCCAAGGTTAAATTATTGCTAGAATAAGCTAAATCAAGTTATCGGGACTCTAAAAACGTAAAGAACATTAAAAACGGGACTTGGATGCACTTACTATGAGCTTAAGAAGTTGAAGAAACCCTAGGTATGGAGACACATGAAGTTTCGGCCTAGCTTGGGAAGCTGATAACAATTTCTCCATCTTTTCCCTTTTAATTTCTTTTAATTACCAAATGATTAAAATGCCCTTCATTAAAACTTTAGTTATTTTTATCTATGTATGTCCATTTTTGTCCATGAAAACCTAATGGTCTAATTACCATTTAAGGACCTCTACTTCAATTATGCTCTTCAATTTAATACTTTCCTATCTAGAACTCATATTTATCAACTTTTTCAAATAAGCCCTAATAGGAAAATTAGACATGTAATTCATAAAATTTTCTAGTGATACTCTAACACATGTATCTAATCACTCAGTAAATTATAAAAATTAATCGAAATATCTCGGATTCAAGGTTTTGCAACCATTGTTCTTTTTAGGCCCTATTTCAAAATGTTACAGGAACGGGCCTAAGAAGTCAATACCCTATACGTCGAATAATTCAATCTCCAAAATATTTGTTAAGGGCATCACATTCCTCCGTGATATATTTCCGATCCTTTGGCATTTATCGCAGTTCTTCACATAAGCATGAGCATCTTTAAATAGTGTAGGCCAAAGAAACCTACTTGTAAAATCTTTGCTGCAGTATGTGAACCACCAAAGTGTCCCCCACTTGGAGATGAATGGCAATGATACAAGATCTCAGTAATCTCACTTCCAGCTACACACTTTCAGATTATATTATCTGCACACTGTTTAAACAAGAACGGATCCTCCCAAAAATAATACCGACTATTATGAAGGAATTTCTTCCTTTGTTGGTATGTCATTTCTCGAGGAATTATTCCACATACAAGATAATTGGCAAAATTAGCAAACCAAGGTGTTTCATGAATTCAGCTTACCTCAAATAAGTGTTCATTTGGGAAATTCTTGTTGATAGGTACACATGATCGCGTTACCTCATCTTGCTCCAACCTCGACAAATAATCAACTACTTGATTCTCAACACCTTTTCTATATTGGATCTCAAGGTCAAATTCTTGGAGTAAAAGTATCCAACGAATTAGCCTTGGTTTCGCATCTTTCTTCATGAGCAAGTATTTAATGGCCGCATGGTCAGTAAATACTGTAACTTTGGTACCAATAAGATATAAGTGAAATTTTTCAAAAGCAAATACTATAGCAAAGAGTTCCTTTTCGGTTACCGTATAATTGAGTTGGGCACACGTCAAGGTTCTACTTGCATAGTAAATAGGGTGAAATACTTTGTTTCTTCATTGACCCATCACAACTCCAATAGCATAATCACTTGCATCGCACATTAATTCAAAAGGTGAGTTCCAATCAGGTGTAACAATTATTGGGGCTAAGATTAACCATCTTTTCAAATCTTCAAAAGCTTCTAAACATGCTTTGTTGAAATCAAACATTGTATCTTTTTCTAACAACAAACACAATAGTTTAGAAATTTTTGAGAAATCCTTAATAAACCTTCGGTAAAAACCGGCATGGCCTAAGAAACTTCTGACTCCTTTTGTATTAATTGGGGCTAGTAATCTTTCAATTACGTCCACCTTTGCTCTATCGACTTCAATTCCTTTCTTCGAGATTTTATGCCCTAAGACAATCCCTTCCTTAACTAGAAAATGGCATTTTTCCCAGTTAAGAACAAGATTCGTCTCTTCGCATCTCTTCAGTACCTTAGCTAAACTACTCAAACAAATATCATAAGAGTTGCCAAAAATAGAAAAATCATCCATGAAAACCTCAACAAAATTTTCAGTCATATCAGTGAATATTGCCATCATGTATCGTTGGAATGTTGCAGGTGCATTGCATAAACCAAAAGGCATTCGCCTAAAAGCAAATGTACCATATGAAAAAGTAAAGGTTGTTTTATGTTGATCCTCCGGAGCTACAACTATTTTTTTATATCCTGAATAACCATCTAAAAAACATAGAATTCATTACCTACCAGTCTATCTAACATCTGATCCATAAAAGGCAACAGAAAATGGCCCTTCCGAGTAGCTTTATTCAACTTTCTATAGTCAACACAAATTCTCCAACTAGCAACAGTTCTTGTTGGAATCAACTCATTACGCTCATTTTCAACAATTGTGATCCCACCTTTCTTCAGTACACACTGCATCGGACTCACCCACGAACTATCTGAAATAGGATAGATGATTCCTACATCTAACCATTTGATCACTTCCTTTCTCACAACTTCTTTCATAATAGGATTAAGCCTACTTTACCCATCAATTCGAGCTCTCTCACCTTTCTCTAAAGTAATTTTGTGCATGTAAAAAGAAGGGCTTATACCTCGAATATCAACTATGGTCCAACCAATTGCTTTCTTAAATTTCTTTAAAACAACAATTAGTTGCTCCTCTTGATCTTTCGTCAGTTCTGCTAAAATAATCATAGGTAAGGTAGAACAGTCACCTAAATAAACATATTTCAAATGGGACGGAAGTACCTTTAGTTTGAGTTTAGGTGGTTCTTTGATTGACAACTTGGGTTGCACAACTTCTTTGACTTTTATCTCCAATGGTTCAAACCTTGTGGATTGAATAAAATTTCTCGGATTAGCTTCCATCCAAGCCATGTTTTCTTCACCTTCTTCATCCTTCAAAGGGTCAAACTCTAAAGCTTTCTCGAATGGATCTCTTTCAAAATTACATTCCGTAGAAACCAAGGTTTCTATTTCTCCTATAACTGAACACTCCTCTGTTGGATCGGGAAATTTCCTCGCTTTAAGAATGTTAAAAGTTACCTGATCGTCTTGAACTCACATGGTGAGTTCTCCTTTCTGCACATCCATTAACACCCTTCCTGTGGCTAAGAAAGGTCTCCTAAGAATGATCGGCACTTCCTTATTAGCTTCAAAATCTAAGATAATAAAATCAATAGGAAAAATAAATTTTTTGACACTTACCAAAACATCCTCGATTTTTCCCTTAAGATATGCTAAAGGTCAATCCGCTAGCTGAAGCATCACAGTTGTAGGTCTTACTTTATCTATCCCTAGCATCTTTAAAATAGACTTAGGCATCAAGTTAATACTTGCTCCTAGGTCACACAAAGCTTTACCACAGTAAGATTCACCAATGTTACAGGGTATAGTAAAGCTTCTTGGGTCTTTTAATTTCAGTGGCAGTTTGCTCTACAAGAACGCACTGCACTCCTTTGTCAGGGCAATAATCTCATACTCACTCAGTCGTTTCTTCTTGGATAGTATATCCTTCATAAACTTCACATAATTCGGTATTTGTTCTAAAGCCTCCACCAACAGAATATTGATGTGTAACTGTTTCAAAACATCCAAAAACTTCTTGAATTGCACCTCCTGTTTCTGCTTGTGTTGCTGCAATAGCAGATATAGAGGTGATGGAACTTTTGGTTGGATCGGACAACTCTTCTAAGTAGGTGAATCTGCATCCAAAGAAGATGTTAAAGTATCTGAATTCACTAAGTTAGGATTTATCTTATCAGTCTTTGCAGATTCTGACTCTTTTGATGTAGGAACTTCAACAGTGGGTTGACTTTCCTCTTTTTCAACAGGCTCATCTTTGACATCAATCAATCGGGGTTCCAGAATTTTACCACTTCGCAATGCCATAGCCTTGATATGTTCTTTACCCAAATTTCTTGGATTCTCAGCATTGCTCAGTACGGTTCCTTGTGGTCTATTACGAAGCTTTGTAGCTAACTAACCCATTTGGTTTTCCAAATTTTTCAGTGTTGCTGCTTGGCTCTAAATCAAAGAGTCATTCTTTTCCATTTACGCTTTCAACAAGTTCTCCAAACTATTTGATGACTTAGCTTGAGGTGGTTTTGGAGCTTTCTAATTAAACCCTAGAGATTGGTTGGGTCTATGCTGCATAAAGTTGTTGTTCGGTCCATTTCCTTGGTTGCTCCAAGAGAAGTTGGGATGATTACGCCATGAAGGATTGTAGAAGTTGGACTGGGGTCCCTGTCCACTCCTATTCTGATGTTGGTTCCCCACAAAGTACACTGACTCAGGATTCAATGGGCAATTCTCAAAAGAATGACCCTCCCTATAGTACACACAGGAAACTACTTCAAACAGATTTGGTGGCTAAGCTGCAAAATTAATAACACTATTAGCGGTAAACCGTTTTAACATAGAGGTAATAGATGATACATGGGCTGATAATGAAGTGAGGACATCAACTCCATGAACTCTGGCTACACGTCTTCCTGAATCTATTCGATTTGTTGGCCATTGATAGTTGTTGCTTGCAATCCTCTGGATGATCTCATAAGCCTCATTATAAGACTTAGACAAAATTGTACCATTTGCAGAAGCATCTACCATCAATCTTGTATGTACATTAAGACCATTATATAATGTTTCCAACTAGATACAATGAGGAATCCCATGATGAGGACACTTTCTAAGTAACTCCTTGAATCACTCCCAAGCCTCATACAAAGACTCGTCATTTAATTGTTGGAAAGTTGTGATCCCATTCCTCAACTTAGCTTTTTTGCTAAGTGGGAAATACTTAACCAAAAATCTCTCTGCTAATTCTTGCCATGTAGATATAGAACTTGGTGGCAATAAATTAAGCCATGCTCATGCTCGATCTCGCAACGAGTATGGAAACAACTTCAACCTCAATGCGTCTTCAGTCACACCAGCTATCTTGAATGAATCACTCACCTCCATAAACAATCGAAGGTGGAGATGTGGATCTTTCGTGGGCATACCACTGAATTGGCCCACCGTTTGGAGCATTTGAAACATCACTGGTTTCAATTCACATTGGGTTGCCTCAATATCTGGCCTTCTAATTCATGGATTAAACTCATTGAAAAGTGGCACAACATATTGTCCGATGCATTGATCCTTATCATTGGCAATGAGAATGGGATTTCGTACATGATCAGCTCCATTACCTTGGTCTTGATTTTGATTTCCAAGGTCCATCTCGTTTTATTTTTGAGCTATTCATTCACGTATTCTTTGTTTGAAAGTTCGCTCAATTTCAGGGTCTACTAGGAGTAAATCGATAATCCAATCTATGCTCATAAACACCTTAAAAGAAAATCACGAAATTAAAAAGAATAAGTTAGTAATGTTAGAAATAACCAAGCTGAAAAATAATAATTTCACAAAACAATGACTATAGCAACAGTTAACAATCCCCGACAACAACACCAAAAACTTACAATGCTGGAGTTTGTGCAAGTGTACACAGTCGTTGTCAAGTAATAAGTAAGTATCGAGTTATCATCTCCATAGGGATTGTATTCGTGCTAAGTCACTTAATTATAAAATTATATTAACAATTTGGTAAATAAAAAAAAGAACACAATTTGATTTAGAAGTGTTGATTAAAATTATGTAAAATTAATCTAAATGCAATGATCCCTAATGTGATTTATCCTAACATGCAACTTGTAACACCTCTTACCCGTATCCATGCCAAGAGAAGATTCGAGGATTATCGGACTTAAACACACTTACACATACAATTTCGAGTCGTAAAATTTGTGTCCAGTTTAAAACTTTTCAAACATATTCATAACGTCCCTATTACGAGTCTACGAAGCCCTAAACATACATTGGAGGTGGTTAGGGACTAAACTTAGAACTTTCAAAAATTTTACAACACTTAGAAAGATTTCATGTTTCAGAGAGTCACACGCTCGTGTGGGTTGGCCGTGTGATCACATGCCCCTGTGGTTCGGGATACGCCGATGTCCTCAACCCATTTAACTCTATATTTATGATGTCATCAACCATTTAGGGGCACATGGCCAAGTCACACGCTTGTGTGCTAAGCCGTGTGGCGAATTTAATTTTTGCATTTAAGGTGCAGACTTCACACGGCCTGGGCACACGTCCATGTCCTAAGGTCGTGTCCTTCACACAGCTAAGACACACGGTCGAGTCTCTGCTCGTGTGTTTACTACTAGACATTCTGTTTTGCAAAATTAGTGTGCAGAGGACACACGGCCTATTCACACACCTATGGGGCTGATTGTGTGTCACACATAGCCTAGACATACGCCCATGTGTCTACTCGTATGGACAACTTTAAGGCTATTTTCCAAGCCATTTGCCACCCTCAACTTCATTCAC
The DNA here is from genome assembly GCA_020496765.1 of Gossypium stocksii. Taxonomy (NCBI): domain Eukaryota; kingdom Viridiplantae; phylum Streptophyta; class Magnoliopsida; order Malvales; family Malvaceae; genus Gossypium; species Gossypium stocksii. The sequence continues at coordinate 41,265,114 of CM035621.1, forward strand.
ATACTTATACATCTCATTAGCATTTAACATGACATTAATTGTCAATCAACATCCATAAACATGGCTTGAACATGGCATTCACTCATCAGCAAAGGCAATAACTTGTGCGTGCACATATAAATAGGTTTACAACCCAATTAGCCAATGTGAGCCAATTTATGTGGCTATAAACCAAATCAAATCATTAATCATTACAAGCCAATACATTTGGCCATATCAATAACACATACACAAAATGACTAAGTCCCTATACATGCCATAGACTCAAAGGTTTACATTCATTTACCCAACATGATAGCTTGATAGTGTGATAGCATCTCCGGCGATCTCTAACCCAAGCTAGCGAACCATCCTATAAGATATGGGAAAGGAAATGGAGTAAGGTACAAAGCTTAGTAAGTTCATATGCAAATAATAAACAATTTATTCTTTAAATTCATCCCTATTCTGCTGTCTAATAGTTCCGACCCTTATTCACTAAAAATTAATTATCTCCGCGTACAAGATTCAGATGATGTTCCTGTTTATTTCTATTGAAAATAGAATTGTTCAAGATTTTAAACATATAAATTCTAACCCATAATTGTTTTTATAAGATTTTTAATTATTTTCCAAATTCAAAACAAGGGATTCTGAAATCATCTTGACCCTATCTCACGAAAACTCAAAATCTCATAATATGAAATTTTTTTACTTACACCATTTGTTTTCTGTGAAAATAAACTCAATAATATTTAATTTCATATCTTATTCAACCTCTAATTCGATTTCCACCTTTTTTGTGATTTTTCAAAGTCACACAACTGCTACTATCCAAAACTATTTTATTGCTAGTTTTACTCTTTTATGTTTTCTTTATATTAACTTTCATAGTAACACTTACTCCATAATAACCTTACCAAAGTTTGATCACATATCGAGCACATTACTCATAAGTTTACACACACATACCTGCACTTATTCATCATATAGTCATATTCGTTTACACTTAGTCATTTCCCATTGAACACATCAGAATATTAATGGACACATCGGGATATTTCACATAGTGCCATCCTTGTAGCCAAAGCTACATCATTTCACAAAGTTTCACATAAGCTCATTCTTGAGCTAATCACATTTAGGGTTCTACTCACATAAGCTGACAGTCAAACGTAGCTACTCAGTGCTACTCACACAAGCTATCAGGTATCCGCAACAAATGTCAGACTACCCAACCACTAGTAGGACGTACGGACTAACACTCGGATCAGTTATCTCACTTAGCACAACGCCATGGACTTATTTCACAACTGTTAGTGGTAAGAATAATTGAGGTTTTCCAAATGAATCAAATGTTTTTACAAAGTAAACACAAGTAGGCAACTGTTTTAAGAAGCTTCCGCTATAAAATGATATTTTGAAATTAATAACATTTTTAAAGTAAATGACTTTTGATAATGACGCAAGTTTTGAAGTGAAACATCACGTCTTAGAATTGACATCAGGAAATAAAAAGAGGCTAAATAGAAGAAAGAGTTTTTAACGACAACATACTTTATGAGAAACACTTCAATGTGATATCGCTAAATTCAGCCATAGCGTCTAGGCTGGGTTTGGGGTGTTACATTTAGTGGTATTAGAGCCAGGTTGCAAAACTCAGCTGTGGATTGGGTTTTTAAAGTTGAAGTTTTTAACTGCTTTCAAAGGATGTGAAATGTTTTGAAATGTTTTGCCGAATGTGTGGTACACCGAGTCTCCGTGCCGATCCTGTAAGTTTTCTCTAAAAACTGTATTTTCATTTTGACTGAAACTGCCATAGGGATTACTGAAACTACTGTAAGTAGTATACCGTACTGTTAACACTTAGGATAGTGTATACTGAGACTATAGTAAATCTGATTGGATCATGCTCTTCGAAAACGAACATTGAATTACTATACAGTTTTGCATAAAAATTTGATTAACAAATACTGAAACTGTAAACTGAACTGCATAAAACTGTTAATACAGATAAAATGCAATTCAATAATGAGCACAAGAGGTACTCACAGATAGAGTATAAGAGGTCGTGGTAGAGGCAGTAGAGGTGCTCGAGCTGAGTCCTCGTCATTAGGCCACTTACCTAATTTAGAGACTATTGAGACACCGGCTTCACCTATGACTGAGACTGGGTCGCATGATTGAATGGCTGGGCATGACGTACTATCCCAAGCCATCTTAAGAATACTAGAGAGGGTCACTGGGACCAATACTGGTACTGGGGACCGTGGGTCAATTACAGAACGACTCCGGTCCAATGGAGCTAAGATTTTTAGGGGTATTGCTAGAGTTGCCCCTAACATGGCTGAGTACTGGATAAAGGCCACAGAGAGGATAATGGACAACCTGGACTACACCCCCGAGCAAAAATTAAAAGGTGTCGTATCGTTACTACGAGATGAGGCGTATCAATGGCAGCTCAATGTAAAAGAGGGCACTCAACCCGAATGACTGTCTCGGGATTACTTCAAATCTACCTTTTAAGGAAAATATATGAGTGCCAGTTATGTTGATGCCAGGAGGAGAGAGTTTTTGAATTTGACCTAGGGGGACAGATCAGTGGCCGAGTATAAGGCTGAGTTCTTAAGACTAAGCCGTTATGCGAGAGGAATGGTGGCAACTGAGTACGAGCAATGTGTTTGCTTCAAGGATGGCCTCGGGGATAGTCTGAAGGTTTTGATAGCTCTACAGAGGGAGCGAGACTTCGCAGCACTGGTAGATAAGGAGAAGATCACCGAGGAAGTGAAGCGCACTGAGCGCCAAAGAAGAGAAAAAGGAATAAGAGGGATTCGAATCCCTCAAGTTCCATTTAGAGGCCTAAGAAAAAGGCCAGAATGGATGGGTCGGTTAGATTTGGGGCCCCTATTGCTGCTACTAGACAGCAGCCATGTGTTGTGTAACACCCCAAACCCGGCCCAGACGTTATAGCCAGATCGGGTGATGTCACATTGCAGGGTAGCTCGCACAAATCTGATATATTGAAAGACTTAAGCTATCGTTCGTTTGTGGTTCAAATCAATGGTTATTTTCAAATCGGCTTCACTAATAAAATGTTTAAAGATAAAATCCATTTAAACCTTTGCTTGTTTTAAAAGTTCAGGTGAGTTAGATAAAAGCTTTAATTTTAGGAGGAAAGCTCAGGTTTAAGAAAAATAATAAATAAATTATATTGGTTTTGAAAACATGTTTAAATTTTTAAGAAAAACCAATAGTTCAACCGTAATCATAATAATAAAGCAATCCCAATGTAAATTCGTATCGGAGATGATAGGCCTTATTACATCCCAATAAAAATAATAATTAAAGATAAATTAATTTGAAATTATTAAAAATATTAATTAACTTATAGTGTGGCCACCTCGAAGTCCTCTTCCACGTCGAGCCGCCTACTGAGGGTCACCTGAAAAAAATAAAAAGGGGTGTGAGTTTTCGAAAACTCAGTGTCTACGACCCTCGGCAATCGTATCAACATGCAATTAACACATTAGGCCTAAGCCTTATCAATATCGGTGGCCTTTGGGCCTTAGCCTACAGTGGCCTCAATTGGGCCTTAGCCCATATCACATCAGTATCACATGTATGCAATGCTCTGATCCCAATCCAACCCTGTACTCTATTTTCCCTTTCAACCTTACACTCTTGTGGGGATATAGATATCAACCCACCCATCCTTACACTCCAATGGTAGCACCGATTACGGCACTACTCAATCATTGTAACAAGGCTGCTAATCATATAATGGGCTTAAAGCCACCAATGGATCCACGATCGTCAAGCGACTATGCGATTCTCACATATCTTCCTCCGTACCATCAAACCCACCCAAGTGCAACATACATCTCATGAATGCAACATACACATTTCCACATATTAAGCACCTAGGGGTATTTTAGTCCTTAATGCAATAAGGGCATTTTAGTCATTTCATTCAGTATTTCTACCCTATAGGGGTATTTCAGTAATTCTACCCTACAGGGGTATTTTAGTAATTCTTAACAGTACAGGTGTTAATTACAAACTTTGGCCCGTCAACAAGTTCTCGTTGGCTAAAGTGAATAGACATTATGCACCAGGTAGGATTCTAGAGAAGAGGAGGTGGGTCATTAAGACCGCTTAAGTACCAAGCTCTCCCTAGATCCAATCCTAGACATGCATATGCCCATTCCTACACTCTAACCCTGTGACTTGTCCATAGACATGCTTGATTAATTAATTAAGTTTTATGCGCTTGAGGAATCATTACAAACTAGGCCTAAAAGTCCATTATAAAACCCTAACAAGTCCATATACTTTCTTAAATTCACATATGGCCCATTAGGCCCAATCATATTTATATGGCCCATTAGGCCAAATCACAAATGTACGGCCCATCAGGCCCAATCCATTCTAAACCTTCACCCAACCTCATTAACTCATCACGTACTATCACTTAACAACTTCTGTCGATTTGGGCCCACGGGCATGTCGGGCCCATTTAGCCTATTCTGGCCTGGTAAGCCAAAAACTAGCTCGAGCCCATGAGATTGCTCCTTTGGCCCCAGTCATCGTATCGGTATCTCCACATGAATGGTAGCACGCTCGTGTGGTTGCCAGCGCTAAACTTTCGACTTTTTAACTTTTCAGCTTTTCGGCATTTCGGCATTTAGGCTTTTGTCGATTTGACGTGTGTGCAGTGTATGTACACATCTTATTACGAAACTTGCTACGGATCCCTAGCGTCGAACCCAGTAAATCTAATTGCTAGATTCCTTACAATCACCTGACAATAATCGCTGCCTCCCACTAACTAGATCTACGTTATCACAACTAATCAAGGTAAGAACAGAAGCTCTAACACAAAAGGGAACCAACCTTTCAGACCCTAAGAAAACCATCACTAACACTTATTGTCACAAATCAGCATAAAGATGAGATCCCTAAAACGAGTTCTTATCCCCTTGTTAGAAGAGTTGGATCCAAAGGAATTGAAGTGATGAGAAAGTCGATTAACCCAGTTGATCTCTATTTGGCTATCATCAAAGAAAACAAATTCGGCTCTTAAGAATGTAATAACAAGAGAACTTAGAATCTTTAACAAAACCAAAGAAGATCTAACTCACTTTCCGATCATGAGACTATTTGCCAAAGTACGAATCAACCCTTAAGTGGAGAAGAAGTGGTCGATTTGGCTATGAAATTAAAGAACAAGATTCGGATTGAGACAAGAGGAGATAATCGACCTAAGTGCTACAAAGGGTGAAGCCGAACACAAGGGTGATATTCGGCCAACTAACAGGGTAGCAATCGGTTTTTAAGTTACAAGAAAAGAAGAGGTAGAAAGTTGGTATAACAAAGTAGAAATCAAAAAAAGAAAAAAAGAGGGTAATCGGCTAAGGAATGAGAAGAGAGATAGGATTGTCCTCTAAAATACCGAAATTGCAATATCAAAATTTGGCTTTAGTGTTCCCCAAAACTTAAAATCGACACTCACATTCTAACCTAGCCGAATTTGCCTCTCACAATTACCAAAATAGCTCCAACTCCTCCTCACACCTCATCTCCTAAATTTTCTCCCCTTATCATGCTTTAATCTACTCCCCAACACCCAATCAAATCTCTTCATGCTAGAGTTTAAAACCATCACCACCACTTGCACGGTACAAGTGCAAAATAAATCCTCAATGCTTACCTTGCCATTTGAACCTTGGACCTTCCTCCTCCACTTGTGGCGTCACCTCTAAGCTCCCAATGTGGCGGCATATTGCCACTAGGCCACAGGCCCATTTGTGTCTTAATTCTTCTTCATTTAATTAAGAGCCCTAGCTCCTGAAGACAGGGTTCCACTAAGGCCCAAAATTTAAATTTTTCCTATGGTCTACCCTAAACCCAAGACTTCATGCAAACCATATAATACTCAAAATCTACACCCTACTAGTTCTAGCCATGCAACCAAAGTTTCATCACAAGAATAAAAAGCTTCATGATTTTTGGGGTATTACATGTTGACTGTGGTAGATGCCATCAAAGCGAGTGCTGGAAAATGATTGTGGCTTGTTTGAGGTGCAGTTCACTAGAGCACCGTATCAAAGAGTGTCCACGTAGACCCGATCAAATTCAAGCTCCTGGTTTGGGTACTGCACAGCTGTAGAGAGGTGCTCTGTAGCCACTGAGAGGTCGTGGTTAGGTTCGAAGTGGTAATGGGTTGGGTCGAGGATAGAGAGCACCGAGTAAATGTGTTAATCACACTGAGGCAAGGCAGCCGACTTTAGTGTATGCTGCACGTCAACAGAGGATGAGGATACTCCGGATGTTATCACGGGTACGTTTCTCATTTATAATGTACCTTATGTTGCATTGATAGATATAGGATCTACCCATTCCTATATTGCATGTTCTGTCACTGAAAACTTGGGGATTTCGGTTGAGAGTACTTCAAGTGCAATTATTGTGTTAAGTCTATTGAGGTAGTCTATCCGAGTTAATAAACTATTTAGAGACGTTCCTTTAGAGGTACAAGGGGTAGTCTTTCTGGTCGATCTTATGGAGCTTCCGTTTGGGGAGTTCGACTTGATATTGGGAATGGATTGGTTGGTTAAGCACCGAGTGAGTTTTAATTGTGCCACGAAACGAGTTGTACTGACAACTGAGGAGGACAACAAGGTAGTACTAATTGGGAACGTCTTCTGCATTGAGGACCAAAAAGTTGGTCCGTAAGGGATGTGAGGCGTATCTGGCCTACATAAGTGTTTCAGATTCAGGGGATTCTTCTGTTAAAGATATCAGAACGGTTAAGGAGTTTCTAGATGTGTTTCCTAATAAGCTACCAGGGTTACCTCCGAACCGTGAAGTAGAGTTTGGAATTGAGCTCCTTACTAGTATAGCTCTGGTGTCCATCTCCCCTTATAGAATGGCACCCAAGGAGCTTGTGGAGCTTAAGGCTTAAATTTAAGAATTACTGGATCGTGGGTTCATCTGCCCTAGTGTGTCTCCGTGGGGAGCACCAGTTCTATTCGTGAAGAAGAAAGATGGATCCATGCGTATGTGCATCGATTACCGGCAATTAAACAAACTTACCATTAAGAATAAGTACCCCCTACCAAGGATAGATGATTTGTTCAACCACTTCCAAGGGCCATTAGTATTCTTCAAGATTGACCTTCAATCTAGGTACCATCAGTTGAGAGTTAAGGAGGCTGATGTGCACAAGACTGTGTTTAGGACTCGCTATGGGCATTACGAGATCTCAGTAATGTCGTTTAGATTAACGAATACACTAGCAACTTTTATGGATCTAATGAATCGAGTGTTCTAACCCTATTTGGACCTGTTTGTAGTAGTTTTTATTAATGACATTCTAGTGTATTCGAAGACTGAGGGTGACCATGATGAACATCTCTGAGTGGTTCTGCATATTCTGAGAGAGAAACAATGGTACACCAAGTTTAGTAAGTGTGAGTTCCGGTTACGAAAAGTAACATTTCTAGGTCATGTGGTATCTGCTGAGGGGATTAGGGTTGCTCCTCAAAAGATTGAGGCTGTCTTGGATTGGAAGCAGCCTAAGACTGTATCAGAGATTAACAGTTTTTTGAGACTGGCTGGGTACTATCGATGATTTGTAGAGGGCTTTTCTGTAATTGCAGCACCCTTGACTAAGCTACTGCGTAAGAGTGTGCTGTTTAACTAGACCAATGTGCAGCGAGAGCTTTGAAAAGCTCAAGACTGTACTAACTGAGGCCCCTATTCTGATTCAGCCAAAGTCTGAAAAAGAGTTTACTGTATACAGTGATGTATCACATGTCGGCTTGGAATGTGTACTAATGCAAAAGGGTAAGGTAGTTACGTATGCATCTCGACAACTTAAGACTTATGAGGTAAATTATCTTATGCATGACTTAGAGTTGGTCGTAGTGGTATTCGCACTGAAAATCTAGAGACATTACTTGTATGGTGAGAAATGTATCATTTACACTGATCACAAGAGTCTCAAATACCTCCTCACTCAAAAGAAGCTGAACCTTAGGCAGTATAGATGGATTGAGCTATTAAAGGATTACGACTGTACGATTAAATACCACCCTGGTAAGGCTAATGTGGTGGCTAATGCACTGAGCTGTTAGGCTATGAGTGATTTGAGGGAGATGTATGCTCACCTCAGTTTATTTGATAATGGTAGTCTGTTGGTAGAACTCCAGGTTAAACCATTGTGGATTGAGTAGATTAAAAGTAAGCAATTGGAGCATGAGCCACTGGGTCTTCGATTCTAATAGATTAGGGGTGGTAATATATTAGATTTTGGACTAAATAGCGAAGGGCTACTCTGTTTCCGTAGGAGAATCTTTATTCTAAAAGATAATGATTTGAGGTAATCTATTCTAAGAGAAACGTATAGTAGCCCTTATACTATTCATCCTGGCAGAAATAAGATGTATTGAGACCTTCGTGAGCTATACTGGTGGCCAGGTCTTAAGCGTGAGGTTACTGATTTCGTAAGCAAATGTCTAACATGCAGTAGGTTAAAGTTGAGCATCAGCTACCCTCAAGTTTACTGTAACCAGTTAAGATTCCACTCTGGAAGTGAGAAAGAGTGACCATGGACTTTGTTAGTGGGTTGCCCTTAACACCTACTAAGAAGAATTCAGTGTAGGTCATCGTGGATCGGTTGACCAAGTCTGCCCACTTCATACCTGTTTGTACCAATTATTCGCTGCAGAAGCTAGCTAAGCTGTATGTGTCTTAGATAGTAAGACTGCACAGAATACCAGTTTTGATAATATCTGATAGGGACCCTCACTTCACATCTCGATTCTAGGGAAAGCTGCATGAGGCTTTGGGTACAAGATTGGACTTCGGTTCTGTGTTCCATCCTCAAACAGATGGTCAATCTGAGAGGGTAATTTAGATACTGAAATATATGTTAAGGGGTTGTGTAATTGACTTCTGCGGCAGTTGGGAGGACTATTTGTCATTGGCAAAGTTTGCGTACAACAACAGTTACCAGTCTAGCATACAAATGGCACCTTACGAGGCATTGTATGGGCATAGGTGTCGCACTCTATTGTGTTGGACTGAGTTGGGTGAGTGTCATGTTTTGGGTCCTGAACTGGTTTTTGATACCGGGGATAAGGTCAGGTTGATTCGAGATCGACTAAAAGAAGCATCTGATAGACAAAAGTCATATGTAAACCTGAAGTGCCGAGAGATAGAGTATTCTCTGGGGGACTTCGTGTTTCTCAAGGTGTCACCATGGAAGAAGATATTAAGATCCAGTAGTAAGGGCAAGTTGAGCCGTAGATTCGTTGGGCCTTATCGCATACTGAGACGAATGGGACCAGTTGCCTACCAGTTAGAGCTACCTCTGGAGTTAGAGCGAATTTACGATATTTTCCACGTCTCTATGCTAAGGCGCTACCGCTTTGATCCCACACATATTGTTCCAGTTGAAGAGATCGAGGTTAGGCCAGATCTGACATTTGAGGAGGAGCTAATATAGATATTGGACCGTGATGTTAAAGTTCTAAGAAGGAAGTCAATTCCACTGGTTAAGGTACTTTGGCAAAATCATAGTTCTGAGGAGGCCACGTGGGAGCCTGAAGATGCAATGCGACAGCAATATCCTCATCTATTCTGATCAGATAAAATTTCGAGGCCAAAACTTTCTTTAAGGAGGGTAGAGTTGTAACGCCCCAATAATCCTTAATATTTATTTTTGTATGTTTGTGTAACATAAATATCTGTCTGCCTCAATGGTTAAGTGTTCTGGGAGTGTCTAAGAAATCTTAGGTTCAAGACTTGGTTTGTGCAAAAGTTTTGTTTAATATGAATAAACTTGTCTCTAGTTAGTAGGTTTTTAAATTAATATGGGTAAAACATGTCAAAAAGGGCCTGCTGGTCTAGGGGATGAGTGGCTTGTTATTGTTACCTGAGGTCTAAAGTTCGAGTCCTGATATGCACAATAGAGTGTTTTATTTTGTTGATAGGGTCGTGTGGGAGTTTTAGTCAACCTGAACTACTGAAGAGTTGTAGTGGAATTTGAATTAGAGGAGTGGACGGTTTTGAGTGATTTGGGGAGGAAATTATGGGATTTTAAAAGGAGTGGGAGTGTTGGGGCCGAATGTGAACTATTGCTTTTGAGGATTTCGACTTTGGTGGACATTTTCTCTCCATTTTCGATTTTTGTGATTGTTTTTCTCTCTTCTTGGGGTAAAATATTGCTATAGATCATTCGGGTATCTTCTTTTTATTTATTTATTCTGAGTTTGTACTTCCCTTGAGTTCTCTTGCTAATCGATTGGCTCTCTTCCAACAGTCGTTCTCTCTTTTTTTTTTTTTGTTGTTATGGCTGAATACCTTCTTTTCTTATAGCCGAACCCTGCCCTTTTCTCCCTCCATCTTTTCCTCTCATTCATTATTGAATCTCCTCTTCTCCTTATTTGTTGTGTTCCCTCTCGGTTTTTGGAACTATTAGAGAGGTGATTGTTTTTCATTGATATTGAAGTGAACGAAACCTTTCACTTCACCCGATCGAATGTACCTTTGTCCTTAGTTATCACATGTTCAATCGGGTACTTTGGCTTGCGTTCTTGGGTGTAGGTCGATTGCTTCTTTCTCCTATTTTTGTTTTTGCGTTTTCGGTAAGGTTGGTATACATTTGGTTCAAGTTACTTGTATGAACAATAATGGCTAATAGAATTCGGTTGTAATGCAGATAATCGCCAAGAAGCTTGTAATCAAACTTTCTCAGCGGTTTAAGCGGGCTAAGCTACATTCGTTCAATCAAGCCAAGTGACAATCTATCTTTTAGATGAGAATTATAGAAAGGGTTGTTTTAACCTTATCGTTAAGGGATTGATGGCATGTTATTATTGAATATAGGTTGGATTGCTCAAGAACGATGTGCGCACTTTTCGCAGCCATGTGTGTGTAAACACTGCTATTAATTGAAATCGACAAAAGTCGAGAAGTGTGAATAGTCGATGCCACACGGGCATGCCCGTGCTCGTGTAGGTAGGCCACGTGACTCAACATGGGCGCATGGTCGACAAGGCTGGCCATGAACAATTTCATGGGCTAGGTCGTATTAGGCCAATTGGGCTAAATTAGGCAGTGTGGGCCACGGACATGTGGGCCCCACACGGGTGAACCACACGGACATGTGGAAATTATTGGGCCAGGTTGTGTAATCCACACGACGAATGCCATTTTGGGCTGTGTGGGCCACACGGGCATGTGGGCCCACATGGGCCAACAATATAGGCCATGGGCCCATTTTCACTGTTTGACCGTTAAGGTTGCACGGATCACCCGAGATGACTGTGGACCTTCCATAGGGTCAGTAAGCTTACCTAGACCCCTAATTGACTGAATGACTGTTATGCCCCTATGTGATGTGTGTATGTATATCCATGAATGACTATAATTTAGCATGCTATTTTTTTATCTGTATTGAGTACATGAATAATAATATGATATGACATGACATGTTTGCATGATACATTACAGGAGGATGGGAATATTATGATTGGAGGAAGTGTACTATACTGGCAGCTCTGCTGCACCTCACTGATTACTTTAAGCCGATTATATTACTAGTAACTCTGCTGCAAATACAGTTTAGTGTTACAACAGTGCTAATTTGTAAGTGTAGGGATGGGTGGGTGATTTATTCCCCACAGGAGTGCAGGGTTAGATAGGAGATGGTGTATAGGGGTTGGTTGGGTAAACATGCATACTATATACTGCATATTGATTTCTGATACTGTAATGGGTTAAGGCCTTACTGCCACTGCCACTGTTACTATATTGTTACTGAAAAGGGCTCAGGCCTAGATTGTTATTTGTATGCATATTGTATGTTTGATTTATTTGGGGATTACACACTAAGTTTTCGTAAACTCACCCCATTTTTGTTTTTTTGTCCAGGTAATCCCTAGACATAGGAGGATCGGTGCAACGAAGGACTCAGCGGTGGCCACACAACCTAGTCCATTCAATTTAGTATTTAATTATGATTATGAATTTTATTTTGGTTTATTTTCGGTATAAGGGCCTCTTTAAATTTTCATTCTTAATTTGGGATTTTTACTGTTTTAGTTTACAACTGTTAATGGTAAGAATAATTGAGGTTTTCGAAATGAATCAAATGTTTTTACAAAGTAAACACAAGTATGCAACTGTTTTAAGAAGCTTCCGCTATAAAATGATATTTTGAAATTAATAACGTTTTTATAGTAAATGGCTTTTGATAATGACGTAAGTTTTAAAGTGAAACATCACATCTTAGAATCGACATCAGGAAAAAAAGAGGCTAAATAGAAGGAGATTTTAATAACAACATACTTTACGAGAAACACTTCAATGTGACATCGCCAAATTTGGCCATAGCATCTAGGCCAGGTTTGGGGTGTTACAATATGATTGATTGGTCTTAGTGCTCGTGGAAGATTGTTAAAGTATGCCCAAAGACCAATCATAAGATGATTGTAACCACATACTCATTTTTACCTTGTTTATTAGTATAAGGCATTGCCATAATTATTTCAATTTCTTTTTTTGTGTATATAAATAAATTGAATTGTAATAAAATCCTAAGAAAATATGATTATTCTTAAAAAGGTCCTTAGTCAAGTATTATTCCGGGCTTAGACAACAATAATGTATTGAAACTAATGTATAGTTGATTGATGACAAAGAATTGTCATTGACATAGGAATGTCAAAATCAATACATGACTATGTGTTAGAGAACAACATATTGAACTGACCCACTATAAGTATGGTTCTTGGATTATTATGTAATAGTCACAATATTACTCATAGTGATAACTATGTATATGATTCTCAGACTTGAGATCATCATTGTCCCAACATCGTGAGTCGTATATTTTTATACAGCCAAAACGTCTATCGTAACAGGTAGTACTATAAAGACTAATGTTGGATATACCACAATCCATGTAGTGGGATATGGTTGATCAAGATAGGATTTATCCCTCCTACATAATGGAAGTAATATCTTAAGCCTCTTGATGGAGTGAGACTAGAAATGCATGGCCATACTCAAATAAGTTGATATGAGATATCACACTTTTTTTGTTTGTTGGAGTCTGCTCAGAAAATTAAGAAATATGAGATTGGACTATACGAGTGTGACTATTCCATGGCTTGTTTCAAATCTAGATCTTAAGGATAAAAGGATAAAATACATGAAAAATTATCACAAAAAGGTTATGTCAAATTACGACTTCTTCTAACTTGGGTGGCAATGATGCATTGCTAGATGTCACTCATTGCTCGTAATGTTAGAAATGTTCTAGTATTACTACCAAAGTTACAAGAGCCTACAAGGTCACACCTTATAGTTGAAACAAACAGAATTTGAATGCATTTGGTATTGTATTTAATTGTCACATGAATTAATTTAATTTGATAGTTAAACATTAAACACATTATATGTATGATGTTTTTTGTGATAAGTTTTAATTTTTTTATGATCGTACCTAGACACTAACTATTATCACGGATAAGGCAAGCGCACCTATCGGATAGTAGTATAGTTTAATGTCAAGACCGGAATATCGAACCCAAAGGAACTAAAAGTACTAGTAATAACTTTCTCTCTATTATCTAGCCTAGAAAATAAGAGGAGTTGATTTAAACTAGAATTTAACTAAACTAAAGACGCGACAAAGAATAGATTGGGGAAATACTTTGGAAAAACTAATCGATTAAAGCAACACCTAAGGAAGAATCCACCTAGACTTCACTTGTTCTTTAACTCTGAACTAGACGATTTATTCATTCGACTTGATCTGTAGAGATCCCTAAATTATGTTAATATCTCTCTCGAGACTAAGAACAACTAACCCTAGGTTGATTAATTGAAATTTCTTTCTAATTAAAACCCCTAGTGTTGCATTAACTCGATCTATGGATTCCCCTGTTAGATTTGACTCTAATCCGGTAGATTTTCGTCGTCCTATGTCTAGGATTGTGATCAACTCCGCTTAATTGCGTTGGATCTACTCTTAAACAGGGACTTTTGCTCCATTGAATAAGCACATTCGACTTGAATCAATATCCCGAAATATTAACTCAAGAATTAAAAACACAATTAAGAACAAATCGAATATTTATCATATAGTTCAGATAACAATAAGAAGATCTGTCTTAGGTTTCACCCTTCAGGTATTTAGGGGATTTAGTTCATAATAATAAAGGAAAACATTTCAAAATAAGGAAAACAACAAAACATAAAGAAAACCCAAAACTCCTGAGAGAAATTTAGAAAGATCTTCAGACTTGATGTAGATCCTTGCTTTTAAGAAGGATCGATTGGCTTTCCTTGAGTAATTCCTTTGCTTTCTACCCTCTATGTCCCCTTTAGTCCTCTCCTAGGGTGTTTATATAGACTCTGGAATATCTTTCTTAGCCCCTAAGTAGCCTTTTTTTTGCGTGAAATTGAGACTCATCACGACAGGGACATGCTCGTGTGGCACGCCCGTGTGAATCGAGCCCAGGCCATGTTCGGGTCTGCTAAGTAGGCACGGGCGTGTGGTATACCCGTGTGAGGAACTCCAAGCCATGTTGATTTCTCACTTTGGCCCATTTTCTCCGTTTTTGGTCCGTTTCTCATTCTTTTCACTTTCCTATGCTCACCTAAGTATAAAACATGAAATTAAAGGATTAGGAGTATCAAATTCCACAAATTCAATGATAATTCATCCATAAGTGTGCCAAATGTGGGATAAAAATATGTATTTGTTATCGTTTATCAATGTACAAACTTGTTGTACACAAATAGAGAACATAGACATAATTAATATATGATTTTGATTCATACAAAATATTAATTGTATATATTTTGACCCAAATTAATTAATATAATTAATTTCGGTCAAAATATAAAACACAGGAAAATTAATATTCTTTTGGAAAGAATATAATTAATATATGAATTTGATTCATACAAATTATTAATTGTATATATTTTACTAAATTTATTAATATAAACAGTTATATTAATTAATTCCGGTTAAAATATAAAAGATATGGAAATTAATACTCTTTTGGAAAGAATATAATTAATATATAAATTTGATTCAAATATATTTTACTAGGGGTGAGCAAAACTCGATTATATTTGAAAAAATCGAAAAAAATTCGAATTTCGAGTTAAACGAATTGAGTTATTTGAATTAATTGAGTTATTCGAGTCAATTCGAATTTTTTTTTGAATTTCGAGTTCGAATCGAGTTGAGTTTTCAAATTTGAATAACTCGAATAATTTGAATATCAAACTATAATATTTTACATATTTACCCCAAACTTCCAAACCTTTTTACTTTTCCCTCAAAACTTTTACTCCTTCCTACTTTCTCCCAAAACTTTTACTCCCTTCCCATCCCAACCCCCCATTTACCCAAAATCCATTTCCCACCAAAATTTTACTCTCCCATTTACTTTTTCTCAAAATTTTACTTTCAAAAACCCTCAAAACTTTTTATTTTCCCCCAAATTTTTTACTCCCTCCTATTTTCTCCTAAAACTTATATTCCCTTTCCATCCCAACCCCCTATCTAGCCCAACCCATCCCCCCCCAAATTTTTTATTAATATTTTCCCTCCAAAATTTTACTCTCTCCTATTTACTTTCCCTCAAACTTTTACTCCCTAAAACTTTTTATTTTCCCCTTAAACTTTTACTTCTCACCCTTTATTCCCAAATAAAAAATCAAAATTATCAATAAAAAATCCCTAAATATAAATAGTAATAATATTATTTATATTATTAAATTAAATTTCACATTTTATATTATTATATTATTGAATTGTTTAGTTATATTGAATATTTATATTAAAATTGAATTATTAATGATGCCATAATATATTCGTGTTAAAATTTTATATTGGTATCAATTTCACATTTTATCTTTAAAATAACTTTTATTAAAAAATCACATTTTTACATTTAATATATTTTTAAGTTCCAAAATACATAATGACAAAAATCTGAAGATAATTGAAATAACTAAACAAAGAAGCTAACCCATACATAAAAGATTAATAAATAAATTATGAGGTGATGAAAGTTAATAAAAAATTTGATTACGGTGGATAAATTTTATTACGGTGGGTGATAGTGATTACAAGGACCCAAGATTATTTTTTAAAATGTAACTCGAACAAATATATTCGATTCGATTCGATTTGAATTCCATCTCACTCGACTCAATTCGAGAAAATTTCAAATCAAATTAGGATGATAAAATATGATTCGTCAACTCGATTAACTCGAAATTTTTTCATTCGTTTCGATCAAATGCTCACCCCTATATTTTACCGAATTTGTTAATATAAACGGTTATATTAATTAATTTTGATCAAAATATAAAAGGCATAGAAATTAATTTTCTTTTGGAATGAATATAATTCCTTTTTCTAACTTTTCATTTGCCTTCTCTATTAATAAGGGAATAATCCTGGTTTTCCTTTTCAATATGTGATATCAAAGAAGATAAAAGGATGATAATCCTTTAGTGTGTTAAGGTTACCAACTTAATAAAATAATGGTCTAACAACTATTTTTTATTCTCTATGAAAAGTTTAAGAAAAAGTGGTTGTTCGGTTTTGACGGGGTGGACTACGTAGAGGCCAGGACATTTTCATTATGGCTTGGAATCAACATTGATTTAGAAACATTCTTTCAAAGTTTTCACTAAAGAAGGTATATTTTCAACCCTATTTCAACCCGATTCGTTCCTCGTACATGGACCCTTAGCTATGGATCTCTAAAATAATTTTTTCACTACGTCACGGGGCGTACCGGTGATCCCAACATTACTCATGTAGAGACTTCATCATGATTTCAAGTGTGTTTATGCATGTACATACTTATAGCGGACATAAACATACTTTCATATGCATTCTTTACGCTTACATTTTCTTCTACGGAGTAAAAGCATATCATCAGGCTCATGCCTTCTTTACACATACATTATGCATACATTTCTCTTTCTTAACAGAGGCGCATTGTTGTTTAGGCATTAAGCCACACATGCAAACTTATCAAATACACATTTTTACAAAACCAACATATCACACAAGCATAGCTTATCAAGCTTTCATCTTCACAGCATCAGCATATCACATTTGCATGCCTTTATTTCTCATTTCACAAAGCAATCATAAACATGAAGAAATCAACATATAAACATACAAACATACATGTATACATAAGGAGATCGATTAGATATTTACAAGGAACACACAGGACCTTCATGATATCCTCACCTAATCCCTACCTTAATAACTTCACACTACTCACTTTTGGTAGCTTTAAACATCAGTCTTGGGCTTCCATCGAGTAGATCGAAAGCCCCTAAATGTTAAACCACAAAAAATTCATCAAGGTCTACTTACCTAACTCATTTTTCCTTTTACTTCCAACACTAAAATCTCATAGCAAAGCTATACTAAGCTTGCTCTATCAAGTTAAATAGATATGCTCTTCGGCAGCTTATCATGTGAGGTCAGGAAACTTACCTTACAAGGGGTATTTCAGAGCTGACCCTCTCATTCCTAGCTCATCCTAAAGGTTAAGAGGGTTTCTCCTCTCAACTCATCCTTATATAGGTAGAGAATACTTCCTAAGGAAGTAATGAATAGTTCCCAGCACTTAATTGCTTAACTAGATATTTTTCTTTTTTCCAGTGGATGTTTGACACGTGTAATAATCCTCGTGATCACTAGTCAGATGCATGACAACTGTAAAAGAAACACGTATAGGTATAATTAGTCTTAGGCCTTAACCCATCATTCATTAGGGCATAGCTGATAGCTGAACTGATCACGCATTTGCACATCACGCCTTCTTGGCGATGGCTTTATTTCTTGAGTCCACTATGTGCTTTATTGGGCATCCTTTCCTAACGATGTTTTGCATCAAGTTTCATTATAGACTATGCCCCTTATATATGTCAAAAGTCTTAGTAGGGCGAATAGCATTTTGCTTTCCAATAAACTACAGGGCTTGCCATTCGTTAGGCCTTTAACCTAGAGAAGATTTCCTATCTTCTTTTGATTTTGCTCTCCCTAGGAGAGAGATAAGATATTTTTCTTATCTTATGCACTTGGACTTATCTCTTGATTTTATTGGGACTCAACAAAATGTCACATCAGTCAATTGGTGGTCTTATCGAAATCTTACAAAATCTTAGAAACTAATCAAGTGCATTCCTTTGGTTCTTAACTATTTTGTTTATATTCAGTTAAACTTTAACTATTGTTTCTTTATAACTTAACTGACTCAAGGCCATTGTTACTAAATCCCCTCATTGTTGACATAAACTTCTCAATGCAAGACTTATTTCTTCATTACCTATAATAGACTCCGCCTATCCTATGCATGCCAATAGAGGTTTCTAGGGACAATCTTTTCTTTAACGACTTATTATTTATTTCGTTCTAACCTAATGTTTGTTAGCATTAAGGCGTCACAGGCACACTCATAATGGTTCTTACCTTTTAACTAGTTTTAACACTACTCACTTCTAACTCATCTCATCTGACCCATTCTCTAAATAGTATTCAGATACTAGGATTCCACCAAGTGAGATGTTACAACATTACTCTTGTTCAATTCCGACTAGGTCTCAACTAAACTATAATGATACTCACTGAGCTAGGTTTCTACATAAAACAATCTTATTGCTTTGCGAACTAACAAGTTCACCTAGAACATCTGGGGTTGGCGAATCATCTCAAAAAAGAGTCTACCAAACCCTAGAGTTCACCAATCTTAGAGTTCGCCAAATGATGAATTCTAGCAATACGTTCTCATAAGGGCGTACTAATAAATTCACGCAACATGCTAACCTAACACATTAACTGATAATTCACCCTATTACTACTTTGGCTTACTCAATTATACGCAAACAGTATACCGGTATGATCTACGTCTGGTGGGCTGTTACAGAAAATTTAGTCCTAACCAAAACAATAAGAGTTAAATTCGTTTGTCTTAAGTCAACCACTAGTATTGTATTGTGCATATAGTTGAAGATTTATCCCACATTCTCCAATTAAACCATTCTAAGTCCCTATACTTTTCAAAATTGGAAATTTTAAGTCTTGATACAAATGATAGTCGTTAATTATTAATTAGATTTTTAGTGAGTAATATGTAAAAATAATAAATGTGCATGACATTACATATATAATAATATATTTGGTGCATAAGATTTTGAAAATAACAAAATTTAACATTTATCGTTTGGTAAAAGCTAAAACTTTAAAATTTAAAAATGTATAAGAACTAAAAATGATCAAAATAAATTATAATGATTAAATCCACTACTTTTATAAAATATAGTAACCGAGCATTTTAACCAAAATATTTTGATATTATCAAATAATAAGAAATTGTTTAATACCATTAAAAAAATTTACTTATTTAAGAAGCTTTGTTAACTTATAGTCAGGTTTCCATATTCAAAGGAAGCTTTTCTTTAGTTGGTGTTTAGCTTTTTATTTTATTTTAGGGTTTCTTTGCACTCTGCGTTTATAGAGGAAAAAGAACTTTTATATTCCATACTTTGTGTTTTAAGTTTGGTCAATTTATGATATTAGATTTTATACTTTGCGTAAGTTGTTAATTTAGTACTTATATTTTAATTTGGTCATTTTTAATCTCTTTACTTTTATAATCTTAAAAGTTTAGCCATGAGTGACCAAATGATGGTTATCAAATTCATTAAGTTAAGATTTGTTATTTTCAAAATTTAATGTGTCAAATATAGTATTACATGTGTAATATCACGTTAGCTTACTATATTTATATATTACTAAAAAAAATAATTAATAGATTTAATGATTATCATTTACATTAAAATTAAAATTTCGAAAATAAAAAATATAATGATTAAAATTTATCCAAGTGAACATAAACTAAATATTTAATTTTACGCATAATACATTACTAATAATAGAATTTAATAGAAATATTTAATTACTACCGCTTGGTTAGGACTAGATTTCAAATTTCTAAAAGTACAAAATTAAAATTAATTAAATTAAAGTGCTACAAAGTATAATATGATAGAAAATTTTGACCTTTGAGTTTTAACCCAATGGAGCCCACAATGTGTGCCGGTGGGCCCAACACGTCAATTCACGAGGGACAAAAGGACCGTTGTAAACAGGCAAAATTTACCGGAAACGCCGTTTCCCTCCAAAAACACAAATATTTTCATAAGAAAAAAAAAGATAAAAAAATAAAAATAGAGCTAAAAAAGAGGGGTTGACGTGTAGAACAGCAACATAATTCCCCATCCCATTTCCGTTATGGAGGGAATGCCTCACTGCTTTTAGGCTATCCGTTTGGTTGACCGAACGGGGTTTCCGCCTAGCAAAGAATTCTGAGCCAACGCACTCTCAAACAAACAAAGAAAAAAATGTCTCTCTGTTCTCACCTTTGCCTTCTCCTTATCTCCTTTTAATTTTCTTTTACATTTTCTTTTTTCCTCTTTTTCCACAAAGTACGTTCCTAATTCAAAATGTTTTTCTTTTTGAGTTTTGAAATTGTATTTTTTGTTTAAAAATATTGTAGCATAATTAAAATTGATGCAGAGGCTGCTGATCAGTTCCTTTTGTGAATTGTTTGGTCTGTGATTTTCTGATCCTGAGTTATCAGAGTATCATGGCTACCAAAAGGGATGAACCATCTCTGATACAGCAGGTTTTCATCAACCTATTTCTTTTTTGCTTTTACTTGTGTTGAAGAGAAAGAACTATATTATGTGTTTGTAACGGTGATTTTACTTTTTGTTTTTAATGTCATTAGAGAATACATAGCAAACGGGAAGAGCCGTCTCAATCCCAACTGGTTGTGCTCTCTCTCTCTCTCTCTCTTTTTCTTTTGCATTCGATTAATTTTCTATTCGTTTTTTCTTTTTAGAGATTCTGGTGTCCAGAAACATGGAAAAATATACTCTGTGATTTAACGTATATTTTACGTTAATTTATATTTAATTTTCATGTTCAGAAAAAGGCTAGCAGAAAGGAAGACTCGTCTCCAGGGCAACTGGTTTTGAGCAATCTCTCTCTCTCTCTCTCTCTCTCTCTCATTCTGTTAATTTTCTATTCGTTTTTAGAAGATTTTGGTGTTCAGAAACAGGGAAGAAATACATTGTGATTTAACGTATATTTTATGTTAATTTATTTTTAATTTTCCTGTTCAGAAAATTGCTAGCAGAAAGGAAGAGCCGTCTCCAGCGCAACTGGTTTTGATCAATCACTCTCTCTTCTTTTTCCCCTTCTGTTAATTTTCTATTCGTTTTTCGAAGATTTTGGTGTTCTGTAGATTTAGCGGAGATTTTACGTTAATTCCTTCTTTTTTTTTTCTTGTTTAGAAAATGGCTAACAAAAAGGAAGACCCTTCTGTATTACAACAGGCATTTTTTTTCTTTCCTTCTTTTCTTTTCTTTTCTGGTTTACATTATAGTTTTTATGAAGAAATTGGACTTCTTTGTTTTGTTTTTGATTGTTTGGGTGTAATGTTGTTTGCAGAGGATGGCTTCCAAAAGGGAAGATCGAGAGCCATCTCAAGGACATCAGGTGTAGATCAATCTTGCTTTCTTTTAGGAAAGGTTTTCAACCTTCAGGAGAAAACAAAACCTAAACTCTAATTTTTAAAGTTTGACTATGGGTTGAAAATCAATTTTTTTTTTTTCTTAAGGGAGATGTTGCAGCAGCTGCTGCTCCAGGCTCACTGGAGCATCAGAACTCTCGGTCCGGAAATACGGTAAACCACTCTCTCTCCTCTATGAACTGTTTAATTAATGTTCTGAATTTAGAGTTGTTGATTGAGAGTTGTAGGTGAGCATTCGTTCCCTAAATTACCATGCGGTAATCTTTGCCATCACTAAGATCATGTCGACAATTATCTTTGTTCATCACTCGACAACATCTTATGTGCTTGGGCATGGGAGATGTCAACTAAACGCTTTGAACCGTTTCATGGAAGGATTGCCTGTATAGAAGCTATTCTCTGTTTATTATCAAGTAGATTGCAACTATTTTTTTGTTGCGCAGTATATTTTAGCTTTTAATAACCACTAAGTTTAAACCTAGACTTTTAAGCGGCCATCAGGAACTTTGATGCTAGAGAATGAATTGTCTCCTTTATTTTAAGTGTTTGCTAGATTTTACCTTCCCGACCTGCATTCCCCGTTTCTTAAACATGTAGTTTTTAAAATTATTAAAGTTAGTGCATGTTAAGGTTTTTAAACTTTCTCGCAGGTTTTAAAGAGTGGGCCACTTTTTTTATCATCCAAAGGTTTGTTAACTTTACTTTTGCAATTAAATTCAGTTCTTCGTTTGCCATTCATCTTACAGTTTTGTGAAGCAATTTTTACTTTTACTAGAAAATACGCAATATGTTGAAATCAAGGTTTCAGGACAATAGCTTGGATTCTTACGAATTATTGTTTCTTTCTTTTTCCTATTTTTATTTGATTAAAGGAATTGGGTGGACGTCATGGAAGAAAAGATGGTTTATTTTGACACATACTTCGTTGGTTTTCTTTAGAAGCGACCCTGTAAGTTCTTTTACTCTGTCAGTGCCGGTCTCAACTCTCAACATGGATGTTTGTGCTTGCTTATCCATTTTTTTACATCATTTGTTACTCTTTTCTTGGCACAACAATTGAATTATTGTAAGGATACAGTAAAAGATAAAGCGATCTGCTGTTTTTTTTACTCTACTAGGTTTTAAGACCATCGAGATGATATTAATTTGCTATGATTATCTCTTATTTGCACTACTCTGTCAATTAGAACATCTGGTTTTGAGTTTCATGTCCTCTTCTATGAATAATTATTAGTGGCTAGAATATGAAACTTTCATGTTTATTTCATGCTGCGCGTTTCGTCGGTGATTTTGCTGTTTTTAGTTTGTTTTTGGACAGACTAAATAAGCTCTGGAAACTCTCAAGCTAGATTAAACATAAAGAAATTGGGAAATATGACCTCAAAATTAAATCATTATTGCGGCTCTAAATTAATAAAGTTTACCTGTAAAATAGTGAAGGAGATTTTTAAAAAAAAAGTTATACTTATATTAATTATTTTTAATCAGAATCAATAATTACAAATATTAAACTAAACAATTATCTCAATAAATATCTCAACTCAAAGTAATTAATTAACTAATCATGATAAATTTGATTGAAAACCCACATATGAATTATAGATTGTAGGACTCGAAGCTAATAGTTCAAAGTTAAACTTTACTGGTAATTTTTACCCCACATAAATTAATGGAACTTAGTTATAAACTTATCAAGTAGGGTTGAGTGCTAAGTTAGTGGAACCTATTGGTAATTTTACAAACGTACATTTTTAGTGTACTAGAAAATTGATTGTTATTAAACACTGCTTATTTGATAGCTATGGTACTTCAGTTAATATATCATTTCACTTGCCAATTCTTCTTTGGTTTACCAGCAAATTGAGCCTAAAAATGAAAGATGGAAATGCATTAGGTTGGCCCTAATTTATAATTGGGTTAGACTTTATTTAGATGCATTATTCTGCAATGTGTGACATTCGCGAGCTTCACCTTGAAGAATAATACAAAGAAATGATGCTTTGGTTGAGGAAAGGACTTAGGCTTCGATTTGGAGAAGAACTTCAGTATGCAGTCTCTGAATCAAAAAAGGAAATAAAGTCTAAAAGTGTTGATATTTATTGGTTAGATGTTATTATCCTGATGGTAACCTGTTCTCTTGTCTCCACATTCCCATGCACTACTCAATTTCTCTCTCTCTCTCTCTCTCTCTTGCTGCATTTTGTATTTATAAGGTTTTAGAATATTAATCTACTTTTGTTTTACTTCTCAGAATGCCGTTTCTCAGAAGGGGAATGAGGTGAACTTAACTCTTGGCGGTATTGATCTCAACAATTCAGGCAGGTTGGCTTGCATATCTGAAAGATTACCAATTCTTGGTCTCTTCTTCAAGTTGCAAATATCTTTAAAGTTGGAATTACTAACTTGTGGTGCCTTTGAACATTTTTAGTGTGATTGTCAAAGCTGATAAAAAACTTATAACAGTACAGTTTCAAGATGGCCGCGATGGACGAACCTTCACACTCAAGGTTTTTCCTCCCATTCTTCATCTATAATTTCTCTTTGATTCTTTATTTACTATTTTAACTCAACTGTTTATTTGAGTGGTTTGTCAGATTCATGGCCCTTTAGTTTTACATTTCCTTAGCTTGATAAATAGTTGTGAGCTTTCTGTTTGAACAGCACATATCATGATTCTGCCAAAACAGTAAAAGGACATTCTTGCATGTAAAAATGACCAAATGAATCTGACCAACACTGAGCTCTAATGAAAGCAGAAGACCTTGTTCTGAGTGACCAACGCTTGCATGTGATCAGAATGCCATGAACATGAAATTTTTATCTTTATAGAAGTTTTATTTAACTCTGTCACTTAATACCCTACTGATAGCATTTTTTTAATCCTGTGAAACCCATTATTACGAACTGCTTTAGCAAGGTCACTGGTTTTAAAGAAACAGTAAGATGTGCAGAAATTAATAACTTAGCTTTAGAACTTGGTACATTCAAATGTTCAAATAAATTGTTATTATCTTTTAAATTGTTCTTTTTAAATATTATTTTACCATATTTTTGAATTACTAGTTTGAATTTCTAAATTTCAATTTATTTTTTATCTCTTAATAGAGACTTTGATGAATAAATCAATGGAGCTATTTCATAAGCCTCTCATTACTTCAATTTTATATGAGTACTCTGTCTAACAACTTAGTTCTCAATCTTGGCCCAAACATGTTTTGTTACTTCTTTTCTCAAACGAGCATATTCTTTGATCTTCATATGACTCCAATACTTTTTCAGCTGAAACAATGCCAATTCTTATTCACCAAAGCCGACAAATCGGCTCCTATATACCAGTTCCAAGAGGCCAGGTTTGTGCCCGACTTTCTTGGCAGCCGGTCGAGGGACTTTGTTTAATGGATGTCAAACCATGTATTGGATAAACCAACTGCAGCTCCATAACTCACAATATTACTTCACAATCAGCGGTCTCCAAAATCACAATATTCTCGATCTTGTTGACGTAACTCATAACAATGGCCCATTATCATAGCACCCTCAGTCGGAAAATACCCTATTTTTTCATCAACTGTTTGTGCTTTTTAGTCATCATCAATCCAAGATTGTTTCTCTATTGACCATCAGTCTTGCAGGAGCATAATAACTTTGTTTTAGTATTTTAAACATTCAAATATTCAAAAAAACTGTTGTCTTAATTTTAAATTATTTTTGAATTATTATTATTTTTTATATTTTTGAATTAGTAGTTTGAATTTCTATGTAACTATCTATCTTTACCTCTATCAATAAATCAATGGAGCTATTTCATAAGCCTCTCTTTACTTCAATAGATAGAAATTAGATGACATGATGATTACTTTTGTTGATGTTCCAGGCTGAAACATTGGATGATTTGTATGAGTGGAAAGCTGCACTTGAGAATGCTTTGTCTCAAGCACCAAGTTCTGCTAATGCGATGGGACAAAATGGCATTTTTAGGAATGATCAATCAGAGGAAGCTGATGCTTCTAGGGAACCAGGTATTCTGCAGCCTCTTTTTTTGAGTTTTGTGCAACTTTGAACTGATACACACACATGCATATATATATATATATATGTGAGGAGGAGAGCTGTCAGTTCATCCGAACAATGTAAATTATCAGAAGAATTGAAGCATGTTAGTACTTTTGATCCTTGGCTGTCAGTTATTTCTATCCTTGTTTAACCGTATGCTCCTTTTCTTCTAGTTTTCACTTATCTCTTTCTGTTGTGTTTTTTCACAAGCCTGTCAAGTTTTTAACTTGATTTCCTCTCATTTGAGATATTGATGCTCTTCTCTGTTTCTTCGTTAGCAAATGATAAACCGCCTGTGAGATCTACAGTCATAGGCAGACCAGTTTTACTTGCCCTGGAAGACGTTGACGGAGCTCCAACATTTTTGGAGAAGGCCCTTAAATTTATTGAAGAGCATGGTGAGTTTTTCTTTTCTTTTAATTGCTACAATTACATTTAAGTAATATTCTACATTTCTAATTCCCTATACTGGATAACTGTCTATGCATATATAATCATGTTAAAATAACTTAACAGGTGTCAGAGTAGAAGGGATCTTACGACAAGCTGCAGATGTTGAAGATGTTAAGCGTCGAATTCGGGAATATGAACAGGGTTTGTTCAGACACATTCTCCTTGACTATATTCTATATTCATTTTTTTTTTAACATTGGTTACAGATACCATAGGTTGTGTTCTTTTCTTACAATTTGTTTGGATTTACACATTCAATATTTAATGTTCGGCTGTAAACAATGCTGTCAAGGGTAGCTTTATAAAAAGTAAAATATATATACTTGTAGTTCAACTATTCTCTGTTCAGCCTTCTAACTCTTTTTGGCCATGCTTTTTAATGCAGGAAAAACTGAGTTTTCTTCCGAGGAGGATGCACATGTCATTGGTGATTGTGTCAAGGTATGCTATATTGGTTTCCAGAAGATTGTTTCATTTAAATTGCAACATATATTGCTCCTGCTACTTTTTTTTCTAATTTCCTTAATGCCATTTTCCAGTATATCCTCAGAGAGTTGCCATCATCTCCTGTTCCTGCATCATGCTGCAATGCGCTACTAGAAGCATGCCGTAAGTCTTTTGTTCAACTGTTCTTTGTTTAACAAATTCAGTTGATAACATGCTTCACAGTAATTGGATTCTTGATGCCTCTAGTTCCAAAGGGAAGTATACGTTGGATAATTCTTATTCTTTATTTTTATTCTGTTATT
Source organism: Gossypium stocksii (assembly GCA_020496765.1). Lineage (NCBI taxonomy): Eukaryota > Viridiplantae > Streptophyta > Magnoliopsida > Malvales > Malvaceae > Gossypium > Gossypium stocksii. The sequence continues at coordinate 41,292,013 of CM035621.1, forward strand.
GGACATCATACAATGATTAGGAACTCAACGTGGTTCTAGAGTCAATGCTATGCGATTGGCAGTATTGGACACGTTTCCTGAACCAAACCGTCGCTTGCTACAGAGGTAATTGACTCATCACTGTCACTTTTTGCCCTGTTGTGGCTTTATCCGTATTTTACTTGTCTTGTTCCTTTATTTCAGAATTCTAATGATGATGCAAGTTGTGGCTTCTCACAAAAATGAAAACCTAATGAGCACTTCAGCCGTGGCGGCATGCATGGCACCCTTACTTCTTCGACCCCTTCTAGCTGGTGATTGTGAGATTGAAACCGATTTTGATGTGGGTGGTGATGGTTCTATGCAATTGCTACAAGCCGCTGCTGCAGCTAATCATGCTCAAGCCATTGTTATAACACTATTGGAAGAGTATGATCAAATATTTGGGGTGAGCCCCAATTATTTCTTCTTTTTCACTAAACTTTCAATGTGGTTTTTTGTAGTCGCTATAAAGACAAGTATGTACACTATTGATCTGTTTTATTTTCTATTTGCTCTTCTAGAGCAAACATGATCACTAAGTCAAAATTGTTTCTTTTTCCCAATATTCTTAAAAACATAAAAAAGATGAGTCTAGTTCATATTCCAAATTTTTGTTTCTTTGGTTTGGATTTGGTTTTTACATTGTAGTTACGAGATCAGAATTTTGTTAGCAGGAAGGTTCTATTTCCTCTGATTTATACTCTGATTCAGAAGAGAGTGGCAGTGAAAGTGAGGAGGCAGCTGAAGATGATAGTGAGTCCTATGACGAAGATGAATCTTATGAAGACGATGAATGCGATGATGGAACAGAAGGCTCTGATGTATCCAATGATGATGACGATGATGAGGATGGTGACGATGATGATGATGGTGATGCAGCAAGTGAAACAGGCAGTGAAAGTGGTCACTCTGTCACCAATGATGTGGATGTTGATAAGGTTTGTTCCTCTACTGCCTTCAAATGGAATTTACATTTTCTTATAGTTTATAAAATTTAAAAAGGGTGGAAGCAATAAATTTAATATGGATTTTGGAACAGCTAAAAGCTTTCTGTTGGTAAACTCAGAAAAAAACGGAACATCAAGTTGCGGCTGTAAATTGCTACAGAAATCAAAAGATGAAGGTGGAGAAGACTAACTTCAGAAAATGAATTGCTGACAATTTTTTTTACATCATCTTTTTACAAAGCTTTACAATATATATATATATATATATATAAGTTTGGTTACAGCCACACAATTAGCAAAAAAAATCTAATATTAAACAAAATAGCACATGTCGCATAATTTACAATTCATTACATCATAAGAAACTATCAAATACAAATAACTCAAAATATCCAAGAAGCATCTGCTAAATCTTGGAGTTTCTAAAAAATTCTTAATTCCTAAGACTCCTTGAGATTTTTTCTTGAAACTTTTCCAACATCCTTAGAAACTCAAACTTGTTCTTGGAAAGTGCTTTGGTTAGAGCTTGTCATCAATCTGGAAGTCAGGATTAACTTTAAAAAGATCACTTACATTGCTAATAGTCGAAATCAATAGGGGGTCATAGACCACAAATTTATTCTCATTTATCAACACCATTGAATAAATCTTTTCAAACTTCTCACCAACATGAATGTTTTCAAAAATAACCCAGAAAGTTTAGACCCATTAAACTTTTCCAATATGAGTTAAAGGTTCTTTGGATTGGGTATAATCGGTTTTTTTATATGAATTTAGGAGGGGTTAATTAATAAGACAAGGAAGTGAAGTTGGTTGTGAGTTGTGGTTACCATGGTTTTTGTCGAGATGGGTTTAGAAGTGTTTGAGGCATAGTACAAGGAAGAGAGATTGGTAAAGACTGTTGTGGTTTGGTTTTTTCGGTTAGAGGATCTACCTTCGTGTATACCAGATTTACTAACCTGTTTACCAGCAACTATTTTATCCACTCCTTTACGCATTTGATCAAACAGTTGGGTTTTGGTATTAGCAATACTTCATGAACATGCTGCAATGTACAATCTAATATATGATCCTTTTTTGTTTGTATATGCTCAAGCTTCTTGTGTATTCCTGCGTGCCATTTTGCGGGTCAAGGTTCTACCATTGCCAGGAATCGTTGGCTTTGATGCCAAATTGTTACAATCAATGTAATTGATAGTTCTACTCATGAAAGGAGATTGAAACCTTTAAGATCATCAAGGGGAGACTGAAATTTTAGGACTCGTTAAAAGGAGACCCAAAGCACTTTAGGGTTTTTTATAGAAATTCTACTTAAGTTTTATTATTTCATACATCCTTTTAAATAAGGATTAGTCTTATTACAAAAATAGAAAACCTATTCTAAGGAAAATAAATCAACAACAATAAAAACATAATCAATAAACCTATTCTAACTGCCTTTCCTAACATAGATTCGGCCAGTAACATGCATGCTGTTACATTCTTTGGTCCTCAGGTAGATTTTGAGTATTCTTTCTGTTTCTTTTGTAAAGATGAAAAGAGCAATAAATCAGTAATAAAATTTAATGCACCGAGTATAAAATTGCAGGATTCTGATTCTTCGAGCTCAAGTTCTGAGTCCTCTGAAACTGGTCATGATGTAAAAGCCACCAAGATGCTTTCAAGTTCAATTCACAACCCATCGTCAGAAAATGATGATTCAGAGAGGAGCAAGGGTAATCAAAGTAAAAGTACAGCAACATTGACCAAGAAGTCTGCTGAGCTATCAAAAGGTGTTCATGGTCCAACCAATGTGGAGGATAGGTTAGCTCATCATACTCAAATCCCAAGCAGCCAGCAATCCGCAGCTGCTGCACACAGAGCTAGGCGTAATGCTGTTTGGGGACGTACTTCTGTAAGTGTTTGTTTTCTGCATTTATGATGTGTTATGCTTTTGGCATTGTTCGTTTGACTTGCCTTGTTAGCTAACAAGTATTTCCAAGAATGAATTTGAGCATTTGGGAGTTACCTTAGATTAATCAACTTATAATGAACCAAAAAGAAAAAAAAAAACTTATAACTGTTCAAATTGGTCAATATGTTTATAGCCATGCATTTACTAATTATTAATTTCTTGGGTTTGCTTCTTCAGGCAAGGAAGAACCTTTCTATGGAATCCATTGATTATCCATTTGGAGAAGAGTAAGCAGTGTTCCCATGATCTGTATGTAAAAGCCCTGTATAAATTTGCCTTCAACTTGTTTTCCTGGTTATTTTTCATATACCTTACAAAGACACAATACCAACTAAAATTTGCAAGCATCTTTTAAAGTATTCTTTCAAGCTTAGGATGATGGAATCTATCCTTCACATAACATAATTTACATGGCTAACAGTGAAATAACAAAAATATTAGAGTCAGACCTTTTATTCTGATAACAGCTCTATTTTCTTTTTTGTATTTATCAATTTGGCCTTGTTTTAGGTTTGAAATTGAGACAGTTGAGGATGAAAAATCTGACTTGCAAAATAGACTCAGAGAAGAGGTTCTGCTATCTATCCACCTTTCGAAAACTTATTATTATTATCTTGACTTGTATGGAAACTCTTCATAACAAAGTCATCTTTCTAATACAGATTGAAGGTAATACCAAACTCGAAGCCAGTGTGGAAAAACGAAAGAAGACATTGCAAGGGCGTCAACTATGTCTTGAGAAAGAAGTACGTTTGTAATGTGAAGCTCTTTTGGTTTTTTTTTTTGCAATATATGGAGTTTAATATTTGTATTTGCTTTATAAATTAACAGTCGTGAATCTTGATTGTTGCTCTTGATTGTACTTAATAGGTAGGAATATTAAAGGAAGAGTTGCAAAGGGAGAGAGATAAGAGGGCAGCTCTGGAATCCGTTCTTAACTCATCTCAAGAACAACCCACAGTTCTCCCAGCTACGATTGACGAAAAGGTATATGATGGCCTGACTCTGATTTAAGTAATCCACCTAATCTTTAACTTGCATCAAATTTTAACTTGCGACTATTATGAAGACAAAGGCAGATCTCAATGTCATAGCTCTAGCAGAGGCAGATATAATCAATTTGAAAAAGAAGGTTGAAGATCTGGAGATGCAGCTTAATCAACAGCTTGAGAAAAAATCTGCTTCCATGAATGATTCATGCAGTCAACGTCAACCAAATCATCATGCAAAAAAGTAAGCTTTCAGTTGGTTCTATCACAATGTCATATTTTTTTGGGTAAATGTAGCAAAACATTTCTTCTTTTTGTCTCTTTGGTGATAAATACTTGTTATCCTTGTAGTGATTGGAATTTTTTAAACTTTAAAGTAAAATACATCTGGAGTTGTTTGACATATTTTTTACAATTCACATCCTCATCTGGAGTTGTTTTAACTTTTTTTTAACTATATTTATGCTGCTTTTACACTTTATACAGAGAGGATAAGCCAAAGGGTACTGGAGCTGTTGTTAAAGGGTCAGGAAGCAAGGTAAACTCACATTCATTTGAGACAGCATGTAGTACTGTAGTTTACTAGAAAACGAATGGAATTGATCCTGTTGTTTTACTTTGATGATTGTATTCCATTTTCTCCAAAATCCAAATAACTCTACCTATTTATTGAACTTTTGAGTGTTTGCCTTTATTAGTATGGAAATAGTATTAGTTGGCAAAATCAGTTTTAGTCATCTGAGCATAAATTCCAATGAATGGTCAAATGGGGGATAAGCTACTACTCTGTCAGTGCATAAACCTTAGTTGTCGCTTATGGATGTATGAAGATTCTTGATGCACTCACCTCAAGAGAACTTGTGATTGTGAAAGTTGATGTGGAAAGTTGAAGGGAAAATTGGACGAGGGATGTGATCAGTTATATGGTTGAATTTAATATATTTACTGCTTCATAGTTATAAATTTCTTTTAATAGTTGTGAACTTAGTGATATCATCAAATTATGCCTCATACTTTGGGGCTTTCCTTTTTAAGCATTTAAGCTTAGCTGTGTGTTATCCGGGTATTTGTTTTAAACAAAATTCTCTGAACCAAGAATCTGTTTCAGCAGGATACGTATGTGGACAAAGCAGAGTTTGAGAAATGGAGGAAGCAGAAATCATCTTCGGAAAATAAACATCCACCTCCGAACCAACAGGTAGATCATTCAGAAAATAACAGCAACCGTATGAACGAAGCAGAGACAGATTCAAAGAAATCCCATGCTTCGAGTAATTCCAAGAAGTTAGCTAAAAAGGGTGAGGTATGTTTTACTTCTTTTGGTGCAATTTGGTAATGTGATTGTTATTTAGGGAGTCGATTCACAACTTCAGCACTTACAAAACTGATTGCTCGGTTTAACTTCCCATAGGAACAGCGAAGCCAGACTGCAAATGAAAGTCCAGACAATGAGAAAGGCCGTGGTTCAAGTCAAGCTGTTGCAAGCTCAGACAAAGGCAAAGGAATACAACATGTCCGAACTGCTCGAAATCGAGAAAAACGTAGAGGACCGGACAGTAGCCAATAACCCTAAAGATAAGATCCACACTTAAAAAACACCCCAAGGCAAATAAACCCATTTTCTAAGCAAGGGATGATTTGAAAGCCATGATGTCCTAAAATTCTCAAGAATTAGGAGGTAAGTCAGTTGTTAGTGTTGCTCCAAATGGTGGTACTGGTTTTATGCATAATCTTCAAATCATTTTTCTGCATTGGACATTGCTTATATCCTTGAGAATTCATTCCCCCTTAGGCTGTTGATGGTGCTCTGACTCCACCAAGAGGGATAGGCTATTTTGCAAGGCGCGACTGATTTCGATTCCCGTACTAAAAGACAAGAGGCTGATAAAACACCCTTCACTGCAGATGAAAAAAAGAGAATTATTATGTCCCTAGATTTAAGCTGAATAAGTCACAATCTTGGCGACTGGTTTTTGTTGCCAGAGAAAGCTGATAGGATTGATTGTTTATTTGTATAGCAACTATAATGCGACCGTTTCTAATTTAACATTTTCTTGGTTTATAAAATATCGGTTGATGTCTTGAGAGTTGAGCCCAAGTGAAAATTGTCTACCATCACTTTCTTTATATGGGTCTTATTCTTTCTGATGAATGAAAATTAATCACCTCTTACATATATACCCAGAAAAGAAAAGATTGTTATGAATATATAGATATATATATTAAAGAATCAACATTTTTAATCAACAACTATTTTAAAAAATTATAAAGTATATATTAAAAGAAAGGTGCAGTTTTGTGAGAATTCATATATCTTTGACAAAATAAATCTACCAATCACTTTGCTAATTAATCGTTAGCATTATTTTCGATACGAGGAATTCCATTCATTCGAATATCTGGGAATCTAACGGCAACGACATGTTCGACGTGAGAAAGTAAAGCAAGCAATTTGCATATGTAAAACTGAAACTATCAGAGACTGGACAGTAGCATAATTACCATCAAGATTAATTAAAATTTTATCTTGAGACGCCATCGTTAACATGTTGCTATAGGTTAACTCTAATATGATCCTGTAGTGAATTAGGAGTTTTTTTTTTGTTTTTTTTTTTTTTGAGGGGGGGGTTTACACCCAAAGAAGACGCCTATTTCCGTAATAAACTCAAAAAAACATCTCAATCCAATCAATGCAACAAGGGACCGCAACTCGTAAACACAATGTCGCTAGGAAAACTTACTAGTGAAGAAGACCGACTTTGGCAGCTCATAATCTTCTTGACTGGCCTTCATGACTTGTTTGGCAGGGGAAACTCTTGTAAGTAAATAAAGAACAACTAATTATACTAATATTTAATTAAATACGTAAACTTGGATGTCATAAAAAATAGTCGCTTTGGCCGAGTGGTTAAGGCGTGTGCCTGCTAAGTACATGGGGTATCCCCGCGAGAGTTCGAATCTCTCAGGCGACGTTTCTTTTTAATTTTGTTTCATTAACCATAATTCATACCGTACCTTCCAAACTAGAATTTTAAGGCCATAAGGTACTGCTACTTTAATGAAACGATATATATTCAGCTGGCTAAGCTCAAAATTTGGACTTCGATTCCTACAAATTTTCTGTGCTGATTAATGAGGAACCTTTCTGGTTAAATAATTTATTCCCAAGCTACTCATAGAATAACAATAAAACAACCAGACAGGTCATCCTGTTCAAGGTCTTGTGTTTTTCTAGTTTACATGTATAGCGATGGAGTAGTGGGTTTGTCGTTAAGTTGGAAAAACTAGCCTTGTACAGCCATTTATATACTAGTGTTCTATATTTGCGCACTGAAAAATAGTTAAACTAGTAGATAGTTTAAAAGTTTTTTTTATTATATCGTTATGAGTATGGTTTTCGCTTCTTTATTTTTAATTTTTATAATGTTATTAATAAATTGAATTTGAAAATTTAATTATTACTGTTAAATGATAACGTGAATTTTTTTATTGTTATTTAATTTTAAAATTAAAGTTAAGAGAAAATCCAACCAATTCACACTAAATTAATAATAAATTTATATCAATTAAGTTGAATTCCGACCCAACATATTATCACCACAAATGTTAATCAATACCCAATAACATTTAATTAAGTGATATATAAAATAATATAATTACTAATATGTTTTTTAATTCAGTAAATATTTTTCTTGCAATTTTTACTATTTTGAGTAATTTTTTAAATAGTAAAAAAAATCAAGCTGATTTATAATATTTATAGTAATAAGTCATTTATCGAAATCGCAGATGTGTTTTCAGCTAGATGGATCATTGTTGTTCCCGACTTTCAACGAAACGGCTTTCTCTACCATTATCGTATCACGAATTGTTTCGAGTGTGGGCTCGAACGAATTCGAATCAAGCATAGAACCATAAATTATTTACTTTATTTTTAGTAGGAAAGCAAATCTCTCTTTAATAGAAACCGGTGGAATTGTTATTTCGGAAAATAGAATTTATACTTAAAAATAAATTCTCACTATTTTCGAGCAGAATAACAATATCTCAAAATTTTGTGTTTAACCCTACCAGTGCTATCTATTTATAGGAAGAAGAAGTGAAACATTTGTTGAATTAGTAGAAGTCTGTTTCAATAATAAAAAAATCCTAGTCTAACTAGGAGAGAGAGGAGCGACAACCCTAGTTAAATATACTAGGGTTTGTCATCCCATGTATTAGCATAAGGGGCTTTTGGGCCTCTCTTGTATCGTGTCAAATTATAAGTACTTTCTAAAATTCTAATCCAGTACTTTATAATTAATCCAACCCAATATATGCTTTTTTTTTATTTTCCAAAACAAAAATCATAAATTAATTTAAATTAAATAATTTTTTAACCCGATTCTAATCTCTTTAAAATCGTTGTAACTTTACCATAAAAAATCTATGAGAAAATATATTTAATATTTCTAAATTCAGCAGATTAACTACGGCCAATTAATTTAATTCTATTTTTAAAATTAAATTAAGTAATTAATTAATAATTCGAAAACCCATAAATTAATTTTTCAGATAATTTCCATTTAGTGAGAAAACTAAATTTATTTTTGAATGTTTCCCATTTCGCGAACTTTACCATTTTTGTTCATTTGATTCACCATGCAATTCATTTATGATTTCAACGAGCTAGGGCGCTCGAGGGGAGGGGGGCTGATTGAACATATGTGATTGTGGCTCAAATGATTTATAATTAAGTTTAAGCTTTTCACCTATTAATTATAAACTCATTTAGTCACAAAGTCATTCCACTAGAGTATCATGATTGAGTTCTCCCTAATGACATATCATTACGAAAGTAACTCGATTAATATTCGTCCAATAACATTGTCATAAGTGTGTTACCCTTATAAGATATCATTAATCTCTTTGGGATAAATCCGTACTCTCAATTGTTGGAAAATCGGGTTCGAAAAATATAGCGAAAAATAGGTTCAATGGAAAACTAGAGTTTTAATTTTTTTTTAGAAATAAAAATTTGATCGTCTTATCTAAAGTAATAAATACTTAATCAAAATCGTACTTTTATGATTCATTTAAGATGAACACTTCGACCGAGTAGTCTTCTCCACTATCCTCAAGTTCACGTTTGTTGAGTATGGGCTCGCTTCAAATAAAATTTTTTTTCACAAAATTACTAGTGGGGTAGTATCATAATTTATCTAAACTTCTTGGTGAAGTTGTAAACAACAAGAATATCTTTAGAAATTTTCTAAAATAATTTCTTTAGACTATTTTTCCTCTACAACTTTTCTTGATTTCAAGTGTATGAGAATAATGACCCATGCTCTCTTTATATAGGGGTAGTTTAGAAATAGTTCAACTAGGATTAGAATTAATCACATTAGTATTAAATTAATAAAATATTTTCTAGATAAATATTAGATTAAATTTAATATATCATATTAATATCTAGATAAATTTTAAATTAATAAAATACTATCTAAATAAATATTTAATTTAATTTAATTTAATATCTCATATTAATATCTAGATAAATATTAAATTAAATATTAAATATTAAATTCATTAAAACAATATTATCTTTGAAAAAGTTAATTTGAAATCATGTTACTCGGTAGAGACCCACTAAGAGTTTAATTTTTCCACTTCTCTATTGTGGAAGAACTGCCGCTGTCGACCATCCATTGACGCAACTCCCACCGGCACCCCGAACTATTGTTGTTTTGCCTGAATAGGCATGTCTGATTCAACTGTTGCCGATTCAGTCCGAACCAATGACAAATCGATCAGTTCAGTCCAGCCAATCGTCGACGTAGTTTCATACACAAGGCCTGATTCAACCAGTTTTTTGAGTTTTAGTCTTGGATTTTGGTTCTTAGGTTCAATTTTCGATCTTGGGTCCAATTTTCAAGTTCAATTACCCATTGAGCCAATTCTTTGACTTGAAAGTTAATTTCCAAAAATATCATATTTATTTTAATTAATTTGATTTTAATTTTACTCGATTAAAATTAATTTTCCCAAAAATCACTAAGATTTTCCAAATTAATTTTTCAAGAAAATTTTTTAATCAAATTCTTTAGTTGAACAATTCTCACAACCGTTTAATTTAATTCCACATCGATTAAATAAAATCAATTAAATTATTTTCAAAGTTGTAGAATTTTCTTCTGATTCAAATGCAGTCCAATCGAGTTTTTATTGAGCTAATGGAGGGACCAATCAGACATTTACAATTAGACTCAACTAATGACAATTATGTCCAGAAGTATCATTTCGATAATTCACAATTTACTTAATCATGGAGTCAATCCACAAGAAGTACCATGATTGAAAACTCCTTATTGTATACTCTTTACGAAAACAATTCATAAAACTATTTTGTCCAATAACCTCGCCATGTGTGTTACCTTCATATGATATCCTTGATTCCTTTAAATTAAATCCGTTCACTCAATACAATCCTATTTTATCCCATTGTCACAATTGTGTCTTCTTAATGATTAATATGACTATTGTCAACTAATGATTGTGATAAGTTTCTCGTTCGAGAACAAGCAACCCGTGACCACGTTTTATATTTATCAATCCACATAATGCTACTAAGAAGATATCATTAACTCCTTAATCGAGCTATGAATTCCATTGTTGCTAGTAAAGTCATGCCATACAAAGTCCTATATCCAACATACTAGCTATCAACTCGATCATCTTTAGAGCATAAACCTCCTCTTATATCAAAACACATGAGTAACATACGCATGATTAGTGACTAATTTAGGATTTAGGTAAGTCACACCATGAATGTCACAAGTGAATTAATTCATAAACGGATTTAGAATTAATTTAACTTTGGTCTAATCTAATGTATCATTCTCCCAATGAGTACATCTATGTCTTTACCTGTGAAGTCAACTGCTCCGATAGCCAAGACTAGCCATCTCCCTAATTGAAATTGTAGATGGCATAATAATTCTTCTAAGTATTTGAATCAAATGCTCACTTTGATTCTTTTATGAGATTACGGACTTGTTTAGATTATCTACTGAAGTAAGTTATCTTTCTTACACTATAAACATTCTTACAGTGTCACTTACATCAATTTGAACTTAGACAATCAATGAGCTAACACTTGCTTATCATAATTTTACTATGTACGCAAAACATGAAAGACATAAACACAAAAGATATAATAGTAAAATGTGAAATTAACTTTATTTATTTATTCATTGTTCAAATACATAGAACATTATTACATATTTACTACAATATGGACATATTTCTTAATAATTTCTCACTTTCCCTAGTAAAGTAAATATGTCATGTTTCGCATTCTCATATCCTCGACGTGTTCATTAAAACTTCTAGTTACATTAAGTCTTAGTAAACGGATCCGCAAAGTTATCTTCAGAAGCTACTTTCATCATATCTACTATCCTTTCAACTACTGCCTCTCATATCAATTGATACTTTTCGTCAATGTGTTTGGTCGGTCCTCTTGTGACTTCTCATTTCCTTCGTATTAGCTATTGCAACACTATTATCACAATACAATGTTATAGCTTTTTCCATACTAGGAATGACTTCAAGACCGGTTAAGAAATTACGAAGCCATATCGCTTCTTCCATTGCCTTAGAAGCAGCCACATACTCGACCTCCATAGTTGAGTCAGCAATGTAAGTTTGTTTTACACTTCTTCATACAATGGCTCCACCGCCTAAGATGAATACACTTCCCGATGTCGATTTCTTCAAATCTTTATAGAATTGAAAGTTTGAGTTTGTGTATCCAATAGGAGTAAGATTCTCCCCAGAATACACAAGCATATAATTCCTGGTTCTTTTAAGATACCTTAATATATTCTTTACAGCTTGCTAATGACTAAAACCAGGATTCGCCTGATATCGACTAACTATTCCCACTATGAAACAAATATCTAAACGTGTGTAGAGCATTGCATACATAAGACTTCCAACTACCGAATCGTATGGAACCTTACATATGCTCTCTTTTTTCCACTGTATTAAGATAGTCATCCAAAGAAAAATGAAAGCTTGATGTAGTCAGTTGAGCACCTGTGTAACACCCTTTACCCGACCCAAATTACCAGACTTGTATATCAGATGTTACAACTCAAAAACACTTAACCAAAAGTTTTACAATAGATGTATAGGAAATCTAGAAATTCTTCTTATTTATTTATTTATTTTTTAAAAATAAAAGACTAAATAAATAAAATGTTTAAAAATACATCAGAATTTCAAAAGCAACATATGACATTACAGCTTAAAACTATGTTAAAGACTGTAACGCCCCAATAATTCTTAATTTTTATTTTTGTATGTTATGACATAAAAAGCATGTTTACTTCAGTGGTTAAGTGTTTTGGGAAGTGTTTGAGAGGTCCCAAGTTCAAGCCTTAGCTTGGGCAAAATATTTGTTTTTAATTGAATAAACCCCTATCTCTAGCCAGTAGACTTTTAAATAAATACTGAAAAAATTTCAGAATGGGCCTACTGGTCTAGTGGATTAATGAGTGTTAGTGTTGCTGGAGGACTGAAGTTCGAATCGCTATGCAATCAAAAGGGGATTTATTTTTGCAATGTGGCCAAGGTAGAGTTGTTTGACCGAATTACCAGGTGATTAAAGGTGAGGGGGACTGTAGTGCCGAATTTGTATGAGGAAATAGTGGGATATGGGAGGTTATCACGATTTGGGGAGAAAAAGAAGGGATTTGGGTTTAGTGGGAAAGTTGTGCCAAATTGGTGGAGAGTATTAGGGAATAGGATGTTTGAACTGGACTTGAATTCTGTTCTTCCAAAATTTCGACACTTTCTTCCCCGATTCCCAAAATTCCAATGGCAAAACCCCTTTTCCCCTGTAGCCGAAATCTCTTTTGGCAATTCGGCTTTAGCTTATTTTCTTTTTTTTCTTTGAAAGTTTTAGTAACTGTGTTCTCCTCTGCCATTTCTTCCTTTCTTCCTTTCCACTTTATTGCTTTCGTTTTCCTCAAGCTCTCCTTTTACTGTCAGATTGTAACTGGTTTTTGGCTCGATCCTCTAGCCAAGTTTTAATTGGTTGTTCTCAATTTTGTTTTGAATTCCCGTTTCCCACAACCCTCTGTCAACTGTGCATTGTTGTTGGTACCGATTGTTACAACTCAACTTTTTATTAATCTCTTTTTCCTTTTGTTTTACCAATTTCTTCTCTTTACTTTTACCCTCATTGTGCCGAATTCTCTTTTCTACTCTCTCTGCCAATTTTGTGTTCTATTCCTACTCAGCGATTTCGTGATTTCAGTAAGTGTGTATTTTCGTTTAAAAATCAAAATATGGTTATGAATAGCTATTAACAAGGGTTCTGATGGGTATGCAAATATTAACTGAGGAAGGGGAAATCACTCTTAATCAACAGTTTAGGTGTGTAAGGACTTGGGGGTTCAAATCAAGGTATGTGACAATTGATCTTTGGATAAGTGCTTTGGAGAGGAGTAGTGTTAATTTGATTACCTTGGGACTAATTGAATGTATGTGGCTGGATTAAGGTTTGGAGTGCTCAAAAGCTACGTGCGTGGTTTCGTAACCAGGTGTGTAAACACGACTTCATTTGTAGAAATCGGCAAAAGCCAGAATAAGTGAACGTCAACGCCACACAGGCGTACCCGCGCCCGTGTAGGTAGGCACGTGACTAAACATGGGCGTATGACCAACGAGGCTGGCCATGAGCGATTTCATGGGCTAGGCCGTAATGGGTCAAATTGGGCTATGTGGGCCCCACATGAGTAAACCACACAAGCGTGTGGAAATTATTCGGCCAGGCTGTGTGATCCACACGACCAAGGCCATTTTGAGCCATGTAGGCCACACGGGCATGTGGGCCCACATGGGCCAGCAATTTGGGTCATGGGCCCATTTTTACTGTTTGACTGTTAAGGTTGCACAGGTCGCTCGAGACGACTATGGACCTACTGTTGGGTTAGTAGGTTTACCTAGGCCCCTAATTGACTGAATGACTATTATGCCCCTGTTTGTTATATATATATGTATGACTATACTTAGCATGTTATTTTGACTATATTGTATACATGTATGATCTTCTGATATGACATGACATGGTTGCATGATGCATTGCATGGGGGTGGGTTTCATATTAATCAGAGAAAGTGTACTGAAAGGCTTCGAGCCTAAATTACTGGCAGCCTAGCTGCATATTATTGTATAGTGCCGCAACCGATACTACTTGGAGTGTAGGGATGGGTGGGTTGATTTTATCCCTACATAGAGTGTAGGGTTGGACGGAGATAGAGTATAGAGGCTAGATGGGTAGGATCTGTATACTATTTTATCTGTTACTGCACTGATTCATGATACTGTAATGGGCTAAGGTTTAAGCACATGACTATTCTATACTGAGATCGGCTTGATATCGCTACTGATACTGAAAAGAGCTTAGGCCGGTTTGTGTTTGTTTCTGTCTGTTGCTTTTATGGGATTACACACTGAGTTTTCGTAAACTCACCCTTCTGTTTTAACTGTACAGGTAATCCCTGAACTTATGCAGGTTGGTGCAATGAAGGACTCAGCGGTGGCCACATAGCCTATTTAATTTGAGTTAGTATTTTATTATTATGATTTTATTGTTGGGGTATTTTGCTGTAATAATGGCCTTTTAAATTTTGGTTTTAATTTGGGATTTTATTATTCGACTGATAACTGATAGTAGTAGAGGTAATTAAGAATTTCAAAACAAATCGAACGTTTTATCAAAATACGCACAAGTATGCAACTGCTTTAATAAGATTCTAAAATAAACTGATATTTTGAAAATGCATAACGCTTTTAAAAGTAAATAGCTTTTGATAATAAGGTACATTTTTAAAATGAACGTCACATATTAGAATCATTTTAAGGAAATAAAAAGAGGGTTTTAAACGACAACTTACTTTTCAAAAAGCACATTAATGTGACATTACCAGATTCGGTCATAGCGTCTAGGCTGGGTTTGGGGTGTTACAAAGACAGACTTAACATGGCATAAAGCACTAAGCGCCATAGCCTTATGGTGCCCTTTGTTGAAAAAAAACCCAATTTGAAAAACGATTTTCTTGCACGGCGGAAAATAAAAATTTTGAAAATCGACTCAGTTTGTGATATTTATAGTAATAAACCTTAATCGAATTCATACATGTGTTTTTGGATAAACATATCCTTGATTTTTTTCGGCATTTAACCAAACAATCTTCTTCGCTATTCTCGTACCACGAACTGCTTCGAGTGTGGGCTTGAACCAATTAAATCAAAACACAAAACTAGAAAAAGTTTTCCTTTGGCATGAAAATGAAAATTCTCTCTTCTTTAATAGACACCGGTAAAATTGTTATTATGAAAAATATGTTTACAAGTTGAAAATAAATTCTCTCTATTATTTGACAAAATAACAATTTCTCAAAAGTTTCCTGTAATAACTCTACCGATGCCATCTATTTATAAAAACAGATGGTAGTAGATATTTATTTTAAATAGAAAAACAACATCCTACTTAGAGTATGAGAGGGGGGAATGACTCACTTTAACAACCTGTTTTTCAATGGTGTTGGAAATTGTGGTTTCAGGACTACAAATATGAAGAGTGAGTCCATAAATACTGTTATTTAATATTTATGAGTCAAATATAGTATTTTACTGAATTTTGATATGATAATTTTTGCTAATTGAATGAATAGTTAAATACAAGTGGTTTGTCCCTAAAGTTAAGTGGTTTTGGAAAATGAGGTATCGTGACCTCGTTTTTTGTAAACCGAAATCGTAATTATCTTTATTAAATATTTACAGAGTAATAATATAGGTGTACTAAAATTTGGCCTAGAAATTTTTGATAGTTGGATAGTTAATTAAGAAAAAATAACTAAATCATAATAGTTGCAACAGTTAATTGCTATTAGTTTGTTTGTGTATAGTAGTTATAAAATCTTAATTAAGGGGTTTTATAAGGAAATTTATCCTTTTTGGATTTTAGTGGCCGATTGTTATGCTTAATTAGTGTAAAATTTGTCAATAAAATATTGATTAATGATTTATATATGAATTAGAAATATAAAACAAAGGCATAATCATTTTATTTTCCATTTTCTTCAACCTCTCATGATTGGAACTCCATTTTTAAGCAATGAAGCATTTGACCAAGCTTTAAGTCTCTTGCATGGTATGTATTTTAGGTCCAATTTTAGTGATTTTAATATTTTTGAGATTGTTGTAGCTTAATCTAGCTAACCTAGGGTCTAACTTGTAAAATTATTAAATGTTTTGATTTATGTCATTGATGAATTTTTGATGTTTTTGAAGTTCGATGATAGATTTACAAGCTTAATAGTTAAATAGGACTATTTTGTAAAGTGGTTTTGGTTGATTTTCAAGTTTAAGGATTAAGTTGTTAAAATAGTAAAGTTACAAGAAATTCTTGTAAAATTTTGATAAATATGGGTTGTATAGGGACTATATAGAATTCAGCTAGCATTGATTTGATTCAACTGTGATAGATTTGAAAGTTTTGGGTTTAGGGATTAAATTGAATAAATGGTAAAAGTTTAGGGTAAAAGTGTAAAATATTGATTAAGGGTCTAATATGTGAATTTAAGCATTTTAAGATCTTTTAATTGGTTAATTTAAGTAAATTATTATACTTAGATCAAGAAAAGGATCAATCGGTTGATAATCGTGGGAAAGGAAAAATCGTTGAATAGTTGTTGTCTAGGTGTCTGTAGTTACCGTGTTTCGTAAGTTTGTACTAAGTTTAGTATGTTTGATGATTGTTGAATTTAATTATGTATGTGATCATATACATATATGCATAACTAATGTGATTAATTGAGGTAGTTATGAAATGGAAAAGTATTGGATTTAAATGTAAATTATTGCATGGTATATGGTTACATTGATAAAAGTTAATATACAAAATGTTTGTGGTCATGGTTAATGTTTGAACATGTGATGACATCAGAAAATAGGACAAAGCGTATGTGAACTTAGCAAATAGCTAGGATACAAAAGACATGTCATTAGGGCATTCCAGACACTAGTTGCTAATGATTACAGTTCTGAGTACTATGTACTGGTGTTTTAGTTCCAGGCACTCTATGCTGGTGTTTACAGTTTCAGGTACTATGTACCGGCTATGGATACCATACTCACTACATCAAAATAGGTTTTTAGTGGCATTTTTTGGCAAGCACTACTAAAACCATTTGCGACATTTCGATAAGCGCCGCAAAAAAACATCGTTATAGATAACGCCACTAAATTTTGCGGTATTTATGTGGAAAAACGCCGCTATAGAACATGACCTTTAGCGGCGCTTCTTATAAAAATGCCACTAACTTGAGCAGATTTTACCAAACCCTTTTAATTCATATAGAACCCAAATTTTCAACATAATTTCCTGTAACATCAAATCTAAATAGTACTATCATGAAAGAAATATGTATATGATCTAAACTAATAAATGAAATAACAACATATATTATATTCAAAAGTTATATTGTTAAGATATTATCACAATAAGAAAACAAAAGTTTAAGGTGGCAGATTTTGTGACTGCTGAAACATCTTCATCATATTCTGAAGCTGTAGCTGGAGTTAATCATATTTTCTTGTGGCCTCTGCTTCCCTTGCTGCTACCTTCGCTTTAAGTTGTAGCTAGAGTTCATCATATTTTCTTTCATCCTTTGCTTCTCTTGATGTTGCCTTCGCTTTAAGTTAAGCAATTTGATCAACTGTGCTCACTTACATCTGAGCCATCTAGTTTCTTAACCTCTGAACTTCAACTTGGGCCTAAGTCACCGAAGGCATGTATTTTTGTGAGCTGGATCCAAAATATTGGGTTAGGTTAACAAAAGATCCTTGAAATCAAACTCGAACATACCTTTCAGGATCCAAAAATTCAATAATAATTTGGTTATCAACGCCGCCCAGATTAACAGAACTATCACTTGAACAGAACTATCACTTGAAGCAATCACTTCATACTCCACCTTTTTATCCTTAGTTTCTCTTAAGAAATCAATCAAGGAGTTAGAAATGAAATATATAATCAAGCAAATACAACATAACTTGGCATTATTTGCATTACAAACAGTGAATTAAACCATTATAATTAAACATGATAAATATTTAAAATAATTCAAATTTTATTAAGTAAATATATCATAATTTCTACATCTTCAATAGTCATAGGAGATCCATCTCTTTCTATGTGTAATGTCAAAAAGTTAAAGGCATCCAACTTTTTGACCAAATGACAGTTCCTACAATATAGTAGTAGTAGGAAAGACATTATTTAGTAAAAAGTAATTAAAATTTGACATAATTAATAAATTCAAAATACCTTGTCATCAGCTACACAAGCAAAGTTTTTTGACCAAACTATGTGTGTAGATTTTTCTTTTTGCCTACTTCTAGTTCTAACTAGCTCATGATCCTACATTATGAAATTATTATTACATATATAGTAAATACTACAAACAGAAATAATTATAAGAGTTTGGAAGTACGTAATATTTCTCCTTTCTTTGAATTCCAAAATCTAACTGCATTTTCCCATTGGTACCTCAGCATTCCTAGTGGGACATTTCGCAATTTCTCTTCGAGACTTATATTTTCTTAAAATATTCCTTCTTTAAAGTACTTTTATGGTCTCTCTATTTCTTTCCTAATGCCTTCTTCACATAATTATCTAAGACCTCTAAAGCAAATCTTTCCTGCAAATAACACAAGTTTAGAAAGTAAATATAAATGGAACTTAAACCAAAGTATTATAAATTACATTCACGTTATTACTTTAATATTATCGAGAGCTTGATTTTTGTTACTATCAGTCATATTGATGAACCATAAAAGTAACATATTTCTAACCCATGCTTGGCATATTTCTGGATTATTTACCTTATTATTTAATAAATTCGATCCTTCTAATCCTTTAATTTCATGTTTTGTACTTAGGTGAGCGTAAGAAAGTGAAAAGAGCAAGAAACGGGCCAAAAATGGACAAAATGGGCTAAAATCAGCATTCAACATGGCCTAGGCACTTCCACACGGGTTTACCACGCACTCGTGTGTGACAAATGGGATGGCGACACGCCCGTGTGTCAAGGCCGTGTCGACTAAAAACCCAATCAGTATTACACACGACTTGAACCTTCGCAAGCGAGCAGACCACACGCCCGTGTCCCTGTTGAGCCCTGTTTCAATTCTACTCGGAAAAGGCTAATTTTTGGGTATTTTGGGCATTCCAAAGTCTATTTAAACAACTAGGAGAGGATTAAAGGGACACACAGAGCAGAAAGCAGAGAATTACTTAAAGAAAGCTGTTAGAATCATCTCAGAAGCAGGAATCTCCTTCAAGACTGAAGATCTCCCTTCAATTTTCTCAAAGTTTTTGGGTTTCTTTTTGTTTTGTTATTTTCCAAATTTTGAGATGTTTTCCTTTATAAGCATGAACTAAATCCCCTAGATACCTAAGGGGATGAAACCTAAGATGAATCTTATTGTTTTCTGAATTATATGATAAATACTTGATTTGTTCTTAATTATGTTTATTAATTCTTGTTTTAATATTTCAGGATATTAATTCGAGTTGAATGTGCTTATTTAGTGGAGAAAAAGTCCATGTTTAGGAGTAGATCCAACATAATTAAGTGGAATTGATTGCAACCCTAGAGATAGGGCGACATAAATCTGGTGGATTAGAGCCAAATCTAATAGAGAATTCCATAGATCGAGTTAATGCAACAATAGGGGTTTTAATTAGAAAGAAATTTTAGTTAATCGACCTAGAGTTAGTTGTTTTTAGTCTCGAAAGAGATAATAACATAAATTAGATATTTTTACGGATCAAGTCAAGTGAATAAATCATCTAATTCAGAGTTGAATAACAAGTGAAGTCTAGGTGGATTCTTCCTTGGGTTTCGCCTATCTCAATCATTTTCTAAAAGTCTTTCTCCAAATTCGCTCTCTGTGCATTCTTAGTTAGTTAATTAGTTTAATTAAAACAAATCCCCTTTATTTCTAGGTTAGATAATAAAAAGATGGTTAATACTAGTACTTTTAGTCATTGTGGATATGATATTCCGGTCTTGGCATAGCTATACTACTGTTCGATAGGTGCACGTGCCTTTATCGTGATCATAGTTAGTTTTGGGATCACCGATCAAGTTTTTGGCACTGTTGCCGGGGACTAAGATATTAGGAACACTAAATTTTTATTACTTTAGCCATTTTTTACTTTTATTGCAATTTATTTTTTGTTTTTAATTAAATTTTTATTATTTGTTTCTAAGAAGTGTCTCTAGTTTATGACTAGAAAGAACCTGTCAAGACCCTTGTTATTTGACAGTGAGATCGAAGTATCAGGTCGCAGAAATCGAAGAGAAATATGGCGAAGTGTACAATACATAGAGAAAGAGCAAGAGAACGTGACCAATACTACCGAAGAGATGGCAAAAAATCATCCACTGTCTTTTGTTGTAGCCGCAGATCCTATAAATTAGAATCCTGCTTCTCGTACTATGTATGATGATGTTAAGCCTAACTTAGCTGGTACTGAATAGAGTATTGTTAGACCTGCTGCTGCTGCAAATAATTTTGAACTGAAACCTAACACTATACAAATGATACAATAGTTTGTTTAGTTTGATGGTTTGTAGGACGAGGATCCCAATACACATTTGGCGAACTTTCTGGAATTCTGTAACACCTTTAAGATTAATGGCGGTTCTGATGATGCCATTCGCCTTCGGTTATTTCCCTTTTCTTTGAGGAATAAGGCTAAACAGTGGTTGAACTCTCTACGACGAGCGTCTATCACTACTTGGGACCAAATGACCAAAAAAGTTCTTTTAAAATATTTTTCGCTGGCTAAAATGGCAAAGTTGAGGAATGATATCTCTTCTTTTGTGCAGATGGATTTAGAAACACTTTACGATGCATGGGAGAGATACAAAGACTTATTGAGAAGGTGCCCTCACCATGGGTTACCTCTATGGCTTCAGGTTCAGACTTTCCATAATGGTCTGAACCCCTCAACGAGGCAAATGATCGATGTAGCTGCTGGTGGAATGATAAATAATAAAAACACCTGAGGAGGATTATGAGTTCATAGAAGAGATGTCATTGAACAATTATCAGTGGCAAGTCATGAGGACAAAGCCGACAAAAGGCACCGGTGTTTTTAATATTGACATGGTTACCATGCTATCTAACCAGGTAGAGATTTTGAATAAAAAGATTGATGGTTTGCATGGTTCTACGTAGGTACATCCAGTGATGAGGTGTGATTCAATTGAAGGAGGGGTGCACAACATAGATTTTCAATCCCATAATCCTAGCACAGAGGACGAACAAGTCAACTATATGGGTAACAATTCTAGACCTCAGAATAATCCATATAGTTACACTTATAATGCAGTTTGGAGAAACCATCCCTATTTCTTGTGGGGTGGTCAAGGAAATTAAAGGCCACCACTCCTCCAGGCTTCCAGCAACAACCTTACCAGAAAAAAGAAGTCGAACCTTGAGGAGATACTAACGAAATTCATCTTGGTGTCAGAAACTCACTTCTGAAACACCGAAACTGTGCTAAAAAATTAGCAAGCATCAATTCAAGGGTTGGAAAATCAAATTGTTCAACTTGCCAAGATAATTTTAGAATGACCACAAGATAGCTTGCCAAGTAACACAGAAACTAACCCAAGGGAGCAACTCCATGCTATCACTGTGCTTGATAAATGAGGGTTAGTTGAAGACAAACCAGAATCAAGGCAAGAAGATGTGGTAAATAAAGGTAAGGTTGAGGTAAGCCACGATGAACGGGAATCGGTGAATAAAAAATATACACCTCGTCTGCCATACCCTAACGCGACGAAGAAAGACCGCATAGATGAACAATTTGGTAAATTTCTTAATCTTCTAGAAGAGTTGCATATTAACTTATCATTTATTGAAACTCTATTGCAAATGCCCAACGCAGTCAAATTTCTAAAGGAGCTTTTAGCAAATAAACAGAAATTAGATGATTCGTTGCTTGTGGAGCTGAACATAGTTTGCTTGGCCATCTTGCAAAACAAACTACCCAACAAATTGAAAGGTCCAGAGAGTTTTACGATTCCTTGTTTAATTGGTAGTTTAACTGTTAATAATGCATTGGCTGATTTAGGGGCTAGTATTAATGTAATGCCTCATAAATGTTTAAAAAACTAGGTCTTGGGAAACCTAAACAAACTAGGATGAGTATACAATTGGCAGATAAAACTAATAGATTTCCTAGGGGTATTGTGGGGGACGTACTTGTAAAAATTGATAAATTTATATTCCCAGTTGATTTTGTTGTGCTAGACATGGATGAGGATAATGACATGCCCTTAATCTTAGGTATACCATTTTTAGCAACTGCTAGGACTATCATTGATGTTGGTACAGGTGAACTTACACTTTATGTAGGTGATGAAAAAATTACCCTTCAAGCTCGTGATTCGATTAAGATATCGAGTAAAGAAGATGACTTTATAAAACTTGTTAATGAGACTAATCACATGGTTCAACCTTCTTTGCAGGAAACACTTTCGAGAAGCACAAATGAGCCATGTTCTAGTTCATGTGACAACAAGGGAGCCATCCATGAAGAGTGAATGCTACAGATAGATGAACTAGACGAATGGCGGACCTATAGCAAAGAGGAACTTAGGATACACCACGTAGAACTAAAACAATGCCATGATGAACCCAAGGCTAATCAAATTAAGGTTGGGGACAAAGAACTGAAACAACGCCATGACACACGGACGTGTCCTTGGCCATGTAGAAGCAGGGCTAAAAATCCCCAAGTATCGACATGAACACGGCCATAAAGAGAGTCACACAACTGTGCAACACGGCTGTGTGGACCACACGGCCTGGACACACGGGCGTGTCCTGCGCCGTGTGAACCTTGGAGCTTAATTTTTCAAATTCTAAACAAGTCAGAGTCACACACAAGCAAGGCACATGATCGTGTGTGAGACACAGCCTAGCCACACGGGAGTGTGAAAGGTAACACGGGCGTGGGGGACATCACACGGGCGTGGGGGAAGCGAAGAACGTAATGCACGACTGTGTGACATAGTCGTGTAGAGCACACAGCCTGGACACACGGGCGTGTGTCCTAGGCCATGTGATGAAATGGGTTTCAAATTCCACGACAAACACGGGCTAACCTCAATCAACACAGGTGTCTGACACAGTCGTGTGGCCCAATACGGGCCGTTACACGATCGTGTCACCTATTAAAACCCCAAACCCTTTCTTTCTCACTTTCATCTTTTTCCCCAAACCCCTCACAAACCCTAGTTGCCATTCACCCCAACCACCTCTATTTTGGCCATTGTAGTGTAACACCCCAAACCTGGTCCAGACGTTATGGCCAAATCCGGCGATGTCACATTGAAGGGTAGTACGTTTAAGTCAAAGTTGTTGGAAAAACCCTAAATCACTTGGTTATTTGGCATATTAAATCCAATAAGTTTGTTAAAATAAAGCCATGCCCCATAAGTGTATTTTAGTTCAAACCGAAATCCAAACCGTATAATTTTGCAAGTTTAAATAAAACCTTAAATATGTTAATTTGAAACCCAGGGTCTACAAACCTTGTTTAAGTTCCTTGTTTATTTACAGCGGAAGCTCTTATTTTGAAAACGTTTGTTTCTTAAGTTGAGTTTGCGTAAAAATATTTATTTAGTTCCACGTTCGGAAAATCAAGTTTAAACTTAAAAGTTGAGCAAAATGAGAGCAAGAATCCAACCAAAATGAAATCGGAGATAAAGGCTTTATTACAACCCAATAAAATAAAAAAATTAAAGCTAATATGAGATCACCTACTAAAATATCAAGCAGCTCGTAGTGTGGCCACCTCTGAGTCCTTCCATACGTCGAATCGCCTACTAGGGATTACCTGAAAAAAATAAAAGAGGGGGTGAGTTTTCGAAAACTCAGTGTGTACAACTCTCATCAATCAACAAATTAAGCCACATCAGATTAGGGTCTTGGCCCATCAACATTAACAGTGGCAATTGGGCCTTAGCCTAAATTAGCCTCGGTTGGGCTTAAGCCCATATCAAATATCAAAATCAAAACATGCAATGCTTAATGCCCATACCAACCCTGCACTCCATCTCCTGTCCAGCCCTATACTCCTGTGGGGATATGTATATCGACCCACCCATCCCTATACTCTCGTTGTAGCACCGGTTGCGGCACTACTCAATGTTGCAGTAAAGCTGCCAATCATATACTGGGCTTAAAAGCCATCGGTGGATCCACGGTCGTCAAGCGACTATGTGATCCTCACATAACACTTCGTCCAGCATAAACCCATCCCACATGCAAGCCTGAATGCAACATAGCATATCAAATATGGCATGCAAAATCAGTGATAAAATAGGTTGGGGTATTTTAGTCCTTTAACCCTTAAGGGCATTACGATCATTTACTATTATTATGGCTGAAGTGCATATCTCAACCCATTAACAAGTCCACTATCATTAGTGCATTTAATGACATTTTTAGCAATTACAAACACTATAGGGCCTAAAAGCCCAGTACGTGCCCAAATCTCTTATATGGCCCATTCAACCCAAATCTACCATTGGCCATGCAGTTAACGTGACCGGCTCGTCAATTCTTACCAATCCATCAATTTTATTTGAGTTGGGCCCACGAGCCCATCGGGCCCACGAGCCCATCGGGCCCATTCGGCCCATTTCGGCCCAATTGGCCAAAAAGTTACCCAAGCCCATGAGATCGCTCATGGGGCCTCTGTATCGTAACGATCTTCCCACATGAGCATCCGCGCGCTTGTGTGGTTGCTGTTGCCAACCTTTCGGCATTTTGGCTTTTCAGGATTTTGGCTTTTGCCGATCTATAGTGTGTGCAGTGTGCACATACACTTTCGGCTTTTCAATAGATTGTCCGACATAAGGTAGAAGTACACACCTTACCACATATAGTACTAAGTACTCATAATCGCCAGAACCTATATCCAAACATTATACTTTATTAGTCACTTTCCCAACAATGTAAAACAAATTCTCTACAAAACACTTACCGAGGGGCAGACTATACTTGCCTTAACTAGATTTATCGACTGGGATTTGCCTATTTAATCCGAAGTCTGATGCAATCCCTCTTTTGCATCCCGACGAAAAGTCCCGAACCATTGACACCTTACGTCGCTTAAACTTAGGAGTAACAGTTACGTGCTCATACCCAGTCATCACATTCACCGTTTCTTTACTACTAATATCCCCTTTTCCCATCTAAAATTCGGTTATCTCCTAAGAAAAGAAAATGCGAAAGAAAAGCGAGGAGAAGGGGATAGAGAGTTCGGTTGGAATAGAAAAGATTAAATAACCAATACTCGGCCCCTACTAATGTTAGATAATCGATTTAAAGAAGAGAAGAGATGAAGGATTGCGGTTACACAGGTATTTTGCCAAAGAAAAAGAAAGTCAAGAGATAGGAAGAAAATTTCCCCAAGAATATGCGACTTAAGCACAAAAAAACAACAATGCCCTTACTTGCCCACTCAGAACCTAAAAACTCATGCCCGTATTTGCATTTCTATGTTCCCCATTCGGCTCAAACACTTCCCTAAGTTGAAATCCCTCGATCCAAATCCATACTAGCCCTCATCCATATCCCCATCCCAAACTCTACCTTTATCCCTAAAGAGTTTTGGTCCAAGCCATCCACCTGCTCAGCCCAAAATGAAACATTCATACTCATACCTACAGCACCGTTCCTCGAACCGCAGCCCTCAATTACCACCTCCATGCACCTCATCCACTTGAGCCCCTAGTCCTCTTACGTCCAAAATCCTCTCTTAATATTAAAAAGGCCTATCAACCCGCAACCTGGTTATCTGAAGAACCTAAAAACATTTGCTACTACCCAATTTCGAACCTCCGACCTCTTGGCTAGGCTACACACCCCTTGCCACTTCGCTGCCCGCCTTCTTTGCATTCACCTTTCCTCCCAATTAATTAAAAAGCCTAACTGCTGCCAACCAGGGTTGATTTGAGGAACAACCTAAAATTTTCGTGCACGCTGCAACTTGAACCCGGAACCGCCTACCTACTCTTAATGCCATCTTGCCCCTAGGCCAAGCGCTTCCTTGTGTCGAGTTTTACCAGGCTTTATTAATAAATCCCTCAAACTAACGCCAAGGTCCCCTAAAGGGAACAAAATGTAAAATTTTGCTAAAGCCCTGGTTCGAACCCAGGACTTCTCTAACCCTTCTTAGGACACTTAACCATACAAGCAGGTATTTAATTATGCCATTTTTATATGCTCCCATGCTCAAGGACCAATTCTTCTAGGCCTAAATTCAGGGTGTTACACGTCATCCCCGCTCCTTTCCTTCCCTTTCGTCCCTTGATTTCCCTACAAACCTCACGACCCCCTTCCCCTTCCTCGCGTAAACACACCCTTTTTCCCGATTGCGCCACCAAACCAAACCACCATCCCATTCTTTCCTCTCTCCCTTACCCTACAACCACCTCTCTCACATTCACCTCTCCCATTTCCCCTTCCACTAATTCACCACGTGGCCAACACCTCTAGCCACGCCCTCATTAACAAGCACACACACACACACACACACACACAAAAAAAAATCAACCCATCCCCATGCTGTCCGGCCACCTACCTTCTCCGTCGGTCAACCTTATCTCTTTTCTATAATTATTATTAATATTATTGTTATTATTTTTATCATTTAATTCCCCTTTCCATTATTAGATTTCTTTTCAGTTATTTCTTTTAGTTCTGATTTTTACTTAGTTTCTTAGTTACTTCTAGTTTCTTAGTTTCCTTTAATTTCTCAGTTATTTCTGATTTTCTTTTAGTTTCTTTTCTATTTGGTTGATTTTACTATAGTTTTAAACATTTTATTATGCTCATATAGTTTATCACTATCATTAAGCTGTACATTATATTTTATTCAGCCATATATCATTTAGTTATTGATATTCTCATTATTTTATTTCATTATTATACTAGTTATTTGATTCAGTGTTTCAAAAATACTCTTAAGATCTATTACTTGCTCACTGTTCTTTAGCCTAGCATTGTTTAGTTCTCTAATTTTATCCTCATTGATATTCTTATTTATTAGAGTTGATGTTTTTATTTGCAGCCTAACATGTCACTTATTCTATCTCTCAGTTGTATGTTGCCAATTTAGCTATTTGGTTTGGTTTGCTTGAGTTTTCATACTGTTTTAGGATTAAATTATTTAAGACTACTTAGTTTTGGAAATTGTTAACTCTATTTGCATACTTTATGATTTTATCTTTAATTTTATTATTATTTGTTTATTGATGCCAATCTTGTACTTTTTCTTGCAGGCCCATTATAATGAACATTCGAGGGAAGTCCAAAGTTGCTGTTCCAGCTTTAAAAAAATGGAAGGGCCCAGGCACGACTTTTTCGAGCACATCTGTCGAGGCTTGCCACCATCTGCATCGATTTTCAGCAGGCCTTCAAGATGATTTATTTCAGCTCCTCCATGTACGACCATTAGGAGTGGGCCACTGCATTGATTGGGCCGCATTAGAGCAAGTCCAACTTATTGATAATGTGCGTGCCATTATTGCTACAGCTCTATGAGATAGATTCTTCGATATTATCGAGCCTACATATATGGAGCTTACCTTAGAGTTCTGTATGACATTCCATTTGTAGCACGTGATGACTACTCACGAGGAGGCTGACACTATCACTTTTCGCCTCGGTGGACTTGTATGTCACATGAGCGTGCTAGAGTTTGGTGCTGTTTTGGGCATCTATACCGACGAGTTTATAGAGACCGAAGACTTCCTTAGTCTCCACCGCCATATTCACTATTCACGTTCCTGTTGCTAGACAGACCTTACAGTGAACCAGATCCCTTATTACACGAGTCACTCGAAAGTGACATCTCTCTTCTCGGCTCTACGATACATCCACGCCTTGTTAGCTCACATTTTAACTGGCAAAAGAGAGAGCACCGGATTTGTGACCACCACTGATGCATATTATCTTTGGAGCATGGTGACCTGCCACG
Organism: Gossypium stocksii; assembly: GCA_020496765.1. Classification (NCBI taxonomy): domain Eukaryota; kingdom Viridiplantae; phylum Streptophyta; class Magnoliopsida; order Malvales; family Malvaceae; genus Gossypium; species Gossypium stocksii. Next base: position 41,320,054 of record CM035621.1, read on the forward strand.
TGTTTGACTTAGCTTATTTCATCGCGCTCGCCTTCCGCCATCAGATAGACCGCCATAGGAGGGGCCCTATCTGTCTAGGCCCTTACATGACTCACCTCGCTCGACATTTTGGCCTCTTCAACACGCCAGATATATCATCGACACTCACACTAGTAGGCCAGATGTCTCCTTAAGGAATTTCCAGTATGATTTATATAAGGATGATAGAGCGGCATCGTGGAGTGGACCCCCTCAGTACCGACTAGTTCGCTCTGATGATCAGGATGAACTGGAGGACATTACTAATGACGTCCCATTCTATCTCGAAGACCCACATCCACCACCACCACCGAGTCACCGACCCACTAATTCTGCTGCCACCTTGATAGACATATCCGAGCGTCTCACTCACTTTGAGCTGCAGTGTTTTGAGAGATTCGACAGCATCGATGCCACTCTTCGACATATTTGCCACCATCTTCATATTTTTCCTTCAGCACCGTTGACTCATAATGCATCCAATGATGAGGACCTTTGAGTCCATTTGATTTTTTTATTTTTATTTTTATTATTATTTTTATTTTTACTTTCCTTTAAAGACTTGTCATTTATATTTTGAACTATGCTTATCTTTATGGTTTTTATTGAGTAATGCTTTAATTCTCTTCCACAGTTGTGTTTATTTTCTTAAATAGCTCAGAATCATGCACTTCATTAGCTCTCTCTCCAATTCTGCTTTCACTATTCCGAGGATTTCATCCAAAATTCAGGGGAGTTTCAGTTCTCTCCCTCTCTTATGATCTATGCTTATATTCTTATTATTTATCCTTGTACATTGAGGACAATGTACATCTTAAGTGTGGGGAGGTTATTAATATCATTATCAGAAAATCCCTGAATTATTCCTTATTCTCAATTACCTTTCTCATATTACTATTAGAATGAATTTTGATTGATTTATGATTTTTATTGATATGTTTTGGATTAACTTATAGGTATTTGTGCATTGATTGTTTAAACTTTAAGACATTAGAGAATCGAGCATGATAAGTTGATTTTTTAGAATTAAAAATTTTCTAGGTTGTTTCCCCAAATTGAGTTATTATTTTGAAGTTTGAAATTCATAGGATTAAAATCAAAAGCCATAATTTTTGTGAGATCTTGAGCCTTTAGAGCATATATTCTTTCTTGCTCACTTTTATTGTTGCTTATGAGTGTGTCAATACTGATTTGTTATTCTAGAACTTGCTTCGATTATACATGTCAAGACCACACCATTGATTTGATACAATGAGATGATAAAGACACCTAGGCTTTAACCCACTCACTCCGTAAAAAGCCTACCCTCATAATTAACCCTCAGTGAACCCCTTTTGAGCTTAAACCCCTTCTTTAATTTACCCTCAATATTAACCTAAAAGCCTATTTTTAATTCCTTAAGAATTTCATTTATTTAATTTGATCCCCATTTTGTCAAGATTTGATTTGAATAATTTCCTGGCTATGATCCTATAGTAATAACTTTTCATGTTGACTATTGAGTGCTTAATTTTTGAACCTTAAACACTTTGAGTGAATTAAGTGAATCTTTAGTGAGGATGTCAACTCTGTGTGATTTTGAATTAAAGATGATTACTTAGATAAGGGGAGATACCTATGTTTTTGTGATAAAATGCTCAACTTGGATTGTTTGAGACTTTGATGATCTTTTAGTTCAATTCTCAGTGTATGATTACTTGTGGATTATTTTGAAACATTAATAATAAGAATTATAAGCTGATAAGAATTAATTTTGATTGTGAGTTGAGGACTTTGCTTGAGGACAAACAAATGCTTAAGTGTGGGGATATTTGATGAACCATAAAAGTAACATATTTTTAACCTATGCTTGATGTATTTTTGGATGATTTACCTTATTTTTTAATGAATTCAATGCTCCTAATCCTTTAATTTCATGTTTTGTACTTAGGTGAGCAAGGAAAGTGAAAAGAGTAAGAAACGGGCCAAAAACGGACAAAATGGGCTAAAATCAGCATTCAATACAACCTAGGCACTTCCACACGGGTTTACCACACGCTCGTGTGTGACATCTGGGATGGCCACACGCCCGTGTGTCAAGGCCGTGTCGACTTAAAACCCACTCAGTATTGCACATGGCCTGAACCTTCGCATACAGGCAGACCACACGCCCGTGTCCCTGTTGAGCCCTGTTTCAATTTTACTTAGAAAAGGCTAATTTTTAGGTATTTTAGGCATTCTAAAGTCTATTTAAACACACTAGGAGAGCATTAAAGGGACAAACAGAGCAGAAAGTAGAGAATTACTCGAAGAAAGCTGTTGGATTAATCTCGGAAGCAGGAATCTCCTTCAAGATTGAAGATCTCCCTTCAATTTCCTCGTAGTTTTTGGGTTTCTTTATGTTTTGTTATTTTCCAAATTTTGAGATGTTTTCCCTTATAAGCATAAACTAAATCCCCTAGATACCTAAGGGGGATGAAACCTGAGACGAATCTTATTGTTTTATGAATTATATGATAATACTTGATTTGTTCTTAATTATGTTTATTAATTCTTGTTTTAATATTTGGGGATATTAATTCGAGTTGAATGTGCTTATTTAGTGGAGTAAAAGTCCCTGTTTAGGAGTAGATCCAACATAATTAAGCGGAGTTGATTGCAACCCTAGAGATAAGGCGACATAAATCTGTCGGATTAGAGCCAAATCTAATAGGGAAATCCATAGATCGAGTTAATGCAACAATAGGAGTTTTAATTAGAAAGAAATTTTAGTTAATCAACCTAGAGTTAGTTGTTTTTAGTCTCAAAAGAGATAATAACATAAATTAGGGATTTCTACGGATCAAGTCAAGTGAATAAATCGTCTAATTCAGAGTTGAATAATAAGTGAAGTCTAGGTGGATTCTTCCTTGGGTATCGTCTATCTCAATCGTTTTCTAAAAGTCTTTCTCCAAATTCACTCTCTGTGCACTCTTAGTTAGTTACTTGGTTTAATTAAAACAAATCCCCTTTATTTCTAAGCAAGATAATAAAAAGATAGTTAATACTAGTGCTTTTAGTTCTTGTGGATACGATATTCCGGTCTTGCCATAGCTATACTACTGTTCGATAGGTGCGCTTGCCTTTATCATAATCATAGTTAGTTTTGGGATCATCGATCACATATGATGCCATGACTCGTAGTTGATTGGCAACAGGTTGACATTTCGTGCTATAATGCCCAACTATCCTATTAAAAGTCGAGCTTCTGTTCCAATAGGCTTACCATGACTGTTTCTAGATACTTGGACACGCTTCACAGAGTTTAGATTGTATAAATCCTTTAATAGCGTATGTCCTCGAATTTTGCGCCTCCCACCACTTTCAGCTAAAAAAAGTGGTATATGATAATATAAGAATTTTAAACAAAAATCAATAATAAAAGTCAACATGCATGTAAATTACAGTTAACATTACTTTGAATTTCTACAATTTTGTCAACTGTATTTGGAACATTCAAAGATCCAATAACAGTCTATTGTTCACTATTTGTTTCTTCTGAATTTAGAGGATTTAGAATAATACTTAGACCTCGCAATCTTCTTCTAGGCATATTATTTACAATACACATAAAATAGTTTATATATTAGTAACTAAATACAATAATAGTAGCACATATAAAATAGTTAAAATATTTAACAAGATCAATATTTAAATTATAATATTACATATAATTAAAAAATCATAAAATCTTACTACATCATGATCCGTAAATATCTTCATCCACATCTTGGCGAACCCATTGAAATTGTGTACTAGTACTAGAGATAGTTTCATTTAAGTTTGTTTCTGGAAAAGGGAAAGTTTTCGATCTTTCGTCGATGTAATCTCTACTTCCATTACCCATATCAAACAAGTCCCTAGGGGTGTTACGGAGTACAATGTACCAACCTTCATTAGTTGGATCTTTAGAGTAAAAAACTTGTTTGACTTGAAAAGAAAATACATACGGCTTGTCTATCAATTGTTGTCCAGTGTGGATTAATCGAGAGAAGTTCACCATTGTAAAACCAAATTGATCTTTTTTAATTCCATGAGTAGTATTAACATCAGCCCAATCACATTGAAATAAGACAACCTTTCATCCAACTCAATAATGTCAGTAAGAAGTCCGTAATACTCCACATTTCCCTCAACATGATTACTATCCCTAGCACTAGCATAACTTGTAATTGAAGAATTAAAAACTATTTTACAATTTTGAGTCCTCCTTAATCTTTCGCGAGATTTCGTATGAAACCTGAATCCATTAATGAAGAAGGTAGTATATCTTTTTACTACTCCATTCGGACCTTAGGAAAGCCATTTAACTTCTTTATTGACGTCCTTTCCACTCCAAACCTATTGAATTGAAAGTAAATTGATTAATTATAATGTTATACGAGAACATTATTATTTCTTACTGAAAGCTTCAATTGCATACCATCTACCCTAACCATTCATGAAAAGATTTTGTGAATAACTTATGAATCTCTCGATGTTGTATTCTTCGGGAGCGTGAACGAGATCTCAAGACTTGTTTGTACTTACTATGTTAAAAAGTGGATTACTTGGTTAGAAGATAAACAAATTAAAAAGATGAATATTTATCAAATTCTAAAACTTACTTACGTAATGGTTCAATTGAATCGTTGTGAAAAAGAACATATTGATGTGCTTGTACCCAAGATCTATCATCTAATTATGCAATTTCAACATTACCGATTGGTTGTCCATAACTTCGAAATAGATAAGTTTCAGTTAAGTAATGATTAGTAAGCCCAACATTTTTACTTGGTCTATTTAGTCTTGTTTAAAAATCTTCTAAATATCTAGAGCAGAAGTCATACACTCCTCTGCTAAGTAACCTTCAGTAATTGATCCTTTTGGATAACGCTTATTACAACAATAAGGCTTCAATTTGCATAGGAACCTAAACATGATATACAACATTATCAAAAGTTGTAATTAAAGGTATATTCATGAATGAATGAAAACTTTACAAATAAATTATCACATCTCTATAGGATACATCCACTAATAGAAAACCAGTCCATCAAGTTTTGCTTCATGAGGGAGATGGATTAGCAAGTGCACCATAATAGTAAAGAACGAAAGTGGAAAGATCTTCTCCAAGTTGCTTAAAGTCAAGACGGCTCAATCTTGCACTTTCTCAAGTTTTTCAATAATCAAAACTTTGCCACAAATAGCTTTCATTATATTGGATAGTTCAATTATACAAGACGTCACCTTTTTTAACATACAACACCGTAAAGCAACTGGCAGTAAATCTTGCATCACGATGTGATAATCATGTGATTTTAGGGAATATAGTCTTCAATCTTTAAGACTCACACATCAAGATATATTTGATGCATACACATCTTGGACCTTTATATCATTCAACACCGTGCAAAACACTTCTTTTTCTTTTTTTGACATTGTAAAAATAGAGGGCGACAACCGAGATTTTCCATTCGGAAGTAATTGGGGATGAAGATCACGCTGAATTCCCATGTCAAATAGATCAAGTCGACTCTTAATATTCTTTCGATTTTCTATCAACATTAAGAATTGTCCCGATGATGTTCTCATAAACATTCTTTTCAATATGCATGACATCAAGATTGTGTCGCAAAATGTGATGCTCCCAATAAGGCAACTAAAAAAAACTTCTTTTTTTCCATAAGTCTGCCTCATTAGGATGATCCTCTTCATCAAATTCATCATTACTCTGTCGGTAAATATCACCAACATATGCCTTCCTCGGTCTTCTCTTTGTTTGCGTGTTGGGTGGTTGATTCATCTCCCCATAACTGAAATTGACATCTTTTTAACATGAACAAGATTTCAGATCTAATGGTCTATTCAAGAGCTTTTATGAACTCTTTAGTACCATCAAATAGAGTCCTATGAAATCTAAATTTACGATTTCCATCTAACCACCGACGATGCTCCATATAAGAAAACTTCTTTTCATTATATAACCACTTTGAACATGTTTGCGCAGCACAATAAAGACAAGCATAACATCCTTTGGTACTCTAACTAGATGAATTGGCATAAGCTGATAACTCATTAATAGTCCACAACAAAGCTGTATGTAAATAAAATTTCTCCTCATTTCTCAAGACATCATATGTTTCAACACCCACTTATAACTGTTTCAACTCTTTAATAAGTGGCTATATATAAATGTCAATATCATTCTCGAGACCTTTCTCTCCAGGGATAATCGTAGATAAGGTAAAAGAAGATTGCTTCATGAAAATCCATGGAGGCAAATTGTAAGGGACAATCACTACAGGCCAAGTACTGTATGAAGTACTCATGATTTTAAAAGGATTAAATCTATCAGACAAAGTCTCACATTTCGAGGATCACTTGCAAAGCTTGGAAATTTACTGCCAAATGATTTGCAAGCTAAAAAATCCGCAGGATGCCTTAATAATCCATCACTGGTTCGTTGATCATGATGCCACCTCATAGACTCGGCTATCTTTGATGACGTGAAAAGCCTTTAAAGCCTTGGTATTAGTGGAAAATATCGCAAAATCTTTACTGTCTTCTTTCTTGACTATGCCTTACCTTCATCCTCATTCACATCTTCTGCATTCCTATTCATCCAACGAGATTTCCTACAAACATGACAAGATTGTTGGTTTTCCCGATCACCCCAATACAACATGCAATTATTTGGGCAACTATGAATTTTGTTGTACCCAAGGCCTAAATCCTTTATCAGTTTCTTCATATCTTTGCATGAATAAGAGATTTTTGCAAACAGAAACATATCTCTCAAAAACTCTAATAGCTGTGTAAAAGAGTTTCTGGTCCACCCTCCCAAAAATTTTAAGTGAAAAAGATTAATGCAGAAGTACAATTTTGAAAATTTCGACCCCTCATAAAGTTCTTCATTCATTTCATTAAGTAACTTGTAGAACTTTGCCGCTTCTCCATATGGCTCTTCATCTGGTGCACTTCTTCTCGTTTTGGTAAAAACATTTCCACCAATATCACAATCATCGGATGCAATAATTTTAGGTAGAAACAATTGCAAACCATGATTGTGCATATTAAATGCATCCCGCAACATACCTTCCATACCATCTTCTCTAACAGATTGATAGTAAGCATTATTAGGATAAGCCAGATTAATCATTGAAGAGGTTCTACGAGGTGTATTCTCTCAATGGAAAATCCATTTTTTATACCTCTGAATAATGCCATCAACAATTAGATGTTCGTAGACAACTTTACGAATATGCTAATTGATGTTGCCACACTTCTTACACAGGCAAAGAATCATATTCTCTTGGCTTGCAGTTTGAAATGCAAAATTTAGAAAAGTTTGTACTCCATTTCGATAGTCATTGCTTACCCTTGATAAATCCATCCAACTCTTATCCATTTCGTAGTTCTTGAAGTCTAAAGTTGACAATAGATTTAATGTCATTGTACTAAAATAGATTTAATGCATTGTATTTTAATGGGTGTAAATTAATTCAAGTGAGTTGTTTATTAATAAGAATAATTAAGAGTAGGGAAAAACAATAGTATTGCCCTATTTTCTATGATTTTTATATATTTTGATCCAAAATTTTATTTAAATTATGATATAATATATATTTTCTATAAATCACCTTTATGTTTACTATACTTAAAAAGACAAAAAATCGATTAAACTTATAAATTAATAATTATTAAAGAATTTACAAGCAGTTAACAAGAAAAAGTTATCTTGAAAACTTAATTAACAACAAAAATTATTTTCTTCTTAAATATAGCCATTTATTATATATATATATATTTGCAGAAAATTTATTCAAAAATCGAGGAACTTAATATTTATAGTATATAAGCTACCTTAATATTTATTCATAATTTCAGATTTATTATTAAAATTTCACAGTTTGAATACATACTTATTTCTCTCACATATGCTCAATATTTTGCTTACGAATATCCTAAAAATAGCTTTTAAAATTTTCTATATGTAATAATTTCTTCATTCAATATATAATGAATAATGAATAGATTTCTATCAATTATTGCATTGAATTTAATGTTATTACTGTAGCAAATGTTAATAATTTCGCAAATGTTAATAATTTGGCAGGTCCATATTATATTTTATGTCTTGGTTTTTTTTTTTTATATAGTACATAATAAATTCATGTCTTGTTTTATACTATATTATAATAATTTTTTTATCATATGATGTATGTAGCCAATATTTTTATTATTGTACGTCCATATAAAATTACGACTGTATTAAAAGCCAAGCTATTCCTGCGCCCGCAATTTTGGTCCTTAGAGGGCAAACAATTTAATTCAATTACAATAGGCTTTTCCTGCAATCTCACTTCAACCACAAGTGCACTTTGTAATTACTAATCTACTCAGATTGTAACAAATAAAAGTAAATGGCAAATTCAGTTTTTTCGTTCTTATAGTGTTATGAAATTCTTAACTGAAAGTTTAAATTTAAAACGAAAAATATAAAATTATAAATAGATATAAAATTATAGTAAGAAGTTAAAAGATTATGAAGTTAATTAGTAATAAATAGCAAGATTCTATTATAAGTAGAAGGGACTGTATTATCAGTAATAACAACAAGGAAAATATATATAATATCTATTAAGTTGATATTAGCAAAATCAATGACGTTGAGAGAAGTAAGATTTCCAATAACCGAGGAAATTTTATCTAAAACATATAATTAAAATAGTCAATATTTACTTTGTTTTTTAAACAGACCTTAAAATCGTCAAAAATGAAAGTTGATTAAGGGTTGCATTTTGTGAGGCAGTGGGAGTTGTGTGAAGAAGAGAAAGAGGGAACGGCAGTGGAATGAAAACAACATAATAGAGTGAAGCTAAATATATTTTTCTAAAATCGAATGTAACACAAAAATCCCAAAAAATAAAAAAAAAAACAAAAAGAGAGGTAGAAAGGAAGTTGTAGATGAAAAAAGAAAATTTTTTTTATGTATGGAAGTAGTATTATACTTTATATGCAGAATATTGAACGATTTACATTTTCTTGTTCTACATGGGTAGAAAAAGAATGAACATATTCCCAGTAAGTTTTGAGTTGAAACATCATAAAGCTACCTTAATCCCTAATTCTGAATCTAGAACCAGTACAAAATGTACCATCATCGCCCTACTCATCTCTTCCACTACTCTTTTACATCTCTAATAAGTAATATACTACTCTTTTAATGTCCCATAAGGCACATTTCCACAACCTATTAGTAGTATATATACTAATTGGACAACCAAGAAAACCACAAGATAATTAACAACAAATTTAGCTAACTTCCATTTCCAAGACTTAAAATGTTCATATATCATATGCAAAATGCTGTCCCTCTACCATTCGACTATACAAGTACCAAAAGAAACTGCTAGAATATATAAAATCATAAAGATAAAAAGGAAGAAAACAATTGAATATTCAACAGAAACTACAATAAGTACCAAAAGTCAGCTGAATCCTTGTCCTGCCAAAATTTGAGGCAATTTTATTGCAAAGTTTTCAGTAATAAGTGTACAAGATGAGCACTCCTGCATACATAAATGCTGTTAAACAAGACCCCAGACAAAAATCAATAACAGAGTAGATTTAAAAGCATATATTAAAAGGAAGGGGAGCTTCACAAGAAAAACACATGACAAATAACAAAATCCAACTTATTTTTGTTCAGAGTAAATGTCCTTAGTTGTTGTTGCTAACAAGACATTCTATTGTTTCAAGAATGAAATTCCAACTCTTAAACAATTTGAGATAAAAGAACAATTTGAGACATTCAGGTTCATAACTAAACTACATATTGTTCTAATATATTAAGGATAGAGTCGAGTGTACTTAAAGAACATCTGGAGGCTTACGCTATAACGCCCTTCACCCGTAACCGTCGCCGGACACGGTACAAGGCATTACCAAACAACACTCGCACGATCGTTTGATTTCGACAAATAATTTCCATGAAAAATTTTTAAACTTTTTCATTCATATAGTTCACACCCTCATTGTAGGCCTACGAGGCCCAAACGATACATTGAGTATGATCCAGGACTAAACTAGAATTTTTTAAACACTACTAAAATTTTCACTCAAAACAGTGTCACACGCCTATGTGGCCAGCACAGGGCTATTTTCCAAGCCCTTTTAGTTGTTCTTAACTCTTTACACTCATATGAATTTTATGGACCCATATTATACCTTTAATTAATCCTAACTTAACCATCAAACACATACAGTATGCTTATCTACATCAAAACATTTCCACAACACATGCATAAAATAGAATTTGTTTACCTATAACTATCATGGGCCACATTCTTGGCTATATACAACGTAACGATATAAGCCAATACGTTTGGCCAATACCTACTATCTATGACTAATACTTTTTACATGCCACTCACTTGTAAACAATAAGAATCTTTATTGAGCCATCTTGACAAAACGATAGTGTGATGCTGCCAATCTCCAACCCCGAGCCAATGTAACACCCCAAACTCGGCCTAGAAGTTAGGCCCGAATCTGGCGTGTCACATTCAGGTGTTTTTCGAAAGCCTTGTTTCCATTGAAAACCCTTCTTATTAAAACTTGTTGCCATTTAAAACTTATGTAAAATCTCAAATTTCATATGCATATTTTTAAAACATGGTATATTAAAAGACTTTTTCTTGTAAAATGTTATTACCTTTAAAACCTTAATTGTTACGGAAGCCTAATTTAAAACAGTTGGGAAACATGATATTTTGAAAAATAGTTGTTTTGGAAAAACCGTGTCTGACTTCTAGCAATTATAAAACAATAAATAAAATCCCAAATGTAAAAAACCAGAAAGTTTAAAAGGCCTTATTACAACCCAAACTGGAATAAAGTACTTAAAAGTAAATCAAGATAGAGCATAAGCAATGTCTGGCCCTCTCCGAGTCCCTCGCAGCACCGATCCTCCTAAAGCTAGGGATTACCTGATAGTTATCTGAAGTTAATCCATGCTCTGAATGCTGCTATACCCAGAAGCCAACAATAACTGCACCCTTGACTCCCTAAGGGGGTGTGTCGATCAACTACGGTCACCACCACTGTGACCCAACGGCATACAAATCAATGAATGATCCAACGCCTAACCAAAATGAACACGCCACAATGTGAAAGGGATAAGCCAAGAAAGGTATGCCTACTCTCCTCATGGTTTGCTCTATTCAAAGTGTAACACCCCTGACCCGGCCCAGACGTTATGGCCATGTCCGGTGTGCCACATCACCTAGACTATGCTACGCCGTCCTATGTACTAAGTCTGATGTTTGAGATTTTTGAAAAGTAATATTTGTTTTTCTTGAAATTCCCAATTTGTTTACTATTCGACCTAATCTCTATCTCATTTGTGAATCGTTTCATTTTAGTCTTATCATCATTCTTAGTTTTTAGTAAAGTCAGGTTGTTTAAGAAGATATTGATTTAATTTTCAAAAACAGTGTATGTTCAAGTTTGAAACAGAACCGTAAAGAAATCCCAAATAACAGTTATAGCGGCCTTATTACAACCCATATCAAAGTAAAAACCAATACAAAATATTTAAGTTAAACCAAGAAAGTTCAGTCCTCGTGGCCACTCTGAATCCCTCCCAGCGTCCAAGTCACAATCTAGGGCTCACCTGCAAGGATGGAAAGAGAGGGGTGAGTTTGGGAAAACTCAGTGTGTGCAGAACCCATCCAAAGCCCAAATTGGCTCAAGCCCACTGGGCCTAAACCCTAACCAGTCTCAGTCAGATACTGGGCCAAAGCCCTATTCAGATAGCAGTAAACTGGGCCAAGGCCCTATAACAGATACTGGGCTGAAGCCCTATTCAGATAACAGATTGGCCCATAGGCCCATAACAGTACAGTACAGTAATGCAGTATAAATGCAAACCCAATTGGGGAGACTACTCAACCCACCAACCGCTACACACCACCCGTACCAACCAACACACCATGTGGGGAATAACTCGACCCACCCAGCCCACACACCACAGTCGCAGCATGGCTGCTCAGATAAACAGTATACGAGGCAAAGCCCCTTTCAGAAACAGTACGAGGCATAGCCCCTTTTCAGTAACGTGGCTGTGCCACTCACACTTCCTCCATTATCAAAACCCAACCCATGCATTAGATACATACCATGGCATGCAATAACAGTAACAGTTATGTCAAACAGTACAGTCAATTATAGCCCTAGGGGTATAACGGTAATTTCCTACCTAGGGGCAAATCAGTAATTTCTTACCCTAAGGGTATTTCAGTAATTTTACTCCCATGTTACAGATGTTATGCTTATTACAGTATTTATTAATCACACAGCTATACAGAAATTCAGTTACCTCAGTTTTTCAGTTTTAGCATTTAGGCCCTAAAACCCCTAATGAGCCCTATTACGCCGATTGACCCATTAGGCCCATTTAGTCCCGATTTCACATTCGGTTATCTTGTTTTAACTGTTTTCACATCTACAGTCCATAATATTACCTTTAAATCCAGTTTAACTCACATGGGCCCAAATCGCCCATTGGGCCCATATTTGGCCCACCGAGGCCCAACTTACCAAAATGCCCAAAATTTAGCGGTCAACACGTCTAACAGTGCCGATTCCAAAACTAACCTTCTCCTTCCAACTTGAGAGCATTCGCATGCTTGCAAGCTCTCGAAATACCGAAACTTCGGCATTTCGGCTTTTCGGCTTTTACCGATTTGTGCATGGAAAGGTGTTCGAAACACACACCTGTTTTGCAGTTTCTCCTACGAGATCTCCTATGCGTTAATCCCTACAATCCAATACTTAACTGATTAGACCATATCAACACTTAATCTGAATCGAAAACTTACCCAAAACCTTACTTACACATTCGGCCAACACCCTTAATGGCCTTAATGTTCTTACCTTGACGATTTAGATCCCTTTAGATCTAGATCTGATGTTCCAAAGTCTTCAACCCCTTGCTTGATCACCTTTTCATCCAACTAACACACAAAAGAACAAAGAAAACGGCCTTTTATTTACCAAAAATCCAAAACGACATAACCATTAACTTTAGGGACTTTCGGCTTTTCCAAACATGAAATATCGAACAGATCTGAATGATTAAACACTTACCAACGATTTCTCTTCAGTTCCTATGCAGATTTGATGTAAATCTGACCCTTAAACGTCAGTAGAAACCTTATCTCTGAGATTTGTAATTTCGGCTATCTCCCTACAACTATGGTGATTTCGGCTTTTTAATAAGAGAAGAAGATGGCGTTTTGGCTGTAGCTTTTGGGTGATGGTGTCGACAATGGTGTGATTAAAGGGAGTGTAGTAATCGGCCACAATAGGTGAAAGAAACAGAGGTGATTCGGCTTACAAGAAATCGGCAAGAAAGGAAGCAGTTTTCGGGATTTCTGGCACTTTGAGCAATCGGTTATGGTTGATTTTAAGAAGAATGGAAGCAAAAGAAAGAGTGGATCTATGCAAGATAGGTATTCGGCTAGGGAAGAGATCAAAGGGAAGAAGAAAAATGAAAAAAAACAATGGTGGAGATGGGGAAGGAGAAATCGGCTATGAACTTTCCAGGGAGGCAACTCTTGGCTTTTCTGACAGTAGAAGAGAGGAAAAAACCCTAAGGTGGCTAACCCTAATTGTCATGACAACAAAAAGAAAATAATATAACCCTAGCATTCCCTCTAAAGCAATCGGCCCAAGTCCTTAAAGCCCCTTGCCGAAATTCACCTAAGTTAGGCTCATGCTTGAAAATTAAAAAGAACTCCACGCATACCTTGCAACTCGAACCCTTGTCCTTGATCATTCATTTAGGCGCCACTTTTTTAGGAGCTTAGTGGCACCACCTTGCCACTCAACCAAGGCTCCCTTTGTGACATCTTTTACACGGTTTTTCTTAAAAGCCCACTTAACCAAGTCCCCTTTCACTTGAAAATCCAACTTAATATTTTACCGGGTTTTGACTTAAGCTTGGACCTTCTATAGACCCATTAACACATGTACATACATTATCAACCTTTAGAACACCAAAATTTTAAAAATTTCACTAAAATTCACAAAACCCGAAAAATCCCGAAAATCAGGGCGTTACACAAAGCCAGCTCCTCACCTATTCTCATGTTAGCTTCCCGATGTGGGATTCTCCATCAATCCCCCAAAACTAAAGCATTAGAAAAATAATCAACCTTTGCGTGTAAAGGGATTCGAACCATAGTCCTCTCAATAACCATGTCACACTACCACCACTAGGACACAAGCTCCTTTGTGTCATAAGTCCAACACATTTCACTTTAAAGCCTGCCTACTCGCTTCCAGATTTATTTAAAAGAAAAACCAAAATAAATTGCAAGAGCCAAGACTTGAACCTTGGACCCCCTTGCTTCCTTTATGGCGTCACTTCCTTGCCACCTAAGTTCCGCCACTTTTCCATTACACCACACTCCTTTTCCTGCGTTATTTTACCTTGATTTATTTAAAAGTCATACCACTTGAGATCAGGGTTCCACTAAGGCTCAAAATCAAAATTTTTCCTATGGTCTAACTTGAACCTGGGACTTCATAGTACCCTCCAAACACTCCAAAATCACACATTTGAATTATTTAAGCCTCCTTTTAACCTATCTAAAACTCAAGGCGCAAAACTTCTAGGCCCAAAATTTGGGGCGTTATAATTTTACACCCCTTAAAGAAATTTTGTCCTCGAAATTTCCCACTATCTATTAGTCGTACTACCCAAGTCACACTACTACACTTCTGCTGCGCACTCTAATTCAAATAACTTAGTCACACATCCAAAATATCCACCTATCAAAGCAGATAGATTACAATTTCCATGTTTAAAACATCACATCCAAACAATTCCAAACACACAAAATAAATACCAAATCTTAATACGGTCCAATATCAAAAGAATCCACAGTATTTCAATTCCAAATAGACAAAAGTATTTAGAAAACTTACGAATTTAGCACCGGAGACTCGGTGAACCACACTTTCAGGAAAACAGTCAGTAAAACATTTCAAATACTTCAAATCTTTTGAAACAGTTATTTTAGAAATTCAATTTTAAAAGCCCAATCCACAGTCGAGTTTTGCAACCTAAGCTCTAGTACCACTAAATGTAACAACCCAAACCCGAATCTAGCGTGTCACATTAATGTGTTTCTCAAAAGCCTTGTTTCCATTGAAAACCCTTCTTATTAAAACTTGTTGCCATTTAAAACTTGTGTAAAATCTCAAATTTCTATGCATATTTTTAAAACGTGGTTTATTAAAAGACATTCTCTTGTAAAATGTTATTATCTTTAAAACCTTAATGGTTACGGAAGCCTAATTTAAAACAATTGCAGAAACATGATATTTTGAAAAATAGTTGTTGTTTTGGATAAACCGTGTCCGACTTCTAGCAATTATAAAACAATAAATAAAATCCAAAATGTAAAAACCAGAAAGTTGAAAAGGCCTTATTACAACCCAAACCGGAATAAAGTACTTAAAAGTAAATCAAGACAGAGCATAAGTAATGTGTCGCCTTCTCCGAGTCCCTCGCAGCACCGATCCTCCTAAAGCTAGGGATTACTTGATAGGTATTTGAAGTTAATCCATGCTCTAAATGCTGCTATGCCCAGAAGCCAACAATAACCGCACCCTTGACTCCCTAGGGGGTGTGTCGATCAACTACGGTCACCACCACTGTGACCCAACGGCATACAGATGAACGAAAGATCCAATGCCTAACCCAAACGAACACGCCACAACGTGAAAGGGATAAGCTAAGAAAGGTTTCCCTACTCTCCTCATGGTTTGCTCTATTTAAAGCTAGCTCCTCACCTATTCTCATGTTAGCTTCCCGATGGGGGATTCTCCATCAATCCCCCAAAACTAAAGCATTAGCAAAATAATCAACCTTTGCGTGTAAAGGGATTCGAACCATAGTCCACTCAATAACCATGTCACACCACCACCACTAGGACACAAGCTCCTTTGTGTCATAAGTCCAACACATTTCACTTTAAAGCCCGCCTACTCGCTTCTAGATTTATTTAAAAGAAAAACCAAAATAAATTGTAAGAGCCAAGACTTGAACCTTGGACCCCCTTGCTTCCTTTATGGCGTCACTTCCTTGTTACCGAAGTAGCGCCACTTTGCCATTACACCACACTCCTTTTTCTGCGTTATTTTACCTTGGTTTATTTAAAAGTCATACCACTTGAGATCAGGGTTCCACTAAGGCTAAAAATTAAATCCTATGGCCTAACTTGAATCCGGGACTTTATAGTACCCTCCAAACACTCCAAAATCACACATTTGAATTATTTAAGCCGCCTTTTAACTGATGCAAAACTCAAGGCCCAAAACTTCTAGGCCCAAAATTCAGGGCGTTACAATTTTACACCCCTTAAAGAAATTTTGTCCTCGAAATTTCCTACTATCTATTAGTCGTACTACCCAAGTCACACTACTACACTTCTGCTGCGCACTCTAATTCAAATAACTTAGTCACACATCCAAAATATCCACCTATCAAAGCAAATAGACTACAATTTCCATGTTCAAAACATCACATCCAAACAATTCCAAACACGCAGAATAAATACCAGATCTCAATACAGTCCAATATCTAAAGAATCCACAATATTTCAATTCCAAACAGACAAAAGTATTTAGAAAACTTACAGATTCGGCACCGGAGACTCGGTGAACCACACTTTCAGGAAAACAGTCAGTAAAACATTTCAAATACTTTAAATCTTTTGAAACAGTTCTTTCAGAAATTCAATTTTAAAAGCCCAATCCACAGCCGAGTTTTGCAACCCAAGCTCTTATACCACTAAATGTAACACCCCAAACCCGGCCTAGAAGTTAGGCCCGAATCTAGCGTGTCATATTGAGGTGTTTTTCAAAGCCTTGTTTCCATTGAAAACCCTTCTTATTAAAACTTGTTGCCATTTAAAACTTGTCTAAAATCTCAAATTTCGTATGCATATTTTTAAAACGTGGTTTATTAAAAGACGTTATCTTCTAAAATGTTATTACCTTTAAAACCTTAATTGTTACAGAAGCCTAATTTAAAACAGTTACGGAAACGTGATATTTTGAAAAATAGTTGTTGTTTTGGAAAAATCATGTCCGAATCTAGCAATTATCAAACAATAAATAAAATCCCAAATGTAAAAATCAGAAAGTTTAAAAGGCCTTATTACAACCCAAATTGGAATAAAGTACTTAAAAGTAAATCAAGACAGAGCATAAGCAATTTGTGGCCTTCTCCGAGTCCCTCGCAGCATCGATCCTCCTAAAGCTAGGGATTACCTAATAGGTATCTAAAGTTAATCCACTCTCTGAACGCTGCTATACCCAAAAGCCAACAATAATCGCACCCTTAACTCCCTAGGGGGTGTGTTGATCAACTACGGTCACCACCACCATGACCCAACGGCATACAGATCAACGAATGATCCAACGCCTAACCCAAACAAACACGCCACAATGTGAAAGGGATAAGCCAAGAAAGGTATGCCTACTCTCCTCATGGTTTGCTCTATTTAAAGCCAGCTCCTCACCTATTCTTATGTTAGCTTACCGATGTGGGATTCTCCATCAATCCCCAAAAACTAAAAGCATTAGCAAAATAATCAATCTTTGCGTGTAAAGGGATTCAAACCATAGTCCTCTCAATAACCATGTCACGCCACTACCACTAGGACACAAGCTCCTTTCTGTCATAAGTCCAACACATTTCACTTTAAAGCCTGCCTACTCGCTTCCAGATTTATTTAAAAAAAAAACCAAAATAAATTGCAAGAGCCAAAACTTGAACCTTGGACCCCCTTGCTTCCTTTATGGCGTCACTTCCTTGTCACCTAAGTAGCGCCACTTTGCCACTACACCACACTCCTTTTTGTGCCTTATTTTACCTTGATTTATTTAAAAGTCATACCACTTGAGATCAGGGTTCCACTAAGCCTAAAATCAAAAATTTTCCTATAACCTAATTTGAACCCGGGACTTCCTAGTACCCTCCAAACACTCTAAAATCACACATTTGAATTATTTAAGCAGCCTTTTAACCGATCCAAAACTCAAGGCCCAATACTTCTAGGCCCAAAATTCAGGGCGTTACAGCCAACCTAACAAAACTAAGAGAAATGGAAGAGAGAGTGTAAGCTTTTAAAGCTTAGTAAGTTGGCATATAATAATAAGCAATTAAAGTAACAAAATGTTTCCATTTCTCAAAAGGTATTCTTAAGAAATAAAATCATTGAATACATGTTTCCACTTTTTACACATGTTCAGCTTAGGCTCTTTCCTAAGTCACATCCGCTAAATTATTGTATCTTAAGCTACAGAACTCGAAATTAAGTTCTGTAAATTTTCCCTAAAACTAGACTCATATATCTTCTTGCCATAAAAGTTTCAGAATTTTTAGTTTGGCTAATTATTACAGTTTATTTATTAAAAATTCCCCTATTTTGCTACTCGACAATCTTGACCACTCTTCACTAAAATTTCAATTTCTTTTTATACAGAATTCAAAAGATGTTCATGTTTCTTTCTACTAAAAAAGACTCAATAAGGAATTCGCCCATATAAATTATGTTCCATAAATATTTTTGTACAATTTTTAATTATTTTCACAAATCAGAACAGGGGATCACGAAATCAATCTAAACCAGTCTCAAAAAAATATAAAATCTCAAAATACAGAATTCCTTTGCTTCTCTATTTCTTTTATATGAAAATAGACTAAATATGCTTTAATTCCATATCTTATTCAACCTCTAATTCAATTTCTACCATTTTTAGTGATTTTTCAAAGTCACCTAACTGCTGCTACCAAAAACTGTTATATTTCAAGTTTCACTTTTTCATAAATTTCTTTGTATCAATTTTTCATAGTAACACTTAACTATATCAAACTTACCAAAGTTCGATTACTTATCGAGCACATTGCTCACAACAAATATATTCATATCCCTATACTTAACACCATATTTTCATATGAATTTACAATTAATAGGTTTTCCCGTTGAACACATCGGAATAGTAATAGATATTCGGTGGCCTGCACATAGTACCACCCTTGTAGCTGAAGCTAATTGGTGCACATAGTAGCCTGCACTTAGTACTACACGTGTGACCAAAACCATTTCTTACATACATTGGCCTGCACTTAGTACCAGACATGGGATCGAAATAACCGAGTACGCATAGTAGCCTACACATAGTACTACACATATGACCCAACCATTTGGTACACGTAGTAGCCTGCACTTAGTACTACACACGTGACCTAAACCATCTTGAACACATAGTAGCTTGCATATAATACTACACATGTGTTCTCACAACAGATCATTCATATCTTTTCTATTCCGAAGGTTCAACCGGGAAATTCTTCACTTTTCAACATTTTACCAATTCATCCATACTCAATTTCAATTCATAATTTACCTCAAGTGAGCATTCAATATGCAGCCACGACTTATATAATAACAAAATATTATAACAAAAGTAAAAATGATATATTATATACATCCAAACTTACAATTTCACATAGTCACCATAATCATAGAAAACACTTTTTAACCATAACATCTTAATTCATTTCTATGTCATCTATGTCACATTGTATCATAGGCATTATTAAATCAAATCACAAACATAATAATATCATTATCATATAATTCAGCAAAATCAAGTCTAATATTACAATTTTGGCTTCAAACAGACATTAGGACATTACTGTATTATTATTATTATACCAACTTACCTCGAATGCAAAAACGACCAACTTTTCTGACTTAGCTCATAACCTCGTTCTAAGTCCAAATTTCATGTTTTCTTAATAATCGAGCTTGGAAGCTTGAAAAACCCTAGCCATGGTTTCTCCATGCTATATTCGGCCTTGAAGAAGAAGATAAACAAAAATTGGCTTTTAATTTGATTTTTAATTCATTTAATCAATAAATGACCAAAATGCCCCTAACTTAAAAATATTCTTTTTTTTCACCCATTTCATGTCCATTTTTGTCCAATAAATTAACCAATGGTCTAATTACCATTTAAGGACCTCCAATTTAAAATTTCATAACAATTGGACACCTCGAACATATAGAACTCAACTTTTGCACTTTTTACAATTTAGGGAGTGCCCAAACGTCAAAATTTTCGTACGAAATTTTTACAAAATAATTTCATAAAAATGTAAACCATAAAAAATAAATAAAACACATTTCAATTAAACACCTTTACCTTCTAGAATGCACATTTTACTACTTTTGCAATTTAGTCCAATTTATCAAATTGGACACACAAATAATAAAATTTTGTAACAGAAATTTCACAAAATATTGCAAACACAAAATAAATTTTAAAACTCAATCAGAATAAATATTTTGACCTCAGATTTGTGGTTTCATAACCACTATTCCATTTAGGCCTTGTATCGGGCTATTACAATTCTCCCCTTTTAGGGATTTTCGTCCTCGAAAATCTTATTGGTAAAGAGATTCAATATCTTTTCTCAAAATTTATTAAACATCCACAACCAGTCCTCTTCAAAATAATACTTTTAGAAACACTCTGTCATCAAACTATAATCCAGTATAACTAAGTGTCGATTCTGTATACTTCTATGTTAGTCGAAAACTATTTCCAATTTTCACGATTGCTTTCACTTTTTATCATAATCACAATTCGATTTAGTCTCATACACAAAGTTTCCTGTAGCTGTTTTCATAATCAATAATATAATCCTCAAATTCTTAAATAATCATAAGGATTTTCATCATCGATCAATCACAATCCAAATAACAACTTTCATTTTCCAAGAATAAGAGAAATTTCGATACGGAACTAATATTATCTTTGTTTCAATATCACACTCAACTCATCATTGACTATAACAGTCCTGATTGCGTTTTGTCATTCAACTTAACTCTAATAACAAAATGACATCTGAACTCAAAAAAATCAGAAATATCGAATTTCATATTTGTATACCCAAACAATTACTTTAAATCACTCTATTTTTTATTTCTTTTTAAATGAATAGATAAAATACTATGGTGAGCTCTAAACGAAAACTCTCTGCATACCCTGTGTTTCTTAATACACCAGTTCTGTCTCGGAATAATAGTATTAGTAATCAGATCTAATTTAAAATTCAGAATCAAAAGTCAGCTCACATTGCGTTCATTTAAATTAACGCTTACCAATCTAATTCTGAGCTTCTCCAATTTATAATAGAAAAGTTGGTTTAATTAGAATCAAAACTCTATCAACAAGGTAAATCATTGAAACCAATACTCACAAGGTAAACAAAAATTTTGATTCAAGCACCTGCAATATTTTAACCTTTCCCATAGATTTGTTGGTATTCACACACATTCTTTCAGTTAAGGAAAAACCCAATCGATATGTCTCCGTGTCGTACTTTTAGGAATATAAATTCTTCCTTCAGACTGTTCGTCTATAAATCTATGCATGCACAACATCATTTCCGGACCAGAGGATGCACTTAAATACACATAGTTTAATTTATCTTCTAACTGAACAACTCACCCTGATTGAAATTACTGAGTTGATCCTAACTATTTATTAGCATTGCACAGTGATCACTTCTTTATATCATTAGAACAGATGAAACATACAATTTTTCATATTTCTTTCAACATACCAGTCACAAATACTTACTAATTGTATTAACTCAGATGAAACATAACATCTTGTTCGAAGTCACTGATAATAGCCAAGATTACCTAGGGAAAGGAAATCAATATACAATCTAAACTTGAACTGTCATAATCCTCACCTTTGTCAATATTTACCTTAAAGATATGCCATACATGATAAATTAACCCATAAGAATGATAAGAAAATCGAGATAAGGAAATTGAAGATACAAAACCATACAGTATATTCTGAAACACCACTCGTACAAAATAATAAGGAACCTAACAACTCTTCGGAAAAACTAAAAGAAAATATGCACTGTTCATTCATTCTATAGTCAATTGTAACAAAGATAATACATTTTCCATGTAGATGTAAACAGGACAACAGCCAGAAGAAACAGAAGAGTAATTTCATATGAATTCACTGTCAACTTCTTATCTCTGACGTAACAGAATAGAATACCAATAGAAAATAAAAGAATAATGATCATAAATCAATAGATCAACAATACTTTCATCAGAAAACAAGCAACCACATTTAATTCTGATAATGTCTAGATATATAAAATGCCCCGAAAAATTTTAATAGATTACTCAACTGTAACTGTCATGTTTAAACATCTTTCTATAATAACTGTATCGTTAGTATAGCTATCAATTATCAATATCGAAGCTTTAAAATTTTCGAAATTGTAACCATCACACTAATTGAAACCATAGTACCATAATAAGATCAGCGTCTCAACCTTATAAATAAAATAATACTTTAATATCAATAATACTTCCCAAACAGAAGAGAAAAGACTGAAAATAGTCTTAATAACAACCAGTCTAATAACATGATATCCACCATCTGTGATTCATATTACTAAACTCCCATATTCGAATCAGGAGTTATAACAGTAAATATAATGGTCTCCGACTAATGAATATCTTTCTCGAATATATATTATATTATATTATATTATAATTTAGAGCTTCAATGAATAGAAGTAGAAAACCACATCATATGAATCTTTTTATCAAATTTTCTCTCAAGCATATTTCCATAATCACTAATATCACAATATTTCGTTCATCAACAGAAATCAATTTCAAAAAGTTCTTAGTATATACCATCTTTAGACATTGTGCCTGAATTTGAGTCGATTTAACTGAAATTAACTCTTTCCCTAACCGTGGCATTGCACATTCCAAATAATCTTTAGAATAATTCTGATCTTTCTCTAATAACCATCTTTACACGTTAAGCTATTTTCCATCTCTAATTACATCATTAATTATTCTGCCACTGAACTTTTTGATTTCACACTTAAAAACTTAATCATCATAATTTCCATGAATTTTCGTTATAAACACCTCATCGGCAATGGGGGTGAGGTCGTACGGCTTCTGACTCGATTCTCACATAAATACTCATATAACTTAATGTTCATTAGCATCATATACCATCGCAAATCTTACTATTCACTTAAGACAACTTAACATTCATATCTGTAGTACACGGAATTTTTGATTACTTCATTCAAACAAGTGCACTTATTTATACATTTTATGCATTTCATATACCCTTACTTATCACATTTACTAAATCATCTTAGTCAAGCATGCAACATCATATGAAGGCCAAACAAATATGTACGAGCATATCACTATATGAACTTTCATATCACACATTATCACATATAATTTACGAATTTTTATTCATACCTTTCCGAATTTTGACTCATTATAACTATACATTATTCAAATACTTTAGTATCACTATCAAATGGTCGGATGTAGCTTGGTTGAAGAGTACCTATGTCTAAACAAAATGGTCGTCGTATGCATCAGAGACATCACACTATCACATATTCGTGGCATGTATTACTAAAATCTCACACTCGCTATGGTAGTCCAAGAACCGACTAAACCATAGCTCTGATACCATTAAATGTAACATCCCTCAACTATAACCGTCACAGACACGGTACGAGGCATTACCAAACAACACTCGCACGATCATTTGATTTCAAGAAATAATTTCCATGAAAAATTTTAAACTTTTTCATTCATATAGTTCACACCCTCATTGTAGGCCTACGAGGCCCAAACGATACATTGAGTATGATCCAGGACTAAACTGGAATTTTTCGAACACTACTAAAATTTTCACTCAAAATAGTGTCACACGCCTGTGTGATTCGAAACACACCCGTGTGGCTAGCACTTAGGCTATTTTCCAAGCCCTTTTTGTTGCTCTTAACTCTTTACACTCATATGAATTTCATCGACTCATATTATACCTTTAATTAATCCTAACTTAACCATCAAACACATGTAGTATACTTATCTACATCAAAACATTTTCACAACACATGCATAAAATAGAATTTTTTTACCTATAACTATCATGGGCCACATTTCTTGGCTATATACAACGTAACGATATAAGCCAATATGTTTGGCCAATACCTACTATCTACGACTAATACTTTATACATGCCACTCACTTGTAAGAAATAAGAATCTTTATTGAGCCATCCTGACAAAACGATAGTGTGATGCCGCCTCTGATGATCTCCAATCCCGAGCCAACCTGACAAAACTAAGAGAAATGGAAGAGAGAGTGTAAGATTTTAAAGCTTAGTAAGTTGGCATATAATAATAAGCAAATAAATTAACAAAACGTTTCCATGTCTCAAAAGGTATTCTTAAGAAATAAAATCATTAAATACATGTTTTCACTTTTTACACATGTTCAGCTTAGGCTATTTCCTGAGTCACAGCCGCTAAATTAATTATATCTTAAACTACAGAACTCGAAATTAAGTTCCGTAAATTTTTCCTGAAACTAGACTCATATATACTATTTCCATAAAATTATATCTTATACTATTTCCTGAAACTAAGTTTCGCTAAATGATATATTACTTACATACAAACTTAGAATTTCACATAGTCACCATAATCATAGAAAGCACTTTTAACCACAACATCTTAATTCATTTCCCTGTCATCTATGTCACCTTGTATCGTAGGCATTATTAAATCAAATCACTAACATAATAATATCATAATCATATAATTCAACAAAATCAAATCTAATATTACAATTCAGGCTTCAAACAGACATTATGACATTACTGCATTATTATTATTATACCAACTTACCTCAAATGCAAAAACGACCAACTTTTTCGACTTAGCTCATAGCCTCGTTTTAAGTCTAAATTTCGTGTTTTCTTAATAATCAAGCTTGGAAGCTTGAAAAACCCTAGCCATGGTTTCTCCATGCTATATTCGGCCTTGAGGAAGAAGATGAGCAAAAATTGGCTTTTAATTTAATTTTTAATTCATTTAATTAATAAATGACCAAAATTCCCCGAACTTAAAAATATTATTTTTTCACCCATTTCATGTCCATTTTTGTCCAATAAATTAACCACTGGTCTAATTACCATTTAAGGACCTCCATTTTAAAATTTCATAACAATTGGACACCTCTAACATGTAGAACTCAACTTTTGCACTTTTTACAATTTAGGGAGTGCCCAAACGTCGAAATTTTCGTACGAAATTTTTATAAAATAATTTCATAAAAATGTAAACCATAAAAAATATAAATAAAACACATTTCAATTAAATACCTTTACCTTCTAGAATGCATATTTTACTACTTTTGCAACTTAGTCCAATTTATCAAATTGGACACAAACAATAAAATTTTGTAACAAAAATTTCACAAAATATTGCAAACACAAAATAAAGTTTAAAACTCAATCGGAATAAATATTTTGACCTCGAATTTGTGGTTTTGTAACCACTATTTCGTTTAGGCCCTGTATCAGGCTATTAAATAAGCCAAGGAGCTCAACCAAAGAATGCATCGTGTAGAGAAGCTTAAAGAGAAGAAGAAAGTAGCAAATGAAAGTGTAAGTAACATCTCTCTCTCTCTCTCTTTAATTTTTATAGTAAACTAGCTTAATATTTGTTCCCATTTTCTTGGAGTACAGTTATCAAATTCTTAGGTTAATTTTAAGTGTTAGAAGAACTGACTAAGTTGCATTTATGCTTCTTTATGGACATTTAATGCCAACTTAACTAATGTAAATGTTGAAGGACTTATAATGGACCTTGTTGTTGTTGAGAAAGAAATTACAAGATGGAAATTAGCAGCTGAGCAAGTGGCTGCTGCAGGAGTAGTTGTAGAGCAAGAGTTCTTAGCTCAGGTATGTTTGCTAAGATGCTACATGTCCTTTAATAGATATTATGTATCTAGTTTTGTGAACATTTATTGAAGGTCTTTGTGGTGGCATTTTTATTTAGTCATCATCTTAAAGTTCTGCCTGTATGGAATTTCAAATTTAGCTGTAGACTAAGGTTTGAATCTTAATACATCTAGACAAGATCAAATGCATTACCTAGAGAACTTCTCAACTAGTCTCATAAGCTTTCTTCACCAAAAAGCTTCTTTGTAACTAAACATTGCCTACTTAATGGCACGATAAAATGTTAATAAATCAATGAAAAATGAAACTCGAAAAACGAATTCACACCTTTCTGAAGCTAAAACAATTCCTCGAATGCAACACAATGTACATGATAAAATGTTAATAAAAAGTAAATTTTAACAAACTGGCCCAAACCAAAAAACATGAAAAACACATAGAAGAAATGAATAAAATCCAAAATTCAAAATTGAAATCAGCAGCAGCCCATAGTTAGGAAAGCATGTAACTTCTTAATCTACCCAAATTAAAATGTAATAGAAGATAAATTTTCCTAAGACTCATGGAGGCTGGTGAGTGAGTTGGTTGTTGGGTAAAGTGGCTAGGCGTCGATCGATTGCTTAAAAACAACTTTTGAGGAAAGAGGGGCACAGTGGATGTTTAGGGTTTCTGGAAATCAAATAATGTGGATAGGGAAGATACTTTTTTTTGTATATTTTAGTCAAGCAAAGAAAAAAAAAAAGAGAAAGAAAATGGACAGGAATTTGGGGTATAAAATTTAGACTGAGAAAGAGAGTAGGTAAATAGTGGGAGACGATATTGGAGAAAAAAAAGATCTTTGATTTCTTTGTGAAAACAGTGTCGTTTCAATAAAAATTAATTAAAATAGCAGCATTTATGGGAAAAATGCTACTATTGCATTACCTTTTGCGGCGTTTATGCAAAAACGCCGCTATTGCTTTACCTTTTGAGGCGTCTGTAGGAAAAACACCACTATAGAATGACTTATGATGGCCTTTTTTTGTTAGCGCCACTAATTGTAAATATTTATGGCATTTTTACTGCAAACGCCACTAAAAACGCCGTTAAATGCTTAATTTCCTATAGTAATTGATGGTTGGACATCCTACATGTGTTGCAAATTCCTTGAAGCTTGTGTAAGCAGCATTGCATATTGGTTAACATTCTATTTGTCAGCTTATGTGAGCATTACCCTCCAGTGTATCTGAATTCAATTTACTATAGTTCTCTGGGAAAAAAATAGTTAATTATTGAAATGGAAATGAAATAAGATGACATGATGATTTATTTTATATTGAGTATAGTTTGGTATATGAATCCTGGCATGTTATGTTATGATGATTTTATTTATCCAGGCTTAACCATTGACATGGTAGAAATTATGGAACAAGATAAATGAATGTAATTCCTATGTTATGTATGAATTGTAAACTTAAATTGGTAGGTATGTAATGTTTTGTTTTACGAAATTACTAAGCTTTACATAAGCTTCCTTTTTTGGGTTTTCTTGTTTGTAGATTGTCAGACTCTTGCTGTCAATTGGAACATCATTGGAGATCACACTATCCAACAACTCTATAAGTAATTATTTGTTTATTTTGTCTCGATTATATATGACATGTAAATAGGGGTTTTGGTATGTGTATGTTAATAGGTATTTTGGTGATGATTTTGGCATTTGGTATTTGTGGTTTAGTTGTTGAATGAATAAGCTTGATAAGTTAATTATGTTTTAGTTTGAATGGTTAATGTTTATGCTTGAATTGTGGTGCAAATTAGGGCATATTGGTTAGGCACTTAGATTGAATGTTATTTGGCATGTTTTGGTACATTTTGAATAGGTTTAGGTGATGCTACTTGCATGGCTTAAGACTTAAGGAATTGTAGGTGAAATGACTTAATTTTGAAGATACTGTTAGTGCATGCAGCCTGTGACACGATCTGCCACATGGCCATGTGACACACACGGTTGGATGACACAGCCATGTGGCCTATTAAATTTTGGTGTAAGATTTTTCATACGGTCACAGGGAGTTACATGGCCAGGGACACGATCATGTGACCCTGGAGTACATAGTTTAAATGTTATAACATGGGTTAGCACACGACCATGTTTTAGGACCACACAGACTAAACTTTGTCACACGACTTGACTATATGGCTGTGTGACCCTTGTTTTCACTTTTTACCTGAATTTTTGAAAAAGTTTTAGTTTAGTCTAGATTTGTTCCCAGGTTATTTTAAATGTTTCATATGCTTGATTTAAGCTTGGATATGATTGAATATCTTGGAAATGATTGTAATTTTATTATGAATTGAATTATTTGATTATTTATGGCAAGATAGTGAATAATGTTAAAGTTTTATAGTTATAATACCTTATAGCTTGGGTTAGGTGACTGGACCGAGTATAAGGTGTTACAGTTACCCTTGTATTTCTACTAGGGTGCCACCCCCTTCATGTTATATGAGGATTTTTGGGTCTCTCTTATATCGAGTCCAATTACGAGTACTTCTTGGGTCTTCTTGACCTAGTACTCTATAATATGATCCAACCCGATTCAGTTTTTTTTTTATTTTTCAAAATAAACTTTAATATTTATATATTAAAAAAATTTCCCATCCCAATTTTACTTCAGTAAAATTTTAACGATTTTACCCCCAATAAAATTTTGATGATTTTACCATTGGTAAAATTTTGAGAAATTTTGTTCAATATGTCACAACTCAACATGTTCACTATGACTGAATGGTTTATTTTTATTTTCAGGCTCCAAAATAGTCCAAAAACATAAACACATTCTTCCATCATTTTTTAAGTAATCCTATATAGGATTGTAAATTTCCATTTTCATTTTCATTTCCATTTTTGGAAACCTACATTCATTTCCAAATGACTCTATTTTTCCATTTCGGAAAAAACCATAATCATTCCTGAATGTCTTCTTTTCTATTCATTCCATTTATATCTATTCAAGCACGTAATTCATTTCTTGTTTCAACGAGCTACTGGAGGGACCGATTGGACATATATGATTGAGGCTCAAATGATTTATAATTAAGTTCAAGCTTTTCGCCTATTAATTATAAGCTCATTTAGTCGCGAAGTCATTCCACTATTGTGACTGAGCTCTCCTCAACAACATACCATTACGTAAGCAACTACTCATTGCTTGTTTAATGACTTTGTCATAAGTGTGTTACCCTTATAGGATATACTTGATCTCTTTGGGATAATATCCGTTCTCCCAATATGATCCTATTTTATCTCATGATAACCATTACATCTTCCTTCGTGAAAAGTCAATCACTATCAAATAGTGATCAAATAATCCATCACAAAGAGGAACGACCTGTGGCCACGTTTACTTTTCATCAACCATGTAATGCCAATGAGAGGATATCATTTACCCATTTTTTGGGCTACATACTACAAAGGTCGTACACCCAACGCACCAGCTTTTGGTTCCTTATCTATTTCAACTGAGGCTTTTACTTATATCAAAGTGTATGAGTCACGCATACATAGTCCGCCATTCACTCAGGGTTTGGGAATGCCACAGTTTGAACATCACAAGTGAATAATTCCATAAACGAATTCATGATCTAGTCTATTTGGGTCCTATCCGTTGTACTATCAGTCCAGTCAGTCATATCTATTTCTCTATCTTCTGGGAGTCATCCACTCCGATGCCCAAGACAAGGCATCTCCCCAATTGGACCTGATAGATGACATATTAGTCTTTCAATTGGTTTGCTTATTTCCAATTAGACTAAGGACATGTTTCGGTTTGTATACTAATACAAGCTATCTTTTCAAATTATGACCCGACCACGTAATACCACTTAATAGTAGTTAAACATTAGACAACTAATGAGCAACATTTGCTTCCATTTTGCTTTGCATGCAAAAACCATTTGAGGACAATAATAAGAAGTATATTAATCGTAATGAATTTGTT
The DNA here is from genome assembly GCA_020496765.1 of Gossypium stocksii. Lineage (NCBI taxonomy): Eukaryota > Viridiplantae > Streptophyta > Magnoliopsida > Malvales > Malvaceae > Gossypium > Gossypium stocksii. Next base: position 41,349,985 of record CM035621.1, read on the forward strand.
TTATTAACCAATCTGTTTGAAAAATTACAAGTGTATATTGAAAAAAATACTACACTTAGAGCACCAGATCCAACACCATCTGTATGCATAATACTGCAACTCGAATTGCGACCTTAGTGCATTCCTCACTTAGTCTCTCCTAGTGTACCAACTCTTTAATATAAACTTGCATTGTAAATAAATGCTTGTAAGTTATAACTAACATAGAGAATATTAACCCAGATTACCTTGACGTATTTATTATTGCATTCCCCACTTGAAGATTCTGTATTTCTTTTTAGTTTTTGATAGATACTTTCTAATACCGGCGCATACATATACGCCAAATTCTATATTTGACCACCACATACCTATTTCACTCCTTAGGTAGATTATAAATTTCACCACTCAAAATAGATCTCATTTCTTTTTAGAAATGGATACATTTCTTAGAAGGATATTAATATAAAATCTACTTTTGATGGATTATCATGTAGACAGTTGCTGAACACTTCACCCAGGATGGTGTACTCTCTAATATTATTCTTGGCAGATTTCCTTTTCAAAAACACTGTTGAGAAATCTTTCAAAAAATGCCCTTAGGTCATATTCAAATTTCGTATTAGGGCCATCCTAATAGAGATATTTTCAAACTTATCTAGATCTCTAGCACAGAGTCATCTAGTGAAAAAGTCTCTAAACTTACCCTAATTTCAACACAAAGGTGGTTATCCAAATTTTACCTCAAGGACATTATAGAATACACCACAAAGGCTTTACAAAATATGCCACATAAGAAATCATAGGATACACCACAAAGGCTTTACAAAACATTACGTGTTTATTATCCTGATAGATTATCTAAAAGGTGCCATGGGTTTCTCCCACATGGTCTTGTACATATTTTCATGTCATGATCTACCAATTTAGTTTACATCTTATCAGAGGCTATACCATGAGTATTTTTATTATCATATGATGCCATGGGTGTAACAGCTCGTTTTTAGTTAAATCAAAATAGTGGTTTTTAGACCATGAATCTGATGTTGAAAAATTTATTTTATTATTATTTTAATGTCTACAGTATGATATTAGAGTTGTGTGAAATTTTCATAAAGAAATTTTATTGTTGAGTGTTCAATTTGTGAAAAAGGACTAAATCACGTAAAATGAAAAATTTGTATTCTATACGTTAAAAGTGTTTATAAGCTATGAAATTAATTATGGAAGTCCTTAACTGGTAAATGGACCTTTATAAATGCTAGTGGACAATTATGGGCATATATTATGTGATTTTTAATGTTCTAAAACAAGGTTAGCTTTGTAATTTATGAAATAAGTTAAAAATAAATAAAATAAAATAAAACCATCATCTATTATCATCATCATCAACCGGTTCTAAAAGGAAGAATGTAACACCCCAAACCCAGCCTAGACGTTATGGCCCGAATCTAGCGTGTCACATTGAAGTGTTATTCAAAAACCATGTTTTCATTAGAAACCCTTCTTAAAGATTTTAAAAAACACCTTGCCATTTAAAACTTGTGCAAAAACCCCAGTCTACACTAATTTATTTTGAAAAAGAAGTTCATTCTCCATATTACTTTTTTGAAAAATTTGTTAAATGCGGAAACGTTTTAACAGTGTAGCGGAAACGCGTTGTTTTGAAAACCATTAATAATTTGGAAAATCGTGTTCTACTTTTAACAGATTTAGATCAAAATAAACCAAAAACCCAAATTAAAATCAATATATTAAAAGAGGCCTTATTACAACCCAAATCAAAATCAATGTACCTAAAAGTAAATAAACATAAATGAAAACAAAAGCAGTTGTGTGGCCATCTCTGAGTCCATCGTAGCACCGATCCTCCTAACATTGGGGATTACCTGAAAGGTTAATAAACGGGGTGATTTTACAAAAACTCAGTGTGAAATCCCCTACTATCTAAAAATGGTTAGTTATACAAAAAGCAGTAACAATCTGGGCCTAAGCCCTTTATAGTAGAAAGTAACAGATGGGCTTTAGCTCATTACAAATTCAAAAACAATACACATGTGGCCTAAGCCTGATACATTATCATTTGGGTCACAACCCATAGCAGAATCAATTGGGCCTAGCCCATATCAGAATAGAATCACATGAATGATGTATGATCCATGTTATGTGTTAACCCCATCCAACCCTACACTTACCTCCGTCCAACCCTGCACAATCTGTGGGGATATAATCAACCCACCCCTCCAACACACCAAGCTTAGCACCGGTTGTGACACTAAGTCAATAGAACAGCTCAATGCCGTAAATAGAACGGCTAAAGGCCTTAAGTATCGCAGCAATGCTGCCAAATAACAGAATGGCTAATAGCCATAAGCAGAAAGGCACAAAGCCATAGTAGTATGCGTGGCACAAAACCATCGATAACGGGTCTATAATCGGCACAAAGCCATCCATCACGAAAAACAATAGGCACAAAGCCCTCAATCGTGGTAACATAATCGGCACAAAGCCTTAATTAGGTTGGCACACAGCCATAATTAGAATAAGTGGCATACAACCATTGGTAAAATGATTGGCACTCAACCATCGATCGGTCTACAGTAGTCTCAAGCAACCCATGTGACCTTATCAAATCAATACATATATACGGCTATAGGCCTTCGGTGGGTCCACAGTCGTCTCGTGTGACCCATGTGACCCTATCAGATCAGATCTTCCTCCGTACAATATCCCAACCCATGCAACATGTATGCAGTATGTCATGCCTATAATCGGTCAGACAATCACATTCAAATCATTCATTTCATAGTCATACAATTACAGTCAAATTGCAATGCAAGGGTATTTCGATAACTTTGCACTATAGGGGTATTTCGATAATTTTGGACTACAGGGGTATTTAAGTAATTTTGCACTAATGGGGTATTTCGGTAATTTTACAACCTCCTAGGAGGTCTAAAATCATATTGAATGACTTCAATAACCTAAATAGACATAACGGTCTAAATGGGCCTAAGGCCCATAACTCGGCCCAAGTAGGGCCCATTTACACATTTGGCCCGCTAAGCCCAAAATCGACCTTAGCCATGTAGACGATATAGCCAGGTCCAATATTTCCACATATCCATGACAAAAACCTCTGTGGGGCCCACGAGCCCATAGGGCCCACACGGCCTGTTTTAGCCCAAAATCGGCCTAAACCTATGAGCATGCTCATGGTGGCCTCCACTATGGCATCAGACTATCCACACGCAGGTTCGCACGCTTGTGTGGCAACTGTTACCAAACCTTCAGCTTTTCGGCATTTCGACATACTGGCATTTGTTGATCTTCTGTCTATACGGTGAAATACATACTTTTGACTTTTCAGTAGATCAACAAATATGGTACCCGACTACACACCTGTTGTGGAACGTGCGATCGTGACCCTCGAGCGTCAAACCTACAGTCAATCACACATCGCCATCAAACCTATTTCAAAAAATATGACCAACCTCCAAAACCTTTTACTAACATACTATCAGAGAACTCAAAACCCTTACCTTGATCGGGTGATGAAGGAAAGATTTTGACTACTTTAGTGATGTTTGAAAATCCTATACCTTTCAATAAAAACCAACAAAATCGACAGAGAGATCACCACAGGCTAAAACTGAATGGAGTAAAGAGGTAAACAATGGATATTCAATCAAATCCAAATAAGGTATAACTATTCACTTTGAAAAGATATAGATAGAAGGAGAATTCGGTCACTTTAATTGGGAAAATAGGAAGAGTACAAATCAGTTCTAGCAAGATCCAATGAGGGAGTGAGGAAGTAGTCGGCTTATACACTTCTTAAGATCCAAAAGAAATGGTGTTAAGGGAGAAGGAAAATTCACTATGAGAGATTAATGGAGAGAAAAGAAATAGAAAAGAAGAGTGTAGAGGGGAAAGGGAAGAAGTCAATTTGGCCAAGAGTAATGAAAATCTAAAAGAGAAAGCGAAAAGAGGATAGGTTCGATCAAATTTGAGTATAGAAGGGAAAGAAGATGAATTTGGCTAGAGTTTGATACAAGCAATAATAAAAGAACAAGTCGGCCACACAGAACTGTGGCAAATTTTGGCTTTTTGAGAGGGAAGAAGCAACGAACCACAGCTTAGAGAAGAGAAGATACAAAACAATTTCGGCATAAAAGAAGACAAACAAATCTGATATGGTCAAAAATTTGGCTCACCAAAAGAGAATACCAATCTTGCCATAATCAAAATATTAAAGGAAGAAACGGCACCACCCCTCCAATCTTCAAAGTCGAAATCCCTACAAGCCAAGTATCCTATTCAACCACAACCTACCCATAACCCAATCCCTTGATTTACTCCCCATATCTCTCCATGAATTTCTCCTCATCCAACTCCCACCACTCATTCAAACACCAAGACTGATTCAACTTGTCACCACATAGAATTCTACTCAAGTTCTACCACTTACATGGCACAGGTGTAAAATAAAACCACTATTGCACCATCCAAGCCTCGAACCTCAGTCCTCACCATTACACCCCTTACACGCCACTTGCCACCAAGCCAAAAGGCTTTTTGTGTCCTATTTTATCCACAATATCTTATAAAGTCTATAGGCCAAAGTCCAGGTTCCTTTAAAAGAAAAACTAAAATAAATTGCGAGAGCCAAGACTTGAACTCAGGCTCCCTTGCAACCTTAATCAGGCCACAACCACTAGACCACATGCTTCCTTGTGTCATTTTTTCCCATAAATATTCTGAAAGCCTGCATACTAACTACAGGGTTTTATTCACTTAAACCAAAATTTTTGACAAAGCCCAAGTTTGAACCCTGGACTTCTCCAACACTTCTCAGGGCCCTTAATCCACTAAAATAATCCTTCATTTATGAAAATTCTTGCACTCATAAACTTTTACGTGCAGCCTCCTAATGGCTCCCATGCACAAGGCGCATTCCTACTAAGCCCAAATTCAAGGCGTTATAAAGAAATCCATTCTTTTAGGTTTTTAATTCGGCCATGGTTCAAAAGCTCATTTAGGTATGTATTTTGTCTCGTTGTTAATAATTTCTACGTTTTTGAGATTGTTACAGTTTAATCTAGCTAGCCCGTATCTCCGATTTCAAAATTGTTTAAGTATGTGTGAGTTGCCATTAATGAGCTTATGTGTTCTTTGATGTTTGATTGTGAAATATGAATATTTAATGTAAGATTTTCATATTTTATAAAGTGATTTTTGATGAAAATGCAAAATAGGGATTAAATTGAGAAATACTGAAATTATGTGGTTAAAAGTGTGATTATATGGAAAATATGGGCTGCTAAGGTAATAAGAACAATTCAGCTAAGCATAGATAGGATGAAATTGCATGAAATTGTGATTTTATGTGATAAGGACTAAATTGCAAAAATGTGAAATAATAGGGGCAAAAGTATAATTTTTCCAAAATGTGTAAATTGTGCTAAATTGAATGAATTAATGACTAAATAAGTAAATTTTGTTATTATCTAGATTGAGAAAAATGAGATTTAGATCTAGAACAGGGGAAAACAAAGTATCGGATTAATCGACCTAATTCGTCATTATAGTGAACGAGGTAAGTTCGTATATTTAATAAGCATTAAATTATATATGTTTGAATGCTATTTTTATAAAATTCTTAATTGATATGATTGGGGTAAATGCTATATTATCAAAATGAAATGTGAATGTAAATGAGTACGAAACTACGGAAATGATCGACAGAGATTCGATACAGCGAAAGTCCCGATTGAACTTTAGGAATAGATAGGATACAAATGTCATGACATTAGGTTTACTGTGGTTACGTGTAAGACCATATCTAGGATATGGCATAAGACCATATTTGGGATATGGCATCGATATGAGAGTTCGTATAAGACCATAGCTGGGCTATTGGCATCGATATGAGTTTACATATAAGACCATATTTGGGATATGGCATTGGTACGGTACTGTGTGTATGAGATTCCTGAGTATCCTTAACGTTCCAAATGGTTCAACCGGAAAAGTGGATGAAATGTGATTACAAGTTATGGTATGACTCAGTCAAGGTACTCGTGATAGAAATCGATAAGTGTTAGAAGTGAATTTTTAAATGATGGGTAAGTGGAAATTTATGAGATTTCATATAGTTCATTTGGCTATATAATTGTGATAGCTATTGAATTAAATGTAGTATTATTTTATCTAATTATGTATATGAAATTGTGGATGAATTGATAAGACGTGCTCAAATCATACGAGCATGAAATTGAATAGATTAGTGAAATTTATGGATAATTATATAAATAAGTACGTGATAGAGTGATGAAATTATAAGAGTTATGTTATGTTATGAGTAATTGCTTAAGATATGGTTATTTGCTAATATGAATTTATTATTCATACGAGCTTACTAAGCTTTATAGCTTATTTTGTTTTCTTACTATGTTTTATAGTGTTTCAGACGTTCGCTCGGGTTGGAGGTCGACAGGTATTGCATCACACTATCCAGTTATTTCTTCAGTACTTAAAAAGCTCTATGAATTTGGTTATATGGCATGTATATACTAGTGGTAATATGAGGTGTATAAATTATTTTAGCTATGGAAGCTTATATGTTTTGTTGTTTTTAAGCCATGTGATTTGGCTTAACTTGGGACAAGCTTTAGTTGTGTTTATGTTTATATGAAGTGGTATGCTTTGGTAAATTTAATGATGGTTATTATTTGTGTAAATAGTATATTGATATATGGTTGAAAATGGCTATATACATGCTTGATATTGTAACGCCCCAAGAATTTTAATTCTTGTTTTTGTGTATATGTGACATAAGTACTTGTCTACTTCAATGGTTAAGTGCTCTGGGTGTGTGTGGGAGGTCCCAAGTTCAAGCCATGACTTGGGAAAATTTTAGTATTTTTATAAATAAAGCCTTAACCTGGCCTAAAGGGCTTAAGTTTAATAGTTGGTAATTACATATCAAAATGGGCCTACTGGTCTGGTGGATAAGAGGAGTGTTGGAGTGTAGGAGGTCCAGTGTTCGAGTCTCTGTGTAAGCGTGGGTTTAATTTTTACTATGTAAACTAATGGTGTTTCGATGGAGTTGGACTCTGAGGTAGTTGAGTTGTGTGGGTTAGTGGAGACAAAAATAAGGGATGTGCATAGGAGTAGTGTCCCTTTGGACTTTCTTTCCTCTTACTCCAGTTTTACAGACGCCGAAATTCTATGTTCTCCCTCTTCAGTTTTGTTTTTCTTTTTCTTTCACTCTTGCCAACATTCTACTTGAAACCTCCTTTTTTCCCTTCTCTTTTGTCTATTTTTTATTATCGTCCCCTTCTTGCATCAAGAATTGCATTGGTGTGGTTTCGGTAGGTAATTCTTTCCCTTCTCTCATATTTGTGTATCATTTGAGAGGGAATCTAAATCTTTTTTTGGAATTGATGGTTTAGGCGAAGGTCTTTGAGCAGTACATTAGTTTTGGGCTTGAAAAGTGGTTACAAAGGTTCTCTGTCAGCAGTAAGTCGAGTTTTGGGTAATTCCTTAATGACGGATTCACTACTTTTATTCTTTAAATGGCTAAACCTAGGTTGTGTATAATGATTTTTAGGCTTCGGAGTGCTTGGGAGTGCTTACACGTCGGAAACAATACAGGTGTGTACCCGAAACGTAGAAAATGGGATTCGATGAAAAGCCAAAATTGCTTACTGTCGAGAAATAAGAGAAAATGATGCGAAAATTTGTAGAGAAAGGAAATAAGGGTGTTATAAACTTGGAAGTCAACGTTTTGCACTAAAATAGTTTTGGACAGTAACAGTAGTTTAAATTTGAAAAATCATCAAAATAGTGGAAATTGAGTTAGAGGTTGAATAAAATATGAAATTAAATTTTATTGAGTCTAGTTTTTCATGGAAGAAATAGTGTAAGCAATGGAATTATAATTTATGAGATATAATGAATTTTGTGAGACAAGGTCAGAATGGTTTTGGGTTCCCTTATTCTGACTTTGGAAAATCATCAAAAATTGTAAAAAAATAATTAGGGACTTAAATTTATATTTTTAAATCCTTTGTGAGTTTATTTTCAAGAGAAACAAATGGAAACAATATCCACATTCCGTACTAAGAGATAAATAATTTTTAGTAAGGAAAGGTTGAAGCTGTCAAATAGCAGAGTAGGGACAAGTTTGATCATTTTACTGTACTTATTTGATAAACTATAAATTCTAAAAATCTTATGGTAGAAAGGTATTTGAGTATAGTTTCAAAAACATCAAGCGGATCTTAAATTAGAATTCTATAGCTCAAGATATAAATAATTTAGTAACAATGACTTAAGTAGACAGCTTTAAATGAACATATAAGTAAATAGTGAAAAATATATGAATATTTAACTAGCATGGGTTACATTAAAAATGGATCACACGGCCAAGGCCAATTTGGGTTGAAGTGGGCCACACGGGCAGGCCACATGGGCGTGTGAGCCCATTTCTCTGAAAAGTTCTTTAAGGTTGCACAGGTCGCCCAAGTCGACTATAGACCTACTAAAGGTTTAGTAAGCCCTACTTAGACCCCTATATGAGTGATCTGTCTGTTTGATTTCTATACCGAGCATGAATTATGATATCTAAATGTATGTGCTGTAATTGCATAATAACATGACATCTTTTGTATGTTGGATTGCATCAGGGTGGGTTATTGTTATTTGGAGAAAGTGTCTGAAAGGCTATTAAGCCTGTTATCTGGTAGCTTTGCTACAAATTTCTGATTATGTGCCGTATTTTCATGGTGTGTAGGGATAGGTGGGTTGATTTAATCCCCACATAGCGTGTAGGGATAGACAGAGATGGTGTGTAGAGGTTGGTGGCTAGGATTCTAATTTTCTGCTATTGCATATTGTATCTAAGATGGGCCAAGGCCCTAAATTATATCTGAGACTGTATCCGAATGGGCCAAGGCCCAAACTAAATCTGTAATGGGCTCAGGCCCCAGACTGTAATTGATTATTTTTTTGATGTGTATCTGGATGTATGTTTTCTGTAGGGATTACACACTAAGTTTGCGAAAACTCACCCTGTTTTTCTGTTTAATTTATACAGGTAATCCCCAGACTTAGGCGAATCAGTGCAGCAGAGGGCTCGACGGTGACCACCACTATTGAACTACTTTATTACAGCTTTTGATTTTATATTATTTTTGGCTATTTATTATTGTAATGTTGGGACTTTGGACTGTTTGGTTTAAATTTGGGGTTTTATACTATTTTTATGGATTTTTTAAACTGCAAGTGAACAAAACACGGTGTTTCTAAAAACTAAGATTTTTTATTTCGTAAAATAATTGGTTTAAAAAGCTTCTGCTTAAATGACATGTAGGCAAATCAGCTAGTTCACATTCTTTCTAAATCAAATAAAAGCTAATCAACTGGAACGGTTTTTACTTGTCAATCTTGATTTCAAACCCCATTCCATGTGACATCGCTAGATTTGACCATCACGTCTAGGCCGGGTTTGGGGTGTTACAGATATGATTAGGTAATTTGATGCATTAGTGGAAGTGTCCAAATTGATATTCATGAAAGGTGTATAGTGGTATTTATGTGCTTGCTTATTTTAGTATTGAAAAGTTAGTTTGCATTCAGGATGATGAAAAAGGAATGGAGTATTTTAGGCCTAAAGAATATTGGTTTACATGCCTTGTTAAATGGGATAAGTGATGATTGTTGGTTGGTCAATAAATCATATTGATTCGGTATGTTTGTGGTTAGACAAAAGGTTATGTATGAGTAGGTGAAACGACTGAAATGGTATGTCATATTATTTGCATAAAATAGCATTGTTTGGTTGTCTATTATGTCTTGATTTGGTCCCATTTGATATTGTGTAGGTATATGCAAATTTGGGTGAGAAATGTGGCTTGTAACTAGCCTATTTTTGTCCGCACGGCTGAGCATACGGGCGTGTGGCTCGACCGTATGTGACACATGGTCTTAGTACACAACTGTGTGTCCCCTGGGGTTGTAATTCGAATGAAGTCAATATGCTCCACACGGCCTCACACACGGGCGTGTGACTAGCCGTGTTGCATAAGTCAGTATACTCTATAGGTTTGGCACGGCCTAGCACATGGCCTAGATACGGGCGTGTGAAGCCCTTTTGAATAGGCACACGGGCTAGACGCATGGGCATGTGTCTGGTCGTGTGACCCAAGTTAGTATGTATGCCCTGTTTCCACACGGCCTGTGACACGGGCGTGTGGCCCTTGAATTCATGAAAAAATTTTCTAAGTTTGGGAAATTTGTTCTGAGTTATCGGTTGTCCCAAACCATCACTAATGCATGTTTAAGGCCTCGTAGGCCGTTTTAAGGGACAATGTGATATGTTTGACTGATGAATAGTGATGAATGCTTAAGGAATGTGAAATGTATGTTAGATGTTGTAAATTGTTTGGTAATACCTCGTAACCTTATTTTGGTGACGGATACGGGTTAGGGGTGTTACAATGGGTCTTTACCTCATGGTCTTAAACATATTTTCATATCATGATCTGTCAGTCCGGTTAGCAAATGTACCTACCCTGCCGAAGGCATTACAAATGGTTGTGTTACTCATTTAACACAAAATAAACTTACTAGATTCATTCATACTCTTAATGAATTCATAATCTCTCATACCTGATTTCATATGCATATCACACATCATCTTATTCATGTAGCAAATCATATATCCTTTTTTACAATTATGCAGAACATTTACAATAATTCACACATACACACGCTCATCAACTATCTAAGAAAACATCAACACACTATTTACAATTATAAACTAACATGCATGAGTTAAGATAAAGACTCATCTAAAACTCTCCTTTACTATAGACTGGAGTTCCAAATCAGATCGTCCTTCTAAAACCAGTAACAACAACTACTTAAAAGAACATGAGAGTACTAGTAAAACCCCTTTTTAGATAGTTTACCAATATATCAATTACATACAACCCCCATGTAGGGCCTCCTATTCATTCCCCACTATATTTATGCTTCTTAGCATCCTTACTCTTTTAGAATCATAACATGCAGAGCTATCAGACTTACTAGGATATTGAAAAATCCACCAATTAACCCAAAAACCTTAGCTTCCAGTTTAACAAAAAGAAAAAAAATATTTAGGCTTAATAAGAAGAGCCAGAGTGTGGAATAGAAGGAAGAAAAACTAGCTGAATGTTCCCTTCTTACCATATATTTATACACTTAGTTCCTCTTAGTGGATCTTGATAAGTGTCAAATATATACAAAAATTTTCCTTTAAATGCCATACAAGAATCAAGAGAAATATTAAAGAGAATCTGATGAAGGTGTTGTTTGTCTAGTTAATCCATTCATTGGCTCCCAAAAATCACATTATAGTACCCACTTTGCATAACAATCGAGCAAATCGACATACCATAGCTTTAGCGGTAACTCTCATAAGGTGTGATCTTAAAGATCATTAAGTCTTTTACAATTTCCTCATACACTTGATAGGTTCTCAATGTACAAAACTCTGGGGCGGATCCCTTTGTAGGCACACACTCTCATGGATGCACTCTTTCATTTCTAAGAAACATCCCGTGATGAAAACATCAAATTCTACATGGGCGGATACATTATGTGCCGGGATTTAACTTGTCAAAATTTTGAAAAGTGGCGAACTATAGTACAATAGCGCGTTGAAATGGGTAACTTTCACATATATTTGCCTCATTCTTGGATCTACCAATTTTGGGGTGTGACAGGTTGGCTTAACGTCGGTCATTACAAATCGTTCCAATACCTTATCGATGTATGAAGCTTGTGATAAAGTTATCATTTTATTTTTTTTATCCTCAAGGATTCAAATTCCAAGAATATAACTAGCTTTACCCAAGTTCTCCATGTTAAATTGTTGAGTTAACCACAATCTAACCGATGATAATTTTCCTACATTATTTCTGATAAGAATAATATCATCGATATATAGAACAAGGAAGACCACCTTTTTATCCTTTATACGCTTATTAACACAAGGTTCATCAATGTTTTGCTCAAACCCAAAAGTCTTTATCTTTTGATCAAATCTTTTATTCCATGAGTGAGACGCTGGCTTAAGTCCATAAATAGAACTCAACAGTTTGCAAACTTTCTACTCCTTTCACTTTACAACATAGTAGTGGGTTGAGCCATGTAAATTGTCTCGTCATTCAAGAATGTTATCTTAACATCTAGTTTCTAGACCTTGTAACCAAGAGCAGTTGCAATGGATAAGAGTATGCTGGTAAACTTGAGCATGACTATAGGAGAGAAGGTCTCATCGTAATCGATGCCTTCTTTCTATGTGTAGCATTTCCTTACAAGTCTATCTTTATGTGTTTCCACTTTCCCTTCTGATCTATAACAATTCATTGTGGCAAATTAGTTTCTTTTCGACACTTAATGAGTTTGTTTTCTAGATCTTTTCTATGTTTTTATTACATTTCCAATATTTAGTAGTTTTAGTTTAATTTTAGTAAAATAAGTGTTTTTACGTAATTTTTAGCCATGTGATGACCTAACGGACCAAAGGATGAATTAACAAGTCAATTGAGTGTGTGGGATACTATTTTCAGGCTACTAAAGAGATGGACAATGGCAGCATTAGGACACCAGCATGCGGTGTCACAACACCATACTTAAAAGCCAAATAATTCACCCTTGAAAGGTAGTGTTGTGACATCGATCCAGTAGGGTCGCGACACCAGGTGATGAATTGGAATTTTGAGTCAAGGGTGTTTTCATCTGCACAATGAATTTTATCGATTTTAGGGCTGTTAATTAACCTAGTTAGGGTAGAACATTTTGGCTATAAATAGAAGTGTTTAGCCTCACTTTAGGAAGGCTTGACCGAGTTAGCTGCTTAGTTTAGTTTTAGGATTTCATTTTAGTTTTACTTTTATTTCAATTTAGTCCTTTTATGTTACAAAACAAAAAAAAATCCCTTTGTTTAACTTGGATTCGATTTAGATCCAACCTTTTATTTAAGTAGTTTTTATTAATTCCTTTTTGGATTCCAATTGTAATCGAGATTGTCTTCACAAATGTCAAAGGAATTTCAGCTTTCATGCGCAAATCAATATCGAAACGAATAAATTTCCTTATTCCCTTTTTCTATTTAATTATCAGTCTTGTATGTTGAATATGGAATTAAAGAAAATTGCATTAATATCTATAAGTATCTAATTTCCTTAGGAAAATTAACAATTGGATGTGGGAATAATTAACGGAAGAACTAGCATTTGATTTCGAGCTGATTTAAATTATGTGTGATTAAACCCTAGGATTGACAACTTTAGGAAGTAATTTAGGAATTGTGCAATAAAAGAACTTGTTGCATAATGCATGCGTGGAATGAAACCCTAATACATAACCCCTAAGGACTAAATTGTTAAAATAGTAAAAGTACTAAAAATTCATAAATAACTAACAATTAAGTGTTGGTTAATTTTGATGTGGTTCCTTAATCTTTGAATTAAGGTCCTAAATTGCTTGAACTCCAAAAATGGCTCCATTTTACCTCTCAGTCTCAATTTTACCAAGTTGGACAAATTAATCTAAATTATCTCTCGATCTCACCGATTAACATGAGACTAATGATTTGGTTCCCAACAAGATATCCTCTCAATCTCACTTGCCTAGATGTTCCCTTAGGGTAGTTAATCTTAAGTTTCTAGGTTCATTTAATTTGGTCCAATTTATTGCAATTTAGTCCTTTACCCAAAAATTAGGTCACCCATATCTTCATCAATCAATCCCCTTTAGGGTTTAGCTACCCATGCTAAAAACTAAGCTAATAAACATGAAATAAGAAAACATTGCAGCCATTCACATAAAGTTGAATAAAAAGGTAAAAGCTTTGGTTTTTAACTTACAAAACTTAAATGAAAAGCAATTAACACAGAGATAAAGAAACAAGATCAATAAAGATGAGATCTTTAACAGATAAAAAAAATAAAATTGAAATAGTGTTAAACTAAAGGTTAAAATATGATTACAACCAAGTTTAAAGTACTAAACATGTAAATAAACCTAGCTACAGTAATAACTAAACTTAGCTACAATAATAACTAAACTAACTACCATTAATACTAAGAAGAACAAGAAAATGTGCAATAAAAGTAAACCCTAAGTTATTAAAAAGAAAACTACCCTAAACATAAACTAAAAGATGCAAGAACCCTAAAACTAAGGAGCTTTCTAACCTAAACTACAACCTCCCTTTTTTCTTAGCCAAGAGTGGCTTTTAATAGCTAATTTTTTTTACCTAAAAATGTTGCCTAAAATGCCCTTAAGCTTTGGCTTTTGATTGGTGCTTCGGGTGGACAAATTCTGCCCCTAATGTCATTTTTTGTCCCCACGCGGTAGGGATATTGGGATACCTAGGTGAGGATATTGTGATACCCTAGTCAGTATACACAGGGAGAGTTGTCACGAGGTGAGTATCGCGATACCCTAAGGGGATATCGTGATACCCCTATGGTTTGGTCCCAAATCTTCTCTATTTTGAGTCTTTAGGTGGTATTGCATTACCCTAGCTTTAATATGCTATACCACTACTTGTGTAACGCCCTTAACCTGTACCTGTTGCTAGAATAGGGATACGAGGTATTACTGAATAAGACACAACTTTCAAACATTCATAAATACACATAGGAAATATACACATTTTTAAAACATAAGTCTGATTAAAACGTTATTCAAATAGTTTAAGTCATAATACAATTAACAATAAAAGCTCAAAGTCATGTACAATATGCTTTTCAAATATTTACAAATATTCATGCATCATTAAATTTCAACATTTAATATCTCAATGATATACAAATAATAAATAACCAAACATAAGATATGCGACATTAACTTTTAGAAACATAGTCTATTATACTTTTGTTACATAGCAAATATATCATTTTATTTACCTCATATGAATGAATACTAAACCAAACCAAAACGTTACATGTTGCATAATAATTAACATACATACAACCATAAGTCATTATCAATTGTTCGAATATAAGCTTATGAATTAAACAACTCTTTACTCATCATTCAAAACCAAATATGCATGCAACCTTATTATCAATTTTTGACTAAACCAAACTTACTTATAAGCCATTCCATTAATACAAAAAAAAAACCCCTCATATAACATATACTTATTCGGCTAATACATTATTACTTAATCCAATTCTTTAAAAGTTATTTAAACAATCATAATCATGCCAAAAATTTATTTTCATTAATTTACATCTATTTTAGCTATATCCCTATCACCATTTTTGGTCACAAAAACAAAACTTATGGTACACCTATTTTAACAGTATATTGTTTTTAACATATGCACCTTTTTTTAAAATAACTGAATCAAACTTTCAAAACATCCAAATACCATTTATACATCATCTCATTCCATTTCATCATATATAGAAATATATAAATACTGAATCATGAATAGCTCCTAATCATCTTCCATATCTATTCATCACATCATCAAATACTATTACTTAATTAATATATACCACCACAATTTCACATCATAGTAAAATATGCCATACGCATATATCTTCACTTAACTTTTACACCATTAGTAGATATGTGCAACATAATTCACATATAAGTATATGTAATAGCCAAATCATCAAAACCTTGACTAAAACATACCAAGC
Source organism: Gossypium stocksii (assembly GCA_020496765.1). Lineage (NCBI taxonomy): Eukaryota > Viridiplantae > Streptophyta > Magnoliopsida > Malvales > Malvaceae > Gossypium > Gossypium stocksii. Next base: position 41,365,683 of record CM035621.1, read on the forward strand.
ATAATTCCTACCTATTTATATGCCATGGCCGATTCAACCAAAATTGAATATATCCATCATTTAAGCAAATGCATAGGAACCAAACTTAATAAAATAAACAAGCCATTTTCGCATGGCTTTTATATATACAACTTCAAACTTAACCGAATATAAGCTAGCCTATACATGCCATAGGTTCAAAATTCAGCTTATAAATGTATCGAGAAATAGTCGATAGTGTGATAGACTTCGCTGACAATCCCTGAGTCTATAACTAGTCTCCAAGATCTATAAAACATAGGCAAACATACACACAGAGTAAGCTATCATAGCTTAGTAAGTCATAAGCAAATAAACAACTCAATAACATTAATAGTTCAACAAGATAAAACCAAATTATGCTATCATGTTCACATATACACATTCAAGCTTAACCAAATTCATATATCAAACATGTAACTATGCATCAATTCAACTTGGCCGAACACACATGTAGTTACTAACATAGCTATTTTTCACTTATAAAGTCACATACACATTATTGATCGAATGTATTCATATATATATATAAGCACATAAATCACAACTATGATATCACATATATTTACTACTTGGCCGAATATAGATTTTCATGTACACATATACTTTCATTTGCATCATATATTATTTTTATCACATATTAAATAGCCAACTTATCCTATTTCACATAAACAATTAATTATCATATACCTGTTCACTTTAGCTCGATTACACATTTGATCATAACTTATCATTGCCCGTTGACTCATTTAAACATTATAGAAAACACATTATTTCAACTCAACACCAATAATCTTACTACTTAATTCTTACTTATGAATCATTACTCATTTTCATACCATTTCTTCAAACTCATACACAAGTATCATCAACCACATAGGTTTCGTACGTACCTGTACTTTCTCGTATTTATCTATCACATTTTTCACTGCACTTTTTTATCAATACACTAAATCATTCAGTAGTATTTAAGTATTTAATGAACTCGCACACTTAGTGTAATAGCCCGAATTAGGGCCTAGTCGGAATAGTGGTTTTGAGACCACAAATCTGAAGTAGAAAATTTCATTCCATGATTATTTTAGAATTTATGGCATGCTTGCATGATATTAAGAAAATTTCATGAAGGAAATTTTATGATATAGTGATTAATTTGTCCTTTAGGACTAAATTGAAAAAATTGCAAAATTGAGTTTCTAGAAACTTTAAGGATGATTTGGCATTAGAGAAATTATTAGAAGTCCTTATTTAGCAATTAAACCATTTATTAGCATGATGGATAAAAATGCCCATGGGAGGGTAAAATTTCAAAGAAGGGACTTAGGGGCATTTTGGTCATTAAGTAAATTAATTAAATAAAAAGGGAAAAAGAACCGAAAAGGTGCCCATCTTCTTCCCCAAGTGTGCCGAATTTGAAGAGCCTCTATAGTTAGGGTTTCCTTCATTTTCAAGCTTCAAGTAAGTGACTCCAAGCCCCGTTTTTCATGCTCTTCGTATTTTTGAAATCCTCGTAGCCTAATTTAGCTATTTCTACCACTAATTTGAGCTAGAGTTTATATTCAAAAATATACCCATGCATGACATTCAAGTAATGTTATATCTAGTGGTAGAAAATGAAAGATTAAAGTGTAGAAAACACCTTTCTCTAGGTGATTTTTCATGAAAGTCCCTAATAGGACCAAATTGCAAAGTTAGTAAAATGTGTAGTAAAAGTATGAAATTATGAGCAATGTGGGATTTTATGGACACTAGTGAGTGTCGGGTAGGCTTGGGTAGCCAAGAGAATAGATACATTTCATTATACGAGCCTAGGGACTATTTTGCAAATATGTAAAAGTTTAGGGGAAAAATTATAAATTTTTCCAAAAAAGGAGTTATGGGCTATTTAGTTAATGTGGGTACTAAATATGCTAAAATTTTCATTTTAGATCAAGAAACATGAAGCCCGAACTGAAACTAGGGAAAAAGTAAGGTAGCGGACTAAACCAATCATTCACCCACATTTTGGACCCGAGGTAAGTTGTATGTAATAATTTAGCTCACATGTTATGCAAATTCTTTTTGATAATTCCTATGAAATTATGATACTCCATGAAGTCATGGACATAACCTTGTACGAACTATATATAAGTTTTATGTTGATGATTATTGAGATAATGTATGAATTCCATGAGAATATTGATATGAGTTTCTATCAAGAAATAATGAAACATGAAAAGAAATTTATATGCAAGTGAATAAGGATACGAAGGATACCGTAACCATGTCATGAGCATTTGTAGGTCCTGTATAAGACCATGTTTGGGACATGGCATCAGCACCTAATTGAGATCCCATGTAAGTCCATGTTTGCGACATGGCATTGGTATCGACATGAGGTCCCGTGTAAGACCATGTTTGGGACATGGCTTTGGCACCAAGATGAGATACAGATCCTCTGTAAGACCATCTCTGGGACATGGCATCAGCATCAGAGTATGATCTCATGTAAGACCATGTCTGGGACATGGCGTCGACATCGATATGAGATCCCATGTAAAACCATATCGGGATATGGCTTCGGCATCGACTTGTGATCCCATGTAAGACCATGTCTGGGACATGGCATTGGCATCGTATCATGAGATTTGCTTATGGGTATCCTTCGATATTCCAAAAGAGGCTTTGAAGGAAGAATTAGTTCAAGTTGATTAATTAACTAGAAAGACTAAAGTTCATGATGAGTGTTGCAGGTGCAATTGTATAAGTAATGAGAAAGATGAAAATGTATGACATGAAATGGAGTATGACATGAGAATGAGCAATTCATGAGAATGAGTAATTTATGAGCATGAGTAAGTCATGAGATAAAGTAAGTTATGTGACTGATTAAGAAAACCCATGATATTTCCTATGATGCTTATTTAGATAAATGTTCTATGATTTTTATTTGGTACTTTATTCATGCAACTTACTAAGCATTTTTATGCTTACTCTTCCATTTTCCCTTTCCATGTAGATCTGCCGAAGTTAGCTCGAGGATCACTCAAAGTCGGTGCTCAAAGTCACACTATCAAGGAATTTATTTTGGTGTAGTGAAGTTAGTCTTTTTGTTGTATGGCATGTATAGGATGTTGAATTGTGTTGTTAAGTGTCATTTTTTAATAGCCATAAAAATTGGCTAATATTGCCTCAGTGATAATATGAAATGAAGATGAAACTTATGTATGCATGTTGGCATGTAAGTGCCTCAATGATGAATGTTTTAATGTATGTATATATATTGATTGGGGAGTTTATAGTTGGTATTGTTCTAGTTCAGTTTTAGGGTAGCAAAAAGGCTTGGAAAATAGCTTACAATTGTCCACACAGTTGGGCACACGGGCGTGTGTCTAGGCCGTGTGAGCCTCCATGGGCATGTTAATAGACCGTGTGTCCCCTGCATCCAAATTAGCTAAGTCATTATAGAACACGGGTTGAGCACACGAGCGTGTGCCTTGGCCGTGTGCTCTCCTGATAATTATAGTGTTTAAGTCAGAATGCTCCACGGGATAATGATACGGGCATGTTTAGGCCGTGTGAGGGACACGAGCCATAGATATGTGTGTGTGCCCAAGCCGTGTCAAAACCCTTGTAGGTTGAAAATAAAAAAATAAATTAGACACGGGCTAGGAACATGGGCGTGAGAGACCACACGGCCTACCCATACGGGCGTGTGGCCCTGTTTTAGGTAAAAATTTTCTAAGTGCCCAGAAGTTCTCGAATCGGTTCTAGAACGTACCCGATATATGTTTTGGGCCTTGTAAGCCCATGATAAAGTTATTAAGACAATGAATGATAAGTTTTTAAAAGGAAATAAATTTTATAGCTCGAGTTTACACGTTTAAGCATGATTAAGTACGGTAATGCCTCGTACCCTGTTCTGACGTCGGACTCGGGTAAGAGGTGTTACACTTAGTGCCAAATGAATAGTCGAATCTATATAAAGATATCACACACTTAGTGCTAAATAAATAGCTAGAGCTATAAATATATATTGCACACTTAGTGCCAAGTAAATAGCCAAAGCTATAAATATATCGCACACTTAGTGCCAAGTAAATAGCCGAAGCGATAAATATATCGCACACTTAGCGCCAAATAAATAGCCAGAGCTATAAATATATATCACACACTTAATGCAAATATCACTGAATCATCATCGAGCTTATTTGTGCTTCACATTCACATTTTAACTCATTTCATAAAATATAAACTTTGCTAAAATAATACGTAATTACATACGAACTTACTTCGCACATTACATATCGATCAATCGACTTCATAAATAATTCCTTCAAGCTTATAACCATTCGGCAATTGCATTTATATAATCACAAATTCAATTCAACATTTAAAGTTTACATATATTGAAATTTAACATTAATTTGCTTATAAACTTACTTCGGATATCGACGGATAGAATAGAACGATTATTCAATTCTTTTTGTTTTCCCCGATCCGATTCCGATTTCTTTGGTTCTTGCTCTAAACATATTCAAATTAAACTTATTCAAACACACATTCAATCAATTTAGTCCAAAAACACATAAATGGGCAAATTGCCATTTTACCCCTAACATTTCACACCTTTCACAAATTAGTCCCTATTGCACAAAACACAAAATATGCAAAATTTCACTATACCATGCTTAGGTCAAATATTCACCTTGTCCATACAAGTCCACACATTTCATTTATTTCACATTTTAGTCCCTCATTTTATTATTTTTACAATTTAGCCCTAATTACTCAAATTCATCAAAAATTCCAATACAAAACATATTAATCCAAAATATATCTTTCATAATTCATCAACTAACATCACAAAGCTCACAAATTCATCAATGACATAACTCAAATTATTCATTAAAATAAAAAAGTAAAGCATGGGCTTTGTAGATTTCATAGCAACGATCTCAAAAACGTAAAAATTATCAAAAACCGAAACAAACTTACCTTGAATAAAGCTTCACCAAGGCTGAATGTTCAAACACTTTTTCTTTTTCTTTTCTTTCTAATTTTTAGCCATGCAAAGATGAATAACATGTTTCTTTTATGTTTTATTTTATTTAATGTATAATGTTTTAATTACTATTTTAACCTTTATAATATAATATGAAACCATTATACAATAAGACTAATACCGTCCATCAGTTGAAATTGTTGTCAACTTGCATCATAAATGCTTCCTATTATAAAGACAAATTCAATAAAGCACTTACACAATTAACTACCAACTTTTTCATTTAACGCGATTAAGCCCTTTTTAATTATTCGGAGACTCAAATGATAAAATTAAAACACGAAAATTTCACACATATCAATTCACACATTCTAAACACAGAATAAAATTTTAAAATAATTTTTTGACTCGGATTTGTGGTCCTGAAACCACTATTCTGATTAGGGTCCAAACCGGATTGTTACAACTTGTGGCTTGAACTCCACTCCATTTAGGCCGCCTATATGTCCTTACAACACTCAAACACACATTAGGGTCCCCAATGGCACAATTGGCCATTTTGGATCTAAAAATGAGGAAAACACTTGAAAAAAAGACCGCTAAGTGACATATAGGGCCTAATTTGACACATCAATTTGTGGAAGATCAACTCCCCCACACTTAATTCTTTACTTGTCCCCAAGCAAACAAACAAAACATGCAAAAATAAAGATGAACCTTGAATAATGAATTTATTTGATATTTGACGATCGAACATGCATTATGCACCAAGTTTTTTTGTTGTGCAACTGTAACAGGATTTGTCCAAGTGCACATAGTCATTCAAGTAATAAATAAGTAAAATGAGTTACCGTCTCCATAGGGACTATGTATATTAATCTATTATTTGAAAAATTATAAATTCACAATTTGGTGGTAAAAACACAATATTTTGAGTGGTGGATAATTAAATTAAATTATATAAATGCAAGATGATCCCTATGCAATTAAATCTAAATGCAAATGACCTAAATATATGAATGAATGGCTTTAGCAACAAAAAAAATCAACATAAAAAAGGCTTGGATAATTATTTAATCAACTCAATTCATTTTCATCATACTTAATAGTGTTCGGAAAACATTCCATAGCAACTTGATCTTTCATTTGTAACACCCCTTACCCAGGTTTATCGCCTTACCCGAGTACGAGGCATTACCGGACAATATCACCATTGTTCATGCTCAATCGAACCACAAATGTTCAATCCAATTTAAAACTTATTCATAAAATATGCTACGGCCCTTAAAGTGGGCCTACGAGGCCCAAATCAAGGTTTGGGAGTGATACGAGACCAAACCGAGAGCTTAGAAAATTTTTGGAAAATTTGACCTAATATAGGGCACACGCCCGTGTGAGACAAGGGCATGCCCTTGTGGGCAGGCTGTGTGGTCACACACGCTCGTGTCCCCTACCCATGTTGAATTATTGGAAATTTATTTTTCATTTCGAACCTACAGGGGTTTTCACATGGCCGGACACACGCCCGTGTCCTTCACAAGACCTTGACACGCCTGTGTGGCCTCTCCGTGTGAAAAACGGGGACATTCTGTTTATGATGTTAGCATGCCGTTTTGGTCACATGGCCACTGGACAAGCCTGTGTGACCAGGCTGTGTGACATCCTTAAACTTTGAAAATTCCATGCAAGGTTCACACGCCCTACACACATGACTGTGGGGGCTGGCCGTGTGGCCCTAAGTTAGGCTATTTTCCAAGCCATACTTTGCCCCAAAACACATGCTATCACTACCACCTTTAACAACACATAATAAACACATTATTAGGCATCAAAATGACTCAATTTACTCATCCATCACCCATTTTAAATTTAAACTGACAAATGCACTAAGTATTCCATGAAATCTCCTCATAATGATAGATAAACAAAATATTATTCATCAATGGCTAAATCACTTAACCTTTGATTTCAAAATGACTTATCCCATGAAAATTACCATAACATAACCAAACCAACTTAACACCTACAACTTCACTAAGTCCCTATACATGCCATAGTCTAAGAGTTTGTTTCACTATACCAAAAGATAATGTCGTGGGTGATCCTTATACTCGATCCGATCCCGAGTTGGCTTGACTGAATCTATAAAACAAGGGAAAAGAGAAAGGAGTAAGGTTCAAAAGCTTAGTAAGTCTATATGTAAACAATTAACATTAAGACAACATTTAGCCACACCAAAGATATCTCTCATATACCAACTTACCACCAAAACTTACCAACTTTCCCATACAATTCATACACATTATTTTCACCTATTTAAGCCCACATGCACCCTCACAACCATATACATTTTTCTACAATTTCACTTACCCCAATGAATACACATGCACACACATATCGAACTACCACACCAAATCTCTTTAGTGAGCATTCCTGTTGAATTTTTCGGATTAACATTTGATACTCGGTGGATTTTCCACTCATGATTCCACCAACACATAAGCCTAGCTCTCGGGTACACATGGTGAAGATCAGTTTATCACCCATGTGACCTAGCCATTTAATCTCGTAGCCCTCGTGTGCAAATGGTGAAGGTCACTTTATCACCCATGTGACTTAGCTACATAGGACATTGGTCTCATGTACATAAGGTGAAGTTCACTTTATCACCCATGTGACATAGCCGTTAAGTCATATAATCCTCATTTGCACATGGTGAAGGTCCCTTTATCACACATGTGGCTTAGCCATTGAGCTCTACAGCCCTCGAGTCTACATGGTGAAGATCGCTTTATCACACATGTGACCAAACCATATTTTATCCGTATCACCCGTTATTCCGAAGGTTCAACCGGGAACTCTCATTTCCAACACATCCAACATCGTAGAAGATTTTGAATATCAACATTTCATAATATCCATTAGAATTATTAATGTACAAATAAAACAAACACATTACTTACATATAAACTTACCTAGACAACAAAAAAGGGTAATTTGCAACTTAATCCGAGACCTTGCTCTTGCCCCAGTCAAGGCTGATTCCTCGATCGTCCCGATCTATAATGACACATTTAACTCGTTTAATGCACACATTACTCCATTCGACACAAAATCATCCTATGGAAACTTTTACCATTTTACCCATAACTTTGTAAATTTTTACAACTAAGTCCCTAGGCTCGTAAATTGAAATGTATCAATTCCTTTGGTAACACAAGCCTAGCCAAATATCCATGACACCCAAAACAGCCCATATTTTCCATCAATTTATACTTTTACCACTCAATTTATTAACTTTGCAATTTGGTCCTTTTTAGGGACTTTCATGAAAAATCACCTAGCAATCATAGTTTACCATACCCTAAACCTTCATATTCCACTATTAGACATCAAAATACTTGCATGTTATACATGGTAAAATTTTAAACATCAACCCGAACTTAAAATAATGGTAAAAATAGCTAGAGCAAGCTATGAGGATTCCAAAAATACGAAGAACATTAAAAACGGCATTGGAAATCACTTACTATGAGCTTGAGAAGTTGTCAAAACCCTAGCTATGGTTTCCCACCATAGTCGGCCAAGTAGAAGGGATTATGGACACATTTTGGCCTTATTTTTCCCTTTTTATTTCTTTATTAACTAATGACCAAAATGCCTTTCATTAAAAACGTTTAGTATTCCACCCTTCCTTGGGCATTTTTGTCTGCACTAAGTTAAAATGGCTTAATAACCATGTAAGGACCTCTAATTTAGAAATCCAGTTCAATCAAATACCTTTATGGATTAAAACCCGTATTTTTAACTTATTGCAATTTAGTCCAACATACCAAATTGGACATGTAACCCGTAAAATTCACACACCAAAATTTCACATATTTATCCAAACACCCAATAAACATCAAAACTAAATTGAAATAATATTTTAAACCTCAGGTTCATGGTTTCAAAACCACTTTTCCATTTAGCCCCTAATTCAGGCTGTTACAACTCTCCCCCCATTTAGAGATTTTTGTCCCCGAAAATCTTATCGGTAAATAGGTTTGGGTACTGTTTCCTCATAGCTTCCTACGGTTCCCACGTAGCCTCTTCCACACCATGTTTTTGCCACAACACTTTCTCCAAAGTTATATCCTTGTTTCTTAACTGTTTAACCTCTCGAGCCAAAACCTTAATCGATTCTTCTTCGTAGGTCATATCTGGCTGAATCTCAATATCCGTAGGTGAAATCACATGAGAGGGATCTAAACGATACCGTCGTAACTTTGAAACATGAAACACATTATGTATTTTTTCTAATTCTGATGGTAAAGCTAGACGGTATGCCACTGGTTCTATTCTTTTCGTAACCTCGTACGGTCCAATGAAACGCGGACTTAACTTTCTTTTCTAGCCAAATCTTAATATTTTCTTTCATGGCGACACTTTCAAAAATACTTTATAACCAACCTGAAACTCAATCTCTTTCCATTTCAAATCAGCATAAAACTTTTGTCGGTCAGAAGCAGCCTTTAAACAATCCCGAATTATCTTCGCGTTTTCTTCAGTCTCTCTAACCAGATCAACATCATGAATCTGTTTCTCAATTAACTCAGTCTAATACAAAGGAGTTCGACATTTTCGGCCATACAATGCCTCATAAGGCGTCATCCTAATACTTGACTGAAAACTATTGTTTTAGGCAAATTCCACCAAAAGCAAATATTTTTCCCAACTACCCTCGAACTCTAAAACACAACACCGAAGCATATCTTTAAGAACTTGGATAACCCTCTCGGATTGGCCATCAGTCTGCAGGTGAAATGCTGTACTAAAATTTAACTTCGTACCTAGTGCCTTTTGCAACTTTTTTCCAAAATCTCGAGGTGAACCTTGGATCTCTATCCGATATGACAGACATAGATACCCCATGTAAACGCACAATTTCAGCAATAAATAATTCGGCAATTTATCAAGTGAGTAATCAACACGTACTGGTATGAAATGAGCTGGCTTTGTCAATCTGTCCACAATAACCCACACAACATTTCTCTTTTTTGGTGACAAAGGCAGCTCTGTCACAAAATCCATGGTAATCCTATCCCACTTCCACTCGAGACCCATTACTGACTGAAGCAAACCTAAAGGTACCTAATGCTTTGTCTTCACCTGTTGGCAGATCAGGCACTTTGCCACAAATTCTGAAATGTCCTTTTTCATACCCAGCTACCAATACAATTTCTTCAAGTCATTATACATTTTTGTGCTACCCGGATGTACAGATAAACAACCACTATGTACCTCAAGCAAAATTTCCTGAATCAATTCCTCATGTCTAGGAACACAAATTCTATTGTGAAACATCAAGCAATCATCCAAACCAACTCGAAAATCCTAGTTATCACCCGTTTCGCACTAAATCCTCTTGGCCTGCAATTCATCATCATTCTTTTGAGCTTCACAAATCCTCTGTAAAAATAATGGCTTAGCCCTAACTCGGTTAATATAGAACCATCACCAGACAAGGTCAAACTCGTGCCCATAGCTCTCAAAGCACACAAGGATTTTTTGCTCAAAGCATTTACAACCATATTTGCCTTTCCAGGATGATACTCAATTACTAGCTCATAATCGTTAAACAATTCAAGCTACCTCTGTTGTCTCAAGTTCAATTCCTTTTAATTCATTAAGTATATGAAACTTTTGTGGTCAGTAAAAATCTGGCATTTCTCACCATACAAATAATGGCACCAAATCTTCAAAGCAAAGACAATAGCGGCCAACTCTAAATCATGTGTCAGGTAGTTCTTTTCATGTGGTTTTAATTGCCTCGAAGCATAGGCCACCACCTTGCCCTCTTGCATCAGTACACATCCAAGGCCATTTAGTGACGCATCGCTATAAATCACAAACTCCTTTCCTAACTCAAGTTGCACTAGCACTGGTGACTCAGTCAATTTAGCTTTCAGCTAGTCAAAACTTTGTTGACATCTTTCGATCCACTCAAATTTTACATCCTTTTAAAGCAGTTTGGTCATAGGAGAAGCAATCATAGAAAAACCCTCAACAAATTGTCGGTAATAGCCAGCTAAACCCAGAAAGCTTCTAACTTCAGTTACATTCTTCTGCAGCTTCCAATCAACAATTGCCAAAATCTTGCTTTTATCAACCCGAATACCATCACTTGAGACTATGTGTCCCAAAAATCCAACTTTATGTAGCCAAAACTCACTCTTGCTAAATTTAGCAAATAACTTCTCTTTTCTCAAAGTCTACAATACCGTCCTCAAATGCTCAGCATGTTCCGACTCGTCCTGAGAATAGATCAATCTATCGTCTATGAATACAACTACAAACTTTTCCAAATTGCGAAAAAATTCGGTTCATCAAATCCATAAACATAGCCGACGCATTAGTTAAACCAAAAGGCATAACAAGAAATTCATAATGGTTGTACCTTGTTCTAAAAGTAGTCTTCGGCACATTAGATTCCTTAACTCGCAGCCGGTAATAGCCAGATCTCAAGTCAATCTTAGAGAACACCATTGCTCCCTTTAATTAGTTGAACAAATCATCAACTCTTGGCAATGGATACCTGTTCTTGATAGTCACCTTATTGAGCTACCTAAAATCAATACAAAGCCTCATCGACCCATCCTTCTTCTTTACGAACAATACAGGTGCACCCCAAGGAGAGAAATCGGCCTCACAAATCCCTTTTCTATTAACTCTTGCAACTGAGCCTTTAACTCTCTCAATTCTGTCGGAGCCATCCTATATGAATCAATGGAAATGGGTGCAGTCCCAAGTAACAAATCAATAGCAAACTCAATTTTTCTGACAGGAGGTAACCCAGATAACTCTACCGGAAACACGTTTGAAAATTCACAAACTGCAGGCACCGATTCGAGTTCAATTCTAACACCTCAGTATTTAACACATATACAAGATAAGCCTCACACCCTTTTCTCATACATTTCCTGTAACACCCCTTACCCGAAATCGTCATCGAAATCGAGTAGTGAGCATTACCAAACTTACCGGAGTACAGACTCATGTTTACAACCAAATCATTACAATTTTACCTTTACCAAGGGTTTACCATCGCAATACTAACATCTCGGATGATTAGGATTAGAATCTTATCGCATCAGAAGCAAGAAAAATTTTCCACTTTTGAAACAACGTCATACGCCCGTGTGATGCATAACACGGTCGTGTGATAAGGCCGTGCGGCCTTCACACGCCCATGTCTAACGACCATGGTCGAAACTGTCAAATTGGCCACTGTCACCCCACACAGTCGTTTGGGGGCTATGTACCCCACACGGTTGAGACACATGGCCGTGTCTCTTGCCCGTGTGGTACATTAAAACTTAAAATTTAGGTGCAGAGGAGGCACGGTTTGAGTACACACCCGTGGGGACAAACCGTGTGTCACCCACGGTCTAGGCACATGCCATTGTGCCCTACTATGTAGGCCATGTCAGGCTATTTACCAAGCCTTGACCTCCCTGAAACACACTTTCACATACATACCATATATCTCAACCAATTCCAATGTCACATACTCTAAATGACTACATTTATAATACCATTTACAAAACAAGAACCACATATACACCTAGTCTATTAAGCTTGCAAATCAAATCTTATACAATGTCTAGCCACCTATACATGCCAAACTCAAAATATCAAAACCATGTATACATACACCAAGGTAGCTTGATAGTGTGAGACGAGCCTCCTTCGATCACCAATCCCAATACGCTCTATGCTTGATAATCTAAAAAGAAGGGAAAAGAAGAGGAGTAAGCTACAAGTAGCTTAGTAAGCCATAGGTAAATCAATAGCAAAACACACAATAGTTAGCTAAGGCATCTTATTTGCACATAGCATAAATGAAACACTCATATACTTACTCATGCACATTCTTACTAAAATGTCCAAATATAGACATTCACACACATATCGCATATCATATTCAATTCATTTTCAATTACTCAACCTGCACAATTGCTTCACATAACCAAGTTAATTCCCGTTGAACATTCAGAACAGAAACAGATATACAGAGGTTAGTACTAAAGTGCCTCACAGATATGTGGCCGAAGCCAGTACAGAGATATGGCAAAAGCCATCAAAATATGTAGTCGAAGCCACTAAAATATGTAGCCGAAGCTTCTAGAATATGTAGCCGAAGCTACTTCAGATCACAGAAATACAGACGTAATCCACGGGCCTGCTCACATAAGCTGACAGGTGACTGCAACAATGCAAGTACACCCAACACCGGGATACGAAATCAAACAGAATCAGAAACCCTCAAGTGACATGTCACACATATCCGGAGTCATTTTTACAGTTCAAACGAGATTTATCAAAACATTCACAATCATACAATTTCATAATTCGTAATTCATATTCACATATTTTCACTTAAAAATCATCAAATAATTAACAATGATGCAAATGTGATATAATTTACTCATGACTTACCTAGATAACAAAACGACTAAATCTCGAATTAGTCGACTACCTTTTCTTTTCCGCGATATCGATCGCTTTCTCTTCTTTCTTGATCTAAATAAACACATTTAAATAAACACATTTAACACATTTTTTCCATTTCTTACTCAAATTCAATTACAAACCAGACTTTTGGCAAAACGACCATTTTGCCCTTATTCTCGTAAACTCAATTTCATTCTATTTTCTTGCATTTTAGGCTTAGCTAAATCCTTTTTCATAAAAACAGTCCAAAAATCAAACATTTTCATATACTTATAAGCAAATTTTTATTTTTCTCATTTTAGTCCCTTAGGGACGTTTCTATCAAAAACTATTCAGAAAAACCCGTAATTAACACTTCAAAGACTCATTTTCTACCATTACACAACAATGCACAACTATATCACAAATGGGTATATTTTTAAACCCTAATCTCTTCTCAAATAAATGATAAAATCATGAAATTTAAGCTTAGAGGAACTCAAAAATACGAAAATAATCAAAAACGGGGCAAGATTGCACTTACAATTGGCTTGAAAAAGCTCAAACCCCTTAGCTATGGAGAAGAGAAATTTTGGCAGCTCAAAGAAGAAAAAGATGAACACTTTTCATCTTTTTCTCATCTTTTATTTGTTTTTTAGCTTAATGGACAAAAATGCCCTTATGGCTATTACACACAAAAATTTCTAGAATTGCCTATATATGTCCATGCTATTAACCATTGGTCTATTTGCCATTTAAAGACCTCTAGTTCAAACCCCCATTTCAAATAGGTACTTACACATTATAACTCACATTTTTCAAACGATACAATTTAGTCCTAAAAATAAAATTAGACATTAAATCAATGAATTTTCTAAACGATTTTCATACAGAGCATATTTAAAAAATCGAAAAACATAAAATTTTCAGAATTTAACTATTTTAATTTGGATTTTATGGTTACGAAACCACTGTTCCGATTAGGCCCTATTTTGGGTTGTCACATTTCCGAGTAGACATATAGGAAATCACAACTGGCATTTTAATCAACTCATCTGTTCCAACGCATAGAATTTCACCGATTTCACATTTCAGCTCAAGAGTTTTTTGTCTACAATTTACCTTAACATCATGTAAATTCAACCAATCCATGCCTAAAATAATATCAAACTCTTCAAATGGCAACAACATCAAATTAGTCAGAAAACAGTAACCCTGAATCATCAAAGGACAATTCTTGCAAACCTTATCTACCAATATGAATTTGCCTAATGGGTTTGACACCTTAATAACAATTTTAGTCGACTCAACAGGCAATGTCATACTATGCACCAATTTTTCACAAATATAAGAATGAGTAGAGCCTGGGTCTATCAATGCAATAACATCAATATTATAAGGTGAGAATGTACCGGTAATCACGTCTAAAGATGATGCCTCCTCATGAGCTCGCACAGCATAAGCTCTACTATGTGTTCTTGTCTTAGATCTCACCATTGTATCTTTCACTGTACCCTTACCATTGGTTCCACCTCTGACGTTCCTTGGCAGTCTACCCTTACCTTGGAATTTCTCATCTCCCGCTCCTCCAGGGCAATCTCTAATAAAATGATCTACGGAACCACACTTGAAACAAGTAGAGTTAGGTCCCTAGCATTCACCGATGTGTCATCTACCACAGCTCTGACACTCAGGTCTATCAGTCCTTACGTTACCCACACTAGCCATCGATGTAGCCTGGGTTTTAGAACCCGAATATGCTTTACCCCGATCTCAGGTGACTGTCCAGCTGAAACTGTCATTCTAGGATTCATTTCTTTAGACCTCTTTGATGAAGATTGGAAGGACTTACTCATCGGGCTTTTCCAAGCATCTCGAGCCTTCATAATTGCTTTTCTCTTCTCTTTATTTAGCTCCTCAGCTTTGCATACTCTATCAACTAACACCACAAATACTTTTAGTTCTAGAATTCCCACTAGCACTTTGATATCCTCATTAAGCCCGTCCTCAAACCTTCTACACAACATCGCCTCGGTAGAAACACATTCTTGTGCATATTTGCTAAGCCTGACAAATTCACGTTCATACTCAGCCACAGTCATCTTACCTTCTTTCAACTCAAGGAACTTGATAAACCGTAAATTATACACATTTTTACCTCATGCTTAGGAAATTTATGGATGAATTATTCCTTGATTTATGGAATTTGATGCTCCTAAACCTTTAATTTCATGTTTTATACTCAGGTGAGCTTAAAGGAGTGAAAAGAAGAAGAAACAGGTCGAAAACGGAGAAAATGGGCCAAAGCAAGGAATCAACACAGCCTGAAAGTTCACCACACGGGTGTGTCACATGGCCATGCCACATTAACAGGTTCGAGCATGGCCTAGACTCGATTCACATGGGCAACCTGCACGGCCGTGCCATATTAACAGGCTTGAACACTGCCTAGCAAATGACTCACACAGGCGTGGCACACGGGCGTGTCCCTGTCGTGAAGAAGTTCAATTTCACGAGGAAAAAGCTACTTAAGGGCTAAGAAAGACTTTCCAAACTCTATATAAAGACCCTAGGAGGCAACTACAAGGGGGCATTATTCTCGCCAAGGGTACACGTCAAGATGGAGAGCTAAAGGCAGGGAATTACTCGAAGGAAAGCCGATTGATCCATCTCAGAAGCCAGGGTCTACATCAAGACAAAGGATCTCCCTTCATTCCTTTAAGGAGTTTTTGGGTTTTCTTATGTTTTGTTATTTTCTTTACTCTGAGATGTTTCTTTTTATAAACATGAACTAAAACCCAAATATCTAACGGGGGATGAAACCTAAGACGAATCTTGTTATTGTTATCTGAACTATATGATAAATATTTGACTTGTTCTTATTTGTGTTTTTAATTCTTGAATTGATATTTCCAAGATATTAATTTAAGTCGAATGTGCTTAGGCAGAGGAGCAAAAGTCCCTGTTTAAGAGTAGATCCAACATAATTAAGTGGAGTTGATCGTAAATCTAGACATAGGACGACGAAAATCTACCGGATTAGAGTCAAATCTAATATAAGGATCCATAGATCGAGTTCATGCAAGACTAGGGGTTTTAATTAGAAATAGATTTCAATTAATCAACCTAGGATTAGTTGTTCTTATTCTCGACAAAGATATTAACATAATTTACGGATCTCTACGGATCAAGTAGAATGAAGAAATCGTCTAGTTCAGAGTTAGATAACAAGTGAAGTCTAGGTGGATTCTTCCTTAGGTATTGTCCTTATCAATCAGTTTTCCCAAAGTAATTTTCCCCAATTTACTCTTTGTCATGTCTTTAGTTTAATTTAAAATAGTTTACAGCCAAACCCTCTTTATTTTTAGGCTAGATAATAGGAAGAAAGCCATTACTAGTACTTTTAGTTCCTTAGATTCCATATTCCGGTCTTGCCACTAGCTATACTACTATTCGATAGGTGCGCTTGCCTTTTTATCGTGATAATAGTTAGTTTTTAGGTATGATCAATTTATTACTTCTTCACAATCACGAGATCAGAACTCTTTTCGCTTTTGATCAAT
Organism: Gossypium stocksii; assembly: GCA_020496765.1. NCBI lineage: Eukaryota > Viridiplantae > Streptophyta > Magnoliopsida > Malvales > Malvaceae > Gossypium > Gossypium stocksii. Next base: position 41,382,723 of record CM035621.1, read on the forward strand.
AAATCTAACTTATATACTTTTTGTGAAATTCCTCCAAAAAGAAACCCCACGTCACTTTCTCCTTCAGAACCACAGAAATTAATGTCTTCCACCAATGATAGGTCGAATCTTTCAACAAGGACATGGCATATTTTAGACGCTCCTCAGGTGTACAAGGTAATTCTTCAAATACTCTGATGGAATTTTAAGCCAAAACTCCGCTCTCTCTAGATCATCATCCACACCAGCCCTAAACTCTTCGGCTCCTTGTTTTCGAATTTTATCCACTACAGGTTTTGCCAACCTTACCACATCAACACCCTGTGGCGCTACGGGAACCGGTTGTGATATAGGCGAGGGAGGAGGGGGTTGAGCAATAGGGTTTGCTCTAACAAAATCAGTGTACCAGTCATTCATCATTTGGAGAAAGGCATCCAAGCCTTGTCTCCTTGACTCATAGTCTCATTTCTACTTTCTACCGGCGTGTTCCCTTGCGCGGGAGCAGTCACGTTACTAGCAGCATCATCAGCCACAGGTCGTTCAGGATCCATTACTATATAAAATCAAAACACAGTTTAGAAAAGTCAAGAGTCACCACACCATCATAATATATCTACAGCATGTATAGCTAGACTCATCCACAATGCTACTGTAACACCCCTATCCCGTAACTGTCACCAGAATAGGTAAGGGGCATTACCGAACTTGTAACTCAGATCAAATCAGTAAAATTTTTAACTTTACAAACACAATATAGTCCTATAATCATTCACCCAATCATGCTTTAAAGCTCATACAATCATACACACACTCATTTAGGATTAAATTGAAAACATGAGAAAGATAGGGAGAACATTGAGAAAACTTTCAAGTTAAGGACACACGGCCGTGTCCCTAGCCCATGCATACCACCACGGTCGTGCTCCACCAGACATGCCCAATTCACTCAGACCGTGGCCAACACTGCCAAATCCCACACGGTTACTCGACACGCCCGTGTGTCCAGGGCGTGGCCAACACTGTAAATTACCATACGGCTACCGGACACGCCCGTGTCTAGGCCGTGTGCAAAATTACCTAAAACATTTAAGGTGCATGGGTTAGACGGCTGAGTCACACGACCGTGTGCTCTGCCCGTGTGGCATAAGGTAGGCTTGGTTAAAGCCATTCTTGCCACCCAAAATGGGTCAATCACTACAAGCAAAACATAGCCATATAACCACAACATTTCATGCATAATTGACAACCATTGTAACACCCCCACGCCCGAGACTGTCGCCGGAGTCGAGCTTGAGGTGTTACCGAACATAATTTATCATTTAAACAACTTTACATCATTTATTTTGATTTTCGGAATAAGTAGTTTTTCTGCATCATGGTCGCTAAAAAAATCATATCTCAAGTTACAAAACTCAAAATCAAGATCTGTAAATTTTTCCTGAATCTAGACTCACATATCTATCTACTAATTTTTTTCTAAAATTTTTGGTTGGGCCAATTAGTACAGTTTATTAGTTAAAGTTACCCCTGTTTCAGGACTTGACTGCACTGACCTCTACTTACTACAAACCACTTTTCTCCCTGTAAAAAATTCATATAACTATACCGTTTATTTCTCTTAAAATTAGATTCAGTAAGGATTTTGAGCATATAAATTACACCTCCTAATTATTTTTTTACAATTTATAGTGAATTTTCAAAGTTGGAACAGGGGATCCAGAAATAGCTCTGGCCCTATTTCACTAAAACTCAAATATCTTATAACATATAACTCCTTTACCTATTTCGGTTTTTCCATTTGAAAGTAGACACAATAAGCTTAAATTTCATAGTTAATTCTTCACCTAATTCGTTTTCTACTATTTTTGGTGATTTTTCAAACTCACGTCATTGTTGCTGTAGTGTTCTGTTTTATGGCAAGTTTCATCTTTTTATGAATTCTCATGAACTATATAACATATTAAACTCACAAGGCATCCAACATTATCTAGGCTAGCCATACCAATGACTAATCATTATCAAGCATTTTCTCAACCAAACCACAACCATATCACAAGATTATTTGCACAAAACAAGTATATTGCTATACATGCCATACATCAAAACATACAAACCAATACACCAATTCTTCCTCGGATAGTGTGAGCGTTTCTTCGACCTTCCCGATATCCAAGTTGGCTCGCTAAAAACTACAATGAAAGTAAAGGAGGGAGTAAGCATAAATGCTTAGTAAGTTCACATGCAAATAACAAGTAACATAACAAAGCAATTATATCAACAACAATAGCATGATATCACCAAGATACAAACCACATTTCTAGCTATCGTGTATCATCTTACCACCTTATTTCTGTTGTATCAAGTTTCAACCCGAGGGTTAAGAACATACCTGTCCAAATTGTCCATTTCACAACACTTACCAAAATATCATTTTCATCTTGAGTATTCTTCCATTCCGCTAGAATTTTACCCGTTGAACACATCGGAATATAACTCGGATACACGGATCATTTGCACATAAGTGCCACATATGTAATCAATCAATCATATAACCCACCCATAAGCGAACTCGGACTCAACTCAATGAGCTCGGGCGTTCGCATCCATAAGTGAACTCGGACTCAACTCAACGAGCTCGGATGCCTAGTTACATCTCACGAACTCAGACTCAACTCAACGAGTTCGTACATTTGCATCCATAAGTGAACTCGGACTCAACTCAACAAGCTCGGATGCCTAGTTACATCTCACGAACTCGGACTCAACTCAACGAGTTTGGACATTTGCATCCATAAGTGAACTCGGACTCAACTCAACGAGTTCGGATGCCCAACCATCCTAGTGACATGTCACTTGTATCCTAATCTATTCCCAAGGTTCAAACGAGATTTTCCTCAATCACGCATTTCCCAGTCGTTCTCCTCGGAATATCGGAACCAATACGTTGCTTGCATCTCATATTTATCAATTTAATCACATACTTTTCATACCAATACATAATATTTCACAAAGCATAATATTCATAATAACAAGTATCATATCATATAAATAGCATTAAATCACTTAAAATAGCAATTATGTTACATTATTTACACATGAACTTACCTCGGTACAAAATATAGCAATTTTGCGATTTAGTCCAAAATCTTTTCTTTTCCTCGATCAAGGTTGATTCCACGTCTTTCTTGATCTAAAATAACACATTTAGCTTATTTAATACTCACATTATCAAAATAGTCCTAAATTCAAATTTTGGCAAAATTACAATTTTGCCCCTAAACTTTTGAAATTTACACTTTTGCCCCAAAGTTCAGAAATTTAATTTTATCACAAATTCTTATGTTTTAGGACATGCTGATCATTTATTTACCATTAGCAAGCTCAAATTCTCACTAAAACACATACTTATGAACAATATGTACTTTTACCGATTAAGTCGTTTTATTCGTTTTTACTTAAAACCGAGTAGCACAAGTTGTCTAACATAATTTAAAACCTCATATTCTATCATAAAACATCAAAATACACAAATTTCACCTATGGGTATTTTTCCAAATATGAACCCTAACTTAAATTATTGCTAACATAAGCTTTATCGAGTTACCGGGACTACGAAAACGTAAAGAACATTAAAAACGGGGCTTGGAATCACTTACTATGAAGCTTGGAAGCTTGAAACAAACCCTAGCTATGGAGAACCCTTGAAATTTCGTGGTAATGAAGAAGATGACCAATTTTGTGTTATTTTTCCCTTTTTATTTCATGTTATTATCCAAATGACCAAAATGCCCCTCCTTACTAAACTTTCAAAAATTCCATCCATGTCCAAATTTTGTCCATGAACTTAAAATTGGTCAAATTGCTATTTAAGACCTCCTAATTAATATTCCAAAGCAATTTCATACTAGAAACTTCTAGAATGCAAGTTTTGCAACTTATTCGATTTAGTCCCTAATTTCAAATTAAGCACTTTACGCTTAGAATTTCTTCACGAAATTTTCACACCATCATAAAATCATATCATAAACATCAAAATAATTATAAAATAATTATTTCTACCTCGAATTTGTGGTCACAAAACCACTATTCTGATTAGGCCCTAATTCGGGATATTACAACCATTCAACACCATATAAACATATAATGAACCATTTCAAACACAATTTCCAAACATTATTCATCATCTAAACATGTACCAAGTATGCATCATTTTCTAAGCTAACCAATTCAAACATGACATTTACCAATTCCACCAACATCACTCATCTCAAACATTGCCATATAGAACACATCAAATTGGACATTCAAAATGGATTAAACATTTACAAAGCAAGCCATATCTCATAGCTTGAATTAGTATCAAAACATACCATATTCATTAACAAGCTAACCATAAACATAAACTTAGTAACTAGCCTATACATGCCATGACCCCTTTCAAAACAAAGGTCCAAAAGTACCAAAAAGCTGGATGGATAGTGTGATAGCGATCTTCGACTCGTCCGAATATCGAGCTAGCTTCCGAATCTATAAGATAGGGGATAAATAAACAGAGTAAGCTTCAAAAGCTTAGTAAGCCCATATAATTATAGAAATTAAACCTTACCGAATCAATAAGATAAGTACATTAACAATGTCAATTCAATTCATATACTCAAGTTGCCTATTTCACAAGCATACACTTGTTAGTCCATGTAATCTTATAAATCATTCATGTACAAAATGAAACATTCATACATTATAAGCACAAGTCCATTTCTTTGTACATGTAATTCATATCATATAGTCCATGTAAGTTTCATATATCATATAACAAATAATACATATGTCTTTTAAATTCTCATGTAACATGTATCAAAAATTACCCGTTGAACCTTTAAGAACATCCAGGGATACTCGGGTGACACACACACAGTGTATATACGTATAACCTGTAATCCGTCAATGCATCATATATGCTCTTTCGAGCCTGAAACGGTAAGCGCGAAGGCTGAACATGTAATCTTGTGGGATGATCGGTAAGCCCGTAGGCTGAACGGTAAGTCCGAAGACTGAACATGTAATCCCGAAAGATGAACATATAGCTCATGAGCTATGGTGAGTCCGCAACAAATGTAGGAGCTTGAACCACCCTGTAGCCCTAGTGACTTGTAACTCGTACCCTACAACTTTCTACGATTCAAACGGGACTCGGTACTCAGATCGTATTTGTAATCTTTAAACATTCCCATGTCATTTCATATATGTATAACCAATATGCAATTCAATCCAATAATCTCATACATCCACTTGACAATTAAGCAATAGTTATAAACATATTCAAATTCAATTCTAATTATACGAACTTACCTCGATTTCTCGATATTTACTCGTCAAACTTTCGTTTTCCCCGATCAAGTTCCGGGATTTGATTGTCTTTATCTATAGTAATACAAATTTAGCTATTTAATCACTAACACATTCAATTTAGTCCAAAATCATGTTTTTGGCCTATTTACAAAATAGCCCCTATACTTTCAACTACTTGGCAACTTAGTCCTTTAAACACAAAATAACAAATTACACAACGAGACCCTCAAATTGTCAAAGCCGAATATTCACATACCTCATATAAGCACATATATTTCATTTATTCACAATTCTAACCACAAAAATTCTATCTTTTTCAATTTAACCATTTTTTGGCATTTTTGTCAAAAACTACTTTATAAAAAAAATTGTATATTTCCAAATAAACATCAATAATTCATCAAAAATCATCAAAAGAACCATGTATTCATCAATGGCATATTTCAAAAACTCAACCAATTTCAGAAATTGAGGTACGGGTCAGATAGTATACAAAGCAATGATCTCAAAAACGTAGAAATCATTAAAAACGATCAAAACCGTACCTTAATTGAAGTTAAAAGCTAGCCGAATGAAGAATGCTTTAAAACCCTTTATTTTTTTGAGTAATTTGTTGTAGATGATGAAAATTAGAGCATTTTATGTTTTAATTAAACTATTATATTACATATTTGATAAAAACCAAAATTAACCTTATAAAAACCATTATAAAATCATAATAATAAGGACATAAATGTCCACTACCTTTTAAAATGGTAAAATAACCATTTAAGGACTCCCATTTATAAAGCCATGATAAAACAGGTAATTTGTGAAATAGAACTCCTATTTATCGCTTTATGCGATTTAATCCTTTTTATCGAATTAACTAATCAAAAGATAAAATTTCTATACGAAACTTCCAGACAATGACTCTATCATGCTGTAAAACATATAAATGAAATCAAAATAATAATTTGACTCGGTTAAGTAGTCCTGAAACCACTTGTTTTGATTAGAGTCTAAAATGGGCTGTTACAACTCTCCCCCCTTTAGGGATTTTCGTCCCCGAAAATCTTACCGGTAAACAGGTTAGGGTATTGCTTTTGCATAGCTTCCTCGAGTTCCCACTAGCTTCTTCTATATCGTGTTTACACCAGAGAACTTTTACAAGTGCTATACGGTTATTTCTCAATTCTTTGATCTCTCGAGCTAGAATTCTGATTGGTTCTTCAGTATACGACAAATCAGACTGTATTTCCACATCAATAGGAGAAATAACATGAGATGCATAGGATCGATATTGACAAAGCATCGATACGTGAAACACATTATGAATCTTTTCAAGTTCGGATGGTAATGATAGTCGATACGCTACAGGTCCAATTCTTTCCACAATTTCATACGGCCCGATAAAACGAGGACTTAACTTTCCTTTCCGAGCAAAACAAAGAATTTTCTTCCACGGTGATATTTTCAAAAATACTCGGTCACCGACCTGAAACTCTATTTCTTTTCGTTTCAAATCTGCATATAATTTCTGTCTGTCAGATGTTGCTTTCAAATTGTCGCGAATCACTTTTATTTTTTCTTTTGTTTCCCGGATCAAATCAACCACGTGTAACTTTTTCTCACTTAATTCAGTCTAGTATAACGGTGTTTGACATTTATGACCGTATAGTGCCTCGTACGGAGCCATTTTCAAACTCGTATAGAAATTGTTGTTATACGCAAACTTAATCAAAAGTAAATATTTCTCCCAGCCATTTTCAAATTCAAGAATACAACATCGCAACATATCTTTTAAAATCTGTATAACTCTTCTAGACTGACAGTTGGTCTGGGGATGAAATGTTGTGCTGAAATTCAATTTTGTTCCCAAAGCTTCTTGCAATTTCTTCCAAAATCTCGAAGTAAATCTCGGGTCTCGATCAGAAATAATAGACAACGGTACACCATGTAGTCGTACAATCTATGATAAATACAATTCAACTAACCTATCTAGAGAATAGTCTGTACGTACCGATATAAAATGAGCAGATTTTGTCAATCTATTTACGATGACCCAGATTGCATTTTTATTCTTCGACGTCAAGGGTAATCCTGATACAAAATCCATTGTAACTCTGTCCCATTTCCATTTCGAAATCAGAATAGGCTGTAATAAACCCGACGGTACTTGATGTTCGGCCTTAACTTGTTGATAGATCAGACATTTAGATACAAATTCAGAGATATCCCTTTTCATTCTCGACCCCTAGTATAGTTGTTTTAAATCATTATACATTTTAGTGCTACCCAGATGAACTGAAAAACAACTATCATGTGCTTCATGCAAAACTTTCTGAATAAGTTCTCTATCTTTCGGTATGCAAATTCTATTTCGGAACATTAAACAATCATCAGTCCCAATAGAAAATTCAGAATCAAAATTTAACTTACAGTGAAGTCGCTTAGCTTACAGTTCATGATCATTCTTCTGAGCCTCGCAGATTTGTTGCAGAATCATCGGTTTAACCTTTAACTCGGCTACAATAGATCTATCATCACAAAGCTTCATATGGGTATTTAAAGCCCACAAAGCAAATAAAGATTTCTGACTTAATGCATCAGCTACAACATTAGCTTTTCCTGGATGATAATCGATTACAAACTCGTAGTCTTTCAGTAATTTGAGCCATCTACGTTGTCACATTTTCAAGTCTTTTTGGGACATCAGCTATTTTAGACTTTTATGATCTGCAAAGATTCGACATTTCTTACCATATAAATAATGTCTCCAAATCTTTAAAGCAAAAACTATAGCGGCTAGTTCAAGATCATGTGTCGGATAATTCTTCTCGTGTGGTTTCAATTGCCGGGAGGCATACGCTATAACTTTCCCATCTTGCATCAATACACAACCCAGTCCAATTATCGATACGTCACTATAAATCACGAATTCTTTACCCGATTCAGGTTGGACTAAAATCAGTGCTTCGGTTAATAAGGCTTTCAACTGTTCAAAGCTCTGCTGACATTCATCCGTCCACTCAAATTTCACACCTTTTTGGAGCATTTGAGTTAATGGTACTGCGATCATCGAAAATCCTTTCACAAATCTTAGTTTATAACCCGCTAATCTTAGAAAACTTCTAATCTCAGAAACATTCCTCGGTGGTTTCCAGTCTATAATAGCAGATATTTTGCTCGGATCAACTCTAATACCTTCTGTAGAAATAATATGACCTAGAAATCTGACTTTCCGAAGCCAGAATTCACATTTGCTAAATTTAGCGAATAAATGTTTATCTCTTAAAGTCTGTAACATTATTATCAGATGTTCAGTATGCTCTATCTCATTACATGAATAGATCAGAATGTCGTCAATGAATACAACAACAAATCTGTCTAGATACGGTCTGAAAATACGGTTCATCAAATCCATAAACACTGCAGGTGCATTAGTTAACCCAAAAGGCATAACTAAAAACTCATAATGACCGTACCGTGTTCTGAAAGCAGTCTTTGGTATGTCTGACTCTTTAACTCGTAACTGGTAATAACCCGATCTTAGATCAATCTTGGAAAATACAGTAGCCCCTTTCAGCTGATCAAACAAATCATCAATTCGTGGAAGAGGTATTTATTCTTTATTGTTACTTTATTCAGTTGCCGATAATCAATACACAGTCTCATCGACCCGTCTTTCTTTTTCACAAATAAAACAGGAGCACCCCAAAGTGAATAACTCGGTCTTGCAAAGCCTCCATCTGTCAATTCTTGCAACTGTGCTTTCAATTCTTTTAATTCAGTTGGTGCCATTCTGTACGGAGCTATCGATATCGGTGTAGTACCCGGTAACAACTCAATATCAAATTCAACTTCTCTGATTGGTGGTAAACCCTGTAACTCTTCTGGAAAAACATCTGGGAACTCACAAACGACTGGTACAGATTCAACTTTCGATTCTGACACTTTAGTATCCAACACATATGCTAAATAAGCATCACAACCCTTTCTCACATATTTCTGAGCTCGCATAGCAGATACAACTATCGGCAATTCATTCAAATCATTTGGCTCGATCTGAAGAATTTCACCATTCTGACATTTCAACTCTATACTCTTTCTTCTGCAATTCACAACTGCCTCATGTACATTTAACCAATCCATACCCAGTATCACATCAAACTCATTAAATGGGAGGAGCATCAAGTCAGCCAGAAAACAATATCCTTGAGTCATCAATGGACAATTCTTACATATTTTATCAACTAACACTGACTTGCCTAACGGATTCGATACTTTAACTACAAATTGATAAGCGTTAATTTATACATATTTTTACCTCATGTTTAGCCTATATTTTGGATGAATTAGTATCAAATTAATGAGAATTGGTGCTCTTAACCATTCTTTTTCATATCTTATACTCAGGAGAGCCTAGGGAAGATAAAAGAATAGAAAACGGGCCCAAAACGGTGAAAAATGAACCAAAATGCACGAATCACACGGGCCAAGAGGTGCCACACGGCCGTGCCACACGGGCGTGCCTCGCAAAGCTCACACGGACAAAGTCCCGACAAGCACGGCCAATATACACGGGCGTGCTAAATCACACGGCCTCTATCGAAACCCACACGGGCGTGGCACACGGGAGTGTTCTAGTAGTGGGAAAGACGAATTTCACTCGAATTGGGATGCTTAGGGGCTAAGAAAGAGTCCCCAAAACTTCTCTATATAAAGATCCCATGAGGCAACATAGACGGGGCCTTCTTCCCACTTTTACACACCCTCTATACTCGTTTCCTCTCGTCTTTCTGCCACACCACAGGTAGAAGCAAGGGATTACTCGAAGGGAGAAGCCAATTGATTCATCTCAGAAGCCGAAATTCTGCATCAACATAGAGGATTCTCCTAAATTCCTTTAGGGGTTTTTGGTTTCTTTTATGATTTGTTATTTGATAACTTCTGAGATGTTTTCTTTTATCATTATGGACTAAACCCCTCAAATACTTGAGGGGGATGAAACCTAAGACAGATCTGGTTATTTATTCTTGATTGATATGATAATTATTTGAATTGTTCTTAATTATGTGTTTTAATCCTTGAATTAATAATCCTAGGTATTAATTCAGGAATTGGATGTGCTTAGAGCAGAGGAGCAAAAGTCCCTGTGATAAGAGTAGATCTACCATAATTAAGCGGAGTTGCATGCAACCCTAGACATAGGGCGACATAAATCTGCCAGATTAGGGTCAAACCTAATATGGGGAACCATAGATCGAATTAATGCAACCTAGGGAGTTAATTAATAAAGGAACTTTAATTAACAACTTAGGCCTAGTTGCTCTTCACCTCGACGGAGGGTTTAGCATAGATTAGGGATCTCTACGGATCAAGTCAAGTAAATAACTCGTATAATTCAAGAAGATAATAACAAGTGAAGTCTAGGTGGATTCTCCCTTGAGTATTAATCATATCAATTAGCTTTCCCTAAAAAATCTTCCCAATTTACTTTTTCTTTTGTTTTATTCTTAGTTTAGATTTTAGAATTTAGTTTTAAACAAATCCCCATTTAATTTCTAGGTTAAATAATAGAAAGAAAGTGAGTAATAGTACTTTCGGTTCCCTTGGGTACGATACTCGATCTTATCACTAGACTATACTGCTATCGATAGGTGCGCTTGCCTTTAAACGTCGTGATATTAGTTAGTTTGGGTTTGATCAAGTTCTTTATAAATTTTATTACTTCTTATCACGAGGATATCAAGTTTTTGGCGCCGTTGCCGGGGATCGAACTGAAATATTACGAAAGCTCGATTTCTATTACTTTAGCCATTATTTATTTATTTAATTATTTTTACTTTTATTATTATTTTTTATTATTTATTTATTTTCCTTTTAATTATTTTATTTTATTTTATTTTCTTTTTGGGATTTTTCTAGTTTATGACTAGAAACAACCCGACAGGACCACTACTTTTTGACGGAGATTTGGAAGCCACAGTCCGCAGAAATCGTAGGGAACTTAGACGAAGTCTACATTATCCAGAGCAGGAACTTGAGCAAGAGCCAGAACTTACTGAAGAGTTGGCCGCAAATCAACATGTTCATCAACCTCCAGCACTACCAGCCGAACCAGAAGCAGCTCCTCGAACTATGTACGATTATGCTAAACCTAGTTTGATTGGTACTCAAACTAGCATTGTTAGACCTGCTATTGCTACTAATAATTTTGAACTAAAACCTAACACTATTCAGATGATTCAGTAGTTTGTGCAATTTGATGGTCTACAGGATGAAGATCCCAACGCCCATTTAGCAAACTTTTTGGAGCTATGTGATACTTTTAAAATCAATGGCGTTACTGATGACGCCATTCGTCTAAGGCTATTTCCTTTTTCTTTGAGAAATAAGGCAAAACAGTGGTTAAATTCTTTACCACGAGGCTCCATTACCACATGGGACCAAATGACTGAAAAATTTTTGCTTAAATATTTTCCCCTGCTAAAACTGCTAAATTACGAAACGATATTTCTTCCTTTGTGCAGATGGATTTAGAAACACTTGATGATGCCTGGGAAAGGTACAAAGATCTTTTAAGAAGATGCCCTCACCACGGATTACCCTTGTGGCTACAGGTTCAAACTTTCCATAATGGGTTAAACCCATCAACTAGGCAGATGATCGATGCAGCCGCAGGCGGAACCATCAATAATAAAACACCAGACGCAGCTTACGAATTTATTGAGGAAATGTCATTGAATAACTATCAGTGGCAAGTCATGAGGACAAAGCCGACAAAAGCCGCAGGAGTTTATAATATTGATGCTGTTACTATGCTCACTAACCAAGTAGAACTATTGAATAAGAAATTTGATAATTTTGTTGGTTCTACGCAGGTTCAACCAGTGATGCAATGTGATGCAGCCCCAGGAAATACGTTTAATTCAGACCATCTACACAACATGGACGCCGAACAAGCCAATTACATGGGTAATAACTCTCGACCTCAAAATAATCCTTATAGTAACATTTATAATGCAGGTTGGAGAAATCACCCAAATTTTCCATGGGGAGGACAAGGAAATCAAAGACAACAGCCTCCGGTATTTCAGCAGCCACCACCTCAACAGGAAAAGAAGCCGAATCTTGAAGATATGTTCACCAAATTCATGGCCGCTTCAGAAACTCGCTTCCAAAACACTGAAACAGCATTAAAGAATCAACAGGCCTCTATCCAAGGACTCGAGAACCAAATTGGTCAGCTTGCAAAGTTAATCTCGGAAAGACCTCAGGGTAGGCTTCCAAGCAACACTGAACCAAATCCCAGAGAACATGTGAAAGCAATCACCCTAAGAGATGGTAAAATGCTAGCAGAACCAGAAAAGAAGCATGCCCACGAACTGCCAAAAGATAAAGTAGAGGAATCTAAGAATGACGCTATTCCAACACTCAAAGAATACAAACCGCGCATCCCATACCCAGCAAGATTAAAGAAGGACCAAACAGACACCCAATTCGGTAAGTTTCTTGAACTTTTCAAACAATTACATATTAACTTACCCTTTGTTGAAGCAATTTCACAGATGCCGAAATACGCGAAATTCCTAAAAGAGCTCCTGACGAACAAAAGGAAGCTAGAAGAGTTAGCCACAGTGGAACTCAACGAAGAGTGTTCAGCCATTCTCCAAAATAAACCGCCAACAAAGCTAAAGGATCTAGGGAGTTTTACTATCCCTTGTTTAATTGGTAGCTTAATTATCAATAAAGCATTGGCTGATTTAGGTGCAAGTATTAATCTCATGCCTTATAAAATGTTCAAACAACTAGGTCTAGGGGAACCTAAACCCACTAGGATGAGCATTCAATTAGCCGATAGATCTGTTAAGTATCCTAGGGGAATCATTGAGGATGTGCTAGTAAAAGTCGATAAATTTATATTCCCTGTAGATTTTGTTGTGCTTGACATGGACGAAGACATTGACGTACCTTTAATTTTAGGACGCCCATTTTTAGCCACTGCTAGAGCTATTATTGATGTTGGAGATGGTAAATTAGTTCTTAGAGTTGGGGAAGAGGAAGTGATTTTCAAAATCTATGATGCTATGAAATTTTCTAGAGAGCAAGATGATTCATGTTATTTTGTCGATATAATTGATCACTATGTTCAAGATAATTTACAGGAAATCTCTATCACCGACACTCTGGAACTGTGTCTCATTCAGGGGGAGGGTGAAACCTCCTTAGAAGTAGAGAAGGTAAGAAAAGAGTTAGACTCTAGCGAAACTATCACCAGACATATAAGCTATGAAAATTTAAAAATGCATGATAAGCTAAGGCAGAAACCTTCCATTGAGGAACCCCCTAAGTTAGAGTTAAAACAACTGCCAGAACACTTAGAATATGCCTTTTTAGGGGAGAACTCAACTTTACCGGTCATTATTGCATCAAATTTAGGATCTAGAGAAAAGGAAGAACTGCTCCAGGTTTTAAGAAAACATAGGCAAGCCATAGTCTGGAAAATTTCAGATATCAAAGGAATTAATCCTTCTTTCTGTACCCACAAGATTTTAATGGAAGATGAATATAAACCAGCAGTGCAAGCTCAGAGACGATTAAATCCTAACATGAAGGAGGTCGTAAAAGCCGAGGTAATTAAACTTCTTGATGCAGGTATCATTTATCCTATTTCTGATAGTTCTTGGGTAAGCCCCGTGCAGGTTGTTCCTAAAAAAGGTGGGCTAACCGTGGTGTCCAATGACAAAGAAGAACTCGTGCCAACACGAACAGTCACAGGATAGAGAGTATGCATAGATTACCGAAAGCTAAATGACGCCACACGAAAAGATCATTTTCCTCTACCCTTTATCGATCAAATGTTAGAAAGATTAGCCGGTCACATGTATTACTGCTTCCTAGATGGCCTCTCCGGTTACTTCCAAATTCCAATAGCCCCAGAAGATCAGGAAAAAACGACGTTCACATGCCCATACGGTACGTTTGCATATCGTAGAATGCCTTTTGGTTTATGTAACGCTCCTGCTACTTTTCAGCGATGCATGCTAGCTATCTTTAACGAATTTGTGGAAGATATCATGGAGGTATTCATTGATGATTTCTCCGTTTTCGGTAACTCTTTCCAACACTGTCTAAATAATTTAAAGCTTGTTTTGATGAGATGTGAAGAGACAAATCTAGTGCTAAATTGGGAAAAATGTCATTTCATGGTTCATGAAGGTATTGTGCTAGGACATAAAATCTCTAACAGAGGAATAGAGGTAGACAAAGCTAAAGTTGAAACTATTGAGAAACTACCCCCTCCCAGTTCAGTTAAGGCTATAAGAAGTTTTTTAGGACATGCCGGTTTTTATCGTAGATTCATTAAGGACTTTTCTAAAATAGCTAAGCCTTTAACTAAATTGCTAGTAAAAGACATACCTTTTAACTTCGACCAAGAATGCTTAGAGTCTTTTGGCACCCTTAAAGACAAGTTAGTCAATGCGCCAATTATGATTTCACCTGATTGGAATTTGCCTTTTGAACTGATGTGCGATGCAAGTGATTTTGCCGTAGGTGCAGTTCTTGGACAGCGAAGAGACAAGCATTTCCAACCGATTTACTATGCTAGCAGAACATTGACAGCCGCTCAAGCCAACTACACCACCATGGAAAAAGAACTGCTAGCCGTTATTTTTGCTTTTGATAAATTTCGATCTTATTTAATCTTGTCTAAAGTCATCGTTTTTACTGACCATTCAGCTCTTCGATATCTCTTAACCAAACCTGACACAAAACCTCGTTTAATAAGATGGATTTTACTCTTACAGGAATTTGACTTAGAAATTAAAGACAAGAAAGGAGCTGAAAACTTAGCGGCAGATCACCTCTCAAGATTAGAAAATACACAGCCCAGGTACCTTGAGAATATAAACGATATGTTCCCTGAGGAACAACTCCTAAATTTAACAGGTACGACACTTCCTTGGTTTACCGATTTTGCAAATTATTTAGCAGCCAATATAACCCCAAAAGGGCTAACCTATCAGCAAAAGAAGCGATTCTTTGCTAATTTGAAAAACTACTTTTGGGAAGATCCTTTTCTTTTTCGAATTTGCGCAGATCAGGTTATACAAAAATGCGTGGATGACATAGAGGCATATCAAATTTTGGAACACTGCCACTCAGGACCCACAGGAGGACATCACAGTGGAAACAGAACCGCTCACAAAGTACTCGAATCAGGTTTTTACTGGCCTACTCTTTTCAGAGACGCCAACAGGTATGTGACCTCTTGTGATAAATGCCAACGAACAGGTAATATCTCCCAACTTAATGAAATGCCTCAAAATTATATGCTTTCATGTGAAATATTCAATGTATGGGGTATAGATTTCATGGGACCCTTTCCTAATTCATTCGGAAATAAGTACATACTAGTAGCAGTAGATTACATGTCAAAATGGGTAGAAGCTCAAGCCTTACCCACAAATGATGCTAGAATGGTAGTACGATTTCTGAAGAAAATTTTTTCTCGATTTGGAACACCTAGGATAATCATAAGTGATAGGGGCACACATTTTTGCAATACCCAATTTGAAAAAACCCTAAGAAAATATGGAGTACACCACAGAATAGCCACCCCCTACCACCCACAAACTAGCGGTCAAGTCGAAGTAACGAACAGAGAACTAAAACGCATCTTAGAAAAGACAATAGAATCAAATAAGAAGGACTGGTCTAGGAAATTAGATGATGCATTATGGGCTTACAGAACTGCATTTAAAACACCCATAGGAACATCTCCTTATAAACTCGTTTATGGAAAAAATTGCCATCTACCATTTGAACTCGAGTATAAAGCATCCTGGGCTATAAAATTTCTAAACCTTGATCTTAAAAGTGCAGGCGAAAAGAGACTTCTGCAGCTAAACGAGCTAGATGAGTGGTGCTACAACGCGTACGAGAACTCACGATTATATAAGGAAGCCGTAAAGCGACGTCATGACAAAAGGCTAAAACGACCCAAGTAATTCAAAACAGGTGATCTTGTCCTACTCTACAACTCAAGGTTGAAACTATTCCCTGGAAAACTCAAATCAAGGTGGTCAGGTCCGTTTACCGTTCTCAAAGTCTTTCCATACGGCACTGTCGAGGTAACTCACCCCAACCACGGTACTTTCAAGGTAAATGGTCGTAGGCTAAAACATTATATAGGTGAGAACTTTACAGAAAATAAGGAGGAGCTTAGGCTCCATCCCGTTTCTTCTTGACACCTCTAGGAAGAGTCGAGCTTAGACTCTAAATAAGCGCTTCTCGGGAGGCAACCCGAGCACTAACGTAGTAAGTTTCTCATTTTTTTTAAATTTTTCATAATTTTATTGCATAAACTAACGTTTTTCCTGCAGAAAATATGGACCACACGGCCAGGCACACGGGCGTGCCTAAGGCCGTGTGTATACTAAAAAGCAGAGACACGGTCGTGGGGGCAAACCGTGTGCAAACAGAGCACCGTTTCCCCAAAACACGGGCTTCCGATAAACTCCCACGGCCGTGCGATATGGCCGTGGCGACTCATCGCAATCCACACGGGTAAGACAGGAAAACACACGGCCGTGCGAAATAGCCGTGGCAACCCCGCACCTTCCACACGGGCAAACATAGCAACACACGCCCGTACCATAAGCCCGTGGAAGCTACTGTCAATTCAGACACGCCCGTGCACCTTATTACACGCCCGTGCATTTAACGAAGGACCAATCTCCACGGCCGTGCTCAAACTATACACGGGCGTGCTCATCGAGCGTGGCAAGCCAAAACGTCTGATTTTCGAAAAACACGGGCTAAACATGACTCACACGGGCGTGCGACATGCCTGTGCAACCCAAAATGTATATATACAGGGCCATTTCTACCCTCCCATTTCACCCAAACCCTAAGATTTTCTCCCCAAACCTCCACAAACACCATCCCAGCCCTCCTACCGCCACCATACCAGATTTCCACAATCCACACGCCCGTGCAACAGTACCCATGACCGTGTGACACCAATTTTGGTTCTATTTTTCTTCCTTTTTCTCATTTATTTATTTTTACTGCATTTTTTGGTTTTTACATTACATTCTTTTATTATTTTATTTATTTATTAGTACTATTGATTTAGGCTATTAGAGAATTAGGAAATAGAGAATAATCTAGAATAGTTTAGAATTCTAATTTTGCTTGCCATTTTAGATTCTATTTCACAATTTCCTGCCATTTAACATCATAGTTAGTTGCCACTTAATATACCTTGTAAATAGGCCACTTAAACGCACATAATTATGCCATTTGTTATTTAGTTTAGTATATATACATCCATTCATAGAAGATTTTTTATTTTTATCCCCAACCTCAAAAATGATTAGATTTTACTACCAAGGTAAATTTTCATATTAGGAACATGTTCATTTTCTTCCTCAGCCTCTTTATTTTAAATATTTACATTTCTTTTATATTATTTGTCTTTTCCTAATAAATTTTTGTAGATACCATGTCATCTTCCCGAGCCAAGGAAGCTGCCGTCCCCGCATCTAAGAAACGAAAAGGACCAGGGAGCTCTTCAACTAGGCCTACTTCCGAGATGCGCCACCCATTTCTTCAATTTCGACAAGACTCTCAGGAAGAGCGCTACCAGCTGCTGCGCGCACGCAATATCACGATGGGCCGATGCATCGACTGGAGTGCCCTCGCAGAAGTACGCTTGGCAGATGATGTCCGGGCCCTGCTCGCCACTGACCCTTGGGACCAGTTCTTTCGGATCGTAGAGCCCACATACCTTGAACTCACTCTCGAGTTCTGTGCTACATTCTACCTTCAGACGGTGATGACACAGTTCGACGATCCTGGGACGGTCCAGTTTCGTTTGGGAGGACTCGTTCGACAGCTCAGTATCCCAGAGTTCGGTGTGGCACTCGGGCTTTACACCGCGCAGTTTATGACTGAGGAAAGCTTCCCCACCCTCTCTAGGCGCATCCATATCCAACCCTTTGACTGCTGGAAAGGGATTGCCCAAGGAAGACAACTATACAACCCCAGCGCCAGCAAAGCCTCCGCTCTCCCTCCCTCTCTCAGGTATATTTATGCACTTCTTGCTCATACTATTACAGGCCGTCGAGAGAGCACAGGCGTCGTCAACACACACGACGTCTACTTTTTATGGTGCATGGCGAATGGCCGCCCCATCGACCTTGCATATTTTATCGCCCTCGCCATGTAGCATCAGACCAAGAGGCACCGAAAGGGAGTCGTATCCATAGGCTCGTATATCACTCGACCAGGCCGTTACTTCGGCCTATTTAACACCACAGCCCAGACCTCCTCCTACACATTACTTGGCCAGATGTCCTCTCAGGGCATCCAGAGCATGCTTTCGATGAGGATGGTCGAGAGACGACTCGGTGGCGACCACTTTCACTTCCGCCTTGTCCAAGAAGGCGAGGATCTAGAGGACATTCCTGATGATGTCCCATCACCACCACCAGCCGAGGATGCGCCAGCTGAGCCACCACACCCTACACGATCACACCAGACGGCAGCTTCCAGTGTTGACATATTCGAGCGCCTGGACCACTTTGAACAGCGCCTCGATTACATCGACGCCACCTTAGCGCACATATGTCATCACCTTGGCATCGTCCCACCACCACGACACCCACCAGAGGATTAGATCCTCTTTTATTTTATTTTATTCTTACTTTTTATCTTATTTTATTTTATTTTATCTTTTGTTTTTCTTTATTTTCTTTCCTTAGTATACACTAATCTTAACCTTTAATATTAGTCTTTCTTTTTCCTTTTGCAGCTTTTTAATTTTCTTATATATTTCTTTATTTTGAATTTTCGTAAATTTTCTATTTTATTATCATAACGGCTATCTCCTAACGAAATAATCCCTCTTCATCTTAACCTCCCACGACTAATAAACCCCTTCGCAGTTTCAAAGGAGCTCTACAGCTCAAAACTCTACGAAAAAGGGAACACAGTGCCAAACCTACCAGCTCTTCCACTAATCCATCCAAAGCAGGGAGTTTCATACCCTCCCCTATCTTATGATTTTATGCTTTTATTGTTGTTAATATTTTCCTTGTACATTGGGGGCAATGTACATCTTAAGTGTGGGGGGGTAACGTACTTTCACTTTTTATACTATCTTTGAAACCCCTGAACTTTTCCTAATAGCAATATCTTCAGTCTCCTATTAGGAATTTATCCTGATTAGTTTATGATTTCTATTGATATATTGAGAATTAAGATATAGGTGCTTGTACTTTGACTATTCAAACTTTAAAACATTAGAGAATCAAGCATGATAAGTTGAAATTTTTTGAGAATCCCCAATTTTTGCATAAGTTATTTTCCCTAATTTTAAGTATTATCTTGAGATTTGAAATTCGCAGGATTGACATCAAAAGCCGTAATTCTGGTGAGATTTTGAGCCTATTAAGGATACATTTTCTTCGTGCTCACTTTTATTATTGCTTTGAGTGAGTCAATACTGAATTGTTATTCTAGAACTTGCTTCGATTATACATGTCGAGACCACATCATTGATTTGATATACTAAAATGATAAAGGCACCTAGGATGTAACCCACTTACTCCACAGAAAAAGCCTTCCTACATAAATCTAACCCCTAGTGAACCCCGTTGAGCCTAACAACCTTTTCCTTGACTCACTCTCTAATTATTAACCAATAACCCATTTTTGTCGAATTTCATTCAATTATTTTGATCCCTATTTTTGTAGAGATTTGAGTTGAATTTTTCATCTAGCTTTATTCTCTCTGCCAGATTGTAAAGTTTTGTCCAATTTATTGTAATTATTTGGATTGTTCTTAAAAAAAAAGTGCATACAGTGAAATTCGATTGTAAATTATAGATTGTAAATAGTTCGTCAAAGTTTTTGCATGTTTCTATTTTAAGGCTACCAAGGCGGAAATGATAATATCACAAGAATTGGCTGAGAAATATGTTCCAGAGATAGAGATTTTTCTAGCTAGATAATTTTTCACGTTCAATCTTGATTCTAACCTTTTTTTGCAGCCTGTGACAACACCCCTAACCAAGCCCCGTTACAACCATGAAAAGACCTTTTGATCAATGTATCATATCAAACTATAGTGGTGGAGATGTGATTTTCTTGCAAGCCTATGGTAATAACTTTTCAGGTTGACTAAGGAGTGCCTCAAATTTGAACCCTAAACACTGCGAGTGAATAGAGTGAACCTTTAGTGAGGATGTCAACTCCTGTTAATTAAGCTGGAGAGATAACTACTTAGAAGGAAGGAAGGGACTTATGTTTTCAATGATAAAATTCTCAACTTAGAGTGATTGAGTCCTAAATGTTCTTTAGATTGAATTTTCATTGTATGACTACCTGTGGATTAATTTGAAATATTATTGATAAGGGTTGTAGATTAAGAAGAATGGTTTCCTTTAGGGATTGAGATTTTGCTTGAGGACAAGCAAAGGCTTAAGTGTGGGGGTATTTGATAAGCGTTAATTTATACATATTTTTACCTCATGTTTAGCCTATATTTTGGATGAATTAGTATCAAATTAGTGAGAATTGGTGCTCTTAACCATTCTTTTTCATATCTTATACTCAGGAGAGCCTAGGGAAGATAAAAGAATAGAAAACGGGCCCAAAACGGTGAAAAATGAACCAAAATGCACGAATCACACGGGCCAAGAGGTGCCACACGGCCGTGCCACACGGGCGTGCCTCACAAAGCTCACACGGACAAAGTCCCGACAAGCACGGCCAATATACACGGGCGTGCTAAATCACACGGCCTCTATCGAAACCCACACGGGCGTGGCACACGGGCGTGTTCTAGTCGTGGGAAAGACGAATTTCACTCGAATTGGGATGCTTAGGGGCTAAGAAAGAGTCCCCAAAACTTCTCTATATAAAGATCCCATGAGGCAACATAGACGGGGCCTTCTTCCCACTTTTACACACCCTCTATACTCGTTTCCTCTCGTCTTTCTGTCACACCACAGGTAGAAGCAAGGGATTACTCGAAGGGAGAAGCCAATTGATTCATCTCAGAAGCTGAAATTCTGCATCAACATAGAGGATTCTCCTAAATTCCTTCAGGGGTTTTTGGTTTCTTTTATGATTTGTTATTTGATAACTTCTGAGATGTTTTCTTTTATCATTATGAACTAAACCCCTCAAATACTTGAGGGGGATGAAACCTAAGACAGATCTGGTTATTTATTCTTGATTGATATGATAATTATTTGAATTGTTCTTAATTATGTGTTTTAATCCTTGAATTAATAATCCTAGGTATTAATTCAGGAATTGGATGTGCTTAGAGCAGAGGAGCAAAAGTCCCTGTGATAAGAGTAGATCTACCATAATTAAGTGGAGTTGCATGCAACCCTAGACATAGGGCGACATAAATCTGCCGGATTAGGGTCAAACCTAATATGGGGAACCATAGATCGAATTAATTCAACCTAGGGAGTTAATTAATAAAGGAACTTTAATTAACAACTTAGGCCTAGTTGCTCTTCACCTCGACGGAGGGTTTAGCATAGATTAGGGATATCTACGGATCAAGTCAAGTAAATAACTCGTATAATTCAAGAAGATAATAACAAGTGAAGTCTAGGTGGATTCTCCCTTGAGTATTAATCATATCAATTAGCTTTCCCTAAAAAGTCTTCCCAATTTACTTTTTCTTTTGTTTTATTCTTAGTTTAGATTTTAGAATTTAGTTTTAAACAAATCCCCATTTAATTTCTAGGTTAAATAATAGAAAGGAAGTGAGTAATAGTACTTTCGGTTCCCTTGGGTACGATACTCGATCTTATCACTAGACTATACTGCTATCGATAGGTGTGCTTGCCTTTAAACGTCGTGATATTAGTTAGTTTGGGTTTGATCAAGTTCTTTATAAATTTTATTACTTCTTATCACGAGGATATCACAAATTTTGTAGACTCAACATGTAAACTCTTTTTAAACATTAATTCCATACAGATATATGAATGAGTTGATCTAGGATCTATCAACCTAACAATATCAGTGTTATAAAGAGAAAAAAGTACCGGTGATAACATCAGGTGACGAAGCTTCCTCACGTGCACGTATCGCATATGCTCTAGCGGGAGTGCATGTCTTGGATCTCACATTAACATCTCGGGAAGCATTGCGGGATCCACTCTTATTCCCATTATTCTGGGGCTGTCTACCTCTGGTCACAGTATTATTTGTCTTTGTTGACTGCTCTTTGCTAGCAATTGATCTTTCAGGACAATCTAGCAAATAGTGGTCTAATGATCCACATCGAAAACAAGCTCCGCTCTTCAGTCGACACTGACCAAAATGCTTTCCATTACAGTGCTTACAATTAGGCCCAGGAGTTCTCACACTACCCGTACTAGCCACAGAAGTTGCCTGAGGTCTTGGATGAGAAGATCTAACATTTCTTTCTCTGATGGATATACCCGTAGAAGCATTAGAACGAGAATGAAAGTCTTTTGATCTTTTGGATCCAGACTGGTGCGATCTATTCGCAATTCTGTTTCTAAATTCTTTGGATTCAAAATCAGCTTTCTACTTTTCTTTAGCAAGTTCTTCGGCTTTACAAGCCCAATCAACTAGAACTACAAACTCTTTCAGTTCAAGTATCCCGACTAACAGTCGAATTTCTTCATTTAACCCATCTTCGAATCGTTTACACATAATTTCTTCGGTATAGACACATTCACGAGCATATTTACTGAGTCGTACAAACTCTCTCTTGTACTCAGTCATGGACATTCGGCCCTGTTTCAGCTCTAGGAACTCCTTCCTTTTCTGGTCAATGAATCGTTGGCTAATATATTTCTTTCCAAATTCTGTCTGGAAGAAGTCTCAGTTAACTTGTTCTCGCAGAACGACCGATGTCAAGGTATTCCACCACTGGTATGCTGAATCCTGCAGTAAAGATATTGCACATCTCAAGCATTCATTAGGTGTACAGGCTAGTTCATTAAAAACCCTGATCGTATTCTCAAGCCAGAACTCGGCCCTCTCAGCATCATCGCTTGCTAAAGCTCAGAATTCTTCGGCCCCATACTTCCATATCTTATCAACCAGAGGCCTACTTAATCTCAGAGGATCCATAACTCATACATTTTTAGGGTTAGATTGTAGGACATGAGGGGGTGGAGGTTGTGGAGCAGCCGGGTTTGCTCGCACAAACTCGCTAAACCATTCAGACATCATATGGAAGAAAGCTTGCTTAGCTTCTTTCTGATTGCCCACAGTAGGGCCCGATTCAGAAGGCACAGCCCCTTGAGCAGGTGCTGGCACAATGCTTTCAACATCGTCGGCTATTGCTCGATTCGGATCCATTACTATATAAAACAGATTTCAGAGGATGTTAGGAGATATCACACTATCGCATTTCATTAATTTGGCATGTATAGCTAGACTCATACTTACTACGGTAGTCCTAGAATCGACTAAACTATAGCTCTGATACCAATAAAATGTACCACCCCTATCCCGGAACTGTCACCAGAATAGGTAAGGGGCATTACCGAACTTGCAACTCAGATCAGATCAGTAAAATTTTTAACTTTACAGACACAATATAGTCATATAATCATTCACCCAATCATGCTTTAAAGCTCATATAATCATACACACACTCATTTAGGATCAAATTGAAAACATGAGAAAGATAGGGAGAACATTGAGAAAACTTTAAAGTTAGGGACACAAGGTAGGCTTGGTTAAAGCCATTCTTGCCACCCAAAATGGGTCAATCCCTACGAGCAAAACATAGCCATATAACCACAACATTTCATGCATAATTGACAACCATTCAACACCATATAAACATATAATGAACCATTTCAAACACAATTTCCAAACATTATTCATCATCTAAACATGTACCAAGTATGCATCATTTTCCTAGCTAACCAATTCAAACATGACATTTACCAATTCTACCAACATCACTCATCTCAAACATTGCCATATAGAACACATCAAATTGGACATTCAAAATGGATTAAACATTTACAAAGCAAGCCATATCTCACAGCTTGAATTAGTATCAAAACATACCATATTCATTAACAAGCTAACCATAAACATAAACTTAGTAACTAGCCTATACATGCCATGACCCCTTTCAAAACAAAGGTCTAAAAGTACCAAAAAGCTGGATGGATAGTGTGATAGCGATCTTCGACTCGTCCGAATATCGAGCTAGCTTTCGAATCTATAAGATAGGGGATAAATAAATAAAGTAAGCTTCAGAAGCTTAGTAAGCCCGTATAATTATAGAAATTAAACCTTACCAAATCAATAAGATAAGTACATTAACAATGTTAATTCAATTCATATACTCAAGTTGCCTATTTCACAAGCATACACTTTTTAGTCCATGTAATCTTATAAATCATTCATGTACAAAATGAAACATTCATACATCATAAGCGCAAGTCCATTTCTTTGTACATGTAATTCATATCATATAGTCCATGTAAGTTTCATATCTCATATAACAAATAATACATATGTCTTTTAAATTCTCATGTAACATGTATCGAAAATTGCCCGTTGAACCTTTAAGAACATCGAGGGATACTCGGGTCATACACACACAGTGTATATACGTATAACCTGTAATCCATCAATGCATTATATATGCTCTTTCGATCCTGAAACGGTAAGCCCGAAGGCTGAACATGTAATCCCGTGGGATGATCGGTAAGCCCATAGGCTGAACGGTAAGTCCGAAGACTGAACATGTAATCCTGAAGGATGAATATATAGCTCATGAGCTGTGGTGAGTCCGCAACAAATGCAGGAGCTCGAACCACCCTGTAGCCCTACTGACATGTCACTCGTACCCTACGACTTTTTACGATTCAAACGGGACTCAGTACTCAGATCGTATTTGTAATCTTTACACATTTCCATGTCATTTCATATATGTATAACCAATATGCAATTCAATCCAATAATCTCATACATCCACTTGACAATTAAGCAATAGTTATAAACATATTCAAATTCAATTCTAATTATACGAACTTACCTCGATTTCTTGATATCTACTCGTTAACTTTTTATTTTCCCCGATCAAGTTTCGGGATTTGATTGTCTTTATCTATATTAATACAAATTCAGCTATTTAATTACTAACACATTCAATTTAGTCCAAAATCATGTATTTTGGCCTATTTACAAAATAGCGCCTATACTTTCAACTACTTTGCAACTTAGGCCTTTAAACACAAAATAGCAAATTACACAATAGGACCCTCAAATTGTCAAAGCCGAATATTCACATACCTCATATAAGCACATATATTTCATTTATTCACAATTCTAACCATAAAAATTCTATCTTTTTCAATTTAACCCTTTTTCGGCATTTTTGTCAAAAACTACTTTATAAAAAAATTGTATATTTCCAAATAAACATCAATAATTCATCAAAAATCATCAAAATAACCATGTATTCATCAATGGCATATTTCAAAAACTTAACCAATTTTAGAAATTGAGGTACGGGTCAGATAGTATACAAAGCAACGATCTCAAAAACGTAGAAATCATTAAAAAAGGATCAAAATCGTACCTTAATTGAAGTTAGCTAGCCGAATGAAGAATGCTTTAAAACCCTTTATTTTGTTTGAGTAATCGGTTGAAGATGATGAAAAATAAAGCATTTTATGTTTTAATTAAACTATTATATCACATATTTGATAAAAACCAAAATTAACCTTGTAAAAACCATTATAAAATTATAATAATAAGGACATAAATGTCCACTGCCTTTTAAAATGGTAAAATAACCATTTAAGGACTCCCATTTATAAAGCCATGATCAAAAAGGTCATTTATGAAACAGAACTCCTATTTATCGCTTTATGCGATTTAATCCTTTTTATCAAATTAACTAATCAAACAATAAGATTTCTATACGAAACTTCCACACAATGAATCTACCATGCTGTAAAACATATAAAAGAAATCAAAATAATAATTTGACTCGGTTAAGTGGTCCCGAAACCACTCGTTTCGATTAGGGTCTAAAATGGTTTGTTACAGCTACGCTAGTCCGAGAACCAACTAAACCATATCTCTGATACCACTAAATGTAACACCCCTTGCCTGAGTTTATCACCTTACCTGAGTACGAGGCATTATCAGACAATATCACCATCGTTCATGCCCAATCGAACCACAAATTTTCAATCCAATTTAAAACTTATTCGTAAAATACTCTACGACCCTTAAAGTGGGCCTATGAGGCCCAAATCATGGTTTCGGAGTGATCCGAGACCAAACATAGAAGTTAGAAAAATTTTGGAAAATTTGACCTAATACAGGGCACACGCCCGTGTGAGATAAGGGCATGCCCTTGTGGGCAGGACGTGTGGTCACACACACCCGTGTCCCCTACCCGTGTTGAATTATTGGAAATTTATTTTTCATTTTCAACCTACAGGGGTTTTCACACGGCCAGACACACACCCGTGTCCTTGGCCCGTGTCTTTCACACGGCCTTGACACGCCCGTGTCCTTGGCCCGTGTCTTTCACACGGCCTTGACACGCCCGTGTGGCCTCCCCGTGTGAAAAACGGGGACATTCTATTTATGACGCTAGCATGCCATTTTGGTCACACGGTCACAGGACACGCCCGTGTGACCAGGCTGTGTGACATCCCTAAACTCTGAAAATTCCATGCAAGGTTCACACGCCCTACACACATGGCCGTGGGGGCTGGCCGTGTGGCCCTAAGTTAGGCTATTTTCCAAGGCATACTTTGCCCCAAAACACATGCTATCACTACCACCTTTAACAACATATGATAAACACATTTTTAGGCATCAAAATGACTCCATTTACTCATCCATCACCCATTTCAAATTTAAACTCACAAACGTACTAAGTATTCCATGAAATCTCCTCATAATGATAGGTAAACAAAATATTATTCATTAATGGCTAAATCATTTAACCTTTGATTTCAAAATGAGTTATCTCATGACAATTACCATAACATAACCAAACCAACTTAACGCCTACGACCTCACTAAGTCCTTATACATGCCATAGTCTAAGAGTTTGTTTCACTATACCAAAAGATAATGTCGATACTATGGGTGGTCCTTCGACTCGATCCGATCCCGAGTTGGCTTGACTGAATCTATAAAACAAGGGAAAAGAGAAAGGAGTAAGGTTGAAAAGCTTAGTAAGTCTATATGTAAATAATTAACATTAAGATAACATTTAGCCACACTAAGGATATCTCTCATATACAAACTGACCACCCAAAACTTACCAACTTTCCCATACAATTCATACACATTATTTTCACCTATTTAAGCATACATGCACCCTCACAATCACATAAATTTTTCCACAATTTCATTTGCCCCAAAGAATACACCTGCACACACATATCAAACTACCACACCAAATCTCTTTAGTGAGCATTCCCGTTGAACTTTTCGAATTAACATTTGATACTCGGTGGATTTTCCACTCATGATTCCACCAACACATAAGCCAGGTCTCGGGTACACATGGTGAAGATCACTTTATCACCCATGTGACCTAGCCATTTAATCTCGTAGCCCTCGTGTGCACATGGTGAAGGTCACTTTATCACCCATGTGACTTAGCTACATAGGACATTGCTCTCATGTACACAAGGTGAAGTTCACTTTATCACCCATGTGACTTAGCCGTTAAGTCCCATAATCCTCATTTGCATATGGTGAAGGTCACTTTATCACACATGTGGCTTAGCCATTGAGCTCCATAGCCCTCGAGTCTACATGGTGAAGATTGCTTTATCACACATGTGACCAAACCATATTTTATCCGTATCACCCGTTATTCTGAAGGTTCAACCGGGAACTCTCATTTCCAACACATCCAACATCATAGAAGATTTTCAATATCAACATTTCATATTATCCATTAGAATTATTAATGTATAAATAAAACAGACACATTACTTACATATAAACTTACCTCGATAACAAAAAATAAAAATTTGCAACTTAATCCGAGACCTTGCCCTTGCTCTGGTCAAGGCTAATTCCCCAATCTTCCCGATTTATAATGACACATTTAACTCGTTTAATGCACACATTACTCCATTGGACACAAAATCATCTTATGGAAAGTTTTACCATTTTACCCATAACTTTGTAAATTTTTACAACTAAGTCCCTAGGCTCGTAAATTGAAATGTATCAATTCCTTTGGTTACCCAAGCCTAGCCAAATATCCTTGGTACCCAAAATAGCCCATATTTCCCATCAATTTATACTTTTACCACTCAATTGATTAACTTTGCAATTTGGTCCTTTTTAGGGACTTTCATGAAAAATTACCTAGTTTCCACTATTAGACATCAAAATACTTACATGTATGGGTAAAATTTTAAACATCAACCCTAACTTAAAATAATGGTAAAAATAGTTAGAGCAAGCTACAAGGATTCTAAAAATATGAAGAACATTAAAAACGGCATTGGAAATCACTTACTATGAGCTTGAGAAGTTGTCAACAACCTAGCTATGGCTTCCCACCATATTTGGCCAAGGAGAATGGAATATGGACACATTCTGGCCTTATTTTTCCCTTTTTATTTCTTTTATTAACTAATGACCAAAATGCCCTTCATTAAAAACCTTTAGTATTCCACCCTTCCTTGGGCATTTTTGTCTAAACTAAGTTAAAATGGTTTAATTACCATATAAGGACCTCTAATTTAGAAATCTAGTTCAATCAAATACCTTTATGGATTAAAACCCATATTTTTCACCTATTGCAATTTAGTCCAACATACCGAATTGGACATGCAACTAATAAAATTCACACTAAAATTTCACATATTTATCCAAACACCTAATAAACATCAAAACTAAATTGAAATAATATTTTAAACCTAGGATTCATGGTTTTGAAACCACTTTTCTGTTTAGCCCCTTATTCGGGCTATTACAACTCTCCCCTTTAGACATTTTCGTCTCCGAAAATCTTACAGGTAAATAGGTTTGGGTACTGTTTCCTCATAGCTTCCTCTAGTTCCCACGTAGCCTCTTCCACACCATGTTTTTGCTACAACACTTTCACCAAAGCTATATCCTTATTTCTTAACTGTTTAACCTCCCGAGCCAAAACCTTAATCGGTTCTTCTTCACAGGTCATATCCAGCTGAATCTCAATATCCGTAGGTGAAATCACATTAGAGGAATCTGAACGATACCATCGTAACATTGACACATGAAACAAATTATGTATTTTCTCCAATTCAAAACTTTACTATTAACAGCCACAAGGTGGATGATTTCAATGGGTGAACTTGTGTGCTAATTTTATGACATCTTTCCAACTGCAAGGACCTTCAACAAAATATCCCAAAGCTAATTTTTGGGCAGCCATTTGCTTATGCCAAAATTGGTCTTTAATTCCTCCTTGTTGGACAATTTCTTAGTCCAATAATTAATCAGACATGTCCATCATATAGTAGCAATTTTATTCGGTCAAATTAACATCCTTATGACCTAGTTTTGCATGGTGTTACTATCCAGATGAGGTGGATGTATGCATATCCATGCAACATTTATTTATCTCATCTTCCATGGTCCTACTGCATAATGAAAATTCACATATTAATAATTAATATTAAAATAATATAAATTATGCATAAAAATAATGTAATAAATCATAATTTCACATGCTTTATAAATTCATGTCCAATATTAATATTTAAGTAAAATTCACTTCATAAAACAACAATTACTCAAGATTAACATATTTATTCAGTCAAAAGGTGGTAAAAATATATTTCAAGTTTACACGCCCCAAACTTAAACCATTGCTCGTCTCTAATAATGTTCATGCGTAATACAACTTTTGCTAAGGCAATTTTGCAAAATGATAAAGCAGCATCAATCTTCGCACATAATCATGCATTAACAAAAACATGGTCAAAAATACTTTTTTATTAATAAGTAGCTCCAATGCAAATATTTTCCCAAACTTTATACTAAGTACAACATAATGTCAACATGAGTCATATTATGCATGCATTTCTAAATCATATATAATATTCACTAATCAATCTGATTTCCTCATCAACTAAACATAGTAATCACAAGGTTTAATTAGTGGTCTTCATATGTTGAACTTAGCAATTCCTCTTCACTAATGTAGTCGGTATAATCATCAAACCAATAGGTCTTTTATTAGGTTGTAATAGAGCTAGGCTAAAGGTAGGGCTAAAGATAAGTGAATTTTTAGGTTCAATCATCTTAAACCTAACTTTGTCTCGAGTCCTTTTGCATCATAACCTTTATGAAATGGATCTTTGGAACACTCCCAAACTTATTTCGAACTCATGCTCAACCTTTATTTTTCAGACTTTGAGAAAAAATTTTCCCTGCTATTTATTCTTTTGAACAAACTTACCTTTGTTTTTTGGTGTTTTTTTTAAACATGACAAGAGCATGTACATCTTTTCGTATTTTTCCTCAAACTTTGATCACCAAGACAAATTTAGTTAAGATATATGCAAGAGAACAGGATAAAATCAAAAAGATGATAATACTACTTATGATGTAGGTAATTTGCAATAAACAGGCCATTAAGCTCAATAATTAAGTTTCAAGGGTTAATTTAATAAGGTCAGCTTGAAAGGCTCAAATGATCCAAAGAAAGTGTGCCTATATCATATTAGATTCTTATACCTCATAGGATTTCAGCTCAAGAAAGTTACTAAGTCAATTCTAAAGACTTAAATCTTCATACATGTCTATTTCTAAAGAAATCAAATTTTCATGGCAAATACTACATAAGTCTAAAGAACATACAAGCATTCCATCACTCAAGATAACATAAGAATAACTTAGATAAAATCAGAAATCATGCTTGCATTTGAACAAACTTATGAACAAGAATTCTCTCTAAACATGCATTCATTCAACATACTTAGGTAAAAAGATTGAAACGTACTTTAAAATTCATGCGAAATGCCTTACCCCATTTAAAAAGAAGTAATGTCCTCATTACGAAAACAAAGTAATGAATGAAAATTGAACACTAGGCAGGGCTGTAAGAAAAGAGAGGTGAGTCCTAAAGACTACTTAAGTACCAAATATTTCTCAACAATTCAATCCTAGACATGTTCATTCCTGTTACCGCATCACTTTGCTTTCCCTATTGAAGAGGCATAGAGCTTATTTTATTCATGCTTGCTATTTTATTATGCAAAAGCAAAATTCTAACTAGGAAATAAAAATAAACACCTAAAAAGAAATAAAAACTAAAGACAAGAAATTCCCCCTTTTTATTTATTTAACGTATCCTCCTCGTCTTCCTCTTTTGATATTTCATCCTTGATTTCATTATCATCTTCTTTCCATGGCTAGAAAATAAAATCTGGGAACTCAAGAACAAAATTGTTAGAGATATTTTTCAAGTATTTCTTACAGAATCATCTCTAATTTTTGCATATATCCAATAAGTATGTTGTTGGTTATGCATAAATTTCATCATATCCATCATAATTGACAATTCCGATTTCTTCACAAAGTTTAAAGAAGTGGGCCTAGGAATTGTGAACTCAGGATGAACACCTAGTTCAACTAGCTCATCAGCATTTGGCTCCTCTCTTGGTTCAGAGATGTCTTGTAACACCTCTCACCCGTAACCGTCACCAAACTCGGGTATGAGGCATTACCGAACAAACACTTGCATGATCATTTGATTTTGATACATAATTTCCGTGAAAAATTTAAAATTTTTTCATTCTTAATCAAAACATCCTTATTATGGGCTTAAGAGGCCCGAGAGATGTGTTGGGTGCAATCCGAGATCGAACTGGAACCTTCAGACACTTAGAAAAAAATTTCACTTTATACAGTGTCACACGCCCGTGTGACTCGGGACACGTCCGTGTGGGTAGGCCGTGTGGTCATACACGCCCATGTCCTCGCCCGTGTTAAAAACATCAAGCATTCTGTTTCTCACGTCAACAAATATTTAAGGGTACATGGCCAAGTCAGACGCCTGTATACTAGGCCGTGTCATCCACACGGCTGAGACACATGGCCGTGTCTCTGCCCGTGTGGCCAACACTTAGGCTATATTCCAAGCCCTTCGTGTGTTCTTAAGTCCTCCCACTCACAAACATTGCATAAACGTATATCATACCCTTAACTACTTCTATCTTGACCATCAAACACATGAAATATACTTAATTTTCCACAATACATGCATAACATAGACTTACATATCCATAACTATTATAAGCCACATTTCATGGCTATATACCACGAAACAATATAGACTAATACATTTGGCCAATTCATAATAATACATACTACCAATAAGTAAATCTCTATACATGCCACTTACTTGTAAGCAATAGGAATTGTTATTAATCCACCTTGACAAATCGATAGTGTAATGCGGCCTCCGACGATCTCCAACCCCGAGCCAACCTGACAAAACTAAGAGAAATGGAAGAGAGGGTGTAAGCTTTAAAGCTTAGTAAGTTGGCATAAAAAAATAAGCAAATTTAATTAACAATACATTTCTCATGATTTCGTTTCTTTCTCATGTACGGCCTAAGCTATCGTCCTAAGTAACCATCACTAAATTAATTATATATGGAGTTACGGAACTCCAAATCTAGATCTGTTAATTTTCCTTGAAACTATACTCACATACCTTCTTACTATAAAATTTCCAGAATTTTCGGTTTAGCCAATCAATACAATTTATTCATTAAAAATTCCCCTATTTCACTATTCGACAGCTCTGACTCCTCTTCACGAACAATCAAATTTCTCATTATACAGAGTTCGGATAACCTTCACGTTTATTTCTCTTAAAAATAGACTCATCAATGATTCAACTAATGTAAATTACACATCATAACCATTTTTATAAAATTTTTAGTGATTTCCAAAATTAGAACAAGGGATTTCCAAAACCATTCAGACCCTGTCTCACCAAAATTTAAATATCTCATAATAGAAAATTCATTTACTCACACCGTTTCTTTTATGTGAGTAAGACTCAATGAGATTTAATTTCATGTCTCATTCAGCATTTAATTCAATTTCCACTATTTATGGTGATATTTCAAAATCACGTAACTGCTGTTGTTTCGGACTATTTTTCTGATAATTTTACTCTCTCATGATTTCTTCATATTACTATCATAGTTACACATATAACATCAAGCATGCTCAACACTAGCCATTCAAACGAATAATCATCGCCAATAATTACGAATATTCATAATAGCACTTACATTGTATCAACCTTACCACAATTTCAATCACATATCGAGCACATTGCTCACAACACACCATTGTTCAAATGGATGCACCTGCACTTCCACACTACATTACCACAACGATTTCTTTAATAAGCTTTCCCGTTGAAACCTTCGGATTAACCCTCGATATTTGATGGTTTCAGCACATAGCTCTACCAACACAATAATTTGGCTCTCGTGTACACATGGTGAAGGTCGCTTTATCACCCATGTGACCTAGCAATTAAATCCCGTAGCTCTCATGTACACATGGTGAAGATCACTTTATCACTCATGTGACCTAGCTACTTATAACATAGCTCTCGTGTCTACATGATGTACCCTCTGTACCATACATGCGACCTAGCTATCTTTGATCCATAGCTCTCGTGCACACATGGTGAAGGTCGTTTTATCACCTATGTGGCCTAGCTACCATATAAATCTCGTAGCTCTCTTGTACACATGGTGAAGTTCACTTCATCACACATGTGATTTAGTCATTGAATTCCGTAGCTCTCAGGTCTACATGGTGAAGCTCACTTTATCACACATGCGACCTAGCCATATTTTATCCGTATCTCTTGTTATTCCGAAGGTTCAATCGGGATCACCACTTTTCACAAATCTTAAATTCATAAATATCACCCAATCATACTTCATAATATTCATCAAAATATTATTTTACGTATATAGTCAAGGCATTATTTACACACAACTTATAATGTCACATAATCATCATAATCATAGAAAACACTTTTAAACACATCTCAATCCATTTCCATGCCACCTATGTCACCTTGTTTCATAGGCATTATTATTAAATCAATTCACTAACATAATAATATAATAAACATGTAAATCAACAACATTAATTTAATACCACAATTTAGATTCCAAACATATATTATGACCTTTTTGTATTATTATTACCACACTAACTTACCTCAGACGCGAAAGTGACCAATTTTCCCGACTTGGTCCGTAACCTCGTTCTTCCCCGATCTAAGCTCGAATTTCGTGTTTAACATATCAAATAACACTCATTTAACAATCACATTACTCACATTAGTCTAAAAATCATGTTTTTAAAATTTTATGTTTTTGCCCCTAAAGTTTGTCAAAATTGCGTTTTTACCCCTAGTATCGTAAATAATTTTTATTCAATTTTCCTGTATTTTGGACTCAGCCGATCCATTTCCATAAATGGAAGCCCCCAATTCCCACTAATTCACACACTTGTGACCAATTTTATAACTTTTACAATTTAGTCCTTTCGGACATTTTCGCCTAAAATCACTTGGTAAAAATCGTTTCTCTAACGATAAACATGCATAATATACCATAATTCATCAAAATTCACAATAATTAAACATGGTTCAATTTTTTAAATCGAACCCTAGCTCAAAATAATGGTAGAAATAGGTAGATTAGGCTACGAGGATTTTAAAAACGTAAAAATCATTAAAAACGAGGCTAGACCGGACTTACAATCAAGCTTGGAAGCTTGAAAAACCCTAGCCATGGTTTCTCCATGCTAGATTCAGCCTTGAGGAAGAAGATGAGCAAATATTTGCTTCATTTTCCCTTTTTAGTTCTTTTAAATTACTAAATGACCAAAATGCCCTTATAGGCTTTTCTTTCAATTTTTTCTTATTCATGCTGATTTTTGTCCAAAAATTTAACCAATGGTCCAATTACTATTTAAGGACCTTCAATTTAAAACTTCATAACAATTAGACACTTCTAACATGTGGAACTCAACTTTTGCACTATTTACAACTTAGTCCTTTTGACTAAATTGAGTGTCCAAACGTCGAAATTTTCAAACGAAATTTTCACAAAATCTTTTCGTGATATCGTAGATCATAAAAATATAATAAAAATAATATTTTCCTTATCGGATTTGTGGCCTCGAAACTACTGTTCCAACTAGGCCCAAAATCAGGATGTTACATGTCTGGTTCCTTTATATGTTCTGGATTGTTTGGTTCTTCCTTAGATTCTGCTTCTTCTATCTCAGTAACTAAGTTAAACATGACTCATCAATTTCTAGTTCTGTTGGTTCTCTCAGTTCAGTTGGGTTTAGTTCATGGACATTCTCCACTAACCTTTCAAGATCAAGAGCTGTGATGCAACCTTGAACATACAGGCTCTTCAAGTTTGCTTTTGTTTTAACTTGGGACCTTAAGCGAAGTGGAGTTATCAATTATGGGAAGTAAACACTTCCAGTCTTCTTTCTAGCACAATCATGGATTACCTTGAGAATGATCTTCCTAACATTGATAGACTTTTCTATCATAATTGCAAACAACAAAAGTAGTCTCTCCATCAAGATGGTGGAACTGTGTGAGATAGGGATTCAGGGATGAAGGCTAAGAGTAAAAAGAATGAGTGACCAGGGTTTAGGCTATTTGCTTAAAGGGTTTTGAGAAATATGGCGGTAGAGAAGGGTTTATATAGTGATTAATTAAGGCAAAATTGTAGCACAAATTTAGCTCCAAAAGGTGACTTGGGCGGAAAGTATAGAGGAAAGGTAAAAATGGCAGCAAAATTAAGGTTTTTTAGGGAACCCTAGGATGATAATGTGGGTGAATTTTCTCCTCTTTGCTGTTTCAGGCCTTGAGCGCAAACTGTATTTACAACTACATTGCTTAAGATAAAATAAATTGATTAGCACTTGGACCAATTTGACCCCCTTATTAAACAAATAAAACAAAATTAACATTAAAAACAAAGATTAAAAAGGAAATAAAATTTTCAATGTTAATTAGAAAATTTATTCTCAAAAGATTACATTAAATTAATTCCCAAGAAAGGTTGGAGGGGTCACATGGTCCCAGTTAAATTTCAATCTTCTTTGATAGAATTAATTAAATGTACTAATTTAAGAAAATTAATTTTTAATTATTTATTAAAAATTAAGATAATAAAAATTAAAGGTCTATTAATTTGAACGAGGTTTTAATTTGCTCATCTTCACCATCCCAATATTTCTTGAGACGTTGACCATTAACTTTAAACGTACCTTCACGGTCGTCGTATAATTCTACAGCTCCATATTGTTTAAGGTCCTTTGCATCGAGATTTAAGCTTCCCTAGGGAATAACCTTAGCCTCAAATTAAACAAAAACACTTTCTGACCTTCTCTGAATTCAATAGGTTGTATACGACTATCATGCCATCACTTCTATTTTTCTTAACATATCCTGACATTCTTGTATGAAAATAACCTCAACTCTTCTAATTCATCAAGCTGTAGCATCCTTCTTTTACCTGCTTGCGTAAGATCCAAAATCAATTGCTTCAAAGCCCAGTGAGCTTTATTCTCCAATTCGAGCGACAAATTACATGCCTTTCCAAAAACTAACCGATAAGGAGTCATTCCTAATAGTGTCTTAAAAGTAGTTCGATAGGTCCATAAAGCATCATCAAGCCTTTGAGATGAATCTTTTATGTTAGGGCACACCACCCTCTCAAGAATACCTTTGATTTCTCGATTCACCCTTTCAACTTGTCTATTGTAAATGGGTGATTGGTAGTAGCAAATTTATGTTTCACATCGAACTTGTCAAGCAACCACTTAAGCCATTTATTTACAAAGTCAGATCCTTAATCACTAATTATAGCTTTAGGAGTCCCAAGCCATGTAAATACATGCTTATGTAGGAATCACATGACTACCTTAGCATCAATTGTTGGATATGCCTCTGGTTCAACCCACTTGGACACATAATAGACATCTACCAAAATATATTTATTCCCATAAGAAGAAGGAAATAGGCCCAGAAAATCAATGCCCCATACGTCGAATAGTTCTACCTCTAAAATATTTGTCAAAGGCATCTCGTTCCTCCTTGATATGTTTCCGGTTCTTTGGCATCTATTGCAATTTTTCACATATGCATACGCATCCTTAAACATTATAGTCCAAAAGAATCCTTCTTGTAAAATATTTGCTACAATGCGTGAACCACCAAAGTGTCCCGTACTCGGAGATGAATGGCAGTGGTACAAAATCTCGTCAATTTCACTTCTAGCTACACACTTCTTGATTATGTTATCTGCATTATATTTAAACAAAAATGGATCCTTCCAAAAATAATACCGACTATCATGAAGGAATTCCGTCCTTTGTTAGTTTGTCATTTCTCGAGGAATTATTCCATTTGCTAAAAAATTGGCAAAATCAACAAACCAAGGTGTTTCATGAATTCGACTTACCTCAAAGATCTAATTATCAAGAAAATTCTCATTGATTGGATCGACTTACAGTGTTTACCAACCTCGACAGATGATCAACTACTTGATTTTCAACAACTTTTCTGTCTTGGATCTTTAGGTCAAATTCTTGGAGTAAAAGTATTCAACGATTTAGCCTTGGTTTAGCATCTTTCTTTGTGAGTAAATACTTAATGGCAGAATGATTGGTAAACACTGTAACTATGGTACCCATAAGATATGAACGGAACTTGTCAAAAGCAAAAACTATATCAAAGAGTTCTTCTTCAGTTACCGTATAATTGAGCTGGGCTCCTATCAAAGTTCTGGTTGCATAGTAGATAGGATGAAACACTTTGTTTCTTTTTTGACCCATCACATCTCCAACAGCTAAATTGCTTACATCACACATCAACTCAAAATGTGAGTTCCAATCAAATGTAACAATTATTGGGTCTGAGATTAACCGACTTTTTAATTCTTTAAAAGCTTCTAAACATGCTTTGTTAAAATAAAAAACAATAGCTTTTTCTAAAAGCATACACAAAGTTCTAGAAAATTCTGGAAAATCTTTGATAAATCTACGATAAAAACCAACATAGCCTAAGAAACTTCTAACTCCTTTCACACTAACTTGAGGTTGTAATCTTTCCATTACATCCACCTTAGCTTTATCCACTTCAATTTTGTTTTTGAAAATGTTATGTCCTAAGACAATTCCCTCCTTAGGCATAAAATGGTATTTCTCCTAGTTAAGGACAAGTTTCGTCTGCTAGCATCTTTTTAGTACCTTAGCCAAATTACTCAAACAAACATCATAAGTGTTACCAAAAATAGAAAAATCATCAATGAAAACCTCAACAAAATTTTCAACCATATCAGTAAAAATTGCCACCATACATCACTGAAATATGGTAGGCGCATTACATAATTTGAAAGGCGATTTGCCTAAAAGCAAATGTACCGTACGAGCAAGTAAAGGTAGTTTCATGTTGGTCTTCCAGGGTTAGAACTATTTGGTTGTATCCCAAATATCCATCTAAAAAGCAGTAAAATTTGTTACCTGCCAGTCAATCTAACATTTGATCCATCAAAAGGCAATAAAAAATGATCCTTATGAGTGGCTTTATTCAATTTTTTGTAGTTAATACAAATTCTCCAACCCGTGACAGTTCTTGTTAGGATTAACTCATTACGTTAATTCTCAGAAATTGTGATTCCACCTTTCTTTGGTACACATTATACCAGATTTACCCAAGGACTATTTCAAATAGGGTAAATAATTCCCACATCTAACCATTTGATCACTTCCTTCCGTACTACTTCTTTTATGATAGGATTAAGTCTCCTTTGCCCATTGATTTTAACTTGCTCACCTTCCTCTAAAATAATCTTATACATATAGAAGGAAGGGCTTATAGCTCATATGTCAACCATGGTCCAACCAATTGTGTAACACCCCTCACTCGTACTCAACGTCGGAATAAGGTACAAGGCATTACCAGACTTAACATACGAATGAACATACAATTTTGGGTCGTAAATTTACGTTGAAATTAAAACCATTTACAAATAATCATAAAGTCCCTGATACGAGCCTACGAGACCCAAAACGTGCATTAGAAGTGATTCGGGACTAAACCGAGAACTTTAGAAATACAAAACTTAGAAAATTTTTCCATTAAATAGGGGTCACACGCCCGTGTAGGTAGGCTGTGTGGTCACACATGCCCGTGTTCCGACCCCATGTACCTCTCTTACTTGTAACGCACGACCAAATTGAGATCACTCGGTGAATTCACGCGCCCGTATGTTAGGCTATGTGGGAATTTAATTTTCACAAAAATAGGTGCAAACTTCACACGGCCAGTGTACATGCCCGTGTTCGAGGCCATGCCATCCACATGGCTAAGACACACGCCTGTGTCTCTACCTGTTTGCTCAATTCTGAGTATTCTGTTTCTCAAAATTAAGGTGCAAGGGACACACAGCCTAAACACATGCCCGTGGGATAGGCCGTATGTCACACACGGCCTAGAAAAACGCCCATGTGTCTACCCGTGTGGACAAAATAAAGGCCATTTACCAAGCCATTTTGTCACCCTTTAATGCACACACATACACAACATAACATAGCACCAATCCAAGCATATACATACACCCAAACATCCACAACTAAGACATCAACACATCATTCATGAAAGGCATCATCATATGAATATCCTAATAACCATTATTGGCCCATTTCCAATGGCCTTATACAAAATGAATATCTAACCATTATAAGCCAACACATTTGGCCAAATCAATTATGACACA
Source organism: Gossypium stocksii (assembly GCA_020496765.1). NCBI lineage: Eukaryota > Viridiplantae > Streptophyta > Magnoliopsida > Malvales > Malvaceae > Gossypium > Gossypium stocksii. The sequence continues at coordinate 41,422,913 of CM035621.1, forward strand.
TGTACCAGAATAACCAAGCTAGCTTGGTAGTGTGATTCAAATCTCCGATGATCTCCGGTCCCGAGCTAACTTGGTGACACTATAAGATAAGGGAAAGAAAATGGAGCAAGCTATATAGCTTAGTAAGTTCATATGCAAATAATAAGCATCTTAACCACACAATTATCATGCAATTCAAATAATAGGAGATAACATGAATGTCATTAAAACCTCATAGTCATAACTTGCTCAATCACAACCTTACCAAGAGTTCATCACCTATCGAGTTTATCACGTATGATTTTTACGTACATACCTGTACCAACTCGTACCATAACCACATACCTTCACATCTTTGACATTCCTATTAACACTCAGAATATTAATGGATAGTCAAAAATCTTGCACCTGAGTTCCATATTTGTAGCCAAAGCTACCTTATATCTCATAATACTTATAGGCTCGCTCTCGAGCTATTTAAGGGCCTGCTCACACAAGCTGTCATTCTGAACGTAACTACACAATGCTACTCACATAAGCTATCAGGTATCTGCAACATATGCCGGAATACCCAGCCACTAGTAGGACATACAAGACTAGCACCTGGATCACATAAACATATATATACATGGGTTCCTAGTGACACGTCACTTGTATCCTATTCTATTCTTAAGGTTCAACCAGGATTTCTCGCTAGTCGAAACTTTGTCGAATACTTCCAAAGAGTCAATCATACCATTCATGCAATATCAAAGCATTTAAATATAAATATAACAATGCATTATTTACATACGAACTTACCCCAATACAAAAATAGTAGAATTAGACCTAATCATCATACACTTTATTTTTCCCCCGATCTAGGTCCAAACCTCATTTTTCTTAATCTATAATAACAAATTTAATTCACAGTATTCAATTAAGCCCAAAATTTATATTATGGCAAAATTACATTTTTGCCCCTAACTTTTCAACTTTTTACACTTTAGTCCCTAGGCTCGTAAAATGAATTTCTTTCAATTTCTTTATTACCCAAGCCTAGCTAAATCTTTTTCATACTCATAACAGGTCACATTTTTCATTTATTTACATTTTCTACACACATTTTAAAACTTTTATAAATAAGTCATTTTTTACATTTTTACGAAAAATCACTTAGCAAAAGTCGTTTATCTTACAACGAACATACATTTTCTACCATTAGACATCAAAATACATGCATGTCTAACATGGGTAAAATTTTAAACTTTGATAATACTTCAAAATAGTCCTTGGAAAAGCTAGATATAAGGATCTCAAAAATATAAAAATCATTAAAAAACAGTGCTAAAACAGACTTACAATCAAGCTTGAAAGCTTGAAAAACCCTAGCTATGGTATCCTCTTGGAAATTTAGGCTATGGGGTGAAAGATGAGAAAAAATTGGCTTTTATTTTGGCTTTTTAATTCATTTAATTACCAAATTACTAAAATGCCCTTAATGAAAAACTTTAGAAACATACCTAACCATGTCCATTTTTGTCCATCAACTTAACCAATGGTTTAATTACCAGTTAAGGACCTCCAATTTAAAATTTCATAACAATTAAGCACCCATAGCTTCTAGAACACATATTTTGCACCTATTGCAATTTAGTCCTACTAGTCAAATTGGATACTCTATCGATAAAATTTCTTAACGAAATTTTCACACAATCATTCGATCATTCGGTAAACCTTACAGAAATAATAAAATAAATATTTCTACTTCAAATTTGTGGTTCTAAAACCACTATTCTGATTTGACCCTAAAATGGGCTGTTACAAATTGCCTTTCTAAATTTCCTTAAAACAACAATCAGTTGCTCTTCTTGGTGTTCTATTAGTTTTGTTGAAACAATCACAGGCAAAGTAGAACTATTACCTAAATGAACATATTTTAAAGGGGATGGAATGTAACGCCCTAATTTTCGAGATTTTTTTGGGTTTTTGTGATTTTTGGTGAATTTTGAAATCTTGGTGTTCTGGATACTGAAATTGTGTTTAAATGTGTTAGTAGGACTTTAGAAGGCCCAAGCCTAAGTTAAACCCTGCAGAAATATCAATTCTAATTTCTAAGTGAAAAGGGACCTGGTTGAGTGGACTTTTAAGAAAAACTTCGTAAATTATGACACAAAGAGGACCTTGGTAAAGTGGCAAGGTGGCGCCACTAAGTTCCTAAAAAAGTGGCGTGTGGACTAGGGTGTAGGGCCTGAGTTCAAGTCACAAGGTAAACGTATTGATACTTTTAATTTTTATGCATGTGCTAGGCATGTGTTAGAACATAAGTAGAAATCAGCTAGGGCCTTGGGGAGGTTGGGTCGATTGCTCAAGTAGTCATTAGGGTTAGGTTCTTTTCTTTTTCTATCTTGTCAAATTAGGGTTAGCCACCAAAGTGACCAAAAACGCAGATTTCCTCTTCCTGTGTCGATTTCTTCTTCCTCTCCTCTTCTCTTTCATTCTTTTCTTTTTCGATTCTTCTCTTCTCTTTTCTTCTTATATTTTCTTTCTTCTTCTTTTCTTCTCTAGCTGAATCATCCCTACCATTCTACTCATCTCTTCTTTCGTTCCCATTCTTTTTTACACCTCCATAACCGATAGCCATAAAAGTCGAAATCCCGAAAGTTGTTCTTGTGCTGATTTCTCCTAGTCAAATCCTTCTATTTTCTTCATCCCTTTTGACTGATTTTCCCCTTCTCTAAACCCCAACCCTTATCAACAACACCACTCCAAAGCCACCACACCAAAACACCTTTCTCTTCACAGTTCCAAAAGCTGAAAACGCAATAGTTTTTAGGGACATAGCCGAATCTGTAGATCTCTAAAAATTCAATTTCTGTGAGTGTTTAGGGGCTAGATCTGCATCAAATCTAAGTAGAATCAAAAGGGAAACTGTGGTAAGTACTCGACATCTCAGATCTATGCGTTATTTCGTGATTTAGAAATACCGAAATCCCTAGAGTTTAGGGAGGCTGTCGATTGGGGCTTAGGGCTCTAAAGGTTATTAATAAATGATTTCTTTTGGTGATAGTGTGTTCTAGAGATGATTGATCAAAGGTTTGGACAAGTAGAATAGTGTGTTCTAGAGATGATTGATCAAAGGTTTGGACAAGTGGAACGACTAGATCTAGATCTAGTCATTGGTTTCAGCAAAGGTAAGGTTTCAAGGGCCTTAAGGACATTGGCCGAATGTGGTAAGAGCTTGTATTGGTTTTTCATCGATTCGTAATCTAATGTGTTAAGTGATCAATTGTAGGAGGAATCACATAGGAGATCTTACCGGTAGAGTCGCAAATCAAGTGTGTATCGAACACCCTTCTCTAGTCCAAATCGACAAAAGTTGAAAAGTCAAAATACTGAAATTCAGGATTTCATGGGCTTGTGAGCGTGCGAACGCTCATAAGTCAATTGGAATTCATTGGATCGGTAATCGCAAGTGGTAAGATGGCTGAGTGCGCAATTTCGTGCACCTCGGTGAATTGGGCCTCAGTGGGCTGAATAGGGGCCCAATGGGCTTACGGGCCCATATGGGTGATAATGGGTAATTAGTGTGTACTATTGGACTGTAGGTTCAAAACTGCTTAAACTGATAAATTGATCATAAAGTCTAAACTAAATGGGCTTAAGTAGCTAATAGACACTGTAAGGCCTATTAGGGGTTTTAGGGCCCAATAGCTTAAAATTGTTAAAACAAGTTAAATAAACTGCTGAGATGAGAGTTGGATTAATAGTGACTAAAATATGTATAAAACCCTAGGAAACTGATAAATTGACTGAATTACCCTTATGGACGAGAAGTTACTATTTTACCCCAAGGTACAAAATGATCGTTATACCCCTAGGGCTAAATCAAACTGAACTGCATGTGTTACTGTTTTCTATTCATTTCATGATTTTCTGTTGCATGGGGATTAGGATATTGATGGAGGAAGTACTAAAAGTGGCTTGACCACGTACAGGAGGCTTTGCCTCAATTTACTGTTATTTGAGCTGCCATGCTGCAACTGTGGAGTGTAGGCTGGGTGGGTTAAGTTATTCCCCACATGGTTTGTAGGGCTGGTACGGGTGGAGTGTAGCGGCTAGATTTAGGTTGGGTTTGGGTTTGCATTCATATTTATTATCTGTTTCTATTCTGAAATGAGCCTATGGGCTGTACTGTTAACTGAAAAGGGTTAAGGCCCAATTTATTGTATCTGGATAGGGCTTCGGCCCAGTTAAAACTAAGACTGGATAGGGCTTAGGCCCAGTGGGCTTGAGCTGACTTGGGCTCTGGATGGGCATTCTATATACCCTGAGTTTCAAAACTCACCCCTTTTCCTTCCATCCATGCAGGTGAGCCCTAGTTGGTGGTCTTGGAGCTGGAAGGGATTCAGAGTGGCCACGAAGATTGGATTTCCAGTTTTCTATTAAGTCTTATTTTATTTCTTTATTTATTTAGATTATTTTTATTATGGTTTTTGGGTTGCAATTAGGCCGCTCTAATTATTATTATTTCAGGATTTAATTTATTTTTACTTATTTAATTTGTTTTTAACTCAAGATTAATATTGTTCAAATCGTTTTGAAATCGAATAGCTCTAAGACGTGCTTTTATAAAGATTACTTGTTTTCAAAATAACATGATAACCAAATGGTTTCAAAACTCAACACACTCCAAGATTAGTTTTCAAAACGTTTTCAAAACTCAACACACTCCAAGATTAGTTTTCAAAACATTTTCAAAACTCAACACAATAATGGTTTTTGCAAAGCTTACCCTAATTGTAGTAACTAGGTAACATGGTTAGTTGTAGGATGTGTGACACACCGGATTCGGCCGTAACGTCTGGGTAGGGTTTGGGGTGTTACATGGAAGTACCTTTAGTTCAAGTTTAGTCAGTTCCTCCATTGAAAACTTGCGTGGTGTAAATTCCTAAATTTCCAACTTTAGCGCTTCGAACTGCAATGGTTGAATATAATTCCTCGGATTGGCTTACATCAAAGACATACCTTCATTACCTTTTTCATCTTTCAAGGTTTCATACCCTAAAGTGTTCTCCAATGGGTCTTCTTCAAGATAGCTCTCACATTCCATAGAAATTAAGGTTTCTAATTCCTCCCTTACTGAACATTCTTCCATCAGATTGGGAACTTTCATGGCCTTCAAAATTTTAAATGTTACCTAATCATCTTGAACTCTCATTGTGAGTTCTTCTTTTTGCACATCTATCAACGTTCTTCCCATGGCTAGTAAAAGCCTCCCTAGAATGATTAAAACTTTCTTATCTGCTTCAAAGTCTAACACAATAAAATCAGTAGGAAAAATAAACTTATCAACTCTTACCAAAACATCCTCGATCTTTCCCTTGAGATATGCTAATGAACGATCCACTAGTTGAAGTGTCACAGTAGTGGGTCTTACTGCACCTATTCCTCACAGTTTGAAAATAGATTTTAGCATTAAGCTGATGCTTGCTCCAAGGTTGTACAAAGCTTGACCGCAATAAGATTCTCCGATGTTATAGGGTATCGTAAAGCTTCTAAGGTCTTTCAATTTTGGAGGTAGCTTATTCTGTAAAAATGCACTGCACTCCTTCTTCAGAGCAACAGTTTCGTACTCACTAAGCCTTTTCTTATTGGATAGGATATCCTGCATAAACTTCACATAGTTGGGCATTTGCTCTAAAGCCCCCACAAACAGGATATTGATGTGATCTTGCTTTAGAACATCAAAGAACTTCTTGAATTGCACATCTTATTTCTACTTATTCTAATGAAGTCTTTGATGATATGGAACTCTAGGTTGATACGCAAAACTTTTATAATGAGGCAAATTTGTAAAAGAAGGTGTTAGCTTCTAAAAATTTACTAGTTTAGGGTTTACCTCATCAGATTTCTCAGCATCTGATATTTTTAGTGTAGGAACTTTAATAGTTGGTTGACTTTCCTCCTTTTCAGTAGGCTCATCTTTAATCACAACCTTGCTAGGTTCCAAATTCTTACCACTTCGTAATGCAACTACATTGCAATGTTCCTTACAAGAATTCCTCGAATTTTCTATATCGCTTGGCAAGGCTCCTTACAATCTACTACGAAGCTCTGTAGCTGACTGACCCATCTGGTTCCCCAGATTTTTTAGTGTTGCTACTTGACTTTAGATCAAAGTGTTATTTTTTGCCACGTATGCATTCAACAAGTCCTCCAAACTATTTGATGATTCAACTTGAGGTGGTTTTGAGGCTTGTTGACTAAACCCTTGAGATTGGTTGGGTCTATGCTGCAAATGATTGTTTAGTTCATTTCCTTTGTTACTCAAGGAAAGCTTTGGATGATTCAATCATGAAGGATTGTAAAAATTGGATTGTGGTCCTTGTCCACTTCTATTTTGATATTGATTCCTTACATAACAAACAGACTCGGGGTTTGAAGGACAATTCTCGAAAGAATGACCAACCCCAAAATACATATAGGAAACAACATCATACTGACTTGGTGGTTGAGCTGCAAAATTATTTAAACCATTAGTGGTAAATTGCTTTAACATTGAGGAAATAAAACATACTTGAGTAGAGAGTGAAGTCAACGCGTCCACTTCATGCAGTCCAACTACTCGTCTTTCGGAAACTGCCTAATTTTTCAACCATTGGTAATTGTTGCTAGCGATCCTTTTGATAATCTCGTAAGCCTCATTATAAGACTTAGAAAAAATCACACCATTCTGGAAACACAAAGATATACACACTTTTTCATGCCCTTTTTCACTCAAATTCATGCAGTTTCGATAAAATTCTTGCCAAAAAATATATAATTGTTATAAAATAATTAAATTGTACTTCAATTATGAACATGTCAAAGTTTGATTAATTTTGATTATTTTTGATAGATTTTCACATAGGGTGAAAAACGGATCAACAAACATGCTAGAAGTGCAAAATCGGGAAGCATATTTGAAACATCAAGGCGAATTAATTTTTTAGCCTAAGACGGTCCAAATTATGTGTATTAGTTCATAATATCATTACTTTTAATTTTAATCCAATTTAATTTGGGTTAAATAAATTATTATTAATTAATTATGAAAAGTGGCCTAATTGAGCAGAACGGAGAAAACCGATCCAACCGAGCACTGGGTAGCCCAAAATCATCCCACATGCTAACCCAATCAGCTTGCTTGGCTGATTATTTGGCTTGAAAAATGGCCATTGAAGACTCCTTCAAATTGCATTCAAACCCCTCCACTATTTATGCCTTTCTAGATTTGCCTTTACCTTAAAATAACATGTTTGAAATCTTCAAATAGGCCACATGTGTAACAGCCTGAATTAGGGGCTAAACAGAATAGTGGTTTTGAAACCATGAATCTGAGGTCTAAAATATTTTTCGATTGAGCTTTGATGTTTATTTAGTGTTTGAATAATTATATGAAATTTTGGTGCACGAATTTTAATGTTTGCATGTCTAATTTGGTAGGTTGGACTGAATTATAATAGGTGAAAAATATGGGTGTTAATGCATAAAGGTACTTGATTGAATTGGGATTTTAAATTAGAGGTCCTTATATGGTAATTAAACCATTTTAACCTTGTTTGGACAAAAATTCCCAAAGAAGGGTGGAATACTAAAGGTTATTAATGAATGGCATTTTGGTCATTAGTTAATAAAAGAAATAAAAAGGGAAAATAAGCCAAAATTTGTCCATCTTTTCTTCCTCCTTGGCCGAATGTAGCAAGCTCTCCATAGCTAGGGTTTTGTTAATTTTCAAGCTCACAAGTAAATGCAATCAAGCCCCGTTTTTAATGTTCTTCGTATTTTTGGAATCCTCGTAAATTGCTCTAGCTCATTATACCATTATTTTGAGCTAGGGTTTATTTTTAAAATTTTACCCATAGATGTCATGGATGTATTTTGATGTCTAATGGTGACATATGAAAGTTTTAAAGTGTGGAGAACAATTTGCACTAGGTGATTTTAAATGGAAATTGTAGAAAGGACTTATTTGTAAAAGATAAAATGTGGTGTGTATAAGTGGTGATATGGTAGAAGTTGTGAGCTGTAGTAGGGAAAAAATGGTTCAACTAGCCTTAAAATGCATGAAAGTTGCATGAAAATCATAAATCGAGCCTAGGGACTAAAGTGTAAAATTGAGAAAGTCAAAGGCTAAATTGTAAAAATAGTCATACGATGATTTTGGACTAAATTGAGTAATGTGTGTATTAAACAAGTTGAATGTATTATTATAGATCAAGAAGATCGAGGAATTGACCTTAACCGAGGCAAAGGCAAGGTTACGAACTAAATAGCAAATTATTGATTTTTGTTGTCGAGGTAAGTTTATATGTAAGTAATACATTGATTTTAATTCCATAAATTATATTTATTATATGATATGGATGATGTTGGATGGATTCTATGAGTTGGTGAATTATGGAAAATTGGTGTTCTTGATTGAACCTTCGGAAAAATGAAAGATACGTAGAATGTATAGCTAGGTCACATGTATGTTTCCGAGGGTAGGATACCATGTGTACAAGAGAGCTACGGGATGCTATGTAGTAGCTAGGTCACATGTGTAATACGAGGTGTATACCATGTGTACAAGAAAGCTACGGGATATTCTTTCATAAGTAGCTAGGTCACATGTAATACTGTGTGTATGCCATGTAGACACGAGAGCTACACACTAAAATAGCTAGGTCGCATGTATGTTACCAAGGGTACATCATGTAGACACGAAAGCTATGTTATATGTAGCTAGGTCGCATGTGTGATTCCAAGTGTTGGACACCATGTAGACATGAGAGCTAATGGATTTAATGGCTAGGTCGCATGGGTGATGATGAGAGTTCACTATATGTACACAAGAGCAGGATTACATGTTGGTGGAACTATGTACTGAAACCACCTAGTATCGAATGTTATTCCGAAGGGTTCAACGGGAAAGTTTACAACTAATATTTGTGTGGTTATGTGGTGTGTAAATGCAGGTACTTATGGGACATAGAATATGTGGGCAAATACATGAGTATGCAAGGGTGGTTATGAACTTGAGTTTAGGTGTATATTGTGCTCGGTGTGTATATATATATATGTATGAAACATGGTAAGGATAGGTGGTAAGTTGTTATGCGGTGGCATAATCTATGGTTATTAAGAAAGTTGGTATGATGTTAATTATTTGCATATATAATTACTAAGCTTCTTAAAGCTTACTTCTTTCTCTTTTCCCTTGTTTTATAGACAAGCCAACTCAAGGATCGGGAAGCATCAAAGGATCATCCACACTATCCACAAAATTCTTTTGGTATTGTAATATGTATTCTTTTGGAACTATGGCATGTATAGGGACTTAGTGGTGTTGTAAGTGTTAAGTTTGTTTGGCTATATTGTGGTAATTATCATGGGATAAATTATTTTGTAATTAAGGCCATGTGATATGACCAATGATGATGTTGTTTTACTTATCTATCTTTATGAGGTATTTCATAGAATGATTGGTGTGTTTGTTTGTGGTTTAATTGAAATGGATGATTGATGAATAAATGAAGCCATTTAGATGCCTTAAAATGTGCAAGTTGTGTGATATTAAAAGTGGTAAAGTTAGCATGTTTTTTGGGGCAAAGGATGGCTTGGAAAATAGCCTAACTTAGGGCTACATGGCCAACCCCCACGACCATGTATGTAGGGCATGTGAATTTTGCATGGGATTTTTTGAGACTAAGGATGTCACAAGCTTGGTCACACAAGCGTCTCCTGTGGCCGTGTGACCAAAATTGCATGCTAACGTCATAAACAGAATGTCCCAGTTTTTCACACAGGGAGGCCATACAGGCGTGTCGAGACCGTGTGAAGGACACGGGCCAAGGGCACGGGCGTCTGCTCAGTCGTGTGGAAACCCCTGTAGGTTCGAAAAGAAAAATATTTTTCCAAAAATTCAACATGAGTTAGGGACACGGGCTTGTGTTACTACACGACCTGCCCACACGGGCTTGCCCCTGTCTCACATGGGCGTGTGCCCTGTTTTTGACCTAATCTTCCAAATTTTTTCTAAGTTCTTGGTTTTGTATCGGACCACTCTCAAATCATGTTTTGGGCCCCGTAGGCCTATTTTAAGTATCGCATGATATATTATGTAAAAGTTTTAAATTGGAATGAAATTTTATGGCTCGGTTTTGTATGATTGATCGTGATGTTGTCCAGTAATGCCTCGTACTCGGTTCCGGCATCAAATCTGGGTAAGAGGTGTTACAACATGTGTGCCTAGCCACAAGGGGAGTATTTAGCAGCTGATTTTGGCTATTTTTATTAGGCTTCTCAACCTATAAATAATCCCCTTCGGCTGCTCACTTCAAACACATCTCAAACCTATTCATTTCTTCATTTTTCTCTCTTCATTCCCTTCTATTGTTCTTCATTTTCTTCCCCTATTCCTTTGTTGATTTCACCTCTTGAAAAACAATTATTAAACCACCATTTGGAGCTGAATTCAAGTGTTCATAGAAGCCTCGATTCAACAAGAACAAGCGGAGAAGGAGGAGTGGAGCAAACTAGTCAAGCCACGGAAAAATACTAGATTTGATTCTTGTTCCCTATCCTTTTAATTTTTTTGCTGTTATGATGAACATGTCTATAAATATTTTTGATGTTGATATGTTTTATTTAATTAATATGGCTTAAATTTAATTTGTGTTAGGTTGATTGCATTTAGTCTACTTAATTTATTAAAATTATGTTTGTGTTGTTATAAGCCTTGGTAAGATGTTTGATTAAGTAAAACCATGACTAAGTTATTCTTGCATTACAATTGTAAGGTAACTAACGCATTAACTATTTAAATGGATTGAAATTGTAATTAATTGACATGATACTTAATCAGTGCATGTTTAATCATCTAAGGTAGCTAAGGGTTAAATTAGCAACGGTATCAACGATACATTAGCCTTGCATAACTTGCAGGATTTTTGTGATTAAACTATTTCAAGGTAGAAATACATTCTTACCTCACGTAATCTTTTATGTGCTTGTGAGATTGAATTAATTGTTTGAATTGGCATAGAAATATGTACAAGAGATTATTTTAATTTCATATGTATGTGCATTAACACATTTCCTTATTAAAATTTGTTTAATCAGTTGAATTGACATAGAGATATAGTTAAGAGATAAATGGATTTTGGTAGGTAAGTATGTACATAAGTTACCAAATTACCAAGTTCCCGTGAATTTATTCGTAACAACATGAACATGAGTTTAATAATTCTAAGTTAAGAAATGTAATTAATCTAACACAATTATGTCATTTTGATTAAAATCATCTTTTAAAATCGTGCATTGGAACTTTTATTTTATTTTTATTTATTTTACTTTGTTAAATCCTAGTTTTTAATCACCTCCTCAAATCAAAATATTTTTCTTCGCCAAAGTGTTTTTAAAATTGCATTCATAAATAATTCTTTTCACAGTCCTTGTGGATACAATAACTCAACATTTACTTGTCACTTTATTACTTGTTGCGATTGTGTACACTTGCACATTTCAGTCGTTTCAAGTTTTTGGCGCCGTTGTCGGGGACTGTTTTAAAAAGTCATTATTTGTGAATTTGTTAGTTCTTCATTTTGTTTATTGTTCTGTTCAATTTTAACTTAATTATTTTTCTGTGTTTATTTCAGGTGTTTATGAGTATTGACCGAAATATCGATTTACTCCCTGTAGACCCTGAGATTGAAAGAACTGTTCGACAACAAAGAAGACAAGCAAGTTAGAGAAGGACCGAAGAGATGAACTTCGAAAATCCAAATCAAGGAAACGGAGCAAACCCTACTCAAAATCCTATCCTTATTCTTGATGATAGGGATAGAGCTCTAAGACAGTATGTTGTGCCAGTGTTTCATGATATTAATCTCGGTATTAAGAGACCCCAAATCGAGGCACAATAGTTCAAGCTGAAGCTAGTCATGTTCCAGATGCTTTAGACAGTGGCCAATTTAGTGAAATGCCTACTGAAGATCTGCACCTGCACTTAAGATAGTTTGTGGAGGTGAGTGATTCTTTCAAGTTAGCTGGAGTATCCAAAGATGCATTACGATTGAAGCTATTCCCATATTCGCTAAGGGATAGAGCTCGAGCCTGGTTGAATTCATTGCCACCAAATTCAATTTCCACATGACAAGAGTTAGCATAAAGATTCCTCATGAAGTATTTCCCGCCTAGCAAGAATGCTAAGTTGAGGAATGAGATCACTACTTTCCAACAAATGGATGATGAGTCCTTGTATGAGGCATGGGAAAGGTACAAAGAATTATTACAGAAGTGCCCTCATCACAGAATCCCTCATTGCATCCAAGTTGAGACGTTTTATAATGGTCTAAACGCTCACACGAGGATGGTAGTGGACACTTCTGCTAATGGTGCTCTCCTTTCTAAGTCTTATAATGAGGTCTATGAAATCATTGAGAGGATTGCCATTAACAATTATCAATGGCCAACCAATCAAGCAGCACCAAGAACACGAGTCACTGGAATACATGAAGTAGACGCTCTTATTTCACTCGCATCTCAGGTATCCTCAATATCCTCAATGCTTAAAAATCTTACCATTAATGGGTTTAATAGTTTTGCAACACATCCACCGAATCAATTTGAAAATGTAGCCTGTGTCTATTGTGGGGAAGGACATTTGTTCAAAGAATGTCCATCGAACTTAGAATCTGTGCATTACATGGGTAACTAGAACCAAAATCGAGGCAGGAAAGGACTGTAATCCAATTTCTATAACCCATCATGGCGAAACCAGCCGAATTTTTCCTAGAGTAACCAAGGGGCTGAAACCAGTAACACTTAAGCCCAACCTAGACCAACCTATCCACCTAGTTTCCTACTAAACTTGTCACAGATGTTCTTTTAGTTCTTGACATAAATCAAAATCTGTTGAGTGTAGGTCAGTTGCTTGAGAAAAAATATTCAATGGTATTTAAAGACAACAAATTTCTAATCCTTGACCCAAGTGGATGTGAGCTTATTTCAAAAAAAAAGGTTGATAGAAGCTTTGCTGTCAACTAGAACTTAGCAACTTTAGTAGCATATACCAGCTCACTAGATAAAACCAAGTTATAGCATAGAAGGATGGGACAAGTTAACTACAAATCTCTAAGTCATATGTGCAAGAATAACCTGGTTGAAAACCTATCAAACATTGCTAATCATGAAGATATATGTGAAGTGTGCTAGCTTGGAAAACAGGCTAGGTCTCCATTGTTTGCGAACACAGCATGGCAAGCCGCTAAAAAATTGCACTTGGTACATACTAAAATTTACGGACCCATGAAAACAAGTTCACCAAATGGAAGTAAGTACTTTGTGTTATTTATTTATGATAATACAAGACTCTGTTGGGTATACTTCATGAAGAACAAGTCCAAGGCGGCTAAAATCTTCTTCAAATTTAAAGCCATGGTTGAGAAACAAAGTGACTACAAGCTTAAAATGGTAAGATCAGACAATGGGGTAGAATACACCTTAGAAAAGTTTTAAAAATTTTGCAAAGATCCTGGTGTTCATCATCAATTGAGCAATGTGTACACTCCACAGCAGAATAAAGTAACTAAAAGAAAAAATAGAACTATGATGAACATAGCTCTCTACTTGTTGTTTGAAAATAAACTGCCAAATGAATTTTGGGCAAAAGCTGTAAACGCTATTGTTTACTTGCTAAACTGACTACCTACTGATAAGCGATAAATTATACATATTTTTACCCCATGCTTAGCCCAATTTCTAGATGAATTAACCCTTGATTTGTGTAAATTGATGCTCTTAAACCTTTAATTTCATGTTTTATACTCAGGTGAGCTTAGGGAAGAGAAAAGAGCAAGGAACGGGCCAAAAACGGGCAAATTAGGCCAAATTCAATAATCAACATGTCCTAGGAGTTTGCCACACGGGCGTGTCACACGGCCGTGCCACCTTGAGCTCGAACACGACCCAACCTCAACTTGCACGGCCAGACCACACGGCCGTGCCATATCAACAGGACTGAACACGGCCATTGTCAAAATCACACGGGCATGGCACACGGGCATGTCCCTGTCGTGATGAAGTTCAATTTCACTCGGAAAAGGCTACTTAGGGGCTAAGAAAGACATTCTAAACTCTATATAAAGACCCTAGGAGGCCATTCAAAAAAAGGACAATTGGGAGCATTGTTCCCATCACAGATATTCTCTTCCCGCCAAGACAGGGAGGTAAAGGCAGGGAATTACTCGAAGGAAAGCTGATTGATCCATCTCAGAAGCTAGGATCTACATCAAGACAGAGGATTTCCCTTCAATCCTTTCAGGAGCTTTGGGTTTTCTTATGTTTTGTTATTTTATTTCTTCTGAGATGTTTTCTTTTATAAACATGAACTAAATCCCTAAATACCTAAGGGGATGAAACCTAAGACAGATCTTGTTATTATTATCTGAGCTGTGTGATAAATATTTGATTTGTTCTTAATTGTTTTTTTTAATTCTTAAATTGATATTTTCGGGATATTAATTTAAGTCGAATGTGCTTATGTAGAGGAGAAAAAGTCCCTGCATAAGAGTAGATCCAATACAATTAAGCAGAGTTGATTGCAATCCTAGAGATAGGATGATGAAAATCTGCCGGATTAGAGTCAAATCTAATATGGGGAGCCATAGATCGAGTTAATGCGAGATAGGGGTTTTAACTAGAAAGAGATTTTAGTTAATCAACCTAGGATTAGTTGTTCTTATCATCAATGGAGGTATTAACATAAATTAGGGATCTCTATGGATCAAATCAAATGAAGAAATAATCTGGTTCAGAGTTAGATAACAAGTGAAGTCTAGGTGGATTCTTCCTTAGGTATTGCCCTCATCAATTATTTTTTCCCAAAACGTAATTTCCCAACTTTCTCTTTGCCACTCCTTTAAGTTTAGTTTAGATTAGTTAATTTAGAAACAAAACCCCCTTTTATTTTTAGGCTAGATAATAGGAAGACAGTCATTACTAGTACTCATAGCTCCTTGGATTCGATATTCCGGCCTTGCCACTAACTGTACTACTGTTCGATAGGTGCACTTGCCTTTTATCGTGATATTAGTTAGTTTACAAGTACGATCAGATTTTATTACTTCATCAAATCACGATCACCTACTAAATTTTTTGGTGCCGTTGCCAGGGAACTAAGATATTAGGAACACTCGATTTCTATTACTTTAGCCATTACTATTTTTATTTATTTTCAGCCTTTATTTTTTTTTTTTATTTACTAAAATT
This sequence comes from Gossypium stocksii, assembly GCA_020496765.1. Lineage (NCBI taxonomy): Eukaryota > Viridiplantae > Streptophyta > Magnoliopsida > Malvales > Malvaceae > Gossypium > Gossypium stocksii. The sequence continues at coordinate 41,438,168 of CM035621.1, forward strand.
TTCTTTGCCTTTTCCCTTCTAGGTATCTCTAGTTTATGACTAGAAGAAACCTGGGAGGACCACTGCTTTTTGACGACAATTTAGAAGCTATAGTTTGCAGAAATAGCCGAGAGATAAGAAGAAGTTTGCAATACCCAGAACAAGGACAAGAAGAAGAGGTAGAACTTATAGAAGAGATGGAAGCCAATCAAGATAATCAGTTACCTCCTGTAATAGCCGCAAATCTTGTTGAGCAAAATCCTGCTACACATACTATGTATGATTATGCTAGACCTAATTTAGTAGGCACTGAATCTAGAATTGTTAGGCCTACTATTGCTGCAAATAATTTTGAACTGAAACTTAACACTATTCAAATAATACAGTAATTTGTTCAGTTTGATGGTTTGCAGGATGAGGATCCTAACTCGCATCTAGCAAACTTTTTGGAATTATACGATACATTCAAAATAAATGGCATTTTTAATGATGCCATTTGTCTTAGGCTATTCCCGTTCTCCTTGAGACAAAAAGCTAAACAGTAGTTAAATTCTTTACCACGAGGGTCTATCACTACATGGGAACAAATGGCCGAAAAAATTTTACTTAAGTATTTTCCTCCAGCTAAAACGGAAAAATTAAGGAATGATATTTCTTCTTTTGTGCAGATGGATTTAGAGACGCTTTACAACGCATGGGAAAGATACAAGGACCTATTGAGAAGGTGTCCTCACTATGGACTACTTTTGTGGTCACAAGTTCAAACCTTTCACAACGGTTTGAATCCTTCAAAAAGACAAATGATCGATGCAGTCACCAGAGGAATAATTAATAACAAAACACCAGAAGCAGCCTACGAATTTATAAAAGAGATGTCACTAAATAACTATCAGTGGCAAGTCAAGCAAACAAAGCCACAAAAAGCTGTAGGAGTTTTTAATATTGATGCCGTAACCATGCTTTCTAATCAGGTAGAACTTTTAAATAAAAAGATTGATAACTTTGTTGGTTCTACGCAGGTACATCCAGTGATGCAGTGTGACACAATTCAAGGAAATATGTACAATCTTGATCACTCCTTTAATGGACATGGCATGGAAACCGAACAAGCCAACTATATCGGTAACAATTCTAGATCTCAAAATAACCCTTATAGTAACATGTACAATGTAGGTTGGAGAAATCACCCTAACTTCTCACTAGGAGGACAAAGCAACCAAGGAAATTAGAGACCACCACCTCCTCCGGGATTCCAACAGCCACCATTCCAACAAGAGAAAAAGCCAAACCTTGAAGAAATGCTCACAAAATTTATTGCCGTGTCAGAAACCCATTTTCAAAACACCGAAATAGCACTAAAGAATCAACAAGCATCCATTCAAGGACTCGAAACTCAAATAGGCCAGCTCGCTAAGCTAATTTTTGAAAGACCCAAGGTGGGTTACCAAGTAACACTAAGACTAACCCTAAGGAGCAACTCAATGCCATGGATACAATAGATGAGGAAGAGTTAACCAAAACCAACTCAGAGTCATGTAAGGAGACTGTGGCAAGTAAAGGTAAGGATGAGGCAAGTTCCAAAGAAGTAATTATCAAAGAGTATAAACCTCGTATCCCACACCCTAATGCGTTAAAAAAAGACCGTACAGATAAGCAATTCAGTAAGTTTCTTAAACTCTTAAAGAAATTACATATCAACTTACTGTTTATTGAAGCTTTTTCGTAGATGCCAAATGCTGTTAAGTTTTTAAGAGAGCTCTTGACAAACAAGCGAAAGCTAGATGAGAAATCTCATGTGGAGCTGAATGTAGTATGCTCAGCCATTTTACAGAATAAGCTACCCAACAAACTAAAAGATCTAGGGAGTTTTACAATTCCTTATTTACTTGGTAGTTTAGACGCCAAAAATGCTTTAGCTAATTTCGGGGCTAGTATAAATGTCATGCCATTTAAATTGTTTAAACAACTAGGTCTTGGAAAACCTAAACAAACTAAGATGAGCATCCAATTAGCTGATAAGACCATTAGATTTCCAAAGGGAATAATTGAAGATGTGCTTGTCAAAATTGATAAATTTATATTCCCAGTTGACTTTGTTGTTTTAGACATTGATGAGGATAGCAATGTACCCTTAATTCTAGCGTGACCCTTTTTAGCAACTGCTAGAGCTTACCCTACGTGTAGGTGATGACAAAGTTACTTTACAAGCTCGAAACTCGATTAAGAATATTGCTGAAAAAAATATAGTGACGAGTCCTTTTAAAAACACTAACCTCACCACCCAACCTTCTGTGCAGGATACACTCCACATAAAGGCGACCTAACCACAGACAAGTCCATCCAAGGGAAATGTGCATGAGAAATGAATGCTTCAGATTGAGGAACTAGATGAGTGGCTGAACTATCAACAAGACAAGCCCAAAACATGCCACACCAACCAAGAGCATCACGAAGACGACCCTCAGGTAAAAACAAATCAAATCCAAGTAGGGGATAAGGTAATCTTAGGAGAAGACGATCCTCGAATCTTGAGTTCAAACGAACACACAAGTGACACACCTTACTTCACGATAATGAAAATATTTCCCTATGGTACAGTCGAGATAAATCATGGGTCACTCGGCACTTTCAAGGTAAATCAAACCCGACTCAAACCTTATTTTGATAATGAAACTGAAAACAGGTTAGAAGAGTTCCATCTCTTCAAACCACCGTAAACATACAAGCTCGAGCAGGGTCGAGCTTAGACTATAAATAAGCGCTTCTCGGGAGGCAACCCGAGCACTGACTTAAGTTCAATTCTTTTATTCTCTAATTCATCAACTAACCCTCTGAATACAGGTTTTTCAACCCACACGGACACCAACACGGGCATGCTATAGATCGTGTGACATCATGAACAGAGACACAACCTGCGACACCAAGCCGCGGCCGTGCGATGCAGTCGTGGCCAAACCTGAAAAATCAACACGAGCGTGCAACACGCCCGTGCCCCAAGGCCGTGGTCAAACCTGCCATTTTAGACACAGGCGTGTGACCATCTACACAGCTGTGGGAGAAGCGAACATCGAAGGACACGGCCGTGGGACACGGTTGTGTGCCCCAACACGCCCTATGAACACGGGCGTGGGTCACGAATCTGGCGCCAAATCCCTAAATTTCAAACCATACAGGCTAACCCCGAGTTACACAGGCGTGTGCCATGCCCGTGTGACCCAAAATCCTATAAAAATAGCCCACTATTCACCTTCTTCCTCACCTAAACCCTAAAATTTTCTCTCACCACCGTTCATACCAGTCTCTCCTAGCACCACCGCCGGCTTCAACAACACCACCACGCCCGTGCAACCCTCGCCACGACTGTGCTCGCCCCCATAACCACCCATTCGGTTCCCTTTTCATAATTTGTCTCCTAATTTTTAATGTCTTTTATCTATTTATCTACTAATAATCTCATTCACTTAGTTATTTGCATTATTATTGATAGAAAATTCATACATTTTGCATGATTAATCTAGAATACTCATTATGCCATTTAGGAACATCTCTTGGCTGCCACTTATCACTATCTTGAGAAATTTGAATTTTCGATTTATTGAGACCCATATTTTTTAATGAGATGATCCTATGCTTGCATGACTTATTTAGAAATCTTGGTTAGTTTAAAGTTGTAAATAGGAACTTATCCTTATGTTCATTTTTTTTCTTTAGGACTAATGCATATCTTTTTCCGTTTTGTTTTATTTTTAGAAATCATGTCATCTTCGAGAGGGAAGAAAGTTGTCGTTCTCACTTCCAAAAAGCGAAAGGGACCCGGAGGTTCCTCTTTTAGACCCACCGCTGAAGTTCCACATCCCTTCCTCTAGTTCCCGTGGAACTCCCAAGAAGAGCTTTTTCAAATATTATGAGCGAGACCCCTCGGAGTGGGAAGATGTATTGATTGGGCCGTACTAGAGCAAGTCCACCTAGAGGACAAGGTCCGGGCCCTATTGACGACGGACACCTAGGACCAGTTTTTCAAGATTGTGGAGCCCACCTATCTCGAACTCACCCTCGAGTTCTACTCCACATTTCACCTCCAGATAGTGATGAGCCAACACGATGATCCAGGGATGATCCAATTCTATTTAGGAGGCCTCGTTCGTCAGCTCAGTGTACCGGAGTTCGGTACAGCACTAGGCCCGTACACCGAGTAGTTTGTGGATGAGGAGGACCTTTCAAAGCTTCAGCGTCACATCACTTATCACCTTCCAAGTGTTGGCAAGCCTCGGTCCCAGCCTCAGCCCCATACGACCCACTCCAAAGCAACCGCTCTCGCCCCATCTCTGAGGTACATACATGCCCTACTCGAACACACACTGACGGGTAGACGCGAGAGTATCGGCGTCGTCAACACCCATGACGCCTACTTTTTATGGAGCATGGCGTATATTCATGTGATTGATCTCGCCTACTTCATTGGCCATGCCATCCAACACCAGACGGAGCGACACCGTAGGGGCGTAATCTCAATGGGCCCATACATCACTCGACTGGCCCGCCACTTCGGCCTACTTAACACCACGACCCAGATATCCTCGTACACCCTCGTTGGCCAAATGTCCACACAGGGCATCCAAACTATGTTACACATGAGGATGATACAGCGCCGACACGGGACCGATCCTCCACAGTATCGACTATTCCAGGATGCCAAGCAAGAGGACCCCGAGGACATTACTGATAATGTCCCACCGCAGGAGGAGGCACCGACTAAACCACCACCCCCTCGCCGCTCAGTTCATGCAGCAGCTTCATATGCTGACATATCAGAGCGTCTCACACAATTTAAGCAGCAGTATTTTAAACGCTTCGATCACATCGATGCTACTCTTCAGTAGATATGCCAGCATCTATACATCTCATCACCGTCCCCACCTTACGGACCATCTGAGTATTAGAACTTTCTATTCCTCTTATCTTCTTTTTTATTTGCTTTCTTGATCTTTATGTTTACCTTCTTTTGAACTTTATGTTTCTTTAGAATCTTTAGATTTTTCTTTATCTTTATTTCGATCTTTATGTTTATTGAATATTTTAGTTTAGTTTTCAATTTTATTTTCATATCGGCTATTCCCTAATGAGAAAATTATGCTTAACTTAAATCCCTAAACACCTATTTATGCTATCGCAGTTTTAAAGGAGCTTTACAGCTCAAATCCATCTGTAATGGGAAAACCCTACCACAACTGTTGGCTCTTACAATTCCAATATCTGTCTCTACAAATTCATCCATTTTTCAGGGAGTTTCACTTCTCTTCCTATCTTATGATCTTATGCTTCTATTTCTACTAATGTTATCTTTGTACATTGAGGGCAATGTACATCTTAAGTGTGGGGGGGAACTTACTTTCACTCTTTCCATTACCTTTGAAACCCCTAAAAATTTTTACCACTAACTTTTTGCATTGTTCTCAAATTTCGAATTCTCACTTTCACTCTCTGCATTAGTCTCAATCTCCTATTAGGAATTAATTCTAATTGACTTATGATTTTTATTGATATGTTGAGAATTAAGACATAGGTATTATGCTTTGATTATTCAAACTTTAAGACATTAGGGAATCAAGCATGATAAGTTGAAATTTTTAAGAATTCTAAGTTTTTCTAGGCTATTTCCCCTAATTTTAAGTGTTATCTTGAGATTTGAAATTCGCAGGATTGACATCAAAAAGCCATAATTCTGGTGAGATTTTTGAGCCTTTTGAGCATACAGCCTTTCGGGCTCACTTTTATTGTTGCTTTGAGTGAGTCAATACTGATTTGTTATTCTAGAACTTGCTTCGATTATATATATCGAGACCACATCATTGATTTGATACACTGAGATGATAAAGGCACCTAAGTATAACCCACTTACTCCATAAAAGCATACCTCCATAAATTAACCCCTAGTGAACCCCCTTGAGCCTAACAACTCATTCATTTGACTTACCCTTAAAATTAACCAAAAACCCATTATTGTTGAAATCCCCCTAATTATTTTGATCCCTATTTTTGTCGAGATTTGAGTTGAATTATTATCTAGCTTTATTCTTTTTCTGTTCGATTAGTAAAGTCCATAAATATTAAATTTATCGTTATTTGATTTGTTCTTTAAAAAAAAAGTATGTATACTTCAGTTATAATTCAATATTTTTTCCATATTTCCATGTAATTTTTGAGCTGCTGTTCTTAGACAATATTATCCAAAGAGAGGCTTTACACTAGAAATATGTTCAAGTGATAGAGATTTTTCTAGCTAGACGATTTTTAAATTCAATCTCGATTCTAACCCTCTTTTTCAGCCTGTAACAACACCCCTTACCAAAGCCCCATTACAACCATTGAAAGACCTTTTGATCGATCTATCATATCAATCTATAGTGGTGGAGATTTGATTTTCTTGCAAGCCTGTGGTAATAACTTTTCAGGTTGACTAAAGAGTGCTTAATTTTTGAACCCTAAACACTTTCAGTGGATAGATTGAATCTTTAGTGAGGATGTCAAATCTTGTTGATTTTGATTAAAAGGTAATTACTTATGAGAAGAGATAAAACCTATGTTTCTGTGATAAAATTCTCAACTTAGAGTGTTTGAAACTTTAATATTTTTCTGGTTGAATTTTCATTCTATGATTACTTGTGGATTAGTTTGAAACATTATTGTTAAGGATTATAAGTTGAGAAGAAGGATTCTTAACTATGAGTTGAGATTTTGCTTGAGGACAAGCAAAGGCTTAAGTGTGGGGGTATTTGATAAGCGATAAATTATACATATTTTTACCCCATGCTTAGCCCAATTTCTGGATGAATTAACACTTGATTTTTGTAAATTGATGCTCTTAAACCTTTAATTTCATGTTTTATACTCAGGTGAGCTTAGGGAAGAGAAAAGAGCAAGGAACGTGCCAAAAACGGGTAAATTATGCTCAATTCAATAATCAACACGGCTTGAGAGTTTGCCACACAAGCGTGTCACACGGCCGTGCCACCTTGAGCTCGAACACAGCCCAACCTCGACTCGCACGGCCAGACCACACGGCCGTGCCACATCAACAGGCCTGAACACGGCCATTGTCGAAATCACACGGGCATGGCACAAGGCGTGTCCCTGTCATGATGAAGTTCAATTTCACTCGGAAAAGGCTACTTAGGGGCTACGAAAGACATTATAAACTTTATATAAAGACCCTAGGAGGCCATTCAAAAGGAGGACAATTTGGAGTATTGTTCCCATCACAGATATTCTCTTCCCGCCAAGACAGGAAGGTAAAGGCAGGGAATTACTTGAAGGAAAGCCGATTGATCCATCTCAAAAGCCAGGATCTACATCAAGACAGAGGATTTCCCTTCAATCCTTTCAGGAGCTTTGGGTTTTCTTATGTTTTGTTATTTTATTTCTTCTGAGATGTTTTCTTTTATAAACATGAACTAAATCCCTAAATACCTAAGGGGATGAAACCTAAGACAGATCTTGTTATTATTATCTGAGCTGTATGATAAATATTTGATTTGTTCTTAATTGTGTTTTTTAATCCTTAAATTGATATTTCTGGGATATTGAGTTAAGTCGAATGTGCTTATGTAGAGGAGCAAAAGTCCCTGCATAGGAGTAGATCCAACACAATTAAGCAGAGTTGATCGCAATCCTAGAGATAGGATGACAAAAATCTACCAGATTAAAGTCAAATCTAATATAGGGAGCCATAGATCGAGTTAATGCGAGACTAGGGGTTTTAACTAGAAAGAGATTTCAGTTAATCAACCTTGGATTAGTTGTTCTTATCCTCGACGGAGGTTTTAATATAAATTAGGGATCTCTACGGATCAAATCAAATGAAGAAATCATCTGGTTCAGAGTTAGATAACAAGTGAAGTCTAGGTGGATTCTTCCTTAGGTATTGCCCTCATCAATTAGTTTTTCCCAAAAAGTAATTTCCCAACTTTCTCTTTGCCGTTCCTTTAAGTTTAGTTTAGATTCGTTAATTTAGAAACAAAACCCCCTTTTATTTGTAGGCTAGATAATAGGAAGACAGTAATTACTAGTACTCATAGTTCCTTGGATTCGATATTCTGGTCTTGCCACTAACTATACTACTGTTCGATAGGTGCACTTGCCTTTTATTGTGATATTAGTTAGTTTATAGATACGATCAGATTTTATTACTTCATCAAATCATGATCACCTACTAAAGTTTTTGAAGGTAAGACATCATTTGAGGCCTGGTATGGTTTTAAACCTTCCTCACATAAGAGTATTTGGTTGCACCTGTTTTGTTCATGTTCTAAAAGAAAAAGAAACAAGCCAGACAACAGATCATGGCTAAAGATATTTGTTGGATATTTTAGTGTTAAAAAAGGATATAGAATTTATAATCCTTTCACCAAGAAAGTGCTAGTAAGCAGAGATGTGAAGTTTGATGAAATAAAAATCTAGAATTGGATAGTAATAGAGGAAGAGATGTGTGAATAGAGGGATCTAAAACCTAATTTGTGAGCCATTTGGGACCAAATTGAAAATGATGCACTTGATAAATAATCAGTACGAGAAACCAGGTTCATCAATGAAATCTATGAACAATGTAATCTAGTGAAGCTAGAACTAGTCACCTTTGAAAAAGCAGCTTAAGAAGTTGAATGGCAAATAGCCATGAAATATAAAATCACCATGATCAACAAAAATGAGACATGGGAGTTGGTAGATAGACCAGTTAGAAAGAAAGTGATTAGTGTTAAATTGGTATTCAGAACCTAGATGAATCCTGATGGATCAATCAATAGATATAAAGCGAGGTTGGTTGCAAAAAGGTTTAGCCAGCAATATGGAGTAGACTTCACTAAAACCTTTTGCCCCTGTTGTAAGGTTAGACACCATAATGCTACAAATAACTCTTGTAGCTCAAAATGTTTGGAGGATACATCAAACGGATGTAAAGTCAGCCTTCCTAAATGGTTTTTTGAAGGAGAGATTTATGTCGAACAACCATAAGGGTTCACTGTACCTGGATGTGAGGCCAAAGTGCACTATAACGCCCCTAACTTTTATTCGGTGCCGGAATAGGGTTTTGAGGCATTACCAGAGTTTACAGGACACTTTCAAATAAATCGAGTCAGACACTATTTATTTTTCGAGATTAGTTATAACATCCCTTAATAGGACCCTCGAGATGCAAAACGTCCATTAGAATTGATTTGGGACCAAATCGGGATCTCAGGAAATTTTTTGCAAAATCCTAAAAGTTTTCTCACTATTAAGAGTCATACGCCCGTGTGGTATGGGACACGCCCGTGTGGTCAGGCCATGTGGAATCACACGCCCGTGTCCTTAACCCATGTAACTCTCTAACTTGTAACTCAAGAAAAAATTGATGTCACACGGCCAAGCCACACGCCCGTGTGCTAGTCCATGTAGTTAATTCAAACTTTCAAAAAATAAGTGCAGGATTCACACGACCATAGACACGCCCGTGCTCTAAACCATGTACCTCATACAGCTGAGACACACGCCTGTGTCTCTACCAGTGTGCTTAATTCTAAGCATTCTATTTCTCGAAATTAAGATGCAAAGGACACATAGCCTAACTACACGCCCATGTACCCGGCCGTGTGTCACACATGGTCTAGACTGTAACGCCCTAATTTTCGGGATTTTTCGGGTTTTGTGAATTTTAGTGAAATTTTAAAATTTGGCGTTCTGAAGGTTGAAAATGTATGTACATGTGTTAGTGGGCCTTTAGAAGGCCCAAGCTTAAGTTAAAACCCAGTAAAATATTAAGTTGGATTTTCAAGTGAAAGGGGACTTGGTTAAGTGGGCCTTTAAGAAAAACAGTGTAAAATATGTCACAAAGGGAGCCTTGGTAGAGTGGCAAGGTGGCGCCACTAAGCTCCTAAAAAAGTGGCGCCTAATTGGGTATTCAAAGACAAGGGTTCAAGTTACAGGGTAAGCATAGTGTTCTTTTTAATTTTTAAGCATGTGCCGGGCATGTGCCTAACTTAAGTGAATTTCGGCAAGGGCTTTTAGGGACTTGGGCCGATTACTCAAGTGTGATATTAGGGTTATATCTTTTTCTAATTTCTGTCATAAAAATTAGGGTTAGCCACCTTAGGAATTAATCTTCTCTTTTACTGTCAGAAAAGCCGAAATTTGCCTCCCTAGAAAGCTTCTAGCCGATTTCTTCTTCTTCACCTCTACCATTATTTTTTTCTACTTTTTCTTTTTCCTCTTTGATCTCTTCCCTAGCCGAATACCCTCCTTACTCAGATCCACTCTTTCTTTTGCTTTTATCCCTCTCAAAATCAACCATAGCTGATTGCTTAAAGTGCTAGAAATCCCGAAAATTGCTTTCTTTTACCGAATCTTTCTAAGCCAATTACCCCTGTTCCTTTCACCTGTTGTGGCCGATTACTACATCCCCTTGAGCCACATCATTGTCGACACCATCACTCAAACTCATAGCTCAAATCGCCATCTTCTTCTCTAGTTGAAAAGTCGAAATCACCATAGTTTTAGGGAGATAGCTGAATTTGCAAATCTCAGAGATAAGGGTTCTACTAACGTTTAAGGGTCAGATTTACATCAGATCTGCATAGGAATCAAAGAGAAATCGTTGGTAAGTGCTTAATACCTCAGATCTGTACATTATTTCATGTTTTGGAAAAGCCGAAAGTCCCTAAAGTTAGGGGGATTGTCGATTTGGACTTTTAGTAATTCAAAGTGGTATTTTTATTCTTTTTGAGTGATAGTTAGTGAGGAAGGTGATCAAGCAAGGAGTTGAAGGCATCGGTATCACCAGATCTAGATCTAGTGCACCTAAATCGTCAGAGGTAAGTTTTCATGGCCATTAAGGGTGTGGCCGGATGTGGTAAGGGATTTTGGTTGTAGTTTTTCATAGATCTACTGATTAATCGCTTAGATAATGGATTGTAGGAACGAGCGCATAGGAAATCTCGTCAGTGGAACTGCAAAACAGGTGTGTGTTTCGAACACCCTTCAATGCTCAAATCGGCAAAAGCTGAAAAGCCGAAATGCCGAAATTCTGGCATTTCGAGAGCTTGTGAGCGTGCGAACGCTCTCAAGTTGGTAGGAGAAGGATGGTTTTGGAATCGGTACTGTCAAGCGGGCTAACCGCGAAATTTTGGACATTACGGTAAGTTGGGCCTCGGTGGGCCGAATATGGGCCCAATGGGCAATTTGGGCCCAGATGGGTAAAAATAGGTCTAAAGGCAATAATATGGATTACAGGCATAAAAACTGTTAAAACAAGATAATGGATTGGAAATTAAGGCTTTAATGGGCCTAATGGGCTAAAATGGCATGGTAGAGCCCATTAGGGGTTTTAGGGCCTAAGTGCTAAAACTGATAAACTGAATTAAATGAGTTTCTGTAACAACCACTGTAATAGTAGAGGCTGTAATAATAATAAAAACTGTAATAAGAGAACAAAATTACTGAAATACCCTTAGGGTGAGAAATTACTGATTTACCCCTAAGTATAAAATTACCATTATACCCCTAGGGCTAAAATCGACTGTACTGTTTGCCATGACTGTTTCTGTTACTGCATATCATGATGTATGTATGTCTAATGCATGGGTTGGGTTTTATATTGGAGGAAGTGTGAGTGGCACTGCCACGTTACTGAAAGGGGCTATGAATCGTACTGTTTCTGAAAGGGGCTTTGCCTCGTATACTGTTTATCTGAGCAGCCATGCTGCTACTGTGGTGTGTGGGCTGGGTGAGTCGAGTTATTCCCCACATGGTGTGTTGGCTAGTACAGGTGATGTGTAGCGGTTGGTGGGTTGAGTAGTCTCCCCAAATGGGTTGCATTCATACTGTTATACTGTACTGTACTGTTATGGGCCTAGGGGCCAAACTGTTATCTGAATAGGGCTTCGACCCAGTATCTATCATAGGGCTTTGGCCCAGTATCTGTAATCTGAATAGGGCCTCGGCCCAATATCTGACTGAGACTAGTTAGGGCTCAGGCCCAGTGGGCTCGAGCCGATGTGGGCTTTGGATGGGTTCTGCACACACTGAGTTTTCCCAAACTCACCCTTCTCTTTCCATCCTTGCAGGTGAGCCCTAGATCGTGACTTGGTTGCTGGGAGGGATTCAGAGTGGCCACGAAGATTGAACTCGTATTTTAATTGGTTTATTAATTTAATTACTTTTACTATTGATTTTATTTCGTTAAGGGTTGTAATAAGGCCACTATATCTGTTTTTATTTGGGACTTTCAACGATTTTATTTCATCCACAATTACACATTGTTTTCGAAAATTAAAAAAATGTTTTCTTAACCAACCTGTTATTACAAGAGACTAAGTAAGATAATAAGGTTAAAGTGAATCGCTTAACAAATGGATTGGAGATTAAGTTGAATAGTTACTAAAACGGGAATTTCCAAAAAAGTCAAGCATTGCTTTTCAAAACTCACCATCGGACTTAGTAAATAGGGCGGTGTAGGATAGTCTAGGTGATGTAGCACACCAGACATGGCCATAACGTCTGGGCCGGGTTCAGGGTGTTACATAGACACACGCCCATGTGTCTACTCGTGTGGACAAAATCAAGCCATTTCCTAGCCTCATTTGTTACCCAAATTTACCATTTTCCTATACTAAAACAAACCAAACATAGTCCAACCATTTCAAGCATTCAAATTAAACAATTTCTATCATTTAACATGGCATATCATTGCAAGCATACATGTTTACAATCTTACCTTAATTCAATCCATGTGTTAAACATGATTTGATTAACTACTTAACATATATATATATATATATATCTACCATAGTATGATATTACATGCATACCAAAACAACCATATTTCATGTATACCTAAACAACCACTACTAGCCATACTAATGGCTAGATTACAAACATCACTATCAAGTCACTAAAGGCCAAGTTGTCCTATACATGTCATTATACCAAAATGATTTTTATAATATGGACCCAAAATAGCTAGTAGATAGTGTGACGATGCTCTGATGCTCTCCAACCTTCACGAGCTTCCAAGCACTATAAAATAAGGGAAAAATAAAATGAAGTAAGTATTACGTGCTTAGTAAGTTCGTATAACAAAAATTACACTTACCAATCCCATTTATTAAATCTAAGCGTACAATATCATGTTTTCCATCCATTTGGCAAAATTGCCTGAACGCATGCATCCAAGCAAACATGTTAGTCACAAAATTTACATATACATCAAGTAAGGATAGATGAGCTCATTATGAAATATTCTTCCATGCCATTATCATTTCATCTCATATTTCTCATAACATGTCAAGAGTTGTGCCCGTTGAATCATTGAAAGTTTGATGGATGCTCAAGTGGTACACTCAAGGTGTACGATTCAATAACCCGTCAATTCTTTTTCAAGAGTACGCATTAGGCCAATTATTCAAGGCAAACACTCTCAAGCCACATATCGTATAACAGGATTACCAGTCCAGGCTATGTATGCTCAGAAGAGCTCAATTAGGATTACCAGTCCAGGCTAAACCCTAATCGTGATGTATACTCGAGAGGTATTATATCAGGATTACCCGTTTGGGCTAAATCCTTTCTATAGTAAGGTCATTAGGATTACTCGTCCGAGCTAAATCCATCAGCAACAAACGCAGGACCTCATCCATTTCGAGAAAGCACGCATATTCATCGGAATTCAATATTCAATCAGGACTTAACCCCTTTTTCACCATTTCAAGCATGTATTAAAACTTCTCATGTAACATTCAAATAATGTACATCAATATAATTCATATTCCATGCAAACACAGCATTCAATTAAACATATTTACATGCTCGATTAAGTTACACGAACTTACCTCGACACTTGTTCCCAAAAGTAATCTACTAATCCACAACCTTTTCTTTTCCTCGATCTAACCTCGAATTTGTATCGTCTGGATCTATATAAATAACTTTAATCATCAATTTCACACATTTCATATTCATTTGGACTCAATCTTCGTCCTAGGCAAAATTACCATTTTGCCCTAACTTTTCCACAAATTCCAATTTCGTCCCTAGGCTCGGAAAATGAAACTTGTGCAATTTACTCCCTATTCCAAGCCTAACGGAAATTTCAAAGTAGAATTTACAACACATATTTTCTATAAATTTCAAAATTTTTCATCAATTTTCACAACTTTACATTTTAGTTCCTAAATCATGTTTTCATCAAAAATCATTCGTACAAGTTGTTTATCTATCAACAACCTTTCATTTTCTACCATAAATTTCTAATTTTTGACATATACATCCATGATCCATATCTCATACTTTGATAACTTTTCAAATTGATCCCCCAAATAGATAGATTAGACTATCCCGGTTTCAAAAATATCAAAATTACTAAAAAAAGGGACAAGGAAACTTACCCAATTAAGCCATGAAAGTTTCTTCTCTCTCTCCTAGGGTTTCCATGTATTTTAGGTTGAAGATGACATAAAAATAAAATGATATCTTTTATCATCTTTTTAATTAATTAAATTATTTCTATTTTCAATTTAGTCCTTGCCTTTTTTCTAAATTTCCATGGTTGAGTCACCAAAATAACTACATACTTTTCTTAATGGTCTAATTATCAAATAAGGACCTCAAATTTTGAATTCCATAGCTATTTACTCCTTATAGCTACTAGAATTCAACTTTTACCTTTTATGCAATTTAGTCCTTCTCGTAATTAAGCACAAAATCAGTAAAATTTTCTTATCAGAATTTTCACATGACATTTTTAACATAATACGGAACATATAATAAAATAAAATAAATTTTATTTTTGAATCAAATTTGTGGTGCCGAAACCACTATTCCGATCTCGCTAAAATTGGGTTGTTACATGCAAGAACTACATAAAGCACTGTATGGTTTGAAGCAAGCACCAAGAGTGGTTTGAAAGAATTGACAATCATTTAGCAGAAATGGGTTTTGAAAGAAGCATCAGTGAACCCACATCATACGTGAAGAAAAATGGTAGTGAAATACTCCTCATTATTTCATTATATGTTGATGATTTACTTGTGATTGGCAGCAATAATGACCAAGTGATTGTATTCAAGAACCAGATGCAAGAAAAGTTTGAAATGTCAGACTTAGGTGAAATGGCATACTTCAGTAGTCTAGAGGTGAACCAAACTCATGATGCAATCTTCATAAACTAGAAAGGGTTCACAATAAAAATTCTGTGAAGATATAGGATGGAGAATTGTAAACCTGCGAACACCCATATTGCTCAAGGTGGAAAGCTCACCAACAAGAAAAATGCTGAGAACATTGATAAAACAAGCTACAAAAGCTTCGTTGGATGTTTACTCTACTTGACAGCATCCAGACCTAACATAATGTTTGTTGTAAGTTTGTCATCAAGGTACATGCATTGCTACAGTGTGAACCACTACAAAGCAGGAAAAAGGGTTCTATGATTCATAAGAGGAACTCTAGATCATGGAGTAAAATTTATGAGGACTAAAAAGATCAAGTTACTTGGGTATTCAGACAACGACTGGGCTGGGTCTATTGAAGACATGAAAAGTAGCTCAGTTTATTTCTTTACTCTAAGATCAAGCGTGTTTTGTTGGAGCTCGAAGAAGCAAGAAATAGTGGTGCAGTTAAATACTAAAGTTGAGTTTGTTGTAGTTGCAGTTGTTGTGAATCAAGCTATATGGTTAAGTAACTACTGAATGATTTGAATGTAAAACACGAAGAAGCAACAAAGGTTAAATGTGACAATCAATCTGCTGCTGGAATTGCAAAAAATCTAGTGTTCCATGAAAGAACAAAACACTTCAAAATCAAGTATCACTTTGTGAGAGAAGTGAAGCAAACCAATGAAGTAACCTTGGTTCATTGTAATTCGCAAGAATAATTGGTTGACATCCTAAAAAACCTCTTGGGAAGATGAGGTTTGAAAATTTGTGTTATGATATTGGGGTTCGCAACATGGAGGTTAAAGAGGAGTATTGTGAAATGACCATCCATGTTGGCAAACCCATATCACAAGACTACGAGTTCACCAAATGTGCAAGCTCAACAAGACTGTGAGCTCACAGAAATAACGAGCTCACCAAGTATGAAAGCTCACCATACCTGTGAGCTCCTTACTTTACAAGTTGCCAACTTGCGTGAAACAATGATAATTTTTTATTAGACATTTTGGTTGTTGATTAGACTGAAACCAGCTAATGAAGCATGTTGTATGAAGATTAAGCCAAGTTGAAATTATTTTATTATTATTAGCTTATTTAAGCTTATTTCTTCTTGTAAAACATATATTAGTTTTTCATTAATGAAATAGTTTATCACAAGTAGATCTTTCTCCTATTTTTTCTTTGATCTTTTGCTTCAGTTTCAATCCTTTCTTCATCAAAACTCCAACAATTTATACCATGATTAAACATTTGATTAATCTTATCCAATTAACTTAATTAAAGTTTAATTATACTAATTTAACTATTAATTAAACTATGTAACACTCCAAACCCGACCCAAACGTTATGGCCAGATCTAGCGGCGTCACATTGATGGGTGAATCGTAAAATTCAATGTTGATGAAAAATCTTGGAAATGCTTGATTGCTCATGGTTTAAAATAGTATTTTCAAAATGGGTTTTCAATTTCAAACAAGGCTCGTCTGAGGAATACTTTAGTTAAAAATAGTTGTTAGTGGAACTTATATATATTAAGAGTTGATTAAAACTTTAAGTTGGTATTTGAAAATCTCAGTTTTAGTATCCATTATCAAATTCTCATGTTTCAAAAACAGCGGAAGCTCCTTCTTTGAAAACGTTTGCACACTTATGTTTGATTTGTAAATCATGATTTTTTTTAAAAAACACGAAACCTAAACTAGTGGCTCATCAATCAAATGTAACAAAATCCCCAAAATCAAATCAAAACCGGAGAAAGGCCTTATTACATCAAAACCCAAAAAGAAAGCATTTAAAGTAATGTAAAATAAAGTACTAAGATTTAATGCTATCTGTAGTGTGGCCACCTCCGAGTCCTCCCAAACATCGAACGGCCTACTAAGGATTACCTAAAAAATTAAAAAGAGAGGGTGAGTTTACAAAACTCAGTGTGTATTAACCCCAACAATCAAATAACATACATCACATCAATCTGGGCTTAAGCCCATTACGGAAATAGTGGCAAATAGGCATTAGCCCGCAATAGCCTCTGTTGGTCCCGAGCCCAAAGTAATATCAGAATCGATGTATGTAATGCTTATAAGCCCCAACCAACCCTGCACTCCATGTCCCGTCCAACCTTACACTCCTATGGGGATTAAATCAACCCACCCATCCTACACTCCCAATGTAGCACCGGTTGTGGCACAACCAATAACGCAGTAGAGCTGCCAAAAGTATAAGCGGCTTAAAGCCATCGGTAGGTCCACAGTCATCTCGGGCAACCCGTGCGACCTTACCAGAATAGGTCCACAGTCGTCTTGGGTGACCCGTGTGACCCGGTCCACGTCATCTCGGGCAACTCGTGAGATCACAACAGATCAAATACTCCCTCTAATTACAAGATCTCGTCCCCATGTAGCATAATATCACATGCATGAATGCAAACATATCATCAAATGGCATACAAAATTAGTCATGTATCAGGTAGCGGCATTTCAATCATTTTGCCCTTCAAGGGCATATCAGTTATTTTACAATTCGGGGTTTAAGTATACATACCTACCTATCAGTAGGTTCACAGTCATCTCGGGCGACTCATGCAACCTTTTCAATCCAAATGTATAATTGGGTCCAAAGCCCAATACGTAGCCTAATT
This sequence comes from Gossypium stocksii, assembly GCA_020496765.1. Taxonomy (NCBI): domain Eukaryota; kingdom Viridiplantae; phylum Streptophyta; class Magnoliopsida; order Malvales; family Malvaceae; genus Gossypium; species Gossypium stocksii. Next base: position 41,455,967 of record CM035621.1, read on the forward strand.
TGGGCCCAAGCTCTCATGTGGCCCGCTAAGTCTAAAATTGCCCTTGGCCATGTGATCGACATGTCGGCCTCATTATTTCGCATACATCCATGAGTTTTGCCCGTGTGGGGCCTACTAGCCCATTGGGCCCACACAGCCCGCTTCAGCCCAAAATTGACCTAAACACATGAGCACGCCCATGGTGGCCTCTACTATCGCATCAGATTTTCTACACGTGCGCTCACATGCTCGTATGGTAACCATTGCCAAACTTTCAACTTTTTTACATTTCGGCATTTCGTCGTTCTACGATCTATTAGCGTGAGTACACACCTTTTGTGAAACTGCTCTCAAATCCCTGAACTTCGAACCTATAATCAGTCAAGAGTTACAGTTAGTCTTTCCGTCGATTAAGATCCCAAAACACTTGTTCCTAACACGCTAACCGATACCTACCTTGTCTGAATCAGTTTAGACTTTTCTTAGACCTCTTGGTTAAGGATCGATCTCACTTCCTTGTGGACTATCTGAAATAAAAACGTAAATTGACGATTATCAACGACTAAAACCAAAGTTAATCTTATGCTGACTCAAAGGAATCACATGCCCACAAAGGAGAGTAGCATTCGGCCAACATTAGGAAACATAAGCCCACTTACCCTAAATATTCAGTCAATAGATAAGTAGATCTCGAATGCAACTACAACCCTTGAAGACCCCTTTACTCGCACTCGAGAACACACATCAGAAAAGACTAGAGTCGACAAAAAGAAGAGGAAGATTAGCCGGTTTTAGTCAATGAAAGAGAAGGCATCTTGGAAACCATCAGAAAGAACAAGGAGATGACGTGAATACATACCGGTTATTAGAGAACTCTTGCAAAACTTGAATACCAAACACAAAGGAAGGTCAATACTATATTCGGCCAAAACCAAAACTAAGGTTGACTCTAAAGAGAGAAAAGACGAATAGGGAAAGAGAAGAGTATGGAGGTCAGCTAGAGTACACAATCGGCCACATATAAATAGATGAAAAAAGGAGGAAACCGTTACCACAAAAAGTGTTGAAAAGGAAAGAAGATATACGGGGTCAAGAGGGAAATTATTTATGAAAAGGAAGGGGAGAGTCGACCAATAACCAAGTCTAGGACCCAAGGAATTTAAGAGGAAGGAAGGAAGGGGTCTTCGACTAAAGAGAACAATGGAGATTAAGAGGGGGAGGAGTCAGTCACGAGCTAGGAGCTAGATGCCGGCAGAATTTGAGAGATAGTAGAGGAGTATTCGGCCAAACACAAAAAGAAAGCACGAGAGAAAGCAATTTGCTAAAAAGAAAAATAATGAAAGAAGAGCCAAAATGAATTGAAGAGCAAAACATCAAAACCAAACTTTAAACTCCCCAAAACTGAACTCACAAGTGCCTACATTCCCAATTCGGCTCTAACACTCTCTTTACTTCCCTTCCCCTTGACTTTCTCCTAAATTTCCTCCTGTCCACCAATTCAAACAATCGAAATCCCCCAAAAACCTCTCCTCAAATTCGGCCAACAACAACTATTTTCAAACTTATTCAAACTCTTGGTGTTTCAGTCAAACACAATTTCCTCACATGGCCATCAGTAAAAATAATCTCCATTTGCACAAGTAGGGATTTGAACCTCAGACTACTAACACACTCCATACGCCACCTTGCCACTAGACCACAAGCTCTCCTTGTGTCATCTTTTAACCTTAATTATTTAAAAGGCTTACTACCTAGCATTCAGGATTTTATTCACTTAAAACCAAAAATTTAGCTAAAGCCCAGGTTTGAACCCCAGGACTTCTCCAACACTTTTCAGGACACTTAACCACTAGAGCAAGCCCTCATTTTTGTCATTTCTTGCACCGTAATTATTCACGTGTCGACTCTCAAAAGCTTCACAAGCCCAAGGCCCATTTCTTCTAGGCCCAAAATTCGGGGTGTTACAAACTAAGTTGGAAAATCATCATCATGCATTAACTCATATTAATCAATGGTTAAATAACCATTTTGGCCCTTTTGGTAATTGATGTTTAGGTCCCCAAGCATTTTCTAAATTTAAACTCAATTGCAATTGCACTTCTACAATTTAGTCCCTAAGTTTTAATTAACTATTTTCTCTGTTAAATTGCTTAACCAAACTTTAATGTATTTTCATAATAAATTCATAAATCTTCATGTTTCATTCTTACAGAATTGATTTACAGAAATGGGTTCCAAAACTGTTTTTTCCAACTCCACTAAAAATTGGGTTGTTACAGTTCTTCCCCCTTAAGAAATTTTGTCCTCAAAATTTACCTAAAAAGAAGTGGAGATACTAAGATTTCATTGTCTCTTCCGACCCCTACGTAGCTTCTTCTACGCTATGACTGTGCTAAAGGACTGTCATTAATGCCATGCGCTTGTTTCTCAACTCACTTACTTGTCGAGCTAAGATCTCTATTGGCTCTTCTTCGTACGAAAAATCAGGTTGCGCCTCAACCACTTCCACAGGTATCACATGGGAAGGATCAAATCGATACTATCAAAGCATAGATACATGGAATACATTATGGATCATTTGCAACCCCAATGGTAGAGCTAAACGATAGGCAATCAATCCAACTCTTTCAATGATTTTGTATGGCCCGATAAATTTCAGACGTAGCTTCCCTTTTGCGGCTAAAACGCTAGATTTTCTTCCACAGAGAGACTTTTAAAAATGCTTTATCATCCACAACATATTCAATTACCTTTCTCTTCAAATCAACATATGACTTTTACCTATTTGAGGTTGCCTTCAATCTACCTTTTATCAGCTTCACTTTAGCTTTTGTTTTCTAAATCAATTTCAATACAATCATTTTTTTCTCACGTAATTCAGACCAACATAAAGGTTTTCTAAACCGTCAGCCATATAAAGCCTCATACGGAGCCATTTGGATTCTTGATTGCAAACTATTATTATGCACAAATTCTACTAAAGGCAAATAATGTTCCCAACTAGCTTCAAACTCAATGACATAAGCTCGAAGCATATCTTTTAACACCTAGATAACATGTTCAAGTTGGTCATTAGACTGGGATGGAAAGTAATGCTGAAACACAACCTCATACCCAAATATTCATCTAATTGTTTCTAGAATCTCAAAGTGAAATGAGGATCTTGGTCTAAAATAATAGACATAGTTATAATGTGAATTCTTATTATCTTATGGATATACATTTCAAAGAGCTTTAGAAGTGACCAATCAATTCTTACTTCTAGAAAATGTGCAGACTTCGTCAATCGATCAACTATTACTCAAATAGCATTCCTTTTATTCGATAAATTTGCCCGGCCAATGACAAAGTCCATAGCAATTCGTTCCCGTTTCCACTCAGGAATCAAAAAAGTTGAAGCAACTCAGTGGGAACCTGATGTTCAGCTTTTAGTGGTTGGCAAGTCAAGCATTGAGCAACATATTTGAAGATTTTTCTTTTCAACCTTGACCACCAATATGATTCTCGCAAGTCACGATACATTTTCTCACCACTGGGATGCATATCAAAAGACCATCATGAGATTCATGTGGACTCAATTTATTTAGCTCAACATAATCAATTACACAAATTTAGTTGCAAAATCGGAGGCAATTATACTCGTTAATGCTAAAATTCTTATTGACACATTGTTGGGTAAGTTTTCTTTTCTTCTCTAGTTTATCATCTAAGAATTACACTTATTTTCAACTCAACTAACAAGCTACCATCATTGCATATACGAGAGAACATAGCTCTCAACTCAAACGCTAATTTTTGGCTTAAAGCATCAACCACCATATTCACTTTTCTAAGATGGTAATCAATTAATAATCATAATCTTTTAGCAATTCAACCTAGCAACACTGTCTCAAATTCAACTCCTTTTAGGAGAGGAGATATTTGAGACTCTTATGATCTATATAGATATAACACTTTTGACCATACAAATAGTGTAACATCTCAAGATTGGGCCTGGAAGTTTTGGCCTCGCAAGTGAAAGTTCACTAATGCTTCGACAAATTAGGGATTTGCCAAGATTTAGGCAAGCTGGGGCTTCGCCAAAAAAGTATCAGCAAGGGTTTGCCATATTCATTGCAAGTGGGTTCCCCAGTCTGTTTGGTGAACTGATGTTCATCAGGCAAGTTGCAAACTAGAGGTTTGCCAATCTATTTGCCAAACTAGTGTTCGCTAGTTAACTTACAAACTGGGAGTTCGTCAGTCAAAGATAGAGTCAGACTCAAATTAGGAAATAAAGATATAGTGTATATAGGAATACTTTACATACAAGTGACGTCTTTCCTAAATCAACTAAGGTATCTTAAGATTTCAAGGACACTTAGGTCTATAAATATAACCCTTATTCCATGAGAATTCTCTCATTGAATATTTTGTTGTCAAGTCTTTGTTCTGAGTCAATTTTGTAGCACCTAGGGTAAGCCTCTATCCTGTTAAGGTTGATTGTCCATAAAGCTAGGTTCGCTTGTATGTGTGAATTCTGTTAGTTTTGTCTGTTTAAGTAATCTGTGTTTTTATGTATGTGTGAACCAATCAGACCATCTACCAGCAAGGATAAAGGCAAAGCCAAGCTTGTTTAAATCTCAATTTTCGGTGAGTGATTTGGGATTCATCATAAGAATTTTCGTTAATATGTTTTCAAAGTGTGAGTGGTTAAGAAATTATTTTCAAGGTTAAGTTTTCAAGCTATGTTTTAAATATATGTTTTATACAAGCTCCTAAGTGAGCCTATGTTTTTAAGAAACATTTTTAACGTACTGTTTTATAAACTATGTTTTCACGAGCTTTTGTACAAGCTCTTTACAAGTGTTTTCCAACAAGCTCCCTATGCGAGCTTTATGTGATAAGATTCTGTGTAACCTCCCTTGTGAGCCTAGCTCCCTATGCGAGTTATATGTGATAAGTAAACTCCCTATGCAATTCTCTATGATATGTCTCTATGTGTGCTCCTTTTCGAGCCATGTTGGATATATTGGTATACCAAAGGATTATGAGTAATCACCTTTCAGTTTCTATGATTTTGGGTGTTAAGGCCCTAGGACATGTGGAGAGATAAAGGAATGTCAAGCTATGCTCTATTCACCGAGACATGTTGGTGTTCAAAATAGTGTATTACCTCGCGCTGCATTTTTGGAACATGTTATAAGGACTTTTTTAGTCATTCTGAGGTGTTATAAGGAGAACGACATATCCAACGAGACAAAATTCTGATAAGTATGGGCCAAAACGTATCTTATGTTCCTCAACCCGTCTGATAAGACAAGTTTGTAAGCATGTTTCTCGCTATATAATATCTATTTTTAAACAAGCACAAGCTAAGTTTTTAAGATTAATTTGCAAAAACACATGCAAAACTGATTTACAAACTTATGTTTTTTGATAAGATCTACGAACTAGGTCTCACAACCTCACCCGCGAACCTAGCACGCAAACAATTTTAAGACTAAGACTTCTTTTTGCTTTAAGCTTTGTTGTAAATTCTACCTTAATGATTCTTGATTATTCACTGAGTTCGCAATGAACTCACCCTCTCCTCTCTTATTTCGAAGGTAAGTAGGTCGAGAATATTAGTGGCAAGGTAGATGACTTGGCAAGGCTCACTCCTTACTAGATATTAGCAAATTTGGGAAAATAGACGATAGGGTTTAATTTTATGAGGGTTTTAGACTTATTTTTCTTTGAGTCTATTATTCAAATAGTTCCTTTAAAGTTTAGTTATATTTTTTTGTGAACCATGACTTAGAATATTTGATTATCTTTTGTTATGAGTAAAATTGATGTTTTTCATGCATGAGTGTTATGTTGATTTACAATTAAAATATGCAAGTCAGATTTATTGCTAAGTACTGTTCTCTACGACCCCTGTATGTTTGCGATTCTGAAAATTACGTGCGTACCACTGTTAATGATAATAATATTACTTAATGAACCTAGGTGAATTGTGCAAACCTGTAACACCCTGATTTTTGGGATTTTTCAGGATTTTGTGATTTTTGGTGAAATTCTAAAATTTTGGTGTTCTGGATACTGAAATGGTGTTTAAATATGTTAGTGGGCCTTTAGAAGGCCCAAGCCTAAGTTAGAACCCGGTAAAATATCAAGTTTGGATTTTAAGTGAAAGGGGACTTGGTTAGGTGGGCTTTTAAGAAAAAATTCGTAAATTATGACACAAGTAGGGCCTTGGTAAAATGGCCAGGTAGCGACACTAAACTCCTAAAAAAGTGGCATGTGGATGAGGGTTGAGAGCCTGAGTTCAAGCCACAAGGTAAGCAAATGATACTTTTATTTTTGGGCATGTGCCGGGCATGTGACAGAACTTAAGTGGAAATTCGGCTAGGGCTTGGGGAGGTTGGGCCGATTGCTTTAGTGGTGATTAGGGTTAGTTATTTTCTTTTTTTCTGTCATGACAAATTAAGGTTAGCCACCAAAGTGACCAAAAAGGCAGATTTCCTTTTTCCTGTGCCGATTTCTTCTTCCTCTCCTCCTCTCCGTTATTCTTTTCTTTTTTGATTCTTCTCTTCACTTTTCTTCTTCTATTTTCTTTCTTCTTCTTCTCTTCTCTAGCTGAAACATCTCTACCATTCTACCCATCCTCTCTTTCAACTCCATCCTTCTCAAAACCACCATAGCCGATGGCCATAAAAGCTAAAATCCTGAAAATTGCCTTTTGCTGTTAATTTCTTTAAGCCGAACTTTCCCTATTTTCTTCATCTGTGCTGGCCAGTTCTTTTATCCTGTGAACCCTTAATACTTTTCGGCAACATCACTCCAAAATTACAACTCCAAATCATCTTCTTCTTCACCAGTCAAAAAGCTGAAAATGCCATACCTTTAGGAGCTTATAGCCGAATCTTGAGATCTCTAGGATTCAATTTCTGCAAGTGGTTAGGGGCTAGATCTATATCAGATTTGAGTAGAAACATAAGGGGAAACTGTGGTAAGTACTCGATATTCTAGATCTATATGTTATTTTGCGATTTAGAAAAAGCCGAAGTCCCTAAAGTCTAACGAGGCTATCGATTGGGGCTTAGGGCTCTAAGAGTTATTAATAAATGATTTATTGTGGTGCTAGTGTGTTCTAGAGGCGATTGATCGAAGGCTTGGACAAGTGGAACAACTAGATCTAGATCTAGTCACTAGTTTCGACAAAGGTAAGATCTCAAGGGCCTTAGAGGTGATTGGTCGATTATGGTAGGTAAGTTTATGAGGATTGTTATTGTATTTTGGATCTAATGGGTTTAGTTATTGTGGTAGGCTTTGCCTCAACTTACTGATATCTGAGCAGCTTTGCTGCAACTGTGGAGTGTAGGGCTGGGTAGGTTGAGTTATTTCCCATATGGTGTGTAGAGCTGGTACGGGTGGAGTGTAGCGGCTGGATTTAGGCTGGGTTGGGCTTGCATTCATATTTAATATCTGCTCTGTACTGAAATGGGCCTATGGGCCGTATTGTTATCTAAAAAGGGCTAAGGCCCAGATTAATGTTATCTGAAAAGGGCTAAGGCCCAGTATGCTGTATCTGGATAGGGCTTAGACCCAATGGGCTTGAGCTGACTTGGGCTCTGGATGGGCTTTCTATATACACTGAGTTTCCAAACTAACCCCATCTTTTCCATCCATGCAGGTGGGCCCTAGAGCTGCGGACTTGGAGCTAGGAGGGATTCAGAGTGGCCACGAAGATTGGATTTCTGGTTTTCAATTAAGTCTTATTTTATTTCATTATTTATTTAGATTATTTCTATTATGGTTTTTGGGTTGTAATAAGGCCGCTCTAATTATTTTCATTTCGGGTTTTATTTCTTTACTTATTTAATTTGTTTTTAACTTAAGATTAATAATGTTCAAATCGTTTTGAAATCGGATACCTCTGAGATGCGTTTTTATAAAAGTTATTTGTTTTCAAAATAACATGATAAACGAACATTTTCAAAACCAAACGTACATTCCAAAAGTGTAACAAAAGTCATGTTTTTAAATAAACCTTTAACGATCGGTAGCAGATAGGATATTCATTAAGTAAATCGAGAATTTCTTTTAAAATTTCAATAACAGTTTTTGCAAAGCTCACCCCAATCTTACTAACTAGGTTAGTTGTAGGTGATGTAGCATACCGGATTCGGTCGTAACGTCTGGGTCAGTTTGGGGTGTTACATTTAGTGGTATCAGAGCCCGGTTGCAACAACTCGGCTGTGGAACAGGTCCAAAAAGCTTTTCAAAAACTTTGTAAATTCAGACCCAGAAGGGTATTTTTGGAAATTGATTTTTTTGAAAACTTAGAAAACCCTGTTTTAGACTTATTTTATCTTCAAATACACACAAGGTTTTACTTAAAAAGTTTTTACTGAAATTGAGTATCTGAAGAAGTGGCACACTGAATCCCCGGTACCAAGTCTGTAAGTATTTCTCCTTTATATACTGTACTGTACTGAAACAATACTGTAGTTAGAACTGAGCCTTTGATATGAGACTATAAGTTAAGGTAGTATTGAGACTACAAGACTGAGGCTATAAGTAACTCAACCCTAGGAAAACTGATATTGTAGCTAGGCAACGTATTCGCAAAAACAACTCTGAAACTCTATCTTTACATAAGACATTTGTAATAAATAACTTAAATATTAACCTACTGTCATAAAATTCTAAATTAGATAAGTCGATATGAGTACGAGAGCTGCTCGTGGACGAGGCCGTGGATGTGGCCGAGGCAGTACACAAGCTGGGTCTTCATCTTTGGAGCACATGCTAGCTGGCGGGGCACGACAGCCACCGGGTGCAGAAAATGGGCCATACGATCGGGCCGCAGGGGACGACGCTCTGTCCCAAGCTATGCTAAGGGTTCTGGAAAGGGTTGCTGGAGCTAATGTTGGGCCAGTAAATAGGGGATCTATTTCTGAGCGACTCCGAGCGAACGGAGCGGAGGTTTTTAAGGGCATATCTGGAGTGGCCTCGAACGTAGCTGAATATTGGCTGGAAGCTACGAAAAGGATTATGGACAACCTAGATTGCTCAGTTGAGCCAAAACTGAAGGGAGCGGTGTCTCTGCTGCGAGACGAAGCATACCAATAGTGGATTACTGTGAGAGAAAGTACCCTAGCTGAGCGGGTAACCTGGGAATTATTTAAGACAGTTTTCAAGGGAAAATACGTCTGAGCCAGCTATGTGGATGCGCGTAGGAAGGAATTTCTGAACCTGACCCAGGGTAGTAGGTCAGTTGCTGAGTATGAGGCAGAGTTTCTAAGGTTGAGCCAGTATGCCAGTGAAATTGTTGCTACTGAGTACAAGCGCAGTGTTCGCTTTGAGGATGGCCTCAAAAATGAGCTAAGGGTGCTGATAGCTCCGCAGAGAGAGCGCGATTTTGCTGCACTGGTAGAGAAGGCTAATAGAGCCGAAAAGGTGAAGCAAGCTGAACGAAAGAACCCCGATAGGGATCGAAACTGATTTAGGAGAGATCCTGGATCATCTAGTGCTGCAAACTGAAATGTTAAGAGAGCTAAGGGGCAAGAACCAGTTCGAGCAGTTCTGGTGAACACAGTGAGACCTCAGGCTTGCGAAGACTGTGGTAGAGTGCATCTGGGGGAGTGCTGGAAACGTACTGGGACATGTCTTCGTTGTGGGTCAAAGGAACATAAGATCAAGGATTGTTCTCGGAGGCCAGCTCAGACTCAAGTTGCTGAACAAGGGGCTATTCAACCTGTGCGAGGTGGACCGCCACTGCCAAGAGGTCAGGGACAAGGTCGAGGTGGCAATGGCTGTGGATGTGGGGCACCCGGCGGGGGTACTAGTAATGCTGAGGCTTGTCAACTAGCTTTGGTATATGCTGCTCGTCACCGAGAGGAGGGTGATGCACCTAACGTCATCACCAGTACATTTTTTATCTCTAGCGTACCCTATACTGCTCTGATAGATGTGGGATCAACCCATTCATATGTTGCATATTACATTTCTGGGTCGTTGGGTGTGCACTCTGAGGAAACTGTGAGTGGGGTAACTGTGATAAGCCCTCTAGGTTACTCAGTTAGGGTAGATAAACTCTTTAAGGAGGTGCCTTTAGAGACACAATGCAGGTTTTTTCGTGGAGACTTGATAGAGTTACCTTTCGGAGAGTTCGATCTGATCTTAGGAATGGACTGGTTGACCAAGCATAGGGTAACTTTAGATTGTGCAACTAAGAGGACGGTGTTAAGGACTATCGAGGATGAGGAGGTAATGGTTATTGGGGAACGAAGGGACTACTTGTCCAATGTGGTATCAGCATTAAGGCTGAGGAACTGATTCGCAAAGGATGTGAGGCATACTTGGCTTTCATAAGTTAAGCTGAAACTGAGAATCTGACTGTGGAAACAGTCAGAACTGTTAGGGAGTTCCAAGATGTATTCCCTGAGGAGCTTCCTGGATTACATCCGAATCGAGAAGTCGAGTTTGGAATCGACCTGCTGCCTGGAACAGCTCCAGTATCCATCGCACCTTATAGGATGGCACTGAAGGAGTTAGTGGAATTGAAATCTCAAATCCAAGAGTTGTTGGATAGAGGCTTCATTAGACCAAGTGTGTCTCTGTAGGGAGCACCAGTGCTATTCGTGAAGAAAAAGAATAGGACGATGCGTATGTGCATCGACTATCGCCAGTTGAACAAACTAACGATAAAGAACAAGTATCCTCTACCTAGAATTGATGATCTGTTTGACCAGCTTAGGGGAGCTTAGGTATTTTCTAAGATCAATCTACGATCTGGATTCCATCAATTGAGGGTAAAGGAGGTGGATATTCACAAGACAGCATTCAGAACTCGGTATGGTCATTATGAGTTTTTGGTTATGCCATTCAGGTTGACGAATGCACCTACAGCTTTTACGGATCTGATGAATCGAGTATTCCAACCTTACTTGGATCGATTCGTAGTCATCTTTATCGATGATATTTTGGTATATTCGAAAATTGAGGAGAAGCATGATGAGCATCTCCGTATTATGCTGCAAGTGCTGAAAGAGGAGCAACTCTATGCGAAGTTTAGTAAGTGTAAATTTTGGTTGCGAGAAGTAACTTTTCTGGGGCATGTGGTTTCTGCTGAAGGAATTAGAGTAGATCTACGAAAAATTGAGGCAGTTCTAGAATGGAAGCCACCGAGGTCAGTATCAGAAATTTGGAGTTTTCTAGGTCTGGCAGGCTACTACAGAAGATTTGTAGAAGGATTCTCCCTGATTGATGCTCCATTGACGAAACTGTTGAGGAAAGGAATAGCGTTTGTTTGGACTGAGAAACAGCAAGAAGCTTTTGACAAGTTGAAAAAGGTATTGACTGAGGCACCAGTGTTGATTCAACCAGAGTTTGGGAAGGATTTCACTGTGTACAGTGATGCATCACATGTGGGTCTAGGCTGTGTACTGATGCAAGAAGGTAAGGTAGTCGCTTATGCCTCAGGACAGCTTAAGCCTCACAAAGCAAATTACCCTACGCATGATCTAGAGTTGGCAGCAGTGTTCTTCGCGTTGAAAATCTGGAGACATTACCTATATGGGGAAAAGTGTATTATATACACAGACCATAAGAGTCTCAAGTATCTGTTGACTCAGAAGGAGTTAAACCTTAGGCAACGAAGATGGATAAAGTTGCTTAAAGATTACGACTGTTCGATTGAGTATCACCCAGGCAAGGCTAATGTGGTGGCTGATGCATTGAGTCAAAGGGTTGTTGCTGATTTGAGAGCTATGTTTGCTCGTTTGAGTCTGTATGACGATGGAAGTCTGTTGGTGGAGTTGTAAGTGAGACCTACTTGGACTAAACAGATTAAGGAGAAGCAGTTGAAGGATGAATCGTTGGTTTCTCAATTTTAGCAAGCTAGAAATGAGGAGAATTTGGATTTTAGACTGAATACTGATGGAGTTCTCTGCTTTCGTGGAAGGGTTTGTATTCCAAAGGACTCTGAATTGAGGCAGTCAATTCTAAAAAAGGCTCATGGTGGACCTTGTGCTATGCATCCTAGAGGGAATAAGTTATATCGAGACTTGCGAGAGGTGTATTGGTGGCCTGGACTAAAGCGAGAGGTGACTAAATTTGTTAGGAAATGTCTGACATGTCGGCAAGTTAAGGCTGAGCACCAACTGCCTTTTGGACTGTTGCAACCAGTGAAAATTCCACTTTGGAAGTGGGAGAGAGTTACTATGGATTTCGTGAGTGGGCTACCTTTGACACCCTCCAAGAAAGATTTTGTGTGGGTAATGTGGATAGGTTAACGAAATCTGCCCATTTCATACATGTCCGTACCGATTACTCACTACAAAAGTTGGCCAAGTTGTATGTGGTGGAGATAGTGCGACTGCATGGGGTGCCAGTTTCGATTATTTCTGATTGAGACCCTAGGTTCACATCTCGATTCTGGCAGAAGTTGCATGAGGCTTTGGGTACGCGATTGGACTTTAGCACTGCTTTTCACCCTCAGACAGATAGATAGTTGGAACGGGTTATTCAAGTTCTGGAGGATATGTTAAGGGGTTCTGTCATCGATTTCCGTGGTAGTTGGGAGGACTACTTACCTTTGGTAGAATTTGCGTACAACAACAGTTATCAAGCGAGTATTCAGATGGCTCCGTATGAAGCACTCTATGGGCGAAGGTGTCGTACGTTTACGTGTCGGACAGAGTTAGGAGAGCGATAAGTTCTTGGACCGAAATTAGTGGCAAATACTGACAGTAAGGTTAAGTTAATAAGAGATCGGTTAAAGGAGGCCTCTGATAGGTAGAAGTCGTATGTGGATCTGAAACGTAAGGAAATTGAGTTCGCCGTTGGGGATATGGTCTTCTTAAAGGTTTCACCTTGGAAAAAGATCTTGAGGTTTGGTAAGAAGGGCAAACTGAGTCTGAGGTTTATTGGGCCTTATCGGGTTCTTAAACGAGTAGGGCCAGTAGCGTATTAGTTGGAGTTGCCATCAGAGTTGGATCGTATCCATGACGTCTTTCATGTGTCCATGCTAAGATGGTATCGATCGAAACCTTCACATGTTGTACCAGTGGAAGAGATTGAAGTAAAGATCGATTTGACTTTTGAGGAGGAGCCTGTGTAAATTCTGGACTGAGAAGTCAAAGTATTAAGAAGGAAGTCGGTTCCGTTAGTAAAAGTGCTATGGCGCAATCATGGCAGAGAAGAGGCAACTTGGGAGCGAGAAGAGACGATGCGTGAACAATACCCTCAACTATTTAGATCAGGCAAATTTCGAGGCCGAAATTTCTTTAAAGGGGTAGAGTTGTAACGCCCTGATTTTCTGGATTTTTCGGGATTTTGTGATTTTTGGTGAAATTCTAAAATTTTGGTGTTCTGGATACTGAAATGGTGTTTAAATATGTTAGTGGGCCTTTAGAAGGCCCAAGCTTAAGTTAGAACCCGGTAAAATATCAAGTTTGGATTTTAAGTGAAAGGGGACTTGGTTAGGTGGGCTTTTAAGAAAAACTTCGTAAATTATGACACAAGTAGGGCCTTGGTAAAGTGGCATGGTGGTGCCACTAAACTTCTAAAAAAATGGCGTGTGGATGAGGGTTGAGAGCCTGAGTTCAAGCCACAAGGTAAGCAAATGATACTTTTATTTTTGGGTATGTACCGGGCATGTGACAGAACTTAAGTGGAAATTCGGCTAGGGCCTTGGGGAGGTTGGGCCGATTGCTTTAGTGGTGATTAGGGTTAGTTCTTTTCTTTTTTTCTGTCATGACAAATTAGGGTTAGCCACCAAAGTGACCAAAGAGGCAGATTTCCTTTTTCCTGTGCCGATTTCTTCTTCCTCTCCTCCTCTCCTTTATTCTTTTCTTTTTCGATTCTTCTCTTCACTTTTCTTCTTTTATTTTCTTTCTTCTTCTTCTCTTCTCTAGCCGAAACATCTTTACCATTCCACCCATCCTCTCTTTCAACTCCATCCTTCTCAAAACCACCATAGCCGATGGTCATAAAAGCTAAAATCCTGAAAATTACCTTTTGCTGTCGATTTCTTTGAGCCAAACTTTCCCTATTTTCTTCATCTGTGCTGGTCGATTCTTTCATCTTGTGAACCCTTAGTACTTGTCGGCAACACCACTCTAAAATTACAACCCCAAATCTTCTTCTTCACCAGTCAAAAAGCCGAAAACGCCATACCTTTAGGAGCTTATAGCTGAATCTTGAGATCTTTAGGATTCGATTTCTGTGAGTGGATAGAGGCTAGATTTATAACAGATTTGAATAGAAACATAAGGGAAAAATGTGTTAAGTACTCGATATTCCAGATCTATATGTTATTTTACGATTTAGAAAAAGCCGAAGTCCCTAAAGTCTAGCGAGGCTGTCGATTGGGGCTTAGGTCTCTAAGAGTTATTAATTAATGATTTATTGTGGTGCTAGTGTGTTCTAGAGGCGATTGATCGAAGGCTTGGACAAGTGGAACGACTAGATCTAGATCTAGTCACTAGTTTCGACAAAGATAAGATCTCAAGGGCCTTAGAGGTGATTGGCCGATTGTGGTTGGTAAGTTCAAGAGGATTGTTATTGTATTTTGGATCTAATGGGTTTAGTGACCGATTGTAGGATATTGTGGAAGAGCTCGTTAGCAGTCGTCGCAAAACAGGTGTGTATCGAAACCCCCTCTTGTGGTTCAATTCGGCAAAAACTGAAAAGCCGAAACGCCGAAATTTCGGCATTTCGTGGGCTTGCGAGCATGCGGGTGCTCGTGGATTGATTGGAAACGTTAAGATTCGATAATCAGGATTGGTAAGACAAATGTATGTGCAATTCCGTGCACTTCGGTAAGTTGGGCCACGATGGGCTGAATGTGAGCCCAATGGGCTTTCAAGCCCATATGGGTAAAAATAGGCGTTTGTAGTATTCTGATAGACTGTAGGGTCAAAACTGCTAAAACTAATAAACTGATTATGAAACTTGGATTAAATGGGCTTAAGTAGCCAATAGACACTGTAGGGCCCATTAGGGGTTTTAGGGCCCAATAGCTTAAAATTGTTAACACGAGTTAAATAACTACTGAGACGAAAGTTAGGTTATTAGAGACTAAAAGATGCATAAAAACCCTAAAAACTGGTAAAATTACTGAAATATCCTTAGGGATGAAAAATTATAATTTTACCCCTAGGTGTAGATTACCATTATACCCCTAGGGTTTGATCTGACTGAACTGCATGTGTTACTGTTTTCTGTTCATTACATGATTATCTGTTGCATGGGACTGGGATATTGTTGGAGGAAGTACTGAAAGTGGCTTGACCACGTACTGGAGGCTTTGCCTCAACTTACTGATATCTGAGCAGCTTTGCTGCAACTGTGGAGTGTAGGGCTGGGTGGGTTGAGTTATTCCCCACATGGTGTGTAGGGCTGGTACGGGTGGAGTGTAGCGGCTGGATTTAGGCTGGGTTGGGCTTGCATTCATATTTAATATCTGCTCTATACTGAAATGGGCCTATGGGTCGTACTGTTATCTGAAAAGGGCTATGGCCTAGATTACTGTTATCTGAAAAGGGCTAAGGCCCAGTATACTCTATCTGGATAGGGCTTAGGCCCAATGGGCTTGAACTGACTTGGGCTCTGGATGGGCTTTCTATACACACTGAGTTTCCAAACTCACCCCATCTTTTCCATCCATGCAGGTGAGCCCTAGAGTTGTGGACTTGGAGCTAGGAGGGATTCAGAGTGGCCACGAAGATTGGATTTCTAATTTTTAATTAAGTCTTATTTTATTTCATTATTTATTTAAATTATTTCTATTATGGTTTTTGGGTTGTAATAAGGCCACTCTAATTATTTTCATTTCGAGTTTTATTTCTTTACTTATTTAATTTGTTTTTAACTTAAGATTAATACTGTTCAAATCATTTTGAAATCGGATACCTCTGAGACGCATTTTTATAAAAGTTATTTGTTTTCAAAATAACACGATAAACGAACGTTTTCAAAACCAAACGCACATTGTAAAAGTGTAACAAAAGTCACGTTTTTAAATAAACCTTTAACGATCGGTAGCAGATAGGATTTTCATTAAGTAAATCGGGAATTTCTTTTAAAACTTCAATAACGGTTTTTTCAAAGCTCACCCCAATCTTAGTAACTAGATGTAGGTGATGTGGCACACCGGATTCGGCCGTAACGTCTGGCCGGGTTTGGGGTGTTACAAAACCCATGTATTTATTTATGCGAACCCTATTAAAGTATGAAAACCCATGCATGTATGATACCTCTTGTTACGAAGTCTGTTTGTTTGCGAAACTATATTGCATGTTGCCAACTTAGGTACCATGCGAACTATTGGTATTTAGCGAACCTATACTATTGTATGTAAACCTAAGCTATTGTGCGACTGGAGCGACGGAAAATGTGCAAGTGTACACAATCGTAACAAGTAATAAAGTGACAAGTAAATGTCGAGTTATCGTACCCACAGGGACTGTAAAAAGGAATATTTATGAAATTAATTTTTAAACACTTTGGTGAGAAAAATAATTTTGGTTTGAAAAGAGTGATTTATAAACTAAGATTTTAAAACTAAGTAAACAATTTAAACAAAATAAAAGAGTTCTAATGCACGATTTCAAAAAGATTTAATCAAGATGATATAATTGTGTTGGATTAATTACATCTTTTTAACTTAGAATTATTAAATTCATGCTTATGCTGTTACGAATAAATTCATGGCAACTTAGAAAAATTGCTAACTATTGCTCATACATACTTATTAAATTCAACTAATCTCTTACATGTTCCCATGTCAATTCAAAAAATTAACTCAATTTAATAAACATATAAAAGATTATGTGAGGTAACAAGGTAGCCATACCTTGAAACAATTTAATCACAACAATCTTGCAAGTTATGCAAGGCATATGTATTGCCAAATACAATGCTAATTCAAGCTTCAGCTACCTTAGAAGAATGAACATGCACTGATTAAGTACTGAGTCCATTAATTATAATTTCAATGCGTTTAATAATTAATTCATTAGTTATCTAACAAATATAATGCAAGAATAACTTAGGCATCATTTTACTTAATCAAGCATTTTTACCGAGACCTATAACAGCTTAAACACTATTTTAATAATTCAAGTAGGCAAAATATAATCAACCCAACACGAATTAAATTCAAGCTAATTTGATTAAAATAATCATTTCAACAACAATAATATTCATAGATTTGTTCATCATAAAAACAATAGAAATTAAAAAGATAGGGAACAAAAGGCAAATCCGGTGTTTCTCCGTGGCTTGACTGATTGCTCTGTTCTTTGTCTCCGTTGTCTTCACCGAGCAAGGCTTCTATGAATCCTTGATTGCTGTCCAAGATGGTTGAAGAACACCTCTTTTTCAAGAGAGGAAATCGGCACAAGGGAAAGGGGGAATGGAATGGAAAAAGGAAGAGAGAAAATTTGAGAGAATAGAAGAGAGGATGAGAGAATGTTGTGGAATAAGGGATGATTAAATTGATCAGCAAGGGGTGGCTTTTATAGCTGATTGTGGCTGCTAAAAATAGCAAATTCCAGTAGCCAAAGAGCCCCCCTATGGCCGGCCACACACATGGCAAAGTTGAGAAATTCAACTTTGCTATTTTAGGCATGGGGCAAATTTATAAAGCCACAATTTAAGGTGGGGTTTGAATGCAATTTGGAGGTCTTTCAAGGGCCTTTTTACAAGTATATTTAATCAGCTAAAATGCTGATTTGGGTCAGCCTATGTTCGGTTCTGGTCAGCCCAATTAGTGGCTGGTTCGGTTCACTCCATATGGTTCGACTAATGCGGTTCAACTGGACCCTTTCTCCATAATTAATTAAAAATAATTTATTTAGCCCAAATTAAATGGGGAATAAATTAAAATTAATTAAATTATGAACAAAAACACATTTCTGGACTGTTTTAGGCTGGAATTTAATTGGCCTCGATACTTCAAATAGCTTCTCGGTTTGTTCTTCTCGCAGTGTCTGCCGAGCCATTTTTTACCCTTTATGCAATTCTGTCAAAAAATAACCAAATTTAATAAAAATTAACTATAAAATTAATTAAAATTCATAATGTTCATATTTTTAACACAATTTAATTATTTTATAATATTTAATTATTTTTCGACAAGCATTTAACCGGAATAGCATGATTTTAAGTCAAAAAGGACATGAAAAAATATATAAATTTTTGTGTTTCCAGTGACCTCATGTTGAATGTTGCTAAGTGAGCTCATGTTGTTTGATGTATGCGAACTCTTAAGTGTTTCTATTGTTTGACATGCGAACCTTTCCTTTGATGTTTTGTAAGCTTGCATGTTTACACTCTGTGTATGAAAATAATTGAGTTGCAGTGTTTTAATTTAACATATTATTGTCGCAAGTGGTGTGTTGGAGGTTATGTTAGGAGTTAACGGAGAGTCACTTTAGAGAAAAAGACAATAGAATCATGTGTTAGATAATTGCGTTCATATGGTTTTAGCTATCGAGATGAATACACAATTACCTTACCATCCTACATTAAAACACAACTTAAACCATTCAATGAAGCTAAACCTATCCATGGGATGGGCCACCTGGCCCGACGCGAAGGCTCGCCCGAAAAGTGGAAGGATTGGGGTAAAAATATAGGCCCGAAAAACGGGCTTGGGCAAAAAAATAAAGCCCATTTAGAAAATATATCGAGCCTCTGGTAAGGCTTTTTTTGTCCAATCCTGACTTGAATATGCGAAAAAAAAAACTGTTGCTTTTTCTTGTTGTTTTTACTTTTTTTCTATTTTCTTCTTATTTTTTTCACTATTATGTTGGTATTATTTTGTTGTTATTGTTTGGATATTGTGTAATTCTTGTTTTATTGTTAATTTTGTAACTATTTTAGAGGTATTTGTTTGTTAAGTTGCACCTATCTTAGTATTATTTAAGTATATATATTTTTAATTTATATTCAATTTGTTGAGAAACATTTATTTTAATGTTTTTAGTATTTTTGATGTATTATATTTTTAAAAATATATCATAATTAATATAAAAAATTAATACAGGTGAGGTAGGTCGGGCCCAGGTTTTAGCACTTTTATCTGGGCCAAGCTTGGGCAAAATCTTAGGCCCATTTTTCGATTGGGCTCGACACGGCCCATGGACACCTCTAAGTGAAGCATCACTTAATACAACATATTCCGTCCTTGATTCGAACAAGGTCAAAATCAGTGCTTTCCTCAACATGACCTTCAACTTTTCAAAACTCTTTTAGCACTGGTCATTCCACACGAATGGAACATTATTTTTCAAAAGCTTTATCACAGGCAAAGCTATTTTCGAAATTACGAATCTTTTGTAATAACTAGCCAGGCCTAGGAAGCTTCAGATTTCTGACACATTTTTTTGGCGGTTTCTATTGCAAAATGGCTTCAATCTTTTTGGGATCCACACATATTCCCTTAGTCGAAATAACATGTCATTGAAATACAACTTCTGGCAACCAAAATTCACATTTTCTAAGCTTCCCATACAGTTGCTTTTCACAAAACACTTGCAACAGAATTCTCAGGTGATTATCATGTTTTGCCTCTGACTTTGAAACCTGTAGGAGCCCGAAATCACATTTTCCTGCACCACTAAAAATTGGATCGTTATAAAAGACCTCTATTTATAGTTAAGCTCCCCTAAATCCAACGATACAAATTGAATTACATTAATGACTAAGATTAAGGGCAAATAACTTATATTTCATCGAGTTTGAGAGTTATCCAAGAACTAATACATTCATTGGCCCATTTCCCTACCCTAACAAGATTACCTTCTACCCAAATTCAATCAGCGAATCCCCACTATCATTTTTCTTTGAAAATGAAGGTGGTGGTGGTGGTGAGCCTTGGGAATAGCATTTTTTTTACAATGGATTGCCGCCTAATCCTAAGTTGTCATCAAATGAGTTGATTTAGAACGTACCAAATTATTTGCCTTGTGGGATGGGTCTAATCAATTGATTATGAGAGACATTGAAAAATAAAAAGGAAAATGAGTTGTATTAGCTCTTGGGGGATATCTCGGAAGAGCTTATTCTAAGAAAGGTCCAAAGCTTGGAGGTTTGTGAGATTCGCTAATGATAATGAATTGGACTTGAAAGCAAGTTGTTGGAAAGGTTGAGGAATTGAAGTGCCTTTGGGATCTAAATGTCTTCTTGAATGGAACCTTCAAATCTATTGCTTAAGTGATCAATGGCTTCTCGTATTTTGTTTCCATGTCTGCCTTTGCCATTGTCATTGATTAGGAATAGTTACTAATCCATCTTGTTTTTGGCACTTCAAAATTGACGTTTGCCACCAAGTACCTTAACTTGTCAACATCAACAATCTTCATGGCTTCCGTTTTTGGAAGTGACAAGATGGCTAACGACCTGTAAGTTTATTGAAAGAAAGGTTAAGAACTCGTAAATTTGGAAACTCGCTGTATTTTGGTTCTCCAATTGCACCATGAAATCCATTACGTATGAGAATTTTCAACTCTTGAAGTTGTCCCAACCAAGAGGGAAACATATCCTCTATTTGATTATTTCCCAAATTAAGAAGTTCTAGCATGTTGTAGTTAACTAGTAACTTTGGAATATTTTCTAACGAATTTATTTTATTATAATTATTACTTGAAAATAATATTGTGCTCTTGTAAGTATCAAGCGAGTAATAGATACTGTTTTTGAAATTGTATTGAATATCTATTATTGAACTGAAAATTTATATACCATTCGCCACTAATAAGAAACAATAAGGAGAAAATATTCTGACATATGAAGAACAAATACGGTGAAAAAGGATCACCTTGTTTTTAACCTTCTCAACAGTTTGAATCGTTTGGATAAGCCACAATTGACTAAAAGCTAGAAAGATAAGGTTCTAACATAATTGGTTTAACCCACAAATCATTGAAACCCATGATTTCAAGAGGTAATGTTTGAAAATTTATATTGAATTTAGGTTTGGATTTTAAATATTTAGATTTGAAATTTATGATTTTAAAATTCTTTGTTTAGAAATTAAAATATTACAAAATCAAGATTTTGAAGTAATTCAAATTTATTGTATGAATAATTTAAATTTGGATTTGAATTTCCAATTACCATATTTTAGAAAATAGAAATAAATTGTTTATAAATTATAAGTGAAAAATACTATAACATCGAATTAATCTCAAGTTTAACTTCTAAAACCCATCATTAAATGAAGATCTGGATTCAAATCACTTCAAAAATTAAAAGGAATCAATTAATAAAAATTAAAGAAATATATACTTTTTAAAATATTTGTCTTTAAAAATATAAGTCCATCTTTCCTAACTAATACTAATTCATGAGGTCTCAAAAGAAAATATTAATTCATGTTTAAATATAAAATTATTTGACTTAAAAAAAATATTTTTGCTCATTCTTAAAATTTGAAGGCCAAACTGAAAAAATTTAGAACTTCCTTAAAAACTTGAAAAAATCCAAACAAATAACCAGAGGGTATTCATTAAATCAACAAAAATAACCTTCAAAGTTAACCTGCACTCTATAATTGGCAAAAGAGTATATTTTCGAGTTGGAGGTGTTTTGAATTTGAATGGTTTTAGGTTTGAGACTTCTTGGTGTAGTTATGTCGTGCAGTATTTTATGTAATCATTTATATGTATATATATATATATATATATATATGTGTGTGTTTAATGTTTCAATTCAATTTTTAATTAATTTTCTTAGATAAGTGTGTGCAGAGCTCGCACAAATCTACCCAAAAAAACCTTGCCTACTCCATTGATCTAGCACTAACTAAACTATCTGGTTAACCACCTTTTGTCCATCCATAACACGAGGAAAGCGCCTTGGCTATTCAACCACGGCCATCATCTTTAGCAGTTCATCATTTGAAGAGAGCAATGATTTTATAATTTTAATCCATGAAATTAAGGAAAGAACCAGTACTTTGTTGATGATAACAGTTATGGTCAATGTTATGTTACCCTGATTTGAGCTGTGAAATTATGTCCAAAATGGGAATGCTCAATCATTTCTAACTTTCTCGGTATATTTGGAGAACCATACAAAACATCCATCTGAATTTGTAGAATTTGTATCGGACATGGGTGCTTAGGGGAGAATGAATAGTCTAAGGTAACATGGCGGTACTTTGGAATAAAAGTGTAAATAAGATACTGGAACTCGTAAATTACTCAAGTTCTATTCGAAGAAAATTTGAATTTGATTCGATAATATTATCAAGCTGAGCTCGAGTTCAAGCATCTCGAGTTATTGATCAAGTCAAATTTGAGCTTAATAATACTTGATTCGAACGGATTACGAGCCTCATCGAGCTTTTTATATTTTTATATTATTAAATATATTATTGAGTATAAAAATTGATAAACAAGCTTAACCAAGCTTGAAATCAATTATATCTCAAACTTAACTCGAACTTAAAAATAAATGTTTGATTGAGCTAGAGCTTAACAATATTTAGGTTTGGCTCGACTCAAGACACCCCTGTTATGAAACACCTACTATTTCATAATTGCAGGGCAAAGATTCCCACCAGCATTGCTGAACTGCAAGTCTCTAACAATACATAATATCACATTTAGTAAAAGAAAATAGGGCCTATAAATTGCCCCGTTATTCAATCAAAGATCAAAAGTGAAAGAACTTGCTGACTTGACATTGCTCCATAAATCACAAATTTACATAATCATCTATGTGCTAGTTAGAACATGAAAACAATCTAAATTCTACAAAACCAAATAATTAACCACTACAACAATACCTGCAAATTCCACCCAACATTACAGAGTTTCAGCCTCAATCATATTTGTCCTTCTCCATTCATAAAAATCATCCAAAACTCTAGCATTGTGATGTCAGGTTCCTTCTAAACCAAAGCTACAAAAACGATAATTCAATACCTATCAAACTTCACAGCGGATTCTTCCTTGGCCTCCCTCTCTTCCTTGGGGCGAAATCAGACGCATCCCCACGCGAAACCCCTGATACCACCTTGGTGGCGCTTGTAGGAGCGGCTGGTGGTGGTGGGGCAGGGGCAGGAGGAGGGGCGCTTGGTGGCACATTACCTCCATTTCTTTCATTCTCCTGCTGCACCCCCGGAAACATAGGAGGCATCCAATTCGTAAACCCGGTCGGCGGTTTTCCTCCACCGTCCTGGCTTCCTGATACAAACCCTAACGGGAAAAAGGCCCAGCAACAGTAATAAGCTTCTTGACCCGGAACCAGCGGGGGCAAAGTCGGAATCAGAACCGCATGGAAAGCTCTCTCGCAATTCTGGCACCTTAAACAACAACCTTCATAAACCCTAGGATACTCAAATAACCTATAACAGTACGGACACGCTGTCCAGAATGTTGACAATCTTGACCTTTGATTCTCATTTTGGGTCTTAGAAGGCGGACGATGTTGCGACTGCTCCTGATTTTGCCCTTTTCTCGTGACGGGTAATTTCCCGGCTTGATTCGAACGATCGCCGGGGCTGCTTAAATCAATCTTCGTGTACAAGCCCAATTCTTTGTCGTAAAGAGATTTCTTAGAGATGTTCGATAAAACAGCCCATGCATCAGCTACGAGCTTAAACGCGTGATCGGCGAAAGGGAACTTGTTTTTGTCTGGATGGAGAAGGAGAGCTAGGCGACGATACTGTTTCTTGATGAGATCATCGTCTTCAGATCGGCGATCGATTTGTAATATGGAGTACCAATCGTGTTGATTGTTTATTCTTTTCTCGGCGGCGAGGAGGACGTCGACGACGGCCAGAATCTGATCAGAACCGTCCAACAGAGGTTCAGTTTCTTGGGCTAAGATTGCGAACTCTCTGGAGCCGTTGAAATCACGATTTTGTAGAAGCTTCTCGGCAATTCCAAGAAGGCGTAGGGCTTCAGCTCTGCTGCTGTTTTCCTCCATTTCCAAAGGGTAGCTAATGGTCAGTTTGGAAGGTGAGAAAACGATGGGATTTTTATTTTTATTTTGAAGGAGTTTACAGGATTGGGTTTATTTTTTCCTTTAAATTACAAAGAATTTCAAGAGGATAGGAGGCAGACTGGGTGTTTTTGGTCTTTTCCGTATTAATTTTAGATTATCCAACAATAAATTCGTAAGGAAAACTCAAAGTAACTGCGTTGGCTTTTAAACTCTCTTGTGATTTTGGTAAAGTTCAGTGGGTGAGAGTTAAGATACGGCGATCAATGTATTAGATTTTAGAGTCTTTTCCCCAAGCAAGTTGCTCAAGAATCCCGTTAACGCAATTTCTGAATTTTTAATATAATTAGTTTTTTTAGATAAATGTTATTAATTTAAGTTCAATTCCTCCCTCATTTACATTTCTATTTTTTTATTTCATGTTATTCTAAATTTTTTTAATTAATTTTTTAACATATTAATTCCTTTAGTTGATTTCATCATTGAGACTAAGGTCAATTCCCTCTTTCTAAACGTATTTATAATTTCTATTTTATGTTATTTTTAGTTTTTTTAATTTTTAATTAATAAACATATTATTTTTAAATTTTTTATTTTTAATTTATCTTTTTAATTAATAATTTTTTATTCATAAAATCAAATAATTATTACAAATATGATTATTAGAACTACTTCTTGTATTAAACATAAATATATATTGTTCTTCATCTCTATCAAAATCTGTTGCTGATATTAATTCATATAATATTTCTTTAAGATTTATTTTCTCTTCTAAACATATTTTTAAGTCTTTTTTTCAAGTGTTTTTATCATTTTCTTTGCACTTTTCTCTTTATTAGGACAATGTGGTGCTATGTGACATTATTTATCACATATAAAACATTTACATATTTGTTTTTTAAGTTTTTTAGAAGTTTTTCTTCTAACAAATCTTTTCTTTTTATTATAACCAGTATATTTTCTATTTCTTGGTTTCTATCTAATTAGTTTATACCTTCTATTTTTCTTTTTATATCTTTTATAAGTGTTAGGACTTATTGGTTTGTATTCAAATTCTCATTCATTTTCTAAAATTTCTGTACAATGTTTAGTACTTAATTTATGCTTAACTTGTTTAGTAACTTTACTTTGTAAGCAATATAAAGTTATTTTTTCTTTTGCAAAATTTATTCTATTTCCTATAGAGTCTATATTTTATGATGGCACACCAGCTATTTTACTATGTTTTTCTAAATAAGAAACATATTTTTTTATACATATCTCATCCCATGGTGGTGGTAATTTATGAAAATATTGGTTTTTCCAAAATTCTATATATTTTTTTAAATTTTGATATTCATGAAGAATTTTTTTAGAAAATTCTTCTAAATATCTAATATCACATCATTTAATTTTTGACAATATATAACTAGATATACTATCCTGATTTTTTTTATCAAAATAGCCACAAAATTTTGTTTTTTGAATAAAAGTTAATCCTTTTAAAAGATCTTTGGGAGTTCCTATCTGGTTGATTAACTGCCCTTTTTGTTCTTTTCCTTTATCAGATTCTTCCCATATTCTTAGAAATTGTAGAACATCTCCTTGAAATGTTCTAACAAAATAATTTAAATTTTTTTCTTTTGACCACATATTGTTGTTGTTTACAACAATAGTCATAGATTGTGTCCAATCATCTATGATTTTTTTCATAGTCTGTTGTAGGAATATTAGTTAAGTCTAAATATATTCCTCCTTGAGCAACCTTTCTTTTATTTAAATCATCTATTCTATGTCGAGCTGTTTGAGTAGATTATTCTTCTAGATTTTCAGTTTTTATTTCATTTGTAGCTATATTTTCTGTTTTATTACCAAAAATTCTAGTTGTATTTTTAACTTTTTTTAAATCTTTATTAAAAGATCTAAGATAATCATCATTTTGAAGATCTGACTCTATTTTTCTTTTTTCATAAGGATCTATTTGATCAGTATCCATAGGTTCTTGTATTTCTATGTTTCATCTTTATCTGTTGAAGTATTTTCTTCATCAGATTTATAACTTGTAACTTTTAGGTCTTCTAGGTTTATAGAATTATCAGAATTACTAGAACTACTACAGTCTGTAGTGTCATAGTTTAACATATAATGATAGTTAAATAAAGTAAATAAATATTTATGTTTTTCATAAAGTTGTTCTATTAATTTTAAATATTCAACTCTTTCATTTTTATCAGAACTCTTAGTGAATTTATACTTCCAATTTTCTATAAGTTGTTTATAGGATTGGAAATCATATTTTTGTTGATGATTATATTTTCTTTTCTGTTTTTCAAGTTTTTTTTATTTCTTTTATTAGTAGAAGATGATTCTTCTGAAGAAGTATTTTCTTCCGAAGACAAAGTCAATATTATATTACTATTTTCATAATATAAAGGTCCTAAATCTATCTCTTCGTTCTATATTTTTATTAATAAGAACTTGTTCTAATTTATTATTAACATTAAATAATATTTATTTAGATTCGTTGTTCAAATCTAATGTTGTAACTTCTCCTAAATTATTTACTTGTTCTATTTTACTTACTTTGTTATATAATTTATGAAAATATATAGAAGTAATATCTATTAAACTATTAAAACATTTACTCTGAGCTGAAATATTATTTTCATTTTAGAGTCAATATGCATAGCATGATTGCAAATTTTATCTTTATATAGCAATCAATTTCTTCCATGAAATTTATATTTGGTACCTAAAACATTCTATTATCTTTTTATGTCTTTACTCTTAAAGGCCTAAAGTCTCACACAAACATAAACAAGTAATAGTAAGACAGAATAACAGATATATGGGTTTTAAGATAAATAACCATAAAATAAACTTAATTGTAAATAAAAGATAAGAACTTACAATGAATACTACGATATTATTTATCTAAATATCATTACAGTGACGCTCTGATACCAATTACAGGATGAAAAGGGGATGCGAAAGGCAATAGATTTTATTACAAAAGTAGAAGTAAAGGAAAAGTTTTTACAAGGAGAGGATGGTGAATGAAAAGTAAAAAGAAATATTTCTATACTATTTTTTATGCCTTCTTTAGTCTTCTTCTATCCCTATTTATAAGAGAATTCTTAAACTCTATTTTATTTTTTTTGAATCTCGCACAGTGTTTCAGATAAGGATGATATTAATGATAAATTGATGGTTACTTCCATGTAACTTTCTTTTTGTCTTGTCATATCATTTATGGTTTCTTCCACGTTGCAATCTTTTTGTTTGTATATGGATGCCTTATCCGTTAAGTAACCTCTAAACTTGAATGCTCATTTCTTGGATGTTGTTCTCCCACGTGGCTTCCTTGTTTGGCTTTATCCTTCTTGAATATTAGCTAGATTCATTAACTCTGTGTCATCTAGATGTAATGAATCTGTTGACAGTCTTGGTGGTGAGTTCTAAATCTCCCACATGTTCTTGATTTCCTCTATTATGTGTGATGGAAAATCGTCTATCTCCATGTTAGCTATCTTTTTTAATAGTTGTAAGGATTCTTCATCTCTGTTATCGTGGATGTTTCTAGTATCATATGCCAATATTCTTCTTCCATCAGTTCAAAGTTTATAATTCTTTTGTTGAAGTAAATATTGGGCTTTTATCATTAAATATATGCCTGCTTGGATTTGATAATAACTGGGATTATTGTAACACCTTTGTCAATGTTTTTTGTTAAGTATCCTTTGTCTTCTTTGACTGCTGATAATTTGGGACTTCCAATCATTTTTTGAATAATCCAAATATGATATAGCTAATAAAATTTTTCTTTTTTAGCTATACCAATAAGACTGCTTATTTCAAAATAAAAGTAATAGTAAAAATCATCTTCATATATCATGCGTAATAATATAGATTTAATAAATGACAGAAAATCTTTTAATAAATAAAAAGAGAAATTTTGTACTGTTATTTCTTTGACAAAACCCCATTCAATACTGCTTATATCAAATGGTTCGTGATCAAGTCTAAATTTTATAGTAGGAAATTTTTCATCTAAATCATTAGTGAAAACATAAGCTTGTAGAAAATATTCTTAAAAAGCTTTTTGAAATTGAGCTTGTTGTTTCAAGGTGACAAATGGCTTGGAAAAAAGCCTAAATTGAATAATGTGATAATTAAATGAGTTAAATTTGGTATTATAAATCAAGAAAGACGAGGATTTGACCTTGATCATGGAAAAGACAAGATTTTGGATTAAATTGAATAACTTGTCATTTTGGACCGAGGTAAGTTTGTATGTATAATGCGTCATTTTATTTTACTTTAATAGCTTAACGTTGTATAAAATGTGTGAATTGTATTATGTGACATAACCAACAAGTTTCAACAAGTGATAAATGTGAACGAAAAATCCCAATTAAACCTTAGGAATAGAGTCGGATACAAGTGACATGTCGCTAGGAACCCAAGTGTATAATTGTGTGATTATGTGATGTCTGAGTGTTGGTCTTGTACATCTACCAGTGGCTAGGTAATCCTATATATGTTGCAGATACCTATCAGCTTGTGTTAGCAGTACTGAGTAATTATGTCTCGACTGTCAGCTTGTATGAGCAAACCCGTGACTAGCTCAAGAACGAACGTATATGTGATAAGTGGTAGCTTCGGCTACATATATGTGGCACTTATGTGTAAGCTTCCGAGTATCCAATAGTATTCCGACGTGTTCAACGGGAATAACAAAAGATGTGAAAAGATGTGTGTTTTGTATGAAGATGTGATACAGGTGTGTACGAGAAATTCGTAAGTACAAACATTATAAGTGATGATATCATGGTAAGTTGTGCTCGAGTAAGTTTAACATATGTAAGATCAATGGTAAATGTATCAACCCTCCTTATATGAATCTGTATGGTTAAGATGTTATTTGTTTGCATATAAACTTACTAAGCTATATAGCTTACCCCTCCTTTCTTTTCCTTTATCTTATAGTGTCACCAAGCCAACTCAGGATCAAGACTCGTCAGAGGCTCACATTACACTATCAAATTGTTATTTTGGGTATTTGATAATTGTGATCTTTTTGTAAGTATGGCATGTATAGGGACTTGGTCATTTTACTTTGTGTCATATTGATTTGGTCAAGAATGTTGGCCTAAGTTAGTTATAAGTTCATTTTATATATGGCCATTTGAATTTGGCAAGGGTGAGTTTGGTATAATCAATAAAGATGCCTTTTATGAATGTGGTTGAATGAGTTGATAATTGGGAAATGTCCATGCATGGGGATTATGGATTGTGAATGATGAGTGAATACCTTGATTATGATAGTTTAATCGTTAAATTGTGCCTTGATAAGTATTGTTGAATGGGTTTATGTGCTATTGTGTTTCAAGGTGGCAAATGGCTTGGAAAATAACCTATATTTTGTCCACACAGGTAGGCACACGGGCGTGTGTCTAAGCCGTGTGTGACACACGGTCAGCCCCATGGGCGTGTTGATAGGTCGTGTGTTCCCTACACCCTAATTAGGCAAAACAGAAAGCCCAAAAATAAACACACAGGCAGAGACACGGCCATGTGTCTCCACTGTATGAAGGACACAACCATAGGACATGGGCATGTGCCCAGGCCGTGTGAAGTCTGTACCTTAAATGCGAGAATTAAATTTGCCATACGACCTAGCACATGGGCGTATGACTTGGCTGTGTGACCCTCAATTGTAGATGATGTCATAAACAGAGAGTTACACAGATTGATGACACGAGCGTGTCCCAAGCTACATGGGCGTGTGTGACCACACGGCCTACCCACACGGGCGTATAACTCTCTAGTCATGAAAATTTTTTAAGTTTTTATGAAATTTTCTAGAGTTCTCGGTTTAGTCCCGAAATGTTTCCAAAGCATGTTTTGGGCCTCGTAGGCCCTTATTAAGGACATTATGAGTATGTTTGAAAAGTTTTAAATTAGATGTAAATTTTATGATTCGATTTTGTGTGTTTACATATTTTAAGTCCAGTAATGCCTCGTACCCTATTCCGGCGACAGATACGGGTGAGGGGTGTTATATTTAGTGGTATCAGAGCTATGGTTTATTCGATTCTTAAACTAACCTAGTGTATGTGCGAGTCTAGCTATACATGCCATATATGAATTGTGATAGTGTGACGACTCCTGACAATTTAAATTGTGTTTTTGTATAGTAAATGGATCCCGATGAGCTGTAGCTAATGACATTAAAAGTAATGCGCCGGCTCCCACCCAAGGGACTACGCCACCTGATAGTAGACAAGTGACAACTAGTCAGGAAGAAGAGGCTCGAAAAACCTTTCTCTATATGATGAATGAGTGGTACACAGAGTTAAGAAATTACAATTTGAATGTTAGGACTAAATTGCAAAGGTTGCAAAGGTTGCAAAATAAGTGTTCTAGAAGTATTAAGTGCTTAATTGAAATGAATTTATAAACTAGAGGTCCTTATTAAGTAATTAGACCATTATACGTTAAGATGGACAAAAATGGACATGGAAGAGTAAAATTTCAAATAAAGGTAAAAGGGGCATTTTGGTCATTTGGTTAATTAAAGAATAAAAAAGGAAAAATCAAGTCAAAATTGTGTCCATCTTCTTCCCCTTGTACCGAAAATTGAAGAGAAGACATAGCTAGGGTTTCTTCACTTTTCAAGCTCAATAGTAAGTGCATCCTAGCCCAAGTTTTAATTTTTTTTTTTACATTTTTGAAACCCTCGTAACCCGATTTACCTATTTCTAGCCATATTTTGAGTTAGGGTTCATGTTCAAAAATTTACCCATGTGTGACATGCATGTATTTTGATGTTTACTGAAGGACTATGAAAGTTTGATGTGTGATAAACAACTTTTACTAGGTGATTTTTAATGAAAATGCATAAAAGGACCTATTTGTAAAAGTTGTAAAACATGTGTATAAAATATGATTTAGTGAAAAATGTGGGCAAATATGAACATGTATATGTGTCGGCTAGGCTTGGGTAACAAAGAAAATGAGGACATTTCATTATACGAGCCTAGGAACTAAAGTGCAAATAAGTCAAACTTTAGGGGCAAAAATGTAATTTTACCATAGTGGGATTTTTGGACTAAATTGAGTAATATGATAATTAAATGAGTTAAATTTGGAAAGATGACGATTCGACCTTGATCGGGAAAAAGAAAAGATTTTGGACTAAATCGAATAACTTGTCATTTTGGAACGAGGTAAGTTTGTATGTAAATAATACATCATTTTATTTTACTTTAATGGCTTAATGTTGTATGAAATGTGTGAGTTGTATTATGTGACATAATCGGCAAGTATCGAAAAGTGATAAATGTGAACGAAAAATCCCGGTTGAACCTTAGGAATAGAGTCGGATACAAGTGACATGTCACTAGGAACCCAAGTGTATAATTGTGTGATTATGTAATGTCCAAGTGCTGGTCTTGTACATCTACCAGGGGCTAGGTAATCATGCATATGTTGTAGATACCTGTCAGCTTGTGTGAG